>RJWH01000001.1:2699742-3962537 GCA_004363575.1 Solenodon paradoxus
CACATTCCAGCGTTATCTAGCAAGCAGTTGGCTCCCAGGGCATGTCACATCCCCCCTTTGCCTTTGATCTTATATTGTGGATTCTGCGTCTGGAGCCTGTCAAGGTGTGGTTTGGCCTTCACATCCCCCCCTTGTCTTTGATCTTATATTGTGGATTCTGCGTCTGGAGCCTGTCAGGGTATGGTTTGGCCTTTACAATGACATTTTGAAGTAACTGCTGCTTAGAACACAAAATGATACCAGAGACAATGTCACAGTAAATTTAAGTTCATTTGTTGTATTATTAACCATTAGACCTTTTGTCTTATAAATATAATCTTAGAATTTGACATATCTGCCAGAGTTCTCATCTTTTGTTTTCCCTAAAGTAAAAATCAATTCATCTATTTGTATCACTTTTGATATTTCTCATTCTTCAAGAAAATATCAATTCAAAGTATGTTTTTTTAATTCTGAAATTTCACATGTTATATTGGACCCTAGAGATTTTTAAGATTCCAATATTTTACTTACTTGACCATCTGTTTTTCTTGAACTTTCAGGTCTTCTTCTGCCCTTGGGAATTTTAAGTAGGTTTCCAACATCTGTCCATAATGTCTTTGGTAAAGCATAAAGAACTATTCATTTAATTGCTTAAATGCTATTCCCCACTCAGTTATAATTACTGTAAATGTATGCTATTACTTTTAAAAATCATGTCTCCTATATGTTTTATATTTTCATATATTAATCATTTAATATTTCTCATAAAATTATCACTCTTTTCACTATTCAATAATGAGTTACATACCTAGCTATTACTACTTAAACAATATTGTTGTTTTACGTATAATTCATTTTCCACATCCATAATTCCTCTTATGTGAATTTAAGGTAATTTATTCTTTGAATTGAATTGCATTATGTAAAATATCAAACATTTGTGTCATTCATGAATATCAGAAATCAACTACATCATAAAAAACTATGTGTCATTTCTCCAATAATTTTCCTTTTTTAAATTGTATGAAAACTTTATGATACAGATTAAATTTAAAAACTGACATTTATGACTCAATAGATACAGTCATTTTGTAAGTAAAATTTAGTTTTGTCTTCAACCTGACTAGAAAGAAAGACCAATAGTGCAATAAAACAAGGTTCCAGTGACTAAAAATTAACTTGAATCAGACAATAAAATAAAAAAACCTAGTATCACATTATATATATATGTGTGTGTGTGTATATAGATATACACAGATATGTATATCTATATACACACACATGCATAAACACACACACTTTTTGGTATTCTTTGTTCATTTAAAATAATCTTTAGCTATTTTATAAGGTCTACTTTACATTCTAATACGTTTCTTTTGATTAGAAAATATGTGCACACAATATTTTGAGAGAGCACATTCATATATTTTCCTAGAGTATATTGTTAAAATTATTTAGTTAATAATAATTTCTAACTATGCCTTTTTAAATTAAATTTTATCATAGGTATATGGATAGAAGAAAAAGTTCATATAGAATACTGTACTACCTGCAATTTTTAGGCCTTCACTGTAGGTGTTGAAACATATACCTCACAGAAAACAAGAGAAAACTATACTATATTTTGGATCTTGTTGACATAGTAAACAATTATAATATAAAAAATAGAGACAAATAGACGGTGCAGTTTATTTTTATTTACATAAGCAACTGAAAATATACATTTAAAAAATAAAACTTGCTGATTTTACTGACAACCAACACTTTGAGTTAATCCCATTTTAGATATAAACTAAATGTTTCTTCTGGTTATTTAAAGTGAAAACACAGTATACATATATATATTCACATTTAATAAATCATTACATTTTATATTTATATATTATATATACCTTTTTGTATTTTTTGTTCATTTACATTCAAAATAAACTTTAGCTGTTTTATAAGATCAACTTTTCATTCTAATAATATTTGCTTTAGAAAATATTTCACACTGTTTTAGGTACTGGATTCTCCTTATATACATGTATTATTTCTCTTGGATGTAACAATATAATATATAATACATAACTTCCTATATACATAATATGTGTCCTTTATAAACAGTGTTTTGATCAGTATGTTAAATTAATTTTGTACTATAATTTTTTTTATTTTATTTTTTATTTTATAGAGATAAGTGATGTACAAAATAGCATAAGTTTAGATGTGCAGGTTCACTATTCATGAACAATAGCATCAACCTTCAAATTACCAATCTTCCTCTCACTATTTATTGGACCCCCCATTATCACATGCTCCATGGCCCGACTCCCTTTTCGTTATCCATTGGTAATATCAGTTCATTATTTCAACATCCAAGAGTTTTTTTCCCCTATTTGTTGGCTTTGTCTCTTTATATTCTAATTATGAGTGAGATGACTTGATATTTTTCTTTCTCCTTCTGACTAATTTAACCTAAGATAACCTCCTCTCATTCCATCTATGTTATCACAATGACAGGATCTCAACCTTTTTTAGAGCTGTGTAAAATTCCATTGAGTGCATATAACAGATCTTTGTTCATCCATCTGATGTTGGGCATTTAGATAGTTTCCAGTTTTTGGCTGTTATAAATATTGCGGCATAAATATTACAGTGAAGGAGAGTCATATATCTCTGTGATTAGTGTTTTTGTAGTAAATATCAAGAAGTGAGATGATGGGCTAATATGAAATCTCCATTCTCAATTTCTTGAGGAACCATCATACTGGTTTCCATAATGGTTGCAAAAATATAAACTCCTACCACATCCTCACCAATATTTGTTGTTTCCAGTCTTTTGAATAATAGTCATTCTCACAGGGTTGAGGTGATATCTCATTGTTGTTTTACTTTTCATTACTCTAATAAGAACATAGGAGGAACATCTTTTCGTGTGTCTGTTGGCCATTTATGTCTGCTTTGGAAAAATACTTATTCTTCTGCCAATTTTTTATTGAATTGTTTGTTTTTCTGTTGTTGAGTTTCATGAGCTTATTACAAATTATGGATAACAATCTCTCTTATCAGATATATGATCACAAATATCTTCTTCCAGTCAGTAGAATCTCTTGCTTTAGTTACAGTGTCATTTGCTATGAAGAACATTTTAGTCTGATGGTCTCATTTTTGTTTTTGTTTTTATTTGCTATTGGAAGTGACTCTCCAAAGACTATAGTAAGGACACTGTAATTGAATATATTGTCAGTGTTTTCTTATAAGTATTTTAATGTTTCTAATTTCATGTCCAAATCTCTAAATTTTAGTTGATTTTGTGTATTCATATGCTTTCATATATGGTTGCCCAGGTTTCCCAACACAATTTGTTGGAAAGCCTTTTCTTTCTCCATCATAGACTCTTGGATCCTTCAACCTAAATTAACTGACCGTACATGTGTGTGTCTGTTTCTGGTGATTAAATCTGGGGAGCTGCTGGTTCTTATTCCTTTACAAAAAATATTGTTAAACTGCGATTTTATTGTATCTATTAAAGAAGTGAGTTTTATATCTTACAGACTGACATCTTGAAAATGGATCTATAAATTTTTTTATGGGCACCCAAATATTTGTCTTCTTGGGCAATAGATCAAGTGTTTTTCTTATAGTTTGAATTTTTCATGATACATATTTAAAATTATGTTATTGTCAAACTTTTCTTTCACAATATGTATAATAATCTATATCTTTTGGTTATTTCTCAACATAATTAACCTTAACTATCTTGTTATCATGTATACAATGAAAGTTTATTAAATAATTTTTAGAAGATCATTGTGAAGCCATTAAAACAAGATAAATGGTAAGAGAGCATCTGACTACATATGCACTGGGAGTACTTTCGAGTTTTTAGCTGTTATTTTAAGCTAGATTTTATTTTTTGAGCAATTTTAAAGTTACAGAATAATTGGGAAAATAGAATAGAATTCTCATATATTCTATGTCCATTTTTTCCTAATATAAACATGTTATGTTACTATTGTATGTTAGCCACATATAAGTAAGAAATATTGATACAATATTATTAATTGAGGATTATACTTTATTTATATTCCCATTATTTTTTATCTAATATCCTTTTTAGTTGCAGGACTGGATCCAGCATATCACATTGTATTTAGTTGTTATATGTCATTAGTCTTCTCTTGGCTATTATGGTTTCTCAGACTTTTGACTTTTTAATTTTATGATAAATTTGAAAAATTCGAAAACTATTTTCCAGGCAACTAATAAAATATCCTTTAACTGGTATTTACAAAATAATTTTTATTATTTGACAGAGATTATGCATTATTTAAAAGAAGATCACGGATGCATGGTCATTTTGACACATTAAATCAAGAGTATATATTAGCAATGCAATTTATTTTAAAATTAGTGAACTGTTTGAGATAACGCTTTTTCTGGGTTCTCCACTTTCACGTTACTTTCCAGAATTGTTACTTATTTCTTTTGTAATAAGTAAATAAATTCAACCCGTACTTAAGGATTGATGAGTTATGGTCCCTTATCTTGAGGGCAGAGTATAAAAGCTATAATTGTTTATAAACCTAAAAATATACCCTTGTTTTTATTCAACATGTTCCCCTAGTTCATGAATCCTCAGGATTTATTTACCTTTTTATTATCTTTATAATTTTGCTTCTTCAGAATGTCATGTAATTTTAATTATGTATGTTGTCTTCTCACTGCTTTCTATCACTTATCAATGTGCATAAGTTTTATTTACATATTTTGTGGTTTAATTACTAATTATATAATTGCTGGATACAATTTCGTTCCTGGATTTAACCTAATTCATTTATGAACTCACATGGAAAAATACCTTAGTTACTTTCAACTTTTTGTGATTGTGAATAAAGTTTCTATAAGCATTCAAGGTATTTGTCTGGACATAGTTTCAAATCAATTGGGTAAATATTTATAAGTATGATTTCTGGTTCATATAGTGAAGTCATATGCAGTTTTGTAAGAATCTGTGGATTATTCTTTTAAATACAGTCTACCATTTTTCTCTCTCATAGATATGAAATTCCATTTTTCTAAACCTCCACCAGTGTGTGAAATAATCAATTTTCAATTTTAGCTGTGTAGAGTTACTTCATAGATTTTTAATGTACTGTATATTCCCTAAAGACATATTAATTTATTTCTTCTTTTTAGCTATCATCCTCTGTACATGTACTTAAATCAGGTGTCTTCTGCTATTTAAATTTTTTCCTTATTTAATATTGTTTGGTTTTAAAAAATGTGTATTTTAGGCACAAATATTTTATCAGATATTTGTTTTACATTTAATTTCCTTAAGTCAATGACTTATTTTTTATTAGGTCAACTATCACATGAAACAAAATTTTAATTTTTAATAAAATCTAGCTTCTTATTTTCTTTCATTGATTGTACTTTTGTTGTATTTAAAAAATTACCACAGAAAAGGTGATCTAGAGATTATACTGTAATGTATTTTTAGTAATTATTTTATGCTTTACATGTAGGCTTATTTCACATTTTCTTAAATTCTTGTGGAAAATGGAAGTTTATCTTTGTTATTTATTTTTAACATATGGACAATCAATTGGACTACATTTATTTGCTCAAGAGACTACACTTTCTGCATTAAACTTATTGCTGTTCATTTTCAAAGATCAGTTGATTATACCTATGAGGTTCTCTTATTTGAGTCTCTTTATACTATTCTCAGTTTTAGCATTTCCATATACTCTTTAGTATATAGAACATACTTTATCAATATTCAAAAAGTATGTCATTGGAATTGCATTGAATCTATAGAGCAAATTGGGAAGAACAGCTATTTTAACAATATTAGGTTTCCTATATATTAGTATGGAATGTTTTGATTTATTTATACTTTCATTTGTATTGGTTTTATCATTTTTGTCATATAGCTCTTGTGTATATCTGTTAGAATTATATATAAATGTTTCTCTTTTATTTAAGTGCCAACATAAATTACATTGATTTTAATTTTCCAGTTTCAAATGTTTATTGCTTATACCTAGGTAATAGTTGAGTCTACATATTCAATTTTTTTCTATGACCTTGTCATTCTTTTTTTTTTTTCAGTTCCAGAAATTTCAATTACTTGTCAATCTTTAGAACTTCATAGTTTTAATTTTTCTTATTCATTCTATATACCCTTATTTTTTTCAATGTACTATGTACTACTAGGCTTCTGGTATGAAGAATATCATTGGTGAGAGGGTGAACTGACTTATTTTCAAGTTTGAGAGGAAAAGTACCAAGTTTCTCAAGTATGAAGTTAGATTTTTGTGGATGTTCTCTATCAGATTGAAAAAATTCCCCTCAACTCTGTTTTTTGGATGTTAGATTCTGTCAAGTGCTTTTTCTGTAACAACTGACAGGAACAAATAAATATTTTATATATTCTGTTGATGTGGTAAATTATATTGTTTAATTTCAAATGTTGAAATTGCCTTACGTATCTGATATTAATCCTCCTCCATTACGATGTATAATTCTTATCATTCATTTTGGATTTGATTTGCTAATATTTTGCTAAGGGATTTGGCATCTATATAAATGAGACTTTTGGTCTGTACTTTTGCTATCTGGTAGAGTATTTTCTGGGTTTGATGTTAAGAATCATTCTGACCTCATTGAATGAATTAGAATATGATCCATTTTATTTTCTGAAAGTGTATATATAAATAATTGGCTTCATTTCTTCCTTAAATGTCAGAATACACAAATGAAACCCCCAGTACGGGTTATTTCTTTCTTTTGTTTGTTTTTATGTAGGTTATTGTTTATTGATTCAATTTCTTTGTTAGTAGAGGCTTTTTCTGATTATTCTAATTTTGTGAATTGTGATAATATATTTCAAGAATTTAGTGCATTTTATCTAAGTTAACAAAGTTTGGAACATAGTGATATTTATAATATTCCTTTGTTATTTTTCTTATATTTTATATGATTAATAATGATGACTTTCTTTCATTTCTATTATTATTAACTTGTCCTTCCTTTCTTCCTTCCTTCTTTCCAACCCTCCTTCCTTCCTTTTTTTTTTTGTTACCCTAGCTAGAGATTCATCAATTTATTGCAATTTACTGATTTAATAAGGAACCAGATTAGATTATATTAATTTTATCTATTGATTTCTTATTTTTAATTCTATTAATTAATACACCATTTTTATTATGTTCTTCTAATCACTTTAGGCATTATTGTTCTTTGCTGGTTTCCTAAGGTGAAATATTAGATCATTAATTTTGGATGTTCATTTTTAATATGAGTCTTTAGTAATACACATGTCCACTGGTTTCGTTGTATCCTCTGAATTTCTATATTTATTGTATCATTTTTTAGATATTGGATGTCAGTCAGATATTGACAGAAGATGCTCCATGCATTCTTCTTGAGGAACAACTAACAATTAGGAGTGGAAAACAACTGAGAAAAGTACTATATGGCAGTGAGCTTGAAGGAAATCCTGTACCTCAGAAACCAACAGTGTTCATTAGATGAGACACTAAATAGACTTATGAATTGGTATTACAGTAGGTGGGTAGAGAGAGATGTATGAGGCGGTGGTCTAAAAGTAAAGGAAAATTACAGAGCACTGACCCTGCCAAGGTCCTTGGGGATGGAATAACACAGACAGCATGCTGGCACACTCTTGGTAAATCCCAAAGCAGAAGAATTAGGGTATTCCACACAGGTCAAGACTCCAGCATGAGGTAATAAAGAAATGACTCTGGACTACACAGCTGTACTCCCATCCCACAGGAATCATATTTATGCTGTGAAGTATACCAACAGTTGATAGACACATGAGTCTGGGCCTCCAGAGTAGAGAATTAACATCAGGTCCTATGTGCATAAACCAGGCTCTTCTTAGCATATCAAAGACAGTGGCTATCCCCATCCAGCACCCTCCTCCACCCTACTTACAGTCACTGATATTTACTAGCCCAGTGCAAACATAGGTAAGCAATAATCCAAAAAACTAAACTAAACTAAAATGAAATAGAATAAGGTAATAATGTCACTAGCTAGAAAAGTAAAAGCTAAGCAGTTCAGTTCTAAATTGCTAATCCAGATTCCAAAAGGAAAACCAGTAAAAGTCATTAAAAAACACACCAATATCTCCTGAAGATCTCATGAACTCTCATGGAGAGAATGAAGTTTATCTAGAAATCAAAATCAAAGACATGGAAGATTATCAGTTATTTTACTGATATTGAATTCAAAATAATATATTTTCCCTGTGTGAAAATCTTTAGAAATTCATTAATGGAGACGGTAGAAACTGATATCATTATAATATTATACTCTTGTTTACTTGACCTTTCCTTAGCTTTCCCTTTCACCTTAAAACCTTTGGTTTAGCTAGAGATGATATTTCATAGTTACTCAGTTTTTATATATCTCTCCCAGGTGTTTACACGTTTTGTTTCGTTTTTAATTTTTTTTCCTGTTACAGTAAGGTCATCTCAAAACCAAGAAGGATAAAGAAAAAAATTATTGTCCTCACTTCTTGTAAGATACCACTATATTTGGTTGCTACTGTTAAAAAATAAAATTCATCCCTTGTATTTAAAGATCCAATTGACTTCATTAAACAGTCTGGCAGCATCCCATCAAGCTAGTATAAAGGCAGAAGTTGTAAAGAATAGAAAACTTTTCTTATTCAGAAAGAGGGTGGGCCAAGGTTATTAGCAAAAGAAAAGAAAGATTATTTTAGGTAAAGCCAGTTTACTTTAGGGAAAGATAGGGGGTCTTATGCAGATAAGCTCACTTTTGCTGACAGAAATTTCAGACTGGTTGGTTTAAATTTCCTTCTTTGGTATAAATTAAAAGTGCAATTAGATTAGGTATTAAATTTTGGTGGAGCTTGGTATAAATGACTCCATTTGGGTTTGCTGTTTCTTTTTTTAACACAGAATAACAATAATAGGTTAAAGAATAATATTTTCATGATTGAACTAGAACATTTTACACCTAATCACATTGATCAAATAAGACAGCAATAGAAGAAAATTAATTTAGATCTCTACTCATAACTTTAAAGGCTAATATACAACTTTATCGTCTTAATTCTCTGCTGGGTAGACTTTACATTTGTGCAATGCATTTGATTTAAACTCCAGTTGTCAAGTACCTGCTTCCAAATGACATAACTCTAAACCCTTTTACTCTCCTTACATGCTTTTAAATTCCTTTACTTATTTCTGATAGGTTTTTGAAATGATTCCAAGAAGGATACTATTTGTTATATTAATGTTTTTCTTGAATAGCAGTTATATTAAGTGCTTCATAAAATTTTTATTGTCTTTAATTAAGAAATAAGAACTTATTGGTCTTTTGTTGCAAAGGATGACAAAAGTTATGGCCAGACAGTATAGAGAAGGATATTGATACATTTTTGTTGTTGTTGTTGTTGCAATATATTTAAATACAATAGGACTCCTTGAAAGTTATTTTTTGACTGCATGAAATTTACTCCTTACTAAAATACTTTGTGGGATTACTTCTCATCGTTTTAGTGGTGGTACTTTAGTATGAAATGAGAGAAGAGCAAAAACAAATATTTATTGAATAGAATTCACACTGAAAGAGAATATTGGGGTTGATTTCAGCAGGGGAGTAGTCTAAACTTAGAAACTTTGTTGTTGTTTCTTTTGTTTCTTTAAGAGCAGAAGGAAGGAAAGGAGAAAGAAGCATCCAAGGAAAGAAGGAAGGAAGGAAGAAGAAAGATCTTTATATATTAATTTTTTGTTTTTTGTTTTTATAACCTGGGTACTTGAGCTGTGTGTGGTCCATACACCAGCATCTCAGTCATCTAAGCCACAAGGGCGCTCCTGGAGATGGAGATGTTTTTCTTAATACCCCAAAATGGGAGGTGCTAAATCGCCTCAGGAGTATGCAAAATACACTCTTTAGAGCCTACTAATATTAACTCACCAGGTTCAACTTGGACTCTGTAAGGCAATTAAAATAGAAGATTAATATTTTCACTATTTTTAAGTAATAAATAAACAATCATATTGCTATTGCAGTCTATCTCTAAAAAGCTCTGTTTAATTGGTTAACTGTTGAAAAGCAGGATCACTGGGTGACTGACAGATCAGAATCTTTTTTTTTTTTTCTGTGAAAGTTGCCAGAAGGAATCTGTTGCATAAATTTACATGAGATAGCTATTGGCTTAATAAGGGCATTTAAAAATCCTCTCTTCTACAAAAAATAAGAAGTTAAAAATAGAAACTTTTTGTTTATGTATAAATGCCTAAGACTATGTCCCACAAATTATTCTTTGAAAACCAGTGTTCTTCAAAGAATAAGTGGATAAGGATGTAGTAGTACATATTATAGAATAGTATTCAGCCATAAGAAAGAAGGAAATTCTCCTGGGCAATATGCTAAGTGAGATGTCAAAGAAAGACAAATACTGCATGGCATCACATAAATAGAATCTAAAAAACGGAATAGAATGGTGGTTACCAGGGACTGGGGGTAGAAGTATTAGAGAAATATTGCTTAGTGTTACTAACCTGTACTTAGTGAATTAATAAATCCTGGAGATCTAATGCATAAGATAGATATTATAGTGAACAATACTGTATTATAAACTGCAAAGTACATAAGTGACTAGATGTTAATTTTTCTCATCACAAAAGAGAAATAATTATGTGATACAGCAGTAGAGGTATTAATGAACTTTATGCAGGTAATCCATACCATAATATGTAAATGTATCAGACCAACACTTGACACACTTTAACTTACAAAATATTATGTCAATTATACCTCAAAACAAAAACAAAAACCCAAAGCAGAAAACAAAGAAAAAAAATCTTACAACTCTTAACTGCCATTCTTGTTTTATGATTGTGTATTCTGAACTGTCTGTCTTCTAAAAGAAGCATCTAGATTATTTCAAATATTACACATTTTATGCCCTTCTTCCCTAGACTTTCCCATATGCTTATATCCAAATTATTAAACTCTGTTAAGCATCCAGAATTGTGATGTCTTTAATAATAACTTCAAGTTTACTTTTGGTTAGTTGCTATCAGCTCAGCGACAATTTGGACTGTGGTTAAGAGCACTGACTGTGGGGCAGTGTGCTTTGGTTTGAATTCTGGCACTATCAGTTAAGAGTTATAAGATTGAGAGAAAATCGCTTATATTTTTTAAGCTTCAATTCTCTCCTTTCTGAAATAATTGTAATAATACTTCAAAAGATTTTTAAAGACTGAATGCAATAATGCATGAAAAGTATTCTGTGTGGCATGAAATGAATATTATAAGTGTTTAACAACTGTGAGCAATTATAGTCATTGGTTATTATCCAATATACGATTAGCAATAACAAAACACTGGAGAGAAATTTTCTCCATATTAGTAGTGACTAAAACTAAGGTAACTTTATGTCCCCCATATATATGATTTATTAACCAAAATAATTGCAAATTACTTTTACCCACATGAATCAAACACAATACTAGTCATGCAATTAACTTTGAAATTTTAATATAATAAAACAGTTATATGTCTCCAGAGATAAAATTTCTCTGTTGTATCTTAAGACAGATGCTGCTTTTCTTCACTTTTGTTGTTAGATTTGGTTTTATTTTTTAATTAATGGATCATTAATTTACAAGTTATAAGAGAAATAGAGTCACACTTCAGTCCACCAATACAATTCTTCATAGTTGTATTATACCTCTATGATTTAAATTAACTGAAAAAATCAGTAAAAAAGAGAAAAAAAATGACATTGAAAGGATTCCTGCTAAGTATGAATCTCTATTAAGCCATTGGCATATATTATTTCAATGAACATTATAATGACAAACAGCCTTATGATTTTTATCCCTATGCTACAGATGAGAAAAATGTGACTTGGACTGGATAAGTAGCTTACTCACAGTCCCATGCTGGCATCATACAACTTCAGATGACAGATATTTGTCATTTCAGTATTACAACATAATTAGACTCACAAAAGAGCCTGAAGAATTTTATACTTTCTGAACGAATTATGTGAAAATGATGATATTTTTTGTAAACTTGTGGGAAATAATTGAAATGGGAAGTGGTGTGTTTATAATTAGTTGTAAATAAAGGTTAGCATTTTTTAAGAGTCATTAAATACTTTAGACTTTGCATGCTTGTGTTTCTATTGTAGATTCTTTGTTTTTGTCTGTTTATTTTGCAATGCTTCAAATACATATAAACATTCTTATCTTGTAGATAACGTGAAAAGAAGCTGCTTACTGAATTTGCTCTACAGATCATTGTTCGTTGAAAGAGAGTAGTTTAATTTTAGATATTAACGTATATAGTACATTTTATAGGAGAGATAGATGTACCTCTGTGTATTAATGATAATAACATATTAGTGGGAGAGATAGAATTAGTGGTTTTCCAATTGCCTTGCAAAGTACCTGGCATAAAGTCTAATATACATTTTTTTTCTTGATGACTATCTGATGAATATAATAAGAAAATAAGAAAACAAGTCTAACTATAAGGATAGCTGATAGTGATTGCCAGTCTGATTTCCCTGCTTCATCAGTAAAAAGATCATATTGTCAATGATAAAATTAGCATTATTCCAAGAAAGGAAACAGATTCCCATGGAACATTTAAGTGAATTATAATTTATTGATTTTTGTTTAAATTGTTACTTGCTAACACTCAACTATTTAAAAAAATAAATAAAACCTGCAACAAAAAATGGACCTTTCATGTATCATACTTAGTGAAATAAGTCAGCAAAAAAAAGACAAAAACTGCATGCTCACTCATATGTGACATATAGAGAAATGAATGTACCAAACCAAAAAACTTTTAGTTAATAGGAACAAATCAGTGGTTAACAGAAAGGCAGTGTGGGGGGTGGGCAAAGTGGGCAAAAGGGACAATTACATGGTAAAGAATATAACTGGGGTATAAGGAATAAAATTAATGTAGTACATGCAGATACTGATTTAACATGATGTGCACCTTAAACCTATATAATGTTATAATGCAATGCTACTTCAATGCAATTTAAAAGCTATTGGGGAAGATAAATGAGTTATTGTGTTGCATTGCAAAAAGGAGAATTGCAGGGTTTCATATACTACACTTATATTTGAGATAATGTGTTGGGTCAGTGAGCTATAAAAGCTGATAACAGCAAGATAAAAAACCCCTTAATACCCTTATTACCTTAATAATAAACTGCACTTCATACACAGAAAAAGATGAGCCAGTGAGACCATGGACATAACATTTTTAAAAGTGATTGTATCTAGAGTGTGAATGGAGAAGCAAAGGACATTCTCCAGTTTGTTGGAATCTGGTCAGATATAGGTGAAATTTGCACATGGACAAAAATAGTATCTTGATGTTTAGTATTCTGAGACTTACGTATCTGTGGACCATTCAATGAGGGGGCCTGGATGCAGCCACATATTCATAGCTGATGTTCATTATAGAAATATTTGGAGGAAGATGGATGCTCGGTAAAAAATCAGCACATGGTGGTTAGGAAAGCCACAGAATTGGTGATCCATCTCTATTGGAAGAAAAGGAGCAGAAATTTGAACTCTGAAAAATATAATGATATTTCCATATAAAGATCTCGAATGATTAATATTTGTATATTATGAAATTTTTTCCCAACTTTTCATTTTATACTGTGTTGTATACATTTTGTGAAGATGATTTATATCTTATTTATATATTTATATTTTTTATTTATATTTATAAAAAATAAACAGATATCAATACAATTAAAGTATTTAAGCAAGCGTTTTATGAGGTACTTGGAAAGTAACATTAATTCTTGACTAAAACCTAGATATCTATGTACAGGAACATGCATGAATTTACCAAATTAAAATATTCAAAATCATATGCATCTTGGTTTTAACAACCAGGCAATTCGTCAAGTTGAAGTTATATAACTTTCATTTCAGCTTTGAATAACAATCAAAATAAATAACAGTCCAAGACTATAAAATAATCATAAGTGAAGTTCAAAAAGAAATGTCAATATTTTAATAAGATCTATCATAGAAAATCATATGAAAGAAGAAACCAGAATAAGATCACTGTTAGAAAATGTCATGCTGAGTTCTTGTTCTACTTTCCAGCTCTTGAAATTAACTTAGAGAATCACTGAAAGACCAAATTCTAATGGAAGTTACTATTCAGCAATTAATTAAAGAATTAGTCAATAGCTGTGTGCAAGTTTTTGTATCTTTATTACTCAGAATTTGAAATCTAAGATTTCCCTCATACAATTAAAAGCTATATTTTTCTTCACTTTTCTTACATAGTTGACTTTATATATATCTATAAAATAGTAGGATTGCTTTCATAAATTAATAGAAAATGTGCATTCATAATGTCAATTTATGTTCATTGTTCCTGTTATAACTGCCAGGTGATTATCATTAAAAGAAAGAGTAAGTATTTCTAGTGTTCTTTATGGTCTAGTCACAATAAAAGTTTGTGGAGTTTATATTTATACTGTTTTCAAAAGTTTTTTACAAAAATCTAATCATACTGTATAGGATTGTTTGTACTACTGTATTGTCAATGGTATTTGTTTAAAAATAACTATTTAACGATTATGTTTAAAATCAATAATTGCCTTTTTTAAACTTATTTGCTTGATTATACTGCATGATATGGAGTATAATCCATTTTTTTGCCTTTGTTTTTCGTAGGTTTCATTTTTATAGGAAGTATTTACTGTATTGAAATTTTGTCTAGTTTTGATGAAATAGTGCAAATTCTGATAAAATTAGTATTAAATGTATCTATGTATCTATGTCTTAGTGCATTTATTTATATGAGGAATCTCAAAATTGTTATTCAATATTATATTAATAATTTCTGCAATCTAATTAATAATAACAAATAACATATCCAAAACTTTATAGCAATAAGTAATTCCTCTCCAATATATGAAAAAATGACTGGTTCTACATGCTCTCAATAGAATTAGATAGTAAATCACTTTAAGATATCTGAATATTTCACTAATGAAGAGTTTTACATGGAAATAGAATACATATGCCAAAAACTTTGATCCAGTTTTGACCAAAGCTATATGTATCAATTGTGATTCTTGAGATATTTTTACTGTAGTAATTACTGACAAAGAACAGTTTGTTAAAAATAATTGGTAAGTTTAATACAGATTCACTGCACTAGCAGAATAAACACCCTGGGGTAAAATTTGTTTTAATTTTATTTAAACATTTTATATCCTATCAAAAATTGAGATTCCTGGATCATGTTTTTGAAAGGATTATCCTGTAAATTTTAATCACAATGATTTAATGTAATTCTCTATGCACAATAATTCTTTATATTGCAATTATGATTACTAAACCCACTAACAATGATTGATCTTTTTATAATTATTCCTATTGCTGTCTAATTTATGCATATACATATATCTACAATGAGAAAAATCATTGTAAGTTTTTCTTCATCACAATAATTTATGAAAAAATATAGTATGACTGGAATTAAATAATACTGAAACACAAGAAATGTAATTTTTATTGTACAAATAAAGCAACAATTATACCTTTTAATCTTTTAAATATTTTCATTTTTTTCTATTACGATTGTCAAAAATTTTGTCTTCTTAGCACTGAATAGTTTTTCTGTGTGAAGATCATTCTTGTAATGAGATATAACCCATTTTCATATTACTAATAATTTTCTTTATAGTATAAAATTTATCTCCTGACTTTGATTTGTTCATCTGTATATACAAATTAATTAATAATGTACTTTTATGTCTTTTATAATTCCTGACTTTTAAAAAAAGAATTTTAAAGGAAAGGTACAGGCAGGAAGAGAGGAAGAGGCAGAATTTTGTTTATTTTTCTGATTTGCTTGGTCACATTGGTTGTTCCCCATTGTACCAGGTCTTGGACTCAGGACTTTGCAATGCATTGGAACTGCTCCCAAGTCTACTAGACTGTTAGGCCACCAGTGCGCATCCATCCCTGTCTTTTTAAATTACCTGAACCTTCACTGGAACCAGATACAAATATTTATTTAACTTTATCTAGAATTTTACACTTGTGTGTTGTTCTTATAAATTTCTGTAAATAGAACTATGAAGTAGAAGACATAGAAGACATAGAAGTTATATAACTAGTTAAAGAGAAGATCAGAATATAGTTGAGAATTAATGATTAATCAGTTTAGACATAATTGAAATTTGGAAAGAAACAATGGCATAAACGATTATGTATTTCAAATGTATTTCATAGTATACCTTTGATTTATAATGGTAATTTCTTTTACTATACTAGCACCATTTTGATACTCAAATACATTTTTATCTGAAAAATAGATAAAAAATTCTTAGAAATATTTCCTTTTTTGAACTCACGAATAAATTTAACAATTCCAAAAATTATTTGGGAATTATGATTGTGATTTCAGTATTTTTTATATTACTCAACATATTTATATTTTTATTAAGTCTTCAGACTCAGGAAAAATATCTTTCCCCTAATACTTTATACTTTTCTGCTTATATAAATGGGTTTACAGATTATTTCTAAATATCGGTACTATCATAAAAAAGAATGCTTATTTTTTAACAAGGTTTTTGTATTTTCCTGTTTCTCTGATTTGACTGCTAGAACACAAAACTGAAATCAAGGGCATAGTGACAGCGTGAAGAAAATTCATTCATGGGAGGTCACTCTCTTCAGAATTTATTAAATGTATCTGAATATCATCTGTTTTTCAAAACATTGAATATTTTCAGAATTTAGTTCAATAATGATCAAAATAATAATCATCTCTACCTTTATCTGATTTTAATCATTCTGATGTTAATGTTTTTATCAGGTATTAGATTAATTTTGACTGGAATAATTCATTTAATCATTATTTTTTATTTCCTGAAATTGTAATCAAAATAGTAATGACTACTAATTTTTTGTATGACTTATTAGCTTCCTGTGGTTTATTCATAGTTTAATATACTGTTATTTCTTCATTTAAACACATACGTGGATTTATCTCCTAAACTGAAGTATTTTGCTTTGCTGTAATCATCATGTAGGGTGAAATGCAGGACCCCAAAGCAGCATTCTCTAGGTTTCATTTTTAGGCTTTCCAGACCACTAAAGGTCATAAGGGAACTTGGAATGCTCTGAGACATGCCAGACAGGAACAAGCCAGTTCCTGAGCACTAGAGGCAAAAGCTTATCTTGCTAACCCTCTGGAAAGGGGGTCCACCCAGAAGCCCCCTTCCAAGAGTATAATCTAACCAGTCCCCAGCCTACAGTGCAGCCTTCCCTGCCCAGAAGGCACTATCTCCTGCATTTGATTCTTTCTCCTACATTTTCTCTAATAAATTTATAAAATTGCCCTCTAATGTTCCAGAATTATTTCTCAAACCATTTACTGCCGAATCCTAGAGCCCCTCATCAATCATTCCTTGATCATATTGCATGTTCTAAAAATGATTTTTTTTTCCTGATGTGTAATTTAAACACATTATACTAGTTCTAGGTATACACTATATTTAATATTTGTATATATTACATATGTGATCACCAGAATATATCTAGTTAACATCTCTGCATATAAACTTACATCAAAATTATTTTCTTATGATGAGGCTTCACAATTTACTTTACCACCAGGAGTGCTCAAGTGTTCCCTTTTCTCCACATCTTTGTGAATACCTTGTCATTTCTTTGTGTGTGTGTGTGTGTGTGTGTGTCCTGGATGTTTAGAATATTGTTAATCCTTAATCTTATTTAAATCTTCTAATTTTAACAGTTACTCTACTTATGCTTAGTGTGTAGATAGATCCTGACCTACTATTGTGAGCAGTAATCCCTAATAATTTAGTTTTCAGAATTCTTGCAGTGCTATTCTCTTTTGCTTCAATCTTCCTGCAATGAATTGGTTTGTTTGATATGAGTGTGGGTCTCCAGCCCTGCTGTTGTTAAAGGCACATCATATGGACATTGCCACAGATGGAGAGGAACAGGCAATGTAAGCCTATGCTGTTATTCTCTAGGACTGAAACTCTAATAATTTTTATTTGTCATCTTTTACACTGGTGTTTATTGGCAATTCTAGGAAGTGGTTGAAACTTTTGCTTTTACCGATATGATACAGTATTAATATTTTTAGTATTTTATTGCAGTGGCTTTCCTTTTTGCAAAATGAAATGAACTGATATAAGTAGGTTCCCCATATGTGCAGTTTTCCCATTCCTCAGATGCATGTCAACTCACATTGCCCCCACCAAATCACCAAATATTGTTCACCATTGTCCAGTGGCCCCCACACCCTACTTGACCAGACCCCTTTCATTCCCTATTGGAAACTGCACTTCTATTGAAAGTTTCTAATATTTGATTTTGTTTCCTTTTTTCCTGTTTTGTCTATTCACATTCCATCCATTAGTGAGATCATCTGGTATCTATCATTGTTTTTATTTATTTCCCTCTAGATCCATGCACGCTGATTCAAATAACAGGATTTCATCTCTTCTAAGAGTCACCAGACATTGTGCATATATACCATATTGTCTTTATCCATTCATCTGACTTAGGCACTTAGGTAGTTACTGGTTCTTAACTATTAGAAATAAGGCTGCAATAAACATGTGGGCGAAAACATCACTGCGAATTAGTGTTTTTATATTTTTTGGAAATACCCAGAAATAAGGTAGCAGGATCGCAGGGGATTAGCAATACTAAATTTTTGGAGGAATCCCCATAATGTTTTCCACAAAAGTTATACCAATTTGCACTCCCACCAACAGTGTAAAAGTATTCTTTTTTCCTCCACATACTCCCCGACATTTGTTGTTTACAGAATTTTGAATAGTAGTCAATTTATCAGATGTAAGGTGATATCTCTTGTTTTGATTTACATTTCCTTCATAACCAGCAAATAGGAACATCATTTCATATGCCTATTGGCCACCTGTATATCCTCTTTGGTTAAACATCTCTCTAATTCTGCTTTTCATTTTTTTTTTATTGGATTGACTTTTTCTGTTACTGAGTTTTATGAGTTCTTTTATATTTTGGATATTAAGCTCTTGTCAGAAATAGGAAATTCAAGTGTCTTCTCCCAGTCAGTAGTTGTCTTTTTGTTTTGGCAATGTTTCATTTTACTGTGAAGAAACTTTTCAGTTTGTTGTAGTTCCAATTGTTTTAAATTTTTGTTGTCATTTCTCCTAATGCTGGAGCTGTAACCCCAAATACCTCTCTAAATAATGTTATGGAACATCTTTTCTAACATGTCTTCCAAAAATTTTATGGTTTCTGATCTTATGTCATTTTCTAGTCCATTTTAAGTGATTTTTTTTGTGAATGGTGATAGAGAGTGGTCTAGCTTCATTCTTTTGCATGCGTCTGTCCAGTTATCCCGACATAATTTACTGAAGAGAATTTTCCTTCACCATCATATGCTTTAGGCACATTTGTTATAGTTAAACTGATTATATGGGAGTGAGTCAGTCTTTTGTGATTCAGTTCTAGTCCACTGGTCTTTGCCTCTGTTATTATTCAAGTACCACACTGTTTTCATCACTATTACTTTACAGTATAGCTAAAGATCTGGGAGTGTAATCCCTCCATATTTTTTCTTTTTTTCTCATAAATTTCTTTGGTTTATCTGATCTTTTGTTGTTCCATACAAATGTTAAGATTTTTTATTTTATTTCCTAGAAAAAAGCCCAGGGGATATTAATGGGAATTGTCTTAAATGTGCGTATGTATCTGTATATGTATGATGACTGTTTTAGCAAGTTGATTCTTCCCAATCATGATCAGGGAATGTCTTTCCATCTCTTTGTATCCTCCTCTATTTCTTTTAAGAAGGATTAGAGCTTTCATTGTACAGGTGTTTCCTTTGTTAACTATATTCCAAGATATTTGATTCTTCTAACTCAGTTTTAAATAGTTTCAGTACTTTTTTTGACGTTTTGGGAGGTTTTCAACACATATGTATATATGTGTCTATCTATCTACATATATATAAATATATATATATATATATATATATCACCTGCAAATAGTGATAGTTTAGTTTTGCTTTTTCTTTTCCAATTTAAATCCCTTCATTTATTTTTCTTGCCTAATGCTCTGGCTAAGTCCTCCAGTACAATGTTAGATAGTAGTGGTGAAAGTGGACAGCCTTGCCTTGTTTCTGACCTTAGAGGAAATGCTTTCAATTTTCCACCGTTGACTATGGCTGTGGGTTTATCATATGTGGTCTAGAGTATGTTATGTACCTTCTATTTCCATTGTGTGTAGAGTTCTTTTAAAAATCATAAATGAATGCTAGATCACTTAAAAGTTTTCTCTGCGTCTATTAATATGATCACTGTTTATTTCTCCTTGCTCTTTTTGATATGGTATATTACATTAATAGATTTACAAATGTTGAACCATCCTTGCATCTCACTTGGTCATGATGAATGATCTTTTTAATGTATTGTTGGATTTTGTTTGATGATATTTTGTTGAGAATTTTTGCATCTATGCTCATTAGAGATATTGGTTTGCAATGTGATGCCTCCATCAGCTTTTGGTATCAGTGTGATGTTAGTCTCATAGAAAGTATTTTGAAGTGTTCCCTGTTATTCAATATTTTGGAAGAGGTTGAGAAAAAAATATTATTGTTATTATTATTGTTATTTCTTCTCTTAAAGTTTGATAAAACTCATTAGTAAAACCATCTGGTCCTGGGCTTTTATATTTAGGAACACTTTATCACTTCAATTTCCTTGCTTGTGATTATTTCTGTTCAGGTTTTCTACCTGAACAAGTTTAGTCTTGGTAGATTATATTTTTCTAAAAATTTGTTCATGCTGTCAATGTTGGTTTATTCTTTTTAATCCATTTGGCTACTCTGTGTCATTTCTTGGTGAATTCAATATATAAGTGTTTAGGAAGAGTATTGATATTTAGCTGTTATTTCACTTTTGCAATTTTTCTTCTGTGAGTTGTTTCTGATAGTGCCTTTGTTCTTCTCTTTCTTTTCTTAAGTGGGTTGGGTATGGTTACATTTTGATTGCTTTCACTTTTTATCTTCCTCTTTGCATTTTCCCTAGAGATGTGCGTTGAGGTTATTCTGAGGTTAGCATTACGTATTCTAAGTTAATTTTCAATTTTTATTTGAAAGCAGACCAGTCTTGCACTCATTCTAACCATTCACATTTTTATTATCCTTTTCTCCTTCCCACTTTTTATTTTTTGCTGTCTTACTGCTTTTTAAGTGGTGTTTCTTTAGGCTTTATAGAGTTTCCTTTAGTATTTTTGTATGGCAGGTTTTGTGGTATGAATCCCTTTATTTTTTCTTATCTGAAAACCTTTTTATAATTCCTTCAGTTCTAAATGAGAATCTTACAGGATATAGTATCATTGGTTGAAAATCATTTTCTTTAACACTTTCAATATATCCTATCATTCCCTTCTAGCCTGTAGAGTTTCAGTTGAGAAATCCACTGAAAATCTTATGGGGATCCCTTTGTATGTGACTTGTGTTTCTCTAACTGTTTTTAACATTCTCTCTTTAGCTTGTATTTTTGACATTTTGATGACAATGAGTCTTAGTGTAGGCTGGTTTGTGTTTATTTTGTTTATAACTCTTTAAGCTTCCTGAGTCTGGAGCTAGATTCATTCCTTACATTAGGGACATTCTCTGCTATTATTTCCTCAAATTCACTTTCTGTCTAATTTTGTCTCTATTCTCCTTCTGGTAACCCTTTGATGCAAATGTTATTGCTTTTGATGCTATCCCATAGGTCTCAGGCACTGTCCTCATTTCTTTTAATTCTTTTTTTTCTTTGCTGGCTTACTTGATTGCATTTCTATGCCTTATTTTCTAGCTCACTGGCTTCTAGTGGAGGCTTCATATATTCTACTCTTGAGTCCCTCTATTGAGTTCTTATTTCTCCTATTTACTTTTCATTTCTTTGATATCTTGCTGCATTTATTCTCTTTTCTATTGTTCTCTTTTTCTTGCTTGATTTTTTGTTCATAACCATGAAGATGTTGATCACTGTTACCCTAAATTCATATTCAGTTAGTTTACACATGTCTTTTGAGTTCAGATTTTCCCCTGGGGTTTTAATTGGATCCATGATTTTACATATATTTCTTTATGTCTTCAATATGTTTAATATTCCGTTTTTATTTCTATGGGTTAGGTTTCCCTGAAGTGATGGCATTGTGAAAAGTATCAAGTTGTGCCAAATATGCCTGGATCGTGCTTTAAATGCAGGAGTTCTTAATTGGTGTGGCATCACTACTGGTTTAATTTGTTGAAGTTCTTAGGTGGACCCTGAGTTAGAACCCTCTGGGGTTGATGTTTGTATGGGAGAAGCAAAGTTTTCACCCAGCCTCACAGATCTGAATGGTAATGTTGACCCATTATCAACTATCTGGCTGCAGTACTACATCTACCCAGAGGGTGGTGCTAGTAGATAGCTATTGAAAGTAACTCCCTCTAGGAGTCCTTCTTTCAAAGACTGTTTCAGGCAGTTCTGTGCCCAAGGGTGGGATTTTCAGGGGGTGGGCCTGTGATCTGGGGCAATATAGTGGGAGGGATTACCCTATATGCCTTCTGGTTATGGTGGTGTTCCTGAGCAAATTCTCCTCAGGGTCTCATCCCCAGTCCATCAGAAGTCTGGTCTTCCTTTCACCCTGTAACAAGACACTCTCCCCTAGCTCTGTGTCCTGATTTCACTGATTGGACTCTGCTGCTTTTGCCACCCTCCAGGGGAATAACCTTTCCCCCAATATTCCATCCCCTCTACCCTGGTCCTTTTTTTGGCCCCTCAGACTGTGTATGCTGAATCTGTGATGATGTACCTATGAACCCTTGATTTTTTGGCTACTGTTTATTGTGATTAACGCTGCCGTTGGTTCTGTAATTTCTGGACATGCTTTTCCTCAGTGTTTGTTTCTGTGAAATAAGTACTTCTTAGTTCCTTTGTGGTGAGGAGACAAAATTCAGCTCCTACCAGTTACCATATTGACTAATCCTTACACTCTACTTTTTGAAGTCTTGTCTTTTTGATAATAGTCATTTTAACAGGTGTGAGTGATAGCTCAGTAGAGTTTTGATTCACATTTCTCTGATAATTAGAAATGTTGAGCATCTTATCATTTACCTGGTAGCCATGTATATGTATGCATAAATTTTCAAAATGTTTTTAAATTTATATTTTATTAATCATGCTTTCTTTAGAATTATAATTTATAAAGCATTGTTCAATATTTCATGTTTAAATGTGTTGCTGTAAAATATAATATTTACATTTTATTTTGATATCAACTAAACAGGAATCATCTTTTCCAACTCAGGAGACAGACAAAGGAAGTGACAAAATAATAGAATTTTTGTGTTGGGTATAGAGATACCTTGAAGTGAATCATTAAGTTAATCTACAGAAAGAAAGAGGTTAAATACATGCTCTGGGTGGATTTGTGTTCCTCTCAAATTCAAATGTTGAAGTTCTAACCTCCAGAATATAAATATGTTTGGACATAGAGTCTTTAATAAGGTCACTAAGTTAAAATTATTATCAAAGTGGGTCCTAATAAAATATGTCTATTGTCCTTATAGAAAGAGGAAATACAGATATAAAACACAGGGAAGATCATGCAAAGAGAGAGGGAAAGAAAGATATATACAAGTCAATGAAAGAGGCTTCAGATGATATTAACCCTGATGACACCTTGGTCTCTAATATCTATTAATCACGAATAAATAAACAAAAGTTGTCTCCTAATCTGTGACAATTTGCTGTGGCAGTCCTATCAAGCTAATTAAATGATATTTTTAAGTGCTAACTTATTTCAATCTGTTTAATATCTAATATGCCTTATAATTTTTATTAAGAATGGATTTTTAAAATATTTTTAAGTTCATAACAAAATTGAGACAAAGAACAAAAGTTGCTTATATAACCTTTGCCTAACTCCAAAATACATAATTACCCTCATTATCAACATCTCCCATCAAAATACAAAATTAGTTATGACGGCTGAACCTAGATTGATATATCAGTCACCCAAAGTCCACAGTTTATATTAAAATTTGTTCTTGGTTTTTTGTTCTGATTTTTTGTTTGTTTTAGGAAAGGTACAGATAGTAATGAAGATATGAAGATGAATATGCAGGCAAACAGGAAGAGAAAGGAATCATTGTCATTTTTATTTAGTTGATCACATTGTTTCCCCCAGACTCGGGACTTGAACCCAGGGACATGTGACTTGCTCCATTAGAGGCAGTTGACCTAACTGTTGTTTCCCCAGGACATGACCATTCTATAGATTCTGCAAAATATTTAATTTCATGTTATTCCACATGTGAGTAAAACCAATCTTAACATCCCTCTATGCTGTTAAAACAGTGACTTTCCATTTCTCTAAGTAATACTTTAGAAAAAGCGAAAATAGGAAAACTCAAGCAAGAATCTCTGGCTTCTAAAGTAGGCTGTTTTAGTACCATTCTCTCATGGATTTGTTTGCTTTAACACGAAAACTCAAATTAGCTTATTGAACTAATTCTTTTGATATATTTATTTGAAAAGCAATAGATAATCAGTTTGAGAAAATACGGCTTATACTTGAAAACTGTAATAGCTATTCGGAAAGATGTTTCTAACTCTTCAGATAACAACTACAAGCTTATATAGTTGCTTACATTTTATTTAGAGAATGTAGGGCAGGGAACTCATCTTTTTCATCTTGCCGTCTTAACTGAGTCTAATGCAGTGGCTTGCACATTGTAATTGTACAATAAATATTTGCAGAATTAAATTGAAATTTTTATCACTTTAAGTGACTCTTCTTGACACATCCTGGCCAGTGGTGAGTTTCATAAACTGAACATTATGTAAAACGTAGATACTGGAAATAGTGTTTCACACATAAGCTAAATTTGACATATTCAAGGTATTTTTAAAACTGTGTTATTAGCATCAAAATATTTTATAAACAATTTATCATGTAACTTTTATGAAAGAATGTATTTATAATCTAAAAGCTATTGCATCAGAAATACCCTCTTTTGGCATCAGACTGGTTTACAGAATGACTGAGCTGTTGTTAGAAAACTGTCAAGCCAAATAAAATAAATGCATTCTTAAAAGAAACAACTTAGAATTTTAATGGATTTTAGGATTTTAATTTGGAGTATTCCATGTTCAAACTGCACTTTAAAAGCTGCTCAAAGCATATATGATGATTTGGATTTTCAGACATAAGTTGAAGATTGCCAGTGGCAATAATAGTAAGGTGTGTCTATGCATTTAAATTTATTTTATTCTTATTTATTGAAATTATTTCAGAATTTGATTTGATAGGTATAAATCGTTTAAAGTCATTTATCAATCTAAAGTACATAAGCAAAGAACTATTTGGATTTGTTTATTTTGAAGCTCTATACTCCTCTTCCACTAAAGAATGAAGCTGTCCCATAGTATTTATTTGCTTTGGTGAATTATGCATTGCGATCTAGAAAATGACATTTTTATTTATTTCAGTATTGATTCTCAGATATGGAAGGGCTTATCCAAGATCAGCTTTTCAAAATCACTTGAGGGGATATTTTCTCCCTTTAAATTATGCAAAGAATATTCTGATATATTTTCCATAACTTCAGGCAGAAAAATAAAACCCGGGCTAACAGTCGTAAGCTAAGTGTTTTCTCAGGAAAGTCTTCAGTACCTAAGGTAAATAATTTATTTGGAGCTTTTTGAAGTTTCATATTTACCTCTTCCTCATTTTTCTTTCAACCTACTACTTGGTTTAGGTGTCTTGTTTTGGACCCTGCAAGGTCTATGTTATGACCCATCTGGATCATCCACAGCTCACCACAGTTGGAAGCCTCTCTGCTCTGTTTAGCTTATAGTTTCAGTAGATAGAATCTGATGGGTTGTGTTTTTACATGTCATAAATTATTAATATGCCTAAGGATTATTTTCCAGAAGGTAAGGTAAAGAAATCATGTGGTACATAGGATTGCCTTTTCTCGCATCTTTGGTCAGGGGATAGACCATAAATTATATCAGTCATTATTCACATATTTTGTATTTGGTCAGTGAACATTTCCTGAGTGCCAACTACATAGAATTTGCCTTGCTGAGTGATGGATAAACAAGGAATATGATATAAAATTTCTTTATGGTGAGAGGATTAGAGTAAGATTGTACGTATTTATAAAATCATAGATGATAATAATAGAAAACATTATATAGAAGTGCTATTACATATATGTATACTTAAAGGTATATATGGCTAAGTGATTTAGGAAGTCAGAAGTGAAAATGATCTCATTTCATTATGGACATTTTATGGACAGAAAAGACTTATTTGAGAAGACAAAATTCAACATTTTTAATTATTTGAAAACTTTATTAATTAGAAATAGTTAACTTTGAATGAGTGATTGATGGAGCAAAAGTTTTGACCAGAGTTTTTAAAATGTATCTATTTTCAAGATTTGAAAAATATTTATTTCACTGTTTTAAAAGATAAAAAGGTCGAAGGCATTCACACAAATAACTATTGAGGCAGATGTAACAAAAATGGAACAGAGTACAATGATTTGACACCATAAATAGATTGACTAATTAAAATGAAATTTCACCAGTCTTCATGTCTATAGTTTAAAAAATACAGCTTTTTCTATAGGACTTCCATTTTAATGTCTTCTATGATAAAACTTCATATGAATTGTTCAAACTGTAATTTAATTTTGTACTTAAGTTTTTACCCCTTTCTATCAAATCACTACCTCCTTTAATAACAATCAATTCATGCTTCTTGTTAGATCCTAGAGTAATCAGCACAGTATTATAAAGTATGATTATATACCGTAAATGTTTAAATATTTTCTCATTCAATTTACCACAGAAATGAGATATTCTTAAAATAAGAAAGCATAAAAACACATTTTCAAATTTTATTTACCTACATAATATAAAACACTTTAAAAAGTCAAATCACTTAGAGAGAAAAATAATCTACAATTTATCTATGTCAACATTCTTAAGCGTTAGTTCATTTCCTGCTCCCTCAACATTTGTTGCTTGAACTCTCAGCAAAGACTTTCCTCAAATCTTAAACGTAAAGATTTTTTCTTAAATATGGAATAGACTTAATTTTGTGGTAGTCAGTGATAAGACATAATTGAAAGACCAAATATAACAACATGCATATTTTTTTAGGTTGAGAACAGCCTTTTATGTGCTATCAATTTTATAAACTAGGTTTTATTAATAAAGCCATCTTCATTTGTTTCTCTATTCCACAATTTTAAGGGGATAAATTATCTATAGATGCTTAGTTATTTCTTCAACATTGCCAATTTAATGATATCATTGTTTATTTAGCTTTGAAAATTACTTTTTCGTTAGAATAAATATTGAAATATGAAATGCTGATGTCACTAAATAACAAAAAAAGAAACACAGCAGATCTGGGAAGCAGTCCAAAGTGCTTTAAAGTAACTTTGGTGCCAAACCAAGGCTTTTTACCTGAAGCCATCAATTTCTAGAGAAAAAAAGAGAAATTATATTGAAATATAATTCAGGTACATTATAAAATTATTAAACTCATGTGTACAATTGCATATTCCACTGTAGTTTTATCACTACCCAAAACAGTAGACTCTGGGCCACTTTTTGGATATTTTCAAATTTTTATGAATCATGCCCACCTCTTTCTTTGTGACTGTGAATACACCTTACAAAGGAGTAGAATCAACAAGGCATGATTTACAATCAGAAAGTGTTCATTGCCAGTCTGTATTTGAGAATTAACTCAAAGATTAAGAAATTGCATTACAAGGTGGGGTTAATCATCTCTAAGTTTAATCTAGTACCTAATGAGAGCCAGTCAACTGCAATCAGTGACAATCTCTAAATTGAATATATTTTTTTAAAACATTTCAAAACTGGCACCCATTTCAAACTGCAAGATAGAAATCATAGGAAAAGAAAGTTAGTTCTATCTCTGAATATGTATCAAAACAATGAGTGACATATATTCATGACCTATTGAGTAGCTTGTAGCTTTCTAGTCAGATTAGTTTTTTAATTTATAATACATTTTCTTTTCATAAGAATATTTTTCTTTATTCACAAATAAAAGATATTTTATCAGTTACCTTAGCATAACTTCCAATTTTAAGTTCCTGCTATGCCGTAGGAATTCCAGTAGTTGTCAGCAACTGTGTACCACCTTTGTAAGTTCCCCGTGTTTATGTCTCCTCACTTGTAAGCTCTTCTGAACCTCTTACTTCTTCAGTGAAATTAGAATACTTGGTAATTCTTTACTTCTTTAATAAGATTAGGAATGTCTTTCAACATTGACACCAACTTTATAATTAAATATTTGCAACTAAAACCTGATAAAAGTGTAATAATGCCTTATGGATTTGTTAAGTGAAGTAAGCACTTATGAAAATAATATGAAAATTATATTCTCAACCTTGCCATTAAAATGATGTGCCTTCATAAAAATACTGTTTTGATAAATATCATGCTGATGAAAAACTAATTGAATTTACCGAGGAAAAACCTCCCTAGAGTGATGCAATCAATACCATGGAACAGTTCCAGTTTGCAGAAGAGGGGTTAACTTGCAAAAAATAATAGCTGATAAATGATTGGCACCAAAATTCTGTGGCAGCTATGGGGAAACTATAGAGAAAGTCTGAATCAATGTTCAAATGATAATAATATAAAATCATGACCTGGAATGTAAAGGCAAGACTGTAAACACAGGAGAAAACAGAATTAATAGCTAAGAAAAGGGAAATTAGATTGAGTAGTGTATGATAAATAGGTAAAGAAGAGCACTTCAGAATGAAGATTGCTACTTCCAATAGAAGATTGTAGAATCTGGTGAATGCACCTGGGGGTCACTGGCAACTTAAAATGAACAAATGGCATATACATCCAAAGAAGTGCCACAAACTGGAAGAATAATCTTAAGTGAATGAGATTTTTAAAGAAATTTCTGGTCTTTTGACAGCTTATGGGAACACACTGATGGAAAAAAAAATGAGGAAAATTCCCCAGGGAGCTCAATCACTCACTATAAAGAAAGACACAATTTGGACTTTAAAAATCATCAGTAATTCTTTAAGAGACTGAATTTTCATGTGATGACAATATGGTCCTTCAAAAAAAGAAAAAAGAAGGGTTGAGTGATCAAAAGAAGGACAAGTAATGAAACTACTCAATTATAAATACACTGTATTCCACAGTACCTAGCATTCCCACCTCCCTGTTGAAACCTCCTTATTGAAAATTAGGCCTGCCTAATTCATAGCAGTTATAAAAAAACAAACTTCCTAAGCTATCAAATAGATTAGGTAATATTTTAATTTATAAATATGAAGGGACAACTACTGGACACTTAAAGAATCCAAATAGTTAAAGGAGGATCAAGATTAAGCAATGGAACAACTGGATTTTATATCCATAATACAAGATCAAGATGCTGTAAAAAGAGAATAGGAAGATATTTCCATAAAAGAGAGTATGGAAATTAATAAAAGGATTATAAAATGAATAGTAGAAGAATGAGTTAATAGAACAAGAGGAAAAAAAGAATATCAGTCTTGCCAGAAAAATAATATTTTGAATGTATAGTCTGGAACATTTCTTAGTACATAGACTGTTGGAGGAAATATATAGGAGGTACAATAACAATCTAACCAACATTAAAGAATCAATCAATTTTTATTCTCTCTTCTCATGATTTATGTATGCACGTGTGTTCACATAAAACTGTATGTATGTTTGGGAACATACATACAGACTTTTCAATAGGCATGTAAGATACATAGATAGTTTCAAAGTATCCATTAGCTATATCATTCCAACTTAATCAATATTCAGGTTGTTTATTAGTTTCTCTTCGTTTTATTTTTTTCAGTTAAAAATCATCATTACTGACTGATTCATTTTGATTCTTGTATTTAATTAAACTATTTTATTGAGTCTTGGGCTTGTATTGCTATTAAAATAGATTTCCAAAAGTTTGCAGTAGGAATAAAATGAAATGGAGGCATTTAAAATTTAATTTGAATAAATCTTGAAAATATGTTTTCTCATATCTGAATCAGAGCATGATGTCATTAATATTTAGGTTTTGCTGATCATTTGCAATGTGGAAACATACTCGCCTATGGTACTTTGTACATACTCTGTTAGTCAATTGGTTTCTTTCCGTTTCTTAAATAATGTGAGCATAGTGCTTCTTTCACATTTATTGATGATTTATTTACATTTATTTCTTCTTTTGCCTACTCTTGTTCATAAACTTTGCTCAAATTTTTTCCTGATACTTCTGTCATATTTTTGTAGTGATATCTTGTGTCATGGTGATATGAAGTCTTTTTTAGACTTGATAGCAAATAGATACAGCTTGTCTATTGTCTTTTTAAGGACTTTATAATATATATTCTCTTTGAATTAAGTTTATAATCACATTGATATAAAATGTTAAAACAGATTTTTATTTAAGTATTTTTTTATTCTGAATACTAACATCTATAAAGCTCAGAGGTAATTTTATTTTATGAATTTGTCACATATTTAATGAAAAATAGAAAGGAATGCACACACATTTGTTTTTTATTTGACTGATAGCCAAAAAGCCCTCCAATTTTTATAATATGTGGAATTCTCAAAGGGAAAGAAAGAAATGCTTCCTTCAAAATATTTTTTTTGCATAAATAAATTCTTTAAAAAGGAAAAGTCAATTATTCATCAAATTAAGTATTAATTCTTGTTATTCTAATATATTCAGAAGGAATATTCTATTAATAGAGCACATTTTGTCATTTCATGTAAGAGGGCTAAAATAATAAGTTGAATATTTCCATTTTTTAATGGAGGCTCATAATTTCTGTGACTTATTTCATCACTAGCAAAGTGTTATACATTATAGTAGAACATTAGGAAAAGATTCTGGCTAACCATTTTTGAAAAACTTATCTAAAGCAAAAAAGAATGTCACTTTTAAGACAATGAATTTTTAAAAGAAACATTTTGATCACTGTATTTTAGAACACCGATACTTCTGAGTGTGGTTAATAGACAAACATACCAGCATCATTTGAGAACTTTTTAGAAATGCTAATTTTGGGGTAATACTTTAGGTGCATTGAATCAAAACTAGATGTAGTATGCAGCAATCTGTAATTAAACAAATTTTCCTGGAGATTCTCATACAGTTTAATTTTTGACAAACATTGCTCTACATGTCTTAGGGATTTGCAGTTAAGCAGTCTGGCATTCAGGGACTTCATATATACATATATAATTTATATTACCAATTACAATCACACTTAATTTTAATCTTATATCTGTTATATCGAGTAATGATTTAAAAATAAAAAAATTTTACAGAAAATTAGTAAATAAGCTATTATACTATGTGGGAAATTTTGGAAGCGTGAATCGAAAGCTAGATTTGGGGAATATTTTTAAATTATAGATTGTTATAAAAGTATCAATTTTGTTACCTATATGAGTACTTAATGGAAAACAAGAAATAAAAGCTGCAATATGATATTTCTCTCCAAGAATACTTTGTGTGAATAATGTTCATTTACTTATAGTGTTTATATAAGTGGCAGTCAAACACAGATTCTGCTCCTCCCTATTTGGCATGTCATGTCCTAGTTAGTCATATGTGGCCTTTTTCTTATAAAAACAATATATCACTTACTACATTTTTTAATATTGACAACTTGCCAACATTTAGCCTGCATACTTTCACAAATATACATATATAAAAGTAGTAACTCCCTTACAGAGTAGTTTAAATTTTTACAGGATGTAAGTAGACAAATAAGCACTCCATACTTAGAATTCTTTCTTTTTCCTTAACTCCCAATGTTATCCAACTAGAGTAATATTTTATATGTATAATTACAGGATGACAAATAAAAGCACGTGAAAACTGATTGATTTGCTTTCCCATTAATGCAAAATCAAAAAATAACACACGCTAAAGGTAAATAAATTTGATTATGTTTATTTGTAAAGTCATTCTTTGTACTGAATAGGCCAGGTATGCTGGAGAGGTACATTTGAATAAATACATCCTGTTTAATGGCATAAAAGTATATCAATACTCTTTCATGGAAGTTTCTCAAAATATCTGCTATTGGAATTATTATTGAACCTATTTTAAATATATATTAGAACAACAGAAAAGTTCTATGAAGCTATAAACCAATATTCACTAAAGAAGTATTTATAACTAATATTCAGTAAGTAAATTTCAAATTACAACAAAATTTTATATTATTGTATACTTGTATTATATGGTATGCAAAATTTAAACATTATTGGAAAGAAATGGAGTTATTTTTAATATTATTTAGAATGTCTTTTAGTATATTCTAGGGACTTCAACTCCAATGTGTCCTTATCATTATATACTGCCATGAAAATAGTATCTGTTGTATGGTGGTCACTTAATTGTTAAATTTAAGAATGAAAAAGACAGTCACGCCCTGGCATTAAGTCTGTGGCCACAGCATAATCCACATAAAGCATAAGCACCTGGTTTCACCACACAGGGAAACAATCAAAATGAACTAACTAGCTAACTAAAAAAATGCTTCTTCTTCTTTCTTCCTGACTGTCTGAGTACTTGCCTTTATTTCTGCCTGCTTCTTTCCTTAAAAAATTAAATAAACAGACAGATATGTAAAAATCATCAATAATATTCTCTACTTGACTATATAGAGGCATTCAAAATTTATGTTCATAAAAATATTTTACTGTTTTCAGAAATTTTTTTCTGACCTCATATGGGCTTTTGTGTTTATTTTCATATCTTAGTGAAAAGTGCCAGCATATAATCAAATCAAGTCACATCTAACCATTGAACATCTTTGTTCAAGTCAAAATCTCAGAGATCATGGTTATGATGGGAAAGCCATTACTATGTAAATCTTGTGTCAAGAACAACTATGTAAATTAGATTAAAAAAAAGTCTGCTATTATAAATGAAGTGCATATGAGAGTACAATATGATACAAAATACCTTTTCTGTTATAAATTCTCTGAGCTAGAGGCTGCAAAGTCAGTCAAAATGTAACTAACCATTCAAAACCAGAGTAGTCAGGAGAAATTTTAATTATGACATTAATATGATGAGAAAAAATTTTAAGTTCATGAGTTTGAGGCCACCATAAGTTTATGAGGGTCAAAATGTTGAAACACGAGTGAAAATACTGAATAGAGCATAAAAAATACATGATTTTTCCATTGATGCATTTGAGAAATTTAAGTTATAGTAGAAGGTGGCAAAGGAACCAAGAAAAAGGTGGCTTATAAATTCAGTAGAGTTTTCATAAATCTTAAATAATTAAGGGGGAAAACTAGAGTTCGAATATGCCAGAGCAGGAGGATTTCTAGAAAATATATTATGCCTCTATAGGGGAAGTCTGAAAGGTTATAATACCTTGAGTGTAGAAACTAAATAGATACAGACTAAGCATGATATGTGGAAATAATTGTCAAGTCTAAAGAAACTATTATTTTGTTAATAGTGGTTATTGTTATCAAATTAATTACATTGTGAAGTAAGGTAAGTATATTATAACAAATCATATTATCAATGGCTAAATTATTTGGATCTACATTAGGGAAAAATTGTCAACTGATAATATTAAATCATATTTCACTTTGATTGTTCTACTAGAATTTGTATTTATCTCTAAGTAATCATTATTTTTAGTTAGCCCATATTTTTCTTCCAAAAGTAAGACAGAATATATTCTAAGAATTATTTATGGCACTAAGAAAACATGTTCATTATCAAGATAATAAAATATATAGGCGTTGTAATTTAATCTGGCCTGTCTAAGTCTCTTATTATAAAATAGATTGCCCTATTTTCCTTTTTCTCCTTGTGTAAATGTAGAATAAATTCTTCAATATTGATAACAGCAAAAACATATATATCAAATATATCAATTCCATATTCTTTCTCTGAAGCATTTCCTCATCAGAAAGAGTAAATTTCTGTTCAATATGAGTACAATCATACTACAGTGCCCATTAAGAACAATGGAAATTACTCATCTAATTTGTCATTGACCAATGGAAAATTTTCCCCAAAAGTATCATGAAAGACATAAAGTTCACCATGGGAGAGAAATTCTTAGAATAGACTGCTTTTCAAGATTTTTGGCACTGGATTAAAAAATGTTATTTTAAAAATTTAAATTATTATGTAAATATTCCTCAAGGCTATTCAATAAACTGTTATGAAGATAGAAAATAAAGAAAAAGAGTTTTGAATCAAAGAACAATAGAGACAAAGACTAAATTGTCTAAGTTGGGAGTGATAAACCACATAAAATTATTTAATCACATAAACAAGATTGTTTAGTTTATAATTACCGTGGTTGTGGCTTTCTGACTTAATCAATTTTTTTCCTGGTCAAAGAAATAATGGAATGCCTAGGATGAAGGTACTGCAAGACATTGTGCACACAAGAAATGTGGGATTAAAAATTGATAAAATATTTTAATTTTATTTAGATACATGTAATATAAAACATTTACAATGAAATAGATTCCATCTTAAAATTTATCAAAAATAATGAAAATCTTATATTTAGTTTTCTAGTAAGAATATATATATATGAAAATGATAAAATGACCAAAATCAAAATTCCAATGAATGACTTTTATCTGGAGTTGGGTTCAAATTTAAAGAAGTAGAACCCGTTTTCATTTCAAACTACTCCTAACTCTCAATGTCTTTCTTAACATTTTTCAAAAGTTAACGTATGTATACATTATATATTTGTAGCTTTTTGCACATAAATTATATCTTAAGAAAGTTAAACAAATGAAAAACATATATATTTGGAGCAAAGAGTATCCAGGTTTTATCTTGCATCACAGAGACTATAGTTCAAAAGATGTAAAAGAAATAAGTAAAATGTTTTCCTTTTATTTCATAGACGTTGGCTAATCTATTGTTGATATTTCATTTTATTATGTTGACAATGTATAGAATGTTTTCCCTTTTAATAATGATTTTACTTCAACAAACTGAAAAGGAGTCTCTGATGTGTAGAGATCACACATTAAGGAAAAAAGGATCTTAGTGTTTAAAAGGGTACAGTTACTTTAGGGATTTAAAGTTTTTCTGTGACTGTGGAAGAAAGAACTTTATTTTATGGCATGCAAGTATATGTTCTACCAACACTCCCCACCACTTCAAAAAGTCTGTATTAACTCTTAAAATCTCCAGTTTCATAAGTATTTTCATCCTTTAAAATATGGTCTTACAGAACTTAAAATTAAAACAAGACATTTTTTCCTTTTAAATGCTGTTTGCATTTTATGATATCTACAACATATGATAATCAAACATCAGAATATATATGTATGTGTATATATATATATATATATATATAATCAACATTTGTACTACTTTTTGTAATTACTACTTCTTAATTTTTTAAGGTTAAGAAAAGAACATGATTTATAACATTAAATACTTGTTTCAAAAAAATTCAGTCCATCCTAAGCAATTAAACTTTAAAATGAATATTGGCAATATATAAATATTCATAACATAAGCTTGGGTCATGATTCTGTAATTTAGAGAAGTTAAAAATTGGAATTACCAGGAAGAATAAGATAACTAAAAGAAAAACTAAGCATGATGAAGCTAAAATTAAAATATTTTAATAGCATTATCTTTCCAAACAAAGCAATATGAATGACAATAAAACTAAACAGGATAAAATATTAGGCACAAAGGATTTGGGCATAAAAGACAAGTTTTACCTTGGCTCTGAGACTTGTATACTGTATAACCTTAGGCAGATTCCTTAGCTTTGATTTTCTCATCTACAAAATGGGGATAATAAAACCTAATCTAGGGAAAATAAGATATTATATACCAAGTTCTTGAATAGATCCCAAAGAATAATCACAATCAAAGAAATTGAAGAGGTAATCAAATTTCCCTAAAAATAAAATCCCAACACCAAAAGAGTTTTCCAATGAGTTTCACCAAACTTTCAGAGATGAATTAATACCTATACTTCTCAAACTATTCCAAAATATTGAAGAACAAGGAACACTCCCAAATACTATCCATGAAGCCATCAACACACTGATACAAAAAGCTGACAGAGATGTCACCAAGAAAGAAAATTAGAGATCAATATCTCTAATGAAGATAGATGAATGGGTCTAATAGATTTATTTTTAAGTGGGGTTTCTTTATGATTTATATAGCTCCTTGTACCGGTCCTGTTGGGCAGTCTCTTTGCTATTTTCACAATTCCTGACAGGGCCAGTTCCTCCTGAAGTTTCACCCCCTCTGCTGTAGCTGAAATTCTGAGTCTGAGTTTTGGTGAAGCTCTGAACCCAAATGTTTTTGCCTACCTTTTTTTTTGTTGCAATTGTTGCTGTGTCTCTATAGCCTCTGTGCCTGCTTTTCCTCAGTGATCATTTCTAGAAAATAGGTGAATTCCAAGTTGCTCTGTGGGGAGGATGTGATTCTTGCTCTTTCCAAGTCATCATCTTGACCAGAAGTCTCTGTAATTATTTTTATAATTTGAGGTTTCACTTCCCCACATACACCTAAGAGATTCAAAGACTACATGTATAATGTAAATTAGAACCAACAATAAAAATTTTTCTATTAATAAGTTTAATTATGCTGACTATCACCTGATCTCAATTAATTTACCACTTTAATTTTACCCTGATTATGTTACAGCTCTCTGTCTGCCTACAAAGCCAAGCATGTGCTCTTTTAGAAGTAGTGAAGGCAGCTTTATCTTGCAAGGGCTCAGGGAATATTTTCCATAATCTGAGCAAACAAGTAAATTGGGCATACATTTTTATAGGGTCAGAAGGAGTGAGGGAGAAGTGAGGTGTAAATTAGAATAGGAATTACATGGAGCCCAAGTTAGTCATTTGTGAATTCCTCACATGGGCAACACATAGGATTCAGTTTACTAAACAAATATTAGCAAAATGTACGTAAGGCTCTATTTTCAGGTAGCAAAGAAAAGTGCTTTTATCTGGCCAATAGCTTCCAGCAGTCCAGACTGCAAGGATCCTGATAGCTTGGTAGGCCCCACAGCTTGTCCACGATGACTGGAAACTGGGGGTGTGGTTCTTTTCTTCTACATTCCCCCCTCCTTATTGCTCAAACTGATGACAGTCAGTTTTGATGGATCCATAGATGGGGAATTGGGATACAGACTCAATCTTGCTACTTCCTGCTGAATGGGACTGTAGTGAGGGTGCGGCATCTTGGACCATCTGAACATAGAACAGAATATAGTTAGCATTCTTGTTAATCATTAGGGGTACATAGTTATACTGCTGGGCCAGCAAGACATGCTTTGTTGTGACTTGCTGAACAACTGTGTTTATGGTGGACCAAATCAAGCCTATTATGACAAGCAGAAGACAAGGAATTAATAGACAAACTCCCAAAACAAGTCCCATAATTCCTAACAAAGTATTGAATCCTCCATTCCAATATAACCAAGAGAGTCATTTGGAGTCGAAGAGAGATTCCCATTTCTCGACTGGGACATGGGCTATATTCTACATACCTCTGACAATATCCTTAACTATCTTTCCATTATCATCTATTTGCAAACAGCAGTTTGTTAAACTAAACTTAGCACAAATTCCTCCTTCCTCTGCTAGTAAGTAATCCAAGGCTAATCAGTTCTGGAGAATTGCAGCTCTCATCTGGGTAGCCTGACCTGCCAATAAGTCTAGTGCATTAGCTGTTTGATTGGTAATTATCTCTACTACTGCTTGTAATCTTATCAATCAATTCAGGAGATAGGAATTCAGTATTCCAAACTGCCAACTTTTGTCCAAGTGGCAGGGCCATAGACTTCAATTATTATTTCAGGAAACCATTCATTGCCCCATCCATTGGCATCACCAGTCAAAGTAAGACCAGTATCTATACTTTGCTTTAGTCTATATAACTCATCATAAACTCTAATTCCCTATGTTTCCCCTATAGAGTCTCCTAGGAGGAAGAACTGAGGCCTAATTATGTCAATGTAACAAGTGCCTGTCTAACCTTGGGGTGGGCAGGTGTATGTATTTTCACCACAGATCCAATAGTGACCCTTCAGTGCACAAGCAGTGGTTTTGAAGATCTGCTCCCAGTCATGGAGTCTCAAACTTGGATAATAGTAATAATCTATGCTTCTCAGGGGTGATCCCAGCTTTGGTAAATGCCTATAGGTGCCATATGAACAGTTCCACAGGTTAGAGCTAGACTGCCAAGCACAGTTCTTATGCTGGTGAGTTAGACTCCAATACCAAGTGAATCCGGACTATCCTCACCATTGGAGTTGCTCCAAGCCTGTTGGTAAGGTACACAAGTGCTGAGGCCTGTCTCACTGTACCATTTCCAGGGTAATACTGTATCAAGGAAAAACGTTTGAGCATTGGTATTATAAGAGGGTTCCCTCCCGACTACCTCGCTACACAAAATTTTCTTATCTTTAGGATCTGTCATCTGGCATGTGGTCTGGGTGCTGCTAATCAGGATGCCAGATTTGTCCCATTTCCCTTTTTCAGGTGCAGAGTGGAGGGGAATTGCCTTCCTGGTGTATGTCCAACTGCAATGACTATGGCCAAGGAAGATTCCTGACCTTGCAATGGTCTGTTTTAGACAATATATTCCTGGGGGGGTTTCTACCAATGGCCAAACATGGTTTATCTCTGGGTTCCACCACCTGTCCCGTGATGGACCTCAGAGAGGTTACTCAGAATCCACTGAAGGAGAAGTGGGGTGGCGGCCCAGGTGCAGTTTGTTTCTGGCCCTGGCCCACCACATACCCAACAGCTAGATAAATTAAAAGTTGTTATAGCCTGAGCTAGCTGCAACAAGTGGTTAGGTGTATGCTGATCCACTATGGGAGCTGCCCATAAGGGGTGAATCAATACCGCGAACAGACTGTATACTAGGTTTATGGTTTAAGAGCTTCAACAAAGCCAAAGCAATATTCCAGAGTGGAATTCAAGAAAGGTTGGCTTTTCCAATTATCTATATATGCTGACAGGCAGCAATCCATGGAAGAAGCCCACAGGACTGAGTGATAAGGGCAAGTGGAAGAAATAAAGCCCAAAGTAGGAAAAACAACAATAAACAGAGATAAACACAGAGTTTTCCTGGTGAATCATAAGCTCCTCTAAGTCTCAGGTGGGTTGCAGGTCATCTCGAGAGGGGTGGGAGACAGTTGCTAGGCAGTCCAGGTGGATCTCTGGTCAGAGGGGCCTCCCTCCTGATTAGGTGATTCAGTGCTCTGATGAACTGTTTTCACTCGTGAGTAGTGAACCCACGGAGCTATTCCTGAACTTTAAGAGCATTTGGAGTAACAATTACAGCAGTATGTGGACCTGTCCATTGAGATCTCAGTGGTTCCTTCTTATAATCTTTGACGCAAATCTGATCCTCAGGTTCATATGGGTGAACTGGGGTTCCTAATGAGAATACGGCTCTTTCTGGTACATATTTGTTTATAGCCTGAAGGGTGGTGCCTAAAACCTGGACTTATTCCCACATATGCTTGTTTCCCATATGAGGAAGTCTCCTGGAGATGCTACCCAGGATCAATGGGGGCCTTCTGAACAGAACCTCAGATGGGGAGAACCCATGCTTTCCTTGTGTGTATCTTACTCAGAGAAGAGCTAAGGGCAGAAGGTCCACCCAAGTATGACCTATTTCTTGAACTAGTTTTCCCAAAGTACCCTTGAGGCTGCAATTCATCTGCTCAACTTTCCCTGAACTCTGTGGCCAGTAGGCAGTATGTAGTCTCCATGTCATCCCTGGCCCTTTTGCAAGTGTCTGGACTAGATTGACTACAAATGCTGGTCCATTGCCGCTATGGATGGTTAGGAGTATGCCATACCTGGCAATTATTTCTCTGAGGAGGACCTTTGCAATTTCCCTTTTCTTTTTGGTTTTGGTAGAGACTGCCTCTGTTCAGCTTGAAGAGGTATAGATCAAGACTAGGAGGTACTGGTACCCTTGGGCCCAGGGCAGCTGAATGAAATCTACCGCAACATCTTCGAAGGGGCCACTGCCCAACCACTCACCCCTGGGGGTGGATGTGGAACAGTGCTGGTGTTGTTTTTAGCACACATGATGCACCGTTCTGTGATTGTCCTGCAGAGGGCAGAGAACTTACTGACGTAAAACTGCTTTCAGAGAAGTATTTCCAGAGGTGTCTTCCCAAGAGGAGTTAGCTGGTCATAGTCCGTGACAAGCTGGATTCCGAGTGTGTGTGGAACATATATTCTGCCATATAGAAGCTGCCACCACTCCCCTGGTATTTTGATGGCCCCTTCTATTTTGGCCCATTCTTCTTCCCGTGTGGCATATTGAGGTTGTGTTGGTCTTTGGATTGAGGCCAGGAGGCAGGCTGATTCTCCAGCCTTCTGCTGCCATTTTTGTAGCCTTATCTGCTAACTTATTACCAATTGATATGAAATTTAAACTCCTTTGTTGTCCATGACAATGCAAGATTGTGAATTCTACTGGAAGTGTCACAATCTCCTCTTTGTTTTTAATGTCTTTGCCCCCCACAGTTAATAGTCTCCTCTCATTGTAAATGACTCAGTGTATATGCACAGTAGCAAATGCATAGCGGAAGTCAGTAATAAATATTAACTCTTTTCCCTTCTGCTAGTGTTAGGGCCCTATCAAAGCCTGAAGTTCAGCCCGCTGTGCTGACCAGCCCTGGGGAAGTGCTTTGGCTTCAATTACAGAAGTTTCTGTGGTTATAGCGTAGCCAGCCTGCCTATCCCCTTCCTTCATATAGCTGCTTCCATCTGTGAAGAGAGTGAGCTCAGGATTCTGCAATGCAGAGTCGTGCAGGTCTGGGCAACTGGCATACACCTCATCTAGCACTTCAGCACAGTCGTGCTCCAGAGTGCCTTCCTCTGAAAGTAGAAATGTGACGATGTTTAGAGTCCATACAGTCTCTAGAGTCAACCGAGGGTTTTCAGAGTAGCCCTTGGTACTGAGTAAGCCAGACGTTAGACAGCCATCTGATCTTGACTATTCATCAGAGTCATTACTGCATGAAATACTTTCACATTTATTTCCTGGCCAAGTGTGAGCTTGTCTGATTACCTGACAAGAAGAACAGTAGCAGCCAGAGATCTTAAGCAAGGAGGCCATCCCAAGGCTACTGAATGCAGCTTTTTAGACAGGTAGGCCACCAGCCTCTACCATAAACCAACAGCCTGAATAAGTACTACTAATGCCATTCCATCCTTCTCATGGTCAAAAAGGTTGAAGGGCTTTTCTATAATGGGAGTCATAGTGCTGGGGCCTGCCCAAGCGATTGCTTAATTCTCTGGAACGCCCTCTCTTGCTTCTCCCCTCAGATAAGAGAGTCTTGCTCTGCACCAGTCAGAGCTTCAGAAAGGGGCTTTGCCAAGGCTGAGAAGCTGGGAATATAGATTCAGCAAAACCCTGTGGCTCCTAAGAATTCACAGTTTCCTTCTGGTCTTAGGTATTAGGTATTAGGTCTTAGGTCAAGGTAGAGCTAAAATGACTTCTTTTCTCTTGGATCTCATCACCCGATGCCCTTGCTAAATGTACTTTCTTTCTACAGGTTTGGGCCTTTTTCCATGAGGTTTGGCACCCCAATTTGGCAAGATGCTCAAGAAGGGCACGGGTACCTAAGGGGCAGTTTTCCTTGGTTGTACTAACTAGGAGTAGAATGTCCATGTATTGGAGAAGAGTACAATAAAATTTTTTCATGGAGAAAACTTGCCAAGTCTGCAACCAAGGTTTCTCCAAAACAATGTCAGAGAGTTTTGAAGCCCTGGGGCAATCTAGTCCAAGTCATCTTCATTTGCTGGTTTGTATTTGCATCAGTCCATTCAAATGCAAACAATGGCTGACTCTGAGGGACCAGACTGATGTAAAAGACACATCTTTCAGGTCTAGGCAGGTAAACTAAGCTGCGTTTGGGGATAATTGACTCAGCAGAGTGTATGGATTTGGGACCACCAGATGCAGTGAAACAGTTACTTGATTAATGGCTCTTAGGTCCTTTCCTGGCCAGTAGTCTCCCCCATTTGGCTTTTTAACTAACAACAGAGGTGTATTTAAGGGCAACTGACACTCTTTGAGAATACCCGCTTCTTTTAATTGCTCTAAATGTTTTTGTATCACTAGCTTAGCTTCTTGGGGCATAGGATATTGACGTAGGCATTATGTCTGGGCCCCTGGTTTTAATTCACCTATAAGCAGAACCCTTCCTTTGGCCAATCCAGGTGGATTTCCTTCTGCCCAAGCCAATGGAAAAGCAGAGAGAAACTGGCGGGTTGATCTCCTCCATTCCCGGAGAGTTGTAAATATGCCATCTTTCTTCTTGGGGCATGGTGATGGTTAGAACAAGCCCTGTGGTTTCAGGTTTTAGAAGCAAGGTGGCTGTTCCCTTTTGACTGAATGAAATCTGAGCCCCAAGTTTAGCTATCAGGTCTTGCCCAAGCAGGGGTACGGGACAGTCCGGCATGTACAGGAACTCATGTTTTACTATGTGGTCCCCCGGGCTTGCAAGTTTGAAGAAAGGCTGGCAAGTTGCCCGATCCCCCATGGCTCTGATAAAGGTGGCCATCTTTGTTCCGAAAGGGTTCACTGGGGTCCTTACAACTGAATGCTCTGCTCTGGTATCTACCATAAATTCTATTTGCTGGCCCCCACTTTTAATCTGACCTTAGGCTCCAGGGGACCTAAAGTCAGGGAGCCTAGTCTGTCTCAGTTCATTCCAAGGAAGTTCAAACCCCACCCTTCTCTTTCCTTCAGGTCCGGTGTATTGGTAGTCCTCTTTCGCAGGGACTCATTCTTCCAATGACCAAACTCTTTGCAGTAAGCGCATTGGTCCTCCCTGAGCCAGTGCCCACCTTCCTTCCATCTTTGCAATCTCCACCTCCTTCCACCTTCATGTCGCCATTTTTCCTGGAGAGCTACAGCTAACAACATGGCTTCTCTTTTAATCTGCAATCATCCTCCCTTCTAGCTACTACTTCCCTATTCATAAAGACCTTGTTGGTTACTTCTAAGAGCTGGCTGATATTCATTCCAGGGAAACCTTTCAGTTTTTGGAGATTCCTACAAATGTCTGCAGCTGATTGGGCCACAAAGGTGGCATTTATCATCCTCTGATTATCTGGGGCCTCAGGGTCAAACGGTATAAATTCAGAATGCCTCGCATAACAGTTCGTAATAGTCTCCCAGTAGCTCATTGGGCCGCTGGGTAACAGCAGTGCTTTTGGACATGGTGGGTTTTCGGGCCTCAGCTTGGACCCCCTGCAAGATGGCCGCCTGGTATCTTTGGATATTGGCTGTCTCTCCTCCTTATTGAAATCCCAGTTGGGCCGTCCTTTCAGAGCTATCCTTCCAACCCAGGCAACTACGTCAACAACTCCATCAGGGACATTTGCTTCTAGGTAAGAATGAGCTTACCCCATTATGTGTTGCCTTTCTTCTGTGTTAATGATGGTGTAAAGTAACTGTTGGCAGTCCTCCCAAGTAGGATGGTATGTTTGGAAAATAGTCTCGAGGAGATCTAGCATAACCTGGAGTTTTTCTGAGTAGGAAGGAGTATGATGTTTCCAATTTAAAAGGTCTGTGGTTGAAAAAGGCTCATAATAAATCATGGGGTGTCCGGGATGGACCATGTTGTCTCCTGTTTGGTCCAGTCCCCTCGTCTCTCGAAGGGGCATCTGGAGGGCAAGGTTCTGATTTCTTGGGTATAGGCATCTGCCGTGGTCGGGAGAGTGGGGACAACATATTTTAAATAAGAAAAAGATGCTTCTTCTATCAACCTGAAAACCAAATATAGTAGCATTAGTTACAGCATTTTCTAGCTTATTATCAATGCATTATTTATACTATTAAAAGTTTCATAGTATATAAAGTGTGTTTTTGTTTTTGTTTTGAAAGTATTCACTTTGAAGCTATATTCAAACTGTTACAATGATTATATTTAATATCAATGAACAAAATAGATTATAATAAACTGGAAATAATCTATTCATATGCATTTAATAAATATGAAGAATTATATGTAATTATATTAAGTAAAATTATAAAATATGTTAGGTCTAATACTTTGTTTTCATTATTAAAATCATTTTTAAAAATAATTAAACATCAGTTTTTCTACTCTCTTTCAATCTATGAGGATTAATGGATACGTGTTCCTCTAATTTTGTCTCTGAAAGATATTTTTTTATTATCCTGTTTCAACAAAACTATAACACATTATAAAATAAATATTTTCTGAGATGAATTACTCTTTATAAGTTTTCTATACTGCTTTCATCTCAAAAAAAAAAAAACCCTCTATGATTTCTGGTGATTTTCCTTCTTGTGTAAATGCCAATGATCATGCTTCAGCGATTCTTCTATTGCCATGATATGACTCCATTTTACTGGAGGTGTCAGAATGAGAGGAAAATGATTTTTATCATTTTCCTTATATTTAGCTGCACTGAAATCCTCTTGGATTTCCATAATTTCTTTACATAGAGTAACTATATTTTCCTTATATTTAGCTGCACTGAAATCCTCTTGGATTTCCATAATTTCTTTACATAGAGTAACTATACACACAAAATACTTTAATATATGTTTTTGGATTCTAAAATATTTTCATTTGTTCAAGCTATTTTAAATTTTTAAATCATGATTGTTGAATGTATACTATAGTCACAAACCATATCTGTCACTGAATTTGAAATTAAATTAAATTAAATTAATAAAATCTACAATTTGTTCCCTTGATCACATCTGCTACATCTGAAATGCTTTGTATCTATCTGTGGTTAATGGCTACAAAGGAACAGCAAAGATTACGAAGCATTTCCATCATTTGGATAGAGTTCCACTGAACAGAACAAAAATCATTTAATGGGAATGGAGAATGTAATTTTTCTCTTTTGCATCTCACTACACTTATGTACACATATTTAACTGACTATTCTTTTTACTATATTAAAGATATTCTTCTGCCCCCCATCTCCCACTGGAAAAACCTAAGCAAGTTGTAACAATAGCAGTAAGCTTCCATGTGCATTTCAAATAGAATCCCTTCTTCCTACTATTTAGGAAGTCTATAGTTAAAAATGTGTGTTCTTCTAGACAAATTTCAGAATGTCCTGCCAGTCTCTCAACTTTCTCACTCGAAGTTGATATGACTGACTTTTGTGCATTGGTTGCAGACTTTTGTTTTCTATGCTTTATATACCTACCTTCAGTTCCTATTTACCAACCTCTTGGTTTTTCACAAAGCAGAGAGAGGGAAGAGCCATTTCTCACCCACTGCCCTATCCCTATTAAAACACTTCGTGTCAAATACTAATTAATGTCACTATTAAGTCATGGTGAAAGAACAAGATGAATTGGGAGTATGTTTGAAATTATTTAATGTTGTCCCAATTCTTTTAAATCTCTACCAAATGGTTAGGTGTGAGTTTGAAGCAGTTTCTGTATTGCTCAATGTCAAGCTGTCAGCTCTAATTTTTAAATGCTGTCAGAACACATTTAACTACCACCTCTCTCCAACTCCTCCCACATAGCTTGCTGCTTCAATTCCATAATAAAATAGAAAAAAAAATTGATAACCCAACATATTAAGATGTACAATCCAAGTAGATTTCAGAGTTAGTACTGGTAAACAAACTCAGAGCTTCTCAGGTGAAATTCCAAACTGGTCCCTTTATGTGAAGGACAAAGAAAGATCAAGGAAAGAGGCAGACCACTGCATATTGGTAGATGGTAATTTTAATAAACAAAGGCATTTTCTTAGAAGTGCATCTTGGGTAACTGCAAGACAAGTAAATCTACTTACCCAATCTGCCAGGTTCTAAAATTTAGATGGAGGCCTTAACTGAGTTCATTCACCCATCCAGATAGTCTTAACATCACACACTTTCAAGGCTATGTCCTTGAAAAATGCTCCCACTGTGAGTTGAAGGCGCACTTCTAGAACAGAGAAGATGTTCCTCTAGTTGCCTGGATCCAGCTCAGATCATCAGTGGTAATGTTCTCTCAATGACCTCCTCCAACAGTGAGAGCTTCTTAATTGCAGAGTTTGTTAGTTATGTTTAAGTTACTCAAATACTGTATACGTTTTCACAATTCCTACTGATTTCCAGAAAGTTTAAGGTTATGAAAATCTGAACTGGAATCTATTTTGTGCTTTTACATTACATGATATCTAAGAAAGTATCTTGAAAAGACTTCCTTAAAGGCAGAAAGTTTCATAGACCTCTATATTAAAAAAACAAACAAACATGATCCTAAAATCTCTAATGTTCTCAATTACCAAAGGAGGGGAACTGGCACAGATATCAATACCAGTTCCTCTATCATATGATTAGTCAATCTGATTTTACTTTTTCTTACTCTTGTTTGATATATGCTGAAATCTAATGATGTAAGTAAAACTAAAGTTTACATGTGAATGTTCAACTTCAAAGAGACTCCACTGGCAAAAGACACACACGTCTTAATTCATATCCAAATTTTTAGTAGATTAGGACCTGTATACTTTAATAATCTCAATTTATTTCAGAATAAAAATGTCAGGCAAAACAGGGAGGCTGGGAAAAATTTGTATCATGAAATCACATTTCATGTAAGTGAATATTCTGTCTGAACCAAGTGTGTCCCAATGATTTATTTTACATATTTTTGGTAGATATTCTTCCAAAAGACAGTTCATTTTACTTCCTTTCTCATTAGAGGACACAGTACATAATGTAGTCATTTTCTTGATGACTCATCACCATCATTATTTAACTCCATTCTTGTACTGTGCTAAAACACATAGCACATTTCTGCATATGCTTGGGAATTTCTGTGTTCCTCAATGTCAGGCTGTCAGCTATAATTTCTCAATGCTGTCAGAATGCCTTTAACCAACACCCTTCACTTCCTCTTCCCACATCTAGTTTGTTGCTTCTAATCTATCTGCAATTTCTAATCTGCAATAAACAAGAAAAATAGATAATCCAATTTAAGAAGATCTAAAGGAGGACTAGAACTCAAAATGGGAGCTGGGCCACCTGCTATAATTTCAAAGATTTTGAAGTTTTTTTCTTTTGTTTTTGTTTTAGGAGGGAGGGTTAGACACTTTACACACATTTACATGTTCTATTGTCTTCCAAAGTGGTGTATAATGATGGAAATCTAACTGGATGGAAATCTAAAGACATTAACTCATGTGTTCTTTTTATGTAATTTGTCTGCTGACCTATCACACAAGCATTTGTAAAAATATTTGCCATTTATGTTGATAGTTATTATATTGAACATTATAAAGTGAAGAATTTTGCATTTAATATATTAGCAAATCAGTTAAAAACACAATTTCATTAACCTCATCTGTTGTAGTTTAAAATAAATAAAATGCCTTTTAGGAATAATAATCTTCTCCTGTAATTAAACTATCATTTAGATGACTAAATTCTCTAACATAAATCTGCCCTTAAAAGCAAATGTATTTTATGAATGATTTGTGGATTAAGCTTTCATGGGGAAATTACCATGCCATATTTTCCTCATAGTCTGCTAAAGATGCAATATATGAGCATCTTCTAAAATACCTGTTTTCTGTTATTTTTGTTCACTTTTACCATAACATCTAATGAAAAAGTAACATATTTGATACCAAATCAAATATTAATGAAATAACTTAAAAAGGGAAGTGCTATGTATTTCATATAGAAGAGACAATCACTAATAATAATAATGATAATAATATTAATTCAATGTGTGCTTTCTACACATTTAAACTTAAACAAGAATGCTTCTCACTATAATTATAATTTCTCACTTACTTTTTATCTGTTGCATAAAAATGATGAAAAAAGGTCAAGAAAAACATTACTATGCTCCCTTTAAGAAAATGCTAATATTCCATGTCTGCTTATTTATTTAAAAAGAATGAACTCTTCCCCTTAATTGAAAAAGCAAAATCTTTGGCTATAATTATGTCAGTTATAACATCGGAAATTTATACAAGTCTCCCTTTGTACTGGTTTGTGAGCTTCTGGTCCAGTCATACAAAATGAGATTTACATAACCCTCTTGAAAGGTTCATTCTAGAATTTATCATTTAGATTTGAGACTTGAATGAGACTCTTGACTTGCACCCTGTGTTACATATTGTGTGCTAATGGATGGAGAACTCATCCAAAGAAGTTAATTGTGGATAACAAGGTGGGGTAGCAAAGATTCAGGAGCGTTTTCACACCAACTTCACACTCACCCTCCATGCTGAAGCTTATTTTTTTATATTCAGGAAAAAGAAGAATTTGAGGCAAATAATATCTGTCATTAAGTGGGGAAAATACATAAAGAAAAGTAGAAGGCAGTTTGCAAATACTGTCCTCATTTAATTTATGCATTTATTCTAAGCGAACCATTTAACAAACTAGTTTTGGCTCTGAAAAACAGACTTCAAATCCTAAGAAAAAAGTGTAGATTCATCATTATAGTACATACGTAGTCATTAATCAATGCTGAATCCTTATATAACTACATGTTTTAAATCAAGTTTGAAGCAAATATATCACAGTATCTTAAAAGTCGGATTGCCTACAGGGAAATTTCTCTCCTACCGCTCCTAAGTATCAGGGGCCAGTTTTAGAAAATCTGGTCCTGTACTACCTGCAGTGGGGTCTTCCTCCTTCTGGAAACAGTGTAACCGCACAATTCTGACAGTTTTCCTCTGTATTGGTGAGGTCTTTGCCATTTGTGGCACTGTGCTTGCCTTCTCTTCCACACCCTAACTAGAAATTGTGTAAGAATAGGGGTCACTTTTTACACACCCATGTCTCCACAATAGCATTGATAAACAGGTAATGTAGATTCAGGCAATTCTTCATCATACTCCGCAATTTCAAATTTCTAGTTGGAATGCTGAGATATATTTCTGAGAAGGATTCTTAACTTTCATTATTATTATGCAGCAATTATTTTTTAAATTATAAATTATACATCTATTCAGTTCATTTGGGTTCATAAAAAGCCCATAAAATGAACAGGAGTATACAGGTAGTATGAAACAAATGAGGGAACTGTATATAAGAGGTTCCAATCAACTTCCTCTGGTCACTTATCTGAGTAAGCACAGACCTAGGCAACAAGCTGTGATGTTTGGACATCTATCCTGTATCTTTCCTAGCCACTCTTAGGGCATTATACTCTTGAAGAAAGAGTAATAAGAGTAATAGAGTTCTAAAATAATAAGTGTTTCATTGTTGCTTCTTTAAATAACTGATTAAATATATTGCATTTAAAAAATGAAGTGTACATTGTGATGATTTGATATATATACACATTATGAAAGAATTCCTCCCATCTAATTAATACATCTATCACCTTACCTCATTGTGTGTGTGAGAGAGAATATTTAAGTTTTACTATCTTAGTATATGCCAATTATACAATAGTATTATCAACTATAGTCACCATTTTATACACCAAATAAAATAAAATTTAAATATTAGAGACATTAAAATTATGTCTTTGATAGATTCCACAAGGATCTTTTAAATGTTAACTCATTAACTGATGACTGACAAGATGTATAATATTAAAAATAACAGAAATATACTAATAAATATAGCTTTTCTTATAAAAAATCTCACATTTCTTGAAAATGCATTATTTTTCATAAGGAAGTTATTCAGAAATATAAATTTTGATTAAAACAAAGTATCTATTTTTGTAGAAAATATGTAAAGTTGTCTAATTTACACCTATTTAGTATATAATTTGGAAGAATGAACTCAAATATAATAATCGATTGACAGTTATTGATCCTTCCTGCTTCATTCTGAACTTTCTCAGACATCTTAAACTAAAAGGGGAAATAAGAGATAGGCATAATAAGTAACTAGATAAATCAGGTCAAAAATATTCAAAGTCTTTAAACAAACTGGTAGAGATCTTCAGAATGCAAGAGACATAGATTATTGCCATGTAAGATTGCGAGTGAACATATCATGAGGCAGAATCTTCAGGTTAATTCCCTAGAAAGGACAAAGAATACAGATAGGTTGAATTAAGGAAAGTAAAATTATGGGTTGAGGAAATAGCATTAAAAAATGGTGCAAAGAAACAAACATCTATGAAGGGTTTTGTATACCATGAAAGGATATAGACTGTAAAAAGTAGGAATATGTTATGATGATTCTATAAATTTTTAAGCTGAAAGGACAGGAGGAGGATGTTGCAATCAGCTAAAATAGGGAACAACGGAAGAGAACAAACTTTGGAAGAAAATGAATGACTCATACTTTTCATTATTTTGAATAAGATAGTGATTTTTTTCCCCTGGTCAATTAATGCACACATATGTGACTCTGACTGTATATAAAATCTACATTTATCATTAATATCTTTTTAAAATAAAGCAGCAAGTGCATTTGATAATTTAGTCTAAATAATCACCCAAAACATTTTTCTGTTTTTTTTTTGAGCTTGAATAGGACATAGTAATTATTTATTAAGAATACTAAACATTTCACTGCTTATATCCCACTCATCTTTTCTCAACTGTCTGCAGAAACAGACTCTGTGGGAAAAAATCAACATATAATATTTTTATACAAATATATGTATCTCTATTGTCTTTATGTCATCTTATTTAAAAATTCATTTATAAGATTATGATATTAAAAATGAATATGACTATAACAGCTGGAAAAATTAAGATTAGGTCATTGAAAGACCTCATGAAAACTCTGATTATTTTAAATAAAAGTGTAATAAGCAAGTATAGAATAAATAACTAGAGCACCAAATTTTGAGGGAGTTGGAAATATACATGAGAGGTTCTTTTTGAAAGTTACTTTGCTAGAGAGGTGAGAAAGACTCCCCCCTTTATTTTTTTAACTGAGTAGTGAATCAAATGGAATAATCCCTTGAGTTATGCTTTTTTACTTGCTAATTGCTGAATTATCACATAATAGGTACAAGGTAGGAATAGAAATACAGTATCTAGTCACGTATAAAGCACGCATTTATTGCCCAGATTTGTGAGGGAAAACTAAGGGTGAGTATTATACCTGGGTAATACTAATTCCATATCTGTATAACTATTTTTAATTCTTTTATTTCTTATACCTCGTATCCAGTTTGTGTTTGCAATTTGTCATGCAAAAGTTTTTGTACCATAATGTTCAAAAACAAATGCTGAAATCCCTCTATAATACAAAAGACAAGTACCTAAATATAAACAAATACAATTTCAATTAAAAAATTTAAATGAAAGATTTTTTTCCAGAAAGTTTGGGTGAAAAACATGGGTGCTCATTATACATAAGAAAATATGGTATATGAATTTTACAAAGAAAGGACAACTATAAATGCCAAGATAACATATGTGATAGCAGAAGTGCCAACATAAAAGTATATTTTATAAGATGGGAAAAAGCAGCTCAGTCATCAAACACTTAGGTCAGCATCCTCGTTTCAACACAAATGAGGTGAGTGAAATTATGAATTTCTCATATCTTGTTTTCTTTCTATACTAAACAGGATAATAATATCTGTCTCATGATATTATTAGAATTAGGGTTGATATCTATAAAATGTTTGGTTTTAGTGATTCTGGTGCAGAATTTTAGATCTTGAGCCATACTGGAATAGAAAAACCAATGTTCTAAAGCATTAATATTTTAAGTAACTATCTTATTCAACATGGAAAAGAAAAACAAACAAAAAGCAGTCATCGTAGAGCTAACATGGATATCAGTTTCTTCCCCAAAGCATTCTTTTATTATCAGTGGCTTGTCATACATCTAAAATAGATGATGTGTCATTTTGTGTACAATATAGTTTTACTTCCTTTCCAGTCAGTGTTTAATCTGCCGCCCCCACACCATTTTCTGTTCTAAAGACATGATGTGATTTTGACTGAATATATTTATTCAAACTAAAAATCAAATAGGCAAACTATCTTTATTATCTTCACTGCTCTTCTCCAAGATGAATATATGATCTTTATTATGATGTATTATGAATATGCTGTTCATATTATCATTATCATTGTCTGAAAATATATAGCATTATACTGGTCATTTGCACTAAGTCCTGTCCTGATAGGTAATATCTGATGAGTGTTTAACTACTGATTAATTAATTTTAAACTTTTTATATATACCAGATTTCTTCTTATACATTCAAAGGTCAATTTGGCCAGCTAGTACAAATCTGAAAATTTGAACAAATTATTCAATATTAATATATATAAAGTTTTATAGATGAGAAAACTGCAATTCCTCCTAAAAACAAAACACTAAGAAAAGCAAACAAGTTCAAATGATTGCCATTACTGGAATTCCAAGTACATGTCTATGTGTATAAGATGTCTAAAGCTAAAGTATTTCCAATATCATTGCCTCTTATGACATAAAGTGTACACATATAATTTGTATTTAAATTATTAAATTTTATTTTGAAATAACTTGAAAGCAAATCATTTGTATGAATCACTCTAAAAGAAATTTCTCAAAGTGCATTATGGCTCATTGAAATATTTTATACAAAGGATTTCTTAATAATTTCTACAAAACAAAAAGAAAGACAAACCTTTGGGTGGTGCATAGTGAGCTCCTTGTCAAAAGCCAAAATAAGCATTATGCATTCTGTTGGTTAGGGACATAGGTAAAGAAATTGGGTAGGTGAGAAATAGTGTGGTCCTTTTCTCAGATATATTAAATTATCTATCATCTACCTATCTATCATCTATATTCTATCTGTCATCTATCTAATCTTTCTGTCACTTATCTATCACTTTATCATCATGATCATCTATCTATGTTTATTTATACTGGGAAGAGAATAACTTTCCCTAAATCTATACTGTCTAAGATGATAGCTACCAGCCAAATATGGCTCTTGAGCATTTCACTTGAAGCATTGCTTATTCAAATTGAGGTATATTTTGCACACCAAATAACAAACACTAGAACAAATATAAAATGTTTTCTTAATGATACTAATATATTGATTAAATATAGAAATGATAATATTTTGGATATATTAGACAAAAGAAAATACATTAGAAAAATTTATTCCACATGCTCTCAAAATGTTTGGGGATGGTGTTATTCCACAGATTTTACAAATTTCAATTTTTTTCTCCTATACATTCAATTGTTGATTTCTTTTTCTGTCATGAATACTGCTGTTTTCATAATTTGAAGCAATAAATAACTTAAAACACATACCAATTATTTTGAATTAATCAGAAAATTATCAGAACAATCCTTTTTTCTCTTCCAAAAAAGCTACCTTGCTTCTAAATTATGTGCCTTAATTAAAATAACCACTTGAGCATTATTTGCAGTTTTCTAACATTCAAAGAGATTGATGGATATAGTGCTCAGATGATTAGAGTCTCCCAGGATGTATTATACATGGTATGTGCAATTTTACTGGTTTTGACAGCTGGAGTTTCAGAGACTTTAACAATGATATCCAATAGTCTTAAGTAAATGTGATTGTGAAATTCCACCTGACATACAGGAAATTGAAGCATATTTGTAAATGAGGTTTTTTTAATTTAATTTTTAATGAAATAACATGGCATTACAGCATTAGGTAAGTTTCAGATGGATAACAACCTAATATACTACAATGATGTCACCATCAAATGCCAAATTCTACCCTTCATCATAAAACTGATTCTTTCTCAAATTTACCCACTCCTCTTTCCCTTCCCATTTGTCCCCTGATAAATATGAATTTTATCTGAAGTCTAAAGGTTTAAGTATGTTTTATTTAGTTCATCCATTTATTTGGTTTCTCTCTAGACTACATATGAATGAGTTTATATGGTGTTTGTCCTCCATCGGGCAATTTCACTAAGTATAATACCCACTAGGTCCATTCAAATTATGGAAAATTTTAGTATTTTATTTTTTATAGCTAAGTAGTATGCCATTGTGTACATATATCTCATAATTTTTTTTTATTCATTCATCCATTGATAAGAATTTAGGTTGTTTCCACCTCTCTGATACTGTAAACAATACTGCAATAAACACGGGAAGCATATATCTTTTGAATTAGTGCTCTTGTGTTTTTTAAGTAAATACCCAATAGAAAAATTTATTATATAGACTATCCGTTTTTAAATATTTGAGGAATCTTCACTCTACTTTCTATGATGGCTGTACCAATTTAAACTCCCATTAATGTATAAGGGGTCCCTTCAGATCCTCTAACAGTAATTGCTTTTTTTCTTTTGAATAATATTTATTCTCATCAGTATGCAGTGATATCTCATTGTTTTGATTGGCATTTCTTTCTTACAGAGAGATGATGAACATTTTGTCTTGCGTCTATTGTACATCTGCATCAGATCAAATGCCTTTTAAAAATGGGATCTTTTGTTGTTTTATTGAGTTTTATACTTTTTAATATATTTTGAAATTAGCCCCTTTTCGGACATATGATGTGCAAATATATTCTCTCATTCAAGAGGATTTCTCTTTGTTTTGATATTAATTTATTTTGTTGTGTAAAAACTTAATTTTTGTAGTAGTATTTGTCTGTTTGCATTTTCCCCCTTGTTGATATCTAGCCCCCAAATAAATCTCTAAGGCAGATGTCAAGAGACAGCTTGCCTATATTGTGTTCTATGAATTTTATGTAGTTACATCCAATATATCATTTTGAATTATTTTTGTGTATGTATGGTGTTAGATTATGGTCTAATTTTTTATTCTTTTCGTGTGTCTATCCATTTTCCAAACACCATTAAATGAAATGACAATACTCACTCTATTATATTTTCTTAGCTCCTTTGTCACAAATTAACTGCTCATATATGTGTGGACAAAAGCCTGGGCTATCAATTCTGTCTCATTGATCTACGTGTCTGTTTTATTCCAATATCATGCTGACTCAATTACTCTTGCTTTATTGTATAGTTTGAAGCCAGGGAGCATGACATCTCCATTTTCATTCTTTTCCTTCAGAATTGCTTTTGCTATATGGGGGTCTTTTGTAGTTCAAAATATGTTTTACATTTTTTTGTTCTGTTTCTGTAAAGAATGTCTTTGGGATTTTGATGGCAAATGCATTAAATCAGCATATTGCTTTAGGTAATTCATCCATTTTAATGATGTTAATTCTTTCCAACAATTAGCATGGGATATACTTCCATTTCTATGTGTCTTTTTCTATTTATTTCAAAAATATTTTGTCATTTTTGGTGCACATTTTTTTCACTTCTTTGGTTAAATTTGTTCCAATGCTATTGTGTATGTGTGTGTGTAACACTGTGTGTATGTATATACACACATATACATATATATCCTTACTATATAGTATTGTATACATTATGTATATATTGCATTGTGTGTATTTGCATATATATATATAATTGGAATATATTTACCCAAAGAACACACGCAGTACAATATATAAATAATATATACAATACTATATACATTTATGTATACATACATACACTAAGGAGATATAGATATAGACATCAAGAAAGAGAGAGAGGAGGAAGAAGCCTTTATTTACTTTTTATCTAGTTGCTCGTCTTGGCATCTTGGTTGATACTGCTGTCTCTGGTAGCAACCCCAGGTCCTTGGGATGTATGTGAACTGCTCCAGCAGGAAGCTGTGGACTTAATCAATAATCCTATATTATAATAATACCTATATTATATTTTTGATGCAATTGTATGTTGTATTGTTTTAATTGATTTCTCAGTTTTAGATCAATTTGAATACAAAATGCAACATTTTTTGAGTGTTAATTTTGTAGCCTAAATTTTTACCACATTCATTACTTCTAAAAGATTTTTACTAAAATCTTTGATATTCTCTCTATAATTTATCACATCATCTCCAAAAACTGAAAAATGTATTTTTTTTTTCAATTTGATTAGATTTTACTTTTTTCTTGTCTAATCATACTGGCACTATAATAGTAATGAAAATGGACAAACTTGTCTTGTTCCTCATCTTGGAGAGAAAAATTTCACTTTTCATTGTTAGATATGATTTTGGCTATTATACATGATCTTTATTATGTTGAACTACCTTCTTCTATTCCATTTTTTTAGAATTTTTAACGTTAGGGTGTATTTGATCTTGTCAGATGCCTTTCCTCTGTCTATTTAGATATGTTTTTAAGATGACAAGATTTTTATCCTGCCTTTTGTTGATGTGGTATTTCACCTATATTGACTTGCATATGTCAAAGCATCCTTAGATACCTGGAATAAATCCTACTTGACCATAGTGCATCATTCTTTGGATATATTGTTGAATTCAGTTTTCTGTTATTTTCTAAAGGATTTTTGTAATCTAGATTAATCAAAGGAATTCGTCCATAGATTTCTTTTTTTGTGATGTCCTTTTCTGGCTTTGTAAATAATATTGACTTCATAAAATATATTGTGAAGTTTACCCTCCTTTGCAGTTTTTTGGAAGAGGTTGAGGAGATGTTTATTTTTCTTTAATATTTTATAGAATTCATTATTGAAGCCATCTGGTCCTGAGTTTTTGTCTGTTAGGGGGCTTTAGATTGCTGTTTCAATTTTCTTATACCTGTTTTATCATTTCAGACTTTCTACTTTTGTGATTTTGAGAATTTTGTACGTTTCTAAGAATTTCTTCTTGGTTATCAAATTTGTTGCCATATAGTTGTTCATAATAGTTATATAAGATCCTTTCTTTTCCTGTAGTATTTGTTGAAACTTCTCTTTCATTTCTAATTTTATTTATTTATTTTTTTTGTGTGTGTGTGTGAATCTGGAAGGGATTTGTTTACTTTTTAATCTTTCTGAAGATTGTACTTTGTTTTATTGATCAAATATATTGCCTTTTCAAGTCTCTATTTCTGTTCAAATTTTAATTATTTCTTTCCCTCTATTGACTTTTAGTTTAGTTATTTCTTTTCTAGCTCTTTAGGCTTAAGCTTTGATTCTTTGCTATTCTTGTTTTCTGAGGTGTTGCATGAAGCTTTGTACTTCTCTTACTTGACATATTCTGATAAGTCATGTATTCATTTTCATTTGGCTCTGATTTGTTCTTGATTTCACCATTGATTTGTTCAGTAGCATGATCATTATCCACATATCTACGGGTTTCTACTATTCTTTTAGTTAATTTCCAGTTTCATACCTTTATGATCTAAAAAGATTCTTGATACTATATCAATTTTAATATATTTATTGATATGTTCTATCATTATGAATATTCCATGAGCAACTAAAAGTGTGTTTTCTGTTGTTTTGTAATGAAATCTTTAAGCATCTATCAATTTCATCTAATTTCTCACTAGTCATTATTTGTTAATGATCTGTGTGGATGATCTGCCATTGCTTTAATGAGGTTTAAAGTTACCTATTATTACTGTGTTAATGTCTATAACCTCCATTAAGTGTTAATATTTACTTTATGTATTTGGGTGATCCTATGTTGGGTACATATATATTAATAAGTTTAATGCATTCTGTTGACTTGATCTCTTTATTATCATTTACTGTTCATCTTTGTCTCTTAATACCTGCTTTTTTCTAAAGTATATTTTATCTGATATAAGTATAGCAATTTCTACCCTATTAAATCTTCCATTGGCTAGAGTAATTTTTCCTTGCTTTTACTTTAAGTCTAGGTTTGTTTCTATAGCTTAATTCGGTTTCTTATATGCAGCATATTCTTGATTTTAGTCTGGCTCTCTATACCTTTTGATATGAGAGTTCAGTCCTTTTATATTCAAGATGATTATTGTATGAGGTTTTGCTACTGCTATTTTATCTTATTTTCTGGTTTTGTCTGTTTATTGGCTGGGCAGTTTTTTTCTTTGAATATTTTAATATATCATCCCACTCTCTCCTGAAGTATATTTTCTGCTGAGAAGTGGGAGTACCCTTAGAAGTTGCTTTTTTCCCTCATAGTCACTTTTAATGTCCTTTCTTTGTATTAGACTGATACCTTCACTACTATGTGTCCTGGTAGAGTTCTCTTTGCATTTAGATGACCACTTGTTCTATTAGCTTCCTGGACTTACTTATTCAATTCCTTCCTCAGGTTTAGTAAGTTTTAGGATATTTCTTTGAATAAGCTCTCTATTCCTTTCTCTCTCTTCATCTTTTGTCATACCCTATACTTATGTCACCTTTTATAATGGAATTTCACACTGTTTCTTCATTTTTTCATATTTCATTTCTCCATTTTCTTCTACCTGGCTAATTTCTAATTCTTTGATATTTGAGATCACTAATTCTTTCCTCCTTTAGGTCAATTCTACTGCCATTGTTTTCTATATATCTTTAATCACGATTATTGAGTTCTTCACAGCCTGAATATCTTATTTTTCATTAAGACCTCAATTTCTTCTTATGCTTCTTATTTTTTGAGCTCTTTAGCTTGTTTTGCTGAATTTTCTAAACATCTTTGTATTTTTTCTTTGTTTTCATGTATTTCACTGAATTTATAATTGAAATTTTGAATTCTTTACATGTGAAAAGGAAATAATCTTCCATGTCTTTGAATTTATCTTTTGGAGTGGTGGTGTCATTTTGTTCTTGTCATGGCATAATACTCTGAAGTCTCATTCGATTCTGCATTGTATAGTTCTGCTTTCACATCAGCAACTTAGACCTAATCTACTTATTTAGTTTACTTACCCAACATGAGGTATATTATTCCTTTGACCTTTGAAAACTACATGGGTATCTAAACTCAAACAAGCGTGCTGTGTCCACCAGGTACAGGTGTGTGTGTGTGTGTATGTGTGTGTGTGTGTGTGTGTGTGTGTGTGTATACAATCACTCTTACAAATTTGCTGGAGAGTTCCTGGCACTTGTGGGTGGCACTTGTTCCTGGCAGGGTGAAAACACTCCTGTCTGGGGTCCCAGAATTTAATCAAATTCAGAAAATGAATAAATTTCAGAATGCCTTAATCATATGATTTTATGTTTTCTTATGTTTCTTATTAAGCTATGTCTCTTCTTCCTTACAGTTTTTTCCTATGGAGTAGTTAATAAAAACAGTATCTTACTAAGTTTAAAGGTCAACTAGTAATATCAAATTACAACCCTGTTAATCAACAACATTATGTTAGTTTAATTTTAAACCAAGATGAGCAACTAAATAACATAAAATGTGTCTTCCTCTTTCCTCTTCCTGACTTTGTTCACCATCATTCCTCCATAGAATGATTTTTTTACTTTTAAAAAAGGCAGTGTATTAAATAGATATTTTTGTCTGTGAAAACATAATTTATATTATGAATTATTTCATATGAAATCAGTAAAGAGGTGGTAAATATTTTTTTACTTTAGTTCACAAAATACTTTTGCCAGATACTTAGTATTTAGGGTTACCAAGAAAAAAGTTAAAAGCTAAAACACTAGAACAGCTGTGTTAGAATACAGTGGTCTTTATCCTACTTTTTTCCCTTTGGGAAGTTAGATTTTAGGCTTTGACTAGCTATTCTTAAGTTTTTTTTCCAAATATTTATTGATTATTATCTTAAAATACCATACAAAATATGTAGCACTTTCACAAAGTATTTCTACTTTTTTTCTAAGTCTAGTTAAAAACTTCCATAGGTGCTGAGTGATCTTCTTTAGATTTTTTTTTTTCTTCATAATTTGACAGAGGGATTACAGTATGACTATGACAGTTACAGTGTGGAAATTTCTAAATAACAATACATGCTGAAGTCTTATAAAACAATTTTAATGACAATGAAAAAAGTTTTAATTGCTCCATAACCTCTGTTTGTCAAAATAATCAAAAATTATGTCAATAAAAAGTATATAAGCAATTAAAAACAGCAACATTGAAATTTAACATACTGTATTTTTGTTGAGATGAATGTCACAGTATATTGATTCATTAAGAATTAAAGTTTGCTTTTTTCTGTGTAAACAAAATAAATATAATGTGAGCAGTGTTTGGCTTCTTATAATAAAACTTATATGGAGAAGGCATCATTTTTATGTCTTGGAGAACCCACATATTTATTTCATGTTTGAATTAGCTTAAACTTTTTATCCTTTCAGTTTCAAAGTCCTGAAATAACATTGTATGTTACTTTCATGAGACTTTCTTTGCTGGCATTTCTTCTGGAACATATTTTTCCCTTTTCATCAAGACAGATGTTTCAATTTTAGTTAGTAAATTTATAAGGTTCCTCTGGTTTTAGATCTAGAGTATTTCCATTGGAGACATTGTTTACATATCCATCATTACCTCTTTCACATGAAATTTCATTAAAGTTCAATATGAATATCCCTCCCAGTGTAGAGAATTTTCCTTTTTATTGGGTTATTTTATCTTTGAATAATATATTTTTACAAAATGTCATGGGAGTTTGTTAATGGGAGACAAAAAGACAACACAACTTCAAATAACTGATGAAAATAACTGATGCCCACTAACCAATCACTAATATATTTAGAAGTGACGTATTTCCACTGATATGAAATATATCTGCTATTTCCATAGTGATTAGTGAACTGACGCAGCCAATTTTGTACTTTAAGCAATTCCTTAGTTAATATGCCGTGATTACTGAAATTTGAATTGAGTTGTTATGGGGATTGGTATTATATAAATAAATCACAGTAACTAAAGTCTTTGCATATCTGAACTATTAAATAAGGACTATTTGTATATTGCAATAGCAATCTTTGTACCAAGTAAAAAAAATTTACCTCGCTTATTTTTATTTCATAAAATTATCTATTAATAAGAAATATATTGAACTAGAGGGCAAATGTATCAGAAAAAAATCAGCTAGTACTTCTCATTAGGGTTTTTGTGTGAAATGATAAGAATTCAGATTAAGCATCAAACAGCATTCTAGTTGGGAGTTTGATTCAATTCACATTAGTTTTATCATTCTTCTCTATATCTACTTAGAGCAGTTATTAGCAAACTCTTTTAAAAAATTATGAACATTATTGAATGACCAAGCTAGAATGCCAATATTTCTTTCTACCTATTATTAAGAGTACATATAATCTCTTCTGTCATATATGTTATGGTTAGTTCAGTAATTTATCTAATTTACTATTTGCCATTTTGATATCTATAACAGAATGATGCTTTAAATGCCAAATAGTAATAATATGAATAGCAATGAAAATGTGTATAATGCTTACCACATGCATATGAACCATAATAAGCATTTCACATACATTGTCTTTGCTCTTTACAAAACTCTAGAAGACAAGTATAACATTGGCCACAGTTGAATGACAAATTCTAAAAGAATAGGCTAAATGTTTTGCCTGAGGTCGAGTTGAATCAAAATTTGAATCCATGATATCTGGTTTGAGCATCTGGGTTTTTAAGCATGTTCTCATAAGATAATCTAAATCTGCAACTTGTTCTACATTGTTGTAATTTAAATCAGTTTAATTTATTTTCAGCTTTGAGCCTTCAATATTCAAAGCACCACAGGACCATAAACTGAGTATAACATGTCAAGTACTGAGTAAAGGACTGATTTACTGCTGCTGTACAAAACAATAAAAGGCACAAATGATCCAATATTATCTAGAGTAAAGTGGAAATCAATAAGATAAAAATGGGCCATTGATTTTGTGGGTCATTGTTTGATGGAGGTGACTTCATTTGTTTTTTGATTATCTTATTGGTTCCTAATCAGTTTTAAAATGTTTGAGTCATCAGTGATCTATAATATATCCCTACCACTATTAAAACTTTAAATTTTGCATCTAGTAGTTTAATTATTTGTTGGCCCTTGCACAGCTTATTGACATTTAGTCTTTTACGTATTCTTACCCAATTAAGGCTGCCAGTTTTAGCCAGAATCAATCAAAGAAAAAAACAGAATGTGCACTTAAATTTTTAATTCAGATCAACAAAGAAAAATATTTATATAAGTTTGTCTTATGCAGTATACACACATACAAATAAAAATGAATTGCTAATATGAAATTCAATTTTAACTGGTATTCTATATTTTACATGGAAGCTTCACTCAATCCAACATAAATGTGGTGATGAGGGAACAAGTGAAAAGGTGGCTCTGAATCTAAATGTGAAAAGAATACTTTTGGTTTATGTTGGACATTATAATTTACTAAACCAGCACCCTTGGGTCTTTTTACCTGTAGAGCCTTTGACTCAATAAAATGAAATTATGAGATGATTCCCCAACCCTGACAATTGAAAATAAAGACATATTTTAAACAGTATTTAAAATTTAAAAGCTAGAAATGCAAGAAATTTCATATACAAACTAACTCACTTTTATGCAATTTATTATGTTACATATCACATTATTACAGATAGTGATCTTTCCTCACGTGATGTTTGCTTTATCCATTAACTCAAAAGAGATAATGAGTTTTGATAATTAGAGTTAAATCAATGAATGTTCTCATATAGTTATGGTGACCATTAGTAAATACCCTTTTATAATTGCCATCATTATGCTTTTTAAGGAACTTGATATAAATGATTCTCTTATTCACACTCATCCATGGGGAAGGAGAAAATATCTTAATGTTTCCATGAAAAACTATGGTATTGGGTTTTCTGACACTTTTAAAATATAACCACACAATTAGTGGAGAAATCTATACCAGTAAAAGATATACTAATTGTCAAATTACTGTGAATTATAGTTTGCTTGATAAAGGATGACTTTCCTAACCATGAAACACATTTTTTGCCATTAAAATGATTTCTGACTTTTACTCTGTTATTATAAATTCATGAAAATTACTTGTTCTGCCAGACAGCCACATGGTGGCAAATGAGAATCCCACGGGAAGCGGTCTTTAAATTAAGACACTGTCAGTATGTTCCAAGTTACATTTAAAGGTCTGGGAGTTTCTTTTTAAGCTGTGATAAAGGGAATCACAGATATTTCAGAGTACTTCAATTTATTAAAAACTATCAATGAGAGAAATAAATAACTAAATGTATTCTGTTATTTAATTATAGTCACTGTATTTTTATTATTCCTACAGTCATATGTTAAGATAACCCCATATGACCAGTACCAGTCTAGATGCTGTAGAAAACAAAAAGAATATTGATTCTATATAACTGAATGAATTAAAATACAAAGGGTGATTTACACCATGAAAACTTACATATATTGCAGAGATGATACTGACTATTTTTTCAAGGGGGTAAAATTTTTCTTTTTTTCACAGATAAAAACAAACAAAAATATCAAACAAAATCAACAAACATGTCCTTATGGAAGTAGTTAAACAATTTTGTTTTTCTTTTCTTCAAAAGTTATTAGCAGCCATTTAAGCACTAATAAAAATGCATTTAATATAGTGGAAGAACAATTCAGGTGATTTTAATTCACTGTCTTTTAGAGGTAATATATTTTGTATACTTAACCATAAAATTCCAGGTATATCTCTTATGATTTTTGTTTTTAAGAGGTATTCTTTTCCTAGATGTCACAATTTTTAAAATTTATTTTGCATTTCAAAAATTTCTACCTTGATCTTAATTACAGTTTAATTCTTTCTAGTGAAATGCCTCAATTGTCCATGCACATTTTCTATTCTTCTCATTAAATTTCCAAACAGATAATTGTAACTATTCTAATTATTCTGTTTAATAGTTAAAATCTGGCTACCTCTGAGTCTGTTTCAGTTGATGTCTTATGTCATCTTGCTTTTTGTATTTTCTTGAACTCAAAATTTAAAAAGAAATGACAGACATTGAATTCAGGAGATTTATATCTAGAAACAGATTTCTTTTATCATTTAGCATTGTGTGTATCTAGTATATAGTGGAATAGTTTTGGGTTTTGTTGCTAATATTTTTTATCTCTGAGTATTATAATCTTCAAATTCTAGCAGGAGGATGCTATTGTATTGTGTTTAGGATGGTATTTGAGATCCTAAAGTCTTTGTACTTTATCCTCAGTTTTGATTTATTCCTGCTTGAGTGCATCTTAGGAGGGTTTTTTCCTCCACAATCTTCTCTCTCCACTAGCAACTTATGTTGCTTCTAGCCATATACTAGGAAAAGGGAATTTTCTTTAGTCCTCATCTAGCAACTGCTGAGGCTTTTCCTGACAACCCTACATAAAATTCCTCTTTTAACTTTATGCCTCTGTGGCATTCTAAGCTTATTTTTTTTTCTGTATTTATTGCCATGAATTACAATATATTATACAATACGTTATATTACATATTGTAATATGTTATATTTTCCTGTCTCTTATTCCCATATTTTGGCCTCTAATAATGCTCTCATATCTTTAGGGCCAAAAATGGCAATTGACACACTAGGTTCTCTGCAACCCTTGATGAACGAATTAATAGTGGCTAGAGTCATTCGAAAATATTATTGGTTTCTATCAACAAAGTACAAGTTTTAAATTCATAGTAGTATCAACAGAGCCTGAAAGAATGCAGGCAAATAGTATTTAGCTTTTACTATTTTTTTCCCTGTCAAGGATTTTTTTCATTTTCTGTGATTATTGTGTACTTACTCTAATAAGAGAAAATCTAGTGGTAAATTAATTTACATACAGACCCCAAAATGTAATCACCTTAAAAGCTAGCATAGTATTCCACAGAAAGAATCATATTTCATGAAACAAAGTTTGGAAAATATAGTTGTTTCAGAAGATATGATTTACCACCCTTCCCTTGCTTTTAAAGATGTAGTGATATAATGCACCAAAGCTCCAAAGATTATTGGCATTTAGGTCATGGATAAAGGAGGGAGAAGAGAATGGAAACAGACAAAATGTGGAAGTGTTACAAATGTGACCAATTATGAGGGTCCTTAATCCTGTTAGCACATGCTACTGAACTCATATCTATTCTATTTGAATGATATGCATGGTAGTAAAGATATAAGGGATTAAGATAGTGAAATCATATAGAAGATAGGACTGATTTGATATGTTAAGGATACAGGGAGAACCATTGACATTTGACTAGGATAAGGAAAGGCTCAGAGACAATAACCCTGAGTGAAAATTAGCAAACATCTTTAACTGTCAAAATACTATAGATAGATACCCTTAAATGTAGAGTTATATACAATTTCACTGGGATCATGTGGCAAAGAGCACTTCAGTTAGCATTTGGTTTATGATCTGCAGGATAGGAGACCTGAAGCTGAGATGCTACAATCAAAACTCATATGAAAGACTCAGCAATAATTCTAGAAAAAAGAATGTAAGCTTCTGATGAAAAACCTAGTCTTTCACAGTTTAATAGTGCTTTAAAAATATAAATCCCAGGGACATACTTTCTTATTCTTAATTACAATAGGTCTCCAGTAGCATCTAGAGATTTTATATTATACCTGTTGTTGAAAAAAATAAAAAACAACTTAACAACACATTATATAATCTGAGTTGTAGAAACTAGCCCTGAATACCTATTGAATATAATGATGTGACATTTAACTGATTTTAAAAGAAAAAAGTTAAGTTATGCTTAGTCTATCATTTTGAATTTCTTTCTCAAACTATGATAATGCTGTTGGAATGCTTTCAAGTAAAATCATGTAAATTGTGAAAAGGCTTCTATTGTAAAAGCAGCTACAGATTCATATCCTTTCATGATAATCATGCTGGCACATTTGTATTGAAAATGTATTTCATGTCTATATTTAATTTTCAAAATTAAGGTTTTAATATAAATATGAATAGTGAATCACCTGAAGAGAGAGCAGAAAATAGTCTTAAATGAATGTCCTTCTTTTTTCTCTATTTGCATTACATTACACACACAGATACAGCTTCATAATCAAACACTCATTTCTTTTCTACTATTTTCTACTGAATTTATAGGTATAATTTCTCATTACTATGAGTTTCAGAAGAGCATTAACTTCTTGCAGGCTGCTATTCAGTCATATCAGGGAACCAAATCATTCTCAGTTAAATTTCCAGTAGAGGTAATCCTCTCTCATTTATCTGACTAGTAAATTGGAAAGAAAAAAAATCCTATAACCTAACAGCATGAAGATTAAGTATAATGAAAATTTGCCAGACATTTGTATAAAATGACAAATGTTAGTTTTCAGATGCTTGGTTCCCATTAAGTTTAATATAAATTACTCAAGATTAATAGAAACATTTGGCATGTTTATTACTCTAAATTGAGGAGTTTGGTGTCCTTACACTGAATATTTTATATACTTCAGGTAGGAACAAAAAGAGATCTTGCTTACTTAATAAATTATCTGTTTATAAAAGCTAATTGCCATTTTTCTTTTTAATACTTGACTATACAGATATTAATTAAAAATTTTATTCTCAAGTTTGAGTTTTGAGAGAAAATATTGACATTTCATTATTTTATGACCAGTATTTTATTTAGACAAAGGAGTAAATAAAATGTAAAATAGCTAATAGCAAATCATGCTCAATCATTCTATCATATAACATTTAAAATCTAATATATTGCCATTTATGAAATAACGATTATACTTTCAGATGTTGGAAACTATTTTTATGTTCATGAATCAATCATCAGAATGTGTTAAGTATAAATTGTCATGTATTTAGTGGCAATGCATTTGAAACAAAATCTGTATCTATATTAGAAGCCACGTAAGTACATTTCTTAAATTATTTATTAAATCATAGTAACCAGATGTTTTTGTATTACAAAATACAGAACAATGTCTTGCTTAAACACTGTATACAGAATAAAATAGTAATACATTTTATCTGTTGGGACCTAGACAAATCATTATTTACCTATGAACTTATTGATAACAGAAACCTATGGAATATATTACATACTAATATCTTCCTGAAATATGTAATAGAATATGAATATATGCAAATAACCACATGGATACAGTTCTTATATTGAATATAATCATTTTTGAGTAGTAAACTCAGCAATTTAAAGTACTCTGTGAGTTAAAATGTTCTAGAATATCTAATATTCTGATTTTAAATTATCTGGTTTTTTGTTTGGATACCAGTGTGCCCTGTGCTCTATGTCTCCCAAATGTCTACAGCGGAATGATCAAAACTTTTGGTTAAGACTGTTGTTCTACTTATAGAAACCTTGACTTCTTAATATATTTATTTTTAACGTATTTTCTATTTTACTGCAGTGATTTCACCTTTTATTTCTGACTCTTTGATCTTCATTATCATAGAAATTTTTGCACAGATCTCTATATATTTATTCAATTCTGGAAAATTGACTATAAAACATTATTCAGAAATAATTTATTTTATTATTTGTACGATAGGTCTGAAAACAAGTATATATTTTTGAGGAACTAAGAAAATAAATCTGAGACGCTCATTGAAAAAGTTTCCTTAGCATCATTGGTTATTAATGATATCACTTCTCAGTTTATCAAGAATATTCTATGACTTGAACAGCTTGAGATTTTTTACTTTCAGCCAATCAAAGACCATGTATCTTTGAACTACATCTTAATGTAGGCATTCTATCTATCTATCCTCTATCTATCATCTATTGTCTATACATATCTATCCATCCATCTAGTCATCTAATCATACTTGATCCTCATGAGAAATAGGAATGATGGACTGACAAGAAATGATGACTGACAATGCTCAGCAGTCTCTTCAAAATTTATTTGATAAACTTAAAGAATGTTAAACAAGTAATCTTGAGTTCAGTAAGATGTAGTATAGTTAAAAATAAAAGCACAACAACTCTAATCCAACAAAATTGTGCGTTCCAAAAATAAATTCGTAAGAAGCAAATTTATGTTTCTGTTAAAATAAATATTGTCTGTTGAAAAAAAATACCCAAAACTCTTATATGTCTTAGGTTATATACATTAATGTTGACAAGAGTCAATTTCATAGAAGAGAGGCAGAGTTAAGAATTGTAAAATAAAAAAAAATTTAAATGTAAATTAGTTGCCAACTCCTCTTTGACCTAATGCTGCCCACATGCTATAATGCTGAGAATGTCAAGAGGACATTTTTTATTTAACTCTTTCTTTAGGAAGAATGCCATTTCCTTATATTTGGTACAAAAGCATCTCTGACTATATAATAGTAGTCAGTTGAAAAATAAGATACTCCTTACAACTTTCATGGAATAATTCTGTTCATTAAAGGAAGAGATTTAAAGGTCACGGTGGTTAAAAAGCATACATATGTTGCTCGCTGGTAGTAGCTACGAACTTTTAAAATGGCAGCATCTACAAGAAACTTCAGTGTGAAAGGCAAAGTTGTTCATATATAACACATTTACCTGCTGCTTACGTTCACATGTGAAGTTAAGTAACACTATCAGCAGCAATGCTAACAGATCCTCAAACATAAAGAGATTTTAGGAACAGAGTCAGACAGTCCGTTCCCTTTTCATGTCGGAAACCAGCTTATTTCAGCTCTGCCATATTTGTAGGGATTTGGGCATCTTTTCAGAATCCCTTTAAAGGCACAGAGCCAAGTGTTCCTTCATTTCTTCTTCCATACCTGTTCTATCAAATAGGCCTACATAGCTAAAGCACAAAAAGGAACCTGAGCTCTTATGTGAAGATTAACGTGTGCTCATCCAGAAAGTAGAACTCTGTGGTTGACTTTGAAATAGTCAAACAGGAGTTATTACATGCTGACACTGATGCCCTGGAGGAATGAGCTCAAAAGAAAATGCCACTAGTGTTTGATTGTTTTACAAGTGACACTGAACTTTCATTTAAATGAGGCCAAGGTCTTATATAAACCTACTTTAGGAACATCAGACATGTAGTCATGAACCTATCACCTGACCCTCAGCAAAATGGTGAAGATGGCCCTTTGATTCCATCAGTAGCAGCACTTCGTTATCACACGTTGTATTACAGGAGAAGGTCATTCAAACGTTGGTAGGAATGATCGACTCACTAGGCCCTCCCTCCCTCCATTTCCATTAAACAATTATTGCAGAACATTTTACAGTGTTTCCACAACAAAAGCCCTCTGACTGGTAAAGTTGTATTCCAGGATAGAGGACTGCGAAGGGTGTGAGATATAACACTATTAAAGTATGTTGAAATATATATATTTTATAATATATATATTTTATAATCTTCAAAGTTGTCAGATGAAAGACTTTGAGTTAAAGCTCCATTAAGGTAGAGCTTGGTAACAGCATTATCTGAGAGAACCGTTAGATGCTGTGATCTGCAACAGTACAGCAAGTTCAATTTGAGCAGTAGAAATGAGCTCTCTGCAGGGTGAGCCGCAAGCTGGGCTAAGTTCTTGTAGCAAAGGCAACAGGCTTGGCTAAAGCATGAGCTAAATGTGCAAAGTGGGTGTGCTGATCAGAGATGGAACTGTTTAGCCACCTCATTCCTCAACAGAGTAATACAGTCCTGGAAAAAGCATCACTTCAATTTGGAATAGAACTGAAAGTATTGTTAAAGTTTTATGTGTTCTCACACTGGTGATGTTGAGATTCTCTTTCAGTCATGCTTCTTATGGTCCTCGTGAATTAGTGAAACTTTAAGCTATTTCACATGCGATTCATTATAATTATGGATATTTTTGCACTTGTAGTCATTTTATTCTAGAGGCTGAGATAAATAAATGAAAAAAATTCATGAATGAATGAGTGAATAAAAACATCCCAAACAGTCTCATGTTCCTATTTACCTGGCCTAAATTTCAAGGACTGAACTTAAAAATATGAGATGTGCAGCCTCCTAGAGCAAATAATATTTTCCCCCAATGACACCCAGAATCCAGAGAAAGGTGTTCTCATATAGCAAGTGCTAAATAAATAAGCTATAACTTCTATTTACAATCCTTATTGTCTCATTTTATGCATTCCATTATTGGATGCACCCTTAAGTTAGACAAAATTATAACTAGTTTTTCTTCTGTGTTCCCACAAGAACACCTCATACACCACGTCATCATGCTATTAACCCCTAATATGTTATAGGTGTCTTTGTTGTTCTTTCTGCTAGGATGAAGACATTCAGATGTTAGATATTATTTACCTATTACCCCTATCAATGAACATATTTGCCTATGACATAGAAAGTGCCTAATGAATGATTGTTTAATGAAAGTTGAAAGACAAATCTAAACATATATGAACATTTGCTTGACTACATGGGAATTGTGAATTTCAGAGTACTTTATTGCATTGTATTTTTTCCCTCATTGACAAAAAGAGCAATGGGCAGCATTAATTAATTAATCAGCATAGATTTATTACTGGGGATAGTCTGCAGAGACTACCAACAGGATGAGCTCAGGTGCAAGGCAATGACTTGGCAGATTTCCTCTTGTTCTTATTTTAGCCCATCATCCTTCTTATCAAAAAAGGGAGGATAATAAATTATAATAACTGACAGTTACTTCTGTTCACTGCTAATCATGTCATAAGTTATTATATCATAGCCACATTAAAAAGAGATCCATAGTTTTCAAATCTTATAAAATATGAATAAGCATACCATGTCTTTTCCTTTGTTATTTTCTGCAAGTATATCTTACTTTTAAGAGAATTTTATCTGAGTGACTCTAAAACAAAATCTAGTACCAAGTATCTCCCTCATTGACCCTTTCTAAAACTGCTACTTAAATATTCAACTTGGATTAGGAAAATGAAGTTCAAATGCAAGTGATATAGAAAGGAACTAATTATTTGCGACATTATCAGTCCCTCCTATCTAAACTTGAATTAAAAACAAAGACATGTGGAATTGAAAGGAATGTTAAAGATGACAAAACAAAAATATTTTTTTTTTTTATTCATTCAATATCAAGGGAAGACAAGCCTAAATCCAAATACATTGGTGCCAAATCTAATAATTTGACCAGTCCTAGGTTAAAACAGCATACACTAAGAGAATATGTCTGGGGCATGGAATCAGAATGTCCTGTGTATTGTTCTGGGTGACACATTATCTGTCTATGTGGAATTTATGAGAGACACATTTGCATCTTTTTTGCATAAAACTTTTTTCCATAAAAATTAAATCATAATGCAGTCTATCTTTTACCAAATTTTATAAAATTAAGTAATATTTAATTATTAATACAAAAAGTTTCCTAACTTGTTGCCTAGTACATAGAAAAGGCCAAACCATTCTTCTTGTTCCCTTCCTTTTACTTTGCATTTATGATTGTTGATTTTGGTAATGGAAATGGCCTTATATTCTTCTGATTGTAGTGATTTTGTTCATCTTAGAGCAGGAAGCAATTTTCCCACTTTATGGGCACTTATTTTCTAGGGTGGGATTCCATACAAAACTAGTAAAAATCAATCAAAATTCCTTAAGGGGTAAATAAATGTCAAAGTCTGGTTTACTGTGAAAGAGTACAGCCATGGTAAATCTGAACTCTCTAGATGATTAAAGATGGACCTCAAGTTGTGGAAGATAAAAAAAAAGAAATAGGCTAGGAGAACTGCTAATGATAAATCTCAGACCTCATCTAACTTACAATTTGATCTAAGAATCACCCTGACTATAAATGTGACTACTCCAGGAACTAGATTGAATCAGTATCTTACAAGTTGCTGCAACTGGTTCCTCACAAGAATGCAAAATGGAGCCTTATATGAGTCAATTTAGTTGAACTAGCTCTTAAAATTAAAAATAAACTATCAAAATTTTAATAACTTGACAAGATATTTGTTTCTTATATATAGTGCAATTTTGATATTTTGGGTTGGGCAGTTTTGCACAAAGTTTTGATTCAAAGATCTAGGCCCTTGTCATTGTGTGATACTACCTTCTCTGACAGAGGAGGGCACAACAAATAAATGGAGGCTCACCTGAGAATTTTTAAGTTTAGGATTGGAGATGTTGGACATGATGTGTCACATGACCCACCCAGAGCAAGAGGGCTGAGAAACATGTTTTTCTCAGTCCAGAAGAACAATGAAATGAATTAAAAACATTGTGCTAGCTGGAAATAGCCCTTTTTTTAAACCAAAGATTATTTCATGCTAACTAGGTGGCACTACCTAATTGCAAAAGCTCTGAGAAATGTGATCTTCCAGTGTAGCCAAGAATAAAGAAAAACTATTTAATGGACACATAGTGTGGTTGTCTGCCAGAGTTGTAGAGAGGGGAAGAAGTATCTTTTTTGAGAAAAAAAAGCTTCTTAACAAGAATGCCCGATAAAAATACCAGCTATGCATACCTCTGCCAGCTATGAAGGAGGGTTTGAATGTTTGAATTGGGACCGACAACCAGCAATATCTGGTAATAAAAGCAATATTAAATTATTTTGTATTACAGAATAAATTGTGTTATTTTATTTCTGCTGCATTTGATATACTTGGTTGACTGGCAAATGCCTAATCATCCTTCAAAATCTAATTCAGTCATAAAAATCTCTATTAAGACTCACTGATATTCTTCCTTCCCAAAATACACAGGACATCTACCAACCTTATAACCACTGCACATCACACTACATTCAATTTCTTTGGTTATGTTTCTTATAATAAGATCCGAGTAAACACATTGTTTAAAATTGTCTGTCTTCTTTAAATCTTCACAACTATCATAGGACCAGGCATGCATTCGATGTACAATAAATATCTATTTCTCTTCTAAATTTTGAGTTTAGTCGTCAGATTACTGATCAACTTTTTGTTTCAATCCTCCAGTTCAAAGAAACAACAATATTTTATGAAAGAATTATAAAAGTTTTTTTTAGAAAAAAAGTGTCACAGAATTAAAATGATTAGATAATATGTGACTCTTTTATTCAGACTGAAAAAAAGAATATTCTAGTAGGAAATAAGTAGTTGAAAGTTAGAACATGACCGAACTAAGGTAAATTTTAAAAACACCATTTTCAGTTGAATTGCAAATTAGCTACCACATCTACAAAGGCAAAAATGACAAAAAGATTCATTGTGACACATTCCATAAGCCTACTTACTATAATACATTACCATTTGGGACCTCTTTTTATCTATGATAGTTTTGAACTTTTCCCTCTCAGATCATTAGTTATTTAGATTTATTTTTGTTCTAAACCCTTTCAATAATACTTAAACATCTCAGCATATTCAATTGTTTTTGCAAACTCATAATAAATGATAGTTCACTACAGTATGGATTAGATATGTGATATTTAATTTCCAATTACCTATCTACAATTTGATACAATGTAGGTTATGAGAAATTAGTCTTTATAAATAATTGTGCTTTTTTGATCTGCTTTAGTTGAAAACATTGCTACTTTGTTTTTTTTTGAAAAATAGCATTGTTTGCATTTTTTTAAAGGAAAGGTACAGGCAGGAATGAAGGTGGGTATGCAAACAGGTAGGAAGAGAGAAGAGGAAAAAGAGTTGTTATTTATTTATTTTTATTTAGTTGTTCACATTGATTGTTCCCCTGAACCCAGTTCTTAAACCCTCGACCACTAGGCCACCAGGGCACACCCCATTGTTTACATTTTGTTTGTCTAAACTCTTACTTACTCTGTACCAATTATTTCTGAACACTTTCTTAGGCACTTTGATATGATATGAGGATGACAAATAAGAACACATATTTCTTTTTTTGCTAGAAATATAGTACAATGAAAAGTACTAGGTAGTAACAATAAAGATGAGATTTGCTAGTGTTAGGTACAGTCTATTTTGCAAGTTTCCAAAAGTCAACTACAGAACAACCAAGTTATTTCCTATTGCTTTATTTTCCCTCGGCTTCTTACATTGGAGCTTAGAGACTTCCCCTAACGCAGAATTGTTGACATCAGCCCCTCAAGAAAATCCTACTGAGAAGGAAATATACTAAACAAGCACATTACCTAAGAAGGTCTATGATTGCAGAGCATGAGTACAGTCATGAGATTCAAATTTCAATAAGAAACTAATAATATTCAGGCAAAGAGGCTACATAACAGAAAACATTGACCCAGAAGGCAAGTTATAAGATGTGAATAATGACTTAGGAACTATATAAGAACAGGAATCATTTGTAAGGAAATGGGTTTTTTGTTCTAGGAGCAGTGATAAAATAAGTCAATAGGACGTTGATTTTAATGAATGTGGAGCCATGAGGTGTACCAAGGGGATGCTGAAGCAAGATTTAGGGTTATGATAAAGTTCAAGGCTATACGAAGGTCAGAACTATCTGGGCAAGTGCGTAGGCAAGTCCATGCCATTTTCCTTGGTGGTGGCAAGAAGTTAAAACTCCACAAGTCTCAGTCATTCCCACATGAGAGCCCTTATCCTAGCTCCACTTCCTAATTATAATAAAACCTTAAAGTTTCATCTTTACTATTTTGCCTACCTACTCCAGCACTCATAGTTACCCTTCTTCTACTCTACTAGAAGGAAGTAATATTTATCATATGCACTTTTATTTTGTCATTTTTGTTAGATTGTAAATTCCAATGGACAGTGATATTTTGTCCTATATGTGATCTTGTGTTGTTCACTATTGTGCCACCATGACTAAAACAATGCTGGACTAATATTGAGCATGATAAAAATATAACAAAAATATGTTGAATGGACAGTGGCGATATCATTCTATTTTATCAATTAGGTTATTTTGATCAATTTATTAAATAGTCAATTAAGTAAAGGTGAGGCTGACTTGTGGTTGAAACTTGTACAATCAATCCTTGTCTCAGTGGTCTCCCAGGTTTCTCAGTTTTCTGTACCGACAATTGCAGGCTGTTCAGTTACTCTCTTAATGATATAGTATCACAATATTACTAGCCAATACCCTTTACAATTTTCTTCTGTTATATAAATTTGTCTTTCCTTCATGGCAGTCCTCAAAGTTTCATTAGCTCATTTTATATTTTACATTTTTTTGACAAATTTGATGACATTTCAGGAGCAAAAGATACTAGTCTTCTAAAATATTTATAAGTAAATTTAATTCTTGCTTCTTAAATCATTTCTGCTGACATGTCTAAAGGAGAATCTTAAAACTGTAGACTATTCTATTATGTCAATTCAAACATTTTATTTTTATTTGATTCTATAATACATCATTATAAATTTCCATTCTATTAGTGAACAAATTAAAATTTGGACTTCATATAAATGAATTCAAATGCTTTCATAATGATTAAGGTTTTTATTTGAACACAGTATCTTGTAAAAAGAAAAATTCATAAGAATCAACTGATACTAGGTCTCACAAAAAAGACCAGTGTATTTGTTTCAATCTATGATTTCAAGGCTATTTTAGTGTATTCTCAAATGTATTAATTTTTCCTGATTTGAATCTATTTTTCTATAGCAGCATTAAAAGTTAAACTTGAGCTCTTGTTTAGAAAATTATACTGAGAGCCCAACTATTTTAACTACAAATATCAGTTACTTCAATAATACATAGCTCACTTATTCTATAATGTCCACTTTTCTATCATTCCTCTTTGAGTTTCATTAAACTATATTCATTCTTTAATTAATAGAACATTCTAGTATTTTAAATCAGTGATTTCCAGAAATACCCCTTGTTTTGTGCTACTAATCCTTGTTGAAATTCTGCTTATAAAAATTCACTTTTCTTTCATTTTATATTGTAATAACATAGCTTTCACTTATTTGTATTTGTAATAACACTGCCATTGCAACTTCTAATACCTCACATTATATTCCACTTCTAACAACCACGGTTCTCAAAATCTAACTCTTGAACTAACAGTATAAGCATTACTAGGAACTTAGAAATGCATATTTGGGGACTCACCATCCACTTACTGTCTGAATCTCTTCTTGTAGAATCCAGCTTTTTCCTTCTTTAACAGGTCCTCCAAGTAATTTTGATGGGCATGTGATTAGGAGAACCACTGTTATAAACATATTAGTGAGAATCTTTTTTTTTTTTTTCCCCACTTCCATCTGAGATGTAGGCGATTTGAATATTTGTGAGCCCCCAATTCATATGTGAAAATTCTAACTTATAAGTATATCATATTAAAAGATAGAAATTTGGGGAAGCGTTTTGGAGCCCTCAGAATGGAATAAGTCACATAAAACAAAAAACAGACGTTCCTTTGCACCTTTTCTCGGATAAAAATACTCATTATTTACGAGTAAGTGGGCTCTTACCAGACAACAAATCTATCAGTACTTTGATCTTGGACTTCTCAGTCTCCAGGACTATGAAAAGTACATTTCTGTTTATCCACCTAGCACAAGCTATTTTTGTTACAGCAGCTGGAAAGGCATTAAGATAGAGACGTCTAACTTCTGAGACTGTGGAATTACGACTTCTACAAACCTAGTGTATCTTTTCATAATGAAACCAACTGCAAACAGGCCCACTTTTCATATTTCACCCAATGCCACTTCACCTTTACAAAGGCCAGCGTTTGTACATGGTTTCCTCCATAGATATTCTGCCAAGGTTTTCACTTAAAACAGAGACAAAAGCAACAGTCGCACTCCGTCCTCTCCATTTGCATCCGCCATAAAGGAGACAGCCCACAGGCAGAGCTGCAGGAGTGGCTACCAACCTTCTTCAAGCACTATTTTATACAAGGTCTATATTTATCGTGTTATTCCTTCTTTACTTTATATTAGTGTCTTATTTGGTAGGTTTTTTTTTGGGGGGGTGTAGGAGCACTCAGAATTTTTTCCATACAAATTAATGGTCATGGCTTATTTGCTTTATGCCATTTCAGTTTGGGGAAGGTTTCAAAGAAAGCTTTTCTTTCAGAGAGTGGGCAAACCTATATGTTTATACTACAATTAGGTGAAGGTAGGGGAGTATTTATGTGTGTGCATGTGGCGAGAATGAATTAATTGGAAACTATAACATTTATCACATTTTCTGTCAACTAATAGCTTTTTAATGAATACCAGATATTCTAATGTCATTTACTACACATCCTATTTAATGATATGTATTACAATCCATGTAATAATTATAATTTGAAAAGAAATGCTATATCAATAAACAATAATGATATAAGAGAAGCCTCTTGTTTTGTCTATTAGATTTCACAACTCTTTTTTTTCTTCTTCTCTGCATTGTTCAGAATGAATACAGAATGGGAAATACAGAATGAGGATGCCATGTCTGACTATAATCACATGTATACGTGCAGGAAGTAGCTCCTTTAAACCTGCATAAATGAGTCATAGATCAGTGTCTTTTAGTGTTTTAGCATGCCCTGCTTCACATTTTTTCAACCCCCCTCTCTCCCCCATACATATTCCATGTGTCCCAGTAGCTTGGACTTACCTAACAGAGTTGCCAGGGTCAGCAAAGAGAGGTGGCTTGAGACCAGAGCTGGCCTGGTTTGGTCCCAGTGGAGAACTATACTTTTCATGAACTTTCCAAAATTCCCCTTGGTGGCTACTGCCAGCCTGGTCTCCCCCAGGTCCTTAGGGTTATCTTGTGTATCAGAGGACCTTGCCACTGAAGTACTAATAGGTTGAATAGACCCTTATTTAGAATCCTATTTGAATGCAAGGACAGGATGCGTCAATGGTGATAAAAAGCTTCCATGATGTATTCGCCTTGCTTTTTGATTGTAGCATTGTAAATATAATTTTCTTTTTGTTTTCATCTTCTTACGTCTTATTAAGTCATATTTAGATATCATACAATTTGCGATCAGGTTAGTAATATGAATGTTTAAATGTAAACCTGCTAATCTCATCTCTTACTACCTGTCATTAGTCTTCACTTAGGTTGTTTAAAACAGGAGCCTCATTGATAAATTATGTACGTGTGTGTGTGTGTTTGACAAAATGAAATAATAGGTATATTTTGAAACTTATACACCAGCATTTTTCATAAAAGTCTTGACAGAGCAGTAAATGGAAATGTATATTTTATTTGCATAATATTTTATTATGTTCAGAATTTATTTAGCTGCTTTCCCAGTGGGTGTTTTAAGTGCTTCTAACATAAGTAGCATACTGATAGACATAAGGTACATTCCCATTTGTTTTTTGGGTTCTGTTTGGAAATGATATTTTGTGATGTGTGTCAGAAAAGACACAGTCATACATTTGGTAATGGAAGTGTAAATTGTATTCAAAATCCTTGAAAAATAAACCTCCCAACTTTTATTTAGTAATTATTTACCAAGAAATTCACTCTGTATAGAAAGAATGGAAGAGTAATGAAGACATATAAAAATATTTTTCTGATAATCATTTATTTCTCTAGACTGTGAGCTAGAGTATGTTTCATTAAGTTTAAAAGTACATGTAACGAAATCGATTTCCGAATAAATTCTTAACTTTGTTTTCTTGTATTTAAGATAGTTTACATAGCAGTACTTCTGTGGTTATTTTTAATATACATTTATTGAATTCATGTTTTGCTTTCATATGGAAAGAAAGAAGATAATAAGGAAAATATGTATCCCAATATATCCTATATGCCAAAATAAAATTTGAAATATTAAAATGTTACCAATTTTTATAATAGTGATAATCCATTTTTTCTTATTTTAGACCATGAAAGAGACTTTTACATCCATAAATAAAAATGGAATAGGACAGATTGCAGTATTTTTTTCTGTTATATCTGATATAGCAAAAATAAGGTTAATAGAATTTGAGTTCATACAGCTTATAATATACAAAACTATACTCTATAGAATGTTTCTAGTTAAGCTATTTTCATACTATGTACAAGCATTTCACATATCATTTCTAGATCATGATTCACTTATTAATCTATTTTCATCAAATGTTAAAATAGTGACCCATAATTATTGTTAATTAAACTGATGTTTAGCAAATTCATGGAATAGAAAGCCATACAACTTATGGAAATTTAAATGATTTGATGATTTACATATCTGTTACTCAAATTGTATTGTTATATGTACTAAGTACAGGTGCTTATAAAATGTTTGTGTGAGTGCACGTGTGTTTAAAAGTTGAGTGGGAGAATTTTTAACAAGGAAATTTTTGAAGGAACATTAATATCATAATATTGTTCTTTTACTATTTTTTAAATGATGAAAAGAAATAAAGTAGGTCTGTGAGTAAATAAATAGAGGTAATGCTGGGTCATAAAAACAAAAGCATTAGTTGGTCTAGATTATGTCAATTTAATACCAATATGGTATTCCTAATTCTATTTTATAGTTAAGGATAGTTTAAAATGTTATTATAAATAAACTTATGTACAGGATAATTTGTCATCATGCCTAAAAACATATAGGAAATGAATTATTTTTACCAAAATTTAAATAAGAAGATGGAATTTGGAGATGACTTCTGAAATTTCTGTTGCTTAGTCCCGTAGGAATTTCTGCCAGTAACTCAGTTCACTCTCAGTATAGCTGTTGTTACCAAGTCCAAATGTTCTTTATTACTGATTCAGGAATTTAATCTTTGAAACACAGAATTTTGAGTATACAAATTATCTAATTCAAATACCAAACCTAATAAGCAAGACAAGAAATCCAAAACAAGGAAGGAAACAATTTTTTTGTTTTTTCAAAGAGCAATTTATTTGTTAGCAAATGTAATGATTCCCAGTAGAAATAATGTTATTAAAATTAGGCACAAAATAAATATTTAAAAACAAGCAAATCATGAGACTAGAAATGCATATTTTCATCAATAAAAGAGGAGGTTTTTAATTCTCTATTCAGCTAACATTTAAACATCATCTAAGCTTTACAAAAATCCAGTAAAGCATAAACTCTAAAGAATGCCTAGTGGGAATGTGAGATGCTACATGCAAGTTTTTTTTAAAGTAATCAGACATTCTTTTGTAATAAAAATAAGCATTACTTTAAAATATGCTCCATTGACTGTTCAATTGATATATTCATCTAAAAGTATGATTGTAAGAATAGGATATTAATAATATATATTCTTGTATGTATATAGTAGCAAAATGACAGAGCAATCTAATGTTCAGGAACAGAGGAATAGCTAAATATTTTGGCACATATGTGCTAGGTGATATTTTACAGATAGGCAAAATGTTAATTTTAATCTACAGCTATTGAGTTGAATTCTTGTATAGCATATATCCTTAAAAAAGAAAAGCATAGAACCAACATAGTATGATCTGACTTTTTAAAAAAGGAACATACAAATAAAGTAAAAAGGACTAAAAGCTTACGTGTTTTATGCTTGTGAATGAAATTTGTTTGTGAATGAATTTTAGGTGGTTGTAACTGCTTGGAAAAGAGTATCAATTTTCTTTTAAATATCTACATAGAAAATATCATAAAGAATGATTCAGGAGAGCATTTTATTAGTCATTTTATATATTTTTTTTTACTATAAATCTCCTGGAAATTCTAGTCCTTTGATAATTATCATAGGCCATAGCTGAGCACCAAAGGAAAAAAAAAAAAATCCAGTGACAAAGAGGGAGGTGAAAAAGACATGAGAATACCAGATTGTGCACTGATATTCCTGCCCTAACCCCAGTTAAAGAAATTGTCACAGGGGAACCAGAGGAGTAATGTTAGAATTTTAATTGTCACATAAAGTTTTGATCATAACATGTACAAATTGGGTGGATAGTAGCAATAGAAAAAAATCTTTCGTCTGATACTAAGATATATAAACAACTTTGCTCATCTGTGCCAAATTCTCCTGGATTTCAAACCATTGCATTGCCCTAATGCAAGTCTGAGATTAGAATTTGCATGATGTATATTAACAGAAAATCTCCAAGTCAAAGAAATAATACAAAAAGTAATTCTTTAGTAAGAAAGACCTCTTGTCAACTCAGTTGAAGCAAGTGTAGATTTGAATTTTCATATCTAAAGATGAAGATTCCAGTTTTCTTTTTCATGTCATGATAATAGCAGAAATTAATTTATCGAAAACGGAAATTTTTCAGAAGTATTTAGAGAGTAAGGACATTTCTGTTTCAGTAGTAAGAAATATAAAATAGCATAAAAGAAGGTGATTAAAGAGCAGAAAATACATTTCTCATTCTAAATGTCAGGAAATTAAAGAAAGAGGATTTAAGAAGAAAGCCTTTAAAGGAGAAGTTAAAATAAATGGTTTTAAAGAAATCCATTTATATTTGAAATGTATACTGATCTATGTAAGATATTCATTGGAGAATATCAGTTAAAATTTAAATAATTGCAATGTAGAAAAATAATTTCTTCTAAATGTGAAAAGAGGACTGAGAGGTAGAGTAGATTTTACTGATTTTCTCCTCTACTCAAATTTCCAGTACAATCCCTACACTTTCAATCTTGGCCTCTGTTGTTTCTATGTCTTACTGGGAAAAAGAACATTAGTCGTGAATTCTCTCAAAGATGTATCTCTCTACTTTTTATATTTTCTTGTCTCTGATTTCAGAGAAGGAGCTAAACTTTCTCTTGAAGAAGGCTAATCATCTGCACCATTGGCACTTTGCTCTTGATTTAACTCTAAAAAATGGTTTCATTACTTTTATACCTCCAACAGTTAGCAAATTTACAACTCCAAGCTAGCCTTCAAAAAGTTGCTATCAAACTGATTTCATTTAGTTTAAAAAATATAGTTATACCAGTGAAGATGATGAGAGATATGAAACTAGAGTTTGAAATTTGAATAAGTAAGAAAGTATTAGATGGGGTAAAATAGATAAATAAGATCTTAGAAATTTAAAAGCTTTAGGAAAGTGATTTCAAATATCCTGAAATACCATAGAATAAAATACAAAATATATCAAAATATTCTGCCATTCATAACTCACTACATTTTCATGAAATAAAATGTTCATTAACAGAAGAGAAAAAGTCAGAAATAAATAACAAAAATACATTGTATGCGTTATCAAAGGAAACTTTCTGTTTCATGATAGAAATAAAGCAGTAGTTACTGATTTACATTTTAATCAATATTTTCTGATTTAGAATTGTGTCCGATGTATTTATATTGCAGATACATGATCATTTAATGGGGACCTCTATGCTCCTCTATACTTCTGTCATTGACCTACTTCTCTTCAGTTCTGTATATGAACCATAGGATTTGGACAGGTGAATCATGGGCTGCACCAAAGGTAATAATCCTCTATTCTTTGTTCTCCTCTTTGGGAATGGGTTGGTCGAGTGTCTCCTGTGATAAATGAACCTCACACAAAAATGTGAGTACAGTCATTATCCACAATATGAATTGACTGCAGTGTCTAGGTCCTCATTTCTTGTGAAAGCTGTTTCTTTACAGGATTGTTCTAAGCGTTTGCATGTATCATTTATTTTACCAGGCATGCAAGATCTATTATGTTATTGAGGATAACTTATTCTGGAACACTAGTCCTGGTGTGGTTTCTAAAACACCAAGTGTTGTTCTTGATCAGTAAATTACAGTGATGGTAGATATCATCATGGAGTCCATCAGTGATGTTGTTTCATAAGTTTTGGTGATAATGATTGATTTTTTCGTGTTTTCAGATAGGAAGATAAGGCATCTATAATGCTACTAAATTGTTTTACTATCAGCTACCTGACTAGAAAAATTTATGAATTAGCAGTTTTTAATAAAGCATTCTTGTTACTTACTCTAGGAATTAAGTGAAAGTATGAAGGCAGAAGTACGGCTTTGGAATACTTTCAAATGTGTAATTTGGCTTCAGTTTTGTTGAAATGTTTACCATCTACTACCTGTATAAAAATTATGTTATTTATTTTAGCGCTGCTTACATCCTTTGTAACATGTTTATCCTGCAACAGAATTGGGTCAGCCTAATTATATATTTCAAATTAATTTGCATTTTAATTTTCAATACTTTCTAAGGTATTTATCAATATTTTAATATTTCCTTATATATTTAAAAATATATTTTTTATACACTTTCCATTTATAGATCAGTAAATGTTATGTTACTGTTAATAGATAATTATCTACTGTTGGTAGATAATTCCTGCACATAAGGAACTTAGATTTACTACTATATTTGAGACATGTATTAGTATAAATTTTCCTAAATTTTTAAGGATATTTAAAAATATTTTGACAAGTTGTTAACATTCTCATGAATGTTTCTTATGCTGTGCATATAATGTGTTTAAATGTCTATATTTGGTAAGCTGTCAAATCTTTCATTATGTGAATACCTTCAATAATTACCTTTTCAAAATTATTTTATAATTCTTGAAGACAAAATTTTAAAACATGTATGAACATGGTTGGAAAAACATGAGTTATTTATGTCAAGTATTTTATTAGAAAGAAAAGAAAATCATGATGTCTTTTGAAGCTAAAGCTCTACTGTCCAAAAAGAAATTTTGCAAATTTTACAGAAACGGAATAGTTGGAAGACTCTAGGTCATAGTGCACATATTTAATAACACTGTTTGATGTTTTGATTTATCAGTTTCTATTTACATGATAGTTGATTTTTACTTAAATTATAAATACCAAGTTTAATGAACTTCTTTTTTTCACCATTAAGTCATCATTTTTGAAAATGTGTGCTGCTTCCTTCTCTTCAAGGTTAATATATCCACAGTCATTTTAAAGAAACTTTGAGATACTTTGTTTGGTAAGAATTTTGCAACATTGTTTTCTTCATATAAAATGTTTCTCATCATTTTAGAAAAATACTGTTTCTTAAAGTATAACACTAGAATTGGCTGTGAACAGTAATGAGGTTGTGCTTAGTTTTTGTGTGTAGTAAATGGTAGGAACAAAGAACTAGAAACAGAAAATTATTCAAATCCTGGTTCCATCACTGACTGACCAGGATAATTTACTTTTATGTTCAATTTCTACATTTGTAAAATAATCTGTTAATAGAAATGTTGCGGTGATACAATGAAAATTTGTTTAAGGCCCTTAGCACAGTAGTTTACATTATAGTGAATATATAATGCAGTGTAACTGTTTTCAATTTTTTTCTGATTTTGATGGAGTGTATTTATTTTATAGCACTTATCTATAATTTCATAACGGCAAAGATTCCCTGTTTGTTTTTTAAATTCTAGTATGAAAGGCAGGAATCAAATGAGAAACAGTCTAGCTGTCAAAAGATTTCAATAATATTTGCCATTATCAAATGTGTTGTGAAACACAACTGTTTCAGAGGATCAAGAACAGATTCATTTATCAAAGACGGTGGATTTTGTCTAAATTCATAAGAATAGTGAATGAAAACAAAATCTCAGTTTCAGTTATTTTAAAAAAACAAATATAACTAGAAAGAAATTTAACATTCATGTTAGAATACAGTTTTATTTAAAAAAAAATCACAGACCTCGGGTAAATAATTGGGAGTCCCTGGGTATTATATGACCTGTACCTTAGTCACTGAGCCATGTGGGTATACGAGGCATGCATATTTTATTCACTTCTTTAGCTAGCTATTATAGTAAGCCAATGTACAAAGCTTTATTCATCAAACAAGCAGAATTTCAAAACAAAATATTTCATTGAATTCATTGAATTAGTGATATGCCAGGTGCTGTACTAGGTGCTAGTTACATTTGCATTTGCATTTGCATCCATTCCTAACAACAGACATTGTTTTTACCAATAACTACCAACTACTTTTAGCCCACTTTTGACCACTACTGCCTGTGAAATACATACCTTAGAATGACATCTCAATGACTTGTCTTTAATAGTCTAATTTTTGTAGATTCCTGAAACTGCTTAACTGCCTTATGGCTGGCATATTTCATGTTTTTGTGTATAATCATACACAATATATGTATAATAATAACCTGAACTGTTCTGCCATCATATTATTGTTATGTTGATATTATGTTTTTGTTTTGTCCCAGCAAATGTTAAGCATATGAGTCTTGATTCACAAAAGATCTGATTTAGTTTTCAAAAATAAGGCAGATATCTAATTGTAACATTATTGCCAACATTTTCATTGTCAAAAAGTAGAAAAATTTAAACAAAAAAATGGAATATCATTGTCGATAAAAAGCTTATAATTTAATGATGATATATAGATAGAAGGGAGAGAAGAAGGAAGGTAGGAGGGATTGTGGAAGAGAGGTGGCAAATTGCTTTGATTAAACTAGGACATAAGATTATGTTAGAAAGCAAACAAATTAGGTAAACTTAAAATTTACATGTGTAGTGAAAATGTATTTGGGTTAGATAAAACTAAAATGTGTGTAGTGTATGTTTATACGTGTAGGATATTGAGATTTTCATATTTAGTTTCCACTTATGGCAAAATTGTATGTGGCATGTGGAATTTTAAAGGCCTATTATGTTTGATTCTACAACATTTACTAGTCTTATTTGAAATACATATTATATAATTCCTATTTTTGTGTTAACAGAAAAGTATGTCTTCTATCTTTTAAAGAACAATTCCATTCTAATGTTCTCATGTAAAATATACTCACTCAGCAAGCGTTTTATGTAAAAGTTGCTGCACAGTTGATCACCCATCTCCCTCTGAGTCAATTATTTTAAAATTTTCAATCTAGGCTTAGGCCTAGTCATTGCGCCAAAGGGATTTTCAACAGGGTTTGTAATGACTTGTTACTTGTGCTGAGATTTCTCAGGAACTTTGATTCTGCTTGATCTATTGTTGAATTTGATTTTATAGATCACTGAGGACTGCACAGCCATTTCTATCACCATGTGTAACTTTTGAATTCTAATGTAACTTGCCTTTGCCCAATATTGTGTTGGACATAACCTTTAGCAGAGCATTTGTTCCTCTTATGGCTTCAACAGCAATTCTCTTTAACACAGAGAATGAAAGATACCTTCAATAAATAAATGTACTTAGAATGAGTTGAGTTAGTATTGTTCAGAGAATAGAATGGTTGCTTTTTACCTATAATCTCCTTGCCAGGTGTTGGACTACTGCCTACACTATGCTTGGTTGGTAAATAAATTGCTGTTGTTTTCATAGTAAAATCCTACAGGTTATGTTAGATCACACTTTTATGATGCACCTTAATGCAAAACATCTGTTTCATAATCTACTCTCAATCACCAAAGGTATAAAGAACATTGTTAAATTTCTGTTTTTATCTGACTCATTAGCTTATTGATGAGAGTAGTTATGTTGTAACTGTAAAGAATGCCTTACAACACAAAATAGAGTTCTGAAGGCAATAGAAGTAATAAAAAAGAATTAACAAACAGGAAGTCCTGGTTTCACAATATTTCTTCTGTGTTTTATTCACTATCTTTTCACTTGGCTCACTATTAAATACCTACAGCTCTGGATTGGCTCTACTCCTTTTCTTCATCCATTATTCTGTACAATTAAGTAAATTCAACAATTTTTCAGTTATGATGTTCTGATCAATTGGGGAATGTAACCTTATATATTAGTATATTATAAGATCTATGTAAGGGAGGGAATAAAGTGTGAATTCTGACGAGTGCTTCAATTTCCTTTCATTCTAGTTATTTTTGTTTTTGTGTATATATGTGCGTATCATTCTATTTATATGTGTGTATGTATATGTATATATAACAGAAAGATCATGTGCCACATTTTCACACTTTAATCCATCTCTATTGGTATTTTCTGGGATTTTTTTTCATAGCTTTTTTAGTCTAGAAACTCTCCTGGAATAAACTAAATTCAGATTTTAATTTATAGCTTATGAGTCTCATCATAACCTAAACTACTTCTCACTTCTTCTATCATGCCTTATTATACACTGGGTGTTCTGACAAAACTAAACTAGTTATAGTTCCAAGAGTATGGTATGTTATTACTCACTTTCATGCTATTTCTTGTAGTTTGACATTAACAATAGGTGAATGTATAAGATTCTCAGATGATTTCTATAGTATCAGCATGTATGTAGCTAACTCCTTTGAAATAAGAAGCAAACTTGTCTATCTCCTTTAGAATATTGAAAGAAGAACTCTTAAAAGCAAAGATGTTCTTTTGGTGTCTATAACTCTAACACTTGGCTTCTAATAGGGTGATCAATAAATAGTTGTTTTGCTATTTTTCCAGCTAAAACTTATACTTGAAATTTCCATTCTTCAAGCAACCTAATGCAATTGATAACTGAAAACTTAGTTTAAAACAAATCACATTATAATATTTATTAAAATATAAATGTGTGTCTTATTTACTCATCTCATTATAATTGCTTATTTTCAACGAAATTTAAAGTGTGGATAAAAAAATGCAGAATTTTTTTTGGTCCTTGAAAAATATTCAGAAGTCTATCACATCATTAACCAACGCAGAAATCAGAATCCATATGAAGTTTCAATGCTTAAACTTGTGTTTTGAATTTCATTTATTTCTTGCATTACCAAGGACATAACTTTTGAAATCATTCCCCTTTTCTCCAGAAACATTAATTCATTCTTCTCACCTGTATTATTTCCAGGAATATGTGCTAGCAATTCACGTTATTTTATCTCTTGATTCCACATCCTTTTCTTTACCTACTGGCTCATCTATCTTCTATTCACAGGAAAATTAGGTTCTTTTTTTCTGTTTTCACCAATACCAATTCATTTAAACCACCAGTAATGTTTGGCAAGAATCCTACAATTACTTCATAATTTATATCTATGCATTCACTCTTGCGATTCCCACTTTGTTCTTTCTACTTAAAGTGAATTTAAAAAATTCAGTGTAAACTGGATGTGCATTAGCTTATTTAGCACCCTCTAACAGCTTCTATTGCTTTTAGAATGAGACCCAGATTATTTACCCTGAATTAAAGCTGTTAATGATTTTTGGTCTCTCTAATTTCCTCCTGATCTCCTCAACGTAGAGTCAGCACACTTATCCCCCATTGTGTGTGTGTGTGTGTGTGTGTGTGTGTGTGTGTGTGTATTGACTCTTGGATTTATAGATCCACCCTTCTTTATGTAATTGTCCCTAGATGACAGGCAGAAATTTGGCAAGAAAGTTAAGCCATCCTAATAGATGGCTTTCTTAACCAATGACTAACAGAAACTGGCCACAATTAATAGTCCAATTGCTTCAATGGGATGCATAACTATACTTTCCATTTCATGTTCCTGAGCTCTCATCTTTGCTAAAATTTTTCCTTCTCTTCTTTACAGGTTATTTTTCCCCTCTAGAATGTTTCTACAGAAATATGAAAAAAAAAAAAATACTTCCAGAAAGCTTAAGATACTAACACTATGCCTAATCACGTGATTTCTTTACCCTTAACCATGTGGATCATCATCCTGTCAAATGTTATTTGTATAAGCTATTCCTTTAGGAAGATATATTTTCACTTATCACTTCCATGGTATTACAATATTGTATTTAATCACGGTTTTTATTTTACCTATTATTTTAGGATTTTTTTTTTAAAAAATTTTTTTTTAATTCATTGACAATCTTTTCATGAAGAAGAAAAAAAATTCTAAGACAGATTTTTTCTTCCTTGCCAACTTATCCACAAAACTTAGAAAAGCTACTGGCAAAAAAATAAATGTTCAATAAATGTTATCTACTGTAAGAAAGGATGCTTATAAAATAAAAACAGTGCATACACAGACTCAACTGACACAGTTAGTTGTGCAGATCTTTCAAACATTCCTTATTGGTCTTGTGATATCACACTTTCATGGCTTCTCTTAAACTCTTTAGGCATTTTTTCAGATTTATTTAAGAAGTCAAGTAAAAGTAGGGCTGTGGTAAGGAGTTTGTGTACCTTTTCTGCAGACTCTCCTTACTGTTTTCCTCATAAGTCATTTCCCTGCATTTCCATATCATTTCTATTGGAAAAATTTTTAGAGAGAAGAGAAGTAACCTGAGCATACATATATATATATTTATATATATATGATAGATAAGCTCTGTATACTGTTATTTCTCCTTTTAAATTTGAAAGGTGACTATTCTCCAATAACATATCAGACAGAGGGAAAATACCTGTATTGTTCATCCCCAAATTTGCATACTGAATAAGTTAGGATTTTCTAAAGAAAGAGACCAACATTATATATTTGTCTCATTATGTTTGCATATATATGTATACATATACATTATATATGTAAAGATATTTATTATAAAAATTGACTCATTAGATTATATAGACTGAAAATCCCTAAGATATACAGCTGACAACCTGGAAACCAGGAGTCAGTTGTATACTTGCAATATGAAAACCAGCAGTTTGATACTCAAATAGACAAATGATTTGGTTTGAATACAAAAGCAGGAAGAAACTAATGTCTGAACTCAAATATTTAATAGGAGTAATCCTTTACTCATGGGAAGGTCATTCTTTTTATTCTATTTAGGCCTTCAACTGATTCAATGAAGGCCATCATTTTAGGTAGGGCAATTTTCTTTACTCAGTCTACTGATTAATCATATCCAAAACATCTTCAGAGACATACCCAGTATAATGTTTGACCAAATATTTGGGCATACAGTGTTCTGGTGAAGTTCATGAATAAAATTAATCATCAGGCATATAAATATATTTTTATTCACAAACGAATTGTGATTATTTCACATTTTAAAAATAGCAATGAATTGAAGACATACACATAGACACACGCTCATTTATTTATGCGTGTATTAGCTCATATATATCCTATACTTCACCTTGTTTTGGATAGACCAGTAAGAATATCAACATTTGGCAGACTTAAAAATGAAGATATATAACTAAATTCTAAAAATAAAAATTTTTTATTAATGTAAAATTTAGGTATATTAAGAATTGAATTGTATGTTTATAGTATGCTAATCTCCCTTTATTACTGAATTTTTATTCTATGAATTGCCTATTTTTGAAGGATTCTAAAATTGAGTGACAAGTGTGCTTTATTCTGTTTCACTGGTAAAATGAATGACTAAAATATTATAACAATTTGGAAAACCAAATATGTTGGCAGTAATTTTAAAATTAAATGAATCCTTTAAAATTTCCTTTTGTATTTGTATGTTTTGTTCAAATATATAAATTGAGACACTTATGGTGCTTTCCATATTTCATGCACTTAGTATATTCTTAACATAATTTTATTGCATGTATTTTCATAGAAAGGCATTTACAGTACAACTTATTTCCTATTGAAGAACATTTTGATTTCAGTATGATGTTATACATGCATCAACACAAAGTTCAATATGTAAAATGTATGTATTCTGTTTAATCATGATTTTGCATGTGAAAGTCAAAGTATCTTCTGCCCACACTTATGAATATAATAAAACACCTATTCTTATACATCTAAAATTATGTGCTATGAAGCATGAAGCACAAATTAAAATGTAAAGAACAGAATTTAGATATTCCATAAAATCATATACATATACATATATGTGTTTTATCATTTAGTATCATTTAATAATTTTCTTTCCTTTAGAATTTGAAAAATGCAAGTACCATTCTCTTAAATATCTCTAATTTTCAGTCAAGCCTGTTTTACATAAGCTAATATACTTAGATTTTCTGTGGAAATATTATCATTTATACCTAATCATCACTGAAACAATAAATCTTCCAAAATTATAAAGCTAAGAACATGATGGAAATAGGCTTGCTGAAATAATGCCACACACCAATATGACAAATTTTACATTTTATGAAATACAGCAATTTTTTTCTTCCAAAGCAGACGTATTTTAAATTACAGCTACCTATATTGATGGATATCTTGTTAAGGCTTGGATGATTATATCAATTTAATGTTTCATATATTAATGAATTAATATCAATATATTAAATGACATGACTGAGATAATTTGAAGCATAAGTATTACTGCTCATAGAGCATTTTCTTTATAAGAGATTATCAGTTTTATCCCAATTGTCTGACAAGTATGAATGATTTCCAGGACAGAGTGACTAAAATTGCTTTAATTCATTTTAAAATTAATGAAATCTATTCTATTTTATTAGTGTAAGAGATTTACACTCAGTACAGATAATGTAAGATGGAAAGATTTTATTAGCATAAAACTGAGTATGAGGAAAATCAAAAGAGACAACATCTACTGTTAGACGATGACAAACAGAACTAAAGAAAATTAAGTGTAGAATAAATTGGAAAAATTGAAATACATAAATATATATGCATGCATACATATATTCAGGAAAGATGCAGGCAGAGAAGAGAAGAAGCATTTTACTTTATTTCTATTTAATTTTTCACAATGGTTGTTCTCCCCAAACCCAGAGGTTTATTCTGGTCCCTGGGAACATGGACTGTGCTCCTCTGAAGGTAGCTGGCCTAATTGCTACTCATCAGGGTGCCCCTAAATATATATTTTTTATGTATTCTTAATGATTTAGATAAGCATAGTGCTGGCCTGCATTTATCCTCATGGCCCCACTATGCTTTGAGTTGTAGACACCATGAATTATTAGATGTTTTTCAATATACCATGAAGTGTCTGACTTGGAAAATACAGGATCTACATTCTATCACCGAAACTTTTTACCAGTTTTGTGACCTCTGTTAACTCACGTGGTCTTTTATTTTAAATCCCCCCAACATGTGTTACAATATAGAGACGATTCCAGATGCTATTAATAATGTAATATATTCTTAGAATCCTTAAAGTTTATAAAAATAGTCATTTTTACTCTTTTTCTCAATGGAGCGCTGCTGGTATTAAACCCTTGTGGTGCAAAGATTGAAGATAGATGAAGCAGAAATACCTTAATATGTATCAGTTTTACTATACCAGTAGCCAGAATCACAAAACTCACTTATGTAATTTTAAGCCAGTATCACTTGAGCTTGAAGAAAAGTATGCCAAAAAGTTTGCAAAATGGTTCAGTTAAATTGAAAGATGTTAATATGAAATTAGAATACTTTTATTTAATAATTCCAAAAAAGGAAAAAATGTGAAAAATTTATTCTAAGAATTTCATAATCGAAAATAATATTTTCAATATAATGTAAAGAAATCTCCAGAACTGTCTTAAGGAAAAAAAATTTTTACTAATACAGGGGTTTTCTTCATAAAACATGCATCAAGTTTGCCAAGAGACTAATGACCAAGACATTAAAACCAACAGCAAGAAAACCAACAGCAAGAAAACACGGAAAATGGTAGACACTTTGATTTTTCTTTTACAACATTAACTATACTCTTACCATGTGACCCAGCAAACATGCTCCTTGATATTCACCCAAATAATTTAAAATTTGTGCTCACATAAAAGCCTGAATATACGTATTTTTGTCAGCTTTATTCACAATTGCTCAAGCCTAGAAACAATCAATGTTTCTTAAACTTAAATACATATTTCTAACTAAAACAAGTCAATCTGTAAAACTACATACTGTATGATTCCAACTATATGGCATTCTAGGAAATGCAAAAACATGGAAACTGAAAGAAATAGTGGTTTCCAGGGTTTTAGGGAATGACGTAAGTATAGCAAAAAGCAGTTTTAGAGCTGTGAAACCAGTATTTACTGACTATAATGATGATATAGACATAAGCATTATAAGTTTTCTTAAGTTTTAAGTACATCTACAATTTATTTTGGCTGAGTAGAACTAAAATTGAACTTTATTTTTTCAAAATGGCTTCAATATCCCAGTAATAATTTATTTAGTAATTTCATCTTGCATTGATTTGTGAACCAGAACAATTATGGGTTGAAACAATCCAACCAACAATATAGGTAGAAGATCTGAATAGAAACTTCTACAAAAAAGACATATAGACAACCAACAGGCACATAAAAATATCCATCATTACTTCTTATTAGGGAAGCATAAACCAAAACCACCATAGTATAGCACCTCACAGCAGTGAGAATGGCTTATACCAAAAACTCTAGAAACAACAGTGTTGGCAGGAATATGAAGAAAAAGTTGCACTTGTTCACTCATTGGGTTTGTTAGTTGTTGCACATTAGAAAGTTGTATGGCGGTTACCAAAAAATTGAAAATGGAACTATATTTCAGCAATTCCACTTCTAGACATCTATCCAAAAATATGGTAATGTTAAATTTAAAAGATATATGCTCCCCTATATTCAATACAGTACTATCTTTAATAGTCAAGATATGTAAACAACCTAATTGCTTATTGACAGATAATTTAATTAAGATAGTATGTGTATGTACATAATACATATATATATACACACTATATATAGTATATTCATATACATACATGGACTAGTACTCAGCTATAAAAAAATGATGAAAGTTTGTCATTTTCCACAACATGGTTGGAACTTTAGGGTATTATGCTTAGTAAAACAAGTGAAAAAAAAAGGTAAATACTAGACCAACTCACCATATATGTAAAATATAGAGAAATAAGGTAAACAGACAAAACAATAAAAAAAACTAACCCTTGGAAACTGATGTTAGAACTATGATTCCCAGAGGAGAAGGAATGGGTGCTGATGCAAAAGGTAGAGGAGATCTAAATGGACTGTACTGAATCGTCATGAGGACTTTGGTTGTGAGTGTGTTGTGGGGTCATACACTGAAGAGCTGAGAACCAATACTACTTAAATATAGAGGGTGTTGTAAACCAATATTACCTCAATAAAAGATAAGATATAAAAATGTAGTTTAATGGTTTGTCATAGAAAATTTTGCTTTCCTTCCATGTAATTCATTTGTGGTTGTTTTATCTTAACAGTGATACATGCACACGCACAACCGTATTGTTTCTCTGGTACATGTCTTTGACCTTTACTTATTACTGACATTTACCTAAATTATTTTATTTCAAATAAAATCAGATTCCTGACTGGAATTCTCATTCCAGATGGTCTTGTGCTTGGCAAATTTTATGTGCCATGTCATATAAAAACCTTATGAAATTGAATTGGCATTGTACTCACACGATGCTTTTATTACCAGCATACACACAGCACATGGCACAGAGTCTCTCTGCCAACAAATTAGCACCTAATGTTTCTACCATCCAAGTTCAGTTCAGCAATGTAGCTACGTAATCCTCCATTATTTATGCTGCTTCTTGACAACATGTAGCTCCTGTTAATGTATTTTTCGAAATAAAGCAAGCAAACAAAAACCTCAAACAAGTCAGAAACAAAAATAGAAAGAAAAAAAAACCTCACAAGTAATGTGCAAGTAAGAATCCTGTAAGTACACTTGTGAAGTATTACTTTGAACAAAATTAATGTATTTCATTAAAAAAAACCACTAAGAAAAATATATGTATGTGTATATTTATGTACACACACACAAAGATCTACACATTTTGAAAAGATGCAGATTGTAGCTAAAACACTTTAGCTGCTTATTTTAAAAACCTTGGGAATATTTGTGAGATAGCCATATTTTAGCCATATCTTTTGTGAGATTAAATCTGTCTGCTGGGTATAGTCCTGCATGAGTAGAATAAAGAATACTGAAAACTTTGGTGAGGAACAGGCTATCTTTATTAAAGCATTTATCATTTTTACAGTTGGAATTGGTATTAATATTTCAACAAACAATACCAGTAAGTCTTATCTTCTTTTGTTGACTTTAGTTAAGCACTGTCAGCAGTAGGCTGTTTAGAACAGCTTGGCTTGTTCAAGCAGAATAATTCATCTTAAGGTTGTTTTTTTTTTTTTTTTTTTAATAAGCTCACTTTTAATATGCAGTAGGAATATGTCAAAGCAGAAACACCAACTTACTCCATATTACATAAACTTGAGAAATTTGATTGTCACTATTCAAGTTTTGTTAAAGAGAACAAAATTGAGTAAGTAATACTAAATCTATTGACACATTTTAAACAAAAAGAAATGGGGTTTATAGATTTTTCTCTCAGTCATCATGTAGGTTATTATACACGATTAAATAAACCAGAATTTTATGTTGATATCTTCTTGAACATGATCTAAAAAGAAAAAAAAATAATGAGACATCCAGCCTTTAAATTGATCAAATCCTACAGTACCTTTTGATTTTAAACTAAATGTCATTTGAAGTGTTGAACAAACCCAAGGACAAAACTCAATAGTTTAAAAATTAGAAAGACTGTCAGGTAAGAGAGATTTCAATTATTTATCCTGTTTGAGTGTCTAATAGTGCCAGATGAGTTACAATTAAAATTGTGTTGTTACCTGACTAGGTAGTTTAAAGAGTTGAATGGATCATTCAGGTCAAAATCATTTCAAAGAAACAATGTTTAAATATTAGTGAGTATCTGAAAAATAGAGTCTTTCTCAAGGACTGTGGAGAGGAAATGTGGAATAATGTCAGAATATTCTGTTTAATTGAACTCTGAAAGTAATTATTGAATATTTATGTAAATCATGAGTATTTTTATATTTCAGAAGAAAAACTAAATTGTTATTTTTCTAATGGGTGTATGAATTGTGTAAAGTTGTATTTTAAAAGTATCTACAGCTTTCTGTAATTTAAATTTTTTTCTTTATACTGATTCAGTTAGTTGAGGATAATGCTTTAGCAGCATGAGCACTAACTAATCCTATAAGATAGTCAGGAAAGCAGCACCCAGAGAGCATCTGTTATTTGGGTTGGTCCTATTAACTTACATGATCTTGGCTCAATTACAAGTTCTAAGTCACAGATTGGGGGTGAATGTAGATGTATATACTTTGTGACTGAATAGATTGCTAGGTTAGTTAACTGTTGGAAATTCAAATAAGTTTTTTTTTTTAATTTTGTATGAATGCTTATGAAAAATTCAAATAATAAATATGCAATTCCAAGAATCACAAAAAGTGAATGCACTGATGAAAACTACCAAAGTCCAGAAATAGAATGCTGCCAACAACATCCCAGAGGCCTCCCACCTGCCCTTTAATAACACTCTTCCTGTCCAATTAAAATCACTGTGCTGGTCTAACAATATAACCACTTTTAAATTTTATGTAAAATGAAATATACAATGTGAATTACTTTCTGTTTGGCACATTATGTTTGTGAGAAACATCCCCTTTTTTCATGAATGGTATTTTTTTCCACACAAATTATTACACATTATTCCAATTAATAGATGTGAAAGTTTTCCCAGTTTTTCTAATATAATTTTTGCCACACTTTAATGCATTTCATTCTACTCTCTTGCTTTCATAATTTCTGATGAGATATTAACTTTGTTGCTATATGGGTAAGGCACTTTTTCTTCTCCTTTGATTTCAAGATTTTCCCTTTATCAGAATTATTTAGTTTGAAAATGGTATGTTTACATTTAGATTATTAATATTAGCACTTAGCCTGCTTGAAGTTATTTAAATTTCTTGAATTTGTGATTTAGTTACTGTCATTAATTTTAGATGTTCCTTTTTTTCTTGTAATATTCCAATAATGCCTTTTTACATATTTTGGAATTGTTCCACAATTTTTAGATATTTCGTTCTGTTTTGTTAGATTATTTTTCTCTTCACATTTCAGTTTGTGAACTTTCTATTGAGAAATTTCCAAGCTCACAGATTAACTATCCTTTAACGTCAGGGAGCAGGATGCCTCCATTTTTATTCTTTTTTCTTAGGATTCTTTTTGCTATTCAGGATCTTTTGTGATTCCAAATAAATTTCATGTTTTTTCTTGGAGGCTGACATTGATATTTTGATAAGCATTGCATTAAATCTGTATGTTGCTTTGTGCAATATAGCCACTTAAATTCATGAGCATCTTTGATGGACTATCTTTCCATTTCTACCTATATACTATTTCTTCCAATAATGTCTTAAGAACTTTCATTGTTCAGGTCTTTCACTTTGGTTACATTTTTCCAAAGTATTTCATTTTCTAATGAAAGTGTAAATAATTGTTTTCCTGATTTCCTTTTCTGCTAGTTCATTATTTGTGTATAGGAATGCAATTAATTTCTGTATATTAGTTTTGTAGCCTGCCACTTTACTGTATTTGCTATTTCTAACAGCCCTTTATTGGTTGACGGTTCTATTTATTAAGTCATCTTTAATAGTGATAGCTTTTCTTCTTTTCAATTTTGGTAGCCTTTATATCTTTTTCTTGTCCAATCATGCTGACTAGGACTCTATTGAATAATAGTGGTGAGAGTGGACGTCTTTGTCTCTTCCTTGATTTTGGAGAAAAAGGTGTTAGTTTTTCTCCACTTAGTGATGTTTGCTCTGGATTGTCATAAATGATATTTTATGTTGAGAAATGTTCTGTCCATTCATTGAAAGATTTTCAGCATAAATGACAGTTTTTTCTGAGTCAGAGATGATCATATAATTTTTGTACTTCCTTATTGATGTGGTTTTCAATTTTATTGATCCGAGTATGTTGAGACATCTCTTCATTTCTTAATAAATCATGCTTGATCATAGTATATGATTCTTTTGATGTATTGTTTAATAGGTTTGCATTAATTTTATTGAGAATTTTCATATTTATATTTAAAGAGATACTTGTCTCTAGTTTTCTTTTTTGTGTTTCTTTATATTGACCTGCCTCTCCAGGTTTTGGAGCGGCAGCTAGATTTGCAACTTCTGTTCTCTGAAAAGTGATTTTCATGGTTTTTATTTTTGCTTTTTTTAGTTTTTATTTCTTTTATGAACAAGAATGGTGACTTCTAATCTATACATGTTGGAAGCAAAAACCGGTAGTTATTACAATCTTTTAAAATTGGGTTATTTTTTATTAAAGTGTTGAGATATTTCCAGAATATTTAGGAAGTAAACTCTTTCTCAATAGTTTTTTGTTTTTGTTTTTTTGCAAGTATCTTCTCTTATCCTATGGCATTCTTGCCTTTTCAAAAGGTTCTTCTTTTGTTTTAAGAGGAGACTTTGATTTTTTGATAAAAATTCAGTTTATCCTTTCTTTTATTTTGTGGTTATTGATTTTGAATTTGATTCAGAAAGTCTTCATGTAGCCAAATACTAAAAAGGAATTTTAAGTTTTCTTCTAAGAGCTTCCTAATTTTAGATTACACATTTAGCTCTAATCAGTCTATATTTAAAGGTTTTATATTATTTGATACGTGAAGTTTCCTTACTTTTCCAAATGGTAATTCTGTTTCTAATATAATTTCTTTAAATAGATTATGTTCCTCTCGTTGGACTTATATACAAACTTTATATAATCATCTGTTTGAAAAGGAGTTTATTTGTAGATTCTATTTTGTTCCAGTTATCTATTTTTAAAGCAACAACATGTAGTCTTAATTATAAGAGATTTGTAGTAATTCTTTAAGTCATAAATGAAAGAATTCCAATGACGATCTTTATTAAGATTATTTCAAATATTCTAAGTACTTTGTATATTAATTTTAGCATCTCATTGGCAATTTATATAAAGAAAAATAAGCTTTTCAAATTTTATTGAAGTTATAGTCTCTGTAAAAGAATGTGAGAAAAATGACTTTCTATTAAATTAAGTTTTTAACATGTGAGCATTTCATATTATATCAAGTAGTTATGAGATATATTTATAAATTATATTTAATTTTAGCAATATTTTGCTTTTAGTACAGAGGTCTTATATATATTTTGTTAATCTAATCCCTTTCTTATTTCAAGTAGTATTGGTATTTTCATTTATTTTCCAATATTATTATGTAAATAAAATTACTTTGTGAGCACTGATCTTTTTAGTTCAATATTAATATTTAACTCATTGACTTTATTTTTAGTTTTTCAGTTAATATCTTTTATAGTCAGTGAAATTCAAGATGATGCATTTTGTCCATTACATTATGTTTTATTCTCCTTTATTCTTTTTTTTTTGAGATGGAAGAAGGACTTTATTTGGTTGTTCATCTTGGTTGTTCCCCACAGTCCAGGGCCTTGAACCTGGGTACCTAGGATGTAAGTGGATTATGCTTCTAGACCACTAGGGTGCCAGGGTGCTCCTCTGTATTTATTTTTGAGTCTTTCTTTGCCTTCCGTCTTTCTTCCTTGTCTTTTCCGTTAATATCTACAATGACTATTACTCTGTGGAAGAAAAATGCTGATTTGGGGGTTTCTTTCCTTTTTCAAAATTATTTATTTACATTCTTTCTTAAAATTTGCATACATTTCCAAACAGGTGAGATTAAATGATATGGTGGCTCTATGGAAAATTATTATATTATCGTTACGTATATATGCTTATATATTATATACTGTATATATATATTTGTTTTATTTCACATCACTATGTGCTTTTTACGATATTGAATTAACATATTAGTCTGTGTGTATTTCAAGCCACACCCATCACTAGAAATCTGGTTTACTTTACCACTCCTTATTTTTTTATTTTGAATTTTATTTTTTTCAGGCCAAGTAAAGAATATAATTTATCACATTAAATACTTATTTCAAAAGAAATTCAGGAGAGTACAAAATATTGGATATTTCCAAAACAATTAAACTTTTAAATGAATATAGTAGAATATTAAAAAATTGTTAAAGTAAACTTGAGCCACAATTCCTTAATTTAGGAAAGTTAAAAATTGTCATTAACAAGAAGACTAAGGTAACAAAAAAGAAAAACTCAGCAAGAGAAAGTAAAATTCAAAAGTTTTGGGTAGTGTTACCTTTCCAAACAAAACAATATCAATAAAATAAAACTAAACAAGGTAAAATACTAAACAGACAACATTTGGATATAAAGCATAAATTTGAACCTTGGCTCTGACATTTGAATACTTCATAATCTTAGGCAGTTTCTTAGGTTCATCTATAAAATGGGGACAATAAAATCTACCACATAGCTTATCTTAAATAAGATAATATATGCCAAATCTTGAATAGGCACCACAGAACAATCACAAGCAAGGAATCTAAAGAGGTAATCAAAAGTCTTCCTAAATATAAAAGCCCAGGACCAGATGACTCCTCCAATGAGCGTCACCAAATCCTCAAAGAATCAACACCCATTCCAGTCAAACGCCTCTGAAATATTGGTGGAGAGGGAACACTCCCAAACACTCTCTATGAGGCCAACATAGCACTGATACCAAAAACCAGCAAAGAAGTCATCAGGAAAGAAAATCACAGACCAACATCTCCAATGAATATAAGTGAATAGGTCTGTTAGACCTGCTTTTAAGTGGGATTTCTTTACACTTTATACAGCATCTTTAATATTTTTTGTAGAACTGATTTGTGGTGATAAATTCCTTTAACTTCTACCTATTGGAAAAGCTTTTTATTATTCCTTCAGCTCTGAATGAAAATATTGCAGGGTGTAGTATCTTGGGTTGAACATCATTTTATTTCAGTTTTTTAAAGCTATCATGCCATTCCCTCCTGGCCTGTAGAGTTTCAGTTGAAAAATTCGCTGACCATCTTATGGGCAGTCCTTTATAATTTTTCTCTGGATGATTTTAAGATTCTTTCTTAATCTTGTATTTTTGACATTTTGATGACAATGTGTTTTGTGCAGGTTTGCATGTTTTGTTTTATTAGGGACTCTGAGCTTCCTGGGTTTGGAGACTTGCTTCATTCTTCAGGTTGGGGAAATTTTCCAATACTATTTCTTCAAATACAGTTTCTGTCCCCTTTTCTCTCTCTCTTCTTCCCAATGGGATCCCTATAATGTGAATGGTGTTTCTTTTGATGTTATTCTATAGATTTCAAATGCTATCTTCATTTCTTTGCATTCTCTTATGTTTTCGTTGGTTTGCTTGAGTGTATTCCTCTGCCTTATCTTCTAGTTCACTGATTCTGTTGAAGGCTTCATACATCCTATCTTGAGTCCCTCTACTGAATTCTTTAGGTCAGCTATTGTGTTCTTTATTTCTTTGACATCTGTCTTCTCCACCTTTTTTGCTGTTCTCTTTTTATACTCTATTGTTTTATTGATTCCATGAGTAGTTTTATCACTGTTGCCTGAAATGCATCCTCAGAAAGTTTGCCGTTGTGTTCAGATATTCCTCTGGGTTTTTTTTGTTTTGTTTTGTTTTTATTTTAGGCATCATTTCATGTATATTTCTCTGTGTCTTTGCTCTGTTTGGCATTCTGTTTATGTTTCTGTGGATTAGGTTTCCCTGAAGTGATGGCCTTGTGTAGGGTATTGACTTGTACAGAGAAAGCCTGGATCTTGGTTGGGACGCTGGGGTGTCTTGAGTTTTGTGGCATCACCACTGGTTGGATTTGTTTAAGTTCTTATCTGGGCCCTCTTTTGCTGCCCAAAAGTTCATTCTATGGGTTTGGAGTCTGTGCAGATCCTTCTGCAAGCTTCACAGCTTCCAACTTGAGGGACAAACTTGCTGTTGACCGACAATTGGCCTCCACCCACAAGGTGGCAATAGTGGGTAGCGTTGACTCTCCCTTTCGAAGACTGGACTCTTCCTTTAAGGCTGAAGGTAGGTCCTGGGTCTCCTGAAGTGGTTCCTGGTGCTCCCGGTCATTATGGTGGGAGGGGTAAGGAGTGGGTGAATCCCTTAGCTGCCTTTACAGTGATAGTGGTGCCCAATGTCAAGCCCATAAGCTCATGCCAAGCCTCCCATTCAAACTACGGGGTCACTGGTGTCTCTTCTTCCCTGTGCCTAGACACTCTCACCTGGCTCTGTGTCCTGATACTACCAGATGGGCTCTCAGTTGCTTTCAGGATCCCTGGGAGATCTAGTTCTTCCGTAATTCCACCTCCTCCACTGGGTCCAAAAACCCAAGTCTGAGACTGTGGTATTGCTCTAAACCCAGATGTTTTTTGCCTATCCTGTATTGTTATGATTGCTGCTAAGTCTCTATAGGCACTGCCTGCTTTTCCGCATTTCTTATTTCTGGAAAGTAGGTGAATTCCTAGTTGCTCTATGTAGAGGCACCTAGCAGGTTGCCATCTTGAGTGGAAGTCTGTACTAATCTTTTTTCCTGAACACTTGCTGAATTTAAATATTACATCAAATAGTTATATATGTTACTTAGGATGTTTTATTTTATAGGTCCCCCATTTCTTACATATATTTCAACACATCATGCCCTCCACTAAATCACCAAGTGTTCTTCCCCATTGTCTAGTGGGTTCCACCAGCATTTGCCCCCACCTGCCCCATTCCCTTTTGGTTACCTCAATTCTGTTGCAATTGTTTCAGGTTGTTATGTTTCATCTGTTCTTTTGTTTTGTCTATTTATATTTTACCTTTAAGTAATGTCATTTGGTATCTCTATTTCTTCTTTTGACTTGTTTTCCTAAGCATAATCCCCTCTAGTATCATCCATGTTGATTCAAATGAAAGGATTTCATCTCTTCTAAGGACATGTATAATATTCCATTTTATATATGTACCACATTTTCTTTAACCATTCATCTGATGTTGGGCACTTAGGTAATGTCCAGTTATTAGCTATTGTGAATAGGACTGCAATAAACATTGACATACATACATCTCTGCAGATGTGTGCTTTTGTATCCTTTGGGTAGATGCCCAGAAGTGGAATGATGGGGTCATATGCAATTTCCATCTTCAGTTTTTTGAGGAATCTCCAAACTGTTCTCCATAGTCATTGTACCAATTTGTGCTCCCACCAACAGTGCAAAAGTGTTCCCTCTTGTCCACATCCTCGACAATATTTGTTGTTTCCAGACCTTTGGATAATAGCCAGTCTTTCAGGTGTAAGGTATTATCTCATTATTGTTTTAATTTGTATTTCCCTGAAAGCCAGTGAGTAGGAACATAATTTCATGTGCCTGCTGGCTGTCTGTATATCCTCTTCAGAGAAGTGTCTCTCCAATTCCTCCTCCCATTTTTTTAATTAGATTGCCTGTTCTTCTGTTACTCAGTTGTATAAGTTCTTTTTATATTTTAGATATTAAACCTTTGTCAGAAATATCAAATGCGAATATCTTTTCCCAGTTAGTAGATTTCCTTTTGGTTTTGTGATGTTTTCTTTTGTTATGAAGAATCTCCTTAGTTTAATGTAGTCCCAGTTGTTTGTTTTTCTTTTTGTTTTTCTCGATGGAGTTGAGTCCCCAAAGACTTCTCTACGACTGATGTCATGTAAAGTCTTTCTTATGTTGTCTTCTAAGAACTTTATAGCTTCTGTTCTTATGTCCAAGTCTCTAATCCATTTCGAGTTAATTTTTGTGAATGGTGTGAGAGAGTGGTATAGCTTCATTGTTTTGCATGTGATTGTCCAGTTTTCCCAACATCATTTGTTTAAGAGACTTTCCTTTTTCTATTGAGTGCTCTGGCTCCTTTGTCCTAGATTAATTTACTGTATGTGAGTGGGTTAATTTCTAGTGATTCAGTTCTATTCCACTGATCTGTGCCTCTGTTATTATTCCAGTACCATACCATTATGATCACTATTGATTTGTAATATAGTTCAAAGTCTGGAAGTGAATTCCCTCAAGATTCATTCTTTTTCTTTAATGATTGCTTTGGCTATTCGGGGTCTTTTGTTGGTCCGTATAAATTTAAGATTCTTTGTTCTATTTCCTGGAAATAAGACCATGAGATTTTAATGGGGATTGCATTAAGCCTATGTATTTCTTTGGGTAAGATGGCCATTTTAATGATATTGATTCTTTCCAGCCATGAGCAGGGGATGTCTTTCCATTTCTTTGTGTCTTCCTCTATTTCTTTAAAGAAAGACTTGTAGTTTTCATTTTAATAGATCTTTTACTTCCTTTGTTAAGTATATGCACAGGTATTTCATTCATTTAACTTATTTTGTAAATGGTATTATCTTCATGATTTCATTTCTGTCTAGTGTTTTGTTTGTGTATAAACATGCAACAGATTTTGTGCATTGATTTTGTAGCCTGCCACCTTGCTGTATTCATTGATGAGTTCTAGAAGATTTTTGATAGCTTTTTGGTTTTTATATATATATATATATAGACATATATATATATATAATCATGGCATCTGCAAATAATGAGAGTTTTACTTCTTCCTTTCCAATTTGGATTCCTTTTATTTAGGTTTGTTATGGATTCCTGATGAATTGATGTGTTTATTATTATGAAATATGCTTCTTTAAAACTAATAGTACTATTATTTGTAAGTCTCATTTATATGATGATACTAGTAGTCACATCGGAATATAATGTTTAGTGTATAAATGTCTACATCTTCCCATTGTATCAGTATAAACAAATCTGTGGTTTTACATTTATTTCATCACTTGTAAATACTATACATATTTTTTTTTTGCTTTTTGTTTTTTAGCACATCTAACATACATCTTAAAGTATTTGACATAGAGATATTTATGCAAGTAATGATATGACTGAGTTTAAACCTGTCTTTCTTTTTTCTTATAGTTGTGCTCCTTTGTTCTTTGTTCATTTCATTCTCTTTTTTAAGAGTATTATCTAGTATTCTACTTAATTTCTGATATTGGACTGATGAATTTCTTTTTACATTATAGCTCAGTGCTTTCTTTAATATGCATTCTTAACTTACTGGTTTTTGCATCAATATACATTATCATGCTTAACAGCTACAACAGTATAATTCCAATTACTTTTGCCTCATTCCTTTAATTATTATTGTTGCTTCCATGTAGGGCATAAAATGTGATTGATTTTTCTTTGCACAATTAAATATATTTCAAGAAAGTGAGAAGCAAAATAAGTCTATTATAAACATTTATTTGCCTTTTACAGTACTCAAGTAATTTCTGTAGATCCAATTTAACGTTTTAACTTCATAATTTTAGCATAAAAATGTCTACTATATTTTTCATTTTTATAGTTAAATCTGAAAATAAATTATCTCAATTATATTTTATCTGAAACTATTTCACTTTATTTTTAAAGATAATTTTGCTGAATATGGAACCTAATTTGAACATTTTTCCCCTTTTAACATTTTATGTATCATCCTTATTTTTGAAGGGTCATGTGATTTCAAGTAAAAAATAACCTTTTATTCTTATCTTTATTCTTATTAGTGATATATCATTTTTTTTATCCTCATTGCTTTTAGAATTTTTATATAGATTTACTTTCAGCAGGGTCACTATGAAGTGTCAAATTTTGTTTTCACTTCATTATTTATTTTGTGCATATGTTCTACATTTGTTTTCCTGATCTTCTTTAAAGAATATTTATTAATTTCACAAAAATTTAAGTCATTTAAAACTATATTGTTTTCTCCTTCATGACTTTTTTCTCCTTTCATACAATTATCTATATGATAATTTGCCCAAATTGGGACACTGATATTCTGTTCAGTTGATAAATTGTAAGTGTTTTCCATTTTATGCTGTGTTGTGTTTTAATTTTGGATTAATTTCTATTGGACCTCTTATCAAGTTAAATGATTCTTTCTATGGTTCTATCTTTACCTCTCTCTATATTTGCTTTATAACATATTTGGCTCCTTAAATATAGATATTTGAGTTGTTTTCAAACTAAGTTTTCAACAAATTTACTAAATTTTTTATTACTTTTTAGTTGTTATTTTACACTTCTTTGCCACTTTCAATGTAAGGATTAATCTCTTGGTTTCAGTAGATTTGATTTAGTTTCTTGCATTTGTCTCAATTACTTTTTAAATAAGAAAAGTTTTCTCCTTGCATTCTGTATTTCTACTGATTTTGACTATTATTTCCTGTCATTTTATGGTATGTGTGTGTGTATGTGTGAATTGAAGTATATTACTGCACTCTTTTGTTTGTTTCTATCCATTATTAAACATGCCCTTCAGAATGTAAGCTTTTATTTCTAGCTGATTACTTTGAGAGGGTTGTGACAAATATGTGAACAACATTTGAGGAGATTTGGGTTGAAAAAATGCTATAATAACATTGAGATAATCTCTCGTTAGACCAACTTCAGATCTCCTCAAAATTACTGCCAAAAGACGCTAATCTCATCTGTGCTTGAGTTCAGAGGAGTCCTGACCACACTATCTCTTGAGATTCAGACTTTCCAATCATCACAGAAGGAAAGAATGCACATTTTCTTTCTGCTTTATATTTAATTCTTTCATGCTCTCTCCTTAGCAAAATGTAAGGAAGAAGGGAGAGAGAAATTTTATGCCAATAAATGTATGATTGCAGTTTTTATAGTGATTTTTTCAAGACTTAAATTTAATATTTCCCCAATAACGCTAATAGCTTAGTTGAACTTAACCTAGGAAAGAATCTAAATTTTTAACTTTTTAAAACCTAATCTGCCCATATTCTGATCTATAATTTTTCTATTGAATCTATCACATTTTAAAAAGGACTCTTGTCACAAATGTTTATGAGAATTATTTGTAGACCCTTTGATATTACTATGAATATGTACGATTTAAAAGTAAAAATAAAGATTAAATATGTGTATTTAATAACTTCCTTCAGATTTTAAGGGAGAAATTCTTCCATGTAATCTAAAGAAATTGTGCATGTTTTAAAGATGAAGCAATAGTTCCAGCAATCTGTGAGAATGCAACAAATTTGCTGCCAGGGTTCTAACATTTAGACTTCGATTTTTCCCATGCCTTGATTTTCCTAACTCCCTAAAAAATAGCTTGAAAGCATGAATTTATAAAATGTAAAATATGTATTTTCTATGTATTTAATTTACCAAATTTAAAATAATAATACTTAAATAATAAAGTTTGTTAGTATCCAGTAAATGATCTTTATTGTCAGCATCTACTGCTCTTCTCATTTGAAAGCCAATATCTTAATTATATTGTTTATATTGAATGAGAGAACCTAAAAATTCTTTATGATGAAATATCATACTGATCTTTCAAGTAAAATTGGTAGGCTGATTTAACTGAACCAAACTTAACCAACTCTGTCATAAAAGAAATATGTGAGTACAGATTTTGGGCAGATTTACTTCAATAAAGTGACTTTAACAGACATATTCCTATTTTGTTCAAGCATATAAAAATTGGAAAAAATAAATATAGAAATTGAATGATGGTCTCTCTGAGGAATGGATGAAAACACATAAACTAAAATGAGAAAATAAAAAATATAAATATGTATCTTGAGAACATAAAAATCGTGATAGTAGTAGATTTTTGTGTTACATGCTATGTATAGACAGATATGTTTTCCTATATAATCTTCAAATGACTTCAGTATTTTTGTTTCATTTTTACTGATGTAGAAACTAAGATTTAAAAAGATGTGAGCTTTTTTAATTCTTTTGACTTCTCTGTGGTATAATAAAAGAAGTAAAGTATGAAAATAATTTTTTCTATCTTCTGTTATAATATTTGTGTTTTTTTAAATGTCATCAGATATAATTTCCTGAAAGTAAACTATTAAGTAATTTGGAAATGAAATGCTTACGAGAATAATAATTATCATGAATGTTGTCAATCAATAATATTTCCATCAGACTTGCCCCTTTCTTTAATTCCAATCTGTAAATTGAAGTACAGACTTGACGCATTTAAAATTTATTTAATATGCAAATTATGTAAGACTGTTGATTTCTAAATCATATGTTACACTGAAATTCAGTGCCCTATTCAGGTGTACTTATAGAATCTTGAGCTCTATGAAACTTATAAGTAATATAATTCAACACTTTTATTTTACTAATAAAAGAATACCTATTAGAAAGTTTTTGCCCTAGAGCAATGATCTATTGTCTATATTCATGTGCACAGACATCACACATACACATACACCCTAATTCTTTTGTATAATCTCTGGAGATAATAAGATCACTCTCAGTATCTGAAGAGAAAATCAAAATAAATAACAAAGTTGAATTTATTGTTTAGTAAAGTCAGAGTGATCAGGTACAGTCTCTCCAAGTAGAAATGACTGATGATATATAGGGATTTTGAAGAGTGTAAAGATTGGCAGAATTTCAGAGATGTAAATAGCTTGACATCATCTATAAACCTATGGTTACTTGTGTGAAACTGTTGCTGATTGATTAACACTCAGAAGTATATGTGCTGGAATGGTTATATACCTGATTGGGTGAGGTTCAAAACTGAGAAGCTCATATTGATTGTTTGGCTTGCAAAGTATTTTACTGAGAACAGCGTTTTTTGATTTTACTTTTGAATTTAAAATCAGTCTGATGATACTTATTTCAATATCTAAAAATAATTTTAAAGTGTGATTTTTCACTGCTTTCATTATTGATATTTATTAGTAGTCTTTTTTTCACTTGACACATGTTGCAAAGTTATTTTTAGAGATTATTCATATCTTCACCACTGTTGTTGATTTTCCTTAACATGATATTTTATTTTCAAGGATTCAATATTTTTGAATTTCCATCAATCTTGTCTATTTTTGTATTTAAGTAAGACTTTGCTGCCAGGATGTAACTATACAGAGGCCTTAAAAAGTCTGATTAAAAACATCGAATAACTGAGATTAACAAGTTTTTCCAGAAGTTAAACAAGACAGTTATAAAAAAAAACATACAATCATGACCAATTTTCCCCAGGTTGGAAAAAATAAAGATCTCAAAGGCTCCTGAGTCCATCTAAATAGGATGTCAATTATTTGAGGTTCTATATAGATTGTTCTATTATACCTATAGTGTCCGTATAGGTATACCATAAAGGGTTATCAGTGACACAAAACTCTACCTACCCTGTTTTTCCAAAAAAAATATTTAACGCAAATTTCTTACCCACAGCTAATAGAACAATATGCTACTAGAGTTTGTGATCCAGGACTCAGGTTACATAATGTGCCTAATCAATTTAGTGTGAGAGGTTTTTGCTACAAACAAATTTTTCGAACTCATGTTGATAATATCAATATATTTAGAAGTCAGTTGCATCAATCAGTATGCATAGCTCTGGGAAAAGTGTTTTACCTTTGTAAACTTAGTAAGGAAAAATGATCTACCTTGTTTTGTTTTTGTTTTTTCATGTTTGGATAGTCTAATATCCCCACGGAACAATTGGTTCTGGGTAGTCATGGAAGAATATGCTCCAGGAAAAAAACATGCACTACCACTAACAATAGCAACAACAACAGCAATAAAAAAAGAAAAGGAGATGTGATTATGAAACCTTATTGAAGCTGTTTATTGTCTCTGGGAGTTGTAGTAACAAATAGGCAGTAGTACATACCACATGTGTATATATTTTGTTATAAAAATAAATAATTTTAAATAGCCTTTTTAAAAAGTGTTATTCAATTTGAATTATTACTAAAGTGAAGCTGTGTGTGCAAATGATACTTGGGAAGTCTGGTTGTAGAATGCAATAATAGATATGCTTGTGGTCATAATTGTAGCATAAGTATAGTTTTAATTAACTATAGCAAATGCATTTTGTTTGATACTATTGTGATATCATCTAAGTTTATTTGTTCATTAGATAATCAGAGTATAATTCATTTTGATAGCATCAATTTCATGTGCAACTATTATTTCCATTTATACAGGATTTGGCATATTTAGCAGATATTTAGATTGATTTGCAATATGAATGACTGGGAGAATGCAGTTAAAAAGAGAAATGATGGGAAGCCATGAATTAAATCTGTCAATTATAAATGAACATGATAGATTAAGTCAAATGTATAAAAGCTGACACCAGTAAAAATGAAAGGTCCATACAAAAAGATAAGAAGTTTCTTGTAAAGGAGTTTGTAAATGGAAGATCTGTAGAAACTTAGAGATCTTTAGCTTTCAAAATAAAACTGGGTAGTCTTTATAACTTAAAATCAGTTATATAAACTGAAATATAAACTCAATTACAAATTCCTAATTTTAAAATTAATTTTATTGAAGGAACATTTCATTATAACATTATATAGGTTTAAGATATAAGTCAGAGTACATCAACATCTGTATATAATACATTAAGTGCACCACTATTTTTTTCCTTCACTATATAATTAATTCTCTTTACTCAGCTCCCTCACAATCTCTCATCTCCCTTCTCTTCTTGCAATCATTGATTTGATTTTTATATTACTTCACTGAAAGTTTACTTTTGTTTGATTTAATTCATTTATTTGCTTGGTATCTCTATACACCACATACGAGTGATACCATATACTGTCTGTCTTTCTCATTCTGGTTTATTTGACTAAGCATAATTCCCTTCAGTTCATCCATATTGCTACAAATATCAGGGTTTCATCTTTTTTTGATATCTGACTATTCCATTGTGTATATATAGCACATCTTTATCCTCATCTGTTGATGGATATTTAGGTAGTTTCCAGCTCTTGTCTGTTTCAAATAATTCTTCAGTGAATTGGGGTGCATATTTCTCTAAAAATTAGTGTTGTTTACCCAGCATAATAATAAATGGATTGTATGTGATTGCCTTTTTTGTAGTGCTAGTTAAGAATACCTGATAAGGTAACTTCTAGCAAAGTTCAAAGGTAATATTTTTCTTAGGTTTTTAACAATATTCTAGATCATCAGATCATCTCATTTTAGGTCACGTTTGAACCAATTGTTAAATTCTACCTCCTTTCTTCATTCCTTTATTTCTATTTTCATTCATTGTTTTTTATGTTCATTCCTTCATTACAGTCTTCTTTCTATCTTGCTTTCTTTACTTTCTATCCTTCCTTACTATCTTTTTAAAAATTTATCATTCTGTTTATCTCATCGCTCCATCTATCCATTGATCCATCCTCTTGGTTCTGTTTAACTAAAGTACCCTAACTAATAGATATTTGGTACCAGAGTGGTTTTAGAACAACAGAATCTTAAAGTTGAGTTTTTTGGAATTGGTTCTGTGATTTCTGAAAATCATCTTTAGTTTGATTAGATTTAAGGGCACTAATGATCCCATTTAGGGTAGTAAATAGACTACTGATAGTTCATGGCATTACACAGCAGTAGAAATAAATAAAATATCACCATTGGCTATTCCTAGTCAAATACTTATGAACCAACTTACCCCAGAGATTTTTTGTTCCCTGAATCAGCATCCAATATATGACACTATTTTTTCTACTGCCAGGATTAACAGGTTCAGGAAGTGAGGGGTAAAAAAGGAATGACATCACAAACAAATTTCCATAGTGATTCATTAGTAAATTTGTTTTCATCCTGTCCCCAGGACCTTATACTCTGCTGATTGAGAGGTCTTATTTCCAAAGTGAAGAATAATTCTACCAAGAGACACAATAATGATTATATTTAATTGCAAGTTAAGAATGCTCCCCAGCTACCTAGGGCTCCTTTTTCTCCAGAATCAATAGGGAAAAAAAGGGAGTTAATGTTCTGTTTGGGTTGATTGATTCTAGTTATCAAAAGGAAATTGGATTGCTTCTCCAAAATGGAGATAAGAAAAGTATTTTTAAATACAGGGAGTCCCATATTGGCATTTTATAATACTGCCATGCTCTGTGACAGAAATCACTGGAAAACAACAATCCATTTAAGGCAAGACTAATGACCACAAACCTTTAGAAATAAATGGTTGAATCACCTCAATAGGCAAAGTCATTACCAGTTGAGGTGCTTGTTGATAGCAAAGGAAATACTAAATGGGAGTGGATTATGGTAGTTGTAAATACTAGGTATGACTGTGATTTAAAATAAAGAATAGAACTATAGTGTGAATAGTTATTTCTTGTTTCATTATAAGTATAAAAGTGTATTTCGTTTTCTCTATTATATGCTATCATATAAAATAAAATGGATTCACATCATAATATTTATTTATTTAAGGAACATTATGTCATCGTGTTACATAGGTTTAAGGTGTGCATCATGACATATCAATATCTGTACATAATGCATTTACTACAACAGTCCATTTCTATCCTTTGCCACATAATTGAACCATTTTATCCAATTTTACCTCCCTTCTCTTCTGGCCACCATTGATTTGATTCCATGGACCTTTTTATTCTACTTTTAAAAACATTTTTGTATTTTATTTCTTTGATTATTCTATGAACCACATATGGGTGAAATAATGTGATATTTGTCTTTCTCCTTCTGACTCATTATATAAAGCATGATTCCCTTTAGATCCATTCACATTATTGCAAGTGGCAAAATTTCTTTTTTTAAATAGTTGAATAGTTTTGCATTGTGTATGTATGCCACATCTTCATCCACTTATCTGTTGATAAACACCTAGGTTATTTCCAGTTCTTGGCTGTTGTAAACAGTTCTGCTTTCTCCGTGAATCAGTGTTTTCACATTTTTCAGATAAATAACCACAAGTAGATAATGGGATCATATAGAATATCTATTTTCATTTTATTTTGTGGAATTTTCCTACTGCTTCTCATAGTGGGTGCACCAGTTTGCTCTCCCATGAGCAGTGTATAAGAGTTCCCTTTTCTCTGAATCCTTGCTGATACTTGTTCCCATTCTTTTGAATATAATTTTCACAGGTGACAAGTGATATCTCATTGGCGTTTTAATTTGCATTTCCCTAATAACAAGATATGTGGAACATCTTTTCATGTGATTATTGGTCATGTGTATATCTTCTTTAGAAAAATTTCTATTCTGATATTCTGTCCATTTTAGTTGGATTTGTTTTTATTGACTTCTATGAGTTCTTTAAATACTTTGGATATTAACTGACCAATGCATGGTGTGCAAATAACTTCTATTCATAGCAGATCTTTTTGTTTAAGTGATAGTTTATTTTACTATACAGAACTTTTTAAGTTTTATTTAGTCCATTTGTTTATTCTTATTTTTCTTTCCCTAAGTCTTGGTAGAGAGTAGAAAGGGTTACTCTCTTTATCACTGGCAAAATAATCACAAACAAACCCAAACTCACATTCAATCTCTTTTATAACCTCAGTATAAGGATAACATCTTTTTGAGAAATTCATCAGAAAAGTTTTATGAAAGATTTGGCTTGATAGGTCAGGTGACCATCTCAGGACCAATTAACTTAGCCAATAAGATAAAATAACTGAATGAGCTCTCTTGGCTCGTTATTTACTACTGTGATAAGCCACCATGTGTATAATGAAATAATTTCAAGCATCCACTTACTGAGAAAATAAATTCCCAAGTGGAATTAGCTGTATTATGAAAAGGAGGTGAAGGATAGTTTTTTGATTGACAAAAATCAACAGATATGTATAATTAGGTTTGCAAACACTGGTATTTCCTAGACTGTGTGTCAGGCAGCTTATTCAACAAAATAGGCTTTTGTATTCTAGGGTTCATTTTACGTCAAGTTTGGTGCTCTACTCTATTTTTTCCTCATGTGATTGGGTGTCCTCTGCCATGTCTGAGATACATAGAACTAGATATTGATGATGCCTTTCATTGGCACATAAATAGATTCTGACTTGTGAGTAGTGGACAGAGGGTAAAGGTGGTGGTAGAATATTTATGAGCTTAATTTACTTTAACTATAGTCTATTGCAATTCTAATGGAAGACTAGTCACCAAATTTAGCTGGAAGGTATATTAGACATATTGCATTTATATTTATCTGGAAAGAACAAGAGATAACATATTGAGCTATCTTATTTTTAATTAAAATGAAACTTTTTAATATAGTGCTTCTCTAAGACACTAAATGTCATAGTATGCCAGTTTCCATTACCTGTTCAAATTTTTCTTCTCCATTCCTCTAAGTAGAATATGTTGAAAGGTCAAAGATACCAGATGATCAGCATTACTTAGGGCCAATTTAATTCCCCTCACAGTTAAATGAAGTTAGAAGGAGATGGTATTTAAGTCCTATCTCCATTTATAATTCTTCAGATCTCTAAAAAGCAAATAGATTTATATCCAATAAACAATAGATTTATCTATGGTTTTTAAGATGTTTCATTTATTAACAATGCTATATGCAAAAGTAAAAATCAAAGTAAAGGCATTCCTCTAGAAGAGATATGTTGCTTAATGAATCTAAAAGGCTAACTTTAAATTATCAAAAATATTATTTCTTGTCTTTTCTGAATGTCTTCAGAAAGAAATCTTTTACGACCAAATCATTTTAACTTGAAAAATTTCATTTTATAAAGCGAATGGTTTTAGAATATTTAAAAATATATTTTAATATATAAATGGGCACACAGACCATTTTAATTTAAACATAAGAAAAATAATGTTTTTAAACATGTATACACACACCAGTATATATACATATATGTAGTATTTGCAGATATAATTTATAAAGGAATAGAAGTGAACTTCTTTATGTAGAATTAACCAGATCAGATATTCATCCATCGATCCAACCATTATTTGTAAAAGAGCATAGGTACTAAGGAGGGAAGTTGTAATTTTCAATGTGTTTATTCCCTAGTTCATCAGAAAGAAAAGTCTGACTGCTTATTGTTGTTCTAAGGCATGATTTTAGAAAGAGTTCTAGCCAGTGTTGCTCAAGATGTTTCCCATACATGGGATTTAGGATATAACAGAAATATCCAATAAATCAAATACTCCCAAGATTGCTAGTTTAAGGAAACAATTTATTTATTAGCTTTAGCATCAATCTATCTCAAGAAAAGAATATAAAAATATGCAAAAACTGAAAAGCAAAACCCTTATCTAATAAAACATCAGATGATAATAAATTCTGATAGAAAAATTAATATTTTGCCTGCTACAGATTTCTCTTTTTAATAAAATTTAAACACTGATATAATGTTATGACTTAGATTGCAATTTTAAATTATTTGGATTGATTGTAAAGAGATACTTTTAGGTATCACTGACTTTTCTTGGAATAGTGTCATATGAAAACACCTAACTTGTTGCATGAAAATATCATCAAAGTTCTGTGTCTATTGGTAATATATTTAAAAATAAATTAAACTAATATATACTTTTTTTTAATTTAAAATATAGAACTTTATCTTAAAGTAATGATGTTGGATCCTTAGTTATTTTCACCTCAACTCTCTCTACCCAAGGCCCTTTTTGACATTAGCGGATTTGATAGTAGACAAGGAATTCTTGACCAAACCACCTTCCAGTTTATTCACTTTCAGTTTTCATCACTTCTATCCTGTTGAAATGTTTGTATTATTCTCAAGGACTCCAAGTTTAAAAATGTTTTCACTCTTCAATATCCTTATCAAGATTCCAGAGCTACTTTATAGTGAACTTTTTTGACAGAATTATAATGATTTTTTAATTGAAACAGAAGATTTGGGCTGAAATGATTTGGAGTGTGTTTAAAATGGATTTAAAGCTGTATATCATATTTATACTGCTGGCATGACCTAATGTTTGTCAAAAGGTATAAGCTTTAGGGTGTTCTTTTCCCAGACGATCCAGAAATAGTTAAAACTCTAATTGAATAATTATTTCTAATTCTATCTCAGTTGTGTCTCAAGAGATGGATGATGAGCTGAGATACTTGGATGGATGGATGAGATGATAGGTGATAGATAGATAGATAGATGATAGGTAAACAATAGATAAATTGATGGAGCTTATGAATACATAATAGAAAGAAAGGAAGGGAGGGAGGGAGGTCTCCATTTCAATTAGGTTTCCTTCTTACCTATGTTGCCTTACATCTTCATAATCACTTTAAAATAGTTTCTCAAGCAGTGAGAAAGATAATGGAAGCAAAGTACCTTCCCTTTTTATGCTTTTGTTTATCAGGGGAGAAAGATTATCCAGGCTTGCCTCTCCTGGCTGACTTTAATTTACCTTTATTGATTGCATCTGGGTCATATGCTTCTCATAGAATGACACAAAAACAAAGGATTTTCTTAATTGGGTTATACAATCATTGTTTTCTGAGGCCAGACATCTTTACTTATGCCCCACCTTTCCCACTTTAACCTCCAATCATAGATTTGCTGATAGGAAAAATATCTAATAAAAGACAATTAGGCAGACTCTCCATGAAAGGATTATTATCTTGAAAGAGTGGTTGGAAAAGGAAATCTGAAGAGTTAAGATACTGGTAGAATTTATGGCTTCTGACTCTCTCAGCCACATAGTAACAAGGGGAGCAGAGAAACTAACTGTGTAAGTACTGGGATAAACAAAATGAATAAATAGAAAAAGAATGATCTCTGTGAGACTTTTTTTTGTACTTTAATAATAAGCCAATTTCTTTGTGTTTTGTATGCTGTAGATTCTAACTTAGTTTTACACCAGGAAGAAGAAAAAAATATTGGAATATCTTATAATTTCACAAATAATATACTTCTCAAATATAAATTATTACTCAATGAATAAATAATAGAAAATATAGACTCAGGCTTTAATATAAAGCTGTAATTCATATATGTATAGAATTAAGAAATTATTTACTAAACGGTTATAAAATGTGATTGAAATAAAACTAAAACAATAATCTCACGAAGAGAATACATTTTTACAAAACTTATAAGTCTTATCTATCCTAAATAAAATTATTCTGTGAGATAATAGAAACTTGCTTAAAACTGGCATGTTGTAAATGGTCAAGAAGTGCTTTGTATTAGGCAAACAAATCTATCTAATAAGAATGTGTAAGAGTATAAATTATGGGTATGGTATACACGCAATCACATGCACATGTATTTAACTGTTTTAAGACACTTAAATGACCCAAAGAAGGAGTAAACTGCAAAAATTACACCCTACAAATAAGTTTTATGTTTAGCTTTCCCATGGGGGAACACCTTGTCAACCTAACACAGAATGGCTAGAACTTACTGACTTGTAGCAGTATTGCCTGGGAAGTCGAAGACTGAATTTGGAACTGCTAGATTAACCATAAATTGTATGGGAGATGCAATCCTGGGGAAAAAAGATAGTCACAGAGGAGGAAGCCCTCAAATATAAATATCCTTCAAATAATTGACTTCTCTGAATTGAATATACATAAATGATTGTTTCAAAGAACTTGGGTGAAAATTATTAGGCAGCACAAATTTTAGTATGGATTACTACAGTGAGGTAGTGTTTATCCCAGTACTTATATAGTTTATACCTGCAAAGTTTTGAGAACTTGAAAAATATTCTAATATTTGCACAGAAATCCTAGAAGGGGCATACCATAGGAATAAAGCAATCCTTGTCTGAGAAATTCTCCCTAGGACAAAAATGCACCCCCTTCCAAAACAAGCAACAGCATCAGACAAGCAAACACAATGAAATGTATGTTTCTATTTTAAAAAAAAAGAACTGAAAATCATGTTCATCAACACTAATTTACTTCTATAAAATACAAAACCATAGATGTCCTCTGAAACTAACAGGTTTCTGTGCATGGTTGAATTCCTCAGAAGACTAATTGTCAGGTCTCATGACTTGAGCTCACAAGAGGGGACTTCCAACATCACAGAGAGTCCAATGCATCAGGATATAAAGGGCTGCAGAACTCCAGGATAGGAGCAGCAAGGGCAAAGGGGGAAAAAAACAACAACAAAACATTTCAAGTCGATAGACACAATCAACAAGAATAAGAAAAAAGTATCAAAGATCCCTCCAGGAACATTAAACAAAAATGTCAGCCAGCTGGTGATTGCCATGATCTAAAAGAAATTCTATTTTGTTTAAAACACTACCTACAGAAGAGGCTTGAGGGTGCTAAACCAAAACATGGTCAAGATTGAAAGTGGGATGAAGCAATTACTGGTAGCAATAGACAACATAGCAGAGAAGATGAACTAAGTCTATGCTCATTCTGCCCTACAGGAGCCCATGCCCAGGGTGATCCCAGTCACACCAGTTATCTCAAGTGTGCCCCCATCCATACCTTCCTCTTTCTGTCTGAATGCAGAATTCACTATAGTTGTGTCTTCCTATTCGGTTGGGAGGATTAGCCTTAAAGGAATAAAAAAAAAGAAAAAGAAAGAAAAGGAACAGCATCCTTTCTCCAATTCAATATTCACTTTTTGGAAAAGTCTATTGACCCAGATGGACCTTCACATTAAATGGATAGGTGTAATTTAGAATACTCCATTCCATTAATCTATGTTTGCATCTTTACCTTATCATGGTGGTTTATTTACTGTTACTATACTATAAAACTAAAAAATGTGAACCTCCAATTTTGATTTCCTTTTTCCAAGATTGGTTTTGAATATTCCAGGGTTTTTGAGATGCAATAGATGTCAGATCATTTTATACCTCTTTTACCCAAAAGCATATGAAAATTTTCATAAGAATCATATTGATAGAACTTACAGGATTGTTATTGGCACTTTAATGCTATAAGTTATTTCAATTATTTGCTATGGGGTGTTTTCACATTTATTAATGCTTCCTTGAATTTATTTCAGGAATGTTTGATATTTTTAGTGTAAAAGTTTGGCAATTTAGGAATAAATTTATTCTGAAGAGTTATGTTTTAAATAATGTCAACATCAAAGAAGCTGTTATTTTTTAACTATATCCCAATTTATTCATTGCTAGTGTAAAGAAATAAAACATATTTTGTGTACTGTCATTTAGTTCTAGAGATTTTCTGTAATTGTTTACCAGATCTAGTACTTTATTCTTGATCACTTAGATAGTTATACATATGTAAGATCTGCAGTCTGTGATGAAACATTGTATTGTGTATTCTTTCATGTATGAATGAAATATTTTTTTATTGCTTTGGATAGGACTTTCAGTAAAATTATCAAATAACAATTGTGTGAAGGCATTTTCCTAGCCATGTTCCTTATTTGAGGAGCAAACTCCAGTCTTCATCTTAAAAAAAAAAAAAAGCAAAAAACACGAAGATCTACACAGAAGATACAAAACACAAAGTGTAAACTGTAACCCAAAATCAGGAAAAAAAATAAATTAGGATAGAATTGAACTGGTAGTTAAATTAAATGAATTATATATAGCTGTTGATTTACAATAATTCACACTTTAAACCTATGTATTATAATACAATGTGACTTCAATAAATAAAGCAATGTCTGGTATGTAAAACACTAAAAATAGTATTAGCCTATAGGAATTTTAAAATAATTATGAAAAGACTATAAGTAAAGATTGTAGTTAGTATATAAGTCTTTAAGAAAGACTGTGCTAGAAGAGAGAGAAATTCTGACTACTTTAAAAATTAAATGAAATATTCTAAGCTCTACATTCAAAATCTATTAGACAGTGTCAGTGGCAAATTATACTCAAAAGAACTAAAGGTTAATGAAATTGAAGAGAAGTACATAAAAATCATTTTAAGTGAAAATCAGAGAAAAGTAAAAACTGACCTAGGGGACTAGTTTCAGGCATTACAAAATAAATTAATTGGAATCTCCAGAAATGAAGTAGACAATGAGATAGAAAACAAACTTGAAGAATATTTATGTGCTAAATGAGGTAAGTCAGACAAAGACAAATACTGTATCACTGAAATACACTTTTTTATTTGTAAGTTAAAGCTCAAATAATATTTTATTTTTAAATTGAGGAACTTTGCATCATAACCTAAGTTTAAGGTAAGCATCGTTGTAAATCAACATCTGCATATAATGCTTTAAGTTTGCTACCATCAATCCATTTTTACCTTCATACTATAATTGACCCCTTATATCCAATCTACCCAAACTCCTCCTTCCCTTCTTGTAATCAAAAAATTGATTTTATAGGCTAAAAATCTATCTTTAAATTGATTTAGTTCATTTGTTTGCTTGGATTTTCTATATACCACATATGAATGAAATCATACTATGTCTTTCTCATTCTGGTTTACTTCATTAAGCATTATATCTTCTAGGTCAATCCACATTATTGCAAATAGCAAGATTGCATATTTTCTAATAACTGAGTAATGTTCCATTTTGTGATTTTACCATATCTTCTTTATCTCTTCATCCATTGATGGTCACTTAGATTGTTTCTAGCTCTTGGACATTATAAATAATACTGCAATGAAAATGGGGATACAGCTATTTTTTTCAATTAATGTCGTGTTTTAGAGTAAAACCTCAGAAGTAGTATAAAAGGATCAAATGAAATTTCCATTCTCATTTATTTTAGCATTCCATAAAGAGTTGTGCCAATTTATACCTCCACCAGTAGTTTATACAAGTTCCCTTTCCTCTACATCCTCTCCAGCACTTGTTTGCAGTCTTTTGGATAATATTTATTCTCACAAGTGTGAAGTGATATATCAATGTTGTTTTGATTGCATTTCCCCATTAACAGGAGATATAGAATATCCTTTTATGTGCCTATTGGATATCTGTATTTTTTCTTTTAAGAAGTGTCTATTAGGATTTAAGTGTAGAGACATAGACGAGTTTATAGTAAAAACAATGAAATGTCATACAAACTGAATATAAAACATTAGTATGATTATGTTAATATCATAGTAGATTTTAAAAATATGTATTACCTGAATAAAGAGGATTATTTATTAATCACAAAGTAGTGATTTAACATAAAGTTAAATGTGTATGTACATCATAACAGAAATTAAAAATACAGGGAGAAAATACTGACTTCAACAAGAGAAATAAGAAAAAATACAATCAAATTTGGAAATTTTAATATCCATACCTTTGTCAATGAAATACCAGTTAAATATTAGTAAGATTATAACACAGATGAAACATAATGTTAATCAACTTGGCCTAATTTTTCAATAAACTCTATAGCTAATAACTTCAAAGTAAAATTCATTTCAAGGGCATGTGAAACATCTACCAAAAGATCACACACTAGATTTTAAGTCTCAATAAATTCCAAAGTATTAAAATCGGGGCAACTATTTTATCTCATCTCGTCAGTATTAGATTATAAATTTACATATATATATATGTATAATGAAAAAGCATTTGAAAATTAAGCAACACACCTTAAATAAGCCATGAACAAATGAGAAATAAGGAATTAGAAAATATTTCAATATGAATGATAATGAAAACAGAGCATATAAGATACATAGAATGCTAAGTAGTCTTTGAGAGAAATTATGGCTTGAAATATCTATAGTAGAAAGAAAAGGAAATTAAATAAAGAAGAAAACAAACTTACATCTTGAGAAACTAGTATTACAGTGAATTTACAAAGAAACTCCTCTCGTTCAGACTTTAGTCAGGTTGCTCTAAGACCTCTTCTCAGCTAGGCTTCTCCATCTTGGGCTTGAGGACTATTATATCCTACAATCATTATATAGGTTTAAGATTACATCATCATAAATCAATATCTGTATATAATACATTAAATTCACTAACAATAGTCCAAGTGTATCCACCATATAATTGACCACTTTTATCCAATTTTCCCTTCCTGATCTTTCCCAACTGGCTACTGTTAATTTGGCCCCTATAAACTGAAAGTCTATGTTTGCTTGTTCTGGTCATTTGTTTTTTTTAACTACTATATGCCATATATGAGTAAAACTATACATTGCTTACTTTTCTCCTTCTAATAATTTCACTTAGCATAATTCCCTCTAGGTCCACTCATGCTGCAAATGGCAGAAGTTTACTTTTTTTCTTTTTCTTTAAGGGAGAGGTACAGGCAAGTATGAAGACGAGTAAACAGGGAGGAAGAAAAAGAGAGGTGAAAGAAGCATTTTGTTTATTGTATTTAGTTGTTCATCTTGATTATTTCTCCAGCCCTGGGTCATGAACTGAGGACCTCAGGATGTATGTGGACTACACCTATGATGAATTACCCATTAAGCCACCAGGGCATGCCAGAATATCATCCTTTTTATAGCTGAGTAGTATTTCATTATATACCACATTTTAATACATATATATCTACTCAACTATAGATGAACTCTAGGTTGTTTCTAGTTCTTAGGTTATTATAAATAACACTATAATAAACAGACACACATGTACATATAATTAATGTTTTTCAGGTAAATATTTAGAAACAGGATAATGGGGTCATAGGGAATTTCCATTTTATTTATTTATTTATTTTTTTATGATTCCCATACTAGTTTTCATAATGATTGCACCAATCAACTCTCTCTCGCCATGCTTGAAGGTCCCATTTCTCTGTGTCCTCTTAATTAGAAATAAAATATATGGAACCAGTGAAATCACTGAACTGATTCAATTCTAGTCAATTATGACTTCAAAAATCTTCTCACTAGTGCACTAATGCACTTATTTCTTGGTTCTAAAAGGACACTTTCCATGGAGCTGAGCAATCCTGAATATCAATTGCAGATTTCTGTTGACTCTGCTTGTGAAAATGTACCCATTTACACTGATAACTACCCAAACCAAGTTCAAGTTTTCTTTGGACAGAAGGACTGTACTTTCCCACTGACATGAGAACCACATATTATCTGATCAGTTTTGGCAAAATTTATCTTTAATAGTCCAAATTTCATCTCTCTCTCTCTTCACTGGCTGTTTATTTAAGCAGTCTAAATACCTGTCATTTCTAAGTCCATTCAGTTTTTTAATAACACTGGTGTATGATTAAGATAAGTTCTAAAATTTCAATTTAGTTAGAAGTCATAATGAAGAAAGAGAATCAGTAAGCTATTGGTCTTAACAAACTTATTCTGCCCCATCTCAACCAGCAGTCCTTCAGAGTTCTAGAGTGTATGTAATTTCGACAGTCTAAGTAATACTTGCTAAATGAACACATTAACCTTCTTCTTATTGATTCTGGCCAAATGATAAATTGTGCTATCCTAGTGATATTTTACACATTTTAAAGGGATAATAGCTTCATGTGAAAATAGTAAAACCAACAATTCTCCAGATTGAAAGCAAAATTGACAACTTGGGAACATTATATTTATTTGTTGATCATTCATAGATCTTTGTCATGATTCATAAATCATTCTTGTAAATAATGAACGTATTTCTCAGCGATATTTTGAAACTTTCAGATCCTATCCTACTTTATCTCACTTGGACCTCAAAACAACCCTAAAATGTAAGATAGCAACTATCACCCTATTGTTCTGCTGATAAATGAAAACAAAGCTTTGAAGTCACTACAGATATTATGCAGCAGGCTAGAGGCACAAAAGGAAAGGTCCAAAATCTTTGAATTTCTAATTCAGTAAGTTCTCTTCTTCTAGTTCAGGTAGCAAAAGCCAGACACCCTTATATTTTATGTGGCCTGCAGATATTTTTATGGCTCATACAATTTTAAACAAACTGTGAAATTAGGTGACAAAATTAAAAATTCAGAGGTTTAATCTAAAAATCTTTATTATATACTCTCTTGAGTAATCTCTTTTAATAATATAAACTAAAATCAAACTATAAAATTAATTAAATTGATAATTTAAAAGGTTGCGAATACCCACCCTTATATATAGCAATAATTAGATGAGCTGAATATTGATTGGTCCTTTCAATAGTTTACCTGCTTTTCATTTGTCATGAATTAACCAGTATATCACCTTATCTTCAGATACAATTGGATTTGCCTAGTCCTGTGAGCATGTATAACCCTTCAGAGAACTAACCTCATGCCTTAGATTTTTCTGTTTCCTTAATCATACTCCTGGTTTTAAAATTCTTCTGAATTTTTGAATTAACCAGGGAGAATCACCCTCAAAACTTATGTCATTTGATCTGTTTTTTCTACTTATTGTAATGATTGCTCAGAATCACCCTTTTTCTAGATATCCTATATGATTATTTCAGCCGAAAATGACCATGCCTCTTCTGAAATTCTGAAATTTATTTCACGATTTACTTGTGTTTATATTTTTCTAATTGCCCTTTGAATGTGTTTGTTTAATTCAGACTGCTTTGATGTAAAAATAAATCACTAGAATGAAAGCTTGCGATTACAAAAGCTATGTCTCATTTACCTTTGTCACCCTAGTCCTCAGACATCCTGCACTCAGACATTCACTAGTAAAATACTGGCGAAACAAGGAACAAAATCTTTCTCTATATAGGTCCTTGTCATTCTCCAAAACTTAGTTCTTATCAACTCATGCTCAGAGATTTTCTCAGGAAGATGGCATAGTTTTCCTGGAAAATACAAGGTTTGGAGACAATCCTGTATCTACAATTTAGCACCATCATGACTTTTGATATGTCATAGAATATAAAATTCATTTACCCTGTTATAAAATGGGAATGATATTACTTCAAAAGAGTTACTTAGAATAAACTGATAATTGACAAATCAGTTTTTTAATAAAGTGTTATGGAAATAGGAGTTTTGATAGTTTGTGAATGGTGTTACTCCCACTGAAGTTTCACTAGTATGTTGAAAAGTTTGTCATATATAAAAAAGCATTCTAAAGTTTTATTGTATTATGTTAATGATATCCCTTTTACCACATAATCATCACTTGTTTTTTTAATTTTACTTGAGGAGCATTTCATCGCAACATTTATTTAATATGTGCATTGTTGTAAGTCAGCATCTTTGTATAAGTTTACCACCAACAGTTCAGTCTTATCTTTCACCATGTAACTGACTCCTCTTACCTGACTTTCTCACCCCACCTCTTTGTCATCTGGTAATCACAAATTTGATTTTATAAACGGAAAATCTTATGATTTACTTTTTTTTAATAACTTAATGTTCTTTGTCTTGTATATTTACATCTGTAATAGCAATTTATTTTGACATTTTAATCTTAATAGCAATTTATTTTGACATTTTAATTTGTATGGCACAAAAATAGAGCCCTCAGATAACTGGTCATGAAGAAATGCCTCTACTGTCTTCTTTTCTATGGCCAATAATGCTGTTCATGAGAGAAACCTGATCAGAGTAGGTGGCTATTAAAGATGAACAGATTTACTTCAGTTACACATACCTTTCTTCTTGAATCACAAATTGGTAGAGAATCTTCAAGGAATTTTCGCAGAGAAAAATCCGTGTGTCCCAGCCAGAATGTGACTTTGGGTAGCAAACTTATCTTATTTTAAGGCAGCGAATTAATCAGTCATTTGGGAACAGGTCCACAATCCTTGCACTTTAGGGTAAATTAAAAAAAAAAAAGAAAAACCTGAGGTCACTAGAATTTTGAACAGAAATAACAGAGATTGTAAATTAGATGCCCCAGAAACCAAAACACAAAAGCTTATCTATATTCATTCTGGTCTTCTCTGCTTCTTTCTTCTTGCTTCTTCTACATTTATGTTATATTCTTGGTTAATCTTGATTTTCTAGGTTTCTGTCAAGTTTCATAACTCTTATCTGATGAGTTAGTAAGTAGGTCATTTCCCCCAGTTCCACTTCAGATTCAGCTGAAAGCCCAGAAGCTCACTTTCAGCCTCAGAAGATGGTAAAGCCCAGCTCTCTAAGAGAACAGAATTGTACCTCTAAATTTTAAAGATCATCTAAACAATACTTTGCCTGCAGCATCCTTTCATTCCTTGTGGGTTCTCTTCTTTTCCTGTTCCAACTGAGTTTGATTCTGCTCCTGAAAGCTATGTTAGCATCTCATCTTTCCAACACACTGACCTTTACACTCCCACCTTCCTGAGACCAACTTTAGATCTTCTCACCTCCTGAGGTGCTGAGTCCATTGGGGAAATAAAGCCATGTAAAATATTGAATTGATGCTAACACAAATCTATGATTTTTTAACTTAAAGTGGATTGCCTTTACTGCTCTACAGATCTTTCTTTCCTCCCTTCCTTCCTTCCTTTTTCTTTGTCTTTCTTTTTCTTTCTTTCTTTCATTTATTATTTTCCAGTATTCCCCTCTTATTCCTTGAGCACCCACTGTAAACCTGAATCACTCTCCTCAACCTCCTTCACTAAACTCTGTATTATAAACTTTCCTGAGCAATAACCTATCATCTTTTATTTTTCAGAGCAAAGAGAGGCTCTGGTTAATTCCCCTCAATTCCAACACTTCTTAACACATCTAAATTCACTTGTTTGTTTCTACTTTTATTCATTTTAGGCAGGTGCTATGTGTTTGTGTAAAATGCCTATTTTTGCAATTTATCAGGATAATAGAGAATATCTATCAAAGAATTTGTTTTAGATTAACAAGTATGCTTATGATTTTAGAACTAACTCCAGAATCATTTTAATTTGGTATATGTCTACACAAGCAGTGAACACTCAAATTTTGTATGCATTTTTATTCTGTGATATAGCATTCTTATATAATCAATATGCTTTAAGAGAAAATATTAACCTACTGTGATACTTCAAAATATAGTTTATTTGCTAATGTACTTTTACTATTTTTTTATTACTCAGACCTGGATTTAAAAGGTGTTTAAGAGATATACTAAAGAAATTCATGTGGTCTGTGAATTCCCTGAATATCAGAATATGCTATTTTAGAATATGTGTTTCTTAATACATTTATTTATTTCATTTATGTATTTTAAAGTGAAGTTTGAGGAAGCAAAAACAATGCAATTATATAATTACTACTGCAATTGCTATAGAAACCATTTTGATCTTACCGGAAAATTTTCTTTATTTCTTTATATTCATCTCTGACACCAGGTATCTACTGATCTATTCCTGTCATTATAGCTTAGTTTTGCCTTTTTCATATAAATCATATAATTTTTTTTTTCTTTTCTATCTAGTTTCTTTTACTCAGCATAAAGTCTTGAGATTCTTTTCTATTTATCAACCATAGAGCACTATTGTCTTATATGGATATATATGTACATATGACTTGGAAATTTCTCATATATATGCATGTATATTTGAGATTTCTTTTTATTAGAATGTAATGTTATCGAAAAGAAGAATAAGAATAACTGCTTGGATAAAGCTCACAGATTTCCTCTTCTGTTCCCTTCCTATGGGAAGACCTCTGGTATGGATCAGAAACAAAACTCTGTCATCTGTGAAATGCAGGTAGTCTCCTGTCTTAGGTACTGTAGTATTCATTGACAGACACACAGACACAGTTTGTGAAAAAACTACACAGGACAATGTCTATATGACATATTTTGCTTTTTTTCCCCTTATGCGCTTTTTTTTTTTTTTTTTTTTAATCTCACTTGAAATGCAGACTCATTTGGGAAGCAATTTTCTCCAAATTTGTGAAGGTCAAATAGAAATAATGGAAAGTCGGGGTCCAGGTTCATAAAGTGGAGCAAGTTTTTATGCCTCCTTTTAGTGAACTTTTGGGATACATGTTGATGATCATGATCATTTCCAGAAACTCCCTTTGTTGCCCAGTTTAGTACGTTAGCAAAGGATAAATAAAATAAATTTAAGGTTCATACTTACTTTTCAGTTAAGACTAGAATATTATCTGCTATAAATACAAAACTTGAATAGTTAAAGTGATATATATAAATACTGCTATCTGATCAACTCCCAAAAGAGATTAAGAGATTTAACATTTTAAATGTTCTGGTGAACATTACTAAGACCAGGTAATGATTTGACTAACAATAGAAAGACAGGAAATATTCTGAGGTCATTAAATTGTCTTCCTCCTATTCCATAAGAATCGGAATATTCTTGTGAACATAAGTATGAGAAAAACATTAATCATTTAAAATTAGTCTTTAAAAATTTCCCAGTCACTAAAAATATGTTTAAATATTTTTCCTTCTTTCTCTCCCCTAACCTTAGAAAAAAGCCTAAAGGAAATTGGCCTGCACTTTAAAAGCTAGTCTAGGAATTTCCATTTGTCTCTTGTATAAATAATGAATAGTTCTACTGAAAATTAGTAAGTTCATTTATAGCTGTAAAAAAATAAAAGAAAATCAGCCTTAAAATATTTCAGACTTTACTATTATTTTATTACCGAGAATTTTCTCATTGGGAATGTATATTTTTGGTGTTATTCTTTCAAGTAATCTCATTTACACTTTCATTTTACATGTGATAAGGCTTTAAGGAATATATGTGTGTAAAATATTTAAAGAGAGAATTTAAATAGGATTTTAATTTTTTCAATAGTTACCTTTATCTTTCCCTCTAAATCTATGCTATTAAACTGCATCTGATCTGCAGTAGTCATTATCCCTATATTTCTTCTTATTTTATGGCTGATACTGACATATTTGTTGATTAAATTTTCTATTTTCCACTCTAAATTGAGTCCTCTAGATTTAAAGGTGGAATGGAGCTTTCATTACCTAGTGCCTGTAGTAACCAAATATATGACTATTAAAGTATAAAACATAGAGTACTTAGATCTTTCCTGAATAGTTTCTGAAGATGATGAATTCCTGTTTTGCAACTTCTAAAATATCAAGCTGCAAATGTTATTGGACATCAGACATACAGTATCTTATACAGTTTCCCTGGTTGTTACATGACAATGTTCTTCTGTTTTTGAAAGGGCATATAACTTTCCAGCATACAATGGTTATTCTAATTGGAATAATTGTTTCACAGAGTTTTAAAGGTATTATATTTGTTAAACATCACTAATAATGGTAATTTCAAATATTTCAATAACATGTATATATAGCTATTTCTTATAGTTACACTATTTTGAGAGAAAATGCATTAATATTAAATATTAAGCACACATATTCAAAATGAATTATCTGTTGATTTAGAATTCTGTCCTGATTTCTTTTAGTGCATAAAATATTTTCTTCAGACAAACAAATTAAAATGCCCCTTAGTAAACTGGTATATGTCAATTTAAAATAGTTAATTTTATATCCAAACAGTAATGCTTCCACCTGATTCACCTCAATGTCACAAGTAATTGTACATTATGCTTTTTTGTTATTCATACTTTGTCTATCACTATTCCCTGATTTAGATAATGAATAAATGATCCTTAGATATATAATGGCATATTAAATAAACTTTTCCTATTGTTTCAATCTGAATGAGAAGTCAGTCTTAGGAACAAGTAACAAATTTCTACCAAATTTCAAATAGAGGTCTTGCTTAAGGGAATGGAAATTTAACTCATTACCCTCACAGGTGATATATAGGTAAAACAGAAAATCATTTAAAGGAAAGAATTGTTAGAAAATTATGCGAAGGGCATTGTCCTTGCTGTGTGTTTCCTCTACTCATTTCACTACTAGCATTTCAAGTCAATTAACCTCAAGGGACCTATTTAGTCATTGTATGTGTCTCTTGATCTTTCAGCAGAACAAGAACTGATGTCTAACACTTCAGTGAAAACCTTATGGTGACATAAGATACATTTTTCCCTGTTAAAAACTATGATCAACTTTCACTTTTAGACTTTGACTGTATTATATGTGGACACAATAAGGAATTATTTGGAGGTATCTTGAAGGGAATCTGCCTCTTATCTCTTTAATGGTGAGAGAAGTTACTCCAATAAGAGTCTTTGCAATTTGGCCCACTTAGTATAGTATTTGAAGAGGGATTCCTAAAACTCAAAACTATACCTACTTGGACAACAGTATGATGTCAAAAGTCATTTATCTATGAAGTGCCACCTAAAGAATCTTTGTATTTTGAGGTAATATATGAAACTTTGCCAGAAAAAAATTTCCAGAAGGTAGAGTTAAGATATGATCAGCTCTATAAAACTTTCCGGTTTTTTTTAATCCCAATTCCACTCTCCACATCATCATCTGAAAAGTGTGGATCAGGTCAGAGATACTATGAAGAGAAAAAAATATTAATTTGAATGGGAGGTATAATACTTAAAATTATATAAAAATAAAATTATTTCTTAATACCTAAAACTGAACAACAACTAAAACAATATTTGAAATTTGCTTGGAATAATGCCCATGTGTAGGACAGAGTTATGATGAAACACCTTTGAAGGCCACTAATGAAAAAGAGATAAAACATTTTCTGAATTATATATATATGAGTAGAAGACAAGTAGAAAAGTTGCAACGAAGCTATGTTAAATAATAAACAACCCAACTTGCAATGTGCCCCATCCATTAAGAACATACTACAATTCAAATTAATTCAACTGTAAGACTTAGAGATAAATCTTAAACAAACTAAGTTAAAAAAAAAACACATCCAGATGTGAACAGAAGCATGGACTCTACAGCTGATCAGAGTCACGGAGAGAAGTTATGAAAAAACAAACATGCTAATATTTTAGAGCCAACTTTGAAAATGAGCTGGGAAGGTTTCTGAAGGGGAAGTGAGAATATGTGCTCGTCCTCACCACCTTTCACTCCTCAGTGGCCTGAGCAAGTTGGTATTAAGAGGTTTTCATATTACTTTTAAGGGTAGACTATACAGCCCATGGAAAAGCCAAAGTAGAGAATCCCCTCAGCTCATAATCACACTGGGTTTGTGCTAGCTTATTTCTAAATCCTGAAGCCAGTAAAACTAGATCAGGATTACAGTAGCTGAGAGTTGACTTTCAAAGATCTGATGAAGTTTGATTCATAAGAGTTCTTTCAAATTTAGAATCATCTTTCTCTGTACTTTATTTCTACTTATTAAAAAACTTTTTTAGCAGTTTTTAAGACTATTTATTTCTATTTTTTAGCTTTTCTGTATGTTTTTTTAATATAAAGTAAAAAGTCTCACAGTGTACATAACTTTTTTATGAGTAAGGGAAGGAATCAGTTCACTTTAACATGTAAAAGACACATGCCAATTACTAAGGATTCGTGTGTGTCTTTGAAAATGAACTCAAAGCTTTACTGCAGTACACCGAACAAGGACACAGGTAATTAACCTCACAATCCTGGATAATTCCAGAGGGTAGGGTGTATTGCCTTAAAGTATATCAAACTATAGTCAGAGAGATCACTCAAAGCAAAATTGAAAGTAAGCAAGAAAGTCTGAATACAAGCTGCAGAGTCTTGGTCAGTCTGAACTTAAAGTCTTTGAGCTGTCTCTTTGATAGACAAGATCAGAATCACACTCAGGGAACAGCAAGCAGGAACTAGGAATAAGGAGCCAGGAGCCAGGAGCCAGTATTGTTGTGCTTGGGGTTCCGGTAGGTTAGAAGTCTTGGTCAGGGCTATTAGATTCTCCTCACAGCATGTACTGATCCTGGACCTAGGGACAGCAGATCACTACTTTTCCTCACCTACCAGTGAGATTAGGAATGCCTTGCAAAGTGGGTCTCTGCAGTGAGAACAAGTTACTTGACTCAGTCAGTGGTCCTCATTCTTCCTCTACCTTGTTAGGGCTGTAGGTACCTAGCAGTTGGGTGCTTTTGGATAGCTACCGAGAGACGCTCAACCAACATTTCTCAGTTCTGCCTTGATTCCTTCTCTGGTCACTAGATGAGAGTGACAAGTCCAGAGAGAACCACTGTGTAGTATGACTGAGTCTGTTCAGGCAGAATTTTATTTGGACATATGCTCTACTTTTACAGGTTTTCTTTGAGTCTTTCAAGTGCCCATCTTTCTGGATAATATGAATGTGTCCTATTTTATCAGAGGTAACAGACATATAGTAATCATGGAATGTGTTTCATTTCCAAGCTTCCCACCATCTTTATCACTCTTAATAAAAACAAATTACATCATGCTTTATGAAAAACAAAATGGAATAGGTTATGTTGACCTGCTACTGACAGCTTTCTTTCAGTTCACTCCATTATTACCTCCTCTCCTGATTACTTTTTACTACATGACCCCATTTCCTCATTAACAGCTCCTGATTCCTCAGCAGCATTTCCAGTCTTAGTTGTTGCAGACTTTTGAATAGTTACTGATAACTTCTTCACTTTTTTTTAAATACCATGTATCATTGTTATCCAAGGTATATTTTTTTTGACATCTGTTGAAATTTTTATGTATATGCAATCCTTTGTAAAAGTTCTATTCTGCCCTTTTTCAAGTATACAAAGTTAAAACATCTAACTGGTGTCTCTAAGAGCCCCTGCAAGAGTAATTTGTATATTATCATATTAGGAAAGACTAAAATATAAAAATCCACAATAATGCCCATGAGTCATATATCAAAACACATGCATACACTCAGAAGAGACAAGCATGTACTTTTAAACTCTCGAATATGTCCTTACAGTGAGTTTTATGCACATGCTAATATATCAGTGGCTTTTTCAGTTTTGCTTTAAATTTAATGTATTTTAAGCATTCTTTAAGTGGCATATAAAAGGATGATGATTATAAAGTGAGAAGATTTGAATTGTGTTTACCCTTAAGCTGCTGTAATTTATTTTCCTGTTTTCTCTAGATTTTCTAACCTTTTTTGGTTTTCTTTTCAAGATCATGGTTATAAATAGGCAACATTCTTCCAGCACTGTTCTACCCCTTTATTTTCAGTCCATATATAGTCTCATTCACAAGCAGGCCTCCAGTAACCAACCATGCTCAGCTAATTAACATTATATCCTTAGCACAGATGTCTCTTTTGAACTACAGACCCATATGTCTAACCACTTGTCTCAAAGGATTTTCAAACTCAATTTAATATATTCTGCTAGAACATGTGGTTCTTTAGTAAGAACTGACACATACAAAATTGTCATATAAGAGGGTGATGTAAGTTTAATGTGAAAGCCACATTGATTCATATGTGGTCTTTCCCAGCATGAAATATATTGAAATAATTAGTTACAAGCTACTTCACAACTAAAAATGAAATCTTAGTAACATAAAAATCTTAAGGAAAAGCTAAAATTTTGTAGAAGTGTAATTCAGGTCTGCCTTATTGGTTTTAAAAAGTATTGAACTTTCTACATCATAAGCTGGTAGTAGAGTTGTGAGCTCAGATTTAAAAATTTTAAAGACATTTCTTTCTGAATTAAAAACATGATGTGGAAGTCTGTATCTATATATACTTTAATTAAAATATCTACAATAATCTCTTGAAGTAAGAAAAACAAATACCATACTTAAGATTACAAGAAAATACTGACTGAGAAGTTAAGTACAGCTGACGCTGGAATGCTGTTTTGGTAGAGTTTAAAAGTTGTCCCTGGAATTTGGTTTTGTTTTTGCTTTGTTTATGTATTTCATAAGTTAATACTGGTGTCATTTAAATTTATTTTTCCATAAGCATGATTATTTCTATTGCATGATTTTGCAGAATGCAGGATGCTTTAGTAATGCATTTGTAGCATTATAATCACATAGAGAAACGTGTACATCAAAATAAAAAATATGAGCCACCTCTCTTTAATCTGTTTGTCTTTCAGAGTTCTCCATTTCAGCAAATATCACCCAACTAACCTTTAGAAATGACCACTAGTACCTATTCAAGAAATAATCTGTCAAATTCTAGGCATGTATGCTTCTAAGTATAGTCATTAACTCATCAATATTTAACCTAGCTAAATACTGGGTGTTTCTATGTATACATGTGCTAGAATGCAGAGAGGATAATGACTTGAGTATAAAAAAAATGATTTTTTAGTTGTCTGCTTTTTAGCATTTGTCTCCAAAGTACCTCATGGAATTAGGTTTCAATAAACATTTGTTGAAAATATATTGAATGAATGATAACACGGGGAAGTGTAGTGGCACAGGGAAATTGCATAATGTCATGAATGACTAATTGAATTCTGGGTCAAAAATAAAGATCACATAAGTGATCATATAATTTTAAAAGACAAAATATTTCAAGGTTAATTAATCAATCAGTCCTAATGTGTTAATTTTCTCAGTCTTATTTGCTCTGCACTTTTCTAGTTACTGGGAATGAGGTGGAAAATTAAATAATTATGAAATATTCATCTATTGGAAGCAACACTAAAATACATATAATAAAATAGTATTACATTTTTGAGGTTGAAAGACCTTTTAAAAAATTCTAGATTGTAATACGTTGAAAGACTATTACCAGAATTAGGAGACTCATTTTAGGACCACTTTTATCAAAAGCAAATCAATTACTAATCACTTTTCAAGTTTAGTGTCATCTATTATAAAGTGGGCAGTTCATACACATGATTATTGAGTACTTATAACTTTTAAGCACACAAGGTCAAACAGATCCTAAAAAAGGATAAAGGGAGTAGAACAGATTTTTACAGACCACTTTACTAAAAGTTGAAAAAAATCAGAAAAAGACATTAAATCATTTGTATTAAGTCAATGAATACAAAAATACCTCAAAACAGAATGATATCGACATGTCAGGCTTTATTTAGGAAATGAGTTGGAATATTAAATACAGGCAATATTTAGATAAGAGTAGACCCAGAGAAGGAAAGCAAAGGTAAGCTGCAGTGGAAAAGACCATGTGATGATTAGTAAAAAAAATAAAATAAAATTGCATAGATAGAACTATGACCAGATTTTGAAGGATTCTAAAAACAGTTATAGATATTTGTGCTTCATATTAGAAGACTATAATTTAGCAATAAAATTTAAGTTAATTTGTAGTATATGTTGCTTTGCAGGTGTTCATGTTTTGGCAGAGTAATTCCCTGCTTCGTAGGTAGTCTGAGGAAATCACAAGACACAGGTAGCAAGGACATGGCTTTTATTGTACTCATGACAGGGAGTACTGATGGTAGTGAGTCAGAAATATTTCATATTTCTGCCTTCCTGATGGCGGCAATTCTGGAAAGTTTCTGGAAAGTTGCTGCACCATCAGCAAGGAAGCGGGGGTACTCTTTTAAAGGGGATAGCAGAAGTGGTAGGGTAGTGAGCAGTCAAGATCAGTCAAGTGGGCAAGGGCAGGACATCTCAGGTACAATCAGTGCAGACAGAGGCAGCTATCATACCAGAAAGTCCATCTGTTACATTCAAGTCCCTGCTCAACACTGGCCAGTTGCTGAGTCTGCTCTCAAGGTTGAGCATGAGTCAGGTTTTCATGCTACCCCACATATGTCATCTGAATTTCCTATACAATAAACTTACTTGAGTCTTAGACGGCCTAAAATATTTCTTTCGTCCAATTTTCTACAGGTTTCAGATAAACAGTTTCAATTTTGAATGAACAATTCCAATTAAAAGTATATATATTACTAAGGAGTCCTTAATACTGTGCTAGCTTCTTTATTAAATAAATTAATTGATTTTTTATGGTAATGTCCTTCAGCATGTTACACAAGTGAAGTTTTCAAGGTCATTGGCATTTGTGATATCTGCAAAAAATTTTGTTAATAAATGAATGTTTAGAAAAATATATAAAATGGAGAATATGACTATCAATGTTCCATTCAAGAATGTGTTTATCTTTTGGTTTCCAGTGAAAAAAAAGATAATCTAAACTGAGTATGGATGGTTTATAACTTGAGAATCTTAGAAACCATCATGTTAGCAAACGCTCAATTTTTTTTCTACAAAACTGTTTTAGGAATACAGCATATATGCTGGCATCAATGTTTTGTGCATGATAGTATAATTAATGAAGAGAAAAATGCAATCTTAACACAGCATTGACTGAAATGTTTTTGTTTGCACCACACTGTGGATTGTGATTTGTTTTCCTCTCTATTTCTTCCCCAATCAAGATAATTTGTATAAAATTATCTCATGCCTCTTAAACTTTTTTGATTATTAGACTGCATAAAACAACATTCCTCAGTTTAATGTCAGGGTACATTTACTTCAAGATGGTGGAGGCATTTCTATGGTGGAATAAATAGAATTGAAACCACCCTACATTTTAGAAAGAGTGGGTAAAGACATTTTTTTCTGTCCCTAATGATGCCATAAGTAATTAAAAGCTACTAAATTTATTAGTGAGAAACTAATAGCTTTAGAGAAAAGGAGTGTGTGACAGCATAGAAATCACCAGGCAACACAATTAAGATTGTTTCTTGTTATATTAAAAATCTACAATTTTTATATATTCATCAAATTTGGCATTTTTCACCACTTTAAAACATATGAGAAAGTTAATTTTATCTGAGTTAGGAAGTATAGTAGCAGTTTATATATTTCAGTTTTACATCTAAACATGCATTATACTTGTTATCTCTTAAAAATGGTTATAATAAAAAGTACCTGGAATAAATGTAAAGAGAAATGTGAATTAGCTATATTTAGAAAACTTCAAAACATCATTGAAAGTTCTAAAAAAGTAAAAATAAAAGCATGTAAAATAATATATAATACAGAAAAAATTAACACAGTCCATTCTGAATGTTATAAAAATAGGATAAAACATACATAATTATAATCTTATGTTTATCTGAAATGAAGCTGAAGTACATTAGAAAAATTAATGGGTAAAACTATATATGTATATTTAATTATGAGAACAAATTCATGTAATTTACTAACTTGCATCAGTAAAGCATATGCTCTTCAATGAATCAGTAAGTCAATGAGAGAATGAATTTAACTGACTCTAGAATGCTTTTTGTAAGAAAGGTCTGCTTATAACCTGCATCAGGGTCATCTGAAGTGCCAGTAGTGTAAAACCCTGAACTCTACTGCACAACAGATTCATGTAAGAGCAATAGAGAATCCGGAAGGGTCTCTCTGTAAAACAGAAGACTGTCCCTCTTCTTGTGGCATGGCATTTTTTGTTTCTATCTCCATAGCCTCGTTCTTTTACCAAGTAAATCAAGTTATGAATTAAATTATGGATTAGCATATAAAATTATTAGTAATTAATTTAAAAATGTAAAAGAGACTTATTGAAATTATAAAGAAGATAAAAATGATTAAAGATTATTAGATTTTAAAATAAGAGAATAAATGATAGCAAACAAATAGGATTTAAAATAATAATAAAGTAATAAAACATGAAAATAAAAAGAATAACAGGATTGAAACGATATTGACCCACCTTAGATGCCTATTCCCATCCTTTCAGATTCAATTGTGATTCAGAAACATTGTTGTGGTTATCACTGACACCTTACAGACCAGTATAGTTAATACCTGAAGCTCAATAATTGCTCCTGGAGTTTGTGGTTCCTCAACTCATTCTAGAGAAGAACATTTGTAAGAATTACAGATCCTTTGCAAAGTCTAAATAAATCTGATTCTCTGAAACTGAGGTCCTGATTTTAGTAAATTTTGGATGAGGTATACTAGAATGATGCTGATAGTGCCAGCAATAGTACTAACAAGTTACTGTTCTTACAAATTTTTATGAGTGGATGCTGTTGTTCACCATATTTTAAAAATGAGAGATGCAAGGCCAGAGAGGTAAGATTCTTGTCCAAGTTTTATTATAATCAAATAAAGAAAGTAAAAGCAATAATCCTGCACAAGTTATACACACCCTAACCACAGAATTAGTTTAATTCTTCGCCTTACTTAACCACCAGGTAAGCTACAGTGATTGAGCCAATGACTACCTGCACTCCAGTGTTATATAGGAGCATGAATACATAATTCCATTTAATAGCCTTTCTGATTTATCATCCTAATGATGAACCACATTGAATGATCAAGCTCTTCTTATTGGTAAAAGATGGTGATTTGAGATCAGGAAAACCACAAGTTTACAGATGCCTACATACATACAGAGAATGGTATGGCTCATCTAATTTACCTTCTCTTATGGGTGAGAGACTGAGCATGAGTTATCTTGAATTATATTTTGGCTCAAGAACAGTTGTTGACATGGCATACATTCACAACGTATTCCAGACTAACAGAGATCATTTGGTCCTTAAGAAAGATCTGCCCTTTAAAGAGGGGTTAAAATGTTGTTTCCATTTCATTTTCTATCCTTCATGAGAATGGTTAGTTCTTTTTTTCTTTTACTTCATCCCCTTCCACCCCCAGCTCCATCTCTGTTACCTGTTCGTAAATGTTTTTATGTAAGTCAACATACATGGGCAGACTGACAACTATTGTCATAAACCTTTTGGCCAACTCCAGAATAATTGACTAAATTATCTAGACATATAAAATGTGTGTTTTTCTCAAGACATATCAGGCATGTGTGCTTGAGACATTTTATGAGATTTTCTAAGCCTTATATTAAGATCTACATGTAATTTGCCATACTGGTTCACCCACAGAATGTCTGAAAAACACCCAGGCAGCTGCATATGTCTTAAAATTACAATTATTCTCTTTTAATTTTTCCTTCACCATATTGCCTACCCAATACCCAGGCATGTTCTTAATATAACTTTATGTCTTTCATATTTGGTGTATTTTTTTCTAGACAGTCAACTATATCTCTAACCACATTTTTTATGTTATATCTCTCTTAACTTTGCATTTGTTTCCTTGAAATCTTTGAATAAAGTATCAAATAATTCTTGTATTTTCTTATAATTATTTTCCTTTGTTGAATCTATCATCATCCTGTCTCCCAAAATAGAATCCTAGTGCCTTAGTTAGACTGATTATGGGTATCATCTTAAATAACGCACAGCTTTTCCTATACCTCCTACTAGTCATATTTTCATTGCTCATTGGTTAGTAGATGCTATACATTGAATAGACAAATATGGTAGCCTGCATTTAATTGTAATTCAAGTAATATTTAAGCACCTCATAAACAAAATATTAAATATATACTAAAAAAATTGTGTACGTTGTTAGCTTCTAGGAGTATACATTTTTCTGGTCCAAGAAAACAATTTTATATTAAAATGAAGTGCTTCAAACTCTTATGAAAATTTACTAATAAAATTTCTGTAATCAGCACATACAGTTAAATTCAATGAAAATGGTATCTCCACATTATTTTTACTATTTCTCTTAAAACCAAATCATTATAAAAAAATTACAGTATGCCGTGCATTATTATTAACTATGGTTATTCTGCTGAGTAGATTTCTGGTACTCTTAACATATACACACACAGTAGCCATAAGGTGATTGTCATGTTAATTAGCCTGATTGTAGTAATAATTTAATTTTGCATATGGGTATGAAAACATCATTTTTTGTACCTTAAGTATATATAATTTTTATATTAAGTATATATAATTTTATATAAAGTCATTGTGTTGTATAATTAAGACAAATATATTAAGAAAATAATACTTAGCATTACAGAAGAAATGAGATGTTGAATTTAATGAAAAATGTAAAAAGATCAGAAATTTTAATTTCATCTTGTGTTCATAATCTTTACAGCATCATGTTAAGTATATTCTAGAATCTTCAGTAATATTGTTAATTTATTATTAGAAATTATTTTAAAATATAGTTTTATCTGTTGCATAGTAGTTTGATACATTTAGTCATCAGCAGCAAAACTTTTCAAATTATTTTTTGTATCAATTATCTGATACTGCATAGTTAACCCCCCAAAACTTAAAGCAATGGTAAAGTATTTAGCTTATGATTCTAGAACTAAAATTTAACTGCAGCTTTGCTGGACATTTCTAGTCTCAGTTAAACTAATTCATGGATCAACAGTCAGCTGTCAGTTGTCTAATGGACAATTTTTTATCAAATAGTGTTTCTCTTTTTATTGCACAACTGCCTCATATGTTTAACATAAAAGTTTCAGGAGAAAGAATTCCTTATTCAATATATATATATACCACATGGCATGCCTCTAGTTTTTCATCTGAACCACAGAAACCAGGACATTATTTGTGACGATATTAATTTTTATTGGAATTATCTCTTTTTTTAAATACCTTATTTTATTGAAGAAACATTGCATTATAACATTATATGGCACTAATGTGTGAATCATTATAAATAAACATCTACTATTTACTATAATTGCCCAATTCTATACAAATTTTGCCCAATTTGCCAGTATGTGTCATACACATACTGCAAAAAGTAAAGAATTACATATACTGCATGATTTAGAGCATTAGTGCATATTTCTTTGGGAGAAGAAGTTGAAAGACAGGTCCTAAGCTGGGACACATCATGTTCATTCCATATTGTTTCATATCCTTTCGGAGGCTATGTTGTCTGATTGATGGAAGGGCCCTAAATAGAGGAGGAGAAGGCAAAATTCAGTGAACATGTACTGTTTCAAACCTTTGCTTGTGTAACATTGACAATTGTTTCAGTGGTCAAAGTAAGTCACTTACCCTTGTGCTGAATAATATGGAAGGGCACTAACCAAAGGGCATGGTACAGGAACTGCATTAGGTTGAACTTTAAAAATTCTACCACATTGTACATATAAACTTCTAATAAGATAATGACCTAGTACAAATGTACCATTGACTCATTTACCTAGACAGCTTTTCCAGTTCTTCATTTAACCAGAAAAAAAAAATTTCCCAAGGAAATCCAACTACTAAAAAACTCACTTTTTCATGAGGCAAGAGGTTGAAGGTGGTAGAAATGAGGAAATGCTTTCATTTTGATTGAAAACAAAGATTTGAAAACCTTTACTGATACGTATGTGGTTTTTATCCATTATGTGCAATAGGCATTAAATACCTATTTTGCACTTCAGTTAACTCATTCCAATTCTCCCTTTTAAAATAATTTCAGAGTTCTGATAACTGAAGGGAAGATGTCAGATAAATACATTTAGGTAGAGGTGGGTACTAGAATTTGGAGGTGTGTGTTCAAGGAGTGGCTATAGCACAGATGGGGAAAGTTTCTTCTCATGAATACATAACCAAAAAGTCCAGAACAAGTTGAGGATATGTGTCCTCATGGTAGATGGCAGCACAGAGGCCTGAAAGGGGACATATGGACAAAAACTGACGTAGTCGATGCCTCAGTGTAGTAGCCAAATTTATCCCTGGGATATGTGAAAGTCATAATAACTGAATAAATGGAGCATATAGTTGGCTTCATAGACTGTGGCTCCCAGAAGATGGGGTGCATGCCAGAATAAATAACTTCTCCAAAGAAAAGTCTACTATGAAGGACTTTATTCAGTTTTATATTGTTGGAATACTCTGGTCTCAAACAGTGGTATACCCATGTAATAAGAGGAAAAGAAGGGAAAGAAAGATTTAGGAAGGGAGAAGAAATACAACAAAAAGCAGAAAGAGTAGGCAGAACAAGGGAGAGAACAGGAAAAAAGAGGCTAAGAAAGACAATTATCTTAATAACTTTTTGATGTTTGTAAGGAATTTACCATAGCACAATCATCTGAAACTTTCCCATATTAACCCAGAAAAAAATTTACATTTATTTTACACAGTGAATACTTATAATAAACTCTTAAGTTTGAGGATTTATAAAATTATCAGCTGAATTACTTAAAGACAAAAGTGAGATGACTTAAGGTTTTCTGGGAGAAATTCCTTTCACTAAGAACCACTCCACAGTCTACATCTGCTTTTCTGTGTGCAAGAAAATTCTACCAATCTCTCCTTAGCATTTACCAGCTTCTCTCCTCTGATCCCTTAGACACACATATGAATGTATATTTATTTTTCCCCTGTTCCACGAAGTAAGTTAATCTGAAAATACAGTTTATTAAATTTGGTAAGTTAGAACCTAGAGAATTTGAAAACCTAAAAAATACTAAAAATTAAGTCTTCGTATTTACTCTATATAGTATTTAGTATATTATCAATTGAATATTGATTTATTCCTCCCCTCTTTATTAAATAAAAGATTGTAAAAGAAAACTCGTATGAATTTTTATTTAGATTCTGGACAGTGAAAATCTTTTAATACCAATTTGTTTCTAACATCAGGAGATATACAACCTGCAACACAGTATATTCATGTTCAGTAAAAACACCTGAGGTATTTTCAAATGGTTTTTAACACAGTAAACATTTTTAAAGCATCTGACTGATAATTTAGTAATTTGAAGGGCTAATTTGACATTTATTTCCAAAGCCTTAAAACTTTTAATGCTTGTCTGTTCATGCCAATGTTTAGTTTCTTCCCTATAAAACATAGAAAGCAATAATAGAATGTTAAACTTAAGAATAAAATTCAAGGTGAAATTGCCTTGCGAGTTAATACATAATTTTCAGTGACATACATTTTTTAATTATCAAAATTTAAAGAAAACACTTATATGCTATCAAAATCATTTAGGTGAATTCTAACTATCATATTCCTCTATTCTGTATAGGCCCCTTTTCAGTTACTACCTGTCATTTATTTCTAGAACTTTGATTTAAGTGTAGATCCATATCCAATTTTTCTGATTTTTGGCATCTAAATAATTTTCTTCTGTGTTTCTTTTTTATATTATTGGTCTACAAATGTATTCAATCCCAATCTTAATACTTGACTAGAAAACTCCTCAGATTGTATGGGTTCAGGTTTATTCTTTTTTACAATGGGTTTAACTCTTCCCTAAATAAGGAGATGAGTTATCCTTATGGCAAATGTGTGTCCTAACTTATTTTGTCTGAGTGGTCTGCTATCCAAACACTATAGTACAGCCAAGGAGAGGGGTTCAGACATTGTCTAATTATAGAAACTATAAGGATTTCTTTGGTAGGTTAAATCTACTGTTTGTGGATTTGGGGTTATAGTCTTTGGATTTGGGGTTGTTGTTGTTTGTATCCTTCCATTCTTTTCCTTTGAATTCAGAATTCGGTCATTAAAATAATCATCCACTCTGGTCACTATTCATTGATCAGTTATTTTGCAGCATTAATTTTCCTCCAGTAGCTAGAAAACAAGGAGAACCTATGAATTATTCTGGGAATTTGGAATTATCTTTTTGCCAATCACAGAATTAGTTTATTTCACTAATATTGGAATATAGGAGAAAAGATTTATAAGGTCTTTTAGGAAGGCAGTAGTTGATACATTTTCTGTTCTTTGCCATTTGGCAAATGCTTCTACAAAGGGCATTAGTTTGAGGCCTAGAACCATTTTCCTAAAAGAAAGACTCAGGGCATGTCACCCTAAGCATTCATATGGTACTGAGTTCTTTTCTGTATGGGTATGTGAAACATTGGAAACGCAAGTCTCATGCTACTATAATTTTGCTTTATGTACTTTTTATTGTCCCAGCACTTAGTGTTCAATCTTCCTGAAATTTCCTGCTGAAAACTGAAAGCATCTGCAAACAATAACATGTAACTATTATGCTGTAACTTCAAATACTAGATGTAAACATCTTAACTCAATTGTAGAAAAAAAAAAGAAAGAAAGAAAAACAACTTAGAGTCTAATTTAGAACATTCCTGAAATTCAGTTTATTGGTACAATATTTTAATCACCTCAGGAAACATACTACATCTTAAATCAATAGGTTGACCGCTGGTAAAAAAAAAATCTCACTCATTAAACAGCTATTCATTGATCAATTTCCTTCAAGACTCATACCTTGTTTACCAATCTTAAACTAATGATAGAAACTATTTCATCACAGTTAGACCTTTCATTGTAGTATATGCCTTAAACTACTTGAATCTATATCCCAAAGTGTGTGTGTGTGCATATTTGAATATAAGTTAATAATAAAACTGACTTTGATAAATATATCATTCTGGTGATTTTTTTGTAAATTAACATTTAGCACTTCACATATTAGTATACTTTTATTTCATTCAGGTATACGCCAAATGGCAATTTCTCTAACTAAAATTTCTCTCCTCTTTATTAACTGTTACAATCATCTATTTTATCTATAAAGTGCCTATCACAACTCATAGCATATATAACAACTAGACATATATAGTTATTGTTACTGATGTTTTTATTGTCTAAAATATGTGCTCTGTGAAATCAGGGAATTTTATTTTTTGTTGTTGCTCTGTGTTCAGTAACTAAATTAGTAACTGACATATAATTTGTGTTAGATATATAGACACAAGTATACCAATATTTTGTTTATGTGTTTGCTGAATAACTTCGTGAATTAATTTTATATGTGACAGTCCAACTGCCATTTTTACTGGACTTTGTTTATTTGGCAACATTTGTAGTACCTGGAAAAGCTGAAAATTTCAGATATGTGTGATCATTTTATAACAAATTATTATCTTATGATAAAACATTTCCAGAAACTATCAAATTTTTCATATGCTACATATTGTAACTTATTCATTTGAACTCTATAGTAACATATTCATTTATTTTCCAAATTGTTTAGAAACCAGAATGTGTAAAGTATAATGCTAGGCATTATAGTTAAAACAAAATAGGAAGAAAAATTTCTTAAATTTGAGTTACCCTAAAATTTTTGGAGGAAAGTTATAAAGCTCGTTATTAGTCACACAACTGTAGATAGGGATTCTGGAAAACTAAAATCAATCAAAATACTTTTTTCACAGCAGCAAGATATTTAACCTAAATTATTTTATTCAGAGTTTTTCTTTTCCTCTCAAAGCAGTTTAGAAATAGTGTAACATTATTTTGATCTCATTTCATATAAAAGGATTTTATATAAAATCTATGTATTGACAATATCCGTGTTCACTACGCTGCAGAATACATAAACAAAAGGCATTTCTTTTTGGTATAACGTATATACTTCAGGCTATAACTGTTTATAAATGTGTATATATATATACCTGAGTAAATAAGATAATTATATTTTTGAGAAATTTTCAAATATCTAAAAACAAATTCATTGATGAAACTATGGTTTAGTGTTATTTTCTCATGTGAAATTTTATCTGAATTAGCAAAAACTACTTAATAATGTTCTGACTCAAAATATCTATGCTATGAGTACACTGCTTATCAAGTTTTTGAAATACAAAATAAAATTGATATATGAGTGTATATGCATTATAAAGACATACATTTTATAGCTATAATTGAATGTATTATTTTTTCCCTATATATATAGCATCCCTTTGAACCCAAAATTTTAAAGGTTTTCAAAAATGAGCTACAAATTTAATGAGGGAAAAATGGGTCTGGATTTTCTTGGAAACTTAGAAAAAGCATTCAGATACAATTTAAAAAGTACCTTAGAACAGAGGTACAAGATATATTCATGACAGTATGATAAAAATTAACTATTCTTACCTTCTCATAGGCTTTTGAAAGAGCTTACACCTGATCACAGTACTTTTAAGAAATAGTCCTAGCTAGCACCCAGAATTAATCAGATTCACTATTAATTTTTTAATAAAAAAATAATAGAGAATGTGAGATTTTGCTAAAAGAAGCTGAGCTGAAAACTAGGAGTTATGACTGTGCATAAACTATTAGCCATCACTAGAGTCAAGTTGGTATAGAGAAGATGGAGCACAGTTAAGTTATTTGACCTTGATATTTCTCATGAGACCCAGGATGGTCTTGATGCTAATGATTTTGCTACATCCCTAATCAAAAGCAATCCACTGAGGTAGCTTGAAGATTTTGTTCTTTGAGTTGGAAGAGCTATGAAAGTAAGTTTTTTGTTAAAGTTCTCCTGAACTGCTTCCTTCATATATTTTGGAATCCTAGAAACCATTTTTTGGGGTTTTTTTTGTAGCAATGCCCGGGAAATAATTGTTTGTTGAGAAAATAACAGTTCATCAGTGAATAAAAGTTACATGGAAACATTTAGGAAGGCAATAGAAACTGCGAATATGCCAAATGTTGCTGCTATGCCTTCCCATCATTATTGCATTTCACTTCACACCTCAGTTTATAATATGTGAATTCAATTTTAGACATTAATTTGAAGTAGGACCTATAGTTTTAGTGTTTTTGAGAGTGTTAGCAGGGTTGTAATTCAGAAAATTTACTCCAGTATCTATTCTCACCTTCTTTCTTGGAGTTAGCTCAAAAACATATAGTTAGAAAATCCATTTTCCTTGCAACTAGGGATGGAATTGAGTGGTAGTTCTAACCAGGAAGATATAATCTGAGTAACTTGTGGAAATTCAGTACTATAAACTTTTAACATACAATAACAGGGAAATTACTTGTTTTTCACTCAGAATATGAATGTGGTAGCAGTGACCCAGTTTCAAATAAACAGATAAGGAATGTTAATATAAAACTATGGGAATGAAAAGATGGAAGGAACCAGAGTGCAGGATGGCCTCCTAGATGACAGCACTGAGACTCCCGCCTCTGAACCACTCAGTGAAAGAGAAATAAACTTCATCTTCCTTGAACCTCTGTGTTTTGGACTGTCTATTAAAATCAGGCAAATTAGTTATTTGCTCCTTTGCTTCATTATTTTCTCACTAAGCCTTGCATTTTAATTGGGATAATTCATCTCGGCAATATTTTCCATTTTTGGACAGATCTAATTTCCTATCTAGAAAGATGTTATGGAAGCACATGCCATCCAAAGTTTAAGGATTTATTTAAGTTCATAATTTAATCAAAGAAGAAAAGGAAGTATATAAGGGTGAAAATAAGAGTTTGGACATAATTTCAAAGAAAATATAAGTGAGCAATGGTATACTTTATTCAAGTTTTAGATTAAGAATACCAATAATTAAATACACTGATATAGGACTTACAGGAGCCTTACAACAAACTTGTAGAAAATTAATGCTAATCATATTTTAAGATGAAGGATCTGAAAAAAAGTGGAATATGGTAGAGCCAAAATCCAAAGCCAGCTGTTTGACTTTAGAGGTCATGCTCTTATAATATCCTCTTGTTCCCTCTCACTTGCTAAGCTGCTTCTCATCATTCTAGATCTCTCCATTCCTACCCATATGCTGCAAAATAGGCTCAGGAAACTGAGTAACATGGCCAAGGTTACACAGTCAGAATACTCCACATTGTTGTTGTTTTTCCAATATTACATTCTGCCTGGGGCTATAAGATGGTAAATAAGACACAGATAGTAAATGTAATGAGCTCGAGAGAATACTACTAATAAATAAATGATGATATATTTGAGGACAAAGAACAATGTTTACAGAGAAGCCTAGAGCAGACATCAACAGATTTTTTTAAACAGTAAATCTCCATGTATGATTCATTTTAGTGCCTATATACATTAAAAAGTTCTTGACATGATTGGTTCAATAATTTATTCTTTCTGCTTTATATTTTCATATTTTCAGCTACAAGTAGGGTTAATAATATTGATTTGATATTAATATCTATGAGATTATGAAATATTAAAATATAGGATATTTTATAAAAATTGACAAAAAAGATTTTTCTCCATAATATCTGCATATATATTTATAACAACTATATAATAAAACATAAATACATGTAAATATATCTTATCATTCTTTTCTGCATTTAACTTAAGAATCTCCTATATTATTAGTAAAGACCCTAAATTTTCAAGGAATACCAAGAAAAATTATATATTATGCATAAAAATGTAAATATAATTTTTCTCTGCATGTATGATTCTCCTAAAATAGCACATTATTTTGGAAGCTGACAATTTTCATTTAATTAAATAATGGAATGTTAACTTATAAAACTGAAAATGATAGACAATAATGATGCCACATATATAATATTCCATGGGTAGCTGAGAAGGGAAAGCAAGGTTATTAAGAGGAGTGATATTGATTATATAATTTATTATACCATTAAATCAGATTAATTTTAAAAATAGAAGCCTAAATCAGAAAGTCCTTTTTTCACTTATTTTAATAAAGTAGCAATAATTTTTTGTGTACCTTGATATCAAATCAGAATTAAAATTAACTAAATATTTCTTTGATTTCTTAGAGTTTTAATTTGCAATGCAATTGTAAAGTTATATGATAACACAAGATTGTACAAAAGAGAAATACTAATAATCTTAAAGGGCATCTACATATTTCTGTGTTTATAATTGACTTGTATGCATGTTATTATCCCTAATGAAGCACTACATTAAATGAATGGATTAAGCTATATATTGTTGACTCCAGAGTAATTGAAAAATAGTCATTTATCAACATTGAATAAAATATTTTATATTTTATCCCTTGATATAATAAATAATAATACTTCAAAATAAAACCCCATGATTAAAATTGGTCTTATGAGATGTGTCTTATCTTTGAGGAGAGAAATTAACTATTGTCATACAATTGAATTATCAGTTCTGTGTTTGACAGATATAAATTCTGATAGGTAGTTTTAATGATTAATAAAATTTTAACTCATGATAATATGGTAAAGTGTTGATATTACAGCTTTTGTCTCAAAATATAGTGTATAGAAATTTCAAAAATTAAATTGAAGCATATTATATAAAATCAGTACATGTTTAATAAATTTTAATATTTAAATAATATAAAATAGAATTTTAGTGTATAATACCGTATAAGAGATTACCAGAAGTGAAGGGGAAAGGAAAATGGGAGTGGGCAGATTGGTAAAAGGGGTCAATTATATGATGAAGGATAGCAATGGATTACTTAGTGATGAACTTAATGCACTATATATAAGATGTTGATTTACAATGACATACAACTTAAATAAGCCTATATAATTTTATAATGAAATGCACTTCAATAATTAAAAAGTGCACATAAAGTATTAATATATTTTATAGATATTATAAATATATCAATAAATATACATTTATATTTAATATATAATTTTAATAATATAATTGGAATATTTGATATTAATATTTGATTTCTAATATATGTATATATGTATAGATACATGCACATATTTATACAAATATTATGATGAAAAATCTATTTTCAAAGATTCCACAATAAAACCCTGAATAGGACTAGTTGTATAGAAGAAAGCATTTTGAAGGTGGATTAGTCATGGTTTTTATTCTTGGCTTTAATATTTCACATCAGTGAGTGCTTAGGTTAGAAAATTAACATTTTTGCAACATTTTCTTAACTGTGAAATGACAAAAATATCTTACTTGCATGATTATTATGAGGATTATAATCAGTGTATATAAATTATTTATCAATTGGCATTATCTCAATTAGCAGAAGATGCCATTATCAGTTGTATTGTAATTATCCAGAACAGTATAAGTGTATAATCCACTGCATTACATGAAGTAACACACTCACAGAAACATACATCTCATTTCTTTAAAACATGAACTAATTTAAATTATGTACTAATTTCAACTTTTTAAATATTAATTTTTATGAAAAGTCCAGTAAATACTTTCAAAATATTATATTGGACATGTTACTTTTTTGAGGAATTTTATCTTTAATGAGAAATTTGTTAATTTGCTTAGCCTTGAGCTATGTAATAAAATTATAGCAAAAGAATCATCTGAAAAAACAATTGACACAATGTAAATTGATTTTAAAATATCCCCCTTTTTTTGTAAAATTGAATTCATCTCCATACTACTTTGTAGTAAGGAATAGGATTTTGAAGAGATAAAGGAAACATACATAAGGTTAGGTATCTCATTTAATATTGACAGCAATGCCAAGATTTCAAAAATATCAGGCTAAATTCAATCTAATAAAATAAATATGAACAGAGCATTCATTATAGATGCTTGCATCAATATATATGATTCATAACTGCATCATTCATTTTGATATAAATTTGTCATATTCCTTAAGGTGTTCATTTCTGAGACACAGAATATCTGATCAAAGGATTTAAAGAAATTCTCCTGTGTATCTGATAGTTTTAAAGATATAGATGGCAAAGATTAATTCAGAAAACTTGTTACTATAAGAACAGTTAAAACTGTGCAATGTCCAGTTACTTCTGCAGATTTTACTGAGAAGGAAATTATATAAATTTAATGCAATGACAAGATGACAGAATAATTCAAAGACTTCATTTTTACAAAGACATAAGGGCCAACATAAGGTTGTCAATCTTCATGCTTTCCTGAACTTTCAGAATATATAGTTAATTCCATTTTCCACATAAATAAAATATTCCCTATTCGTGTACATATTTTATGCATTCCTGAAATCATTCACAGTCTTAACTTTTATACCAAAAGATATTAATATAGCAATGATAGGAATGTGTATATAGAATCAAATATTTTAGCTAATGATGGTCATTGTCAGATTTAAAGGGATGGTGAATAAAAGATGAGTGTTTGTGGTTTCACACTACTTAAATTTATGTTTTCAAATTCTGAAACTGCACATCAAATCAATGTATCAATTTTGCATTAATGTAGGTCATGTGATAATTGGATTAGATATTTACTCTAAAAGTCAAAACCAAAAAACAATTTTCACATATCATGTCTTCCTTTTATAAAAGTCATTTTTTATTCTTTGGCAGAAGAGTAGATTAAGAATAAATGACTCTCCTATGGATACTTTTAGAATCTCCCATGAGAAAGAATCTAATTAAGCTGTAGTTTGCCTACTCACAGAGTTCTGTGTGTCATCATGATGATACTATGTCTGTAAACCACCAATTTGATAACATGATTTGTCTTACTAATGTATATTTCTGTTAATTTGTGATAAACGTGAGGATGATGTGTTTCAAGGTGAATTCACTATGACAGTGTCTAGTGGTAACCTGTATATTGGCTGCCAAGACTAATTTTTTTTTGAGGGAGAAGGCAGATTTATTATTTTTGGAAAAAAAATCTGTATTTTCCTTAATTTATGTCATACTATGTACTTTAAATTATATCTTAAATGCTGTACCTCATTCTTTCTGAAGAGAGAGAAGCAAATATTTTTATTATTTTAACAGAAGCAATTTTCAAATTAAAAAAGGTTTATATTTTCATATATAAATTGATTTAAGTTCTTATCTAAATTAAGTTGTCATGAAATCAAGGAATTCCTCATGAAGTTCCTTGTTCAGTTGAATCCTGTGTGCCATTAGAACAATGACTTAGAAGTGCCATGTTAAGTATCATAATTATGTCAATAGCTTGTGAATCAGGGAGTAAACCATAAATGTCTACGTAAATATAAACTGTTTTTTTTTTCAGATTCTGTGATTCAATATTTCTACTATATTCCTTGCTGACTGCATCTTTTACAATGCTTAACATTTTAAAAGATATACTCACGGTATCCATGTAAAGTAGCAATGGATAGTATTGGGATCATTCAAATGAAGAATATATAATCTCAATTCTAGTTGGTGAAACTTGGATATTTAAATTCAAAGTATAATTCTATGTAAAAATGCATTTAGTCTATTAATATGTATTTTAAATATTGTACACACACATGGAATATACAGAATCAAATTACATATCATCCAGGCCCTAAAGCTATCAGGAAACTTTCAGTATTTCATCAACTTATTTTAGTTAGGAGAGTATGCCACTTTGTTGTGCAACAATTTCATTGTTTGTAAACAAACAGAATTAATCATTTGCTGGTCCTTATATTTTATAGAGGGAAAATGCCTGTGGGTTTGTACTTTGCTATTCATTAAAAGTTTTGACTTTAATCAAGGAGAAAGAAGAATTTGAAAATTTAGAGTGCCTCTAAACATGCCCCTTGCATGATGAAAGTGAATATTTTAATCAAGTACATAAATACTAAGGGGCTAATTCTTGACTATGAAATGTCCTTCAGGCTATATTCTCAGTATAGTATATAAATGATTAATCATGTGCTTTTAAAGGCCAACAGTGAAATAAAGATTCTATCACTTGAAAAAATGTTTCTATGATCTATTTTAAATGGGAGGGATACATTTTTGAAGATCTTCCTTTAATCAATAAGGAATGAAATGTCCATTGATTTTATTAGCAGGAAACTTGATGACACTAGAAATGATAATGTTAAGAGAAATAAGAAAGAAAAAGAGAAGCACAGGATGGTTTCACTTATATGTGGAACATTAAAAAAAAACAAAAAGCAGAACAGACAAATATCAACAAAATTCATGGACTAAAGACTGTGATTGCCAGAGGAATGGGAATGGGGAGGGAAGGAAGGAAGGAATGTGTTGATAAAGGACGATAGAGCTCTAATGGTAATGCACACAGAGTGAGGTGGGATTTCAGTTTCCTTTAATGAAAATAGTAATATAAACAAAATAAATAATAAAACTATTACAAATTTAGAAAATTATATTTTAAATGAAAAATGATTTTCTAATGGCAAGAGTTCTGTAGTAGGTATAACTTGTATTTTATTTAAAACTTTTTCAGCTATTTATTATATTTTCAGAGAAGTCTTTAAAAATCTATCATAATCAATGTTAATATATATTATTTTGAATAATATATTTCCCCTACATACTTCTAATAACAAAAATATTTTCAAGGAAATAAATCTTAAATAGATGTTTGATTGGAGGTTATAATTTCTTTCATTTTATTGCATTTTCCTTCTTTTAAAGGAATTAGAATATTGTCCTTTAAAAGGTTCTTAAAATATTTCATATATATTAAAATAGATTTTGATTCTTTTTGTCAAAATTATATTTAAATACACTGGAGTTGCTAAGCATGACTGTGGTAGGAATAACACTTACTACTCTCTCCTATTCCTTTGCTGGTTTTATTATTGTTATGCTATTAATAGAGTTCTCCTGGGAGGCAACATTGTATAGTACTTAATGGCACAAACTTTGGAACTTCTATGCTTACCAATTTACTTCACAGATGAAGAATAATGTGACTATTACCTACTATCTAGTCTGTATCTGTGTCAAGTCTTTGTACCTAAATTTGCTCACAACTAAAATAGGAATAATAATGAAATAAATCATACTCATAATATCTGATATGATTATCTTAAAAATTAAGTACCTAATATTTGTATATTACTTTGAAAAATATCTGGTACCTAGAGAACTTTCAGTTAGTGCCATAAGACAATTAAAAGGAAAACACATCAATTTTTCCTTTTCCACCAAAGTGTGCCCACAATTTTTTACATTTGTTATGTCAAACCTCTCTACAGGCTGTCTCTAGGCGGCTACAAAGTATAAAAATCTTTATTTTTCTCTTTTTTTGACCTTTAGTTCAGCTTATCAATAGTGTCATTCAAGTCAGACTTCTGTCTTCATTTGAATATCAACCATTAAAAGAGAAAAGTATCCCAGTCATACTCAAAAGTAACCAGAATTCAGAGTTTATCTGAAATAGAACCTACATCTAATTGCCCTATGGAAGCAATGACAAAGAGATAATAGAGACAATAGCAGACCTCTGAAGTTTTGTCTATAACTGGTTTAAAAGCTTCAATTTTGTAGGAATTGTCATTATTTATCTTTTATCATGGGCAGTTTTAGAACTGGATTTTAAATTACTTAAATGCTTTTAGATAAATGCAGACATTTTCTTTTTTTGTTTCCTGACTCACTCTGATTTAGCTATTAAAAACTTCCACTACATGGAAATGTTATTGGTTTGATTCAAACAAATATTTTAATAAAAGGGGAGTTTGCTGAGACTCCTCTGCCTCCATTCACAAATTAGATTTTTAAACACAATTTGCCTTAGGGGACTTTTTTGTTATAAAACTTTAGATATTTTTAGAGTAGATGTATTTTACTTCTAAAATATTAAAATGTTGTGGAAATATTATTTTCAAGGTGCTAATTATTTCAAGTATAAAGTTTCTAAATTTAAAATGCGTAGCCTTTGCCATATGGTTGTTAGATGTTCAGATATTATTCTTCATTTTAAAAGGAAATACTCATTTATTTACTGAAGTATCACAGGCGGTATACTGGCTGCCAAGACTTGGGTCGCAGTTGTTACACAGAATGATAGAGGTGACTAGCCTCCAGAAATCCAGTTCATTCATTTTATTCATATTCTCTCTCCTCTCTACTCCTCTACTCACTCAGCCTCTCTTCTCTCCCCACTCCTCTCTGCCTTTCTCACTTTTTCTTTCCTATTGGATTAAATGCTACAATGGAAACAATGGATAGGTGTTGCACATACTATAATAATTTTCAGTGGAAACAAGCATATTCATTAGTGCTATTGTTTGACTGTATGACGATATTCCTGGCTCTGATTGTTTCACTAGGAAAAATTACCATAAGTAATCACACATGCCCCAAATATGCATTAACTCTATCAGCACAAACTGGTGCTTGAGCTAGAACAGATGGAATAAATGTGTCCATGCAATAATTAAGTTCATAATCAGTGGAATTATGGTTATATTAAAGTTGGGAAAAAAAAATCATGATATAAGTGAAGTGGGTATACTGGGAATCACATGTTGAAGAAATTAGTGTAACTATTTTGATGAATCAATTATTTATTTAAAATTTAAAAAATACCATTAAATGTCTTCCTTTTTATTGATATGTGATGAATCAATATAACAAATATATCATTTTATTATTTTATTTTCTCCTATTTTCCTGTTTATATTTTTTGTTTCCCTTTTTCCCTCCAGTTTACTTTAGCAGGTTTTAGAATTCCATTGGGATTTTCTGTAGTCTTTTTGAGTATATATCTCAATACAGATATTTTAGTGGTTTCCCTTTTACAATACATAGATATTGCACTGTATTTATATGAACATTTTAGCAGTTGGATTAGTTTAAAATTTTAGCTCCCTTTAGTGATTTTACCCTCCACCATCTATAATTCTCTTAAATAGTTCCTCTATGTATATTGATAATAAAATTAAACGATGTTATATTTTTTGTGTCAACAGTCAAGCACAGTTTGGGAAACTCAAAAGGAAAGGGAAAACGATTCATTTATACTCACCTGTACTCCTTTGAGTACCTTTTTTTAGACTGATGTTTCAATATTCCTTCATCTATCACTTCCTTCCTGTTTAGAGAACTTTTAGGAAATCTTTAGATTAGGTCTACTGGTGACAGTTTGTCTGTTTTCCTTCATTTAAGAATATTTGTTTGCTTTTTATTTCAAAAGGAGTTTTCACTATGATATAGATTATGGTTTGACAGTTCTTTTATTTCAACACTTTAAAAACGTTGTGTTACTTGTTCTTTGCATCATGATTTCTCATGAGAAATATACAGTTATTAAAATTGTTTCACCCTTATAAAGAATTCTTTCTCATTACTTTTAAGATTTTTATTAATTTGAGAGAAATGATATAAAGGAGAGGTGGGCACTGTGAAGAATTTTGAAAAAAAAATGAGAAAGGTGTACTTAGATCATCATCAATAAAATTGATTTCTGGAATTAAATGAGCTATTTTTAAAATAAACCATTTATTTCGAAGAGCTCTACATTTTCAGATGAATTATGAAAATAATACAGCAAATTCCCTTTCACCTCACACCCAGTTACCTTTATTTTTAACATGTTAGTGTGCTGCATTTGTTACATCTAATGAAGCAATGTTGACATATTATTTTAACTAATGCCAAGGTTTTATTCAGATTTGCTATTTTTTTTCCTAATGTCCTTTTTTAATTTTAGAATCTTGTATAGAATTTTACTTTAATCTTAGTTTTTGTCCCCATCAGCTCATCTTGTCTGCTATATTTTCTCAGGCCTTTCTTATTTTTGATAGTCTTGACAGTTTTAAAAAATAATCATCAAATATATTTTAGACCGTTCTTAAATTGGTATTTTTAGTATTTTCTCATGATTAAGCTAAGATTAAAATTTGGGAGGGGGGGTTAATATTACTTAGGTAGAATACCATTTTTGCCACCTCATATCCAGGGTACATTTTATCAATATGATTTCACCATTAACTTTAATGTTGATCACTTGATTGAAATAGTGTTGGAAATATTTCTCATCTATAAAAATTATTCTCCACTTTCTGCACTTTTGAAAGAAGATACCTCTCCGTCCCCCCACTTACAGAGTAATCTACCTCATTGATAGTGGAATATCTACATAAACTATTTTAAAATATTTTCTACAAGAGATTTGTCTATTATCTCCATGTATTCATTTAATAAATCATTTATTTATATCAACAAGAATTCCTATATATTTCTTTTATATTTTGGAATATAATACTTCAAATTACTTTATTTATATTGTTACTCAAACTTGCTCTAACTTTGGCCATTGAGAGCTCTTTCATTTGACTTAAGTGACCCTTCGACATACAATCATCATTGCTATTATTTTACTTTTTCAGTATTTTTTTTATTTCTTTCTCCATTATTACACTCCAGGATGACCTAGTATAATTTTTGCAACAAACGCAGAATCAGCAATTTCTTTGAAGAAGACTGGTTACTTTTATCAGAATGATATTAGAAACCAAGATCTGGGCTCTAGGCATTCTCATTTATAAACAGCATTGCTTCTAGGAATTTTTTACTTATGAGAACAAGGAAATATATGTGTGCATATTAACTTGTATTCTGTTAAATTACTTTAATCATTCCATTTTATTTCTTCCTGAAGAATAGTGGATTATAATAGTATACATTTTTCATATATGAAACATTATGAATCAACATACTGCATTTCTTTTACCACTAAAAATCTAATTCTGTTTTTTGTTGTTTTATCCCTTTTACACAATAAACCTGCCCATTCACCCCTTGATTCTGTAACCATTAATTTGTTTCTATAATCTAGAGTTTATATTTTCTTACTAATATGTTTATTTGTTTTGTTTCTTTACATGCTACTTGAGTGAAATTGTATGCATTTGTCTTCCTCTGGCTTATTCCATGTATATAGTGCTTTCTAGATCCATCCATGTTTATATGAATATCTGGATTTCATATTTATATACAGAATTCATCTTTATATATAGCTATGAGGCATTCCTTTTGTATATACCACAAACACACAGCCAATTTCTTATTCAGGGTGAAAGATTGAAAACTTTTTTCTAAGAGCAGGAAAAAGACAAAGATATTTGCTATTACTGCTATTATGCAAAATTGTATTGGAAATCATAGTCACAGTAACTTGACAAGAAGGTAATCTAAAAGCTAGCAAAATTGGAACGTATTTAACCTATCACTATTGGCAGAGTACATGGTAATACATAAATAAAATTCCAAAGACTCTAGTAAAAATCTGTACAAAAAGGTAAATATAATTAAGTGATAGGCTATAAAATCAATATAGAAAAATGTGTTGCATTTCTATATGTAAATAATAAACCAACAGAAAAATAAAGCAGGAAAGCAACCCTATTTAGTACTGCAAAAAACAAAAGGATCAAATACCTAGGAATAAATTTAACCAAGGGGTTAAAGACTTGCACCTGAAACCTGTAAGTAACTGTTGAAAGAAATTGAAGATAAAATTTCATGAGTTGGAAGAATTAGCATGGTAACATTGCCCTATTATCTAAAGCAATATGTAGTATCAAAATTCCAGTGTACTCTTCACATAAGTAGAATGACATTAAATTTATTTGGAACTACAAAAGAGCTCAAATATCTCAAATACAAAAAGAACAAAATTGGAAGTTTTAAGCATCCTAAAATTAAACTAAACTTCAAAATTATAGTAATTAAAACAGCATGGTATTGGAGCAAAAATAAACACAAAGCTCAGCTAAAAACCCATATATAAATCCACACATATATGAGCAACTAATTTAAGACAAAGGGGTAATAGAGTAAGAAAGTCTCTTCAATAACAGTATTGGGAAAACTCAACAGCCACATGCAAAAGAATGAAACTAGGCTACTAACATCATATACAAAAATTAATTGAAAATGAATAAATGACTGCATTAACACCTGAAGACAAAAAATTATATATGAAAAACATGTGATATGCTCACCGACATCAGACTTAGAGAAGTCTTCAGACTCAACTAAAACTACAAAGGAAACAATAGACACTTCTCCAAAGAAGGCATACTTATGACTAATAGGCACCAGAAAAAAATGTTCCGCATCTCTTTTATTGATAAGAAAAATCAAAACAACAATGAGATATAATCTTATGACTGTGGGAATGACCTTTATCCAGTAGAACATAACAAGTATTGGAGACAATGTCGAGAGACGGAAACCCTTACCTATTGTTAGTGAGAATGTAAAGTTATACAGCTATTATTGAAAACAGTATAGTGAGCTGGACAAGCTTTGTATAACTTGGATTGATCCAAACTGAACACAGCATATAATTCTTTTAATACATTCCTTGACTCAATGAACTAATATTTTCTCGAAAATTTTATATTACTACTTGTTGGAGAAGGACATCAATAGGACATGACCTCAGGTTGACATATGAGCAAGACCCACACTACTGGAAGCTTGTTATTCTCCATCCTGTTTTTGACAGTTTACACATTAGGATTGATTTGAAGTGGGACATCTTGAAAGAATAAGGTTTTGTTGAGAACACTCTAAACTGAATAAGTTAACAAACCTCAATTAAGCCTCTCTATAAAACCTTTTTAAATTTCTGGTTCGTGGTGTGGAGATTAATTTATCTAAAGATCATCCAAGACAAACCTCATACGTTTAGTTGCTTATTAAAACTGCCACCTACCATACTGGAGCGTTCTGTTTTTTATCTCCCTTGTCCTTTCTGTATGTGGATCAATTATAGATTTCATCTGGAAATCACCCAAGGTTACAAACCAAACATGCTATAATCTATAATTGTTTTACATTTTAGCATAATTATCTAGCTTTGTTACTTATGTAATAATGGACTCATTAAATGTTTCTAAGTATTCCCTATATTTCTCTGTTCAAAAAGAGATTATAGACAGTGGATATTATTTCTAAATTCTTTGGTGAAATCCACCAGAGCTATCACCTGTCATACTGCTCACATTTTTCATATTGTTATTAATTATTGATTCGATTTTGAATAGTCAGAGAATTGCACCGTGTCATAAAATGTCAAATTTAAGAGTATAGAAATGTTACTAGTATTTTACTATCCTTAAATGATAAAACCTTTTTAATTTTCACGTTCGTGTGTAGTCTGGCTATATGTTTACCAATTTCATTGATATTTTTAAAGAATCAGTTTTGATTTTGTTAGCTTTCATTACTGCTTGCCATATTTCAATATTGTTGATTTCTACTTAGTTTTTTATTTAATTTATATATTATTCTTGCTTTATATTGAAATTTTTCTTTTTCTACAGTTTTCTAAGGTGGAAGTATAGATTATTGGTTATAGATATTTTATCTTTTTTAGTATATAAATTTAATGCTATAAATATTCCATTATGCATTGCTTTCACTGATAGCACAAATTTTGATAAGAAATATTTTTATTTTTTTAGCTTAAAATAATTTTTTACTTTCTCTTGAGACCTTTTAATTGACCCATATGTTATTTAGAATAATGTTTTATCTCTAAGTATTTGGACATTCTTCAGTTCTTTACAGTATTGAGTTTTAGTTTAATTCTACTATGGTTTGATAACTTACTTTGCATGATTTGTAGGCTTATGATTCTACTCTGTTTCATGTCCAAGAAAGGATCTAGCTTAGTGAATGTTTCACATAAGCTTAAAGAAAATGTATATTCTTTGATTATTGAGCTGTAAATATTATAAATATTGATAAGATAAATTTAATTGGGAGTGCTACCCAGGCTAACTATATCCTTATCTGTGACTTATTTTGTTTTGTTTTTACTTGTCTTTTGCCTCTGCTATGTTATTTAATGATGAGTGTTAACGACTTCAACTATTTTGTGAAATGATCCATGTGTCTTTTTTGTCAATATAAATTTTTGCCTCATTTAATTTGACACTGTTTTAGGTACATACACTAGTAAGTTTGTTAGGTCTTCCTTGATTATTGATGTATTTCATTATGTAACATGCTTCTTTATCCCTGATTATCATATATTTATTATTAAAATTGTTTTTCTGAAATTAATATATTTATCCAGAATTATTTTGATTAGATTTAACATAGCATATCTTTCTCTTTTCTTTTAATTTTAAACCTAGTCTTTAAATTTAAAGTAAATTTCTTGTGGTCAATATAGGTGGGTTCTATTTTTTATACATACTCTTACAAGTCATAATTTTGTGTATTTGGAATGCCCACAATTCAGGAATTATAGGTATAGTTAGATTTATGGATATTATATTTGTAAACACTTTTAATTTGTTAACTTTTTCTTTGTTTCATTACTCCCTGCATTTTCTGCCTTCTCTGGTTTTAATTTAGTATCTTAAATTATGTCATTTTATTTACTTTCTTATTATCTCCATTATATTCTGTAATGGAGAATATTTCCATTTATTAAGTTCATATTCAAACATTTCAAATATTTATGTGTGCATATATATATATATTCATACACTTACGTGTGTGTATATATATGTCTATACACATATATATAAATGAATCTAAACCAGTATATATAATTAAATCTAAGCCACTGTCAAATAACTCTGTAACACTTCAGGTGTAGTGTAGATTTCTTATAACTATTTTTAATTCTCTGTCCTTGATGGTATTACTGCTATCCTTTAACCCAGTAAATATAACTGCTTAATAAATTTATAATAATGTACATTATTATTATTAACTTGATAGAATAGTAATTGTTTCATTTTAATTTTTATTTTATTTAATTGAAAGAACATCGTTTCCTAACATTATACATGCTTAGTGTGTATCATTGTAAGTTGATATCTGTACAAATAGTGTACTAGTTTCACCACAAACTAATTCTACCCTTCACTATATCGTCAATGCCTTTTGCCAAATTTGACCACTTCCTGCTTCTTTGTTGATAATTAATTTCATTTTATATACTAAAGCCAATTTTTGTTTGATCTGGTTTGTTTGGTTTCTCTATAGATCACATAAGAGAGAGCCTATTATGCTTTTTTCCTGATTTATTTTGCTGATCTTAATTTATTCTAGGCCCATCTATGTTGTGGCAAATAATACAATTTAATCTTCTTGTAGTCATTTTTTATTATGTATAAATACCATATCTTTTTATTTACTCATATTTTGATGGACACATTGTTTCTCGGTCCTGACTATTATAAATAATGTTGTATGAATATTGGAGTATGTATCTCTTTCAAGTCATATTTTATTCTTAGGATACATACCCAGATGTGCTATAACTGTCATCATATAGAATTTCCATTCTCAAATTTTTGAGATATTGCCATACTGTTTTCCATAATGGTCGTGCCAATTTATACTTCCATTAACTATGTAAGCGCTTCATTTTCTCCACATCCATATTATCACGTTTTCATTCTTTTGTATAATAGCTCATGTAAGGTGTCAAGTGATGTCTTGTTGTTTCTGTTTGCATTTCCCTAATAACAATAGATGATGAACAACTTTCCTGTCTATTTGTATGCTTGTCTTCTTTAGAGAACTATCAATTCATATATTTTTGCCTGTTTTTAACTGAATTATTGGGTTTTCTGTTGTGTATATGTGTCCTTTATATAGTTTGGTAATAACTGTGTCAAAAGTATGATTTGCAATTATTTTGTCCATTTAATAGGCTACCTTTATTGGATGATATTTTCTTTACTGTGCCGTAGCCATTTGTTTGATATAGTCTTCTTTGTTTATTTGGGCTTTATTTTCTTTGACATTAATTTTAAATTCCCAAAAACACCTGTGACCCATGTCAAGGACTGTTTCACTAATTTTCTTCTATGTGTTTTTAGGGTTTAGGTCTTACATTCAAATCTTTATTTCATTTTGAATTATTTTTTCTGTACGGTGTTTAGTAGTGATATAGCAACAAACTTCTGCATTTGATTGTCTAGTTTTTCCAACACCATTTATTGACATCTTCATCCACATGACATTCTTTTAACTCCCTTGTTTAAATTAATTTTCAATATATGTGTGCATTTATTTATGGGTTCTCAATTTTGTTCTATTGATCTGTGTATTTGTTTCTATTCTAAATACCATGCTGATTTAATTACCATTGTTTTGTAGTTTAGTTTGAAATAAGGTTTGGGACACCTCCAATTTTGTTCTTTTTTCTCAGGATTGTTTCTGCTCTGTTGTAATTTTTTAGCTCTAAATACACTTTGTGAAATATGTGATAGGGATTTTTATAGGGATTACATTAAATCTGAATATCACTTTATATAATATAGCAATTTTAGCAATGCTAATTTTTTCAGTTCAGCAAGTATGCATTTTCAGTTATTAGTTTTATCAGTATTATTAGTATTACTTATATTGCTGTTATTATACTGAAATCCTGTTATTCTGGTGATAAAGCATGAGGGAGGAAGCACGTTCTGAAATTTGATTATTAAATTTCCATCAAGCTGGCGTAACTTGCATGCATCCCAAGATCACAGATTTGCAGCCCGAGGCTGGGGACGATAAACAAAATGACCAACTAATAAAATAAATAAATGCTTCTTCCTCTTTTCTCTTCCTGCCTGTCTAATTGTCTTCATTCCTGCCTGTACCTTAAAATAAATACAATAAAAACAAATTTCAGTCTTTAGTAGGACCATTTCTGTGGATGTTCAGATGTGTTTTCTCAGATAATCCAACTACCTGAGAATTCACCAATTCAGAGGGTAAAGAAGGCTATAGTTGTATAAAATGCTAGTGCAGCCTTTATCCATGGACAGTGGTCCTTTCTTATGCAAAATGTTCTATGTATATTTCGTAATAATTCTTCCCCTTTCCTTGCAAGAAACAATTAGTGATATTTTTGCTTCCTCACCATGAGAAATTGATGACATTATTGGACATTCAACCAAAAAAAACCTTAAACAGTCCCAAGACCATAGCCACTTGTAGCTTTTTATTCTCATACTAGGCCATTTTAACCCTCCAGTAATTTGTCATAATTATCAATTAAGTGTTTTCATTAATCTATGCTCCAGCAGGCTTGTTCCAGGTAAGCAGATCTCCACAATAACTCTCCAAGTTCACCTATCTCTTCAGGTTTAAGGGAGGCAGTTGTCCTGCAATCTCAATTCTCTGAAAGCTACTGACTTTCAGTTTTGTCATATATTATTATTTAATTTAAGGTCAGAAATGATAACTTTCAAGTGCTTCTAAGTTACAATTGAAACAGGAGGTTCATTTTTTTACACAAAATGATCACTTTACCAAATCCACTGATAATAAATTTTAAATATTTATAAATGATAAAAATGAATCCCTATTTGGTAGTTTAATTTTTTATATATAGCATGTCCAAAATTATGAGATAGTATAAAGAATATAAAATATTTATCATCTATTTTATAGAAATTGTATTATGTGTCTTAATATAGTAAAGGATGATATATTGATAACAACATTGAGATATACTGCAATTTCTGATATATTTCTCCTCAGTTTCCTCAGATGTTATAACAAATAAAATATTAAAGAGATATTTTTGAATGGTGATTCCTAACTGCAATGTGCAATGTAACATTTTCAGGAAAAGTTAAATAGCACTAAGGGCATATTTGTAATTATTTTTAGTCTATTGTAACTAATTAGTTAAATTAGATTTGGAGAAGCTAACTGAAACATAAATAAAAATAAACAGTGATAAAATAATCAGTATAAAAGTTAAATTGAATACATTACTTTTATGTTAATAGGAAATATCCAATGGTATTAAAGGGTTACATATTAATCAATTCTGTGATTCTTTGTTTTATTTTTGTTTCAATTGTAACTTAGAAGCACTTGAAAGTTATCATTTCTGACCTTAAATTAAATAATAATATATGACAAAACTGAAATGATATAACTTGCATACTTTGTCCTTTTAAAAACATTTAAGATCCAAGCTTGGTAAAATTTTGCACTCAATATTTTTAGTTTTAATTGGTTTCTTGTATCAGTATGGCTGACCTCCTATTGCTTTATCAGATCATCTAATAATCCTGGAACTCTTAAAAGAAAGAATGTTCTCCCAAGTTTATAAGCTCATGACCCACCATTGTGCTTTTCAAGCCACTGTGACCTTCTTGGCTTATCATTCACTTAATAAAATGAACTTCCTTTTATGATGGTGCTAAGTCTCTGTGTTTAGATAACCAGTGACCTTTTCTCTTATAGTAATAGTTTTTTTTTTCAAGTTTAGTCATTTTAAAGTTAAAGTTGATAGTTTTATACATCTATTTTTAACTGTAGGAATGTGAGAAACATCAACAACTAGTGACATATCCAGCTTGAAATTTTGTCAGGTTGCATAAAAGCTCGACATACATACATGTAGTTTCGTGAGTTACATTAAATAAAATGTTATTCACTGTTTGTCAAATAAAGATCATAGTCCATAAATGCATACTTTATATTCCAGGTATTTATACTGAGTCAAAGACTATTGATACTTTCTGGATATAGTATGCACAATTGTGATATGAATGATTAAACTATAGCATTATTTCTGAAGGTGCATGTTTATTGGTTTATTTTGGTATTCTTATCTAATAACAATGTTCATAGTGTTCTTGTAATGTTTGTATGCTCTAGATCAGAATTTTTATCAGTATTACATATGCTTGTGTCCCCCTCAGATAATATTTCTTATAGTTCCCAGTTTCCTAAAAGGGAATTTATCTCCAAAAAAATCCTTCCTGTCACTTATAGAAATTAGGAGATTTACAACCCCTGTCTTATTTTAATTGAAGTGTATGATAAGGCTATCCTAAAAACTACATATTTAACTAGTAGGGGTCTTCCAAAGACTGGTAAGAATATTCCCAAATATTTATGGATATAAAGAAATAAAATATATTTACTATATTATACTTTTATATACTGAGATTTTCTTAATTATAATTGCTAATAATATTCACATCTAAAAAAGAGAGACAATGTAGGGGACATTCTATAAGGCATTAATAATGATTCTTGACATAATTTTGTTTTTAGCAAAATTAACATTCCAACTGTTTGTTCAGATACCCTAAGTCAATACAGACTTGTGGGAAAATTAATATGTTCAAGTTACAATTATTTATCAGCAATTCATGGTAAAATTAAGATAGAAGGCACATACCTCAACAATCGAAGTAGTATATGACAAACCCACAGCCAACATCATAATGGGTTAAAACTGAGAGTATTTCCCCTAAGATATGGAACAAGACAAGCTAGCCCAGAAACACTACTATTCAACATAGTGCTGAAAGTGTTGGCCAGAGCAATGAGACAAGAAAAGCACACCAAAGTAATGCAAATTGGAAAAGAATAACTAAAACTATCATTATTTTCAGATGATGATATGCCTAGAAATTAAAAAGGGAAGGAAAATCAAAGACAAAAACCAGCTAAAGAAAGCAAATAATAAAACTTAAAGCAGAAATAAAGTTGAAAACAAAGATCATCCAAAGATCAATACATCCAAGAGCTGGTACTTTGAAAAATAAAGTAAATTGATTCACTCACCAACAAACAAAAATCCCAACAACAAAAAAACCCAGAAAATCCTAATAAGAAAAATCAGAAATGAAAGAGATGAAATTACAATTGACATCAAAGAAATACAATCGATCATGAGAGTTAGAAATACTTATATGCTAACAAAATTGTCAATTATCAAAAAATGGACAGGTTTCTATAATTCTACAACCTCTCATAGCTAAACTAAGAAGATACAAACAACTCGAACAGACATTTAAGCAATAAAATCTCCCACAAAACAAAAGGTCAAATTTGGATAACTTTACCAGAAAATTCTACCAAACATTCAAGAAAAACTAAGGCCTATATTTCTTAAATACTTCCACAAAATTAAAGGGGAAGAAAATCTTTGAAATTAATTTTTAACCTAATTCCAAAGACAACACCAAAAAAACAAAACAAAACCAAAAACAAACAAACATAAAAACAACTGGAGGACATTTTCACTGAAAAATATAGACCAAAATACCCTCAACAAAATCCTACAAAATAAATCAATAGCACATCAAAAATAAAGCTTCTACACTGCATCAAGTAGAATTCTACGGATGCATGATGTTCAACACACAAAAATCCATGTAATACACCACATCAGTGAAGAGAATATCAAGAAACGTAATCATCTCAATAGATGCAGAAAACACATTTGACAACATTCAACACCCATTCATGATAAAAACTCTCACCAAAATAGGATTGAAAGGCATATACCACAACATAAGAAAATAAATATATGACAAACCCACAGCCAATATCATATTTCCTGGTGGAAAACTGAAAGATATTTTCCTAAAATCTGAAACCAGACAAGATTGCCAGTATTACCATTGCTATTCAACATAGTTCTGCAGATGCTGACCAGAGCAATAAGACAAGAAAAGCATGTTAAAGGAGTCCAAATTGGATAAAAAGAAAAAAATAAAACTATCATTATTTGCAAATGACCTGGAAATAGCTAGAAAATTCTAAAGACTCCATGATAAAATTGGTAGAAACAATAAATGAACACATCAAATTGACCGAATATAAAGTCAACAAAACAACAACAAAAAAAATAGTAGCTTTCCTAAATGTAAACAATGGACTAGAGGGAAAAGAAATTAAGGATGAAGTCCCATTCATAACAGCATCAAGAAAGGTCAAATACCTGGATAAACTTAACAAAGGAAGTGAAAGACCTCTATGTGGAGAGCTAGAGAAACTTAAAAGAAATAGAAGACACAGAGAGATGGAAAACTATTCCATGTTCATGCATTGCAAGAATTTAAATTGTAAAAATAGTCTTTCTACCTAAAGCAGCATATAGGTTTAAATATAATTCTCATCAAAATTTCATGGATATTTTTCAAGGAAATGGAATAAAAAATGCTGGTTTGTATGGAATCACAAAAGGCCTTGAATAACCAAAGCTATCTTAAGAGACAAAAAGAACAGTGGTGGAATCTCACTACCAACTTCAAACTATGTTGCAGTGTGGTCATCATCAAAATGGTATGGTACTGGAGCTAAAAGAGACACTGATCAATGGAATCAAATTTAGAGCCCAAACATAAATTCACACTTTTGTGGACACAATATATGGCAAAGATGCAAAGAACATATAATGGAATATGGAAAGTTTATCCAAAAATGATGTTGGGAACTGGAAAGATACCTGAAAAAAAAAAAAGTTAGATTATTCATCAGCACACACAAAAGTTAACTCAAAATGTATCAAAGACCTGACCATAAAACCTAAACTCATATTTAGAAAAAACATGGGAAAAAAACTCCATGACTTCAACCTCAAAGATATCTTTGAAGAAGTACAGCTACAGCTAAAGAAACCAAAGCAAAACTAAACAATTGGCACTACTTAAAACTGAAAAAAAAAAAAAAAAAAAAAAAAAAAAAAAAAAAAAAAAAAAAAAAAAAAAAAAAAAAAAAAAAAAAAAAAAAAAAAAAAAAAAAAAAAAAAAAAAAAAAAAACAAAAAAAAAAAAAAAAAAAAAAAAAAAAAAAAAAAAAAAAAAAAAAAAAAAAAAAAAAAAAAAAAAAAAAAAAAAAAAACACTACTATAAAAAAAACAACCCACAGAATTAGAGAAGATAATCACACAACATACATCAGATACGAGCTTAATCTTCAATATGTATATAAGAAGCTCATAAATCTCAACCAAAAAAAAAAAAACAACTCACTCATAATGTGGGTAAAGGAACTGAATAGACACTTCTCTAAGGAAAACACACAGATGGCTGACAAACACCTGAAAAACATTGCTCGGCATCACTCATTATCAGAGAAATACAAATAAAAACTATGCTACTTCACACCAGTGAGAATGGCCTATATCAAAAAGACTGGAAATAGCAAGTGTTGGAGAGAGTGTAGAGAAAAAGGATCCTCCTACACTGATGGTGGGAATACAAATTGGTGCAACCTCTTGGGAAAACAGTCTGGAGATCCCTCAAAAGAATAAAGATGAATCTAGAATTTGATCCAGCAATCCCACTCTTGGACATATACCCAAATGATCCAAAATCCATAATGAGAAAAATATCTGCTCATCTATAACCAAAACAGCACAGTTCACAATAGCCAAGACATGGAAGCAACCTAAATGGTCATCAGCAGATGACTGTATAAAGAAATTATGGTATATATACTCAATGGAATTTTATGCAGCTCTAATAAAAGGTGAAATTGTGCCATTTGAAAAAGCTTGGATGGCACTGGAGGGGGTATCATGCTAAGCATGAAAAAGAAAGAAAAAGAGAAATACAGGATGGTGTCTCTTATATGTGGAGTATAATGAAGTGAAACAAAGGAACATACAAATCCCAACAAAAAAAATCAACTCAGGACTGTGATTACTGGGAGGGTACAGAGGGGAAAAGGGATGTAGACAGGAGAAAAGGTAGCGGTGAAAGACACTGGAACTTTGGTGGTGGTTGTAGTGTGGAAATATAGACTGAGAAGCAATTTCAATATCCTAAAATGAATATAGTTTTGTGAAGTGAAAAAATTAAAAAAATTAGATTTGGAACACATTTTATCATTTTATTCTTATCAAAATTAATATGCTAAATTTTTCTTCAGAGTCCCTAAGTCAACTTATACTTGTGGGAAAATTAATATGTCCAAGTTATAATTATTTCTCAGTGGGGACTAAACTGGGATTAAAATTTGGCTTAGGCAACATAATAAGCATAAAATACATATTTGAAAAAGTGAGCAGTAACCATAAATTTGTCTTCTCAAAAAAATAATGTTCTATGATAATGGCATTAGCATAACAGTATAGTGTGATTGAAATCCTACACAAAATCAGGCACGACTCCATGCAGACATTTCTCAAAATCACTGTATTTAACTCATATTATCATTAGTCACATTTTATAGAGAGCAAACTAAACCCAAAGTTGTCAGTCACCTTCCCATAACTTGTAGGCACTGAGTACACAACAAAATGTTCTTGTTTTTTATTGAAGCAATATTAATTTTTTAACACTACATAGATTTCAGGTGTACAGACTTATATGTTAACATTTGTATATATCATGTTATACTTGACACCAAAAGTTCATTTTTCTTCCAGACCAAGTCATTTTTTTAAACTCACTTATTCTCATTTGAGTACCTGAAAGTCATACTCCCTAATTACTCAGTGCTTTGTGTGAAAACTTGTTTTATAGAATTCATTTGCATTACTTCACATGACTTTTTAGAATAAAACCAACTAAGACTATAATTTCCCAGGTATAGACAAAAGAAGACTTAAGTTCAGAATGGTTAAATACATGGTGTCAATTACATCCACAGGGTGATGACACATTGATGATTTGAATTTAATGTTTTATTCTGTATTCTGTTCTTAGCCTATGTAGTGACTGTCCTTATGAAAGATACCTTCTATTCATCAAATACAGTTCTATATCATTGTTCTTTTAGTCTTTCTAATAAGATAATACTTTCTATTAATATATAGTGGCCCAATTGAATCTTTTTACTTCACAGCCATCTATTAAAGTATTTGAAGTCTTAAATTTATAACTAATTCAATATTTCTGCTTATGAATCATGCACTATTTCCATTTTATTCTTTTAATAAGATAATTGTTTAATTATGCATGCATTAATAATTCTATTATTATTTGTACTGGTATTGCCTTGTTGATTGTCAAATGACATAAAATAGAAAAATCATATGAGTAACTTTGAACAAATCCAGGGCTGAAAAATGTTTTAAACATTAATATGCTTTTGGAACCAAGGTTGCCCTCTTTTTGTTCTCTGTTAAAGTTTTTCAAAAAGTGTTAGTCAATAAAAAAATGACTGAGTTCATAGTTTTAAGCGTGATAGAATGGCACAAGCTAAAAACAGACGTCATCTGAGAATGCAATAATTTGGAATATTATTGATTATAGTTTCCAGAGCAAGAACACTTAGCACATTATTTATTATTGCTAGAAATAACTTTTATTATCTATGTGTGTAATAAATGGAAAGTTTCATTTGAGAAGTTGTTGACATGAGTGTACATTATAATAATATTACATTCTATTGCAATTCACAGTACAACTAGCCTGTAGATATGAAAATTAGGGTAAATTTTAAAACAAAAGAATGTGCTGACAAAAGTGTTGCAAGTTTAAATTAATCTTCCAAATCTACTTTATGACTTTTACTTGCAAGATAGTCTTTATGTTTTGTTTCGCTTTATTTTCTTTTGTTTTAAAGGTAAGTTACAGGCAGGAATGAAGGTGAGTAGAGGCAGGCATTGAGGAAAAGAGAGGAGGAAGAAGCAGTTTATTTATTTTATTCAGTTGTTCATCTTGGTTGTTCCTCCAGCCCCAGGAAATGAATCCATGTCCTTGGGATGTATGTGGACAGTGCTTGGCTAGAGCTGGCAGAAATAACTGCTACTCTACTAGGGGACTCTAGAAAGACATTCTTTTTAATACATTTCTGGAATGCAAATTGTGTTTTCTTCACTTTTAAACTAACTCCATCTTTGGAGATAAAATATTCTTTAGGAAAGTCAGTACGAATAAACCTGAATACTGAAATTTTTACCACTATACTGACTTTCAGGATAAATTGACTCTGATAAACTTCTTCAGATTAGAATATAAAAATACAATATTATAGGTTGGAGAAGTTAAGTAATATCCTAGCGAGTATGCAACTCTCTGAGTCAATTTTGCAATTATTAAAACAGGATTGTAAACCTCACATACACAAGTGTACCACACAAACTTGTTAATAGTCATGCCAGTCTTTATGAAAGCATAGTCCTCATCAACATTTTTGGTGTGTACATTAAAAATAATTCTAGACCCAAATTCATATCTACAGACCCAGAAAACTAAGACTGATGTCAGAATGCATATTTTGAGGACTAGTGTCACAGAGGCTTCTGATGCAAACAAACATAAATTAAAGTGGAGATTCTGTCACATATTAGTTGAGAGTCTTTGAGCAAGTTGAGATTTCTGTAAACTCTCTCATCCATTATAAAAATGTGGATATATTGATACTCATTTCAAATTATTCTTTTAAAATTAAATGAGATAGTGGATTTGAAATATATACATTCCACTCCATGGATTTAAATAATCAATAAATTTAGATTAGTATTATTACTATTATTAGTATTATTACTAGTAGTATTTATATCTTTGGAAAAGCTGTAATGATGCTGTTTCTTGATCCAAATGAAAAACTTGAATTACATATGAAGTGACATTGATCTCATAAATGTCTCAAGAACTTCTACCACATGCATTTTTAAGTAAATAATTTTAAATGGTGTGTTTTGATTCAATTATCTTCCTCTTTCACATTTTGCCAATTCATCCTCTAAAATAAATCTTCAGTATATCTACTTCTATACATTCATGCTGACCTACCTTTCCAACCCAAGCCAACTCACCTCTTTCTGGGAATGAAGCAATAGCCTTCTAAAGAAAAACACATAATCATTGACAATCAAAATTGATTGATATAGTTTCCTATTTAAGACTATTAACAACAACCAATTATTAATTTCAAAAAACCTACCCTCAATAATGCATTTAAAAAAATTCTTGCAAGTTCTGCTCCTTACCTATCCCTTCAGCCTCATCTTAGAAAATGTGACCCTTTCATTTCTATTTTTCAGTTACATTTCACTTCTTTCTTCAGATAGTCTAATTTAGCACTTCTCTGAGGAATGTGCATACATATACTTCCTTTGGTTATGGGTTCAAACTCAACTTTCTCTAGATTTCTGGGTATCTCAAAATTTAGTAGACTTTTTTGCCAAATTTCACTCCCTCAAAGAAATATGCCCTAATTACAATTTAAATTAAATTCTCCTGCAGTACTTCCATTTTTCTCTAATTGGAATATATATGATGCCACTATTACTTTCTAATCTGAAACATTTAAAATATATATGCATGTATACATATATATGTGTACACACATGTACACATACATATATATATATACTGTGTATATGTGTTTAAAATATTTTTACTAGTTTAATACCAGTTTCCCCTGTTATACTCTAATATCCATGAAGACATATGGACTGTTTATTCTGTTTTTTTTTTCTTTATAGTCATCAGGGCTGGAAGAATAGCCATGAAACATTAGGTACTCAGATTGTAATCTGAATAGATGATTTGATAATCCAGATATCCCTTTAAAATACCTGTTGTCAAACTTGCACATTTATAATATTTTATTCCAAATTGAGATTCTTTTAAGTCTTGGGAGGAAATATAGCACATAATTATTGCTGTTATTTTAATAGAAGGCAAGAAAACTTACATAATTTTCAGACCCTTAGGTCTTATGCTCTTCATTAGGCAACATACTTTAGATGTTAACTGTGTAAAATTGGTTCAGAATACAAGTCTCCTTTTTCAAATGATTTCTATGGATAAATCAGGAGGCCTGAATAATTCTTTGGATAATAGCTATGGCTAAATCAGCAGATCTGAATAATTCTTTCCTCCAATAGTAGGTACTGTACTGTGGGTCAAGTAATCCAAGTACTGATGGGGTTTTGTGACATTAAGTGCGACAGTTCATAAATAATGATATACACTTTTAAGATCTCAAAGTATCTTACCTTTAAGCCTCAAATTATTTTCTTCTTACTTTCTGTTTTTATTTTGTGGAATTTAGGTACAGTTATTTTCAAGATTAGGCAAATTGCTAGTGCTTTTGTCTGATTATTTTCGCGAAACTGGCAAAATTCAGAACTATTATAATTCTGTATAAAAAATTGGCCTTAAACCCCTCTCTTCAGGATAGTTAAATAGAGTATATGCCAGCATTATGCACAAATTATTTCTTTCAACCATAAAATAGTCTCAAATATGAAATATTTTTATTTACATTATAGAGATGAGAAATCTAAGATCCAAGGTTCAGTTATTATGCTTAATATATTCAGCGTATATTAAGTTTTTTTATTTTCCCACTTATTAAATGCTTAAGTCCTATAAGCAAAAAAAGAGAGGTTTTATTTTATTTTAAAGGAAATTGTGAACATAAGCAATACACAAATATGTAATAAAAATTTTAAGGATAGTGAAAATAAGGGAATATAAATAATACAGATATATGTATAGGTGAGGAAGTTAGAGAAACTGAGTTATTTCAGATGTTTTGTCAAATAAGTCTCTTCTAATTGTTCAAATTCAATTATAAATTTTATTTAAAAAAGAAAATGAACTATAAAAGTATCCAGGCGAGTGGCTACCCAGGAAGAGGAACAGAAAGGATGGAGTCACCAAGGCAATAAGTCTAGCAATTAAAGATAGCAAGATGGCCTGGAAGAGAGTTCAGTGAACATAGAATAGAGCAATTGGGGGTGAAAGAGTTAGACTTTTAAAAATATAGATTCACAAAGGCCATAGACATGTCTTAAGTCTTCTAAGCTTGAACAGTAAAGTTTGGGGGGTGTGTTTTAAGTTGTATAGAGACATGATTTTTTTTTTCCTATTAACAGATTATTGAGATACAATGGAAATATATTTTAACATATTGAAGTACACAGTTCAACAGTTATTATGTGCACAGTGGTACAATTAATACCACTATTTATTTTATAATATTCTTATCATTTCTCAAAAGAAACTCAGTATTCACTAACAGTTATTCCTCATTATTCTTCTCTCAATTATTGATGACTTACTACAGAGAGATAGATACATACATACATACCTATGTAGAATATGTGTGATTGTTTAATGTCTTTCTTTCTCACTAGACTATAAAAGTCATAAAAGACAATGAAAACTTCTTGGCATAAAATATTCACTTGATGAATATGTCCAGTTTAGCAAATGGATTATGTAAAGAAATACTTCTTAAAAATTTCCAATTAAATTGTACTTGAAATATATTATATTAGTCACATTTGGTAACTACCAGTAACTTATGGATTATTGGTGCAGTATATTGGAATTTTCTAAAACCTTGTTGCCAGGGACAGTTATATAGTCCTATTGCATTATAGTCTTAAGTAAAGTACAATTTCAAAACCATAGTTGATTTCTATCTTTTTAATAGAATAAAGATATCGGTTGATTTTTCTTTTCTTTTTTTTAAATAATTTTTATTGAAACAACATTGTATTATAACACTATAAATGTTTTAGGTGTGCATCATTGTAAGTCATGAGTGTATAGGTAGAATTAGCATTATAAGTCAAAGATTCCTTTTTACTTGATTAATCATTTCTGCTTTAAATGTGACATTTATTGTATCATAAAAATTATCTTTTTAGTTGTACAATTAAATATCCATGCTTCTTTCATTTTTGTATAGATATAGCCCATTAATAAGCATAAAACATAATATCAAATACATTCTTTTTTTAGATATATTAATTATTTCTAGTTTTACTCTACGATGAGAATTGAATTTTTATTTCTCTTTAGGGTCAGTTTTCAAGGTAAAATTATTTATTTCTTTTTTGTTCACTTATATTTTCTTTTGTTAATTTGTTAAACATGCAACCATAAGTTAAAAAAGATAAAGTTGAAATGAGCTAAAGAAAATTATATGGGTTATCCATATTCTCTGACTCAATGACATACTATTATACATTTTTACATAGCAAATATAAAGTTAATCTGATCTCTAGTAAAGTGACAGAATTTTTTATTATGGACCTTGGGTTATAGCTTGCAGATAATGATAACTATGAGTATCAGACGCAATATTAGCAGGTTATCTGATATTTTAAAGAGAAACTGGAAAATCAGATTATTTAAATGTGGTACCCTCTGTCTTAAATATTACCAGTCAATTAAAACAATAAAAAAACAAAACATATTTCCTAAAACTCCATGATACAAATGATATAGCCTTGGGCCAATTTTATACTATGGGTGAGCTCTATTCTACTCCACTGTCTTAATTATTTTGGAGTTTATTTCTTTTAATTCTGTTGTATGGCAGATGAATCACAATGGATAAGAAGAGAAAAAAATGTCTAAGGTAAAATAGCTCCTCTTTGGGAGAAGACTCAAAGATCTTTGAATAAAATGCAGGGGGATAATTGAAAGGAAAAAATACTTTATATGGCATACAGAATTCCTTCTCATATAATAGAGGCAATTCTATCTTTATCTACAGCATTGCTTCTTAAAGCCCAAAGGAAGACATCGCCGAGCTCACGTGGATATTGAATCTTATCATTGGCATGCAAAAGCATTAGCTTTTGGCAAAAAGGAAGGAGTAAGAATTAAATCTTCAAAATAGCTTCAATTATAGCAGCAGGATTAGTATGTAGTATTTCTCTTTGAGTTCTCACATGGATTTAAGATCTATTGCTTTTTTTTTTTCCATAAACTTTTAAAGTATGTCTCTCTTTTCTGAAGAGAACAGCATTATCCTTAATTAAAACTCCTGAGAGAGCTTTAGAGGTCTATAGTTCAGATTGTAGTGTTTGAATGCTTTCATTTTAAGAATTTAAGCTCAGCCTTCCAAGTTTCTGATTTTGTTTCAAGATTGGTGATTTGATGGGCATAGGAATCAATTTAGTTTCAAGTGCTTGGATAGCTTTTAATATGGTTTGTAAAGATATCTCCTTTACCAGCTACATGCAGATTAAGATTTTTCTATATCGGTAACAACAGCAAGACAAGTTCACTGTAAATTTAGAGAACTGAAAATTTATAGATTGACAAATGATGTTGTCAGTTTTTAATAAAATACCTAATATAATTAAATTACTGAAATAATAATGATATTCTGTTATGAAGGCAAATATAAATAACCTAAAGGGTCAAATGGGCATACTGGAATCAAGGGACTTGAAAATAGTTCTGTGTCTTTCATTGACCTTGAATACATTCCTTAATATCTTACCAGATGTAAATTTTTCATTTAAAAAAAAAAGTGGTGTTGAATTTGAACTCTTCAAAGTTCTATTTAGTCCTATAATTCTGCTTTCCCATGTCCCATTTTCTGCAGTCATATGCTGAGTTGTTAAAGTCTTCATCAAGAGGGTGAAAAAATGGACATCAAAACCTCTAAGTAATCTGTTTCTACCACGGTGTTGGGGGATTTGGTGGCAGATCAAGAAAGAATTTTCAGGCATTTTAAAGTGGTGCAACTCAGTAAGTTTATTAGAAAAATTAAGATAGCCCAGGGATAGAGAACTATGGATCAGCACAGAACTGCTCCCCCATCAGACGGAGTGGTAGCCAGATCTATAACCTGTCCAGGCATGGGACTGGGGTTTTTGAGCAGAGTACATCTACAAAATAATGCTTATAAAAGAACAGTGAGAAGAAATCTTAAATGAGATAAGAGGCAGAGAGGAAGGGCATTCTGTGAAATTTTTCAAAGGCGTGTGTTATAGTCCATAGAGCTGTTGTTTCAAGGAATTTATGACTTCTTGTTCCCTGGGAGGCCTGATCAGTCCAGCTCTCTCAAACCAGGTAGATTTTAAAAACTTACAGAAATGTTACATGCCTTTCAAACTTCCTCTCATCAGCTGTTACCTTGGAAAAATTATCTGAGGTTTCCAAACCTTATTTTCTTACTGGTAAAATGTACTGTTAGAGTATTTCTTTTTCTAAGATATTGTTAGGAAGTTTAAATGTGAAGAATTTTAATCAAACTTGGAAAGTCAAGTATGCAAACAAAAAATAAAAAAGTAAATGTAAGCCTAATGGAGCCAGGCAACCTCCAGACTCTCCTTGCCATAGAGCTGTCAAATGCAAGAAGAGTAGCTAGAAGTTCAGGATGTAATCGTAACTTAATCTGAATCATTTGTTTCCATTAAACTCCAAAAGTAGCCAGCTTTTTGAGGATTTGCGTGTATTTGATGTGTGACTGTGTGTATGTTTGCACTCACAATGTGAGTGTAAGTATGTGTGTGTTAATTTTCATCTTCCTTACCAGACCTGCAAGTCAAAATAAAAAGTCAGCAGCATCTTAATGGCATTAACAAGTGACAATGAGTTTCAGTACCCTCATTAAAAAGTCCAATCATTCTACATAGAATCACTACTTTTGGGGGTTTTAAATCAGTGAACTGTCTTAGTACAGGACTTTCTTAACTCTTGCTTGCCAAACTCAGTTATCTTTCATCAACTTGGTAGTATATTCTTACAATGATTCAAGGTCATTTCCATACATTCATAGTATAATATTCCCTGCCTTTTCTCATGTACATATTATAATATTTCTTTTTTTTTTTCTATTCTATTCATTCTAAGAGCTATCCAAGAATCCTGGCCCCAAATGCATCATTCACTAGATATTTATCATGCCTAGATTGACAGGAAAACACTGGAGTCTTGAACAAATCCCTGTCACTGACCTCTTCTTTACACAATCATCGCCAATATCTTTCAAAGAAATTTCAATAAAAGAAAGAAAAAAGTTCACCCATCAAATTCACCAGGCTATTTTTCCCATTTATATTTATTTAAATTGTATTTTGACAAATGCTTCTGTTTGTCCCTCTGGAACATGCAGTCTCAAACTGGGTAGTCTCTAGAGGGAAGAAAAAGTAATTTCAACTTTAGCATGATCTTTATAATATCCTCCTATCTTTCTGGTGATATTTCAAGAAACATAGCTAGTTTATCATAAGTGTAAGATTCTTAATGTTATGGTAAAAAATGGTCCCACATACAGCTAAGTTCTAGATCCAGATTCTACTACTGCCTCCTCAGGTTTAATGCTGATAAAACCATGCATTTTTGGCTCCTATTACTTGTACTAGTCCAAACTCAATTTTTACTTGTATTTTTATAAAATTTTAAAGAATGGCTTGCCCAAATGAAAGTCCTCTCTTCATCTCTCCAATCCCATACATCTCTAATATATGAATACCTTAATTTCCAATATCTTTTGGAAAAACAATATTCTTTTATCTTGATGCTACCCACCAGAAAGACAGAATTGGCCTAAACATTTTAATTTTGTCATGCTGGCCACATTCAACTACCCAGATCAATAAAGAACTTGAAGTAACATGTGCTGTAGTATGCTGAACCTAGAAAGGTGTTTTTCGTCATAGCTCACCAATTAATTCTTAAGCATCATTATGGCTATTGAATTCTCTTAATATCTTTATCCCTCTTGAACTTGAGAGTAAAGTGAAAGGGAAACCAGGGGAACTCTGGAATCATAAGTGAATAATTCTTCTATTTTTTGTTGATTTTTAAATTATTTTAATGTCATGGTTCACATCACAGTTCAGGAAATGATTATTGGAGGATAGCAAAGCATAAGAAGAAACTTGCTTTTGGAAAAAAAATTAAAACTTATATGACCAAAAATGAAATGAATTAAGATAAAACTTTATTTTTGTTTTTATTCATCATTTATTCAACTTCATTGCTTGAGAACAGTAGCTTCAGACACAAATGATAAAAATTATGAATAAAATTAGATAATTCATCCTAACTGTGGCTCCATTATCAAATCTGCTACTCAAATATCCACTTAAATTGTTTGAGGATCTATGAACTAAAAGGTCTATGGAAGTATGAAGAAAGGGGTAACTAGAATATATGTGTGTGTGTGTGTATATATATACCTTAATATGGCATGAAACTTATTATCAAGGGTTTTATTATGGTATAGGTAGGATAGAAGACATTCAATAAGACAATATTAGCTATAGAGAAATGGGCCTATAGACTATGGAATTTGCCACATTTAAAAGTCAAGGTTTTGGTTTTCTAATAATGTTCTTGCCCTCAAATAACTTGGAAATATTTGTTTAATTAAAATAGTGATAGTCAAATATTTTATGTAAAGGGCAGGTAATATTTTATGCTTTGTGATTTATAAGTTCTCTGTAGTAACATTCCACTCTGTTCATATAATGCAAAATCAACCATAGGAAATATGTAAACAAACTATCATGGTTGTATTCCAATGAAACTTTACTTAAGGGTACTGAAATTTGAACTTCTTATAATTCTCACATGTTACAAACTATTTGTATTCTTTTTATTTTTCTAAACATTAAAAATGTAAAAACCAAAGGTGAACTGAATTTAGCCTGTGGAGCATATAATTTATCTATGACTTAGAATTATGAATATATTAGAACATTAATTTATAGAGAAGAATAGAGGTTGCTGGATTTTTTCTTCTAAGAAATTCTCATGTTTGGGACAAGATAACTGATGGAAGACGGCATTTCTGTTTGATGGAATGAGGGATCGTGGAACTGTATGTCAGATTTAGGAGCTAGAATATGTCTTTTGCATCTTGAACTACATGCATTGGGCTTTTCTTTCTTGTTTTTTTTTTTTTTATGTATTGTCTATACTTTATACTCTGTAACCTTTCCTGTAACAATAAATTAAATACCTAAATTCCTTTAGTTCTCTACTCTTCCCTCTTCCCCTTGCTGGTCTTGTATTTTTTATGTCTGTATACAGTTTGACTAACATGAAAAGTATTAGAAAAGCAACCTCATATTAACTAGATGTATCTATCTAAATTAAACATAGAAAACAAGCAGATGCTATTTAACAAACTTTAACAAATGTGTAAGTTTAAAATTTTAAATAATAAGTAGTTGTATGTGTAATTTTCTATTAAAGCTTCATTATTTTAACTCATGCATTTATGAGTAGACAGTGTATTATTATTGATTCCCTTCAGAAGGTAGAATAAAAATAAAATATTGTTTTGCTCTTAGTAAAACATACTTCACTCTCTTGCCGGTTTCTTTCTACTTCATACTTGATTTATTTGCCCACATGGCAGATTAGCATTTTAAAAAGAATGGAGTCTTTTCTAGTTAATTGAAATCATTCCAAGTACATCTGTTCTCAAGGATATTTTGCCAGAGTCCCCTTCCCACACAGGAACTCTGGAGCAAAAATTGACAACTGTTGCCTGTGAAGAAGCAAGGAAGTTGCAAAGTTGACTAAAGTTGTTAAGAAAGTTGAATAGCTGAAGACAATCCAAACTTTCATATCTCACTCTAGACATATGGGTTCCTTTTGAAAAAAGCATTTTGAAATATGGAATTTGAGATTTTATCAATTTAACCTTGAGAGTTATTAAATTAATAATATTTCTTTTTTGCAGTACTATGTACCATAGAAGAATTAATGTTACCCAAATATTTTTCTGATATATTTATTTCTTGGAAGAAAATAATAGTGTGGGTAGATTTATGAGTATAAAGATCCAGTATTTTTAAAATTCTAATTAAAATAATCTATTATTAACAAAATCATATAAAGTAAATAAATTTGTTAACCAATCAACACACTGACTTTGGCAAAACAGACGTGATATCAACCTAGTCAATTATTACTGTCTTGTTTATTAAATAAATAAAGGTTTACTCTTATAAAGAGGTATATTTTTCTCTAAGGATTTATGAATGCATGAGTTAAGCAAAGAAAATGTGTGTGAGATAATTTATTTTGCATTTCAATTATCTATTTTGTATGATGTATTTGAATTACATAAAATAATTTTTATAATTAGAGAAAATTTAACTTTTTAAATGATTTATCTTTGGAGCAGTTTTGGGTTCATAACAATATTAAGCAGAATGCAAAGAGATTTTCCACATAATCTCCCACCCCATTGAAGCATAGCCTCCTATATTAGCAACATTCCCTGCAAAGTGTTGTACATGTTAAAATTGATGAACCTACAATGACACATCACCATTATCCAAAGTCCATAGTTTATAGGAGGACTCACTCTTGATTATGTAAATTCTGTGGATTTGGAAAAATTTATAATGAAGTGTATTCATCATACAAAGTAGTTTCATTGCCTAGAATATCCTCCATTCCAACTGTTCATCTCTTCTTCCCACTAATCTTTCTCAGTCTTTTTAATTGTCTTCATAATTTTATCTTTTCCATAATGACATGTATTTGAAAAATATTTGATGTAGCCTATTTTTGAATTTTATAGTTCAAATCCAAGTCACAAATGTCAAAGAAGCTCATGTTTTTCCCATAAAGTGTAAGCTTCCAGCTTTCTAATTCAGAATCACCTGACTCTTTTGTAAATATGTATACTACCCAAATATATAAATTTGAAAAACTATAGTTATGTAACCAAATATCTGCATTTTAGAAAAATATCCTAGGTGGTTAGCTTGCATATCAAATTTTCAGAAACATGTCTCTAAGATCCAATGGCTCTTTTCTTTGCCTACTGTCTTGCTTTTGCTTTAGTATAGGTTCTTGTCAATTCTGTCAGAATAGGAAGGCATTACTTTCAGTTTCACTTACATTCTTCTAATAACTATGATTTTCAGATTTTACCTAAATTTATATGTATATAAAGAGCTTTGAAAAAAATGCTCTACCTGGACTATGACTTGAAATTATAATCCCTGGCTAGGAGAACCTAGATAACTCTCTCTCCCTCTCTCTCTCTCTCTCTCTCTCTCTCTCTCTCTCTCTCTCTGTATCTGTAGATAATAGTTATTGATGTAACTTTGCTTTAAAAAATAATATAAATTATTATGTGCTGGTTTCCTATTCCTCAAATTACTTAGAGTTATTCACCATTGCCCACTGGACTCCACCCACCCCATTCCCTGGTGGTATCCTCTGTTCTATTGTCAATGTCCAAGAGTTGTTTTTGTCTAATTTGATCCTTTAATTTGTCTCTTTGTATTCCACCTACGAGTGAGGTCATCCTACATATTCTTTTGACTCATTTCACTTTACATAATCCCCATTAGTTCCATCCATATTGATTCAAATGGCTAGATTTCATCTCTTTAAGGGCTGTATAGTTTTTCATTATGTATATGTACCACATCTTCTTTACTCATTCCTAAAATGAGGAACTCTTAAGTAGTTTCCAATTATTAGCTATTGGGAAAAGGGCTGCACTAAACATGGGAGTGCATATATCCTTGCAAATTAATGTTTTTGTATTTTTTTGGTTAATACCCAGAAGTGGGATGGTAGGATCACATAGGATTTCCATGTTCAACTTTTGAGGAATCTACATACTGTTTTCCATAAACATTTCACTAATACATTCCCACAAATGGTGTAAAATCGTTTCCTTTTCTCCACATTTTTGCCAATATTGGTAGTCTCCAGACTTTCAGATATTAGCCAATCTCTCAGGTATAAGTTTATAGGCCACTGTTGTTTTGACTTGCATTTCCCTAATAAACAGTAAGGAGGAACATCTTTTCATGTGTCTATTGGCCATCTGTATGTCTTCTTTGGAGAACTGTCTATCCAATTCTGTCATTTTATTTTTATTGGATTCCTTATTTCTGTTCTTGAGTTTTATCAGTTCTTTCTATATTTTGGATATTAAACCCTTGCCAGATATATGGAATGTAAATTTCTTCTTCCAGTCTTTTTGTTTTGATGATAGTTTCTTTCACTGTGCAGATTTTAGTTTGATGTATTCCCACTTGTTTATTTTTGTTTTTATTTCTCTTGACATTGCAGTTGAGTGTCAAAATAAGACTGATGTCATGGGATATCTTTCCTCTGTGGTATTTTAAGAATTTTATATTTTCCAGTCTTAGGTCCTAGCTTCTGATACATTTTTAATTAATTTTGTGTATGGTGTTAGAGAGTAGTTGAGCTTCATTCTTTTGACACTGTCCATTCAGTTTTCCCAAAATTGTTTAGCATAAGCTGTCGACTTATCATAGTCTTTATTGTGTTGAGATATGTATCTTTTATCACCATTTTATCATAAATGAGTGTTGAATCTTGTCAACAACTTTCCCAGTATTTAGTGATACATGTGATTTTTTTTCCTCCTGTTCTTCTTGATGTGATGTATTACCTTAATAGGTTTGTACATATGTTGAACTATATTTTCAACACCAGGATAAATCCCACTTGTTCACAAAGGATGATCCTTTTGATATATTGTTGGATTTGGTTTGTTACTATTTTGGTGAGATTTTTGCATATATGTTCATTAGAGATATTAGTCTGTAATTTTCTTTTTTGGTGATGTTTATATCAACTTTTGGTGTCAATGTAATGTTAATGTCCTAGAAAGTGTTTGGAAGTATTCCCTGTTCTTCATTTTTTTGGAAGAGTCTGAGAAGAATAGACATTAATTCTTTTCCAAAAGGTTTTATAAAACTCACTAGCAAAGCTGTCTGGTCCTGAGATTTTATTTTCAGAGATTTTTGATTACATCTTCAGTTTCCTTGCTAGTGATTTTCTGTTAAAGGTTTCTATTTCTTCCTGATTCAGTCTAGGTCGACTGTGTTTTTCTAAAACTCTGTCCATGTCCTCAAGTCTTTCCAATTTATAGGCATAGAGCTATTCATAGATCTCATGATTTTTTTAATCTGTAATATCTGTTAAACATCCCCCCTTTCATTTCTGATTCTAGTCGTGAGAGTTTTCATTTTTTTTCCTCAGTGAAGTTAGTCAATGGTTGCTGATTTTATTTTTTCAAAAAAAAAAAAACAGTTTTTTTGTTTCATTAATCTGGATTGTCTTCTTTTAATTTCTATTTCATTTTGTTTTCTTCATTGCTTTTTCTTTTGAGATATAATTTGAGGTGACCCTGAGTTATACATTATGGTTTTTGTGATTATTTCCTTTCTTATTTTGTATTTACTTATTTTTTAAAGAAAAGTTGCAGGAAGAATGAAGATAAGCTGGCAGGCACCTATTGAGGAGGAAGTAGCACCCTATTTTATTTTTTTTTAAATTTGTTTACAATTGGTTGTTTTCCCCAGACCCAGGAAGCAAACCCAAATCTTTGTGATGTGCATGGCTTATACTCCTTCACAGGTGGCTAGCATAACCACTACTTCACCACTGCTCATTAAATTTTCTGCTTATATTTAAAAGCAAATTTGTATTCAGCTTATTCTAATCATCCACATTTTTACTCTTCTTTTAACCTCACTTTTTATAATTTATTGTCTTGCTGCTTTTAGTCAGATTTCTTTGTACTTTATAGAAATTTTTTTTGTAAAGCTGATTTTGTGTTGATGAATTACATTACTTTTGCTTATCTAAAAATCTTTATCATAACTAACAATTCATTTCAAAGTGATAATATAGAAGGGTAGAGTATGTTAATTGGAAATCCTTTTCTTTCAACACTGAATATATCTTGCTTTTACTTCTTATCTGTAAAGTCTTAGCTAAGAAATCTGCTGACAGATTTATGGGGGTTACTTTGTATATAATTAGTTTTTCTCTAGTTGGTTTTAAGATTTTCTCATTATCTTGTATTTTTGACATTTTAATGACATTGTGTCTTGTTTTAGTTCTGTTTGGGTTTCTGTTTTTGAAACTCTTTGAGCTTCCTAGATCTGGTAGCCTGCTTCATCTTCAGGTTAAGATAATTCTCAGGTATTCCTTCAAATACAGTTTCTGACTCCTTTTCTCTTTTTTCTCCTGGGACTCCCATTATATGAATATTGTTCCTTTTGATATTATTCCATAGCTCTTGTATGCTGTCTTCCTTTCTTTTCAGCATCTCACTGCCCTGTGATCTAACTCACTGATTCAAGGGGAGGTTTCTTCCAGCCTACTATTGAGATGCTTCATTGAGTTCTTTACTTCAGCTATCATGTTCTTTAGCTCCTTGACTTTAGTTTTGAACTGCCTCATATCATCTCTCTCTTTATCGTTATTCTCTTTTTGTTCCTCCATTGCTTGTCTGATTTCAATCAATATGGTTCTCATTGTTGTCCTAATGTTTTCTTCAGGTAGTTTGCTTAGGAATGTTGCATTTCGATTTTCCTCTGAGTTTTTGTTCAGATCAATCATTCCATCTATATTTATCTGCATCTTCAATCTGTTTGATATTCTGTGTTTGTTTCTATGGGCTAGGCTCTGTTGTAGTAAAGGCCTTGGGCTAGGGTGTCAAAACACAGAATAAGCCTGTGTCTTGGTTGAACACTGGATTTTCTTAAGTTGTGTGATATCACCACTGGTTAGATTTGTTGACGCTCTCAGGTGAACCCTGTGTTTAGGCCCAACAGTGTAGCCTATAGAGTTGGAGTTGGCATGGGGGATGCAGAACTTCCCTCTAGGATCACAGATCTGAATGGTAAAGTCCACAGGGAGTGACCTATGAGTTGTGGACTCACAAAAATCCTGGTGGAATTTCTAGAAATAAAAATTTAAGTATATGCAATAAAAAATTCTTGATAGAATTCGCTGATGATTAATCAGCACAAGAAAAAAGTATACTTGAAAAAATATTAGTAAGAAACTATCCAAAATGAAATTAAAAATAGAATAAATGAAAAGCAAAATAAAGTTTTAAAAATACATCAAATGATTGTTCAAATATTCAAATATGTATACAGAAACTCCATAAAGTGTAGTGAGCATATAAAATATTTGAATAAATATTTGCTAAAGATTTCCCATTGCTATACATATATATGTATATATATACACACACAAGGCTTAATGAACCTTTTGTGGTAGAAAAATAATAATAATTGCATTTAATGAACATTATTTAAAAAATTAGTTAATAGACAAAAATGTTTTAAAATAAACAAGGAAAATATATCATTTATAGAAAAGCAAAATAAGAATTACTATAGATTACTACTATTTTAACTAGAAGATGATAGAATGCATCTTTAAATTACTAAAAATTTTAAAATGCCTATCTGTATTCTGAAATATATTTTCAAAAATCTATTTCTTTTGAGAAATAATTTCTTTTGTAAAATATTTTAAAAATTAATATGAAATAAAGAATTTTAATACCAAAGGAAGCTGAGAAAATTAATCATTCGTAAAACTACCCATTTTGTATCCATACAAAAGTATCTAAGCTACTAACCAAGGAAGTTTCAAATATAATAGCATTAACTCCCTTGTCATTACTTTAAGCAATTGCAACATTAACTATAAAAAAATATATCAATCACAAATCAAAGAAAAATATGAATAAGTCCTTGCAGGGATAATTAATTTACTTATATTAAGATTTGATAGAAAGTTCTATTGGTTCCACTGTTGCATTAAAACAGTTTCCAATGTTCCAACAAAAAAGGAAAAAAAAACTAAAAACCTAGTAAATGTCAAATAAAGTGCCTGACAACTTCATATAAATTTTGTTTTATTTAATAGTCTCTATGTGCTGTATTTTATTCCTTTTTATAATGCTAAAATGATTTGTGAAATTTCTATAGCTAATAATTTATAATGAAATTTTTAAAGTTTCTGAGTCCTAGAGCACTGTTCTTTTACCTACATGACTGCATTCTTAAACCATTTGTTATCTAAATCTCTTCACATGTAGTCACACAGTAACAGTCTTTGTCGTCTTGACCATGTTATCAAATTATCAAGAAATTTGTTCTTTTGCTCTGAGGAAATTCTCTAAATTATCTTGGGTCTCACTTTTGACATGGATAATACAAGGTTAATTTGATAACCTATAACGTCCCTGTGAACTTTAAATTATTTCAGAATACAGACTTAGGGTATGAAGAGTGAAGAGGAGTTGAGTGATCCAGGGAGAAAAAGATTAAAAAATAATAACAATAAGCCTTTACTGACTCATCCAGTTTAAAGTAATGGCTGTTTTCTTTTTATTCGTCCACAGTCCTTGGGTTGAACACTGTTATTAAAATTACTATATTATATTGCCATTAGTTTATATGTTATCTGTAAGTATTTTGTAATCTCCCATTATGCCTCAAATTCTCAAGGATAGAGGCTTTTTAAGAACCGTAACCTCACCACACATCAGAGTACCTTACATTGCAAGAACTCAATATATGTATATTCAGCAACAATGAAAACTAATATTGGGCTCTATATTTTATTGTCAATTATTCCTATTACCGATTTTCATGAAGAATGTTAGGGAAGTATAAGTACATTTATTGGTATTCTATAGAAATAAGTGATTATGAACACAGATCTATAATCTTCTGCTATCTTGATATGTGTTGGTACTATTGTTGGAAAATTGGGATGAAGGAAAAGTTCTATTCTGAGGAAATATGATGTCACATGGACATAGATTTTTCTTCCCTGAATTCATCTATGAATGAATCACAGGAGCTAAAAGGAGACTGGATCCCAAAAGAAGACTTTACCTGTTTGATCCAAAGTCTCAAGAGAAATTAGACATGAAAGCATAGGATTCCACTGTGAAGAAGAAACTAAAACTTAGGGAGGATGATTCTGTGTGTCACGTGGTAGCTCAAGTAAAGGGAAAATTGTTGTTTCCATTTCTCCTTTTTACATTGCATTGCCCATTTCTTTGACACTGAAAAGCAGATACAGAATAGCAATAGGCTAGCACCACTCTAGAACTTTGAAACAGGAATAATTACTGGACATGAGGTAATACACGGAATTTCCAAAATGGGTAGAAGCATGATTTAAAGAATAGTCAATCCTCACTATCTAGATTCCATATCTGAGAATGCCAACTCACTAAAATGTATTTTTAACCCTCCCACGAATCATTACTCATGGCACTTTTGTGATAATTTATGCAGAGCAAAATAAAAACCCCAAAAACCACAAACTTGAGTCACCTAAATGCAAGTAACCAGCTGAGTTTCAACAGCAATTAAATTGTAAACATAAACAAATGTCTTTTTGGCAAATAGTGCCACATATTTACAGGGTTTCCTTTTTGTTGGTTTTTGTTTTTTTCAAGCAGCTATCTCCTTTAATTTGATGGATTTTTAAAAGTTTTTGCTCTTTACAGTGCTTTCCTCTCCTCCCACACAGATCTAAAGTTTCATCTGGTATTCCTAAGCACCTTAAGGCTGTGATGAACTTACGGAGAAAATAAGTAATTAACTTTTACAGAGTAAGTTAGAATGCTGTCAGCTGCAAATTCAGTGTAACACTAATAAACATTGTTGTTCTTAAACAGAAACATACAAAAAACAAGGTAATAAATTGACTTGTTGATGAAAATTTTAAGACCAAAGATTTATAGGAGCCCAACCCCATATTTGCTCTTGAGCAATGTTCATATTCCCTGGAATTAGTATTTCAGTGACTTTATAGACCATAACTGTGAATAATAATAAAAATATACACAGGAACAACCCCACAACCACATGGCACATTCCTCTAGGAAAACTCCAACTATCAGTACTGTTGGTGGGGGATAGTTCAGCTGATACCACTGATATAAGACGCTCAACAACAGAACATTGTGGATGCTGTTCTAAAATGCCAGGCGTTTTCAATAGCTTAATCAGCACAGATTCTTCACGGCTCCTCTGTTTGGGAGGTCTGTTTGTATGTTTTGGGTGGCACCATGAGCACATGAGAAAACCCTCTCTTCAAGGAAATCTGAGAAAGTAAGTCTCTGGCTTCTACCTTCTTAAAGTAGAAAATTCCCCACATGTGGAAAAGGCATTTTTTTTAGGTGCCAAAGAGTCAAATTTTAAAGAAAGGATGAAAGCTTCATAAGGCTTACTTGTTAGTGACCATTTTTTAAATGAAAATGATTATAATAATAATTACTAACATTTATGGAAAGCTTATAATGTATCGTTACTTTTCTAAACTTGTATGGTTTTGCTTATATAATAGTCATAATATAAGTTCTATAATGTGTTTATTCTCTATTTTCACATGAGGAAACTGAAAAGAAAATAAGGTAAGTAGCATTCAGATGGTCAAACAGCTAGTAAATTGTACAGTTCAAAGTTAAACCTAGAGAGTCTGAGAACTTTTAAAGGTTCCGAATATAAACAGTTTAAGTACAATAGCAAGATTGAACAAATAATTGTACAATGATGCTTTAAGTAAAGATGTTTAAGCGTGACTAAGAGGAATTTTTCTTTGCTTAAAAAATGAAAACTTTATGACTTTGTGACCTTGTAAAATGGATATTGTGATTCAACAGGTCTGATATGGACCCTGAAATTTAACAACTCTAACAAGTTTCATTTGTTCGAATTGGTTTTCAAAGAAACAGTACTTTTATAACTATTAAATATAAAGTTTATTTATTCTCATGCCTTTTAATGTATTCTATAACTTGGTGACTTAAAAATTCTTAGGTCCAGGGCAGCACACATGTTATTTAAATCAGAATATCTGGGGGTAGGACACAGGCACCCACTTTTAAGACAAACCAGATGATTCTAGTGTGACTCAATTTTACAGGTGTTGTCTATATATGCAGTATTCAAAGGAAATTTTGGGGATCAGGAACGTCGACTTTACCTGGGTTCTTATTAATCTCAAATTTTACTATGCTTACAGATCACTCAGAAATATATTAAATGCAATGTGGTTTGACTTTTCTTAAACTGGGCTGAGTCTGTATTTCTAGAAAACTCCAAGGAGATTCCAAGCCTGCTAATGTGAGGTCCACTTTTAGAGTAGCAGGTATTGAAAACACAAATGGTAATTGTTAGAAATATGAAAGTTATAAGACCAGTATCAGACCTGTTAAATTACAATGGGCATTTTACTAGGATCCCAAATAAAGTCATAAGCACAATGCATTTTAAGAAACTTTATTGTAACTGAAACTAACGAGTTTGTTAATTAAGTGATGAGTACCAGAAGGAAAAAGAAAGTTGAAGTGTTACTTAGTTTGGGGCACAAGGTATAGATGTCAATAAGTTTTAAGAAATTGGTAAAGAAATAGCTCCATTGATTTTTTTGAAAATATTGTTTCATTATTTCACATTACTACATTGAATTCACACCTCAGTCTTTAGGCATTTTCACATCACACCCACTACCAGATTCCCAGTGCCATTTACCACCACCTTGTTGACTCATTTCTTCCTTTGTTCCCTCAGAGCCTCAGTCTTTCATCCTGTGCATTTTGCTGGATTTTTTATGTTCTTTTTTTTTCCTTTATTATATTCCACAATTAGTAAAACCATATTGTACTTCTCTTTTTCTTTCTGACTTATTTCGCTTAGCATAATTCCCTCCAGTTCCATACAGGTGGCTGCAAAAGGCACAATTTCATATTTTTTAACAGTTGCATAGAATTTCATTGAATATATATTGCACAACTTCTTTATAAAGTCATCTGTTGGTGGGCATTTAAGTTGTTTCCATGTCTTGGGTATTATGAATTGTACTGTTATGAACACAGGGGTGACTCATGTTTTCATGTTTTTCTGATTAGAATTTTTGTGTTCCTGGGTTTATGCCTAATATGGATTTCTTGGCTGAATAGCAGATCCTTCTTTTTTTTTTTTGGAAGAATCTCCATATTGTTTTCTAGAAGTTTCACTAATTTACATTCCCATCAACAGTGTAGGAAAGTTCCTTTTTCTTCTTGATTATTGTTTCTAGTCTTTTAAAATATAGATTACTGTCATTATTTTAAGGTGATTTACATTGCTTTAATGTTGTGTGATGTAAAGCAATTTTTCAAGTGTTTGTAGGCCCTCCATGTATCTTTTCTCGAGATGTGTCTATTCAGCTCTTCTGCTTACATTTTTAGTGGGCCATTTACTTTTTTGTTGAGTTGTTTGAGCACTTTATATATTTTGGAAATTAAGCTCATATCTGATATACTCTGTGCAAGTATCTTCTCATATTTATTGGGTTGCCTCATTGCTGTAGTGGTGCTTTTTTCACTGTGCAGAAACTTTTTAGTTTATGTATTCCCAGTTGTTTACTTTTACTATAGTTTTCTCTGCTATCAGTGTTACTTTCCCAAGGACATCTCTGCAGTTGATGTCATAAAGCATTTTTCCTATTTTCCACTTGTATTTTATATTTTGAGTTCTTACCGCCAAGTCTTTGATTACATTGAGCTAATTTTTGATTATCACACTAATGAATAATCTAGTTTTATTTTCTTGGAGGATGTGTACCCAGTGCCACCAGAACCATTTGCTGAATAGATTTCTTCTGACATTGTATATTCCTGATTCCTTTGTCATAGATTATAGGACATAATCTGTACATTTTTTATATATATATTTTTTATTTCTGGGCACTGAATTTTGTTCCATTAGTCTGTTTGTTTTTGTACCAATAGCATATTTTTTATGACAATTGCTCAGTAGTGTAGTACGTAGTCAAAAAGTGTGATACTTCTCTTTTACTTCATTTTTTGAGGATATCTCAAGATTTTTTTGTAGTTGCATTAAAAATGTCAGTACTATTTATTCACTTTCTTAAATATGTCCTTGGAATTTTGATAGAAATTGCAATAAATCTATATATTTCTTTGAGTATAATGGCCATTTAAAATATGCTAAATACTTCCAATTCATGAGCCTAGAATATTCTTCCATCCCTTTGTGTCTTCTCTTCACCATGTCATAATTTTCAGTGTATTATTTTCACAGTCTTTTTAAAATTTATTCCCAGGTATTTTATCTTTTGTGGTATGATTGTGAATGGGATTTCTTTATTTCACTTTCCTCTCATTTTTTCATACAGAAAATGAAATTGATTTTTGTTTATTGATTTTATATGTTTCCACCTTGCCATATTTATTTATTGTTAGGAACACTTTTTTTGTAGAGTATTTTGAGTTTTCTGGGTATAATATAATATTATCTGCCAATAACTATTTATTTCCAATTTGGATTCCCTTGATAACTTTTTCTTAACATATATTTCTGATAAGGACTTCCAGAATTATGTTGAAAATAGTGGTGAGATGTTCAGATCCTAGGGGAAAACTTTCAGTTTTTAGCTTGAGTATAATTTGAGTATTTTTTTATATATATGTAGAATATATATATTTATATATGTATATATATAATTGAGTATATTGACTGTGGGTTTGGGATATGTAGCTTTTATTATATTGAGGTGTATAGGCCCTCTATTCCCATGTTAGTGAGAGTTTTATCATTAATGGCTGTTGAATCTTGTCAAATGATTTTTCTACATTTATAGATATAGTCACAATTTTTGCTTTTCTCTTTGTTAATGTGATATGTTTCTTTGATTTGTGTTTTATGTGTATGTTGAGCTATTCTTGAATTCCTGGAATAAATCCCATTTGGTCTGGTCATTATGTCTATTTTTTTCAATGTGTTGTTTAATTTGGTTTGACAAAATTTTGTTGATTAATTTTGCATGTATATTCATCAGTGATATTGATCTATAATTTTCTTTTTTTGGCCCTGTCATTGCCTAATTGTAGAATCAGTGTAATGTTGACCTCATAGAAGTATTTGGAAGTTTTCCCACTTCTTACATTTTCCAGAAGAGTTTTAGAAGTGTGAGCATTAATTCATCTGAATATTTGGTAGAATTCACTAGTGAAGCCATTCAGTCTTGGAACCTTTTGTTTTGGGGGAGGTTTTAATTGCTGTTTTGCTTTCTGCACTTATGATGGGTCTAAATAAATGAAATTGGAAACAAAAATACTATTCAAAATATAAATAAAATTACTGTGTTTTTGAAAAAATGAAATTGATGGACTTTTAAAGAATAAATTAGAGAAAACTCTAAACACAAATCAAAGATGAAAGAAGGTGAATCACAGACATTTCAGAAATACAAAAGATCTTAAGAGATTACTGTGGACTGCTCTCTGTCAAGAAATTGACCAATCCAAAGAAATGGATATATTTCTAGAATCCTGCAATTTTCCAAAACTGATTCAGAGAGACATGGATAACTTGAGCAAACCAGTCCTATGCATGATTTTTAATGAGAAATTGCTAGAGAACAGAATGGATATCATAGCTGTTAAGCAAGCAGTATTACATTTTACTTTCCCAATATTTTGTTGGGGAAAAAAAAAAAAGAAAACTAAGAACAAAGAGTATGCAAAGTAAGAAAACATACATTTTTATAGAAAATGAACTGTAATATTACACTAATTGAAGTACGTATCTTTAACTATTCTTTGACTAATAATTAGAAAGGAATAAGTAGATTAAGCAGTTTACACAGAATTCTCTGACCAAAATTTCTTATTTCTGGCAATAAGAGCATCTCTCTGCCTTCTGATATATCAAAGTTATCTTTTACACGGGAGCTTTCTAAAGGAGGGTCAGAATGTTCTTTTTGCTTCCCCGTTTCTTGAGCAATTTTAACTCAAAATAATCAATATGCCACTTTGACATATTTGGTTTGGCTTGCCATTAGCCCTATCATCTCTGTGTTAGCATATTATATAAAATATAATTTCAAATGTTCCCATAAAACTAATTTTTGTTTGATTTGAAAATGAAAGCTGGTGTTACTGACTAGTCTATAAGGTAGATTTTTTTATTGACAAGAGCTATATCTGGAAATTCAAGGATTAACAAAAACATTAAATTCTGTTATATAATAAGCACATTTGATTGAAAAAAATGTTTGTAAAAGGACATAAAATACAAACTGCTTCAGTTTGCTTCTTGCTTTCTGAGCATAACAAGGTTAAAGAGACTATCTTGAAGTGAATATCTTTAATTGTCTTTTTATAATCTCTACATTTATTGCATATTTCTCAGATAGTAGGAAGTGAATAATTGGAGTGAAAATGTTATAAAGTTTGTGAAATTCTATTTATTCTAAATTATTTATCTCAATAAATTTTAAAGAGGCAATTGACGTTGCCAGCTAGTAGAAAATAAAAATAGTTTTATTAAAAAACTATTTTGTTAATTTTCTTTATAATTAGAATGAAATTTGAAGATTGAGTTATTTTAAAAAGGAATCTATATTAGTCAGGGTTCTCCAGAGACATAACCAATGTGCAATATGATACATTGTATAATTGTGTATATAGTAGATGTATGTATGGGTATATTTATATTTGCATGTACATACACACACACACACACACACACACACGTGAGAGAGAAAGAGAGAGATTTCGAAGGATTGCCTACTGCTACTTTGGAGAGGTTGGAAACTCCAAAATCTACATCTTAAGCAAGTCTGTAGGACTCCTGACAGATTTCCCTTTCGTTCAGAGGAATCAGTCTTTTTGTTCCATTCAGATTTTCAGCTGAATAGATGTGACTTATATTATAGAGGGCAATCATCCTTATTCGAAGTTCACCAACTTAAATGCTAATCTCCACCAAATTTAAACTCCCTGAAATATCCAAAATAATGTTTGACCACATATCTGGGTGCCATGACCCAATCAAGTTTACATATAAAATTGGCTTTACATACATTTAGAATTTTTTTACTTAGCCACAGTAATGTAAACTCAATGGATTAAATACTATCTTTAAAAGAAAAATGATCATATTTTCAGTAAAATTTTACTTTTCATGTTTAGTAGATAGTATTTAATATATATACACATATTAGTTAATCATGAACTAGTATTTCAGAAAATTTTTCAAATCACTATGAAAAATAGACTAACAGAGAATGGAAAATAGTATGAATCAGCAATTCAAATATGGGATACTAAATGGCTAATAATTATATAAAGAGTTCAACGCTACAGTTATTCAGGTTAATAATACAACACTGAGATATCGCTTTAACACACTATTGGCAAAAAAGAGAAAGTTAAGAAAAGACAAATGTTTGCAGTGATGTGAAAAAATAACTGTCCTAAGGTACTATCTATCTATCTATCTATCTATATAGTTGTACACTTTCATTTCTAGAAATCATTTTGACTAAAATAAAATTAGTTATTAATACATTTAGTTTCCAAAAATTAAATTCATAAATCTATCTTACATAATTACAGTGTCCAGAAATTTAGAGGCTCAAAGACAATTAAGTACAATTAATAGTGTATCTAACACATACACACACACACACACACACACACACACACACACACTTATCGCCTAGGCATATTTTAATCAAATTGTGAAACCAAAGATAGAGAAACTTAAGGAAGACAGAAGGATAAAGAAGTAAGAATAAGATTTGCAGTAGAGTTCATATCAGAAATGATGCAAATAAGAAGACAATGCTGTGAAATGTTGAAAGTGAAAGAAAAATAAGACTGCTATAAACCAGAATTTTTATTCTGTAAAAATGACTTTCAAAAGTAAAGGAATCGCTTACGATTAAAGCTCTGACATTAAAGGATTTCATAAATGATCACTTATAGCATTACAACAAGTAACACTATGTTGAACAAACTCACAATAAATGATTTTATTGGACATGTCAGAAAATTGAAATCACAGGGAAAATCACCACCTTGTGGCTATAGAGGAAAACAAGTGAATGAAGAGAAATAGTTAAGATGCTCTTACTGAGAGCAGGATCTACAGAAACCATAAACTGATAGGATATAAATGGTAATTTTCATGAATTGCTGAAGGTTGTTTTTGGATAAGTTTAAGATGAGAAACTCCTAAATGCCACAATGGAAGAGGAAAGGGAGACACACCATGTTTGGTTTTATCTCCATGTACCCCACCACATTCAAGAAAATTTGCTACAGGAATGACAATAGAAAAGGAAAAATAAGCATTGAAATACAGGAGTTTATTCTCCATAACAGAAGCCTACTCTGCAGTGAAAAAAACTTTAATATAACCTTTAGCTCATATAGGCAGAAGGACAGCTGCCTAATTCCAAATCTCTCTAGACTATTTGTCTCAGTTAAGTGGGAAAGAGAAAAAATAGTAAGATATACTTGTGAAGGCCCAGGATTGTAGGTCAACTAAAAGACTGAAATTTAACCATGAGATTATGCTATTTATTTATTTATGCTTTTTGATTTTTTCATTTTGCATATCATAGACATAATATAAATGTATTCTTAAATATTACATGCTTTGGGATATGATTGTAAATACTATTCGAAGTTTTATTTTCCAGTATTTACAGATCACTTACTGAAAAAAAATGTATTTTTGTGTTACTTTATCCTAGACACATATCTGAATTTATTTTGAATTCTAGCCCCTTTTTTTGTGGATTTATAGTTTTTCATGTAAATGATCAGGTTGTTTGTGGCTAATCAATTTAGCTTCATGTTTTCCAAACTGTGTTAAATCCATTTTTATTGAATTATTTCAGTGAGAATCAATAGTGTAATGTTAAACAGAAGCGTTGAGGATACAATACACTTTCTCTTTTCCCAACTGTAGAAGCAAAGTACTCAGTGTTCCTTGCTAAGTATATTGGCAAAGGTGTTTTGTTTTGTTTTGTTCTGTCTGTAGATTAATTCAATCAGTTGAGGTCAATTATATCCATTTCTAGGTTTTTAAGAGTCTGTATTATGAATTGAGTTGAAATCTTGTCAAATGATATTTTACAACTAATCAAATAATCATATAACTACTCTCCTTTTTTAATATCATAAATTATTTTGATTTTTGAATGATAAATCAGTCTTGCATGTAGTATGATGTGCTATCACTTTACATATTGCTATAAATTGACTAGTAACTGTTAAGAATTTTTAAGTTTCTGTTTATGAAAGACATTTGCTTCTAAAATACCTTTTTATAATTTTTTTAGTCAAGTAGTAATAGACTCATAAAATGAGGCTGGAACTAAAAGTTCATCTATAGCTCTTCATATTTCATTTATTATCTAGCCATGAGCAGTTTTACCCCACATATTTACAGAACATTATTCATCTAAGGCTCCATAGAAACTTCATGCTGACTTCTGGAGCTCTTTCTCACCAAAGTTCCCTCTTTTGCTGCTATGTTCCACAAATTTCTCCTTTCTGGCTGCTTGAAATCTGATTTCTGTCTCCTCAACTCTTTGAGACTGCCAGCTTCTGCTTGGAAATCCTCCTTTTTGTGTGTGTGTGTGCTAAAGCATGGAAAATGCCCCTATGTAGAAAACTAGTGATTTATAGGGCTTTCTTATGCCTTTCTTTCAAGAGTAAAAATCAAACTATTTTCCAGTACCTCATAACTATTACTCTTATTAGTCTAGTTTTCCCTTTCTCCTTCCCTGACACCTGTCTTACAACCCTATTTTCTAACCTTGCCTTTTGATCATAAGGGAAAGTCTAGTACTAGTAACTTTAATGATTTAAATCAGAAAAGAAAAAAGTAATGTTGTAATTTAAAGGAGAGAAACATAATAGTCAGAGAGGGCTACATCAGGATATTTTAGTTTTTTGTTTTGTTTTATTTTAGATATGTCCTTGAGTCTTTGCATGTTTGTATACCGTTAGATTGGATTCAAAGTAGAGGGAAGGATTCAGAAGAGAAAATTAATACTGGAAATAAAGTTTTTGATTAAAGAATGGCATGTGACATTGAAGAAATATAAATTTGAGAAAACGAGTTGGCAATGTTGAGAGAGATTGAACATATAACAACAATTGTATTGAATTTAGTATATTTAATGGAGAGATATTGAAGTTTACCTGGTCTGAGAGAATTTCCATCTCAGTGAAATAGGATGCATATTTTTAATTTATCAGTTATGCATGTTGGACTTGGATATGTGTATTCCCATGATAATCATGTTTATAATGCAGTTAACATATGGTATCATAATTGGTAAAACACCAAGAATTTTTTCAAATTCATAAAACTTTATATAATTTCCTTCTAAGGAAAAATAAAAATATTTACAAAACAAATAAAATAGTGTTATGAACCTCAGCATATTCATCATTATATTCCTAAGCTTATCATTTATCTTGAGTTATCTATTACCTTTACAGTTTACTCTGCCCAAGAGTAATCTTAAAGCTTCTTCCAGACTGCTTGTACTTTGTTAACACATGACTTACATGTATATTTAAGTTCTGGATTTATTCCACCTGAAAATAATAGCAATAATTCATTAATATAGAATATACAGTTAGTGTTTCCCAATAGTGCCATTATTATATTTATATTTTATGTACTTATGTATGTATTATAATAATGCCCCCACATTGCAATTGATTGCTGTTTCTCTTGTTTCTTTTAATATGTAATTCTCACTAATTTGTGTTTTATTTGTTAATACTATAGAAGTATTCTCCTTCACAATGTGATTTTGACTTTTTCGATTACTTTGTATCTTATTCTGTCATCTGCACTTGCTATGATTGGTGATTAGATATGTTGTTGATCAGATGTAGATTGCTTACTGTATAGATGATATTGTGAACTTCCATAAGGATAAATATACAAAAAAAACTCCTTATGTGATTTCAATGGCAATTTCTGCTCACTGTCTTAAAAATATTTTTAAGTAAAATTTGAAAATTGATGATGTTTTAATGTTTGTTTGTTAATTGAAATATATTGATAAATATAAACTTGTTTATCATTTTTTTTATTTTCCCTGAATCTTTATAGAAGGAAATTATTGATTATTTTCTCTTACTAACCACCTTTCTAAATAATTCATTCATTCTTTAGCAGAATGATTATCTATGAATTTTAAATTTTTCAGTATCATTCACTGCTGAATTTAATGTTTTTCATCCCACGGAGGTTATTTTTATGAATGGTTAAATTGTGCGTGGTTAAGTCAGGCTTCTTTAAGTTGGTTCCCGAATTCCTTTGATATGACCTCAATTGTCTTTAATTGCCTTTTTGGTTACCAGTATGACTGAGTCTCCATCTGATCTTGTATATTTCTCTCTGAATCTCTATTTTAAACCACCTCTCTCAGAAGCCATCAAATTTTTAAATAGGTAGGAATTATAAGAACCACAGTATTATCCAGATGCCATCATAGCTTATTCAGTGTTTTGACTTTTGAGGGTTGCAAACCTAGAGAATATCTTGACCATAAGCCAGCATGTTGCTATATTACCTGGTAAGGACAGGGAAGTAGATTCTCTACTAGAGTAATAGGAGTAAGCATAGTTCTGCTAATACCTTGATTTTGGCTCAGTGAAACTGATTTCAGATTTCTAAATGCCACAAATATTAAGGGAATTAATGTGTATCGTTTTAAATAATAAATTGTGGCAAATTGTTAGGAAGATCATAGGAAGAGAATACAGATTTTGTTTGATTTTAAAACATATACCTAAAACTTACATGCGGCTTTGAAACTGGGTATTGTGTTGAAGCTAGAAACATTTTAAGGAGTGTGATAAAGTATAAATTAACTTTACTGGGCTTTATAAGAATCTGAATTTTGAAGACTGTCAGTGAGGGTTTAGTATGAAGTGAGGAACAGTATAGGAAAAAAACCTGTATCATATTAGCCTATTTTGTCAGAAACTGATGAGTAAACTAAAGGCACCAAAGGTAGTAATGATGAAGGTACAGAGTAAATAAGGAACATACATTAAAAAGTGGAATATAAGTGTTCCTTGTTAGTATAGTGGCACAAAGCTTAGATAAATTTCATGCTTCCTTAGGTGTTGAAAGCAAAACTTGTAAACTATAACTTCAAAGTTTTGTTAAGATAGTTTCCAAAGTTTTGAAGTTTTGAAGAAGAGATATTATTTAATTATGCTTATAGTGAAATTTGAGAAAAAAAATAAATTGATGAAAGCAAACAGCAGTGGGTGATTTGGGAAATTATCATTTTTTTCAAGATGAGAAGACACTAAGATAAGGAGATTCACTATGAATAAAGTGGTCTAGAGAGAAAATTTAAATGTAACTGGACAACATTTTTCTAATACTTAAGATATTAGTTAGCAGATACTTTAATATCTTTAGCAATTTCAGCAAAAGTTAAAAAATTAAAGATGAGATTATCTAGAAAATATCTTTAGGAGAACTTCTATAGTACCATGAATATCTATAATAAACATAAGACATACATATATGTATACATATATATATGGGGTTTTTTTAGAACGTTTTATTGACAGAAACATTGCCATCCTGGCCTAAATGTGACAGAGAACAAAAAGAAAGACTATTGCATTTAAAATTTTTCAGACAGGAAAGAGGCTGATAAAATTTCTCAGATGAAACCAGACACTACCTTCAAGGGAAAGGAAAATGACTGACTATATTATCATAGGACCTACATGGAAAAACCATGGAACTAGAGGGCAAAGCCTCAAACTACAGAGGATTATTCTCTGATGTCTAAACCTAATGGAGTTTCCCTAGGTGAATTTTAAAATTTCTTTGGACCATTGCAGTGATTAATTTTATGTGTCAAATTTGTTTGGCCACTGTACTCAGATATTAGGTCTAATACTGGTCTAGATGTTATTGTGGAGATATCTTTTAGAAAAGATTAACATTTAAATCAGTAGATATTGAATATATCATAATACCTACCACAATATGAGTGTTTTTTCATTAAATTAGTTAAAAACCTTAAGAAAAAAGACAAATTCTCCAAGGAAGAAGGAAGTTATACCTCCATGTTGCCTTCAGGCTACCCACGTTGTAATATCATATCTTCCCTCAGTATCCAGCCTGCAGATTTGGACTGGCAATCTTCCACAATTATTGAGTCAATTCCTTATTTAAGTCTCCTTCTCTTTTTCTCTTATCAATACACATACACACAGACAATATTATATATATTTTTGTTCAGTTTCTTTGGTGAAGCCTACTGTAGTCATCCTGTTCTTCCATTTTCTCCTTTTGAAAAGCGAATGTCATATAATTTTTATCCTGTACCTAGCCTTTCATTACATTTAGGGAGTAGTTAAATTACTCTGTAGTTTCATAAGTCCATAGATAAAAGGAACATTCCCCATGGTAGATAATTCTTAAAATCACCCATGAATGATTTATATTACTCTGATGCAATTTGGAAATTTCATTATGATAAAATCAATATGAAATGTTGCACATTGTATTGATATTATAATAGTTTGAGTTTTGAGGATGATGGGTTAAGTGAATGTATTTTATATTTGTGTAGCACGTAACTCTTTGAGGCAGAAGGAAGACTTTGGTAGATTAGTTAATAGCCCCACAGATAACCAACTACTAACTGTAGAACCCATGAATCTTAGATATATAAACAGGGACTTAAAAGATATAGTTAAACTAAGTATCAGAAATGTGGAGAATGGGCTATGATGTAATCAAAAGTATCCTTTAAGAGCAAGGCTGATAGACATTTTTCATAGAATATGACCACTGAAAAACTCTTTGAAAAGTATCAGATACCATGAGAAGATCATAAGAATAATGTACATATCCTAAGATTAGGAGGAGGAAAAAGGAGCAGAAAATGTGTTTAAAGTGGTGATACAGAGACTTTCCCAACCTGTCACAGAAACTAATTTTATAAGCACAAGAAGTTGACAGAACACGGATATCCCCAAATTCAAGAAGGCTTACACCAAGGCACATCACAGTAAGGCTAGCAAATATCAGTAATAAAGAAAAACTACTATATGCTGCAGAGAAAAGAGAAACATAAATCTATCAAGATATACCCAAGAAGCTGTCACCAGACTTCTCAACAGAAACCCTGCAGGAGAGGAAATAATGGAATGACATATTTGAAATACTAAAAGACTGAAACTACCAGTGAAGAATTCTCTGCCTTGCAAAATTATTATTCAAACATGAAACATAAACAGCTGATCTTCAACAAGTAGCAAAAGCTAATGGATTTTTCCATCACCGAGTATGCATTTAAAGAAATTTTGTAAGTTGTACAACAGGAAACACCAAAACAAAGAACAGCCAAACCACAACAATGGTGATATAATAGAATCAGAACCAAAGATGGGACCAATAGAAGAGATTATAAAAACATAAAAGGGAGAAAGTAAAACACACAATCTTTACAGGCATATAAGGATGATATGACATCAGCTCAGAAAAGACTGTTGTAGAGTGACAAATTTAAAGATAAATCAGAAGGTAGGCTTATTCTAAAGAAATATATAGCTGGAAAGCTGAAGAAATAGAACCAACATCAAAAACCATCTTAAAGAAAAGGCACACAGAAACAGTAGGCAAAGAAGAAACAGATAAAAACAAACATGAAAAGGCTTATATGGCATCCATAAAGTTCTCTATATCAATAATCTTAAATGTGATGAACTGAACTCCTCAATCAAGACATGGAGTGACTGGAAGGATTTTAAAAAAGAACACTCATCAATATTACATCTACAAGAAACCACATCAGATCCAAACACAAACATAGGTGAAAGTGATGGGCTATGGAAAAATATATCAAAGCAATGGGAATGAAATGAATTCAGGAATTTCTGTGTTAATATCAGATAGGATAGACATATCTAAAAAGCGTTAATGTAAAGTAAAGGTACTGTATTATGGTAAAGAGTTTAATCCATCAAGAAGATATAACTGTCTTTAATGTACATACATCCAAGCTAGATCACCTAAATATATAAAACAAATACTAACAAGCTTAAAGGAAGACAATGACAGCAACACAATACTAGTAGGTGACTTCATTACTCTACTTATTTTAATAGATAAACCTTCCAGGAAGAAAATCAATAAAGAAATAAAGGTCCTGAATGAGGTAACAGATTATTTGTATCCAATAGACATAGTCAGATCTTTATACCCCAATAAAAAGATTTTACAGTCTTCTCAAGTTTACATGGAACACTTTCAAGACTATACTATATGTTGGGACACAAAATAAGTCTCAGTAAATTTAGTAGGATTGAAATTATAGAAAGCCTCTCCTCTAATCATAAGAATGTGAAACTAGAAATTGAAAAACACAATTGAAAAGGACAACAAATATATAGGGATTAAGCAACATGCTTTTGAATAATCCTGGATGAATGGGAAAATTAAAAAAATTGAAATGATTCGAAAACAGCACACACAAAAAAAGCGATGAGTATGTGTATACGTGAGATGCAGCCAACACGGTTCTAAGAAAAAGACTTATAGCAAAAGCACATATCAAAGACCAGGAGACATCTCAAATTAAGTATCTAACCACACATCTAAAGGAAATAGAAAAAAAAGTATAATTGAAATAAAAAATAATAAAGGAATAATAACAATTTGTGTTTAATATAGGAAATAAAAATTTAAAAAGCCATTTAAAATATCAGTGAAAACAGCTACTTCTGTGAAGAAAATATACTGAATAGAACTTTAGACAGATTCATGAAGAAATAAAAGAGAAAGCCTAATGAAATTAATCAGAAATTAAAGAAATAAGATAATAATAGACATCTCAGAGCTACAATAACATAAAAAATTACTATGAGCACCTATATGTCAAAAAATGGTCAATCTTGAAGAAATGGACAGATATCTAGAAACTGACAGATTTCCAAAACTGAAGCAGAAAGACATAACTTGAATGGATATATCAAAAGTGCAGAAATTGAAGCAGTAATCAAAAGTCTCCCAGAAAACAAGAGCCCAGGACCAGATGACTTTATTAGCAAATTCTGCCAAATATCATTATAATATTATAAAAAAGATCTAGTACCCATCCTCCTTAAACTATTCCACAAAATCAAAGAGGTGGAAAAACTCCCAAATGCATTCTCTGAGTTTAAAATTACACAGATTCAAAAATCAAACACTACCACCAAAATATGTAAATTGCAGACAGATATCACTGATGAATATGGATGCAAAAATCTTGAACAGAATCTTGGCAAACCAGATTCAACAGCACATTAAAAATATTACACATCATGATCAAGTGGAATTTACTTCAGGATGTAATTATGGTTCGATATATGCAAATCAATCAATGTAATATACCACATTAACAAAGGAAAGACAAAAATCATGATTATATTAAAAGATGAAGAAAACACAATATTGCCCATAAGATTTTAAACATTTTTATTGTTAAATTTGTGGATAGGTCATCAGATATATTTTACCAATATTTTTCTAATGTTATTGTTATTAGTGATTTAGACTTCTCTGCATGTCTTTTTAGGTCTTGTGGAATTATTGTCTCTTAGTTTTATTGTGTATTTGACTTATAATTTTCATTATTTTTTCTATTATAATTTTAAATATGATTTAGGAATATTCATAAACTATGCTGCTATCACTATCACAACATGAAATATGCAAACATTTTAAATATGTATATATTCATATACAAATGCATATGTACATGCACATATTACGTATATATATGTGTGTGTATATATGTGTGTGTATACATATATGTATATAATTTCCAAAAAGCAATAAGAGTTTCAAAAATTAGGTGATAATGATTCCAAGGACACATCTAATCACAAAAGCAGTGCAATGTACATAATATGGCTCTAAAGTGCTAATTACAATACACAAAACAAATAAGATCTGCAAAAAGCAAAATAATTGAGTTGGAACCAAAGTTTCCAATTTGCTTTTCCTAGTTTTTCCTCCCAATATGTGATCTTTGGGTCAGTTACTATTCCCTACTTCAAATAAGATAGTTATTTTCTGTCTGCATCAAAATTTCTAAATAATCCATAATTTTCATGTGCAAGATACATGTGAATTATTTTATGGCACTGGTTTTAGTGAAATGCACTTCTGTAAACTGAACCACAGGCAAGGAATTACAAAAGAAACATAAGGATTTTTAATATTTAACTATATACAGTGAGAAGGTAGCAAGTGATTTTTATTTGGAGCAGGGCACGTGAAAGCTACTTTTCTGGCTAACATGATTTCTCTTGTCATGGTGAGTCTGGAAAATTCTCTGAGGAAATCTAATGCCAACAGAACACGGCTACAATTTCTCATTAATATATGTAAGAGAGATATTTCCCATTTACAGAATTTGGACTTATGTCATATAGGAAAGAAATACTTCTAGTAAATTAATAATTAATAATGTCTTACACGTGTTAAACTTTTTCTCTCTCATAAAGAAATCTATAGTAAGTCAGTCTGTGGCAGTTCCTCTGTCTTTCTGCTGAGCCATTGTTCATATATGACTTTCCTATTTGAGGTGGTCTCACTGTCACAAAATGCTCACTAAAGATTCAAGTGTTATTTTGGGGATCATGGAAACTTGAGTAAGGAAAAAGACAAAGGAAATAATGGACTTGCTGTCTAAACTAGGGCTCCCTTCAAAAGCATTCTCATAAGCTTTAACCATGCCTTCCATTTCCATTTCATATAAACATAGCAGCAAGAAAGCCTGAAAAATATAGGAGCTATTATATTTGCTTATTAATTATTTAATCTGACACATTACTATGTGAAATTAAGTTAGTACTGTGCTGCTAAAGTATAGAAGAAAAAGATTATGGAGTAGGTTGTTCTTTTCTTTGGCACAGATTTATACTGAATTTGCTGTCTTTTTATCTCCTTTATAGTTGGATAGGAGGACCAATTGTAATAATTATAGGCTGAATTTTGAAGAAAACATATTAGAAGCTTTTATTATAATCTCCCCTCCAACTATAAGTATCATTAATACTTAATTTTTTAAATACCAGACCAAAAAGAAAAGCATGATAGCATTTGTTCTTTAAATAACTAGACACTCTTTTGAAAATTTTAAAAAAAGGAAATAGGACATTTAATCCTTGCTTTAGTAGAAATATTTTTTGTTTGTATTCCAACATGTTTTAGCTATCTACTGTTTTTTTGTTTAGGAAATCAATTCAGCAACCATGTAACATTTAACACCCAGGCAGATCAAGATGAATGTGACCATTCTTGTTAAATAGGCCACTGCTCTATGGAAAGAAGATATATTACCAGTGAACAATGATATATATGTATTTCTGCAACATCTTGTAACCACACTCCATTAGAAATGTTTACCACCACAATGCTGCATGTTCTGAATTAGGTTCATATTTCTTTAGTGCACAAGGGCAAGAAAGAGGCCAGCAGCCAAGGCAGTATGACCCAGTCTACTGCTCTGCCTGACCTATGTCAGGAGTAATCTCAATCAAAGCTGTAATGGCCACCGTCTTAGCCAAGGATCTTCTAATACTGGTGATTTCTTGTTACAGCCCTGGTCTAAAAAATAACGTCCATCAGTGTCAGTGGATGAAAAATTGAGTTTCATCAGAATTTAAAAGAATTGTGGACTAGACTATGGCAGCACATTAAAATCTTGTTATTGTAATATGTTCTTTCTTTTGTAGCAAGTCAGTCACCCTCTGGCCAACATTTTACCCATTTATTTAATCATAGGGGAAATGAAAGAAAAATAGATTTTCAAAAATGTTTACTTACATTCAATGCAAATATCAACATATGTGTAAAAGAGTATTTAAAGAGTATATTGTTGTGAAATAATTTATTTCCTGACTATTTTTCTCTTGGTCTTCTGTATTCAACTAGAAATGAACATGTTCTTAAATATATTCCTCTTTCATGGAAAACTTTAATAAATAACTAAATCTAAATCTAGCTTAAAAGAATATTGAAGTCATGTGTTTTGTTAGTGACAAATATTCATTGCTAATGAACCTAATGTTAATCTTAAGGTAGAAGATTTCACAAATGAGCCCTCAAGCATTCTCTGACTTGATTAATAGAAGTGATGGAGGAGAATAGATAGTTTCAAAAGCCTATATAGAAACTGCTTTGTAGTAACTTTCAAGAATTCCCTAAGTCAATAATTTATGATCAGGTTTTTGGAATAAAAAGCTGTATTAACAGATTTAGACATCATTCAACCCCAATGATAAAGATTGTTAGTATATAATTATGCCACATATTTGTTAAAGGATATAGCTTTACAACACTTAAAGTGAGATTTTCTACTCATAAGAGTTTAGCATGAATTCTTATTTATGATCATTTATATAAAATGAATTGATTCTTGGAAACAAAAGGCATCTTGAAGAAAAGTAATTTCTGAATTCATGGGAATATCTTTCTAAAAGTACTTTATTCGTAGAGAGAATGAGAGTAGGAGACAAAACAGGAGAAATGAATACAGGCAACTAGTTTTTCATGAAAGATTATTGTATGCATGAAACTTACATGTGTCAGTTTTGTAAATTTTTGCAAGCTTAAAGACAATATAAAATATACATTAGTCTGTTGAATTCCTTCGAAAAAGTCTGAAAACCCTACTTTGGAGAACTGGTTATTTCAGTTTTGTCCTTAGAGTAAAGCAATCAAATGGAAAAAGATGACATGAGAACAAGCAAAAAAATAAAGTATATGAATATAATCTAGCCTATCATAAAAGACAGTGATTTATAAGAAATTTAAAAAGCAGACATCAAGATATCTACATGATACAAAAGGAGAAAGAATAAATCTGCTGTTGTTTATAGACTTAAAGTCATCTCATGTTCAGCTGTATCATTCAGTGCACACTTATGTGAAAGGAAAAAAGACATGTATACAAATGCAAAACAAAAGCATAGCAGAAAGGAGATTAATACAACAATGGTTATGCCTTTTGTAATTGGAAACTGGTAGAGTAATTTTCTAAGAAGTTTGATAAGAAAAAAAAATGACATTTTCTCCTAGGAACAATATTTGATAGAGGGAAAAAGTCAATACAGTGAAGATTATAAGAAATACTATAATGATGTCAACATCCATGACTGAGACTTTCATTTTCCTCATCCAAGCTGTTTCACATTGCTGCTACCCCTCACAGTTGTATAAATTATATCATAAGTTGTTATAATGTTGCCAAAAATATTTAGTTATAATATCTATAAATAGTTCACTTCTATTGTTATATTGATTCTTTCAATTGCTTCCACTGCCTATTATATTTTGAATTATAAAATCCCATTTAGGCTTACTGTGTTAAGAACACTTGAACTTAACTTTTCTAGAGCAGCTAAAACATCTCTAAAATCTAAACAGACTTTTTGCAAGAATTTTGTTGCTCTTTTGATTTTTTTCCCGTCATGGGTTAGTTGAAATAAGAAAGTACTTATAAACTATTTAGACCTACAATGAAGACAAAATAATTATCATATAGGTTTAGAAATCAGAGAAACCATGGGCCAAATCTGGACTCTTAATTGAATGAACTTTTATCTGTAAGTTAAAAAGATACTCATTAACCAGTAACAATTTCAGGTACCATTCCAAGATTTGAGAGTAATGCAATGAATAAAACACATTGAATCTCTAATATGTTGATCTGATGGAAGAATAAGATAATTTAAAAAACAAAAAATGAACTTTAAGCGATAATAAGGCACAAAAAGTACAGAGACTGAGAGAAGTATATAGTATAGATGGTGGAGATATTTTAAAAAAAGAAGAGAATATAAGATTTTAAAAGATATCTAAGAAGATAAACTTCAGGAAGAAGTAAATGTCTGTGTAAATGCTCTGAGGTAAGGGAATGAATGACAGGGAGGAAAACTGCAAGAAGTCTTGTAGAGTGGCAAGGGAGAGGGGAAAGAAATGAGAAAATCAAGGAGGTAATTTTTGAAAGTTGAGCCTTAATAAGCATTTTGGAATTTTCATTTAACTTTCAACTTTTAATCTAACATTTGAAAGAAGGATCTCTGGTTCCTTATCATCAGATATTTATGACTGCCTTAAAAAAATACCACACACTGGATGGTTTAAGCAACAAACACTTATTTCCTGTAGTTTTGTAGGCTGGAAGCTTTAATCAAGGAGGTCAGCATGATTGAGTCTTAGGGACTGGGTTCTGGATAAGGATTCTTTTCTAGAATTACAGATGGTTCTTTCTAACTCTATCATCACATTGGGAGGAAGGATGGAGAAAGAGAGTTAGGGAGGGGACTGGAACCTCATTTACTTTTTAAAGGATCTTAAAGCCTATCATGTTATTCCCACCCTCACATCCTCATCAAAACCTAATTCATTCACAAAGATCCTACCTCCAAATAATACATTGGAGTTTAAGGCTTCAACATAAGAATTTTAGTGTTATTTGTCAATGGCACTACTATAAATAGACTTATGAGAGTAAGGGAAAAAGACAAATCTCTATGACAAGAAAAATTTTGTTCTCTTATTGGATGTGGGTATAACAAAAAGTTGCCATCACAAAGACTTAGCTTCTGTACATTTTAATTTCCTCAAGTCCACAGTGAAGAACTTATTATCTATGATAGAGGATTGTTGTGAAAATTAAATGTCAGTTTGTGAAAGCGATTGAGGCAGTTGTTATATATTACATCAATATATAGTATGTGAAATAATGATTATATTATAGATAATAAGTAGCTTAATATGACCCCTGGTCCAAAACCGTTTTAAATTCCTTCAGTAATGGGCAGATTTTGGACATTTTATATCCCAGATACTTTGTTCATGTGCCTTTTCCAGCAGTTCTCTTATGGTTGCCATCTTTATTAGGTGTAAACAGTTTTAATTCATACCATAGTAACTTAAAAAGTCACCTAATTTTTGTTCCCTTTCTTCCTCTGATTTTGTGTGTGACCTAACCAGTAACTCAAAGTCTCTGTGTAAGCATTCATCTTACAGAAATTCTCACTTTTAGAGAAAATCATATTGTCAAGGGCAGAATTTCAAACAGAACAAATTAATAACATGAAGAAACACAATAGTCTGAAAGAGTTCACTTGTAGGTAGGCAGCCAACTGATTCTGAAGTCAGCAGGTAGGGTGTGGCTGCTGAGAATGTTGCTTCCCATATAAATTCATTCATGGTAGTACACTTAGCAAATGAGAGCATTGTATGACACACTGATATATTTCATCGTCATGTGATTTTTAAAGTGAGGAGGAAAATGTAAAATATAGAATCTATAAACTTTTGCATAAAATATTTTCCAATTCCTAGAGATCATTGAGCTTGATTCCATTAATATATCCATCAGCATCTACATATTAATATTTAATTATTTTTCCATTGTTTTATGATTGAAATGTCTATACACATTGCCTAATTATGTTTGGTTTTCCAAGGTGGGGTTGTTTTATTGTTTATGATAGAGACCATCAAAAAATTTTAAAGTAAGGAAGTAGTCTGCTTATTCTGAAAACAATAGCTTTCTTGTAGAAAAAACTTCATAAAATTATATACATGATTTTATATGAGTATGCAAATTTATATAAAAGTAATGACTTTAAAATGAAGTGAAATAAATTTAAGCAGTTTTATACATGCATTTTTACTTCCTAGAAAAGGGGTTAATAACTGTTCAAATGTTACTTTTTTTCAATTAAATATTCATTCATTTAAACAACTACTACTTTAATACTATCTTTAAAATGTATTCTTATTAAAGTAAATACTATCTATGTAAATAGAATTGGTTTTCGCGATAAATGGAAAATAACATGCCAGGAAGATCTTTTATATTTAGTTTCAATAAAGAGTGCCTCACAATTATAACATTTTATACTTGAAAAGAAACTTTCATCCTTAAAATTTAAAAAGTCATAGTCCGTAATATAGTGATATATCCACTGGCACTAATTCTTTAAAGAAACTAATGTACTTATATTTTAATATTTTTGATAACTGTAGAATATTTTTCTCAAAATGTAGTACTTTTAACATAGCATTACTTATCAATAGGAGCTTTAAGAATTATTATTGTCATCCTTAAAAATATTTCTCAAGCTTGGGTTCTTTTTAAAAATATAACTGTAGTAAAAAATAAATAAAATCTTAGCTGTCTAGTATAAGAAAAGAGTATTTCATGAATGATAATATAATATATTATGATTTGCTAGTGACATGAAAGAAAACTCCCTATGAATATGTGTGCTAGTCAAACACTTCGAACTCAAATTTCTGAGAGCCTACAATGACAAATAAAACAGAAAAAATTATTTCTGAAATTTTAAAATATATCATAACTATATTTTATCAATATGGTTAACATAAATTTGCTTCAGCAATTTCTCTCAATGTGTTTTGTGAGGTAGGTCTACACACAATGAGATTCTTCAGTTTTTAATGTCTTAGAAAGTTTTTATCTCCTTCACTTTTTAAAAACAGACAATATTTTCAAATTTTAGATTTACAGAACAATTTAGAAGATGACACAAAGAATTCATAAATACCTGACAAAACTTCTATTACTAATTTATATTAGTATGGTTTATATTTAAGCACAAATATAGTAATATTAATACATTATTATTAACTAAAGTATATAGTTTATTAGGATTTCTTTAGTGTTTAATGTCCTTTTCTGTTTCAGGATCCCATCTAGGATACCATATTACACTTAGTTGTCATATCGTCTAAGACTTTTCTTGCCTGTGACAGATTTCAGAATTTTTCTTATCTTGACAATTTTATAAAGTATTTATCAGGTATATTATAGGATGACCCTTTGATGGAATGTCTCCCTCCTTCCCTCCCTCCTTCTTTCCCTCCCTCCCTCAGCTTGGTGAGTCCTCCTGTCCTCAGGTCATGAACTTGGGTCCTTGCTATGTATGTGAACTATGCCAGCTGGAAATGACAGGCTTATTCGCTAGGTCACTAAGTACACCTGTTTTTCTTATGATTAAATTGGAATTATAAGTATTTAAGAATATCATAAAGTGTCAGTTTTTAATCATGTGATCTCAAAACTATATACTATCAAAATTATTTATGACTGTTGAATTAACCTTAGTTACCTGATTGAGGTAGTAATTCTCAGGCTTCTCTGTGACATTTTGTTATTCCTTTATTTCTGGACTGTATTCTTTGGAAGGAAATAACTAGACAGTGCCATCATTTTGGGTAATTTATCTACGTAAATTATTTAACATTCTTCTACATGACAGATTTGTTTTTTCTCTTTCATTTGCTAATCAATGCAATTATATTATTGTGGTCTACTGGATTTTTAAAAATATTTTGTATTATATCCAATATTTCTTTATTTTGTTGCTAAATATTTCCCATTTTTACCATTGAATGCTCCTTCAAGTGCTTTCTGTGTCTCTTTAACACATTCCTGTCAATACATTTTTTTGGCACTTCCTTATTTTTTGGCATAATGAGCTACTCTAGGCTTACTTATATACTTACAACCCCAGTCATAAAATAAGGTATTTTTCCAAGGAGCCTCAATTCCATTTTCAGAGAATGGTATTAGTAATCAAGATGGAGGTATTAGGTATGCTTATTGTTGCTGGATTGTCATTTCTTCTAGGATATTCAGCTAACAGAGAAAATGAATATAGGTGTGTATACTAGTCAGTCTGTATACATATACTTAAACATTTAAATAAATTTACATACATTTATATATGTAAATATATTCAAGTATATTTAAATATGCTTAAATAGGTAAACACTGTATTAAGTTACATTAAACATGAATTTATGTCTCCAACTAATCTATTGCTATGTGGATTATTCTAGTCTCCACTTATATGCAAATACCTACTTCGACAGGGAGAAAAATAGCTCTTATTATCTGCTATAAATTCATATAATTGTTCAGTTCCAATATGAATATGCAATAGAGTCATACTTTTTCATTCTTATCCCCATGGTAAATAAATATCATATTACCGTAATTGAAGACATATTCTATCGACGGTTCTGATATTTGTGTAAAAAGTGTTGTACTTGTGTGAAGCTAATTTTTCCTTTTTTCTTATGAACTCTTCTCATTTCCACTTAATTCATTTATTTTTCCTCTCACCCCTACACTGTGGTTGTTTCATACATTTATAGTATAACTAATTTCTGTTGTCACATTCTGCAATTCATTCCTGAGAATACTGGTCACTAACCATTTTTTCAGTTTGCATGTATTGGGGTTCAATCTTCGTAGCTAAAATTCTACTGGTTTTGACAAATGCATTATGTCATATATATATATATCACATTGTTATAGTTATTACAATAGTTTTGCTGCCCTAAAAATCCCCTGTGTTTCACCTGGCTAATCCTTACCCTCTCCCCTACAGCTACTAGCATCAAATGATCTTTTTGCTGTCTGTATGTTTTTGTCTTTTTCAGAATGCTATATTTGGACTCAAAGAGGATTTTTATAAATTATTATTAACTAAATTGTAGTATATTTATATTTCATTATTTCTTCTCTAATGTTCATTTTTTTCTGTCTCAGGATACCTTCTTATATTTAGAAGTTGTTTTCTTTATGATTCTTTTCGCTATGAGAGATTTTTAAATTTATATTGGTTTTGATGACCTTGACATTTTTGAGGACTATTAATCAAATAATTCTAGGTTGTTCCTATGTTAGAATTTTCCTGATTGTTTTTCTCATTATTGCATTCAAGTTATGGGTTTTGAGGAGGAGGTTCATATAAGAATAATTTTCATCGCAAAATATTGCGGTTATATACTATCCATGAATTATCACTGTTGATATTAACATTGATCACCTAGCTAAAATAGTGTTCATCAGCTTTCTCCACTGTAAAATTACCCATTTTGATCCTCTTTACATTCTATATTCTTTGGAATATAATGCTTGCAGCCTATACTTAAGAAGAGTTATTCTTAGAAACAGGATCAATGTTTTGGCACTCTTTTTCTGCATGGGAAACTTATCATTTTTCCATTATTAATTTGCTCAATAATTTGTTTTAATATTAAAATAAATACTTATGGATATTTATTTTATGCTTTGGTTTATAATCCAATACTGTATTTTGTTGCAGAGATTGTTCCATTCTTGGCCACGGAGGACTCTTTCAGTTAGTTTCTGTGTTCCTTTGACATACCTCTACCATTGATCATTTGCTTTGAATACTTCACTTTCTAACATAAATACTTTAGACTTCTCTTGTGTATTTCCTGCCACTATCCTAAAATCAGTCATTTCTCCAAAGAACCCTGGTCGTGTTAATTTCAGAATAGCATTAGAAACCAAGATCTAGGAGTAGGTATGCTTGTTGTTGCTGAGGTGTTTCTTTTAGATGCTATATGGTTAGAAAGCAAAAAAAAAAAAAAGTGCATATCCTGCATATCCATTTTTCTAAATCTTCTGTATAAATCCATTTGTATCTATATTAAGTGAAATTTGTCCCTAATGACGTATCCAACTCTAATCTATTACCAATGGACCATGTGTTCTCCTCCCCTTATCTATAAATTACTACTACAACAATGAGAAAATGATTCCCAAAATCACCCATCCTTTTCCTTAATTCTTCATTTCTAGTATACGTAAGTAGTACTCTCAAAAATATTAATCCATATTTCTATAGAAAGCAATTAAGGAAAGGTCATATGGGAGCTTATATTATAATTTGGTTTGCAGACTGTTACTCATTTCTAAAAATACTTAAAAGCACTTTTCCCCTTCTACCTTCAGTGACATTTCATATATTTATAGTAGTTGTATTTTCTCATCACAATCTGTGTTCTTTCCTTGGATCCCACAACCACCTATATGTTTTATTTTTCTTAATTTGCTTCCACTGAAGTTGACTTTCTGTGTTATGCAGTTCTAGAGTCCTTGAGAAATCATAATGTCAAATATTCTCAATTGTAGTATTATACAACGTAGTTTAAGCACCCTAAATGTACCTTGATTTTTACCTATTCTTAACCTGTCAGTCAATTGATTATTCTATTGTCCCTATAGTTTTTCCTTTTCCAGAATGTCATATAAATTGAATTATAACATACTTGGACATCACATACCTCTATGTATGTAGGTTGCTCCCAGTCATTTTGTGGTCTTAGAGCTGAATTTCTTTTATTACAGAATAACATTCTGTTGTCTGAATGTACCACAGTTTATCTATTCAACTATTAATGGACTTCTTGATTACTTCTAGCTTGGGGCACTTATGAATAAAATTGCTATACGTGTTTGCCTGTGGCCTTTAGGGAGAACACATAATTTCGGCTTAATTATGTAAGGGACTGCAGGACAAGATTTTTGCATCATGTGATTATAATATGTTTATTATTGCTGGAAATTACCATACTACCTTTTTAAATTGCTATACTATTTTTAATGGGCAATGAATGAGGATCCTTTTTGGTCTGTACACTAGCATTTAGTATGGCAGTTTAAAAAAATTTAGTCAGCATATTATATGTGAAATCCGATTATTTTTATTTGTAACTTGCTAATGACAAATACATTGATTATATATATACATGCTGCATTGCCCTATGTATCTCTTTTCTGGTGAGGTGTTTGTTCAAATATGTTTTCCATTTTAAAATTCAACTACTTTTTTCATTGCATTTAAGGTTTTTTGAGTATTTTTGATGCAATTATTTTATCAAATATGTATCTTGAAAATATGTTTTCTTAGTCTGTGGCTTTGTTGCTTATTCTCTTTAGAGTATCTTCTGGCATGCCTTGGTAGAGCAGCAGTTAGGCCTGCTGCCTCCAGCCAAGAGCAGTTCAAGTATATTCCAAGTACCTGGTTTTGAGGGAACAACCAAGATAAACAACTAAATAAAATGCTTCTTCCTCCTCTCTCTTCCTGCCTGCCTGCCTACTTGCTTTGATTCCTCGCTGTAATTTTCATTAAAAAAAAAAGTCTTCAAAGAAAAGACTAATACATTTTAATGAATTCCAACTTAACTTTTTTTTGCTCTTTTAACTAGTGAACTTAATAAAGTATATACAGAGGTTGATTCATAATGGTTTAAACCTGAAAACTACATGTTATAATGCAATGGACTTCGACAAAAATGAATTTCTCAATTATATTATTATGATTTAGCAAAGATGAGTTTACAATATTTGTGTGGTTCTACTTATGAGATCTTTATTCTGTTACTTTGGTTTGTGTGTCTATTCTTTCATCAAAATTATGATTTCTTGTATACTATAGCATTATAGCAAATCTTGAAGTTAAGTAGTGTGACTCTTCCAATGTTATTCTTCTTAATATTGTATTAGCTATGCTGGGTCTTTTGCCTTTACATAAAACTTTGTTAGTTGATGTCTAAAATTGGTTTGCTGGGATTTTATTGGCATAGGCAAAATCTAAGGTGAAGTTTGGAAGAAGGGATATCTTACTAATGAATCTTCCAATCTGGAATCACATATTATCTCTTATTTAGATTTTGATTACTTTCGAGGGTTTGTAGTTTTTTACACATAGTTGCTATATATATATATATATATATTTTACTGTATTATACATATTTAATTTTTGTGTCATAAATACAAATTATTTTAAAATTAATTTTATTGAAGGAACATTTCATTATGAAATCAGGTAGGCTTAAGGTCTTTATCATTGTAAATCAACATCTGTATATAATTAAATTTAGTTGTTCATTGTGAAAATATTAGAAAGCAATTTGTTTTATATATTATTTACTTTGTATTCTATGATCTTTCTATATCATTTATATACAGGAGGTTTTTTTGGTGTGTGTGTGATATCTTTGGAATTTTCTAAAGAGACAATTATTTCATCTGCCTGTAAAAATGGTTCTATTTTTTTCCCAGTATGTTCACTTGTGCTCCTTTTTTTGACTCACTACCCTAGCTAGGACTTCCAGGATGATGTTAAAGGAATTATTTAAGAAAACATTTGTCTTTGTTTTCAGTTGTAGGGTAGAAAACATTAAGCTTCAAGATATTGTTAGTTGTAGATTTTCTTTCAGTTTTGATTATGAAAGTTTCTCTATTTCCTACAGGAATAAAATTTTTACTATGACTGGGTTTTGGATTTATCAAATACTTTTTAGAAAAGGAAGTTAGTAAAACATAAATCTATGATTATATTAATTTTATCTTTAGTCTCTTGATGTGCATGTGCTGAATTACATTAAATGATTTGTGAGAGGTGAACTAGCCTTGTATACCTGTACTAAATCATGTGTAGTTGTGAAATATAATTCCGTAGAAATACTGTTGAATCCTATTTGAAAGCTATTAGTCTGCAATTTTCCTTTCCTGTAATGTCTTTGTTAGTTGGTATCAGGGTAGTTTTGTTTGCACAGAATGAGTGAGAAATTATTTCTTCTGTTTATATTGCATAATGAATTTTTAGAAATTTGGTATCATTCAGCTTATAAATTTTTAGTAAAATTCACCTGTGAAATCGCTTATACAGGGTACTTTCTTTTCAGGTCAGTCATTATTCCTGATTTGATTTATTTAATATAAGTATATTCATATTATTTGTTTATCTTGTGTGAGTTTTGTAGTCAGCATTCAACTAATTAGTTCATTTCATTTAAATTTTCAAATTTATGGGCAGAAGTTATTAATTCCTTTATTATCTCTTAAAATCTGCAAGATGAGTGGTTATATCATCTCATTATTTCTGATATTGATAAATTATCAAATTTATCATTTTTTTCCTTTGGATAGTCTGCACAGAGGTTTACCAGCCTTATCAGCTTAGCAGCGTATTAATCTTTGCTAAGAACTCCTTTTGGTCTCTGGATTCATCTATCTCTTCAGATATCTAGATGGAATTTTTCCCTGCAATATTAGTTTTCTAATAGTCTAATGAAATCCGGCTATTTTTCAAAATTTGTTCAGCTTTTATCTTGTCATGTTGAGGAAAGTTCTATGCTTTTTATTTATTTGCATTGAAACTGGAAACCTATTCCCTTACAGATACATGCACATATATATGTCCATATTTATGACATGTATATATCTATGTATATATTTTGAAGATGTAGCCTAGAATTTTGCAAGAGGAAATAAGGATATGTGTGTAAATCTATCAATGTTAAATTCATTTTCTCCAGTCTGAGAGCTTGTTGCTTCATTAGAAAGTGGAACTCTTTACTCTGAGTTCATTCAACTTTAAGAAAAAAATGTTCATTCATGGCTTCTTGGTACTCTCAATATGGAATGAAGGAGGTAAATTGATAATTAAAGATTTTTGTAGCTTCAATAAATTTCCCTTGTTTTTATCCTCATGACTTACGTATGACTTTCCTAATGTTCCAAATCCAACACCTTTCCCAGCTCACTTTGGGCAGGATCACTGGCTTCTCTTATGAAGAAAACTATGTAAGTATTTAAAATGCAGCTTCTACCAACAAGTTTTTTTCAATGATCACTCTTCTACATGCATTGACTCTTCAATCTGTGGAAATTCTTCTCAGGTTTTTTCCTTTGTAATTATTTTGTTATAGTCGACACATCTTTTTTGCAACCTTAAAATTATTTGATGATATCTTAGCAGAAAGTTATAAGAAATGAATGTGTATGTAGATTGTGTTTAATTAGAATTCCATCCTGACCTCCTTCAACTACAAAATATAAGCAAGTTATTTTGGAGGCTACTAATTATTATCAATAATTTATAATATTTTATTGGCCTGTTCAGTAAGTAGTTCATAGAAAGCTTTTACAGTCCAGATTATTTTTTGATATGACAATATTAACTTCTATAAGGCAATCAATGCAATGATTTTCTCTTATAGTCATAACATTTTTACGCTTGATTATTTAAAATTAATTTTATTAAATGAACATTGCATCATAAAATTTTATAGGTTTACAGTATGTAGCACTGTAAATCAGTTTCTGTATATGATACATTAAGTTTGCCATCACCAGTTCAATTCTTTCTTTACCATATAATTGATAAAGTGGCAGGTTTTTTATTTTTCCAAATTCAAATATTACAAGAAAAAGTAAAGATCATTCTATTTAATCTGTCACTTTAGAAATGAAGAACATTCTTTCACAAAGAAAGATTTAAACACAGAGTATTCAAATTACTAATAGTAAATACACATATATATATACATATATACATGTATGTACATGTATATAAAATATATTTATAGATATAAACATATTACACAAAATTTTCCTAGGCTTATAGAGTTTATAGTTTGGCATTGGGAATCAATCACTTAGTGTAATTATTTAAAATGATCACAACAGAGTAACTTTAAGTAAATTCTTTATAAATTCTGAATATTTAATTGATGATGATGAAATTTAATTCAGTTTCCTAATTCTCTTTATTGACCTTTTTTTAAAATACCAGAAACTCTACTGATATTTAATGATGAAAGACAGATTTATATTTCTATAGCATAAATCAAATTTCATTTGTATACTTACTAGCTCACAACTATGAGTAGTACCTTAAGTCAGAAAACACTTGTTGCATATATTTAAAGTTTTTCTTTTTATTTTTTTTTTCATTGTAATGTTTGCTCAGCTGTGGAAATCTTAAAATAAGATACAAAACACCTTTGAAGCTTAGATATTTTTCTCTATACACTTATATTATTAAAGATAAAAAAGATTAATGCAAGGGGACTTGAAAATAAGTAATTCAAATTTAATAGACATCTTTGATATTAAAACATTTATATAAATTCTATATATCTTTCATGAATGGAAAAGCACCAAAATAATATTGCTTTTTATAGCAAATTATTGATGAAAGTTGATATTAAGCAGTAAACTGAAAAGTAAATTGATAAGTGTATCAGAAAAATTTCCAAGAGCAATCAGATTTAAAATTAAAAAAATAAAAGTACTGATTCAAAATTAACTTTTATACAATTTTAAAAACCTCATTTTCCTTGAACATATCTAATTGCTATAAAATAATAAATAATTCAGTGGGACTCCACAAAATGCCAATATTGTTTGAAATTGTATTTAAATAAAACTGGAATGCTATCCAAATTTGGAATAAAATGCATTTCAGACCTAATTTCAGAATCTATGGGATTGCCTATATAAATGAATTAAAAAATTTTGTGAGAAATTCCATCTTACGTATTTAACTTGAAATAATAATTTTCTGCCATGCTCTAGTGACCTAGATATTTAGTTCACCAGGAGCCATCCACATAAATCTCAAGTTCTATGATTCAAGACTTGGGACTCAGAGAAACATGTAAAGTAAAGTGTTTCTTCCTCCTTTCTCTTCCTGCATATACCTTGAATTAAAAAAAAAAAAAAACAGTAAATTTTCTTAGCCCTAAGTTTTTAACTGAACTTGATAATCTAGTTTATACAACCATTTCCCCCCAAATGCTGATATTGGAGTAGAAAATCCCATTGTAATTAAGTTGCCAGTATGTGGCATTGGGAGGGGACTAGTGGTGGCAGAACCAGTCATTTCGTCCTCTAAATCAGAATTATTTATACCATTGTTTTCACTATCAAGGTGGTTGAAGGATAATGAGGTAAGCAAAAAGTTCTATGGGAGAAAGAAAAGGAAAATATAGCCAATGATTGACATGAGCTTGACTTACTAATTTCCTAAATACAATGCTTATTCACCCTTTAAAACATTCTGTATTATAGAAAATCTGAATTATTTAGCAATAGCCAACTTCACTAAATATCATGCTGTATATGTTTGCAAATCCTTTCTTTTTATAAGGGTATTGCTTCTTTATCCAGCATGATTTGAACTTGACATTAATATTGATGGTCAGTAATAAGAATAGATGACTTTCTCGCATGATAAAAATCAAAGCTATGATAGAGCTCTGACTTTCATCTAAAGTTTTGTTTATATAAAGGTTATCTTGTACTCACAGATGATATTCTAAAAAAATGTAAGAAAATTTTTCTGAGTCATTAGTATTCTTAAAAAACAATGAAATGCAAGTGCATATTCTTCACCACTTAGGCCTTTATGTGTGAGATGACACTCATAATATTTAGAACTAAGCAGATTAGAGAAATGTTTCCTACCTTTAATTTTATAATAATAAAGTGATATTTATTTTTTAAAAAAGGAATATTAGGATATAATTTACATGTGATAAAATAAGCTATCTCTAATATGTATTTCTGATTATTTACAAAGCATGCAGACATGAAATACCAACATAATCAAATTTAGAAAGCATCTACCATTCAACAACTACTTTAGACATTCTTGCCTCAAACCATCCCCAACTATTAGAAACAACTATTAAATCTCTTACCCCTTGAGTTTTAACTAAAGCAAAATATCATATGAAGGAAATTATATTGTATATTGTATATTGACTTTGAGTATTTTCTTGTATTTTAGTGTTTTGCTTATTTTTATTGTTGAAGGCAATTCTATTGTATGGATATGACAGTCTTGTTAGCTTTTTTTATCAATATGTGAGTTAAAGTAAGAATATTTTTATCCAATCTAAATTAATACATTTGGATTGTCTCTATTTTGTATTAATTAACAAAGAAGCCATTATATATACTGGTATAAAAATGTTTAATGAACAAAAATTATAATTTTACTTTAAAAGACAATTTGGGGACTTTTCTCCCTCTCATCCCAGCAATTGCCCTCTAAGGCTTATACACAAAGAAAACAAAAGCAGTAATCAGCAAAACTATATGCCGCTCTATGATCATAGAAGCACATTTCACAGTAGCTAAGATATGAAACAAAACCTAAATGCCCATAAACAGGTGATTGGATTAAGAGGTTGTGATATATGTATATATACATATATATATACACACACACACACACATACACTAAATGAAAGTGTATGTAGGTATCAAAGATAAAATTGTGACTTTTGCAACAACCTGGATGTAATGAAAGTTGACTTTGCTTAGCAAAATAAGATAGGGATAACAAAAAAGAGAAATACAGGGTGGTTTCATTCATATGTGGAATATAAGAAATGGGACAAATAATTAGACAAATTTAAACAAAATTCACAGGAGAAAGAACTGTGGTTACCAGAAGTGTGAGAAAGAAAAGGGAACAGGTAATGAAAGAATTAATACACTGAAATTAAAGGGCATTAGAACTCTGTTAGTGGGTGATATAAAATGCACACAGACCCAGATGTGAACTCAATAGTCTATAACTTTTATAGACATAGAAACAAACCAATAAAAAAGAAAACAGTTTGGTGCAGGTTGTGTTGGTCCTATGGTAAGTTTGTGGGAGGGATATAATCTGATATATAATTTTAAAGGCCACTAGGAAGCCTGCTACATTAAGAAAAAGGCCAAACACACTAAAAAAAAAAAATAGCACATTTTCTTGGGCACGACAGAAAAAATGAGCTCATAGGATAAATGACCTTCCAGAAATCTGAATGAGATTGACTCACAGCTGAGTTCTGTTTACTTGGAACAGAAACTTCTAGATCTACCAATTGGTAGGAATATTTATAATTTGGATGAAAGACTGGAGGCTGAGTATAGATTAGTTTGAGAATCTCCTGGCAACTATAGTGCTATGAGGTGTCAATGAATTGGTGACTTTTAACTACAGAAACCCCATTAGACTTTGACATTGAAGAGACAGAGGTGCACCCTGGTGACCTACCAGAGAGTGCCACTGAACATAGTCCACTACATCCCAAAGACCCAGGTTCGAGAGCTGAGTCACGATGAACAACTAAACAAAATAAATGTTTCTTTCTCTTCTCTCTGCCTACCTGCCTACAAGTTACAGGCATTCACTCTTGCCTGTACCATTATTAAAAAAAAAAGAGAGAGAGACTAGAAATAACCTTTTTGTAGTTCTGGTGGAATTTGGAAGTATAAACACAAACCGTGTGTGTGTGTGTGTGTGTGTGTGTGTGTGTGTGTGTGTGTGTATAAATCCAATATACAGAAATATTTATTATTGCTCTGTCTTCTGGAAGCAACAATTTTATAGTAGAAATGACACAAAATCTAAAGGTATTGTTTTTTAATATCATTCAATGAAATGAACAATGACTGCTTTAAAAAACTACTTGTTCTTCCAATCCATGATAGCAGAATATCTTCCCATTTATTTCAGCTGCCTTCAACTTTTTTTTTTTTATTTAACAATGTCTTGTACTTGTCAGAGTATTGCTCTTTCACTTCTTTGGTTAAATTTATTCCAAGATATCCTGTTCTTTTATATTTAATTTTATAGGGGATTATTTCCTGAGTTCTCTTTCTGCTGGTTCATTATTTGCATATAGAAATGCAATGTGTTTTTGTTTATTAATTTTATGGCATGCCACTTTACTCTGTTTATTATTTCTAACTGATTTCTTACTAAATTAATTGGATGTCTCTATATATTATCTGGTCACCTGAAAATAATGTCATCAAAAAGTGAGGAAGTTTCACTTCTTTCTTTAATAGGTTTCATGTCATTTTTATTTCTGATTGTGCTGGCTAAAATTTCCAACACTATATCAAATAATACTGGTGAGAATGGACATCCTTGCCTTGTTCTTAAAAATACTTTAGATTTTTCCCATTAAGTATGATGCTGGTTATGAGTCTGTCATATATAGCTTTTAGTATGTTGAAGTATGTTCCATCTATACACATTTTTGAAAAAATTTTGACACAAAAGGGTTTTGAATCTTACCAGTGCTTTTTCTTCATCTATTGTGATGAGAATATGATTTTTATCCTTCCTTTGTTGATGTGATATATCACATTTGTTGATTCGTATATGTGGAATTATCCTTAAATCTCTAAAAAATTCCCTCTTGATGTTGATCCCACTTGGTTCTTTTAATGATTACTGCATTATTTGCTAGTATTCTCTGAGGATTTTTGTATGACTAGCCCTCAAATATATTAATCTGTATTTTTCTTCTTTGGTGGTATCCTTGGCTGGTTTTGAAATCAGAATGGTGTTGACTTCATAAAAAGTTGTTGGAAGTTTGCCTTCTTTTTTATTTTTATTTGGAAAAGATTAAGGAGGACTTGTACTAGTTTTTTGAATGTTTGATATAATTCACTAGTGAAACTATCTGTTCCAGGACTTTTGGTCTTAGAGAGGCTTTTTATTATTGTGTTAATTTCCTCACTCATGATAGGATGGTTCACATTTTTTGTTTCTTCCTGAATGATCTTTAATGTTGACGAAATGTCTATATTATCTAAAGCAATATACAAATTTGAAAAAAATCCCCATCAGAACCCAAGGATTTTCTTCACAGAAATAGAACAAAAGATATCATAAAATTTATTTTGAACTAGACCACCAAAAGCAAACGTAATTCTGAGAAAAAAGATACAGAATTGAAGTATTATGCTCTTTGACTTCAAATTATATTACAAAATAGCTATCAAATCAGATGAGAAGAGATCTTCCTGGGGAAATAAAAAGAACTAGAAAAGAGAATTTAAGTTAAACAATTAGAAAACAGCAATAAATAATTCCTTCTCAATAAGAAACATTGTCACAATGACTATCTAACCAGTATAAATATAGCAATAGTCTCTATACAGTTCTCTGTTTCAGTGTCTCCTAAAACTATTTTTTTCTAATTTAAAAAGGTTCATATGTGTAGGTGCCCCATATGCGTGATTTCCCCATTCCTCAGATCGATATCAAAACACCCTGCCATCCATCCAATCACCAAGTGTTCATCACCCCTTGTGCCTGCCACCCACTTCCCAATTCCATTCCCTATTGGTAGCTTCAGTTCTATTGCAAGTGTCCAAGGGTTGGTTTTGTTTTACCTGTTCCTTTGTTTTTTTCTATTCATATTCCACCTGGGAGTGAGATCATCTGGTATCTTTTCTTTTGACTTATTTCACTTAGCATAATCCCCTCTAGTTTCATCCATGTTGATTTAAATGACAGGATTTCATCTCTTCTAAAGGCTGTGTAGTATTCCACTCTTAATATATACCACATCTTTACCCATTCATCTGACATTGGACACATAGGTAGTTTCCAGTTTGGAGCTATTGTGAATAAGGTGGCCATAAACATGGGGCTGCATAAATTGCTGCAAGTTAGTGTTTTTGTATGTTTCTGGTAAATACCGAGAAGGATGGCAGGATCACATAGGATTTCCATATTCATCTTTTGAAGAATTTCTATAATGATTCTCATAGGGGTTGCACCAATTTTCTTTGCCACCAACAGTGTAAGTGTTTCATTTTCTCCACATCCTTGCCTATATTTGTTTCTAGACATTTGGAAAATAGCCAGTCTCTTAGGTGTAAATTAAAATCTTATTGTTGTTTTGATTTGCATTTTCCTGATAGCAAGCAGAACATCTTTCTCATGTGCGTGTTAGCCATGTATATATCTTCTTTGGAAAAATGTTCAAAGTTTTTTTGGTTTTTTTTTTCAAGCAAATTTATATCTCCTATGATATGTTTTGCTTGAGTTCCTTTAGGAAGCATTAACATTTCTTTATACCTTTTTCTGGTTTATTAGCTATGTATATTTAGTTGTTGGGTACTTAGTCATAGATCTCAGGGAAATTTGGGCCATGGAACATCTTTGTGTCTCCAGTAGTAACACATGTCCTCTATGGACTCTTGGCAGAGATCAGAGGATTAAATTACTCTTTAAGGTATAGACTATGGGAAGTGACTTCAGGACTTGGGTTTTGAAATATTTATAAGTAGAAAATCAATTCTATTATATGAAACATCCTGAAAAATTGCTAATATTAAATAACTCTCTATACCAATAGTATGAGGAAGAGATAGGCCAAAAAAGTGTATATGGTGTACTCGTGAGAATAACGTATATTCTTAGATGACTGAACATAGTGTGATATTGAACTAATCTTATCTAGAACAATAGTTACTTTTCAATTTGCATGTTTTTTCTTCTTTTTACATTTAAATATCACAATAGATTTTGTTCATCGACTTCATTTTTTAAACTGTGTTTTCTACTCAGTTTTGGAAGCTACTGATAGAAAGGCTTATTTTCCATATAAGTGAATGATGAGTCCTACAGCTATTCAGCTTGAAGTATTTGCAAAAAAAACTATCCCTGAGTATGCAAGCCCTTCAGCATTTATCTATAAAATGTTTATAAAATTACATAAAATGTATATAACTCCTGGGTAAGTGGGAGAATTTTTTAAAGCATATGGTACATTCCCAGTTATGGATATCACCTTAAATGATTCAACTCCAAAAGGTTGCAGCAAGATATGGTTCAGTATCTTTTGTCCACAGTCACTCTGTTCATTTTCCCTATTCCAAAGAAGAAAACAAGTCTCAGTCATTATTTACATAAGAAAAAAATGGTAAAATTTCAATCTACCTGAAAAAATCTGTCATAAAGATAGTTTTCCGTAATTATTTGTCCAAACAAATTATGGTAGTTAAATGACAGCTATAAGCAAAGTCAAGCCTGTAGCACTGAAATCAGACCTAACTTATTCTTCTAAGATTCCTTTGAAGACTCTAATCAAATTATTAGTATTTGATTTATTCTGAGTATAAATTCTTTATTAAATACAAATATAGCAATTTTCTGTCACAATTTCTACTTAAAAAATTCATGTTTTGTGCTGCAACAGTTAAATCAGCTGCCTCTGAAGGAATAAGCCCTGGACCTCTCTGTTCAAGTCCCAGATCCAGGGCAGGTGGGGGGAAAGCCAGAGTGAACAGCTAAATCAAAATACCATAAAGATAATTCCTCCTCTCTTTTCCTGCCTACCTGTCTACTCATCTTCATCTTTGCCTGCGTCTTTCTTAAAAAAATCGTATTTTGTTGCCCATTATTTCTATTGTTTAATTTTTATTACTGGTGTTTTTGCTCATTTTTATTTAGTTAAAAACTCTATTATATTTCAGGTTTATACTATTCTAATATTTATTGAATTGTATTCCAGGTACCACAGATTAATCTAACTAACTACATATAGAGAGAGAGAGAGAGAGAGAGATGATATAGATAGATAAATAGATATACATACATATATATAGTGGATAGGTTAATATCTATTTCATCTCTCTATCTTCTCAGTATTCAAAATATAGTAAATTATAGTAAAAGTAGCAAGATTTTGTTAAAATTCAAAATGTATTTGCATATGCCAAAAGACAAGTTTTGCTCTTCCTAAAATGACTCTTGCAGATAATTGAGTTACAAAATACAAGGAACAAAATTCATATAGCTTAATAGACGCATTGAATTAAACACCCTGATGACTGCTTTAATGACTGCATTCTAATTTCTTGAATATCAAGAACATTGATGAGAAATAAAAAGGTGATAAAAGTTTGTTTCTCCCTCCTTATTTTTATCTTTCTAGGTCTGAATATCTCCCCATATACTGTCAAAGAGAAGTTACTAAAAGAATAGGAGGAGGCGTAAGACTCTTCTTCTCATTTAAAATGTAAGTCGGATGTTACCCTTTGCATAGTTTCAAAAACATTTGAGAAAAGTGTTCAAAGATATTTGAAGAACTACTTCAAGCAGTAGTTGCTTTAAGCTTCAAAAATTACCTTATTTCCCTATCATTTTATCATATTACAAGTCCTACTTTTGTAGAACATCTTAGCAAATATAGAATAAAAGAAATCAGTTCATTCTCATGAACTATTCTGAAGTCATACTGAGTTAACAATGATTAAATAACTGAGCAAAATCTACAGAAGGGAGAATATAAACAGGTGTAGAATATATTTGAATTTATAAAAGTTTAGTTTCATTGTAAACATTCACTCACAATCACACAAAATTAAATCTATAACATAGGTACTTTTATTTTTATATTTTATTGTCAATCTTTAAAATTTTAGTTTTATTGAAATTTTTGAAAGTTCAATTTTATCTTCTCTTTTATACTTATCAATATCATCTACAATAATTGAAGAATACTGACTTCAAGAACTTGTTTCTTGAGTAGCAAGTTCTCATAGTAAGTTCTTCTTGATAGCAGAGGGAATTAATTCTTAACAGCAAAGAGGAAAGCATTAATGCATAAGTCAACTATTCATTTATTTATTTGTATGGTTGCTTCTTTATGTTAGCTATGGCATTAACATTTGAAAATGATACATTTTATTATTATAATTAAGAAATTAATATAAATATAATACAAGAGAACATGTAGCAAATTGTAAAGAAAATGGAGACTGATTATGAGTTCCCATTCTCTCCCTCTTGACTATTAACAGTGGTGCAATAAGAAATTTATTTAACCTCATCATCATATTAAGTTTTCATGAATAATAGCAATCATAATAGAATGGTAGTTTTAGGTAAAAGAAAATATTTTACCATAAGAGTTGATATATAGTAAGTTCTGATTAAACTCTACTATTGACATTAATGGTCAAATCCCATTGTTGAGATGTGTTGAGATTCTGTTCTAGCATAAAAACATGTAGGGTAAACTGATACAAAAGTGGTTGGAGTAGAGGGGTATACTGTAAACATTGCTAGAGGAACTAGGTAACTTACAATAGTAAAATATGCTATTGAGAATATCTTTATATGGAACAAATATAACTAAAAACAATGCTATTTATGTGAGATGCTGAAAATTTTTCTTCTGTATGTCAGTAATAATAACATAAGATTATTCATGATAATTTTTGAAATAATAATTGTTTAATATTTCTAAATACTTTCATAGGAATGGACACATATTACTCCATTTTTTAGTGGTGAAATCCCTGTTAGTTGATTTAGTATTGTTCACAGTTTGAGACAGCAGCATTCCTGAGATCATATAACTGTTAAGTGCCTCTATGGATATTTGAACATAAACTTGATACTGAAAAAAAAAATAAATCTTAGAAAATAAAAAATATCATTTAAAAAAACTGATATCAGACTTCACCAAACAATTATACATGTGTCTATCATTAATCAAAGATCTGACACTGATGGAAGCTTACACATGAATGAATTAATTTTATAATACATTCATATCCTTACTCTATTCATCCATACTGATTTTTTTTATTCTCACTACCTTCTGTTTTATATTATTTTACAATGCTTCTTATATTTACACATAATGCACTAGTGTAACCATTTCTAGGATTATATTTCTTTACTCTCTTCTATGAAAATATATAGTATCAAGTCAATATATACATGCACATACTTTAAAATAAAAGATAAGTAGAAGTATCTCTGTGTTCTGAGAAAACTTGGAAAAGACTGTTTGATTGTTACTCTTAAAGGAAATGAAGATAGGAAATAAAAACATAGGGAAGGCTTGTTCAATATCACATGCTACATAAATATAAATCAGAAATCTTGATTATTTAGTGTTCACTTATCATTTGTTTATAACAGTAAAGATAGTGCTTTCTATTTACACAGAGTGCTTTAAAACTATTTTTATTATCTTCATGCCTAGCATCATGAGCTATATTTTACTGTGAAGGCTTATGTATTAACTTTTTGGATTTGCAAATAATTTTTAGGGAGGTGAATTTTTTTTCAAAAATGATTAATATTTCTCACTTATCGACCCACTTTCTTAGATCTGGTCTCCTCCATTGCTAAAAGAGGAGTGCTGACTTCCCTCTGGGAATCATGGGGCAAATTAAATCAATTGGTCCCTGTAGAAATTACCCCCAATTAATGAGCTCTTTAGTATAGTGCTATAATCATATAAAAGAGATTGATTCTCCCTAATTATAGGTAAAATTATATGTAAAATAACACTTGGGTGCTAAGCTAAATGATTGAAAAATCTTTGAGTAAATTTAACCAATTTTATATTTTTGTATCAGAGATAGGGTAGGATTCATGGAATGACTTATTTCTGATGCTGTATTTACTGAAATCCACTTAATATACTGGAAAGAAAGAGAACTTAGTAAAATCTAAGTATGACTGAGAAAACCCCTATTCATTTCATTTTTTTGAATTTGTTAGATAGCTATTACTTGGTAGGAGACATGCTCCACCCTGGAGATACAATAATCAGCAAGAGACACTAGCTCATCTCAACACCTCCAGGGAGAGACATAGGCAATTAATATATCATAAAGCCATGCCCAAAATGAGCAATGTGAGTACACAGAACTTGTAGCACAGAGTATATAACTATTTTGTTAAATGTTCTGTCTCTAATACTGTGACTGGCAATAAAATATTTAATAAGTAATTTTGTATATAAAATCAGAAAATATTATTTACAAATCTCATCAGAATTAACAAATGAGTGATAAATCTCACTTACAGAAACCCGAAGATATCTGTTTTAAAGTTGAGTACGATTTTTACCAGGACAAGAACACATTCTGTAAAAGAAACAATATATTCAAATTCATGGGAGCCTGAAGCATGAGTATGTGTATAGTATTAGGGGAAAAGTGAAATTATGTTGCTAAAGAATATAATCCTTAGTTAAGATGGTGAAATAAAGTTGGGAAATAGAAAGTTGGAGCTGGAGGGTGAAGAATGTTACATTTTAGGCTAAGTATATTTTATTTCATTGTTAGAATACTTGCTATTTTATTATTTTTTATTTCACCTCAAAACAAGAATGCTGTGAAGATTTTTGCTTACTCTACAAGTTGAATTAGGAGCATTCATTTAAATGCTTATAAATTTAAAATCAGTAGTTTACTATTAATTTATTCATGAATATTGGAGGATAAAATTACTATGTACCTAAACTTATAAAGGAGAACAAATGTTGCATAGGTATACATGAGATTTATTGTACTACTCTTATTATTTGATTAAATGTTTTATATTTATTATTAGAAGACCATATTGTCAAATAATTACTATTTTCAGGTTATTCCTCTATCAGTTTTGCTTTAAAGAATCACATGTTTATATGATTGGAAGAAAGGACAAATTTAGTATGTTTTTCTCAGTGGTGTACTTTGCAAAGTTTAACTTGTTAATTGACTTTCTGATTTTTCTAATTTCTAATTAGTGATGTATGCTTGTTTTGGAATGAATCAGTTAAGTCTGGTAAATGGGCTTATATTCTTATCATTAAGAAATTAAATGGAGAGATATTCTCTTTACAGTGAAACAAAAGATGAAAACTATTTCCATATGAAACTATCAGCATAGGGATTCAATCTAAATTATTTTCGGATCTCAATAATTTTTTATGGTCCTCAAGTATACAGATTAGTTTTTAGTAATACTATCCATTGATATCACCTTATTCTCTGTGAAGCAGATATTCTTGCCTTTCAAAAATAGTAATACTAATAGCAAGACTATCAAACTTATCTATATTTTATCATGATTTTAGGTTATTGTTTATGGTATGTAGTATTTTCACTATGTCAGGCACTATAGTATAGTAATTGAGATTGCATATTTTACGTATTCATGTAAATATTATATATAAACATATGTATGTTCATAATTAGACAAATCAGGCAAATGAACTAAATAAAACAAAAATAGACTTTTAGTCAATAAGAGCAAATTAGTGGTTGCAGGGAGAAAAAGGGAATGGGCAAATTGGATAGAGAAAATCAATTGTACAGTGAAGGAAGAACAGAACGACTATTAAACTTAATGTATTTTGTATAAATATGGATTTACTATGATGTCCTCCTTAAGCCTATATGATGCTATGATACACTATGCCTCCAGTGCAATTATAATAAGATTGTGTATCTTAATTAAATGCAATTTGTCATGTAGTGTACTCTGAGTCAGTTGGTATAGGTTATTTTACCTTATCTAAAGTTTAACTTTTGTTTCTTCTGCAATGTTCAGGTAGCAATGTCTATACAGATAACACTATATGTTGAATAATGTATGTATAATATTTAATAAAGCAGTAAATCTTGCTTAGTAAGCATGAATTTTCAGTTATCAAAACCTATTTGATGAAAATCATCTGTAAAATATAATTTTATTGAAGTCTTTTAGGAAATTAGTTTTACGTTCCTTATACATGGAGAGACTGATTGTACATATATCCATTTTCTAGTGTCCTTTAGAGAAGACATAGTAAATGGAGATGATTATGCAGGTCCCAAATCATAAAACAGTCTTTGAAATTATCCTATGGTCAGTAATTTTAGAATCTCCCTCTTCAGATGATGATTATTATTAAGCATCATCGGTATTTTTGCTATCAAAAATCTTTGCAATTCTGGCATATCTGGATGGCTTAGCAATCAAGGCAACTGCCTTGAGTAGGCAGAGTCCTCATATATCCCGAAGATCTGGGTTTGTGACCCTGGGCCTGGAGGAAGAACTTAGATGAACTATTAAATAAAATAAAAACAAATAAAATTAATATTTCTTCCTCCTCACCTCCTACATGCCTATCTGCTTTATTCCTGTCTGCATCTTTCCTAAAAAAAAAACTTTGTAAATAAAAATTCTCAGTGTTTTAATTTTGTCTAACAAAATTCCTCCTATTTGACTTATTTTGTGTGTATTATAATAGTTCTATTGTTTGCTCTCCTTTTCAGACTTTCTGTCACCTATGAGCAACACAAATTTATTTCACACAGTTCTTGAGATTGGGAAAATCATGGTGCCAGCAGATTTGGGAGCTAGTAGGTGCTGGCTTCCTGGTTCATATGAACATCTTCTGTGTTCTCAGATGGCAGAAAAGGCAAAATCACTCCCTTGGTTCCTTTTCATAAAGACACTATTCCCATTCCTGAGAGTTCCACCACTACATCCTGTCACTTTCTAACCTGGTCTTCTCATTCTTCATCTTCACCTGAATTCCTCAAATTCATTCCACTACAGGCAACCTCATAGAGTGCTTCTCACTCTATAATTTTCCCTTGATACTGTCAGTACCTGAAAAGCATTTCCCTCAGATAACTGAAGTTTTATTCAGATCCCTCATCAACATTCACTTACTATATCATCTGCAATGTCACTCTTTTGAAATTCCCTTATCCTTTGCCTTTTTTATTTTCTTCCAAATATTGATCACAAAATACCTTAAAATATATCCAAGGTATATTTTGTTGTTTTCTGCCTCCTGCTAAAACCACAGATATAAATTCCAATGAGAATAATAACTTAAGACACCTTTGTAACTTGCTATGTTCATAAGTACCTAAAATGTAGTACTTATATCTTGATTTGTTCCTAAAATAATAATTAGAAAAGTATTGCAAAAAATGCTAGAGACAGTATACATATACAAATGCATTTTTGTTGAAAGTGTTCAAAAAGTGATTGGGTATTAGTAGAAATTAAATCTGAATTTTTTGTATTTGTGTCTCTTCTCCCACTAACAGTTATTTTAATGACTCACATAGCTACTGACCTATAAATTTCTCTTACTCCATTCCCGGATAACTCAGGGTTATTAGGGAGAGCATAGATAAAAAAACATAGCATAATCTAAATTCCTATTGAAATAAATTGGATAATTAAAATGTTATTTTGTTTCCTCTCCCACATACCACACTACAGTTGAAGTAACTGCTGTTAAGTGTAAATTTTAATGCTAACTCCACACATCTGATGATTCTAGGGATTTAAACAATTATTATAGCAAACTGACATAGCCTTCTAAAATCCAGAATTCACAGTCTTTTACCCTCTATTTACTCAAAGGATAAGTTTTACAACTATGTTATCACCACAAACTGTAGTTGATTTAAGAAACAGGATGTTTTTTTTTTTTTATTTTAAAGGCATGCCTTCCATAATAATTGATGCAAGAGAGACCCCTAGCAGCATCTGTACATGCTGAACTCCTAAATCAATGATACTGGCTTCAATCTTAACTCCCAGGTATATCTTCATTGATGAATTATTTCTTGTCACCAAAAAGGGAAATTTATATAAGAAACATTCACCCTGACTTTTTCACATATTCGAAAAATGATTTAACATTTGCAAAAATGTGGGAAAGATTCTTCACTTATTCACCCTAAAAGACTACACCAACCCAAATGGATGAGATCATAGGTGGTAATAAAGTACAAGGTGGATGTTAGGATGAAGTAATGCGTGGCTGGAAAGCACAATCCTGAAAAACCTAAATTCCTGACCATAGATTTATAAAAGATATGAAGAAAACGTATATAAGACAAATCTCTCTCTCCTTTCTCTTCTCTCTCTCTTTTCTCTCTCTCTTCTCTCTTCTCTCTCTTCTCTCTCTTTCTCTCTTCTCTCTCATATTGCCAGCAGCTCCTGAGTAGACACTCAGTATACTTGGTAGAAATGGTTTGGGTTGTCTCTGGGTAACCTGAATCTCAACTCTCTACATTGACAAATAAAAGATAAGAAAAATAAACTAGAGGTGAAAGAAATCAAGGAGAAAACTAGCAATGAGATAAATTATAGAATCAGTCAAATGTAAAAATCCCAAACCTTCCCCAGGTTGAGGTTTCTTCCCAAACAGAGACATAAGAGAATGATAGAGTTCCATAGAATTAGGAGCCCAATATTTACCGTTCTCTCAAGCTGAACTTTTATCTACAATAAACAAAAGAATGAAAAGACATTTTACACTCTCCTAGAAGTCCAATTTTCCCCTATTCTTTATACTTTACTTTTAATCTATTGGGATCAAGTCAACTGGGAATATTGCTATATCTGTGAAGGGAGGAGATCAACAGAGTTGAGTATTAGAAATGTCTTACTTAATGGCTAAGGTGTTCAGTCAGATGCTGGGGTTGTAGACCATGTCAAGCCCAAGGATCAGGCTTCACAACATGAGCTGGGGATAGCAAATAAAATTAATAAAACATCCTTCTGTCATTCTTTTCTTTCCTTCCCTCCTTCCTTCCAATATTTCTTCCTCTCCCTTCCTTCCTCTTTAAAAACAAAAATCTTACTCAAAATTCTCTAGTTGATTTTTTTCTTTTTATTTGTTCCCTAATAATATGAATCTTCACCCAAAGCAGTGTACATACTTCCCATACCCATAACAATGTCATATATACATACATACACACATATGTATATGTGTGTGTATATATACACACACATATACATACACATTTCAGACACAGAAATCTCTGAAGTGGAACATGAGAGGACAATAATTAAGTTTACTTCAAGAAAAAATAAATTATAGAATGAAATTTTAATTTCCTAATTCCCATGCTGATTTAAGTAATTTGTCTATCCAAGCTTCTATTCATTATATAAAGTATAACACATAAAAGCATGATACCAACAATAAGAAGTGCTTCAAATTTGAACTCAGCCCATAAACTTTGACTATAGGAAATGCTCATATTCTCTTATGAATCTATAGTGAAATATTTATAGATATATTCATCTGTCTCCCTCAATTGTCTTATTTTGCTCAGTGCAAGTCAGAGGGATTTTGCCTAGATGCCTACATGCCTAGATGCCTATTTGGAATCTGATTATTTGAATTAGCAGCTCCCATTATCTTCTCTGGAGCTATGCCCTTTCACTTCTCTACCACAATTACCTAAACTTTGGAGATGTTCACATGCAGTCCTCCTTGGGGCAAGAATATAATATAAGCTATTCATAAAAAATAATAAAAATATCAACATTCGGTGCAATAACAGTTGCTTGTACTCCAAACACCTGTTTTTTCCTTAAGATTTTTTTTTTTCAAAACTCATTGTTTCTATATCCCTAAATAATCCAGCCTAGAATCATACAGGAGAACTTACCCAGTGTCAAACCTTTACTAATCAGTTTAGGAGTAAACAATCAAGTTGCTAGACAAACCAGGAAAAGACTGGTCATTACATGTGGCTTTTGCCTTCCATATCAGATATGTGTTTTTTTCCATCAGAATATTAAAAACCGTAACATTGTTACTCTGATAAGGTAAATCTGTCCAATACTACCTAACACAGTGCAGTAGATTAGATCTTATCCTCCAGAAAGAAGCACCTGCTTACAAATATTTGCAACTATTTTGGAATCTGTCCTTAATCTAAGTAAACCCTTTCATTAAATAGTATCTTAAATTAAACATTTTCCTGATCATTAAACCTAAGAATCCATGCCAGTGATTCAACAGTCATCTGCTAGCATTTATCTCTAAAAAAATCAACTCTGTCTGAGTGATTTAGCAGAATGCACTCCGTATTCAATCATCACCTGAATTTGGTCTCGACTTCCTGTAGTCTTTTGGATAATCAAAGGCCTTGTTTACTTTAATTTACAGGGGAATATAAATCTCTTAAATTGAAAAGTCTTGAAAAGTCTTTTTAATTATGGAATAAATAGAGTTGTTTTTTAACTTTCATTTCTCTGCTTTTTATTCAAAGGCTTAGTCTTACTCTATCCAATTCACTTAGCTTGAGTTACATGTGGCTATTCAGACACTAAAAATGTGACTACCCCAAGTAGAGATACACTGTAAGTATAAAATATACTTCAGATTACAAATTGTTTGCACAAAAATTAATGTAAAATAGTTTATTAATCAGGTTTACATTTATTACATAGTGAAATCACATTACATATATAATAATTTTAGTATTTTGCTTGAATAAATATTAATTTCACCTGTTAGATTTTGCTTTTTAAAATATGACTCCTAGGATACTTCATATTATAAGTATTACTTGTCTTTGTGACTCACATTATATTTCTATTGGAGAGGGTTAATCTAGATTTTACCAGAACTAATAGCAACAAATAAATATAATTTTATGATATATTTCCTTGCCCTTGTTTTTGCTATTTAGTCACTTAGTCAATTTATTCCAGATGTCTTTTTACTGCAGATTTAGATTTGATAAGATTTATTCCCAGTAATTTGCCTCAAATCTTTCACTAGTCTATATGAGTATGAGTAAAAATCATCAAGTGTTTTTTCTCACCATTTTTACATCCTTAGCTTTTTTTCTTACTAACATATTGTGATTCATTGGACTGACTAACAGCTCAAATCACAGGACCAATCTGATTGAACATAAATGCATCAGATTCCAATCAAATTACAATTTTCAAGAAATTTTTCACAGTATTAAACTTTATTCCAGAAGCACAGGTGAACCAAACAGAAGTTTAAGACTTCACATGTGACATCCCAGGACCTTCTTTTCCTCAGTAAATTTGTGTCCTCTGACCCAAATTAATAGATGACATCTCTAATGTACTTTACCAGTCATCTAATGCAGCAGGGAGTATTTAATGTATGAAATACTTACACTTTAAACCTCCAGTAAATACATAATTTATGTAACATTTTCCAAAAAAACATGGTTCATATGTACTTTAAAGTTTACCAGCCATTGGTATCCATATTTGAACTCATTCTTATCTTAGACTTGTTTTTGGTTAAGATACAAATCTTTCAAAATCCAAGAATAAAGATATCTAACCCCTACTCAAAGCACCTTTCTTCTCTGAGATTGAAATTTGAAACACAACTTCACAATTACAGAATTTTGAAAACATTTGCTAAATCTAGACTCCTTATTTTTTCGTTCTGAGTTTTCCTCCAGATATATGCATATGTGTATATTTAAACTACATATATGCTAGAAGCATTCAGTTTTGTAACTATAATACATACATGTCTCATATTAATTTCCTGTTTTTACTCTATACCCCATCATTTGTTTGCAAACCCAGATTAAACTGAATATGAACTTTGCCTTAGAACTATCTCAATGTAATCTTCATCTTTCTATATTCACCCCACTCTCAGATACCTGATATTTTGTTAGCATTTCTTTGTCTCCAGCAGTGTCGCAAACTGTGTTTTTCATCTCTATAGTGAACTTTATCTTCCAGAATCTGGCATTCCTAAGTCTCTGTATCCTATCTCCATGGAGACCTGTCCTGTGTACCCACAGTTGACTAAGCCGTATGGTCTGCATTAAAAGATTTGAAAATAGTTGTTAGTCTTGCTGGTATTACTAAAACTAGCTCTCAGTTTCTCAGTATAAATTCGTTCAAGTGATTTCCTCAAAATGATGTCCTCCTGGATTGACAATTATTATCCTGGTGACCACAGAGACTTTCCTCTTAATACCCTCTTGAGGCAATCTTCACAGTTCCAATATCAGAATAAATTGTATTTATCATTCATCTTTACCTCAACAGTAAGATTCTGTTTCTTCCTCTTCTTTTCCCATACTTAAAGAAATTACCTATATTTACTTTAATTTTTAAAGTTATGTAAATTATTACCATTATTCAGATTCAAAGTAACAAAATCAGAGAAGATGACACTGTGATAGTGTGGAGTAGGCACCATAGAGTTGGGATTAAAAACAGGGTGGTAAGTTACAGAAGGGTATCACTCATAGGTATCCACCAGGGAATCATCTGAAGCTTCTAAGCAAACACCATGAGGAAAACAAGAGAAAAGGAAAAAGGCATTCCAGTATTGACTCAACCATATGAAATGATGGTAGACTCCAATGTTAAATGCATTATTAAGTGCCATGTAGAGCTGGCAGGTGGAGGACGATGACAAATAGGGTCAGAGTTCTGATAACTCCATAGACCTGGGCAATTTAATCTCTGAAGTGAAAATGCTTTTATAACCTAGCAATTCCATAAGAGTGAGTAGAGGAGGAGAGACTCCCTGAGAACTGCCCAGATTTTATCTGTTAGGAAGGGAAAGCATTTCCTATTAAATGTTCTTAAATGGAAACTGAAAGATGAAATTTGAATTTACTCAGATCACATCAAGAGTAGTTTGTTCAAAATGCTTATTTCAGTGCTAATACGTATGTAGTTTATATTTTCCTAAAATGATGTTTATTAATATATAAATACAAGGAAACAAAATGTACTATCAGCCATCTGTATACTGGTTTAAATGTCCTCGTAATAACAAATAGTTTTTAGTAAGCATTATAGGTATGTGTAATTAGAAGATCATTTCTCACTTCCTGCCCATTGAGAACACATTACCTATAATTGGATATAAGTTGACATATTTGCCAAGCATATTTTTTCAGTTTAGTGTTAATTAATTCTTTTTATAATAAGGAGAAAGTGAAGTATAATATGAGTGAACTGTCTATAATACTTCACGAGTAATAGTCATAAATTTAAAAAAAGTCAGCCTATAATCCTAATGAGTAGATAAAGATGTATCAGCATGATCCAGGAACCTCTGTGCAGCCAGCAAATTGGCCATATGCTAATTTCACCCTAAGAGCCATTTCCAGAAACTAAAATGTAGCCAGACCGGGAAATCCTTATGCTGTGCTCCCATAAGTCTGGTATATCCATGCTTTCTAGACATCTGGAGACAGAGTCATCAAACCTGGGAGGAATTTCTGCAATTCCCAATTAATAGGTTCCATTATTAAATTGTAGATTTTCAAGTTAGGAAGCTAATCTCTAGGACCTTTTTTCTGCCATTATGCAATTTATTTTACGAAAGTTCGCAGAAGTGTTATAGGATATATTGTCTGTGATCCACAAATGTGTTATTTTTATTTACACTTGTGAGGTATATAAAGTCTCAAACTTATGCTTTTGAAACACATACATGTTTGGTTATCCCAATAACAATTTTCCCTTGTGCACAATTTATTATTCACATTTCGTATAGAAGAAATTAACCATGATAGAGTTGGGTGACTTGGATCAAGATATTTCATTCATATTACAAACACTTATTAAACAATCCTTAAATAAAAAAAGATGTAAGAGAAAAATATACATTTTCCTTGTCACTAAGTAGCTACAATAAAAATATGAACACCTGCCACAGTAGCCTAATATAAATGTCAATAGAAGAGCCCAAAATAGTCTGGAACTTAGAAGATGATATGAGGATTAGGAAAGACTTCTTTGGGAAGATTTTAGTTTACTATTTTTTTAATTTATTTTTTCTTTTTATAGGAAACACAATAATTCACCATATTATTGTCATTATGACCCTTAAAAACTACTCATTCATTCCTATAATTCACAGGGAACTCACTGAACCAATGGAAATGAATCAATTCTTGTAACTCTAATTCTCAAATGGGACCAAAGTAGGCTTTGATCCATTCATTACAGTGGAAGGTGAGAGAAATGGTGCAGGAATAATGAGAACAAAGTCATGAATCTTTCACCCACTATGTATGAAGTATGTGTGAATCTTTCAATCATTGTGCTTGTGTTCCTTATTAAAAATGGAGATTTTAATACCCATGTCTAGAACATGTGTGGCATCTAAGGGCAGTTTAGAACTTAATATTTACCTATTTCATTTTTATTATTATTTTCATTAATGTACAATGTTATGTAAGGATTTTTTTATTTTAGTAACTTTTATTCTACATATTAAAATAAATTCAATGTATAGGTTCATCATATGTGTAGTTTCCCGTTCCTCAGATATGTGTCAAAATGTCCTGTCCTCTACCAAATCATCAAGTGTTCTTGAACACTGATTGTCTAATAAGGTCTACCATCACTTGTTGCCCCCCACCCTGCCACCCCATTCCATTCCCTGTTGATAATCTCTGTTCTATTGCAAGTGTCCAAGGGAGGGTTTTCTTCATCTGTTCCTTTGTTTTTTTCTAATCACATTCCACCTATGAGTAAAGTCATCTGTTATCCATCTTCTTTTGACTAATTTCACTTAGCATAATCCCCTCTAGCTCCATCCATATTGATTCAAATGACAGGATTTCATGTCTTCTAAGTGCTGTGTAGTATTCCATCGTGTGTGTGTGTGTGTGTGTGTGTGTGTGTGTGTGTGTGTATAGTTATGCAACATCTTCTTTATCCATTCATCTGATATTGGGCACTATGGTAGTTTCCAGTTCTTTGCTATTGTGAGTAGGGCAGGCACATGAAAAGATCTTCCTACTAGCTGGTTATCAGGGAAATGCAAGTCAAAACAACAATGAGATATCACATTACAGCTGAAAGACTGGCTATTATCCAAAAGTCTGAAAACAACAAATGTTGGCAAGGATGCGGAGAAAAGGGATTATTTTTGCCCTGTTGGTGAGAGTTGCAACCCCTATGGAAAACAACATGGGAATTCTTTGGGAAGATTTTAGAGTTAGACTTCAATGAGAATTTAATGGAGAAATGAAGAATGAGGAAAGGAAGGATACTTCAGGCAGAGGAAATAGCAATATCTACTAACAAAAGTTTGAAGCTCATTTTGGGTACCAAGATGTTCATATATGCTGAAGTAGTTGGAACCTGGATCTGCCATAAATTGTGTTCCTTTTTTCTACAACTTCAGGCTGAGTAGGCCTGAAAATATTTCTCTAGCATGGAGAAATATTCTAGGGTTGAAAATGAATTAAGCTCCTTGCCTACTGGATATTAATTGAGATCCCCCAGGGTATTTATTGAGAGTCTTAAAGTCTCAATATTGAGAATGAATCTGTAGACACTCCACCAGGTGGGGAGGATTATTCCCCATAGTCATCGGTCAATCAATTTCCATGTCCCAGTAGCTGACTACAGAAGAAAAAAGTAAATGGATGCCCACAGATGTGCACTTTCTGAAACTTCAGTGTAGATAAGCATCTTATTATTTGGTGGTAATGAGGAAAAACACAAACCACAATGGAAATCAGAACTGAGAGTCCTTGAGTAGTATGATATATTATTACATTCTTGTAATTTATATGAGAATAGTTGATACTCTTTCTAATTTCTGTATTATTTTTCCAATATTATTCTCTCTTTCCATATTTTCATATCCTCATTACACATATATTTTACAGGGTCATCACTGCATTTGTTCATCTTATTTTATAAGATAATTGATTTATGTAGTCTTCTCTCTAGAGTATTTCATTGGCATTTTTTTATTTTTGTGAAAGTAATTTCCAACTGCCTTTAAAAGCTTTGTTTTCAATGATTTTCATGAAAAAAAGTAAAATTGTATCTATTTAGAATTAATTTCAGTGTGTAAAACTCACCTCTATTTTGTATGAGCATCAGAATATTTTTTAGCAAAATAACAAGAACTGAAATAGTTTAGTCTCATTTTACTTCTGCGAACATTATAAAATGCAGTAATAGAACTAAAATTGATCATTTTATAGTGTTGATTTGTCTTTGTCAGTGAAATAAATTTTCCATTTTTGGGCAATGAGCTGGTATATTCTTTTCTTTTTTGGTTTTCTTCATTTCTTTACCATTGTCATTAATATTATAAATTTTTACCTTGCTTTTTTTTTGCTCATTTGCATATGACATGATAGTTGCTTAATATTTTTTCAAAAATATATATCCCTTGTCTTAGAGCTGCTGAATGCATTTTTAATTATTTATTGGAAATTAGTTTAAATGACTAATTAAAATATTAATGATATTGGAATAATTTACTTTATATATAAATATATAATTTAAAATATTTTTATTTTAATTTTTAAATCAAATAAGTCTTTAACCCTAGGTAAACATATTTTTCTCCAACTATTTAAGTAACATCTGCTATCATGTACTAGGGGTCTAATAGTCTAAGAATTTAATAATCATAATCAAATTTTCCTCATGCAAAATATTTTTCTATGGATTTAATTTTATATACTACATGAGGTTAGACTATCATTTAGTTACTATTAAGAAAAACCAAGAAGCAGTTATTGTTAAAGGGTTGATTATTTCTCATAAATTGACACACAAGTTCATAGGCAGGTGCTTTAATCTCTACCATGTTTGTGATCTGAACTTCATTCTCATCTCAAAAAGGCTGTCAGATATTGGAATATCATCTTTGTTTCAAGTTAAAATAGAAGAGTTTAATTTTTTAAGTGTGTGTAAAATAAACATCTTCCGCTTGAAAGTGTACTCCAGAATCCCAACTATTTTTGCTTATATCTCATATTTAGAATGGTTTCATTTAACCACAGACAATTATAAGGAAGGCTGGGAAATTTATTCTTTTTGCTAGACACACTACCATTCTTAATGAAATCATAGTATATTTATAAGCAAAAAGAGCTTAAAATGTATCACACAGATAATTAGTGTTTTTCCCCCCATATGTACTATACTTGGTCTCAAAAAAATCATTTAGAATTGAATTACAAAATGTGGGAAGGATGTTGACTTGAATGCTACTCCAAAAGGACAGTCAATATGAATAAAATTAAGTATTTTTCATAGTTTATGATATGTACCATAAGGGAAAAATGATTAAGAACTTGTGAAGTCAATCATCCAGACCTGGATTTTATTCCTGACATTATCACTTATAAGCTGTGTTACCTTACTAGGTACTTTAGTTATCCGTTCACTTTCATCACGTGCAATATGTGATAATAGGCCATCTTAAATATTTTTATCAGTATAATATAAGTTTAACAATGGAAAATGTCAGTACAGTAGCTGACATAGCAGAAGCCCTAAATATAGTTTATAACAAATAATAATATGATTATTAAAGTTTCAAATTATCACTTAAATAAAAGCATAGGAATCATACCTTCCTTGAAAAAAATAATTCTGCTTCAGAAAGATTACAGATTCAGAGACTTGACTCCAGTTATACGAGAAACAAAAAACAAAAATAAACATATGGAACTATATTAAACTAAAAAGTCTCTGCAGAGAAAAAGAAACTATCAGAATGAAAAAGACTGCCATCTGAACAGAAGATATTTGCACATTATACATCTCCAAGATACAGAAATAACTCTTAACAGTTCAAAAACAACGAAAGCAACTTGATCAAAAATAAGTAAAAAATCATTTCACACTAGTGAGAATGGTTTACATTCAAAGGACTAGAAACAGCAAAACTTGGCATAGATGTAGAGAAAAGGGAATCCTTGTACACTGATGATAGAAATGAAAATTCGTGTAGTCAGTTTGGAAAAGTATATGGAGTTCTTCAAAAATTAAAACATGTAGTACAGCCTGCTGATTCAGTCATTAAGTATGACGCTCCAATGGAGTTTACCTAAAGCCCAAGGACCAGAGTGCATGACCCAAGGTGAGGGAACAACTAAAATTAAAAACTAAATTAATTAAGCGTTTTCCTCTTCTCCCTTCTCTCTCTTCTTTCTTGCCTGCCTGCCTACTTGACTTCATTCCTACCTGCTCAATTCCTCTTTAAAAACATTAAAAATGAAACTGCCTTATGATCCAACAATTAAACCTCAAAGTATTTATAGGAAAATATGAAAGTACTAATTCACAAAGATAAATGCATCCCCATGTTCATCTCAGCAGTCTTTACAATAGCCAGGAAGTGGAAACAATCTAAGTTCCCATGGAAAGACGACTGGGTAAGGAAGATGTAATAGATATATAGATGATAGAGGATAGATAGATAGATAGATAGATAGAAAATAGATGATAAATTAATATAGATAGACAATAGAATGCTACTGAATTAGTATTCTATTAAAAAAATAAAATCCTGTTATTTGCAATGGCATGAATAGAATTAGAGGCAATTATGCTAAGTGAAATAAGTCGGAAGGAGAAAGACAAATGCACATTCATATGTCAAAAACAGAGAAACAAAGAAAACATACAAAACCAAACCAAATGTCACCCTTGAACACTGACAAAGAGCAGAGGTTACCAGAGGAGGAGGCTGGAAGTCGAAGCAATATGGAATTTTAAACCAAAGTTATCTTAATGAGAAATGAAAATATAATCAAAATGTTCTCATTATTTTATCCTGTAGTCCAAATATTGTTAAATATACTACTAAAATGTACTTTATTTCATAATTGAAAATGGCATCTATGTGTTAAATATTATTTTTAAACTTGACATTCAACTTTGAACATTAGTGTTAATATTTGAAGATGAAGTAAAGGCTTGATGGCTATGATGCCTTCTGATCTAATTTAAATTATAACAAAATAGAAATCGAATTTATAGTTTCTCTGCTGATGCTATAGAAGTAGTTAGAATATGTGTATATGATACAACCAATTTACTTTTAATATGTAAATGAAGGGTTAGTGTTTAACAATGCTTACACATGCCCTGATAAAATATGAAAGGTGAAAAGAATTTGTCCAAAATGTGAAAGTAAAAGATTTTCTACTCTATTCTTACTCACTCTCTTCTTGATCCTAGAAAATCTTTTAGGCATACATTTGAAAGGCAGGAGAGTTTTAATTTTAATATTTTCATAATTTCACATTATCTAGGGATATTCTATTATATTAAGAGTAGCAGATAAACTATACAAATATTTACTTTCTTTTCCTATATTTAATTTACTGAAAATCGAACATTCAGGAATAAATATTATAGATATTTATCAGTAACTGACCTTAGACAAAAAGCTAAAGATCATTTGCATCCCAAGATGTCATGTGCAAGGATAATAGTGTGTCAACTTTCTGAACCAAAATATTGCTGTGACTTTAAAACAGAAAATTCAGTTATTTTTTTATTTAGATGTATCGGTATCAATGTCACTTTAGGTTTATAATATTATTAACAGCAAAGAAGTATAATATATATATATAAAACAGTTCAGCATATTGACCAAAGTTAAAAGCAGATAAGCTGTGAGGTGAAGAAAAGATGACTAGTCATTTTTACCAAAAAATATATAATCATTCTATGTGACTTATAAAACAGGAAAAAAGGTTTTACTTCTATGAAGTACATTTTAATTCATAACTTGATATCTTATTGGTAAATATTTTTTCTGATGAAGAAAATTCACTTCAGATGTAAAGATCTTGAGTTTTTCTTTTTATAAATCAAAATTGCAAGTAACGATGCTATCATTTAAAAAGGTGTTAAACGGGTAAACAGATGTTACTGGATTTTATACACATGTCTGAAGAAAAACAAGACCAACATATGAGGGCATTTATTTGAAAACCCCCACATACTTTCTATTGAATGTGATAAGTCTTAGATGCACAAACTTTACCATAGAAGCTCTGGTACTTCTGCATGATGATAATGTAAGCATTTTTATAAACATAACATGTATTTATTCTGTAATATATTTTATAATACTATTATAATATTTTGATTCCTATACTAACAAATAATTTCTGCCCTAAATCAAAGAAATTCTTAGTTACTTTATAATATACCAAATCCTGTTTCACTTATAAACAGCAGATATTCTATGTTTTAAAATTAGGTTGTAAATTTGTGGGCATTTTTTATTAAGTTAGTAATTTTGTCCTCTCTCAAAATATGTTAGCATATTCTATTTATAGATTGTAACCGTTAAAAAAAACTATAGTTTATATTTTTATTTTACTTATTTTTTACTCAAATTTGTTTTCACTTTATTTTTTTAATTATTGATATTTATTATCTTTTAACCATGCTACATTCATTTTTTAATATTGACATTGTATCTCAATCTATATTTCATACCACACCTTCCATCAGAGTTCCAGTGCCATTTACGGCCAGCTTTTCTCCTCTTTCCTTCTGTCTCCCCTCCAACCTCCCTGGAATAATATAAACTTTCTGAGTTTTTATCTTTTCTAAATTTTATCACAATGCTCATTTCAAAATGACCATCTTATTTTTACATTCTATGTACAAAAATACATAACAAAATACTAGCAAACTGATTTCAGCAATACATTAAAGAATTATGCACCATGACCAAATAGGATATATTCAGAAGATGCAAGGATGGTTCAACATAGGCAAATCAATAAACACGATACACAACTTGAATAAATGGAAGGGAAAAAGCATATGTTCATATAAATAAAAGCAGAAAAAAAATTGACAATATTAAACAAATTCTTATGATAAAAGCCAGCAAAATGGGTATAAACATAATAAAGGCTATATTTGAAAAACCCAGTGTCAACATTATACTCAATAATGAAAAACAGATTTTCCTCTAACATCAAGAACAAAACAATGGTGTTTACTCTTACAACTATTATTAAATATATTTTGGAATATCAGTCCAGTACAATTAGACAAGGGTATCAAAGGAATTCAAATTGGAAATGAACAAGTAAAACTATCACTATTTACAGATGACATGATAATATACATGTATAATCCCAAAGACCTTAGTAGAAATCTATTAGAAATAATAAATACATTAATATGGCAGGCTATAATATCCATTAATAAATATCTGTTGTGATGTTATGTATAAATAACTAGCAGAAAGAAAAATCAGGAAAACAAACCCATTTATAATTTCACCAGAAAAATGACATACTTTAGAATAAATTTAATCAAAGAAACGAAAGACCTATATAATGAACCTATAAGACATTGTTGATAGAAATAGAAAATGACAGAAAGAAATGGAAGTATAATTGCATTGAAAGAATTAACATTCTTAAAATGGCTGTGCTACCTTAAATAATAAAAGATTCATTGCAATTCTTATCAAAATCCAAAGGTCATTCTTCATAGAAATAGAACAATAAAATCATGGAATTTGTTTAGAACTACAGAATACCCAGAATAGCAACAGCAATACCAAGAAAAGCATACAAAAAATAGTGTCATGCTCTCTGGTTTCAAAATTTATTATAATTGGAGTAAAAACATACAGATTATTAGAACATAATTGAGAATCCAGAAATAAATGCAATCATATATGGACAACTAATTTACAGCAAAGGAGCCAAGAATATACAGCAGAGTAAGGAAAGACTCTTTAATAGCATTGAGTAAAAAAGAACAAACTCAAGCAAAAGATTTAAACTAGACCACCAGTGCTGAAATGCACCCCACAGTGGCCTGGAACAAACATGTCCCTGGTCTCAGGCACTTCAGACTCCTGAAACCCAGCTCTGCTGTGGCCTGGTGCAAGTTCATGCCAGTCCTCAGGTTTTCTGACCCTTGACCCCCTGTCCCACCCAGCCATCACCAGGAACCAGTGTCAATAAGACCTCAGGACTCTCACACACCCATACTGCCTCAGCTCAACCCCAGAGATCCGAAAACATAACTGGGGTGCCAGAGAGCTGTGATTGCTAGTCCCATCCCCATAACTCAGGCTACAGGATGCTTTCTACTCTCCAGGAGTACAGTAGAATGCACAAGGGTGGCCTGTGAACTTTATCCCTGGCTAAAACACCACAAGGAAATAAACCCCTGCCTAATCAATCAACAGGAAATCCCAGTCTCTGCATAGAAGACTGTACCTGGATTGCATGTGAACTTCCCTGTACTGGAGAGCTGTGAAGCCTGTAAACACTACTTGAAATAGCATCAATGACCACAAGAAAGGATCCTAGTGAGCATAACCAGCTCCACTACCACTGAAGTCAAGGGGCTGACACCTACCATATCGTCATAGAGATAGAAAGACAAAGTGAAATAAGTGGAAAATCACAGTGCTAAATTGAAGAAGAAAGTCATACCGAAATATAAGATATGCAATAAAACACACATGGCCCCAAAAGAGAAAGCTGTCAGGAGCTCACCAGAGAAGAACTCCAGTGATATTGATTAGAACAGACTAAGAGATAAAGGGTTCAGAGCAGTAGTTATAAACAAGTTAAATAAATGCAAGAGGCACACACAACTATCCAAAGGAAGTTGGAAGACCTTATACAAGAAGCGATAGATCAAAGGGAATACTTCACCAAAGAGCTTGTGGCCATGAAAGTTCTAGTATATATGTTAGAGATGAAAGTTGCTGTCAGGAATTAAAAATAAAATGAAAATTTCCATAAACAGACTTAATTTCATGGAGGAGCTAATGTCAGAATTTGAAGACAGATAACAGTTGACCCTCATGGGAGAGGAGAAAAAAAAAATTCAGGTAAAATGAAGAAACGCTACAACAAATACCAGAGAGGAACAAACATAGGTGCAGGAGAAAGTAGCATGGTGTATTCAAAATAATAAAAGATAAAAACTGCCAGCCAAAAATACTCTACCCTGCAAAATTATCATTCAAATATGATGGAGAAATAATGGTCTTCAGTGACAAAACAAATTTAACAGGTTTTTCTATCACCAAACCTGCCAGGAAATCATGAAATGGACCCTACAACAGGGAAAATGAAAACAAAGATTCATCAAAATTCAAAAATGATAAACAGGAAAAAAAATTGGAAACAAAGACAGGACAGCTGGGAGAGAACAACAAAAAAATGGGAAGAAAAACATGGGATCTATGCAAATATGTAAATATGGTACGGCATCAGCTTATAAAATTATAGAACAGTGAAGTTAGAGATAATTCATGTGATGGTCACAAAAACTAATCCTAAAGATAAACATAGCTTTGGATTAGCCAAAACTGAAGAATAGACAGCAAAAACCATGCAAAGGAAAAAGCAAACAGACACAAATGTGAAATGAAGCAACAGGCAATGAAAACAAAGGCTCGATGACAGTAATAAAGCCTAACATTTAAATCATCACACTAAATGTGAATGGACTCGACCCTTAAATCAAGACAGAGTGGCTGGATGTATCAAAAAATAGACCCCATTCATATTATTCCTGTAGGAAACTCAGATCTAGAAATAAACATAGGTTGAAAGTCAAGGGCTATAAAAAAATGTATAACAGTAATAGCGATGAAAAGAAACCAAGAACTGCAATACTAAAACAAGACAATTCCAACTAAAAAGGGTATCATGAGACAAGTATGGACACTTCTATTATGTTTAATGGGGTAATTCATAAAGAAGAAATAACTATAATTAATATATATGTACCCAATTCAGGGCCATATAAATATGTAACTCTAATACTGACAGAACTAAAGGCAAACAATGACAGAAACACAATACTACTTACATCAATAGATCATCCAGAGAGAAAATCAACAAAGAAATAAAGACCTTAATTGAAGCAACAGATCGTATGTGCCTAAAAGACATGTACAGAGTGTGTTACACTAACTAAAAACAATTTACATTCTTCTCAAGCATGTATGAAAAATCCACAAGGATAGACCACATCCTAAGGCACAAAACAAATCTCAGCAAATTTAGCAAGATTTAAATTATAGAAAACATCTCTAAACATAGGGGAGTGAAATTAGAAATGAACACGAAGAGCAAATCTAAAAGAAACTCTAAGATGTAGAAATTGGCCAACATGCTTCTGAACAACTCCTGGATCATTAATGAAATTAGGAATAATCTGGAAACATGAAAATGAAGAGACAAACTGCCAGAGTATGTGGGATGTGGCAAAAGCTGTTCTGTAAGAAAGCTCATAGCCATATAAGCACACATTAAAAGCCGAAAGAGAGCCTAAATTCAATACCTAATCACACACCTTAGGGAATTAGAATAGGAAGAACTATCAAAGGCAAGAATGAGCAGAAGAAAGGAATAATAAAAATTAGAGCATAAGTAAATGAAATTGAAAACAAGAAGACAATCCAAATGGTCTATATTGAGTCCAAAAGCTCATACTTTGGAAACGTAAGTCAAATTGATACACTCCTAGCTAGACTCACCAGAAAAAAACAAACAAAACAAAAGCAAAACCCTAATTAAAAAATCATAAAGAGATGAAATTACAACTGACATCACAGAAATACAAAGGATCGTGAGAGACTTGCAAACACATATGCTAACAAATTTTTTTAATAATGCAAAAATTCAGAGGTTTCTGTCCTCTCCTACAACCTCCCATAACTGAACCAAGAAGACAGACAACTTGAACAGCTCAATCACAAGCACAGAAATTTAAGCAATAGTAATCTCCACAAACACAAAAACTCAGCTCCAGATGGCTTCACTAGAATATTATACCAAACATTCAAAAAAAAACTAAACCCCATGTTTCTGAAACTCTTTCACAAGATTGAAGAGGAGGGAAATCTCCCAAATTAATTGCATGAGACAGATATTACCCTGCATCCAAAACTGGGTAAAGACAACACCAAAAAGACAAAACAAAAAGCTCAGACCAATTTCACTGGTGATTATAGACAGAAAATCCTCAACAATATCCTGCAAATAGAATTCAACAGCCAATCAAAAATATTATATACCACCATCAAGTAGAATTTATCTTAGGGATGCAAGGATGGCTCAACATACATAATCAATGAATGTAATACACCACATCGACAAAGCGAAAATCAAAAATCATGTAATCATCTCAATAGCTGAAGAAAAGCATTTGACAAGATTCAACACCCTTTCATGATTAAAAACTTTCACCAAAATAAGAATAGAAGGCACAATTCTGCATAAGAAAATAAATGTAGGATGAACTAGTAGCCAACATCATATTTAATAGTAAAAAAATGGAAAGACTTTCCCCTAATATCTGGAACAAGACAAGATTGCCAATATCACCACTGCTATACAATGTAGTTCTCCAAGTCTTGGTCAGAACAATAAGGTAAGGAAAACACATTAAAGGAGTCCAAATTGAATAAAAAGAAATAAAACTCATTATTTGCAGATGACATGACATTTTACCTACAAAAGACTTCACCCAAAAAAAGAGAAAACCTGCTAGAAACACACACACACACACACACACACACACACACAAAATGAATACAGCAAAATGTCAGATATATAATCAATGCCAAAAATCAGTAGCATTCCTAAATGCAAAAAATGAAGTAGGGGAGAAGAAATTAAGAATGAAATCACATTCACAATAGCACCAAGAGTGATCAAATAACTGGGAATAAAATTAGCAGGGGAGGTGAAATATCTCTATAATGCAATCTATAGGAACTTAGCAAAAGAAATAGAAGACACAAAAAAATAGAAAAACATTCTATGTTTATGGATAGAATTAACATAATTAAAAGGGTCATTTACATAAAGCAAATGTAGATTTAATTCAGTGTCCATCAAAATCTGAGGGATATTGTGTAAGGAAATTGAGCAAATAATACTGAAGTTTGTATGAAACCACAAAAGGCTTTGAATAGTCAAAGCTATCTTAATGGGGATAAAACAACAAACTACTTCAAACTATACTACAGCGCAAACATCATAAAATCCATATGGAAGTGAAACAGAAAACAGACAGATCTGTGGATTAAAATCAAGAGCCCAGAAATAAAGTCACATTATATGAACAGTTAATCTATGACAAAGGTGCCAAGAGCATGTAATGGAGGCAGAAAAGTCTATTCAACAAATGGTATTGAAAAAGCTGAACAGATACCTGCAAAAAATAAAATAAAATTACATTACGCGTTAGCACAGTCCACAAAAGTTAACTCAAAATGAATCAAACACCTGAGCATAATACTCCGAACCAAAAATAAGGTAATAAATAAATAAACCAATTTAGAAGAAAATGTGAGAAAAACATTCCATAGACTCAACCTCAAAGATGTTGGGGAAGGAGCACATATGGCGTGAAGAAACCAAAGCAAAACTAAATAGGGATTATACAAACCTGAAAATCTTCCATACAGTGAAAGAAACCACCACTAAAACAAAAAGAGAACCAATAAAATTGGAGAAGATATTCACACAACTTACATGAGGTAATAACAATCTCCAAAATGTATGAAGAGCACACACACCTCAACAATAAAAAAATCAAATGATCCACTTAAAAAGTTGGCAGAATTGAATAAACACCTATCTAAACACATACAGAAGTCCTACAGACACAGGAAAATATGTTCTACATTACTTACCATCAGAGAAATGAAAATAAAAACCGCAATGAGATACCAAATCAAACCAGTGAGAATGACATATATCAAAAAACAAACAAGAAAACCTGAAACAACAGGTGTTAGAGAGGGTAGGGGGTGAAGCAAAAGAAACCCTCTTACACTTTGGGGAAAATGGAAATTGGTTCAACCTATTTGGCCAACAGAATGAGATTCCTCATAAAACTAAAAATGGGTCTATTGTGTGATGCAGCAATCTCACTCCTCAGCATAGAATTAGAAGATACACAATCTCATATCAGAAAAAATAGTACCTGCTCCCCAATCTTTACATCAGTAGACTGGATAAAGACCTTGTGGTGTATATATGTGTGTGTGTATGTTCAGTAGAATTCTAGCACTTGCTTAAAAAAGATGAAATTGTGCCCTTTGCAACAATCTGAATGGAACTGGAGGGGATAGTTTTAAGCAAAATAAGTCAGAAAGAGAAGGATAAATATTGGATGGTGTCACTCATGTGGAATATAGTGAAATGAAAATGCAAACAGGACACAGGACTGTGAATACCAGAAGGGTGGGAGGCACAGGGCAGGAAAGAGGGGAAAAGATGGTGGTAAAAGATACTATAACTGGTTATGGGTTTTGTGTGAAATATAGACTGAGATGTAATTTCAGTGTTCTAAAATGGATATAGCATTTTGAACAAAAGAAACAAACATTACTATTAAACATAGAATGAAACTAGATGATTATATAATATAATAAACAAACATTAATTCAAAATAGATTTAGGACTTGGATGTAAGACCTGATATGAAATGCATACAAGAAAACATATATTGCATACTTTTGTCATTTGCTTTAGAGATGTCTTTGGGGACTCAACTTCAGGCATGAGAGAAACAAAGAAAAAGTAAACAAATGAGGCATATCAATCCAAAAAGCTTCTGCATAGCAAAGGAAACTATCATTAAAATGAAAAGTCATTCTACTGAATGGAAAAGGATATTTGTGCATCTTATGAATAAATTTAAAATTTTGACTTCCATTTGCATGATCATAAATGTTCATACTTCCTCACTGGAATCTGTCTATCTATCTATCTATCTATCAGGTTAGTTTAGTAGTAACTCATCACCGTCTATCCACCACTCTGTGCTATGGAGCTCTACTCTTCTGGAACTTAGAATCAATTGCTACCTCTTATAAAATGTTGCCTTCTTTTATAGAAAAAGCTCAAAAGCTTCTATCCTGAGAGTGTTCTAATCCTCTTATGTAACTTAAATTTTCTTTAGGTATTTTAGCATTTTCTTACATACTTAAACTTGAATATCACTTGCATCATTTTTACTTTTTAAAATAATTATCAGAAAACAACAATATCCTATGAACAGGATTAGTATATCTGTTTTGAATAATTTGGATAGCTCAATTAAAAATTCTTAATCAGTTGAAAGGAAAATTTAAAATTGACAAATGCTGTCATGAAAAGAGTGAAGTACATTTTATATCGTGGAAAAAGACTGCTTCTTTTCATGGAGAAGATAAACACCGATGAACACTGACTTGTTTAAGAACACTTAATTAACCTTAAACATATAGGTACTGATAATTAGAAAATATTCATTTTAAAACATGGTAACTATAACTGACTGATGACTATTTTATAATTAAAATTTGCTAAAAGAGTAGAATGTATATATTCTCATAAATAAACAAATAAATGATAAGTGAGGTGAAGAATGTATCCTTTAACTAGATGGGATAAATCCTTTTACAATATATATCAAATCATCAGAATGTACACTTTAAATATCTTAAAATTTTATTTATCAATTATATCTCAATGAGGGAAGAAAATTTCCATTAATTAAACATCTAAAATCTCTACTAATCAGTCTTTTCAAAATAAAGTTGAATATGTTTACAGTGCTATAAGATTTAGGAGAATAAATTCACACCTCCATCAACTTAATTTACCTTTTTGAATTAAACTACCTGTACTTGCTTCAAAAAACTTACTACTTTCCACAGAGATTTTCATAATAATGTATGTCAATTCCTTACCTGTTGCTCAGAAGTCAGCACAAGCTGATGGCATGATTATGCCTCTACATTACAGAAAAAAATATATTAATGTATCAAGGAGAAAAACATGTCAGAATTAATTTAGGTCATCAAATAGAAAATATTATGAATTCATAAATTGTTTATTACTTGTCTAAATAGTAAATAAAAAAAGCTTCAGCCAAATTGCAGAAAATGTTGAAAGATTCCAGGGAATTAGTAAAAGGCTTCTCAGAGAGACAAAAGTATAGATTAGGACAAGGCTAAAGTTTATTGCTTCCAAATTGTAGTCATATTTAAATAAAAATATTATCATGCCACCCAAATCTTCTTTCTGCTTGTATGCAAGTTTAAAGGAATTGAGTAATAATTTATTTTCAGTCATTTACATATATCTGAAAATTATTTAAAAAATCTTATATTCCAGAAGATTTCTACTCCTTTAGAATGAACTTAGTGAAATTTCATAAGTATAGGAAGAAAAGTTCTTTCAGAGAAAATCTTAAATTGTTTTAATAGGACCTAGATGAGAAAGACTCAGGATATCCTTTGTAATTATGACCTCACAGTTGCCTTTGAGGTTTGTCTTGGTATTAACATTAACTTCAAAGATTAATTCTGTAAGTCTTACACTAAATTTACATGAACATAGATATTGCTTTTAATTCACATTGAGAGAACTCCTTGACCTAAATATTTAGTGTGACCTAATTATAGGGCAAGATGCTGACACCACAGATTCTGTCAAGAAAGTTATATTTTGTCTAAAACTTAAGAGGGTCCAGATTCCTCACATCTTCTGTTCACTTTAAATGTGGAAATTTGGGGTCATAGAGAGCATGCATGTCAAAAAGAGATCCTTTCTATAGCATGTTTGTTCAATTCTTGCTTAACATACAAGAGATAGCACCATGTAAAGCTTTCTACCCAACATCAGGTCTGCAGATCAGTGACAGCATCACCTGGAAGCTCATTAAAAATTCAGTCTCAGTCTCCTGTTTTGACCTATTCAACTAGAATCTACATTTTCACAAAATCTGGTTGATACATTTGTGGAGCACTGGCATAGTGATTAAGAGCATGCACTGTGGAGCCAGACAAACTGGGTGCAAGGGACCTTTCTACCAATTAAATGGGGAGCCTAGGCAAATCACTTAACATTTCTGTGGCTTCTATTCTGTATCTGAGAAATGGAGAAAATAGCAGTAAAAGTCCCTTAAAAGTCAGAAAGGGATCATTCATGTAATGCTTTAAGTGGGCTTGGTAGAATATATTAAGTGTATGAAAATGTTTCTACTTCTATTATCTGTGTTCACATTCTGAGCACATGCTCTTCTGTTTTAGGAATGAAAGAGGTTTGGAGGTTACTGTGAGTGAATGTAAAGGAGCCTATGCACACTTCCTGCTTCAAGGTTGAAGATGATCTGATCTGGAACTCTGATAGCAATTTTTATTATATGACTGATTCTAATGAATTGTACATCCACATTCTTCCTCCATTACTGAATATCTCATTCTTTAAGATTATCAATAAGATAATGAAACCATTTTAGATAAATTTGTGAAGAAAAGACTTACATCAATCATAATATAATAGCAACAGTACTTTTTTCATATCTACAGTTAGCAACAAGTTTAAACAAATTTTTAGCTACGGTATGTATTGTGAGCACTCATCTACAAACAGACAGCAATGTTCATCTGTCTCCACATATATATTAGGTCCAATATTATGGATGTTTCTTAATGATCCAAAACTCATTAGTTTTGAGGCAGTAAATATATTTTCAGAATTTTGTTTTTAAAATTGTGGATGAGACAGCAGCACATACAAATGAAAATGTTTCATCTCATATTGTGCTACATGAATTCTCATAGCTCTGCTTGTACTATGTGGTTATTTCTGATAATATTAAATTTAAATTCTACCATATTTAGTCATTTGCCTAATAGTTTAAAAAATAATACAAACATTTCCAGAATTCTTGTGAATTTGGAACTAATTTTAGATATTTTTTACTTATCTATTTGACTTCTAAGCTTATTGAACTAAGTGTTTTAGGGTCACATTAGTGAACTTATTAATAAGCTAGAATAATAGAGTATGTTTGATTATAGATCAAATGTTGTAAACTCTCTTTTGTTGCTTTTGTGTTCTATTTTGTTTATTCATTTTTGGTACCTGTAAAAAATCTTGACTTCAAAATGCATCTTACTATATAGGTCTTAATTTTATACACAAATATGTACACCGTATTTCCTGTATGATTTATTTACAACATACTCCAAATTTTATGGGTCATTGTATTGAAGAAAATGATTCAATTTTTCATTAATAATGAGTAAATAAGAGAAGAGTCATTCCCACGTGAATTTTCTTAAGTACAAATTCTTCAGAAAAATAGTAAATGAGATTACAGTAAAGTAAAACTCTTTGAAAAATAGGGCAATTCATTTGACAAATGAAAAAGATGACTGAGTTCACCCATCCTTACCAGAAGTTAAATTGAGTTGAATTTTGTAATAAAATAAATTCAAATATTGTTTGCACCCATGAATGCAAAATCCCTGAAAAGGCAGTAAAAAAAAAAAAAAATTCTGTTGAATATGCTTGAACAAGTTGACCTATTAAATTTTAATAGACTATTTAGAGCAAATGCACATTAAAACAATAAAACAAAGTGCAAGAAGTGTTAAGATTAAAATTCAGAAGTTTAAACTATTTGAAATGTGAATGATTCTTTTTTCTGGAATAAACAAAAGAAACATTGTAACAACTGAATGTGTCAAGGGGTATGATCAGAAATATGAATATCTTACCAGAGAAAATAACCAAGGGACTTGAACTTTGAGGAAAAGGGGAATAGTTTTGAATTACTTGTGGATCACAGAGAGTATTTTTACATTCCTTTTATTGAATTTAGATTTGAGTTTAAATGGGATCTAAGGAAGACTCATAAATAGATAGCAGACAATATCATTTTGAAGATTATTGATAACAGCTTATTATAAACTGGGCATGTCTCCATGCTTAGTCCATTGTTGTACCATATTTTCTATAATTCCTTGTTGTTTATAAAACTAATATCGAAAGAAAGGACATCTTTAGGATTACAAAAACTGAACTTTATTTAAAGTTAAATAATTTATTAACATTGAAAATAAGTATTTGAGGATTTTTATATAACATACTAACTACTATGCTCCCTCAAAACAAGGGACTGCTATATGTCAACGAGCTGCCGATAAAGTGTAATAAAAATTGTGATTTTAGTCTTTTGGATAATGGCAATATGAGATATGATGTTATCTTACTACTATTTTGCTAATAATATATTTTAAATTGAAAACAAGTATGTCTCAGTCTCATTCTAGCATTCTGTACTTTTACTCCTCCGTGTCCCACACATAAACATTTCCATTTTTTTGGTGACTTGCTGCTTCTAAATTTTCACTGATTTAATCCCTTTAGTTTTTCTTACAAGGCTGGTTTAGTTGTTATGAATTCCTTTAACTTTAATTTTTTTGGAAAGCTGTTTATTGCTCCCTCAATAGTAAGTGATAAACTAGCAGGTTAGCATATACTGGTTGGAAGTCCTTTTTTTTCAGCCCTTAACTTATTCATAAGATTCCCTCTGGACTGTTAAGTTTCTGATGAGAAATCTTCAGACAGCCCATACATGTGACTCACTTTTTTTTTTTCTAGATGATTTTAAGATTCTTTATCTTGAATTTTTGTCATCTTATTTACAATGTGTGTTGGTTTGAGTTTCTTTTATTCAGATCTCTTTGAGGTTCTTGGATTTGGATCTGATTCCTTTCTCAGGTTAGGAAAATTCTCAGTTACTGTTTCTTCTATTAAAATTTCTGTTCCTTTCTTTCTCTCATCTCTTCTGAACCCAATGGGATGCAAATGTTGTTCCTCTTGACGTTATCCTACTAATTTCTTCCAGCCTACTACTGAACCTTTCTATTGTGTTTTTTTGGTCCTGCTATTGTGTTCTTTAGCTCTGTGAATTCTGTTTGGAACTTTCTCATAATTTTTGTCTTTGTTGTACATCCTAATTTGTTCATCATCTATTGTTTCCCTAATTTCAAGGAAAAACATCAAGATTGTTGCTTTGAAATCTTCAGGTAGTTTAAAATTCTGTTGTATTAGGATTTTTCTTTGGTATTTTCTTTTGATCCTTCATTTAAAGTATATTTTTCTGTCTCTTCCGTCCCCTGCTCTTTAGTATCCTGTGTTGATTGTTCTGGAATAGGCTAAGAGGCTTTCTTTTCCTGTCTTAGTGTAATAGCCTTTTGTTAGGATTTCTGGTTGCAATTATAGACCTGTGGGCAGGAGCTCTGACTGCCAAGTTTTGCGGGTCTTGGGTTGCAGGGAAGCAGAGGAATCAACAGCAGCACCAGGCAGGAGACAGGTAGCTATTTCTCAGATCCCTGGGCTCTATCTTGTGACCCTCCTCTGAGATAGTTGCTGCTTCTCATCTGGAAGCTCCACAAATTGGACATTGCAGGAAAGTATCAGCTGCCTGTGCTGAGGCTGCAATTTCTAGCTGCCTGCTGCTATCCTTGGTGTTAGCTTTCCTGGTAGCCATGGAATTGTAACCAGAACAAACTGTCCCATGGCCTGCTGATAATGGAGGCAGGTGGGGATTTTGACCTCTGTCTCAATTCCTATATGACATCCCCCAGTGCTAACCCTAAGTTCAATATGGTACCCACCAGTGTCAGGACCACCAGACAAAAAAGAATCATCTGTTCAGTAAAGGGTTATACCTCTTTCTAATTTTTCCTCCTAGAGTTTTGGTTTAACAAATGAAAGTCCTTCAGTTAGAACTGTTTATGCTTCATGTGTCAGCAGCCCCTTTTCACTGTTCTCAAAAGTAAAGTCCCTCTGTTTTCCACACCAGTGCATGTTCTTCTCTAGGGTATAGTTTCTAGATACAGGAGCATCCATTGTGGAGTAAGCCCTTCAATCCCTCGGAAGAGGCTCTGTATCACTTGTGTCTCTCCCGACCTTGGGTCAAAGTGCTGGGGCAGTGATTCTGGTGAGACCCTTTGTGGGTGTCTTTAACTTTTTCATTGTTTTCTATCACATTTCCCTGTGGAGACACTGACCCCTTCCCTAATTCTAAGGTCCTTTTTGAAGGTTATACCTTGTATCTAAATGCAAATTTTGTTGTTTCTGTGGAGAGGAGATAATCTCCTAATCTTTGTAGTCTGCCATCTTGGGTGTGTCTCCCCAAACTCTTGGTTTTTAAATCCAATTTTTTATACAGTTGAAGACTTAGGAATTTTGACATGTTCGTAAACAAATTGAAGCAAACACAAGAGTTCTTATAATAACTAAAATTTCCACATACATATTCATTTCTACTGATTTCAAATCACAAATACTTACATATTTTTAAAAATAAAGGCTCATAAATATGACTAAGTCATGCCATCCTTTAATAAGGTAAGATTAAAAAAACTTTTTTGTATGTATGTACTTGTATGACTGCATCCTGAATTCACTGAATTACAGATGTTCTTATTTAGTCCACAAATAGATCAGAACATGGAAAAGTACTGAAAGTTGTTAACAATACTTCTATCATTTAATCATTTTAAAACCTAAATTATATTGATTATGTGCAGATTTATTGAAAAGATATAGTCATATTTATTAACTTTAGCTATTGCGTTTTTTGAAAAACATGAAATATTACTGAAAATATTATACTGAAGTAATAATAGTAGCAGCTAACAATTTAGTAAATTCATGAAGAAAATATGCATGCCAGTAAATATGTGGGAATAGACATCTCATGTAAACGAAATTGTCTGGTTCAAAGTTGTTGAGGATAGAGCTTTCCTTGCTTGTTGCAGAAGCAGTATGACATAGTGGAGGTAGAAAATCTTGAGTGGGAAGATTTGAGGTCTGAGGTATAATAAGGGAGGAGATCACTCTGAGAATTTTGACTTCTGCCCTGTGTGCTTTGATAAGATACATATTATACTTAGACTTAACATTTTGAAGTCCACTGTGTCTCTGAGGGGAGACTATACTATAGAGACACAAGAGTGGAAGCAAAAAAACTGATTTAGAAGTGAATGCAGTACCTTAAGATAGAGCGACAACTAGTCTTAAGAGCCAGTGGAAGAAATAGTAAGACACTGTCAGATCCTAGATGCAGTTTAAAACCAGGGCCAAAATAATTTGGTGAATAACTTGATCTTAGCTTATTATGTTTATAATGCAATAATTTTAATACTGCAGATCTACTCATTTTAGGCCCATCTTTTTTGACAAGGATCTTCATACAAACTATCTTTTATAGCTCTTCTGCTAAAATGACATGATCGTTATGATTCAATAACTGAGAAAAACAGCTTCATTTTCACGTGACAGCTACCTTCCAAGTAAGAAATGTGAAGATTATCCACAGCAGGATTATCACAATAAACAGAAGAAAATTAGACAGAATAAATTGAAAACTGGTGCATATGGAGTATAACTTTAAAACTAATTATTGTGATTAAGGCACCTAATTTCTATACTTTCTCTTTCTCTAGCCATTCTAGTTAACTTTACTGTGCTTTCTATTTTAGACTTCCACTAGGGTTTCTCCATATTCCTTCTGGGAAAGATATAACGATATTTATTTCTGGAATTTCCTTACGTAATACCTTTTCTTTTTCTTTTTTAAATGGGTAATACCTGTTTTACCTACCAGACAATCTGTTTAAAAATCTCTCTCCCAGAATTTTCTCTCATAAAATGTCCATAGAATAGCATTTATTAATTCAACTACTTGAAAATATCACTTTGCTGCTGAATTTGTTACTGTTTGATATATAGAAATTTTACACAATATTACGTATTAGACTTTATGCAGTATTTCTGAATGAATTCTAATTGGACTAGATATCTTTAATACCCCTTCCATACTAATTTAATGACTTCATGACATAAAGTACCTAAATTTTTATTTTCTATTGCCACTTGATTAAATTGAACTGATAATCTTTGTAAGCAAAATACAACTGACCAGTTTAGGCAATACCATGCTGGGCTGGTGTCAAGACATGCTTGCTGCCACAGAGAACATTTCTGAGACTTCTAAAGCTCAATGTTGATTCATTTATAGAAATTCAACAGGTTCCTGTGTTCTGATCATCTCACCAAATACCCACAGGCCCTTCAGCCATCCCCATAGTACTTGAACCCATCTCAAGCTTGTACGTGTCTGCTTTGTATGCTGTATATTAATAACAGTTTCTGAATTCCTTTTGTCTTATCTGAACCTGTTTTGTAACTGTCGTTCGTGAATGTTTGTTAAATGATCAATGGGAGATTCTACAAGGGGGATGTGAGCCAGCAGGACAAGAAGGATCCCACTATATAGCGACAATTTTTCAGTCTTACCTCTCTGTCCAGCTTTGTGCATTTCTAACTGTCAGCTTCCCCTTGTTATTTTCCTCTCATTAATGCTTAATTCTAAATCATCAGGAGTAGTTAGTGATCGGGTATAGCCTCCTGGAGGATCCAGGAAAGAAAGCAATTAGGGTCCCTATGGGTATTCAATATGTATTCAATATATTTTTAATGTATGAGAAATTCCCTTTGCTAGTATTTATTACCTAAAGCTTATTATAACACATAAATAGTCTGAACCCCTAAAGAAAACTGTTGACATTTTGAAAGGCATAATTAACCATGCAAATTCAAAAAATCATACCACAATTCTAAACAAAGCAAAGAAATAACTGACATGGACAACGTCTTTTGGGGTCAGAGCATCTCCTAAAAACAAGAATTTGGTCTATAAGTGGATTTGTTCTCTGCAAAATGATTTTAAATAATTATAATTACCACATAAAATATATTTACAAGCAAAAATCCACTCTGTCTTATGGTCGCTGGAGTCAGCAGGGAAGAATTTCAAGGGCGTATATGTATATAATCACTAAAGTCCTTGTCAAAAATTTTTAAGGACCTCCTTTCAAATTATAATGTGTTTTCATCAAATTTGTTGGGGGGGGTAAAAGATTTACATATTTGTTTTAAATATCACGTTTGTTTAAATCTCTTTAATTGGACATCCTCTCTGTCTTTGCACTTTTTAGTCAATACAGCATCAGTAGGAATTGAGTAATTAAATAATGTGCTAGGATGTCTTTATGCACAAAAGAACCATAACTTGTGTAGTGGTAATGCAACTCATTTCAATTTCTCATCCATATATATATATATATACATATACATATATATATATACACACACACATATATATGAACAAGGGAGCAAGACTGTTGAGAAGGAAATCAGGAAAACTGAAAAAAAAAAGGGAACAAAATGGTGGAGTTAGGGGAAATAATAACTGATGTAAGGCTAAAATATTAAACTAAAAGTAAATTTTATGTCTGTATCTCAGTGACTTGATCATTTTTAAATAGAGTATATGAAGTGTACAGACTAGGTAAATAACCAAGAAGAAATTTAGGGAGATGTAATAGAAAAAATAATTAGTTCACTTTGTTTATAAATCTGGAACTGCAATTCTGGGCTAGTAATCAATAGTATGTCTAGACTGACACTACAAATTTTGAAAACTGTGTGATCCTAATATTTTTTTGGAATCACAATAATGCTTTCAAAGGGATACTACACTTTAAAATCATCTAGACAAAGAATATTTAGAAATATACATTTTCTTTATTTTGATTCTAGTTCATATCCCATAGATCTGAAAGCAGCATTCTAGTATGATAAGGAGCCATCCTTTTTAAAGGGAAGAAATGTATATCATTATCTGTGAACCTATTTACTGTATTCTTTCTGCTGTATCTATGTTATTGACTAAGACAAAACATGTTTTTAGCATATTTCCACCAATTTGATTTTGTAAAATTTATATCAGAGAGACATATTCTAAAGCCAATGAAATTGTATTGTGAAGAATTAATGTGAAAAACCTAAGTTTTTTTGTTGTTATTCTTTCTAGACTATAGCAAAAGTATTTGAAAATATCCAGGGCTTCTGTATTACCAGAGAAAGCTCAAATTGCTTTGATTTAAAATGTCATCATCAAGAAAAACGTCAGGATTCATAATCCATGGAGCCAAGGCACACATAGGCTAATCACATTCAATACTTTTTAGGTCAGTATTCATATCTGAGTCAGAATCAATATTAATATTCCTTCTCGGCACTTGGTAGATGAAAAATGTTTTCTGCAAAAGGAAGAGCTTCTATTACTTTTATTAAATAGTAGTTAGTTGGGTGCACTTTCCTTGGATTTGAAAAAGATGGTATAGAAATGACTGTACTTATAGTTTCACAGTTTGCAAGAAGTGCTTTTGAGAAATGATATTTTAAATTTATGGGATTCTATGATTTAACAATAATAGTATTTTCACTCACTTCAATATGCTCTGACTTAGAAATATAAAAATGTTAAAGTATACACTCTCACTGGTCTTCATAGTAATCCCATTACCTCTGAATAGATTCCCATTTGATTAATCTTTGAAAAACCTGCTTCAGATAAAACATCCTTATTGTTCTCCAAAGCATAGATTAATTCAATCCTCTACCAATCTCTTTTATGAGAATCGGAGCACATGAATCAGTTTTTCTAAATCCAAGTTCAGAGATCGAGCTTCTTTCTTAACTTACATGGATTTTCCCTCCAAAGGAATAATCATCACAAGATTATGAGGTTACCAGGGTAAACTGTATAGGGAGTAGTTCTGCCAGTTTTACCATATTCTTCCCTAATTTACCCAACAGTTTACTTAATATTTTAGAAGGAACTGCTTTGCTAATAAAAAGAGAGGAAACAGAAATGGGGAAAATGTCAGAGAATTATTTTTCTTCCTACTTCTGAAGTCAAAGATAATTTCTATCTCAGATAATTTGAGAAACATTTCAGTCTATTAAAAAAATCCAGGAAGTCTATTAAAACAATCACAAAATTCTTATTTTGCACCTGGCAATATAGTGTATTAGCAACATAATTTATGAAAAGCCTCTCCAGTTATAATTTGTTCGAGAGCATGCCATTATTTACATATTATTTATGTTGCCCAAATTCACAACTGTTAGCCCAGTCACCCAATGACATGTAATAGCTGCTCCTTGTAAGACACCAGCTTAGCCATCACTGTCTGTAACGTATGTAAAGATGAAAGAATATTTCACAAGTAATTGCTATCCAGCAAGCTGAGTGACTGAACTGTATTTCATGAACTGACACAGTCCGAATGTCACATGTAAAGGTCTGGCTTTTTTAAAACATAAAACTAAATTTTACTTTTTCTTCTTTCTAAAAATAATAAAACTAAGTATAACAAGATAGTGGGAAACTGTATAATTATTTTGCACTGGTATGAAATGCTGGGTATTTCTTTTACTTGTCTTTAAAGCTATCTTTTAATATTCAAGGGAAGCAGAAACCAAAAAAATGTGATTTTTGACTCTTTGTAAAAATTTGGTTATGCATCAGCCAAATGAATTTACCTACCAAAGAATTTGCATGTCCTCATTTCTTTCCCCTCCTATTTTAACCCTCAGGGAAGGTTTATAGAAAAAAGGAAAAAAATTGTCAGGAAGCTTTTGAACATTATTCTTACGTCATTCTTATGTCTTGCTTGTGGCTGAATTTTGACCATCTTAAGTTTTTGTTCCCATCACTTTACCTTTTACCTCCTGCCTTAGTTTTCAAATTTTCAGCAAATTCCTAATAACAGATCCTGAGGGCTTAAAGGAAGGCAGCATCTTTTTGACTGAGTCATTAAAACCACTCTTTTAGATATCTGTATCTGGACTTCATTATACAACCCCTCCCTCATGGAAACTGTTATTGCAACCTAAAGGAAATCACTTGGAGCAACATAGCATACCTAGGGATTAAACAATTTGCTTTTGAGTACATATCTTTTCTTTGGGAGTAATTTCTATAATTCAAGGGCAGAAATACATTGTGTTAGTCCATTCAATGGAAACGAAAACTCTTTCTTGAAAACAAGAGCTGTCAGGAAGCAAACACTGGAAAGAGGCTCGCTGCTGAGTGATGTAAGCAGAGCCATGTTGGACACAGGAGCCAGTGCCAGACAATAGAATGGCCCGCGCAGAGTGGTGAAGCAATTATTTTCTCAGTTGCAAATTCAGTGTCACAATGAGAAAAAAGAAAACAATAGAGCTACGGCACTCTTGTAAACATGTAGGATATGAATTAATAAAGACTAAGAAAAATGAAAAGGAGAAATAAGCTTTCAATTCACCTCATGCTGTTTGATTAGAAATAGCATCACAAATTTTTATTTTTATTTTTTTATTGTGTAATGTAAGAAAAAGTTGTTATTTCTGCCTTTCCATCCCAAATCAATCGTCCATCTTCTTTCTCAGCCAACATGCTGAGATAAAACCATATTGCAAGAACAGAGATTAAGATTTTTATTTCCTTACGAAATGAATCAGTACCTGTTTAAATGCTTCTCTTACAATATTATAAAAACAAGAGAAACAAAAATCACCAAATACATCCCCTGCCAGGTGCCTCTGAGGACTCTGACCTGGGCCGAGAGAGTCCCTTTCAAGTTAGTCTGTGACGGCACAAACAAGCACCACTTGACTGCTTTGAAAAGAGTGGCCTCTTTCCTCCCAAGGACCATGCACTGTGACCATGCACATTTGGGGTTGTGGGTGTTATTCATGTAACTTCACAATTTTAAAGCCCAAAGCAACTTAAATGTTCCATTTTCGTGTTCCAGAGTAAAAGTTCAAATTGTCTTAAGAGCACAGCAGTTGTCAGTTAAGTCTGAAAAGAAAATGTAGCCACATCCTTTGAGATCAAATCATGTGCTCATCCTCTCTGAGCTTCCACATTCAAATTCAGCTGCTGTGCCAGTTCCACTGCCTTCTAAGCCACCAAGAGAAAAGTTCAAGGTAGTCCCTGGGGATAATTAGAGTGATTACATCTAGAATTAGTGAACGAGACTGGCCCTTAGGTCTGTACAACAAGATTTTGAAAACAGATAAAGGGTTGTTTGAAAGGGTGAAAATATGCAGTTAAAGCAAATATTATAGTTGCTGGGCAAGAAAAGTCATCATAGCCTACACAAATTAAATTTATATATCTATATTGATCAAAGTTGTTTCTTCTCTTTTTCTCAAATTCTCTCTCCTGTTCTCTACAAAAATAGGTTGTGGCATCTGAGCTTCAAGCTGTTTCATATTTAAATCTCATGAACATAATAACAGACAAGGCAATAGCCGTGGCAGGAATTCATATTCATTCTTTATGGTCATTACCAGCTTATAAGGTATCATTTTATTAGTTTTCCTGAAACTATGCAATAGCAGCAACCATTTCAAAAACAAGTTAAATCAAACTGGAAGCCAATCAGCTCATTCAGGGAGTTGCAAAATATCCTAAGATAGCAAACTTACTCTAACTTACCCTAGTTATTATGTTCAGTTTTATGAGCATCCACTTGGAATATAGAAGTTGACTAATAAGTTCTACATAACTATTGTTATTAATGCCTCTTTGATAATGAAGTCAAAAAGCTCATGATATGCACTTTAGGCTATAAGTTTGGCTGTGTTATATACAATTAAATCATTCATTTAAAATCTGAAAAACAATTTTCTTCATAATGTTACTAAATGCACATAGTCTGTTAATGTTTAGGCTGTCTTGAGGCCACTTCTTCAACTATACAATTATATTGTCAGTTGGGATTAGCTTCAGTGTTCTAAGGATGATTTTTAAAGCCTGAAAATAAAAACATCAAAAATCTCTCACTAAAGCAAAAAGAGTGAAAAGAGCTACTATTGATTGTCATATATAAAACAAGATAAATAGGTTTAAGTAAACGTATTTTCATATCCTTTATCTTAACCATATGTTCATAAAATGTAACAAAATGTAACAAAATATAAACCTATTAGAATACAAATGTATAATGTCTATTTGTTTCAATTGTTTTAAGAGAACAGATCACTGTGCTACCAGTCAATTTTAATAATGTCTAGAGAAAATAACATTATTATTTAATTTTATTTAGTGCCTGTTAATACTCACCCCAAGCAACCAAAACACTTCATCCCTAGCTTCATGCATCATCACACAGCAAAGGTGTTTATTAATAGATCATTAAAGCAGTCATGTCATGTTTATCTTAAGAATTTATTTGCAATGTATGTGTGTTTGTCTCTGACAAGTAGTCACTTTGGGAAGAGCCATTAATTAAACTGTTTATAAATGATCCAAGCTGCTAGAAGATATGTAATAGATGAAAGCATTAAATTTCTTCTATTTATTCTCTCTGGTATTTATAGGCTCATTATTTTGGCTGTATCCATATTCCGTATTCAACTTGAACTTAATGTACTTCTTACACTCTTATTCTTACCAATAGTTTACATTTAATGTATCATTGAATAAAATATTACTAGTGATACATGTTAATAATTTTGCTTCAAAAATATTGTTAACTTTTTATTTTAAAACCATCTCTAATACAATTACTCTTGTCTGGAATAGAATGCTGACATAAATTAAATATCTTCTAGCACTATTAGAATATACTTAAAGTTTAAAAGTGTATGATTACATTTTGTCTATTATTGAGTATTTTGATTCAATATCATTTATGAAAAAAGGATTGCCTTAATTTTTTGTTATTTCTGGGTGTGACTTTTTTTCTTTTCTATTTTCAAATAACTCCATTTGTATAAATTCCTAGATATTATCATAATTCAAGGAAGGATTCTTGGTAGTATTAATGGAGAATAATTGTATATTTATTATGCATTGATTTTAGTTGTTCAAAGTATCACGTAAATAGCAGTTTCTTTGGTAAGATGGTGTACATTGGATTACAACCTAAATTATGAACTAATAAAAAATAATAATAAATGATCATAATTTTCAGGAATTACTGAACACTGATTCTGAAATGACACTAATTCCAGGAGGCCAAAACATGATTGTGGCATAGGAGTGGCATAACTATGGCAAAACGGTGAGAATAAAGGTTTATAGATGTCTGGTGATCAATAGAGCCAATGCCCAGGTCCATCTCACAGTGGTCCCAATAGCTTCTACAGCACAGTTCCAGAATTTATAATTGAATTAGGTATATTCAGTAGTGGACAGAAACTCCCACACTGCTTCCATGACCTGTGGAATGAGGGACATTATTGTGGGTCAGGCCAAGTGGAAGCCATTAGATCTGGCTCTCTGTAGGAAAACAGTAAAACTAAAGCACCTTCCACATTCCTGGAGTAATTACAGATTGGTGCCACTGACAATGAAAGGGAGGGGTGATGACACCGACCACATCCCAATACAATTTGTGTATTTGCCTATGTATAAGACTAGTACGTCTTAGAGAATAATAGTGGTTGATGGCAGGTTTAGTTAGGTGGAAACTCTAACTGTATCTACTGTATAGATGTGATTTCATTGTTTTAATATCTCCTGGTACTTGTGTACAGTTGTTAATGTGGAAAAATACTTTTATCTCTATCTCTGTTAATAAGGTGCAACACAAGTCGTTTGCTTTCAGCTGGCAAAGCCAGCAATACAGCTTTATTGTTTGTTCTATATCATGGGCATATCACTTCCCCAGAGCCCATTGTCATAATTCATTTCTCAGGACTCTTGATCATTTTTATCTTCCTCAAGATATCCAAATGGGCCATTACACAAATGACATTAAACGATAGGACCTATTGAGCAAGGATTAGCAACTTATTTGGACTTATTGGCAAGATATATTTAGGCTGGATAGTGAGAAATAAGTCCACCAAAACTGAGGGCCTTCTATTTCAGTGGAATTTCTATTCTGGTTGAGATAGACTTTCTAATGGGGAGGATAAATTGTTACACCTGGTCACTCCTATAACTGAAACAGAGAAACAATGCCGAGGGGATTTCTTTGTTTTATATTCATTTGAGGTGATATTGACCTAAAACACTTTAGAAATTTTAGAAATACAACTCCATACCTTTTCAAATGTATAATACCAGCATCCCTGCTTCTAACAAAGTTCTAATAATCCTCCAGCAATAGCCAATATCCATGATTTTTTGGTCAGGTCTAAGGGATTTTTGCCAGGGTCTAAGGGTTTTGTTTGTTGGTTCATTTGATCATTTTTTTGTTTCTGTATATTCCATATATGAGTGAAATCATTTGTCATTGTCTTTCCCTTTTGACTTACTTCAGTTAGGATAATTGCCTAAAATCCCTTCCATGTTGTAGCAAAAGGAAAGATCGTAGCTTTTTTTTTCATAGCTGAGTAATATCCCCTAGTGTGTATTATACCACAACTTCTTTATCTAATCATTAATTAATGGGAATGTAATTTGTTCCCATATTTTGCTATGGTGATTAGCTTAGATTTTGTTTCTCGTCATTGCAGTTGAATCCCCAAAAATATCTTTAAGGCTGAGAGCAAAGAGCATATCATCGATGTTTTCTTCCATGTATTGTATAGTTTCAGATCATACATTCAAGTAATTATTTCACTTTGAATTAATTTTGTGTATAGTCTCAGGAAGTGGTCTGTTTTTATTTTTATTTTTTTCATGTGGTTGTCCAATTTTCCTAACACCATCTGGGAAAGAGACATTCCTTTTCCATCACGTGCTTTTGCTTTCTTTGTTATAAATTACCTATCCATATACATGTGGGTTTATTGTTGGACTTGAAATGTTATCCCATCTGTCTATATGTCTATTTTTAGTCCAGTATCATAATATTTTAGTTATTATTGGTTTTTAATATAGTTTGACAACAGGGAGAATAGTATTCCTGTTGTTCTTGGGCTTCTTGGCATTTTAAAGGCAATGTATTACTCATTTAGGTGTATTAAACAGCCTAAATAAATTTTTATTTGGACCCAGAGCAGGATAAGACTCAGCAAGAGTACCAAGCTAATATGCAAGCTGTTCTGCTGCTTTGTCAATATGATCCAGTAGATACAATGATGCTTAATGTTTCAGTGGCAACTAGGGAAGCTGTTTGGAGACCTTGGCTGGTTTCTGTAAGTTAATGACAGTGCAGGCCTCTTATTTTAGAGCAAAGGCCCATCAGCCTCTAAACATAACTACTCCCCTTTTGAGAATAAGCTCTTAGTCTACTGCTGGGTCTTAGCATCATAGTTCCCAAATTACCATGTAACCTGATTTGTCCATCATAAGCTGGGTGCTATCTGACCTATAAGCCATAAATTATAGTGAGCACATTAGCATTCCATCAAAAAATACAAGTGTATATATGTTCCTGGGCCAGAACAGTACTGGAAAGCATAATAAGTTACATGAAGATGTGGTTCTGGATCTGGAAATTTGTACAAATCTGGGAATTTACTGAGGGATTGTGACTCAGCAATTTTCTGTTTTAGACACTCCTAGCAACAAAATTTGTGTAAATCAGGGCTCTCCAGAGGGAAGGAAAAATACAACACTATATGAGATTCATTGTAAGTAATTGACTCTTGCAACTTTGGAGGCAGAAATATTTTGATCTGCCATTTGTAAATTGGAACCTAGGAAAGTTAGTAGTATAGTTTCAAGGTCTAAGACTCATAAAATTATGGTGTAGATTCCAACAAAAGTCTTAAAGACCTGAGATCTAGGACCTTTCATGGCAGAAGCTTGATGAAGTAGCTCAGTCAGTTAGAAAACTAAATCAATACCAGTTTACCTTTTTATTCTATTCAGGTTTTCCATGGATTGTAGGATGCCCACTAACATTGGAGATGCCCATTGACTTTACTCAATTATTCATTTCAAATGTCAAAGTCTTCTATAAATATCAACACAAACCCAAAGTTCATGTTTAATCAGATATCTAGTTATCCTTTGGTACAATCAAGGTGACACATGCAATTGACCATCAGAGTTATCTCCAGATTTCAAAGAGTAGCTGCTATTCTAAGTCATTCCCATCCTCTGATAACTTTTCCAGAATGTCAAATCTTATATTATGAGAAATTTTCTCCAAACCAGTAAATTCTGCCATCAACTCAGATAGCTTAGATACTTTGAGACATCCTTTTAGACAAACCCTTACAGGATTTAGGGCCTCAGCTTTTCTAAACAAGGTCACCGGCTTTAGTATTCAATATCTGTTCAGCTTTGCAAATTTGTTATATCTTTACCCTGATGTTCAGTCTTGTCAAATCTTCTATAAGAAAAATTTCTTGTCTTTGTTAGTTACCAAAGAAAATCTCTTTCTCTCATATGCTCCCATTAACTACTTTTTATCTCAAGTCCTTATTATCTTTTAGTAGGGAGATAATGTATAACTTAAAAATTAGCTTACTCTACTATTTTTGCAGACATTTTTCACATTAATATCTTCAAAATGCACAAATATTTAGTGCGAAAGCATTTCCTGTCACCTAAGCCTTTTCCAAATTACCATTAGTAAAGTTACCATTTGATATAACTATGATTTACAAAATAGCAGAAGTTCACATGTGCAGATTCACTTTCAATCAAATATGTGATAAACATGCATACCACCAAATTTATAATAGATTTCCATCACTGTCCTTTGGAATTCCACTGTCCTTTGCATCTGTCTTTTTCTCCTCTTGACATCTGGTGACCTCAGTTCTGTTGTTAATGTCTAAGGTTAGTTTTGTTTCATTTTATCTTTTCATTTCCTTTGTTTATTTATATCCCACATGTGAGTGAGATCATCTGGTATTTGTCTTTCTCCTTTTCACTTATTTCGCTTAGCATAATTCGCTGTAGTTCTACCCATGTTGTTACAAATGAAATTTTTCTTTTATATCTTTTGTGTATATATAGATATAGATATCTATATATGTGTTTCATCATTTGGGGATATATACTTCTTGTTTTCATTCTGTTTGGTACTCTGCATTTTTTATGGGTTAGGTTAAACAATTTTTCTTCCTTGTCTGGATGTAATTGCCTTCATTTGGTATCAATTATAGGATTTAGGTCTGTGTTCTTGGCCCGGAATACTGTGCTATATTGCTGTGTACCTCCTCACCAGTGGGAATGGTTCAGGTTCTAGAGCCAGCACTGTGTTGAGGTTAGAGAGTCAAGACTTCAGGGTTGGAATCAGACAAAGAAGGCAAAGAAATTGCCTTCCTGCTTTCCAGTATACTATGGCTTTAACTTTAGGCTAGCTGTGACGTTGATTTGATCCCGAAGCAACTTTTTCAGAATAGAGGCAAAGGAAGTGAGGCCCAGGAGTAGCAATTCCAGTCCCATGCAGGTCAGTGGTGTGATGAGGGTCCTCAGGAGCTGATTACCATAAAAAAAAAACTCTCCCTACATAAAAGTATCTCAGTCCTTCAGCTGGGCAGCATGGCCATCAGGGTGCTATATGCAAACCCCCCCAGGATCTGTAGATGGAAATTTACTTGTTTTAGTGGCCAGAGGGCAAATAGCTTTTCAAAGCTGTTTAAGAGTACCTAGGGTTAGTACAGATCTGCTGTTACTCTGGGTCATTTCTAGTAATGCTCCCAGAATTAAAAAAACCTCATTGTAGGAAAGCTATCATCTATCTTTGCTGGGACTGCAAGGTACTTGTGCTGCGTGTCACCACACTGAGGACTTGCTTCCCTGGCAGTCACAAGCACAAACTGTCTGGCATCATCAGCGTGTGCTGAGGGTGGAAGGGCAGGACTTCTCATCTTTGGAGAATTTCTACAAGATAGGGGCTGCAAGTGTCACTGTCACACAGACAGAAGATCAGATGGAAAGGATGCCAGGCATATTCTCTAGTCACAGGAAAGCTATGCATCTTTCTTTTTACTCTGAGTATTTTGGTTCAACAAATGAAGGTTGTGAGGTCAGATTTGTGCTCAGTTTATCTACCTGCTCCCCATTGTTACTGACCTGAAATATCCCCCCACACCCTCGCCCAAGTTCTATAGACAATTTCCTCTATTTTCCATAAAAGGTTGAACATATTTGCATTGTTTTCAAGTGTGTGGTGTTCTTCAGTTCTTGGAAAGAGGTCTGTATCACTGGTCCTTACTGAGGCCACAGGGTCTCAGTACTGGGTTGCATTCCTGCTATGACTGATCTTGGTTTTCCTGCCCTTTATGGTGATGAGGTGTGTCTCTTGTCTTTGTGAAGAAACTACTTCCCATTCTTTTGCAACAGTAGTAGTCATTAAATGGTGGAGTTGTGTTTGTGGAAAGGAGATGGGTTCAGGATGATAACAGTCTGCCATCTTGGAACTCCCCAACTATCAGTAAATTTTTTGGCAAGTTGGATCCTATATTATGTAAGAAATTCTCTTGCCTATATGTGATTGCAAACTAGTCCCTGGTAATAAATTTTTAGGTTCTTCATGGATTAATTGAGCAAACAAATTAATATCAGACAGGATTAGTAAGAGGAAAGACAAATTTCAATGACATGCATATGGAGAACTTATGTGACTATAAATTCTAAGGTAAATAGAATGACATATATGCATGGTAAAAGCATAGTGGAAGTCAAAGAAAGAAAAAAGGGTCTTCACATTAAGGGTCGAATTGATATGACAAAATAGTGCCTCTAGATGTGTGTTCTACATAAAGATAGGTTTATCTGATTAAAAGATTGTTTACGGAGATGGCAGTGTAAATAACTAAAGGTAATGGCTTCTCTCTAGACCTGAAGTTATTGATTAATTTTAACTTTACATAATAAGATTACATGTATTGGTTCAAAACTGCTCTGAACAGTTTGGAAAAATTCTATCTGAACATTTTTTTTGGTCACTGATCCCACCATCTAGAACCTTCCTAGAAGTTCAATATTTCAAAAGTTGTATTGAAAGATTGTTTAATCCTCACTGTATATTTAGTCTTGGAGATAGTTTAGTTCAGTTAAACAGGTATGCAAAATTTCAGGAGGTGATCCTATAGATGTGTTCTCAAAGTCAGTTCCATATTGCTCAAGCAATAACAAGAAGCTTTTAAGGAAACGGAAGACAGATAATAGACCACACATCTAGCCTGAGTTCTGGGGGTAGACAGTTGTTAGTATTTATTCATGCTGGTTTTTATCATCTTCAGATGACAGAGGCTGCAGCAGTCTGACAGTTTCTCTCGGGTAGTGATTTAAAATGTCCCTGGTGATGTTAATGATAACTTGTAAATACTATAACATAGTCATTTCCAAAGTTTGTATTAAGTTCTTAATTTTCCATTTGCATGGCTTTAGAAAAAGTCTTAATTTGATATTTCAAGTAAATAAGAATAGAAAAAAAAATTAGAAATGTTAATTTGAAGAGTTATAGTTAGGTTTTAGAAACATTTATAATTGAGTCTAGTTCATAATTAGAAAACAAAAATTTCAAAAATTATTTAGAGGACTGGAATCTGATGTCCATAAAATATAACAAACAGTTTTTTTCTTTTCACCATCACCCATTTATATAATTATATAATTATATAATTAATAGTTACAACAATTATATAATTAATTAATGTGTTTTGCTGCTTAACATTGTTAACAACAATTATATAATTAATTGTTACAAGTCAATTCTATCTTCAATAAACTTGATCTGTTACCTGCACAAGTACAGTAGAATGGTCATTTATTTTTTTGTCTGCTTTGCTGGAATTTTTCATAAGGAAACAAAATTGAGCTCTTATCAGCCTCTCAGGGCTTAGAAACTATGCCAAGAGTTTCACTAAAAGACTCTGCCTTCAGTAACTATAGGTTTGGTTTAATTCTTCTCTTTGACCTCCTTAAAATGCTCATGTGCTTCTGGGTCTGAAAAGAGGTGACCTTTCTTACCCTCCTGATAGAATGTCTGAAACCTGTAAGCAGGGTATCAGGCTGAATTTTGACTGTTGGTTCTGTGAGATCAATTTTAATTTCTAAAAGCTACCTAATAACATCCCAAATATGACATTCTAATCAAAGTCTTGGTAACACACCATGTTAACAATTATGCCCTGTTAGAGAAAAAGATTTTCTTGAGTTCATGAAAATGAACATCGACATAAAAAATAAGAATACTTAGTGCCACTGTCTACATTCTAATGGCATCAGAAAGAAAAGAAAATGTTTAGTTTTGCTTACAAAAAGGTATAGTTTACCAGATTGCGGCAGGTTATAACTTAAAAAAGAAAATAACTTTCTTTAATCTATAAAAGAAAATCAAAAAGGAACAAATGATATTTCAAGCCACAAAATTCTGTTTGTTCTGATTAGTTCATTCAGCCCCATGTAGTTAATTTTTGAACTTAATCTTTCAGTAATTATGTGAATCCAGTTTTCCATAAATTCTGCAATTTCTTATTGTTTTATTTTTATGACAAACTTGTATTCTAGAGAATTTATCAAAGTGATTTCCATAAATTTCTCTGAATATTAAAAGCATCAGAGTAAATAATAGCTTCCCTAAGCAGCAAAACACATTAAAATGATGATGCTTAAAGGTCTGATTACAGCACAATTAACAAAGAGATATGCTCAATTTTGTATTGTAAAATATTTTAAAATAATGACCAGAATAACAAGTAATATTAGTATACCAGAACATATTAGAACATATTAGTCTTTTCATATAATTTTGAATGCTCATATCAGTTATCAAATTTCCAAAGAAATATATGCCAAGTAGATTGATAATTACTTCCTTTTTTGACAGTACTTCCCATGAGATTATACCGTATCAATTGGGACTAATTTGTTTAATATCTATCTTCCATAAGGGGAGGGAACATTTTTTATAGAACTTCTTAGAAGCTCTGTAATATTTTCCATATTTATTTCTTCAAAAATGTTTTATTTAGAATTGGATTTTGGGGAGGTTTGGAAAGTTTTGTCGAAGTATCTAAAGGTTTTTAAATATTTGCAAGCTTATTATAAAATAATATGTAATATGTGTTTAATGAAATGTAATTCTGCTTGATCTCTGCTCCTATACATACTCAGTTTTATCAGAAGCTAGCTGATTATATTACAACAAGTAAGTTATCTTTCTTTATTTCTTACTTTGAGTACAAAAATATTTTGTTTTCCTGGAGATAGCTCTTAGTTATCAATGTTGACCACAGGTTAAGATTACTTTTGTTCTTTTAGCAGATGAAAGAAGTTGAAATTAGATTCTACATAAGTATACTATTGATATTAAAGTTTAATCTACATATTTCCTTGAATTTATCCAGCCTGACTGCACACAATACTATGATTTTATTCTGGAATGACCAGTTTCACCTTAAAAATTCCTTTCTCTTAACAAAAATATACTGATCTCCAATGCCCATTCCTTTCAACAAAAACCATACTTTATTTGTCACAGAGACATTACCCTTATAATTTCATTTTTTCTCATGTTATACAATAATTAGAATTCTTAAAATCTTAATTTCTTCATTTTTCTGTAATAAAAATCCAAAAGTAAAGCTAAGTTTAGTAATTATTATCTCAGTAGTATAATTGAAATATTTAATTGATTCCCAGTATTTAATACAATTTAGCAAAGCTCTAAAGTTTCAAGATAACAAACATATTTAGGAAACTAATACAAATATTGCTTTGCTGTGTCATCTATTTTAAATCATTTTCCTCTCAAGAAAATTAACCTGACCAGGAAACTATAGGTTGACATTCCTGAGTTGATGCTAGATTTAATAATGTAGGCTTAGCAAAAACTGCTCCATCCATTACTGTCTTTCACTTCCAAAGTTATAAGCCTGAAGATAAGCATAATTTAAGTTCTTATATTCTGGTTTAGTTACTATTATATTTTGAGTTCTCATGATAATACTCATTCTTTTGAGTGTGAAGTGAAATCCCATTTCTTATTTAATTTTCATGTCTTAACAATGAGATGAACATCTTTTAAAGTGCCTGTGTACTATTTGTATGTCTTCTTTGGCTATCTGCCTATTGAGATCACCTGCTTATTTTGTTCACTGGATTTTTTGTTGTTGTATTTTTCTTATTTCTTCATATATTTTAGATATTAAACCTCTGATGGATGTATGAGGTACAATTATCTTCTCTCAGTAAATTTTTTTTTTTCATTTTGATGTCAGTTTTTTGTTGTTGTTTATTGGTTTTGTTTGTTTTTTGCTGCGTGGAAGTTGCTTTTTGATGTAGTCCTATATGTTTATTTGGCTTGTTGTCCTTGACATTGGAGCCAAGTCCCCCAAAACAATACTAAGACCAATGTTAAGTATCATATTGCATCTATTTCCTTCTATGTTTTTTATAGTTTTGGCATTATATCAAAGTTTAATATTTTTTTAATTTTTGTGTGTTTCTAGTGTTAGTGGTCTAATTTCATCCTTTGGCATGTGTCTGTCTACTTTTCTCAACGTAATTTATAGAAAAGAACTTTCTCACTCTATTATATACTCTTGACTGTTTTTTTATCATAAATTAGCTGTCCGAATATGTGCACATATGTTTCTGAAATTCCATTCCTATTCCACTGATTTGTTTCTATTTTTATTCTAGTATCAAGTTGATTTGATCACTGTTGCTTTTTAGCGTATTTTGAAATCAAGCAGATGATGTCTCCATTTTTATTCTTTTATTCTCAGAATTATTCTTGCGATTGGATTCTTGTAGCTTCTAATTAATTTCATGATTCTTGTTCTATTTATGTGAAAAATGATGTTGGGATTTTGATAATGACTGCATTAAGTCTGTATATTGCTTTGTGTAATAGAGTATAAATGTGCTAATTCTCCCAGTCCATGAACTCAATGAATCTTTCCATTCTTTGTCTTTTTTATATTTCTTTTAACAAAATCTTACAATTTTCTATGTACATATCTTTTATTTCTATGGTTAAACATATTCTACTGTATTTCATTTTGACTTCTTAAATACCAGTTAAATAATGTACTACTCAATTCTTTAGGTATTTTTTTAACATGTGTAAACTCCATGATTCCCTTAGTAGTCTTTGTAAACTTATATCACCTTTGGTATTGTTCACCCAGTGAGACAAGGATTTGTAAAGTATAATGTCATAATCTTTGTTAAGACATGGTTTTAATTCTAATTTTCTTTACTTTTACCTTATTTTTGAAATTCATTCTTTCATCGGTTTAGGAGTCTTCAGATTCAATAAACTCACCTTAATAAGTTTAATTCTTTTTATAACTTAGCCAAACTACTTGTTTCCCAGTATAAGACACAACACAATACTCAATGCACAATAACAGCCTTTATCTTGAATTTACACTAAGATTTTTCCTCTGTATAACAATATGTAAGACAGACTCTTAGAACAGAATAAACTGTGACCTGAATCCTGAGATGAAAAGTATGGGCAAAATAGCAGAACTTGTATACCAAACCTAATACCCAAAAAGAGAACAGAACCTGGAGGCAGAAAAGAACTTTAACTTAAATTTCAAGATGTAAGTTAGACTTACACATAATATGAACACACAGGAAAGAGCTCTGAGAGAAAAGGATCAACCTAACCAAAATTCAAACATGGACTCCTTACACCTAAGCAATCATATATGATCCAAGAGTTAGCAGCTATCTTTTTATATTACTCTTAAATTTAGAGAGAAATAAACATATTTTTCATTGCTTTATTTCCATTGGGATTTCTGCAGAGGAATAGAAATCTTTATCCTCCTGGCCAGCCTTGTAAGAAGTCCTGGCCCCACCCTCTGTAGTTATCCCGGAATAAAGCATCATTTTGCCTTTTGATATATTCCCTTTATGATTGCCAAATTGTATAGATACAGGAAAAAAAATCCCCCATCCCGCTAAGATTCTTCTTGAAATAGTCAAACAAAAATATCAGCATCAGAGTATTAGAAGAAAAGACCAAATTTAATGACATATATATGGAGAATTTGCATGCTATAAATTCTAATGTAAATGAGACAAGCTAAAGACTCAAATCATGTATTAAGCAATGTGATAGAACCCTGGGGCATCAAGGAGAAAGAAAGGAAGAAGTGTTTACATAGGATAAGTTTTTGTCATAAGTTAAAATGTTGCCTCTAGATGCATTCCATGCCTTAAATAGGTTTCTCTGATAAACAGGTTATTTCTGGAGATGATCCTATATATAAGGTAAGGGTAACAGCTTCTCTTAACACTTGTGTGGTCTCCATTATTGTTTCGCTCTACCTAAACAAAGCTCTACTGAACAAAACACATCTGTACATCATGGGAAAAGTATTAACATTTTGAGGAGACTCATCCCACATGGCCCACCTACCAATCATGATTTTTTCCTATTATGTGATGATAAATTAACACCAGCTACTCATTTTAACATCTGTTTTCTTAGTTGTACTTGTACTAGTTTGGATCCTCCCAAAAGTAGATGCTAGGACAAAATAAAATATACAGGACATTTACTGGGGTAAATACTAATAAGTAAAGTTGGAGAATGGTGTTAATTCAAATGTGAGAATCTTTACACTCTGGTACATGTTTTATCACTGTCAAGAGAAGTGAAAAACAAGAATGATTGACTAGTAAGAAAGTTTGAATAACAAAGCTAGGTCTTTTAAGTAAGAGCTGTCCAACAGAGGAGGCTCAGGTCTCATGGAAATTTGCCTGCTTTAGTATATCTCCTATACTAGATAGGAACAACCCTTGAAAAGTGTACCCTCAACACAAATGTGGTACGGTTATGAATTTCAGATTGCATCATGGCAGACCTCCCGTCAATTTTTCATCTTCCGCTAGAAGATCTGAGGGTGGTATTCTTACGTTAAAGCATTGTTTTGCAATGAATCAGAAAATTATCTTTTTATATAATGGAATGAGTTTTCTAAAATTGTATTTGTCTACTGGCTGCCATGGTTAACCTTGTCCGTTTAGTAAACATGTCTAAAGCAGATAGAATATATATTGGATAACACTGGTGAAAGACTCATGTGAGATGTGTGATGAGAAAAGCAAAAATCAATGATAAAAATGTGATTCCTGAGTTTAAAAATATAGAAGAAGATCTGCGTAACACTGAATACCAGGAATGAACATAAAATTTTGGGAATAAGGTCACTGATGTTTCTAAATGTAGTTTTTCTCCTTTATTCATTAGATCATGAGATCCAAGATAAAAGATTAAAAGGATTCAATACCATTGTGCATACTATATTAACAGTATAGTTAAATTTTAACCTGTGTTATCTTTAGTCATTGAAATAATTAAAGTAAGTCATATCTCACTAGAAAGTTTTTACTTTCCAAACTTAGCCCCATTTAATCTGAGAAAAAAATTATCATTTTTTATCATAATTAAAGTTTCTGTGTCAATTCATATTGACTAATCCATAAAGTTTGCTAAAAAATATTATATTTGCAAACAGGAGATGGAGTTTGTCCTACAGGAAATCCATTTTCAACTATTTATTCTACCAAACCCTGCCAAGACACTAATATCCTGCCTACACTTTTTAAATGAATGTTGAAGAGCCATCAGCCCATCTGTCATGTATGGGGAAAAAATAGATAACTTAGTAATAGATTACAGAATAAATAAGTATGTATTTGGTTAAGAATCTAGGTATTTCTGAAAATGTCAAAATTGACTTTCAAAAGAATTATCAACCACATTTCAATGATCTAAATTCAACAGAAATTGTTTCTATTAAAGTAATATATTCTAACGGCAATATTAGCAGCATGTGGCTTTGTTTTGAACACAATATATCTTCAGATGTATGTCAAGACAAAAGCATTGTTTCCTAAGAAGATATTTAAATTAAATACATGAGGTATATATTGTTAGTTCATGAGATGTGTTTATTTCAACAGTATGCCACAGAAGGCTATGAACGATGAGAAACTGCAAATGAATTTAAATATAGGTTGTTAGTCAGAAAGAAAATTAGATTTTGGTGCTGTATATACAATGATGATGTATGATGATTTGATGTCATACATGCAAACATTCAATGACAATTTGAGTTCACTACCTTATATTTCAGGATCACTACTAAAAAGATCACATTTTTCTATCTCAGTTGGAAAGAATGAACTGTATATTTAATGCATGTTTATATTTACCATGGAGAAGAAAATTAAATTATTCATATTATAGTAAAGTGAACTATTTGAAAGTATACAATTTAAGCAAACTCTCAATTCTTCTTTTCTCCATATACCAGGCTAATAGCAGGATGGATTGTGGTTCCTTAGTACAGTATGAACCATGGCTATGCCTTAAATTATTCTATAAACACAACAGGGTCAATATTAAAAGGTAAAGAAAAAGTTTATAGAATAATATTTATAAATTTTTGTGAATTAAAATATAGATCTATCAATTAAGTATAGATTAGATATAATTATGAATGAATACCTCCAAGAAATTTTTGTATTACATGCATTTTATAGTAAAATTCCCACTAGATTAAACTTGGTTGACAGACTTTAATTCTTACAAGAAATAGAGTTTTTGATTACATATAAAAAATAAAATATTTATTATAAAAGAGTTGAAAATGAAAGATGTAGTATTTTTAAAGGAAAAGTACAGGTAGGAATGAAGGTGAGTAGGTAAACTGGAAGGAAGCAAGAGAGAAGAGGTGGATGAGCTTTATTTTTTTTCAATTTAGTTGTTCACATTTGTTGTTCACCCTGACCCTGGGTCTTGAACCCTGGACCTTGGGATGTATGTGGGACTGCTCCCAGGTGTACTAAACCACCAGGCCACTAGGGCATGCCTGATGTTTTTAATTTTAATTGCTTTCTCCTCATGCCTTTTGAGAGTGATTCAAATTCTTAACATCTTGGTTCTTAATTTAGATATGGTTCCTCTGTACACAAATTTGAGTTTAGTGCAGGGACAATTATTCATGTAATGAAGATAAATAAACTTGTTCTAAACGAAGTGGTTTTATTGGTTCAAATTAACCAGAGTAGATATATAGATTAATTGAATTACTTAGAAAATTGCTCAACACTTCACATATGTGGCTGCAAACTGAGTATCCTAATAATGATTTTTAAATAGTACACCACAAATATGTGTACCTACCTAAAAAGAAATTTTTGAGCTAGTAAAATTGCACAATATGATTTCTAAATATGAGTCAAGTGAAAATAAAATAGTATAAATCTAAGTGATTTTAATGAACCCTATTAATTACAAATGATTTTACTAAAGGTTTTACTTTTCTTTAACCTACACTATAATGACATGAATACATCCAAGTCATGATCAAATAGATATACTTTAAACATTGCAGAAAATTCTAAGATGAAATGACATCACAAGGTGATAGAGTTTTGTTAAGGATTTAATTTTTGTGAATCTAGAAGCAATTGTTTCATACCAATGTTTTAAAAGAAAAGCTCAGCCATTTTTTTGTGACACATTCTCTCTTCCCACTGTTGCCAACTCTTTTTAAACCATTGAGGTATGCAAGGGTAAGAGAGTAACATGCTGAGTTTGAGCCTGTGCTCAGTTACTTACTGACATGGGAAATTAAACAAGGCCTTATTTACTTTATTTATTAATAGTAACAGAAATTATGTATGGAGAATAGTTTTACACTACATAGAGAACAATAATAAGCATTTTAAGGAAAACCACATCTTGATTGAAAATATTAGCTAGAGGAATAATAGTACAGGAATTAAGTATATAAATGTATTTTGAATATTAATATATAAAGATTAAATATATAAACATTCTGAAAATATAAAGCCATTTAGAATATATATAATCATAAAATCAATGAAGGCTAATTACTGTTTAGCTTTTTTCTATCTATGATTAAAGAGGCATTCTGCCATGTTTAAAGAAATATAACCTAAAAAGGAGTAAAAAGAAATCAGATACATAATTCTATTACCATAAACAATAAGAATTAGATTGAACAAATTTTTATTGAGCAGGTACTATACATAGATAGCAAAGTATTCTAAACAGATACAAAGAAATGCTGGAAAAACTCACATACTTGAAATAGTTTGTTTTGATGACTTCAAGCCAAATGTTATCAAATCATTTTTATCCTTGTATTATGCATATTTGAATCTTATTCTTCATTATTCAAATTCAATTATCTGTTAGTATAGGTTCAGTACATAACTGGAACTTTGAGTATTATTAAAGCACTTATATATGCAGCTTCTAAGTAAAATGCTGTGGTAGGCATTGCATGGAGACAAAATAATCTCTCATATATGTACATACACATATGCATAGATATTTGTATATTTAAATATATATATATATAAAAAAATGAAAATTAAAGGAGTTTTTCAGCAACAATAACTTGTTTCCTGATTACCAAGAATTCCTTAATGTGCTCTTCAAATTTTTAAACTTTAGACATTTTTTAATTTTCTTTTCTTATATTTTCTTTAGAAAATTTTTAATTATTTCTCTGCCCCTTTCTACAACCCAGGAGTGTCATCTCAAGGACCTGGGAGTCATTCCTTTAAAATGTAATCAAGAAAGATAGTCTCCCTATCTTTTAAACTATATTTTGATAGAAACCCAATGAAATCAATGACCTGAAAAACACAGATGGCCTAATCCCATTGGTCAAATTACTTCTTTTGTTCCCCAATATATTTCCACTATCTCACAAAGCACTTAAAAAGTCACTTAGTTTTCATTTCAGAGGAGTTGAATTCAATCTTTTATTAAAATAGTTTGGGACAAAGTCTTCCTTGCTTGTCTAATTAGCCTGTTGCAATTTTCTTTAAAGATTGTTACAAAACAACCACCTTCTCTTCTTTTGTCTCTCTAAGAAAAAAGTTTAAATCAGTAAAATAAAATGGAGGATACAGAGACAATGTTTCTGGATATCACCTAGTAATTTTTATTTGCTTTGTAATTCAGTTTAACTCAGAAATCACTTGCAGGTAGAAGACTGTTTAGAAACTATGGAGTGAATTTATTATTTCTTTTTATTTGTGTATACATTTATGTTTAAATAACCAACACAAATAAAATCAAAATGGGAATTGAAAGAATAAAAATCTAGAGTCGTTTACTAAAGGTTTAAAAGATAGCATTTAGCACATGATTACTCACTATTTTTATTTTTATTTTTTAAAGAAAAGTCCAGGCAGGAATAAAGGCAAGTAGGTAGGCAGATGGAAGATAAGAGCAAGAAGTATTTACAATTATTTTATTTTGTTGTTCTCTTGATTGTTGACCCCAGTCCTGTGTCATGAACCTGGGTCCCTGGGATATATGTCGACTATGCTGGCCAGAGACTGCAGATTAGGCCATGAGAGCATGACATGAACTATGACTTTTAAGTTATTTTTAAATACTTGAAGTGATCCATACAGATGAACTTTGCTTCTTATTTTTTGACACACAAAACTATCACTAAGAGAAATTTTGAAATTTTAAATAACTTCAAAATTCTGCAAAATATCCTATGGTTACTGGAAATGTTACATGCTAAATAGAAGATTGTTTAAGAAATTATGAAAAGATTACATGAGATATGCAATATAAAACTTACTAAATAAAGGACAATTTCAGAGAAATAAGAATGGATACATTTATAAGTAGAAGTACTAATTATTCTATACATTCTGATTATAAATAAATGTTGCCTATACTTTTTATAGCATATTGGGAATATATAAAAAATTTCAAATAAAAAGGAAAATTGTCATTGACTTATTAATTCAACATACAGATATTAAACAAATATGTTATACCAGGTTCTATGTTAAACTATGGATTTTAGGATGAGTTTAGGTTATAAAATGATAATCCTTGCCATCAAGAGTTTACATATAGTAGAATTGATATACAGATATATATATATATAATAAATTTAATTGCAATGTACTCTAAGTATATTCTGTGAGTACCTAAATTCCAAATTATTGCATAGTTAGCAACCACATAGAAAGTGAACAATATAAAAACATTTCAAATAATGTAATTTCATTGTTTCATTTTTTTGTATATTGCATATATTAAGGTAGTGAACATTATTCATTGTAATGCAAAAATGTATAAATCCAATTATGATGCAGCATTTATAGTAAATAAACATGCCGATATGGTCAGATTCAAGGCGATTCATATATTGCAATTTAGATGTACAAGAAATGACACTTTCTTTACTTTCTATAACTTCATTTTTTCTGGTGACTTCCTGCTTCTCATTACTGAAAATAAAGAAAAAATGGAAAAATAAACTTATTAAGTTTGGTTCCTCTTAAGCATTCCTTTAAGGGGCAAATAGTAGCTAAATTCACAACTGAAGACCCTAAGATAATTTTATTTTGATTTCTATGTAATTTATCTCTCCTCCTTTGCTCAGAGCTAGAATCTAGCTATACATAGAAAATTATATAATGTTATGATGTTAAGGAAAAGTGGTGTGTTTGATACATTGCATTCTTGCTCTTGACATTCTCCAGTGACAAAAGTCTTTATTCAATTAGAATACAAAATTCCATGCCAGTTCCTGTTGAGATGTAATAGACCTTAATTGTTTTTAAAAGAAATCAAAATTGGATGCATGATAAAATGTGTGATCTCTGCCACAGCCTCTCAGTTAGAGGTACTTGAACTGTTTTAATTAATTAATTATTTTAATATTCATTTATTCAACTTTGATTTGCAAAATAATATAGGCTGTTATGTGCAGGTTCACCAGTTATCAGATATATGATAATATATATTGCCCACCACCAAATTACCAAAATTCTTTTAACAATATCTATTGTACCCCACCACTCCTTGCTCATGTCCTGCTGCCCCCACCTAGCTCCTCCCCAGTGGAAACCTCAGTGCTATTGTTAATGTCCAAGGGTTGATTTCTGTTTTGTGTGTTTTTTTGTTTCTTTAAATTCTGCATATTTGTTTGTCTTTCTCATTCTGACTTAATTCACTTAGAGTAACCCCCTATAGTTCTATCCATATTGTCACATTATAGGATTTCATAATTTTTAAGAGTATTCCATTGAGTATTTTTACCACATTTTCTTTATCAATTCATCTGACAACAGACACTAGTTTCTAATTATTGGCTATTGTAAATAATGCTGTAAAACAAATGGAGCATGGAGGTGCATATATATCTGCTGATTAGATTTTCTCTTTTGGGGGCTAAATATCCAGAAGTGGGATGATAGATTGTATGAGATTTCATTCTCAATTTTTTGTGGAATCTCCATACTGCTTTTGATAATTGGTGCTTTTTCACAAATTAACACTCTCAACAGTGTAAAAAGAGTTCCCTTTTCCTGGCATCCTTGTAACATTTGTTGCTTCCAAACTTTTGGATAATAGTCAAACCCACATTGTAAGGTGATACCCAATAGTTGTTTGATTTCCATTTCCCTAATAGAAAGCAAGGATGTACCCGTTGGCCATCAGTATGTCTTCTCTAGAGAAACGTCTCTGCAGTTCTTCTACCCATTTTTTGATTGGGTTGTTTTCTGTATTTGATTTTTATGAGTTCTTTACATTTTTTGGATATTAAGCCCTTGTCAAATGTAAGATGTATAAATATCATCATTCAGTGATAGTTTCTTTCACTGTGTTGAGGTGTTTTGTTTGCAGCAATAAAATTTATTTTGTTTTTGTTACCTTTGCTACTGTATTTAAGTCACTAAAAATCTGTCTAAGGCTGATATAATTAAATATATTGCTTATGTTTTCTTCTATATATTTTATCTTTTCTGGTCTTACATCCAAGTTCTTAACCCATTTTAATTTTTTTTTCTGTGGTGTTTTAGAGTGGTTCAGATTTATTATTTTACATTTATTAATAACCCTTTATCCATAATATTGACTTCTTTGTCATAAACTAATTGACTATTTACATGTGAGATTATTTCTGGTAATTCAGTTCTATTCCATAGTTCTGAGTCTCTCCTTTTATTGTAGCATATAATTCATTACTGATGTGTTACATTGCTCAATATCTGGGAGTGTGATACCTCTACATTTGTTAATTTTTCCCATGATTACTTTGACTGCTTAGTCTATTATATAATTCCATACAAATTTAAATATTTTGTTCTATTTTCTTGAGAAATGTCAGTGGGATTTTGATAGGGGTATATTTAATCCATATATTTCTTTAGGCAAGATGGCTATTTTAATAATGTTAATTCTCAATGATGAACATGGAATATCTTTCTATCTCAAATCATTCCTTGATTTCTTTTAACAAACTAATAGATTTCATTGTACAGGTCCTTTACCTGCTTTGTTAAGTATATTGCAAGGTATGTAATTCATTTTGTTTCACTTGCAAATGGGTTATTATTCATGAATTTATTCTCTTTTATTGCATATAAAATGCAACAGAATTTTGTATATTCATTTTGTAGACTGCCACTTCATTGTATGCATTTATTAATCTGGCAGTTTTTCATGGAGTCCTTAGGGTTTTCTACATATATTATCATATAATCTAAAAGTTGTGAAAGTTTTACTTTTTTTCCATTTTGGATACTTTTTATTTCTTCTTTTGCCCAGATGCTCTGGCTAGCAGTGGTGAGAGTGGACAGCCTTGTCTCATTCTTAATCTTAGAGAAAACCTTTTTAGTTATTCACCATTGAGTATGATGTTGGCTATAGAATTAACATATATGACTTTTATTATGTTGAGGTATATTCAATCTATCCCAATTTTATGAGATGTCTTTATAATAAATGGATGCTGAATCTTGTCAAATGCCTTTTCTTTATCAATTGATATGAGTATATGATTTTTTTCTTCATTCAGTTGATATGGAGTATTACATCAATAAATTCACATATGTTGAACCATCCTTGCACCCCTGGTATAAATCCCACTTGGTCATGACAGATGATACATCGTATATATTTTTTAATTTGGTTTATTAATATTGTGTTGAAGATCTCTTCTGTCCTGTGAAGTTTCAGTTGAATTATACATTGACAGTCTTATGGGGGTTCCTTTAGTGTAAATCATTTTTCTCTAACTGCTTTTTAAGATTTTTTTCTATATCTTGTATTTTGACCTATTGATGATGATGATATACCATGGTATAGGTTTGCTTTGGTTTCTTTTGTCAGGAACTCTTTCAGTTTACTGGGTCTAGAGGCTTGACATTTTTTAGGGTAGGGAAATTCAGTTATTACTTCTTCAAATATAGTTTCTGCCGCCCTTTCTCTCTCTTCTCTTTCTGGGATCCTTATGATGTGAAGGTTGTTCTTGATGTTATCCCATAAGTCCTATATGCTGTTTTTTGTTTTAATTTCTTTTTTCTCTTTGTTGGTCTCCTTGTGTGCATTCCACTGTCCTAAGTTCTGGTTCACTGAGTTGGAGGCTTCCTCCAGCCTGCTTTTGAGCTCCTCTATTTTTTCTTTAGCTCAGTTGTATTCTTTAGCTATATGAGTTTTGTTCGGAACTGCCTCATATTTTCTCTCTCTGTGTTGTAGTTCTCTTTTTGTTACTGTGTTGATTTCCTGATTTCAGTGATACTCATTAAAACTGTTGCTTTAAAGCCTCCATTAGATAGTTTACTTAATTCTGTTCCATTCATATTTTCCCCTGGTATTTTGTTTCGATCCATTATTTTGTATATATTTCTCATCTCAATCTTTTTGGTTTGGCATCCTGTGTTTATTTCTATGGGTTAGGAATCTGTGACGATCTTCTGTTAGAGTATTAAGTTACAAAACATAGGGTTGTGTGTTGGTCTAGAATATTGGACTTCCTTTAATTGTGTCATCTCTATACTAAAAATCAGATTTTTGATACTCTTAAACCAGCCCTGTTTTGAGGCCTGACAATCCAGACTACAGAGTTGGAATCAGGGTAGGGAATGCAGAGGCATGAACAATAAGGCACAAGGAGAGAGACCCAGGAGTCGTGGGTTCAGTTCGCAAGTAAGTCACAGTCTCAATAGAGTCCACTGAAAAAAGAGAGAAGGAAACTCTTCTGAACATGACATACTCCCCTATGAAAATACTTCAGTCCTCCCCTAGTGGAAGTCCCATCATGAAGCAGTAAACTAGCTCTGGGTGAAATTTCAGAGAGTACTATGAAGATAACAAAGTATTTAACTGTAGCCCTAGGGTGGCAGAAACTGCAGTATTAATGAAGTCCTTTCAAATATTTCCTCTTGGAATGGAGAAGAATGGAATTTTCCTTACTGGAAACCAGTCAACTATCCACAGAAGTGTTGCCAACCTGGCTGTCTCTCTCTGACAGCCCAAGAAAAGCAACTCTGAGCAACATTTCGGCACAAGTGCACAGTGGCAGAGGGGTTAGGCATGTCCCTCCCTCTGGGACTTTCCCTCAGTGGGAGCCTCTAGTATCTCCCCTGCAGAAGCAGCATATCAATTCATAAGCAGTCTAGATCTCTTTCTACCCTCCCTGAAGTTTTTGGTTCAGTGATTGAATGCCAGTTCTCAGATACGATGGCACCCACTGATGGGAAAAATCCCTTCAGCGCCGATAGAATATCTGTGTCACTGATCTCTCCCTGTGGCCTTGTCTCCAAATAAGATGACGTGATGCTGAAACCAATGATTCTTCTACCACTTATGTTGATGTGTTCTCTTTCTCTTTTTGGAATTGTTGGTCCTTGTTTTTATCAAAGGAACTATTTTGTTTGATAATCAGATTTTTAAGACTCTGGTATTTAGTGTGATAAAGTTAGTATTTTAACATGCTAGTGTAAAAATAGAGCTCTGTGATTATATTGCAGGTAGATATTCTGACAAGAGTATATAAAGGAGATGAATTATAATGCAAATATAATCTGTGGGATTTGTTCATCAATCAGAAAAAAGTGAAACTGTTATAGAGCCCAAAAATAGAAACTCTGGCCCTGAAAAGTCATGCACTATGACTCTGCAAGTCTTAACTTTAATGATGCAGTCATTATTTGAGCTATCTCCTGTTTTGCAATTAGTAATAGATAGACTTACAGAGTTGGAGAAGCTGAGGTTTGGCTTAGCTGACCAAGTGAAAAATTGGATATTCACAGATTGCCACTCTGAATTATCCTGACATTGAAGTGTTTGTTCCAACCAACATTATTTTTAAGCAGGTGCAGAGACTTTTATTTAAAAGATATCAATGAGATCTTCTTCCCATGTCTTTTTTTCCATTAGTATATATCTTTTAGATGCCACCAATCCTCCTAATCAGGGTCTTGACAAGAGAAGGGAATCAGTGCACCCTTTTATTGCTTGGCAATGCAAATAGCAGTCTTTTCTGTTTGTTACTGAGGGATTCTTATCTGTATTTCTGAGATTGTGCAAGTGTGGCATAAGAAAAACAGTGACAAATCATATTAAAATTAAATTGTTTTTAACTTGTTATGAATTTATTTTTATATAATCACACTAATATTCTAAACTCCGATTGCAGAGATACTTTTGTTATATTTTCTTATATCCTGTGCCTTCATGTGACAGACACTAAATGAGTATATGTGACCAAATTAATGTTTACCTTCAAAAGTTCAGTACTGCATCAGAATCAGATTCAGTATTTACTCTCCTTTATTCAGCCCCTTTTTTATGCACTAGGCAATATTTACATGAATTCACATAACTTTTTACATCTCTGAAATACTTCAAGGAATGAGTATTTATTTTCTCTCAGATAAATTAAAAATCTAATCACAACTGTATTATGTGACAGTCTCAAGTAATCATAGTATAAATCCAGATCTTTTAAATCAGTGATTCATGATATTTTAATCAAATCATAATTAATTATAAAATTCGTTTATAAAATATGGTACAGCAAAGCATCCAGTATTTTATTTTATTCTTTTTAGGAAGTAAGAGAGTAGTAATATCAATCCAACAAAAGGGCAAACTTTGGGTTGGTTTTGGAATAACGTAAGGAAAGTAAAGTTATGGCTGTGTGTTCATTTGTATGCCATATATGACTTCATATCACCTAATACTCTGGTAAATTTCTGGCTTTAAATTATGGCTTGGCAATTGCCTGAAGATTGAAGTTGGACAGTAGAGAATTTAGGTCAAATAATGTGTAATATAGTCCTAGATAGCTAATCTTCTAGACAAAATAAAATGAGTGCCATGGATATTTCCACCTCTGGCAGGGTCTCTGTTTGTTATAGTGTAGTCGCTTTACTTGAATGTCATTGTAGGAGAATGTCACAGATTCAGTATATAAATCAGGCACAGATGCCTGATGGAAATACCAAAATTACCAGTATTGGAGGCCAGAAAGTAAAAGTTATAAATGGACTATTACATGTATAAGAGTATCAAATGTCTGGAAACACCTCTAATTTTGGTCTTATGTAAAATTTTGTCACAAATGTCTCTGAAGTTTAGGTTCTAGATCTACTTTTAAAAATTTATGAAAAACATACCTCTATGAATTAGCTGAAAGCCAACTTGCTGCTTTTATAAATTTAGATTCCCCCACAGACAGAAGAACTTATATGTGGTACAATTGTATTGGTAATTCAGTTTTACAACTCTTGCCCTGTTGTCATATCAAATTTAGCATTATCACAGGTTGTTCATGTTCTGAAAAGTGGCTTTAATTAATAATAATAATAGCTGAATTTTATAAATTTCTATGTAATTTCAGTTTCTGTCATGGCCTTGCCTAGTAATGTGAGACACAGATCACACAATGAACTCCTCTGGTCAAAACTAAAAAAATACATAAATAAATATAAAATTCTCATTCCCTTTTTAATCCTTTCGGAAAACAACGTGAATAATAGCTCTCTTTCAAGAATAGCATAAAATATTCTTAAAAAATTCTGTGTGTTCCTATTTAAGCAATCCAATAGGGATAAGTCCTTCTGAGGTGTGGCAGATGTATTTTATGCTGTGGCCACCTCAGAAAATACACTGTAACAGCCAGTGAGGATGTGGTCCATGCTGTGGCCTTTGAAATGCATAAAGTCACCAGGTTCACATTTAAGAGAGTAAAGATATAAATGAAGAATTATAGATTAGATGCATATAAATTTGAGAAATAGAGCTTCAAGTTGACCTATTTCAGAAGATATGGAAAAATATTTTAAATACTGTTGCTTTTTTCCTTTAATGGATAGTGTAAGACTATATTTACTAATTATAATCTTTTAAAAAGGCACAATAAATAATTTAGGTATTAATACACTAAAAAAATGGAATGAAAGTTTAATAAGAAAATACATACTGAATTTATTAATAGACAAAAAATGAGTAACATTCCCCAAATGTATGTTGCCATTTATCTATTATGGGCACTAAATAATTGGTCATCAGTGGCATCATTGATCACATAAATATCACAGAAAAAATGCTAAATAACAGCATTAGACCTAATTTATGCTAAATATTTTTTAAATGGTTGTACTCAAATATAGAATTTAATACATACAGCTTCAAAAGTTATGTATATTGCAAGCACGAATTTTTATTGAGATCAAATGACTAACTGCAAAATAAAAGATATTCGTCGAAACAGATATCATACTGAATGGGAAAATATTTGCATGTCATATATATGACAAGGAGTTAATATACATAATATATTAAAATACTCATAAAGCTCAATAACAGAAAATCAAATCAATCATAATGTAGATAGAATATCTGAGTAGACACTTCTCCAAGAAGACACACAGGTTACCAATAGGCGCATGAGAAAATGTTCTACTTCTGTTGTTATTAGAAATTCAAGTCAAAATCACAATGAGCTATCACTTCACATCCGTGAATATCCAAAAGTCTGGAAACAAAAAGTGTTGGGGAAGATGAAGGGAAAAGAAAACTTTTATAGTGAGGGAGTATAAAATAATAAAACTATTATAGAAAGTAGTATGAAGATTCATTAAAAAATTGAAAATGGAAATTCCATATGATCAAGTTATCACACAGAAACCACAAAAAGCTAACTCATCAATCTATGCACCCTCACATTCATTGTAGCATTATTTATAATAGCCAAGAGCTAGACACAAACTTGTGTCCATCAACAGGTGAATCGATAAAAATGATGTGATATATACACAACGGACTATTACTCATCTATAAAAAACTTAAAAGATGAAATTCTACCATTTGCAACAACATGAATAAACCCAGAGGGAATTATCCTTAGTGAGATAATCCAGAAGGAGAAAACAGACATTGAATGTTTCATTTATATGTGAATATAGAGAATCCAAGTAAGCAAATCAACTAAATCAAATGAAAGTAGAATGGCAGTCAATAAAAATCAAATAAATGTTTATGAGAAAGGAAAGGGGGGAGGGGACAAGCAAATTTGGTTGAGGGAATTAATTGTATCCAGAAGGAAAAAGTGAAATAAGGATGATTAACTTTATGTATTATATTCAGATATTGATTTAAAATAATACACACCTTATACCTATATAATATGATACTATGCTCCTTCAATAAACTTTATTAAGTAAAAATAATATTTTAAGTTAATACTGCTTTTTATTTAAAGTTTTGTATGAATTTATAAAATGAGAAGATATGACTATTCGGATGTTAGTTTCATGTACAGAAGAATACTTTGCATAGTTAAATGATGCCAGATAAATGCATATTATCACATAGTTGAATAGATATTTAGTTATGTGTAATATTGACTTCCTTTTTATATTTTGAAAGATAATATTGTCCATATATAATGAAATGCTATTGCAAAATAGTTAAAAATCAACACTGAAGGTGAAATAATCGTTGTGATGATTCTGTAAGTACATATTTCAGTAAAGTATATTATCATGGTAAAAGCAATGATTTAGTTAAATTAGTTTCTCAGGAGCATAAATGTATTTGAAATTGATTATGGTTACTATGTAATACATAGCTGTACCCAAACAAACTTCAAAAAATTTTGCCAATTAAAAGTGAAATTTGCAGCTTTTAAAAATTATTGTAAAAAAACTGATATTTAATTTACAGCATTGGGTGACAAGTGTGAAACAGAATATTTTTTAAATCACTAAATGTATATATAATTTGTGGATTCACACATCTCTCATATTATAGAAAAATCTGAATATTTGAAAAATTACTTTTCAAATTCACCAAAATATTGCATACTGATATCATTTTCCTTTGGAACTTCATTAATTTCATCAACTGGTTATATTACATTAAAATACTAGATTTAACCATTGATATTATTAGTCATGGATTCCTTTACTTTTGAAAAATAAGATGTCAAAAGCAGTTTATTAAAAGGATGCTAATATTGATGTCTTCTAATTGTAGTCCTATAATTTTCAGTCAAGATTTCTGTATCCTTATAGGATACACTACCATTAATAGCATAAATTTCAGTTTTTGCTATAAAAAGCAAAGATATTATTTATTCAGCTCCCTCTTTCACTGACATCTTATATATTCTTATATTTTAATTATTTTTCTCTACTATTTCTAGGTATAGACAATTTATTTTTACCTACTGTACCCCTCTCATACAATGGGGAGTTTTATTCATAAATACATGAAAAATTTTCAGTATTTTGACTGGTAAGCTTGATTTCCTCAATGAATATTTCAATTATTGAGCAATTCCCTCTGTGAGTTTCTAATATATACCCTTCCTTGACCATACTGAGTAAATATACACTGTCCTGAAAATTCTCGAGGACCAAAAATTATATAGATGTGGGGGTTATCCAAATAAAGCATCTGGTACACATGAACCCATACAGAATTCCACGTGTGTGTTCATATGATGGTGCCACTCTTCTTGGTCAATGCACACCAAACTGTAATCAAATAATACATGAATTGCAGAAATTTTTTCCTTCACTAAATGAGATGCCCCATGACTCAATAGAAGCTCCTATTACCGGCATCTACTAGAATCCCTATCATGAGCTACACAATAGACCTTGATTTCCCCTTATGCAGCATGATTTTTTTTACCATCACGGAGACAGTGAATAATGAGCATAAAGGGTAATGCATAAGAGAGGCATTCTCTTTCATTCATTCACTTAGTCATTTAGTCAACAAATTTTCATAAAATACCTAAATACACCATTCACTGTGCTAGAACTAAGAATATTATATTGAATAAAACAGATTTGGTTCTTTTTATCCTTATGTGTGAATAGAGTAAATGAGCTAATAAATTCCTTTAACAAAAAAATCTCAATAGAAGAGAAAATAAAAGTATCCTGTGTATATTTGGACATGCAGTGTTTACTTGACAATGAATGATGAGGAAAAACTTCAACAAGGTGATATTCAAACTAGAAGTGAAGACTGAGTTTGAACCAGGCATGCCATAGCAGGAGAAGAATGTTCTGCTGAAGAAACGAATTTGTGCAAAGACTTTAGGGCTAAAATGAGTATGGAAATTTTAAAGAACTGAAAATTTCCAATAGGCTATATAACATGCTGAGAAAGATGGTTTGGAAGAAAAAAGAAGGCCAAAGTGTTAGGCAAGAATCAAGTGCTATAGAATCCTATAAGCATGGTCAGGATAATATAATATGTAAGCAGGAAAGTGATAAAAAATTATATTTTTGCTAATTACATTTTTAAAATATTGCATATTACCATGTGGAGAATTAATTGGGAGAGACCACAGAGAGAGGAACAAAAGAGGTACTTAATAGCATGAGCCCATCCAGAATGTCATATTATATCCATCAAGTAATGGAAAAGGAATCTAATCTATTTAAAAGATAACTGAAAATATGTCCTTATTGTATTTATGTATATTTGTAGTCTATTTGTAGCCATGAGTAATCAGTTTTGTATTTATATACAAGGTAGTATGTTAAAATAGGAACTCATTCACCTTTTACATTTGCACTTAATTATATAAAGAAATCTTTGTCAGAAGATGAACATTAGAAAACAAGCTGTGCTGTTTTTCCTATTGTAAAATCTTTGTGATTCAAACACATCTGATTTATATTGATTTTAAATTTAGTGCTGAGAGAAAACACTTACATGCTCTATAACATTGTTAAGCATCACAAATAAAATTAGAAGATAAATTGTCATTGCTAGAAGTTATAATTTAGATGACTCACCATGTAGGAAAAATGACTCTATGATGATTGGATAGTTTATAACTTGAATTGTAAGTTAGGCACTATGATTTGTTTCCTGTCACAAAATTTGTGGTCTAGTATTAGATTATGTATCCTTATCTTGAGCTCAATTAAGCAACAAAATACTAAATTCATTTAGCAAGGAAAATTCAAGAAGTGACAGCTGGCTTTTCCCCAGATTGCGGGTTAGTAGACTGTGCTCTATGTCTATAACCTACAAAATTTTCCATCTTATAACCTGCTCATTAAAAACCATGAAGCTCCAAAGTTTCCCCACTGTTATGTTCATACACTCCTTTGACTTGCATTTTAAGTCTTTTTTTTTAACTATAGAATAGAAGGTTGATAATAGATATGAACAGTTATGAAATTTTGCTGTGCTGAAAGAAAATGAGATCCAGGGAAAGCATTTAGAGAGCTTCAAATATCTATTGAGTCCTAAAATGGACATCTAAAAGTTGGGCTTGATGCTGAGGGAAAGGAATTTGGAGAACCTGAGTGAAAGAATACATTTTAGAAAGCATGTTGTAGAAACTTATAGCCTACTAAGAAATCATTTAATAATGGTCTGTTATTTGAAATCTGAAATTTAATAAGAATAGATAACATTTTCTGTTATAGATATAAAGCCTATTATAAAAAAACAGTTTTTTCTATTCAAACTATTGTGGGGCAGGATAAGTGTGAGCTTCACATAAGAAAAGAAAAAGTACTGATAAATATAGGGAGAAATTTTAAATATAGATATAACATATCAGTAGAAAATTAGCAGGACTCAAAGGAATGTATAATTTTACATGAATTTTTCAGTGAAGAAAAAGAAAATTGTTACAAGCATGCAATATCAGCATTAAGTGTTCAGGTGGAAAAATTGTATGTAATATACGTTTTAGTACTGAATTAAGGTATTTATCTTTTTGCTTTTGCATGTGCATGTCTCTAATGACCACTCCATAGAAATGAAGTCCTGTGTGTCTCTCAGATGGCAAAGAGCATCGAGTAGTGAAATGATGGAGGAACCAACCTGAACGAGTGTATCAGAAAAGAGAGGAAGTCAAAATGATACTGGATCAGATTAGTCTTAAATTGGTACTGTGTGGTCAGGTGCATTGCTTACTAATTTGATTATGTGGGGAAAGAACATAAAAATAATGTGATAGGCTGCATAATGTTCTCAGAAGATGTCCAAGTTATAATGTCCCCTAATTCCTGGTTTTTGTCATTATGGTACTTTACATAGCAAAAAGGATTTTGCAAATGTGAATAAATAAAGACCAGATTGAAAATTATTCTGGATTATCTGAGAGGTCTTTGTAATAGGAATTTGGGGTAAAATTAGAGTCAGAAGAAGAGATATGTTAAAAACAGAGATCAGAAAGATAGTCATTTGGTGATATTAAGAGTCAGGCTTTGAAGATGAAAGGAGCCAAAGTTAAAAAATATGTATACGAGTAACTTACAAACAGGATAAGGCAATTAAACAATTCTCCTTAAAAGACTCCATAAGGAATAAAGATATGCTGACCCATTAGCTACTTGTTACAGCTATAAGAATTATAGACAAAATTATAAGATTTATAAGAATTATAAGGTAAAATGGTATGTGTGTGTGTGTGCATGCATTTTAAGCCACTAGTTTTTTCATAATTTGTGACAGCCTCAGGGAGATACTGTTACTTAAGAGGAAAGATTTTCTCTTTTCAGTAGTAATATTCATTATTTCTTTTGCTCACAATGCTATTTTCATTTTAGGATACTGAAATGGCATCTCAGTCTTTATTTCACATCACACCAACCACCAGAGTTCTAGTTTCCCTCGCCACCACATTTTCTCCTTCTGAAGAAAGTACTTTCTGTGACATCTCTTTGGAAGATACGACAGGAAATATCACTCTAAATTGTCGTGTCTTCAAGACCTAAGTCATGCCATAAATCATTCTAGCTAATATAGAATGGGACAAGAGAAATGGGATGAAACTCAGCTCAGAGTTCATCAAATGGAAAAAAAAAAAAAAAGCATGTAAATATTTGAGTTTTAGAATATTAGATCATAGTAACTACCAAAAAAGAATGAATGTGAGCTTAAAGTTGATTTATTACTGATAGAGTTTTGAAAGTTGGTCTTTGATATTTGCTGTATTTCCTAAAACTGCAACTTTTATCTAGTGAGACAGCACAGAAATCAGTGAGTAAAGAGCATAATGTAAGCCCAGTTTTATCGCGAACAATCTGAAACCCAGACAGGGTAAATGACTGCTCAAAATCACAAAATGACATTCTCCTGCCATGAAATGAAGGGTATAGTTTATTTGAACATTTATTTTATCTCTTTTAAACAATTTTAATTATTAGAATTTGCAACACAATGGATATTTTCCCAATATATAAGCATCAAAATAATACAAAATATAAGAATTACCTCAATAAACCTTAGTAGAAAAGAGTATCTGGTGCAATATGATTTTTTAATTACTAGTGAGCAGACTATACAGAGAGTAAGTTGGTTCTGCTTTGAGTAAAAATATTGTTTATACGAAGTATTCAGAATAATTTTTCCTGTTTAAGTTTTCTAAGATTTAACTGTGAAAATTCTCTCAATCCATGAATATTCTTTACATTGCAACTCTGCCAGACCACAGCCCATTCCTGGTTGTCCCATGAAACTGTTGCAGGTCTGAGTACATGTGGCTGCCACTCAAGCCATCTGCTCAGTCTGACATGCCAAGAGCATAAGACATCATGCTCTCTGGAAACTTTACTCTCAGTATCTGATAAGGAGAAAAAAACTAAGGCTCTCCCAATTGGTGTCAGGATCTAAGGATCTAAACTAGCTTGTCAATTAATGAACAGGAGAAAGGAATCAAAGTATTTTCTTTGCACAATCTGAATCATATTTATTCCAGCGGTACAGAAACACTCAATATGTGTCAAATTTACTTCTACATCTGGATAAACAAGTATTTATTATTATTCAGATTCCCTGTAAAATGACAGTACAATATGGTGGTTCCTGACCACCTGTGGATTTTAGCCTAAATTGGAAGATTGGTAATAAATACGTGAAACAATACATAAAATCACAATAAAAAAACAACTGAGAAGAATTCCAGGACGGAAATGTTAGTGGTTGGAAATCTAGTTTAGTTGGATGGTCAGAAAGGACAAATTTGAAGAAAAAAATGAGTTTGATATTCAGAATAAAGAAAAGAAGCAAATCATGACAAACACCACAGAAGTTATTTCAAAAAAAGGGGATTAACATTTGCAAAGACATGGAGAAGGAATTTAGCTTAGTAGAGAATCTGTAGCCAAAACAGTGAGAAAATGTGAAGTGTTGTGGAGAAAGATTAATATAGGTAAGATAAGTTCCTAAGGGGATATTGGATGAAATACAAATCAGCTGAATATTATTCTAAATTTAATGGAATAACGGACAGCTTTCAAAGGACTTTAAAATGTAGATGAGTCTAATTAAGAATCTCCAATGAATTAAAATTCAGATATTTGAATAGAATTCAAATAAATATATAAAAATTGAGAAATGGTATTAGAAGGGAAGGTGTCTTAGAAAGTATTTTTAATAATTTTAATAGCTTTGCAATAAGTTCAAAATAAATATGTAATAATAATATAGAGGGAAGAAGGAAGAGAAGAATGGAGGGTTGAAGAGAGAGAAGAAGGGTGGGAGGGAGGGAGGAAAGGAGGGAGGTAGGGGAGTTTTTCCAAACAAAAATAAGTGGAAAAAAAAACACTTTAACATAAAAGTCGAACTGAGGTATTCTCATTCCAAGAAGGCAGTCTATTAAGATATCAAAATCACCTCCTCCCCACAGAAACAATAAACTGTACCTATTCAGAAGCTACAAACTTTGTAAAGAATGGGGACAGGCAACTCCACAAAGAGAAAAGACACACACCTTCGTGAAGAGAAATAGCTGAGCTGCCTCTGCATCACAACAGCTTTTTCTGAGACTCAAGACTGGGAGAGACCAGTGATATAGACTATTTCTCTAACGTTGAAGGGCTTTCTCCCTCAGCAGTTGCCTCCAATTAGATTTTCATTTATTGAACAAAAAACCTCAGCATGGGTGGAAAGAGAGTCTCCTTGGGAACCAAGACTGACATTGCAAAAAGGGCCTAGTGAGAAATGCCCAGCCTTTCCTCCATTATCACATTTGTACTAGACAGTTTTTCTTCACTATTACCCATATTCAGGCTGCTGGAGCTAGACAGTAAGGACTGTAAATAATAGCTGAGTGATTCCTTTCTCCAGCTCTCTCAGTGAAGATCATTAGAATAGCTCCATTGAAATAGCAGTTTCTTCCCATCTGGGGCCATTGCTAAAGAGCTCTGCTATCTGATCAGTATTTCTTCAAGCCTTCACCCACGGGCCTAAGGATTTGTGTGCCACCCCTTGCTGAGACTGATGCTTCTCTGCAGGACTGAGGCATGATGACAGGGAAGAGGGCTTTTCTGCCATCAGTTCCCAGCTCTCACTCTCCAGAGGCATCTACTGGGTCAGTAGCCTGCTAGGTACCCACAACTCTTGGGTTTTTAATCTCCGTGTTGTGTTACTCATGATTTTAACTATGGGGAAAACTTCTGCATTCCCTACCCCAGTCCTGTATCCTGGACTTGTGGGCCTCATCAAGTGCTGACCCAATTCTGATGACTGCTGAAATCACACAACGAAAGAAATTGCAGTTTTCCAGATGAACGCTCCAGGTCTATAATTTACGATTTGATATCCTAACACAAGTCATCCCTTTACATCATAAAGATAAGCAAAAAATGCCAAATGTAACTGAGACAGGAGATAAAAGAAAACAAAAAAACAAAAAATTGTCACTTTGCAGCCAAGCATGAAAAATGGAATGTTTTGCAGTTTTAAACAAGACCACATGTTGTTGAACCCCTCTCATTTATCAAAGTCAAGGATAGACCCTCCTGTTAAGACATCCCGACTCCCTACCTTGCTATCAATAGGCCAGGTGGCCTTATCAAGATTCTACTCCCCCAATCCCCCCCCACCAGCCACACTTGCCAGAGACTTCCCCTTAAGAACCTCTTTCACCCAGCATCAGCAAATAGCTCCTTCTGCCTTTTCTCTGAAAGGAGCTTTCCTGGCCTGCACTTGAGACAATGGAGTCTTGCTTAGAGACTGGCTCCCTTGTCTCTGCCACTTATCGTCCAATCAGCTTACAATAACTGAGAGACAGGAATATATACACATGAAATGATGGATCAAATTGAAACAGCAAGGGAAAATCTGAATGCAACAGTATTAAGTACACAAATTGATACTTTAAAGCAATAGTTTAAATGATACTCACTGAAATCAGAACAAAGGAGGGAGGAAAATCACTACAGCAGACATAGAGAAAATATAAAGCAGTTCCAGAATGAATTCCTATAGCTTAAAGAATACAATAGATGGGATCAACAATAGACTGGAAGAAGCAATCAAATCAGTAAGATAGAAAATAGGACAGTAGAATGCACCCAAGAAGTCCAGCAAAGATAAAAAAAAAAAAAAATAGAAGTAATAAAGGCAACATACCAGACCTAAGGCATAGCATCAAGAAGAACAACATTCACATCACAGGGAGTAAAAAGAAAGGGGGAAAAAATATATATTTGAAGAAATAATAGCTGAGAATTTCCCGAACCTTAGGAAGAAAACAGACCTATAGACTCTGGGAAGCTCAAAGAGTTTGAAACAAAAGTAATCCAGACATCCACCAATACACATTGTCATTAAAATGACAAACATGCAAGATAAAAAGAGAATCTTAAAAGGAAGCTAGAGAAAAATGAGTCACATACAAAGAAGTTCCCTTAAAATTGTTGGCTGATTGTTCAACAAAAAATTTACAGGTCAGAGGAAATAGCAAGATATATTCAAAGCTCTAAAAGAAACACATTTCTAAACAAAAATATGCTATCTTGCTAGATTATACTTAGAACTGAAGGACTGATAAAGAGATTTAGAGACAAGCAAGAATTTATGAAATTCACCCCCCAGGAAACAGTATTACAAGAAATACTAGGAAGTTTTATAAAATGAAAGGAAACCCACTTAGAAGCAGCATTACATAAAAATAAAACAAAATTAAATGTAGGGAAATGCAGAGTAAAAATGTGGACTGAAATTGATTTGAAGACTAACTTGTTAGAAATGACCTCTGGAGTAGGAATTAGGTCCTCTGTTTCTAGATGAGCACAGTCCACATAAATCCCAAGGACCTAGATTTAAAGCCTGGGACCAGGGAAAACGATCAAATTGAACAACTAAATGTAAAATGTTTATTCTTCCTCTATCTTCCTCCCTGCTTACCAACTCACTTTCGATCCTGACTATACCTATCTTTTATTAAAAAAAGTAACTTGATTTCAAGTTAAAACAGATTATAAGCTTAGAAGTTTTTATTTAAACCACAAATTATAAATCCATAGAAAAAACTAAGAATGAAATAAAAAGAAAATACAAACACAGTAAATGATCTCAAAGAACCTAAGAAGAAAATAAGAGGACAAAGTTGCTATTTGCAACTACATCCAGGAAATCATTAACAAAATGGCAATAAATAGTTACATATCAATAATCATATAAACATATCAATAATAAACATATCAATAATGTAATCAGGATATGAACCTGGGTCATGAGACCTGTCAGTATTTAATGTTGTTGCTTTTTTCATAGATGAAGCATTAGAATAGGTAGAATCACAAAAGGATATGCAGGAGAGTTGTTATTGGAAGAGAAGTGCCAGAGACTATAAATTCATGGAATTCCAACTGAAAAAAAAAAGTAAGCATGGATTCGTGATAAAGTTAAATACTATTGAAGAAAAGATAAATATATTTGTATTTTTTACTGAAGTAACAGTATTATAAATATGTTATAAAGTTAAATACTATTGAGGAAAAGATAAATATATTTGTATTTTTTACTGAAGTAACAGTATTATAAATATGTTTCAGATGTGCAAAAGTATAATGCAACAGCTATAAAGACTATTGCAAGTTCAAAAAATCCAATTCTAAACTACATTTTACAATTGACTATTTAAATGAGAAAAATATTAATGCATTAATAGGAGAAGTAAAAGAAAATAAGGGAACAAAGTATTAGGTATTATTTTAGGTGGATAAAAGGGCAGATAAAAAAAACACAATGCTATTTAGTAACTGTGAAGTCTTTTTTAAGGTTACAGCATATAGCATAGTGAAAGAGGACCAGACAAATGAAGAGCTGGAGATAAGCTGGAAATAGGACCAGGAACCCACGTATCTGCACAATGACTTTTCTAAATTTCTAATATGAAATTGACCAAACTGTTAAAATTAGAATGTGTATTTGCATTTTAGAAAAACCTACTTTGATTATTCTGACATCATTTTGGAAACTTATCTACACAGTGATAAAAGAGGAGCTTTAAACCAATTGTCAGGTGAGTAGCTAAAAGGGCACAAAATGAGCTTCAATGTAAGAGAAAGGGAGAGGAAGGGTTCATTTTGGAGGGTTGACATCTCTGGACTTGATGCAGAACTGGATGAGATGAATGAAACAATAAAGCAAAGCTGTCAAGGACAAGCCTTGCATTTTTAAGTTGGTACAAATGAGGATAGAACATCACCAGTCAGGAAGACAGGAAAGTGGAGGAGAATACTGTTCATTCATTTACGGAACTGCCACAGTGTTTATTGAACTGCCACAGTGTTCAAGGCAGTGGAGATACAACAGTGAATAAAACAGACAAAATTACTGCCCTCATGTTTATATATGACAGGTAAGAAGAAAAGTATCATTTTAGCTGTCTCAAATTGGTAAAATAACATCTTTACTTTGGTAAAATTTCAAAATGAATGGTTCTTTAGGAGAGTTTGAAGACTGAGAATTTCATTATACAGTTCAAAAGTTTACCATGTAGTTTTATGTAGACTAATTGTGAGGAAATCCATGTGTTTAAATGTGTTAATTACTAAAAACGGTCAGTTGTTCTAAAGCGTCAAAAGAAATAATGTCTGTCAAATATACATTGGATTCAGCCTGTTTTGCCCTTATATAAATAGGTAAGTGACCGATAGTGGTGATACAGAGAAACTTCAACTTTACTCGTGGCATTTCAGAAGTAACATATCAGTTAATCCACTTTATCATCTCTCCCATTGAACTCCACTTTCTTCCTGATTCTTGAAACAACTCAGGCTCTCATTTTATCTTCAATTCTATTCACAGTGCATTGCATTGGTATGTGCTTTCTCTGAATTTTACTCTCAAATCTATGCCTTCTATATAATTTGAATCAATTTTACCATTTCAGTTCTCAATGCAGTTACAAGATCCTGATTTTCCCATTTTTGAACCAACAAATGAATTATAAGTTCTATTGTAATTAATCCTTATGAAAGAAGACTTTAGGCAAGTTGTGTCTCTATATATCACAAAGGACATTTTCCTTAACTCCAGCACTCGTAAAATGTTTCTTAGTTTTGTGGGTTTCATTTAGACATCTGTAACTGAATTATGATAAAGGGAATTTGGAAACAAACCAAAGAGGAGTAATAAAAATGATTAACAACTGGATAAATGAGTCCTAGGAGAAAAGGCTAAGGAAACCAGGTTAGTAATGCCTGGAGACATGAATGTTAGTACTAGGGGGCAGAGACTTAAGCACCATAAATTGTTAAGAGACTTTATGGGGATGAAGAAGGAGTGTTCTTTCCAGGAAGTAACAGCAGAGATAGTTTATTGCAAGATGTTTGGCCTGAGAAAGGAGGTCTTGATTTAATGGATGGATGTAGAAGGTGAGAGCTCTTTTCTGTAGTTTCTTAGCGAGGCTGTGACCTTCTCATTAAGGACATTCATCTTCACCAACGATTTTCCCACAGTTATGTAAATAAAGGAATATAAGGTAATATACAGTATTTGAAATTTCTGAGAGCACATTATAAAAGACTTTCAAAGCCTGATTATCTATAAATATCCAAAATATTTCACAGAAGATTTGTGGGTTAACAACTGGTCAGGGAGGAAAATATTATCTCAGTTAAAATAAACAACCTGACTTTGTTTATTTAAATATCATGGGCTCCAATAAATTTGAAGCTGTTACTGTGTCACAAAAAACATGAATTTCATGATTTTTATAATGGTGCTGTGTTCTTGCCTTTAGGGAAAATCTTATTTGATATCAAATGGAAAAATGTCTGAAAGGAAGAACAAAGGATATCTTAAATTTAAAAAGATTTTTTTCTCTCTGTGATACTCTAAAACATTTTTTAATTTTTTAGTCTTGACCCTTTGTTTGAAACATGGTATTCACTGTAATCAGTATCTACATTCAAAGAAAGTATATCATGGGTTTAACTATCCCAGTTACAGTTGTAGGGTTACCTGTTAAAGTATTAATGCGGCTATTTGTGCATAGAAGCACAGAATAATGTTAAATATTTTACTTACTGGTTTTAAAATTCACTATGTATTAATATCCATGACGCTTCCATGTCATTTCCCAATGCAGAATTATAGCTATGTGTAAATGTTTCAGTTATAACTTTACTTTCTTTACAAGATTTTCCTATGGGGGTATTAATATTAAGTTTATGATGCCAGGCTATAGAATAAGAAATTATATATATATTGAGTGCTCATGTAATTCAGTTAATGTTCAAATTCACTATTACTATATTAAAAGTACCAGAACAATACTGAAGGAAAAACTAAGCAAAATTAGAGAAATTCTGTATGGTAATGTTATCATCTTCTTTTAATAGTACTTCTGCCCATGATTTCATCATACAGACAGACTACTTGCAGTGTCATGCCATGAAAGGGTTAGAAACAGGTTCTCTTTTCTCTTTTAAAGATTTAACAATAATGCTTATAAAATATCATTTTATAAAACTCTCCAATGCTCTACAATATCAGATGCAAGAAGTTTTTTCTCAATATTGAAAGTTTGGTTTCTCTTGGATTAAATACATGACAAAAATTGCCTCAAAAAAAATTTAAGAAACTTAAAAAATAAATGCAGAAAACAAAGTTATTGATTATTTCAAATAAAAATCCTTCAAATTCTTGAACAAACATTGGTAAATTGATGCTTGGTAGTTATATTGTGACATTTCTGATTTTTCAGTTGTCCTTTTTTGGTACTAGTATTTGATTTAACTGTAGCTCTTTTTTAAGTATTTAGATTCTCCATATAATTAGTTAACAATAGTTGAATAAGAGAATAACAAGGTAAACCTCAAGAGTTAAGTCTACTGTAAACATAAATATAGAGTGCTTTATATGAAAATAAAATTGATGTATAATTGATGGCAGCAATTCACACACGCCAAAAAAAAAAGTGAAAATACTACCCTAAGACCTGGAAGATTATAAAGAAGTTGGGAAAATATAGCATAATTACACTGCCTTTTACACAGTAAGTATTCAGTATATGTTATATAAACAAATTTTGCCATCGTTAGTCTAACATACACTGATTACCTACTATGCACAAGCAGTGTGATAAAGGTTACCTCCATTTTATCAGTGAATCTTTATGGTAGTATTACAAAGTGTTTATATGGTTGTTGCCATTTTCAAGATTGAAAAATAAAAGGTTAAGGCTAACTTTTATAAGATCACAAATCAAAAATCAGCGTACTTGATTTTGAAGCACCTGGCTTTGTCTAGTTCCTGATTTCTCTGCAAAACTATACAGTCTCCCTTTCTAATTAATATCATCAGAACTTACAGAACAGAAAAAGACTAGCACTAACAAGATCAGTTTAAATTATCTTATACTTGGGTTTTATTTCCGTATCTGCCTAACAGGTTTGTTGACAGGTGTTTTTAAAGATCCCTTCCATTTCTAAAATGCAGTGATTATACAATTCTATGGCCCTCATATGTACTGAATTGTTATGGTAATTTTTAAGGAAACAGGATCCAAACTTATTCTTGATGGGTGGGAGTACTAGAACTATGCCAGGAAAGATGAGGAATCTCTGTGATTAGGGAAAAAGAATTCAAGTTGGGCAGCAAGGAGCAAGGATAGGTACATGGAACTTGGTTGACACAGAAGGTGATAGTCAACTAAACAATGTGCAATCATACTTAGGAACAACTCGACACCAAGACTGAGGAATCCTAAGATCAAATAAAAAATGAATAATGTGTTTTCATATATATACTCATCAATAGATATTAGAGGCTTCAGAATCAGTTTACAGTAAAATGGAGACTATTTGCAACAATTAATCCTAATGAGAGCATAGTCAATCAAGTCGGAAAAAGAAGAGCAACGAATATATACATGATTCTTAGCTTTCATGTACAGAATTCAGTAGAACATCAACGCTATTCCTCAGAACTTTCTACATTCTAAAAGTTCGTTTTTATGTCTTGCTTAACTTACATAACCGAATATAGGTGCAAAATAAAAGTGACCCTCCTCACAACTTCTATTTCTGATTGTTCTGAAATGATATACTATCTAACCTGTATTTATTGTTTAACGTGCCTTCCCCTTTCTTTGCTTCAGCTTGCTATTCAAGTTTTTAACAGTCATTTTTTTTTTAATCGCTGATCTTGATTTTTCTTCAGACTTTTTCACAAATCTCCAATTGATTTATAAAATCGCCATACACTGGTCATTAATGAAAAACTTAACCACTGGTATACTTATATTTACCTTCTATTAATCATGTTTTGTTCTTACACCATTGACAGATCCTTGAGTTATTATAAAACTTTTGTAATTTAATCACTTTTGTAATTGTAACTCTACCTAATCATAAACCATCCTTATAGCTATGTCATTTCAAACTGATGAATGCTGTTAACATCATATGAAGCAATTGAACATTTTATTATATAAATATTAATTAATGCCATTCTTAACCATAACATACATACAGATAACTCATATGTGAAAATGATCGTTTGAGAACTTCTTCCTGTTTTAAATTGATGATTTGCAAATTACATTTCACATGTATTTAAGAAAAATAATTTTTAAGTTATTTTTTATTTTTCATGTTTAAGAATATATTTTATTAACTCCTAACTTTTGACATATTATCATACTTCAAAGAGGAAATTCATTTAAATTGCGCTTTTCATTATTTTCCTAGATTTTTGAAGAACGGTTTAGGATTCCTAGGTAATGACAATAGCATGTCATTCTCAATAAACTTCTCTTAAAGGAGATGAGCTCTCTCTTTTCTCTTGAGATACTCAGAACATAATGCAGAAGGTGTCAGAAATAATTAAGATGAATCACTTTCTATCCAATCAAATGAAATTTATCACTTAGAATTTTGACATCTTTCCTATGTTGTGCATGATTGTAATAAGAGAAGATGAAGTGTGCATATTCTCAACAGAAGTGGAAAGAAATTTTTATGTAAATGTTTAATTAGTTGGTAGAATAGTATAAAGGTTTCAAATCATTAGCAGCTACTGAGTTCCAAAATTTACACAAATAAGCTTAGATCTCTGGCTCTAGATATTGACAATTTGATAATCTTACCAAATGGAAATAATTTCTGTCACTTTCATGAGCACAAAGCTAAATTTCTCTGAAAAATAATGTTGGTGAATAAGAAAATCAAAACTTTTATAATTTAAATTATGTGCCCCAACTGTGCTTGTTGAGGAAATCACACATGTATCTAGCAACTTCAGTAAAATTGACATAGGTGTTTACAGAGAATACATTATTCCAGACCAAATTAAGTTTCATTCAATTTTTATTTATTACACCTTTAATTTTTATTGAAGTAACTTTAAACATGTTAATTTTCTGATGTACATAAATATAAATGAATATCTATAGTACATTAAGTTCAAAACTAAAAGTCCAATTCTATCCTTCACCATACAATAAATATCTTTTAGTTGAATTTCCTATCCCCTTTACACCTTCTATTTCAGTACTACTAATATTGTCTTTTAGTCTAAAAGTATATTTTTGTTTCATTTTATTTATTCTTTTGATTCATTTTTTACAACATATATGTGAAATCATACTACATTTTTCCTTTATTCTTGAATAATTTTACTAAGCATAATATCCAAGGTTCACACATGTTGCTATAAATGGCAAAATTTCATCTTTCTTAGATAGATAGTATTTCAATGTTTATATAAACTACTTTCTTATCCAATCTCTTGTCACTGGGCATTTTGTTTTTAAACCTGACTATTGTGAATAATCCTGCAATTTATATGGAAGTGCATATATGTCTTCAAATGAGTATTTTTTTAAATCTTAGGTAAATGCCTAGAAGTGAGATAACAAGATCGTATGGATTTTTGAGGGATCCTCATACTGATTTCCATAATGACTGCTCTTATTTACATTCCTATAACAGTGTGCAAGGGATCCATTCTCTCCACGTCTTCTACAATACTTGTTTCTTTTAGATACTAATCTTTCTTCCAGATGTGAGATACTATCTCATTGTTCTTTACATTTTTATTTCTCTAATAGTAAAAGATCAATATCCTTTCATGTATCTTGATCATCTTTATTTCTTCTTTGGAGAAGTGTCTAATCAGATCATCTGCTCATTTTTAACTGGATTTTTTGTTAGTTTTATGACTTCTTTTTATATTTTGAATATTAACCCTGTGTGGGATATATGAGTCTTACAAATATTTTCATTTATATATAGAATGTCTTTTGGTTTTTATAATTTCTTCCAATTTAAAGTTCCTTCATTTATTTTTGCTTTTATTACTATTGTTGGATTTAAGTCCTCAGCGATATCTCTAAGGGTCATGCTAAAAGTGTAATACCTATGTCTTTTCTATGTATTTTATGATTTCTGATCTTATATACAGGAATTTAATATATTTCATATTTGTGTGTGTGTGTATGATATTAAATAGTGGTCAACTTTATTTTTTAATTTTTTGAAGGTGGGTACAGTAGTGTTTTCCCAGCACCATTTATTGAAATGATTTTTTTTGTGATGAATTAGTTGTCCATATATGTTGGTTTATTTCTGAACTTAATCCTACTCCATTGATGTCTGTGTTTGTTCATAGTCCAATGCCATGCTATTTTTAGATCAATCCCTTTGTAATAACCGTGAAGTAATGGGCATGACACCTCGATGGGATGCAGCAATAGCGATATTAAGAGGGAAGTTCGTTGCAATCCAGGACCACCTCAAGAAACAAGAAAAACAGCAAATAAATAACCTAACTCCACATTTGAAACATTTAGAGAAAGAATAATTAAAGCTAAAACCAATAGAAGAGATGAAATATTTTTTTGAGAAGAAATCAATGAAATAGAAAACAAAAAGACAACCCAGAAAATCAATGAAGCAAAAAGTTGGTTATTAAAAAAATAAACAAAATTGACAAACCATTTATGAGATTCACAAAAAAAATAGACTAAAACACTCATACCTCATAGAATCACTCATAAAATCAGAAATTAAACAGGAGAACTCACAACAGATACCAAAGAAATTCAAAACGTCATAAGGGACAACAAATACAACCTGGAGAATATGGACTGATTTTTAGAAAAATATAGTCTATCAAGACTGAACCCAGAAAAACTGAACAGAAATATCACAAGCAAAGAAATTGAAGAGGTAATCAAGTCTTCATAAAAATAAAAGCCCAAGACCAACTAGATGGCTTTTCTAATGAGTTTTACCAAACCTTCAGAGAAGAATTTGTACTTATTCTTCTCAAACTCTTCCAAAATATTGAAGAACAGGGAATGCTCCCAAATATTTTTATGAGGTTAACATCACAATAATACCCAAAGCTGATAGACATGTCACCAAGAAAGAAAATTAAGGACCAATATCTCTAATGAACATAGACGCAAAAATTCTCAACAAAATATTAGCAAACAAAATTTAACAATGCATGAAAAAGATCACCCATAATGACCAAGTGGGATTTATCCCCAGGATATAAGGATGGTTAAACATATGTAAATCTATTGATGTATACATTATATCAGCAAAAGCAAAGAGAAAAACTACATGATCAAATCAATAGATGCAGAGAAAATTTTTAACAAGATCCAACATCCATTTATGATAAAAACCCTACGTAAAATGGGAATAGAAAGTGTGTACCTTGATGAGAGGATTCGCTCCTAGGAACAGGGGAGAGGAGAGGGGCGCTGCCAGAGTTTGAGAAACTCAGAGAGAGTGAGAGATAGATAAGGTGGGGTCAGGATGCCAACAATCTCATGGACTGAAAGCCCTGGATATGCTGCGTTCACCTATTTATTGAGTTCATGCACAGAATTGCTTTAAGCAGCTGATACAAATAATTTTATCTTTATATTGGATTTGCTTATTCAGCCTTTTGCTTTCTAACTACATAACTGTATCTATCTTGTTTTGGGGAGTGAGCAATTATAGGAACACTGCCCCAGTGCTTTCCCACAGTGACCCAGGCCCATTGGTCTGGGCTTGGTGTTCTTGATGTTCTGCCAGCTCCCACTTTGTCTTTGCTCTACTCTCTGCCCCCAATACTTCAACACAATAAAGACCATATATGAAAAACCCATAGCCAACAATATATACAATGGTAAAAATTGAATGTATTTTAATGTCAGGAACAAAGCAATGCTGTCCACTCTCACCATTGCTATTTAATACTGTACTGGAGCTCTTAGCCAGAACGGTTAGGCAAGAAAAGGAAATAAAAGGAATCCAAATTGGAGATGAGGAAATAAAAATATCATTATTTGCTGATGACTTGATTATATGTGTGTATCTATACATAGATAAATATAAAACCCTAAAGAAATTGTCAAAAAATATAGAACTCATCAGCAAATACAGTAATGTGAAAGACTACAAATTCAGTGCACAAAAATCCATTGCATTTTTATATGCAAACAACATTCTAGAAGAAAGTGAAATCATAAAAATCACACTATTTAAAATAGAAGTTAAAAGGATAAAATGCCTGGGGATATACTTAACAAAGGAAGTGAAAGACCTATACAATGAAAACTACAAGTCCTTCTTAAAAGAAAAGAGAAGGGTACACAAAGAGATGGAAAACCATCTCTTGCTCATGGTTGGGAAGAATCAACATCATTAAAATGATCATCTAACCCAAAGCAATATGCATTTTTAATGAAATCCCCCTTAAAATCTCATGGGCTTTTTTTCCAGGAAATAGAACAAAAAATATTAAAATTTGCATGGAAAAACAAAAGGCCCCAAATAGGCAAAGCAATTATCAGGAAAAAAGAATGAATCTGGAGGGATAACACTCCCAGACATTGAGCTATATTACATGACAATAGAGATCAAAATATTTTGGTACTGGAATAACAAAGGCACTGAACTGAATCACCAGAAACTGCCCTTCTCACACATAATGAGTTTATTACAAAGGAGCCCAAAGCATACAATGGAGAAAGGAAAGTCCCTTCAGTAAATGGTATTGGGATAACTGGATAACCACATGCAACAGAATGAAGCTAGATTATTCTTTAACATCATTCACAAAAATTAACTCAAAATTTGCTAGAGACTTAGACAGAATACCAGAAGCTATTAAGATTCTTGGAACACAACTTAGGAAAGACTTTCCATGACATTACCCATACAAACTTCTGTGGGTATTCAATATCAGCATCAAGGGAAACAGAAAAATATGCAACTGGGATTCATCAATCTAAAAAGCTTCTTGACAGTGAAAGAAAACATCACCAAAAACAAAAGACAACCTACTAACTGAGAAGACACTTGAATTTCATATATATGACAAGGGTTTAATATCTAAAATATGTAAAGAACTCATTAAACTCAATTACAGAAAAACAGCCAATCCAATCAAAAAACTGGAAGAGTAACTGGAGAGACAATTTTCTGAATTGAATATACAGATGGTCAACAAGCACATAAAATGTTCCTACTTCCTGGCTATCAGGGAAATGCAAATTAAAACAAAAATGAGATGTCATGTTACACATGAGAGACTGGCTATTATCGAAAGTCTGGAAACAAGTAATGTTGGCAAGGATGTGGAAAGAAGGGAGCATTTTTTCACTGCTACAAATTAGTGCAATCTCTATGGAAAACAGTTTGAAAATTCCTAAAAAAGTTGAAGATGGAAATCCCATAAGATCCCACAGTCCCACTCCTGGGTATTTTCCCAAAAGATACAAAAATCTCACTTGCAGAGATTCATGCATCCCCATGTTTGTTGCAGCCCTATTCACAATAGCTAAGAACTGGAACTACCCAAGTGCCCAACATCAGATGAATAAATAACGAAGATGTGGTACATATATACAGTGGAATATTACACAGCCTATAGAAAAGGTGAAATCCTGTCATTTGACTATAAATGGATGCATCTAGAGTGGATTTTGCTAAGTGAAATAAGTCAAAGAATAAACATAGGTACCAGATGACCTCACTCATATTTGGAACATGGGTAGACAAAACAAAGGAACAGATGAAAAAACCAACCCTTGGACACTTGCTCTACTAGATCTGAGGTTACCAATAAGGAATGGGACAGGGATTGGGGTCACAAATGGTGGCAGAGCCCACTGGACAACTGTGAAGAGCAGTTAGTGATTTAGGGAGGGCAGGGTGTGTTAACATATATCTGAAAAATGGGGAATCTATGCATATGAAGTTATGTTACTTTATAAAATAAGTTGCTACAATTAAAACAATTCTAGAAGGGAAAAAAATTTTTACATCTATATTCATTAGAAATATTAATCTATAGTTTTCTTCTTTTGTGATATCTTTGCCTTGATTTTGACAGGATAATAATGACTTCTTGAAGTATATTTGGCAGTTTCCCTTTTTCAATATTTTGAAAGAATTTCAGTTACTAATACTGATTCTGGTAGAATTCACTAGTGAAGCCATTTTGAATTACTATTTCAATATCCTTACTCTTGATTTGCTCAGATTTTCTGTTTCCTCTTCATTAAGTCTATACACTATGTATGTTTCTAAGAATGTATCCATTTCTTGTAGATTATCCCATTATTTGTCCCACAGTTATTCACAACATCTTATGATACTTCCTATGTATGTAATTTCTATTATATCTTTTGTTTAGTAGATCTTTTATTTCTTATAGTATTTGATTATGTTTGGTCTCTCTTCCTATTTTTGAGCCTCTTTAAAAGTTTAATTTTTGATCTTTTCAAAGAATCAGTTATTAGTTTTATTGAACTTTTTAATTATCTTTTTGGTCTCTAATTCATTTATTTCTATTCTAATTCTTATTATTCCCTTTCTTCTACTGATGCTTGGTTTTAGTTTTTCTTCTTTTACTAGTCCCCATAGCCAAAATTTTAGATTTTTATTTGTGATTTTTATTGTTTCTGTCTTCCTTGTATTGTTTTAACCTTTCTTTTTAGTGATGCTTTCCCTGCATCCCAAAGGTTCTAATAAATTCTATTCCTTTGAGACTTCTTTTTGCCTTCAAATTATGATTCTTTTTGGAGAAATTCCTACATGCCTGTGATCTATATAGTAAGTATATACTTTGATGTTTTTTAAATTAATTTTATTTAAGGAACATTACATTATACATTATATAGTTTAGAGTGTGCATCCTTGTAAATCAATATTTGTATATAGTAAGTTAATTTCACTACCACCATTTTGGGTCTTTATGTTGTTTGTTGTCACATATAAGCACCTTAAAAAGAAAATTAACTTTTTGGCTTCATATTTAGTTGTATTTGGATTTTGGGTCACTTTTAAAAACTTTCATAAAACATTTAATGTTATTTGTCTATTTTACCTCTTTTTAATTAAAAGTAGTTTAAATATATTTTTAATATATTCTGTCAGTTTTTCACTTTATGTTCTATAGTGTCTTTTTGAGGGACTGTTCTTTTATATTTGACCTGTATTCTCAAAATTATTATATGCCCACTTTAAAGTATGACTTTTCACCTTATATAGTAATATTTCTTTCATTCTTTCAGTTATTTTACATTCAATTAATTCTTACAGATATTAGAATCACAATATATACTTTCTGTTTTCTCTGTTTACCTGGTCTACCTTTGCCTACAGACGAACATCTCTATCCTGAATTTCTGATGATCTTTCATGGACCACTCCTTGTTCCTACACTTTGTTCTTTACAGAGAAGCTAGGTCAATTCTTGTAAAAGTTAAAAGTCATAGTGTATCATTCCTCTGTTCAAATATTTTTAATGACTCAGAGTTTAATTTAAACTCCTTAGCATGGCCTGTACTGTTCTAAGTGTTCTTGTCACCAATGCGTCTTTGGCATCCTCTCTTTTTTTCTCTCTTCAACATCCACCCCAGCCAACATATTGTTCTTTGGAATTATGGAAGAAAACATTGCACAAGGAAGTTTGACAAAGGCATTTAAAAACAGATTTGGTGAGTCATTAAGAAGCTTTAGTCTTCGACATTCCAACCCCAAGAGAAAGCAGTATAAATAATATCCTGGAGAACTTGAAGGTCATTGACAGTTGTTCTTTACTTCGAAAATAAATGAATACAGGCTTTCTTTGCAAGTGGACTTCTATCACCTTGAGAGAACTTGACCCTTTGCATTCATAATCTAAATATCAACCAATCCAGTTCTTGACAAAACGACATATAATTAGAAAGCCCACTGGTGGTTTTTGCCAATCTAAATAAACCCTCCCCAGATCCTAGCATTTGGGATCACTAACCAAAGTCTTTTGATTGTGGCATTTTCTGTGGGCCAAAGTCCTTAACTTTGATCTCACACAAGCATTTCTCTTTATTAAAAATATCTAGACTTTTATATTGGATTATAGAATTTCCAGTCACATTTTCACTTCAGTATCTTTACGTAAGTTAATCCTTCTAGCTGGTACATCTCTCAAATATCTAAATGACTAACGTAATATCTTCAGGTCTTTGATAAAATTTAAAATTATATTTCCCTTGTCCTTTTAAAAAAATTGTAACATAACCCCAGTCCCTCTTATATCTCTCTATATTTGCTCATTTATTATATTTATTGTTATTATGGCTTTTCCTACTAGAATGATAGCAGCATGAGAACAGGGATCCTATGTTATTTGTTCACTGATGTAGCCTAAGAATTAAAATGAATCCAGCTTATAGTAGGTCCTTGATAAATATGTGTTGAATGAAGTTTTCTGTCTCAATAATCTTGTATTAAAGGATATATTCGCTTCAATAATGTCAGCATGAACTTTCTAAGTACTATTAACTACTTTATATCATTTGCTTAAAATCTTTTAGTGACTTCTCTTCACCTTTAAAATGAAGCTTGAACTCCTCTCACCTGAGGATACAGACCCTGCATACTTTATTCTTAAACTTTAATCTTTCACAATTCCCATCTCACAACCTGAATTCTAGCCATGATAAATCACTTGCATTCTTCCCATACATACTATATTTGCTCACAGCTCTCTGTCCCTGCCCTTAGGTAAGGTGGCCATGTAATTTATCATCCAAAACAGGGCACTTCTGAGAGTTAAAGTGGGTGTTATTAATAATTGTAAAATGGGGCTGTCCCAGACAAACAGGAATGAATGTTTAGTCATTGTATCCTTAGGCTTTCTGCCTGAAATGTCCTTCCAATTTTCTTTGACCGATTCTGTCAAAAAATCTTCCATGCTTCAATCCCTACATCATGTCCTTGAGTAGATGTTTTCAGATTCCTGGTATAGACAACACAGTCTTCCTTCATACCTGATAATATGGATTATGCCCTTATCTTAATCACCATACTTTTCTTGGTGCCTAAAAGTCTGTGAGTGTGCTCCTGAAAGGTGGAAGTCCTACTATGAGTACCTCTATTTCTGGCATTAGATACATCGCATACCAAATAATAGATAACAAAGCAAACTATTGCAGGAATAAACAATTTAGAAGTTCAACTTTTAGTTTGTGGGATCAGACTAGTAGAAATAAATCTTGACTCTATCAAATCCTATCTGTATAATACTGAGCAAATAAAGTCTGCTATAAAATAATTGTGGAGATCAAATGAGTTAATACCCAAATTAATAGCCAGAATAAAGTAAGTACTCAGTAAATCTTAAATATTGCAGAAATAATTCAGTAAAAACTTCAGCAAGTGAGAGCAATTTACCAAATTAAAAACTAATCATACTAATATTATAACTAACATTCTCACTGCACTCTAAAAATAAAAATAATCATATATTTCATTTCACATGACATCTAAGAAACTCAGGAAGAAATATAATGCATCTTTAATAATCTGAAAGCATGGTGAGAAAATCGTTCAAATGTTTGAATGGCTTGTATAGAAATTGAGTTGCAATGGGAATAGGTTGTAACATACTCATTTATTTACACACTTGAAATATATACTCTCTGTTGAAAACATTTCTCCCTCTCCTACTAGTCTCCACTATGCATCAGAATGAGATTCCACCTCACCCAGGAACTCTTTACCAGGAAAGTCATGCCAACTCTCCATCCAGGTCAGGTAACCGTCCTCCAGACAACCTGTGCCTACTTTGTCAGCATTACTGTAAATCACACTTTCCTGATCAACCTCTTTACCTCTTGTCTCCTGTCGGGATTCTAATACTCCCAAACAGGAATTGTGTCTTAATAGTACATATCTCTAGAAACAAAACAAAGAGTTCACTGTTATGTTTGATATATAGAAATAGCTCAAAAATATTTGTCAATACTAAGCAGAACACTAAATTGAGTGACCATTCCAATATTCTGAATGTTGAAATCAGCCTTAAAAATGCCACAAAATGAGAAAAAATGCATGTTGGAACAAACAGAAAGCAAGATTTTGTTGAAGATACGTTGATGCATTAATCTGAAAGATTATATTAGTATTCATTAAATGTTTACTCTGTCCCAAACACTGTGCTAACACAGCACGTTTTTCCATTTTTGACTTACAGTAATGCTATAAGCTAAACAATGTTAGAATTCTTACTGTATGTAGGAAGGAATATATTTAAACTATTCTTTGTGTGTTGTGTATATAAAATATTTAGTTATAAATAATAAAATATTAAAAGGGTAATTCATATATATATGTATATGTATATCTCAAGAAAGGCATCAGATGACATGTATGAAACAGTGTTAGAGTAAAATTCATGAGTATGCTGTTTCTATTTTTATTTACCAAAGGAAAGGTTTTATTTTCTACATAGAATGTTGCAAAAGAAATCTCTGCAAATTGTTATGCATAGATGGTGCATTCATCTAATCATTATGGCAATAATTTTGCTCTCCAAAATTATTTTTATTGTATACTCCTCTAATAACTGGTATTGAATACACTTGATGTTTCTCTTAAATTCATTGCTGTGATTCTTCTATACTTCTTAGTATACTCTTAAAAATAGTATCTATTCTATTTAAACTCAGAAATGCCAAATTAAGTTTTCCTCTATTTTCATAATATAAAACATTTTACTTACCAAAGTTAAAGGCATGTCTTATTATATATTTAGCATTTATTTTCACAAGCATTTTAGAATTACCCCTCTAGGACTCTATATACAATTCTATGTATATTTATAAGATTTTATCAAAGGCGCATGTGTCAAAGTATCATTTAATATTAGCCACTAACTTACATGGTTTATTTGAATTTGCTTAGATAATCACATATGCATTGTTACCAGTGGATACAAAAAGCTGTGATAAAAACCTAAGGCCCGTGCCATGACTATTATTACTAGAAAGAACTTTACGTTTTCTTGCATTGTCCTGAGTTAAACTGTTCCTAGAATTTAGTTTGGATTTGACATATGACTGTCTTTTCTTATATGGATTCAAATTACTTTCAGAATTTTTCTTGAGCAGAATGGCTGTCTTATAATTTCCTCCTTGGTGTTTTTTCTGTAGCTCTCTCTAGCCCTCTTTTCCACCATCAATACTATGAATAAGTTTGGGACTTCCAAGAAAGAAGAAAACTTAAATTACAGCATTACTATGACCTCTGTCTCTGTTTCTTTGGTGTTGTAGTTTTTATATCTCAACAGTTTGCTCTTTCAATGATATTTAGAAAACAAAATTTAATTTGGAAAATCCAAAACTTAGTCTTCATGACTTTATAAATCTTTCAGAAGTCTAGCAGTAATACTCTTGCTGTGGCAGGAATTGCTGACCATTAGAAAATGATAGAAACAGAGAGGTAAAGAAACCCCTTACTTGAAAACATAAACAGAATAAAGGCAGGAAATTCTATTTCAGATGACTCTTGCTTATTCTTATGTACTGTGGTTTTGATATAAATTAGAAAATTATTGAAATTATTTAGAAATGACATATTTTGAAACTTACATGTATGAATTAACTAACGGTGTATAAAGGCCTTCACAAAAACAAATATAAATTGTGTGAAACTTAAATGAAAGCAAGGTTGTTTTTATCATCCAAACACATGTACACACTCATATTAAAAAAAAATTAAACCCATGAAAATTGTATGTATTTGTGTATTTATTGTTTTTACTCAAATTTCTACCTCTGGACATTATTTGGTAACTAGATGTTTATGCTGATTGTTATTTCTTACTTGAATATTTCTTACTTGAAAATACTTATTTCTTAGGAGAAGATATGTTTAAAAGTCCCATCTTCAAAATACCTTTCTATATCAGAAAGTAAAAGTATATTTAAATGTGTACAAAATGCCAAATTCCTATTTTATTTTATTTTTATTGGACACCAGTGATATTTAAGTATCAGTTTCTAATTGTGTCTTCAAATTATACCAATTTAATTTCTTTATTTTTATTCCTTTACTAAAGTTAACAATTGTTCAGTTCTATTAATGATTTTAAAGTGTCTTTATAAAAATTGACCACTGAAATTACTGAAATGTTCAATTGTTGAGAAGAATTTTTTAAAAACTATTTGTGGTAATATTATGTAGCATGAGATCATATTGTATAATAAATTTAGTAGATGGCACTTAGTTTGATGCACTTCTCTGAAATAATTTTAAGAAATGAATTAAAGATGGATTTAGTCAGAAAAATGTAACTCATAGAGGAAAATGTTTTTTTTTCTCTCAGCTGTCACTAGTATTAGAGGAGTTTTCAAATATTTCATCCATTCTATGATCTTAATTTATACTTCTGCTTATATATTATGTACTTACTAATAATCTATAGAGAAATTTTCTTAGAATAATAGTTTAATTAGAACATCAATCTATTTAGCTAGGTAAAAACTGAAAAACTGTAAATGGAAGGAGGACTGGAAGGAGTCCTACATTATGGGAGTTTTCTTCATTATGATTACAACTAAACAAAACACAAAAAATTAGAATTTTAACATCATAAACTGAATCAATGTTATTGACCATTAGTATTATGAATATTCTAATATTTAAACATTAAAATTTTTCATCCAAATATGACACAATATGGACTTCCTCTGAACTTCCCTATTATGTATACACTTCCCTTCTTTCCAGTAAAATTTGTTACAGTGGAAGATAGTTTTAAATATTTTATAGATACAATTCATTTCTCCATCTATCAGAAACAAAAGTTTTTATTTAGTTAAAGTCAAGGTGTTTTAAATGTGAACTTGTATAAATTTGAATTGTCAAACATATTTAAACTGTAACTACATTTTAGTAGAAACTCAATGTTAAACATTATTTTATTGTGCATATATCTGTGTATGTATGATATATGTAAAACTACAATGTAGATTGCTCACAGATAGATATATATCATCTTCATAAAACATGATATTAAGATCATTTGGCATGAGTTTCAAAATATGATGCCTATATACAAAAATGTCATCATCTGCTGTTTCCTTGTGCACACCTAAATAAACTCCATAATTAACATGTTTATTATATACATAGAGAAAAATAAGATGGTATATGATATTTTCACATTTTATTTTGTAGATCAAGATTTCCAAATTATGATATTTGAAATGACAAAAGTAATTACTAATTTCACTAGTCACTAATGTCAATTTGAACTTACAATTTTAAATATTATTGCAAATTTACTTTAATATCTTTGCAACATAAAAGTGTATTGAGTGTCACTGAAGGACACGATATATTCCTTGAGGTTGTAAATATTCTAGAAAGTAAAATAAAGCATACGAGAAAAGGAGATGGCCCTCATTTCTATGGAAGTTGAAACAGTCAAGGAATGAAAGAATGGCAGAGAAGAATGAAAAAAAATATTCACAAGTGAAAGAGATATCTTCCTTGATACAGACTCCAGATATATATAACCTACTGGGACATATGAAATTAGAAATGTTTTGAAGTGTATACTGAGATCTTGGTTATAAGCACCATCGTATGTAAAAAAGAAACCTTGTTTATAAACTAAAAATTGTTAAATGCCATTGGGAAAATACACCTAACAACCCACATATGAATTATACAGGAAAATCACAAAGGAGAAAAATCTTCCTTGTGAACTGAGATGCAGGCAGTAACACTGAAAATTGAGAGTGAAATTCTTAACTTTCTTTAAAAAGTAAATGAAAATGTGTATTAATAGGTGTTTGGGGTTTATTAAACTATTATTTCAATTAGTTTAATCTTAATGAAATAGACTTTAGCCTCAAAGATTGGTAATAATCTTTTAAGTCAGATAATATTAATTTTGAGTGTATGTACAACAGTGGTAGAAGAAATCTAAATAGATAAACTTTTTACATCAATTTTGTATTATTCTGTAAAGATAAATAAGAATATACTCAAAATGAATTCACTCAAGATATTCTCCATCCCACAAATGTATCAGAAGCCCTTTAAAATATTCATAGAATTTAAAAATAAGTATTATTTGTAATGAATTCAAAGATAGAGGCATAAATTATTTATTAACAGGAAAAATGGGAAAATTATTTTCATTTAATCACAAAGTAGAATTTTATATCAATGTAAATATGAAAATGGCTTTGTGCCTCATCATGGATGAAATGAAAAGTGCCATATAAAGTGAAAAATGAATTGTTACATTGTAGAGAGAGCTCAAAAACAGAAAATAAAAGCTTAGTTATAATGTTTATTTATATATTTATATGCATTGATACTCTAACATTAGGAAAGGATAAACAATAAATAATTGTTTATATTTATTGGATGAGGAAAAGAATTATATTGTAGTAGGTGCTATATGCACTGTTATTACTCTGTATCTGAAGCTGGATGTTAAGTATGTAGATGTTTACTTTATATTTTGTTAGTACATATTTTATATATTCTTTGAGTTTGTGGAATTTTTAGCCTCAAATCTTCAAGTATAGTGCCCAAGTATTTCTCAAAAGTTCCTCAAATGATGCATGTTATCAGTTAGATTTGTAAATCCTGACTTTTGCTAGTTGGTATTGTTTTTTTCAGCTTGAAGTTTATATTTGCATGAGTTTAGAATGTAGTGTATACATCATTCTATTCTAGTAGTGCGACATACTGCAAAAATTAATATTGCTGACTTTACAGTAAAACGTGCAAAAATCAAAGAAAGTTTGAATAAGTCCAATAGTGTGGTGGTAAATGAGTAATAAGATTATTGTTTAATTTGAAAAATAACAAGTTGCTTATTCAACTAAACAACAGCTGTGACCATGGGAATCATTTTTGAGCCTATCATTCCTCTTATTTAAATGCAGATAGTCTGCTCTATTATTATTATTATTCTAAGATACAAACCATATGGTTAAATAACAGAAGCACATCTGAAGTTCATAGGTTACTGTTTACTTAAATTTTCTCTTTGTGGGATTTATGTATCTATTTATGACTTTCAGGATATTTAGTTTGGTATTTCAAGTCAATGATGTTTTAGAATTTTTTTTTTTACTTTAAAAAAGGACAATTTTTGACTCTAGGTAATTTATCATTCTAAATAAAAGTACTAGACTAGGTAATTTCATTTCAAAATTTATCCAAACAACATATCATTTTTAGTGCAATGACTTTCTTCAAAAGTTTTTCAGTAGTTAACTTAATTCCTTGACAGTATATTCAAGGAAGGTAAATCCTAGTCTAATTATCAAATTCAATCTGCACTTTAGTTTTGCAAATTAAATTTATTATATATTTTTTAGAGTCCAAGATATATTTAAGAGCAAAGCAAGTAAAAATCATATTTTAATTAACTATATCCCAATTCACTATCTTCAGAAACCCATTTTTTCAAAACCAAAAATGTCAAATCCTAGAACAAAATAAGCAACTGCACACCAAAACATCATCTCCTGGCCCCCTTGTCCTTTAGGTTCTAAGCTCCTGGACAGAAATTCTTTCCAATTTTGCTCTTTGTTGTATTCCCAGAACATAGTACAGAACCTGGAATATAAAAGTCCTATGTAAACTTTTTATTGAATAAGTAAATTAATGTATTAAAGTAATCAATTGCAAAAGTAACAAAGTAAGCAACCAAACACACACAAAAAAATTATAACCAGAAAATAAGATCTGGAAGAGTATTTCCAACACAATATAAAGAGCAGTGCTTGGTCATGTTTAATATTCATTCTGCTCTGCTTATGTGTAACTTCCCATTAATTTATGTATGGGTGATTGTTCCGCTACTCCCTCAAATCTCAGAATATTCCCAAAATATGATATCATTTATTTTCACTTTCTTAACGGGTGCTAAATATTTCCCGGTCATCCAACTGCTGCCTATCATGATGGAGAAAATGAACCTTACTTGTTTTAATAAAGTTTTGACATTTAATAAGTTCCTTGCAGATATAAATTTGAAGCTATTTTCCCTTTTCAATTTTTCTGTTGGACCAGAGCCATGGGTCAAATGTTGTTTCATTGGAAAATATTCACATTCATTCATTTACAGAGTGCCTATGGCTGGGCTATGATGGCAGAATTGAGTAGGTAAGAGAGAATCTATATGACCTATAAAGTCTAAGATATCTGCTGTGTAGTACTATACAGAAAAAATATTAATTAGATCTAGAAGTATTGTTCTCATGAAATAATTACAAGTTACTCTGAACTCCCAAACTCTGTTTGGGGCAGTCAAATAAATAAAATACAGATACTTAAAAAGGAGTCTTCAAAATACAATATTTGTGAAACAATATGTGAATACTCATCATCATATGAATTTTATGAATATGAATTTGTAGAACTTACAAAATATCAAAATGTAGTTTTATATGTTGAAATATAAATAATTAAAAGTGTGTTAATGTAATATTTTTAAACATTTGAAATATTTGTTAAGTTGGGATTTTGATGAGCAGATGTTATACGCTGCAAATCCTTAATTATACAATATTGTAATACATTGTGGATTTTGTTAGTTGTGAGTCATAAGAATATTAAAATGTTTCTTCATTTTTATGATTTTTAACTTTTGAACATTCATTAAATATAACACGTGTAAACAAAACTGTTTATGTCAATGAAGGTGCATTATTGAATGAGGTTTCACAAAATTAACATATTATAGATGGAAAAACAGAGCACAAAACTTTACTCCAAAATCTTCCTTGTGTTTTCTTTTAGTCACAAGCGAGTTATACAGCATGTAATCACTCTTCTAACTTCAGACTTTACAGAAATATATATTTTAAATATATAAATTATTCCAGATATTCTTTTATAATGTATTTTGCTTCCAGATGAATGAATTATTTCCAATTCTGTACATTCTGTATTTCAGAAATTATAAGAAATAAAAAATACAGAATGCTAGATAATCATACATCATTCTGATAACTTATATACATAGACCATATATTTATAGGCCCTTGAAAATGATGGAGAGGAGGAATTTAATTATAATGAATAAAAAACACTTTGGCACAGTTGAACAAAAATGTTACCATTCAATTGCAATATCAAGTTTTTCTCAGAACAAATTGTGTGCTTATCATCTTCCTCTATTCTTAGTGCCTGCAGAGTAGTTAATACACATCAAAATGCTTATGTGATTACACTTAACCAGACTGCCAATTGTTCTTTCTTCTGCTTTAGACATAGTTCCATGTAAACTTCCATATATACCTCTGATATTCACCTGACTTAATTCATAATAATTTTAGTGGCTCAAATTGCATAATTTATATTGTATGTAAATGATCATCATAATCACCAGTCTTAACACATAAGACACAATCTACTTTTTCCTGACAGAAATAAAAACTAACTTCATTTGCTTTCATATATATTTTTGGTTTTGTTTTGTTTTAAAGAAAGCAGACAGGCAGGAAGCAAGTGGAAGGGAGAGGAGGAAGAAGCATTTTTTTTTTTTTCACTTTGGTTCCCCCTACCACCTCCCAGGAATGAACTCGGGTCCCTGGGCTTTACATGGTCTACCCACCTACCATAAACTCAATGGCCACCTGAGCACAGCTATCTTTTTAGTTTTTATTCAAAACAACTTTACTTCTGATTCTAAAGAAAGATAGATCAAAATACTATTGCTATTTCTGTAAATTTGCTAAACTTTCCCTTGGACAGCAGGAGTAATCATTTCTGTACTTGATTCTATGTCTCTGAGTGTGGCCTATTGCTATATTTTGACATGAGTAAGAGAAAAGAGAATCACACTGTCAATTAAAAATATAATTCTCTCCATCTCAGTTATAGACCAGATGGAATTTTATTGGAAATAGATGAGAAATATACAAATTCATTTTAATTTTTTTCTCTTTTTGTTTTAAATTTTGGCTTTGGGGACCTGGTTATATAGCTATTTTTTTACAAGTAATTTTAACTGAAGTAACCTTGTATTATAACATCAACTTAAGTTTTATGTGTTCATAATTATAAATCAACATCTGTATATACTACATAAAATCAGCACTAAAAGTTCAGTTATATCATTCCCCATAAAAATGATTCTCTTTACCTGATCAGCCAACCTCTCTTCCATCTTCTCTTCTGAAAATCCACTAATTCGGTCTTATATGTTTATCTTTGTTTAATTTATTTCATCTATTTGTTTGATTCTATATATCATATATGAGTGAAATCGTAAGGTGTTTGTCTTTCTCCATCTGACTTGCATTACTAGCCTAACTTCCTCTAATTCCATCCAGGTTGTTGTAAATAGAAAGATTTCAATTATTTTTATATACTTGAGTGGGAATATATTGTATATATACCACATCTTTAGTATGCATCTGTCAATGGGCAGCTGGGTTGTTTACACCTTTGACTCTTGTAAATAATGCTGCATTATAAATGGAAGTACATGTATCCCTTCAAATTAGTGTTTGTGAGTCTTTTGGGTAATTACTGAGAAGTGGGATAAGTGAGTCATAAGAAATTTCTATTTTTAATTTTCAGAGGAATCTCCCTGCAACTTCCCATAGTGACCCTAACAATTTACATTCCAACCGGCAGTGTGCAAGTAGTTCCCATATCTCTGCATCCTCAACTTTTTTTTAGATAAAAATCATTCTCTCAGGTGTGAAGTGGTATCTCATTATTTTGATTTGCATTCTTTATTTTACCTTTATTTTTAAAAGTATCCCATTCATTTTAACTCAGTTTTGGCTGACTAAATGATATAGTTGCAAAGGTATGCATTCTGCAATGTATTATACTGAATATACAGAGGTCCCTTGCTTTTAATGGATTAATTGATGATATTTTGCCTTTTCTATGGTGCAAAGCAATATGTACTCGGTGGCAAAATTTACTTCACATTTTGAAATTTGATCTTTTTGTGAGATAATGATATGTAGTACAATATTCTGATATTCTCTTGTGATGCTAAATAGAGACAGTGAGCCTCAGATTCCAGACACTAGATGACAAGGGTAAATAACCAATAAGTCCACATATATATATCTATATATATATCTATATAGATATATATATATATACCATATATTTACAGGCCCTTAAAAATGATGGGGAGGAGGAATTTAATTATAATGAATAAAAAACACTTTGGCACAGTTGAACATAAGTGCTCGAAACATTTTTAAGGTAGGCTATGCTAAGCTATTATGCTTGGTAGGCTAGGTGTTTTAAATGCATTTCACCTTGATAAAGTTTCAATTTATCATAGAATTTTAGAGGAATTACCCTGTCATAAATTGAGGTAGAACTGTCAAAAGAATGGAAACATTATATAAAATGTTTGGTTTAGTATAAGCACTCAATTTTTTTTTTTTTTGGTAAATCTAGTGATAATTTTGTAGCTAGTTAAGAGACTCAACTTTGACTACTTACATGATTATTTCAAATATAATCAGACCTATCTTATTGATTGAATTAAATTAGTGCCATTAAAAACCAAATAAATTCTCAATTAATGCTAAGTAGAATAACCTCTTTCTTTAGGTTTATGGTAGATTAGGTTTATATTGGGTATATAAAGGCAAAATTGTTTAAGATAAATGTCATTGACTTTAGATCTGAATAGTTATGTAATACTTCCTAGACCATAGTCTTAGCAATATCTGATATAATGTAAGGATATTTCAATGTCTGCTTTCATGTTGCTGTACTTTATATTTAATTTAGTACAGAGCTAAAATAACAGTTAGACTTCTGTGACAAAGATTCAACACTGTCAGATATACTGAGATTGGCAAGGAAATATTTTTCTTTTTTCTTAAAAACAAATTAAATGTATTTCTGATACTCATAAAACCACACAGAAATAAATAATAAATAAATAAATAAATACCCCAGATTATATATTTTAAAAATCAATACTATCTGATTTGGTTTTTAGTGGCCATAATTTAATATTTAGCTATGTATAGGAAGATTAGAGATTAGAAATAAAAGTGACAATAGATATTATAGAGCATATTATATAAAGTATATATAGACCTAAATGAGTCTTTCATGTCCCCAAATCTGAAGTCATATTAATTCACTAAATAAGAGAAAGCAAAAAAGTGAAATTAAGGAGTAAACTGTTCTGGAAGCAACAGTACCCAATACAGGTGGAACTTTTGTCGTGAGCTTAAGTCACTCTTTCTGTACCCATTCTTTTCAGACTTGCAAGAATTTCTACTCACAGCAAGATCTGAAATGACCAAGGTCGTTTTGAACAAGAAATAAAATCAGGCCTAGGATGAATTTTCAATCTGTGTAAGATCCTGGTGTTTACTCTGAGAATAGTTTAAATAATTTAAATCATACATCAGTGTTTGTGAGCTTAAGTATTAATTTCTGTGAGTTGTTTCAGGTGTGGTAATTGAAAATATCAAAGCATTTCAAATTGATAGGTTCATGACCAAGAAAACTAGATCCAGAATTGGTTTGAACAAGATAAGACTTGAAACAAGTAATAGATTTTGCAATTATTTTTTATGAACTCGACCTCTTCAAAAATTGAACTCAAGAAGTATAGAGTTATAGAAACTGGAAAAGGGTGAATAAGGTATTATTTTATAAGAAATAAAGCGAGACTGGGACGCTAACTGTTCACTGCTCATTCAGATTCTCGAAGAATATTGCTGTCATTTGAAACAAAGAGATATTCTCATCATACATACTTTTAGAGAAATTTTCAGCAGAATTCTGCATTGAGGCTACTGTCTGGGTTACAGAGACAGGAAATACAAAAAGTTCAGAATAGTATGCTGACTGGCTTAAAAAGATTGTAATAAATATGTATGGAAAAGCAGTGATGTTTCAACCTACAATCTCTGTTAAGAAAAAATAATAACCACAGAAATGTCCTTAGATTACTTTTCTGTATTGGTTAGTTTGAATAACTGGGTAACTGTGCTGTTATCATGCCTGCATAGTATGTGCATGTATGTGTGTGTATTCATACTGCTAACTAATTACATTCATGGTGATAATGCAATTTCATATCACAGAAAAGAATTTCTGCCTTAAAAAGAATTTTCACATAATTGACCTTATATTATTTTTTTCTTAAACATCTCACCTTTTTATACTCCATGTATTATTTATTTTTAATAGTAGCTGCTGTTTTGGTGCTGATGTCTAGTAAAGTACCATAATGCAACTTAGTAAAAATAAAATAAGCTTACCCAGAAAATGGGGATCGTTGACAAATTTGGCTCAAATCAATTTTGTCTTTTGAAATGTACCTTAGGACACATCTATCTGTAAGTCTCATCTATGGCCAGCAGCATGTCTCACTTGACAATTCCAATACTCAGGGACAGAATAGCTATTTCCGCTGGACTAGAATAAAAGGGGATTGGCATAGTCTCCAGTAAATGTTTTTAATTTTTCAAAATTCCTCTAGTCAGCATTCTCTCTTTGTCCTCAATTTGTTGTAAGAAATTATAGCAACAACAACAACAAAAAAAACAATTTGTGAAATAGCTGTTAAAACCATCTGAAATGGCATCAAGCCCTTAGTATACTAACTATAATTTGAATCAGCAAACTGTGTTTTAGAGGGAAAAAAGAATTTCATCTACTTATATATGACTTTCATTTGCTAAATGAAAATAAAAGTCTCAATTTATGGTTTATTGCATTTTTGCCTATATGCAGCCAAAGCTAACATAAAAATTTCTGCAGGTAATGGTGTTTTTAAATGTAGTTTAAAAATAGTTAATTAAAACTAATATTGAAGATTAATAAAGATAAGATAATATCAAGTTTATTTAAAGTAAGTTTTCCAGTTTAGGAATAATTTCCAATATTGGGATAACTAGTGTATAATTTTTAATATTTTAGGGATACCATATTAAAATTTAATTTATGTATTTTAATTTTAAAGCAGTTTACAGAAAAATTGAGCTGAGACTACAGAACGTTTCCATATAATCTCTGACCTTTGCATATATTTAGTTTCTCCTATTATTAACAGTTTATATTAGTGTGATTGCTGAGCCTATACTGATAGAATATTACTGAAGTCCGTGGTTGACATTAACATGCATTCTTTGTTTTATTCTTCTTATTGGTTATAACAGAAGTATAATGATATGTGTTTCTCTCCTCAGTATCATAAAAAATTTTCACTATCTTAAAGTTACCCTCTTACAGTTGTTCATTCCTCCTTTCATTCTTCTAAGTCCCTGAAAAGCACTGTTCTTTGTACACTCTTCACAGTGCTTTCTTTCCAGTATGCTATGTAGTTGGAATCATACCATATGAAGCATTTTCGAGTTGACTTTTTGCACTTAACAATATGCATTTAAGTTTTATTCATAACTTATTTGTGACTTAACAGCTCAGTTATTTTTATTCACTGAATAAGATTACACTGTATAAATATATTGCAGTTTGACCATTCATCAGCAAAGAACATTTTGGTTGTCTCAAGTTTTGTCGATTGTAAGATTGCTATAAATACATGAATACAAGCTTTTGTGTGGCCATACATTTTCAACTCATTTTTGTAAATCCAGTAGCAAAATTATTGAATCTTTGTTTTATAAGAAATTGTCAAACTGCCTCCAAAGTGATCATCTTGGTTTGTTTCTCACGTTTACTGATCAAGTGTTTTCTGTTGCTCCATATCCTTATCAACATTTGGTGGTGTCTGTCTCTTGGTTTTAGCCATTCTAATAGTTGTGTATAGTATCTGCTTTTTGCTTTTACTTGTAAGCCCTAATGACATTTGATTTGAGCATCTTTTTGTATGTTTGTGACTCTCTGTATATATTCTTTAGTGATATCTTTGGCCCATTATTCATTAAGCTGTTTTCCTATTGTTGAGTTTTAGAAGTTATTTTTTCACAGTCCTCTATCAGTTATTGTCATTTGTAATTATTTTACCCAGTCTGTGTCTTGTCTTTGTATTCTCTTAATAGTGTCCTTTGCAAAGCAGATGTTTTTAATATTTATTAAGTTATATATATGTATCTGCATACATATGCATATCTACATATGTATATATGTGTGTGTGTATACATTTTCCTTTCAAAGATTAGAGTTTTTGATGCTGTATCTAAAAAGACATCGACAAACCCAAGGTCCTGTAGATTTTTCTCCTGTGCTTTGTTTCAGGGGTTATACAGTTTTATATTTTGCACTTAGATCTATGATCCATTTTAAGTTAATTTTTGTGAGCAATGTGAAATCTATGTCTAGATTCTTTTATCACATATGAATGTCAAGTTGTTTCAGCAGCGTTTTTTGAAGCAACTTTCCTTTCTTTGTTGAGTTGCCTTTGCTCCTTTGTCAAAGACCAGTTGACAGTATTTTGGGGGCTCAATCCTAGACTCTGTTCTATTCTGTTGATTGGTAGCATGTATTAACTGTTAGTATATTTTGCTTTCTTGTTCATTAAATAGCACTGTACAGTTAATTATATAATACCATGCAAGATATGCAAAATTATTAATTTTTAATTATTTTAGAATGTGTGTTCTTATGTAGTTATCAATCAAGTAGTTCTATTCATTCTTTTTTAGTTTAAGATAGTGTTTTCTTTGAAAACATATTTGCTAAGCATAAATTAATTTTATAGAAAATCTTGAAATGTCTAAACTAGGAGATGTCCGTAGACTAATGTTTTTCTGCAGATAGATGTTGCTCTAAAATTATTCAGAATAAGGTAAACTTTTGCTTGATTATTATGGTGTTAATAGCAATGATGATTATGATAAGAAGTTATTAAACTATTAGTTTCATGGTACATTTCAAAGATTTTCCTTTATCTTAATCCTTAATAAATGTTTCTAGTCAATTGATTTTCATTATTTATAATGCAAGATATTTGATGATGACTTTTCCTCTAGCCTATGGACTTTGAACAAGAAGAAAAATAATATGTGCTATAAAGAAAACCTTGGGATATAAGCAAAGTCCATGTCAGTTAATAACATTACCTAAGTTTTAGGTGTACAACATTATTTGACATCTGCATGCACTACATCCCTAACAACATCAAAACATTATTTTTATTTTAATATTTTTAATTGAACAATAATTTATTGCTAACAAATGTTAACTAATCATCAAAGCCTCCATAAAGTCAGGATCTTTTTGGTTTTGAATTAATTTTATTGAAGGAACATTGCTTCATAACATTATATAGGTTTGAGGAATGCATCATTAAAAATTAATATCTGAATATAATACATTATATTGCCACCACCATTTCATTTCTTTCTTCACCATATAATTGATCCCTTTTAGCCAATTTAACAAATTACCTTCCTTTCTTTTAACCATTTTTGCTTTTATTGAAATTTTTGTTTAATTTAGTTATTTTTCTGTTTGGTTTCTCTGTTACATATGAGCGATATCATTTCATGTCTGTCTTTCTGACTTTGTCCAAAGCACAATTTCTTTTATGTCTGTCAATGTTCCTGCAAATATAAGGATTTCAAATTTTTGCTAGCTAAGGAGTATTCCATTGTGTATCTATACCAATTCACTTACTTAGTCATCTGTTGAGAGGAAATTAGGTTGTTTCCAACTCTTGCCTATTAGAATTACAGTTGCAGTAAACATAGGGGTGCATATAACTCATTCATTTAGTGCTAGATGTTTAGGATAAATGCCTAGCAGAGGAATAACTGGATCATATGAAATTTCCATGCTCAAATTTTTGAGAATTCTCCATACTGTCATTAAAATGGTTGTACTGATTTACACCACCACCAGTGTAGAGAGTACAGTTTTCTCTGCTTGCTTACCAACTCTTTCTATTTCCAGTCTTTTTGATAATGACCATTCCATAGGTGTGAGATAATATCTTATTTGTTTGATATGCTTTTCTCTAATAACAATAGGTGAAACATTTTTATGTGCCTTTTGACCATCTTTGTCTTCTTTTGAGAAGTGTTAAGATCTCTGCTCATTTTTCATCTGGAATGTTTGCCTTTAACAGTTCATTGAGTTTTATGAGTTGTTTTTATATTTTGTATATTAAATACTTGTTGGATAGATGATACACAAATATTTTCTCCCATTCAGTAGGATGTCTTTTTGTTTTAATTATTATTGATTTGCTGTGCATATTTTTATTTTTATGTAGTCCCATTTGCTAATTTTGGATTATATTTCTCATGTCATGTGAGTTGTTTCCAAAGACATCTCTTAGGACAATGTTAAATTGAACAACTGAAATAAAATCAAGTGTTTCTTCCTCCTTTCTCTTCCTGCCTGACTTCCTCTGCTCACCTTCATTTCTAACTGTACCTTTCCTTTAAAAAAAAAAGAGAATTTGAAGTAGCTGTTGAAATTGTTTAAATAATGCAAAATATTGTCTATAAATGATAAATTATTTCAATAATGTCTTCAGTGTATAAGTAATACTGTGGCAAATTCACTAGAGCATATGATCTCTTCTCTCCATTTGAACATATTCTAAATAAACTTTGGTAAATTAGATCCATGGATATTATATCAGTATATGAACACAGCTAAAAAAAGCAAAGTGCTCTCCTTTCCATGAAATTCAGCACTCTCAAGTATGCCTTTGATGAAATTACTCAAAACACTGAACCATGGAGTATTAAAAAATATTCTGTAGACTACTGCATGAAAGGTATTCTTATGGTGGCTATAATACTACTTATAACACATAAGGCTATAGTTTCATTTAAATAAGAAAACTATTACTTGTGTTGAGAAACATTAATTTATACTGTAGTGAATGAGTTATTTTATATACTTAAGTAGTAAGTAAACTGAACATAAGTAAGCAATTTTAGGATGACTTCACTAAAAGAAATGTGCCATATTATCTGAGGAATAAACAGAAGTAATAAAGTTATAATGTAGTAAGAAATTAATTCCCCGTGGAGCTTTATTGGGTTTCTGTTTTTACATATTTAAATTATACTAATATACTTTTATTGAACCTAGAACTTTCATTTTGTTAGTAATTTTTTAAATATATAAACCATTATTTTTATTCAAATGTACCTGAGTATTTCATATAAGCCCATTTCTCCTTGTAAAGCATAAATTGTATTTTTTTTTCAGTATTTTTAGTACTGGTGGGTACCAGTGGTTACTAAACTTAATTAGATAATATGGATGAATAAAATGGACTTTAATTTCAACTAAGAGGGCATAGAAAAAAATATCCATGTCCCAGTATTTACATAATTTATAAATATTCCCTATTCCCTTGTATTTAGGGTTTTTTTTTATTTACAGCACTAAAATGTGTTCTTGTAAAATATCTTAAAGTATTATTTTCCAAAATAAAATTTAATCAAAATCTTTGATGATAGGAAGTGTTTGTAAAATGGCCTAAGCTTATATCAACCCTTCTATTGCCTGTTTAAAATTAAAAACTAAAAATTCTTAAATGATAAAAATTCAAATTAATTATGAAGATTTAATTGACTTTATTAAAAGGCTCATGAATCCAGCAATATCGTATCTAGCAATTAAAAGAGCTCTAAAAAACTATATAAAATAATATGTTTTTATAGACAGGACAAAATGATGGAAGATAGAATTATTGCAAACTGAAGTAAACTAGCAGATTATTTCATATGACTCAGTAATGAAAACAGTTAGTCTATTGAGATTAGCCAGAAAATTCTACATTGATCAGTTCAGATCACCTTTTGTGATGTGGGGGCGGGTATTGAAACTACACTTAGGTTAGGTGTTAAGTCTTGAAGGATTTAATACAAGAATATCCATTTGGGATTTTCTTTTTACATTTTAGCAAAATTAAAATTTTATCTCTCTCCTTTTGTTTGTATTTCCTGACTCGGTGCATGTTCCTTTCATTTTTTTCTGACACATATTCCAAGTCTATAATATCAAGAATGAAGAAAAAATGAAACAAAATGTGGTTGAAAAATCAAGAGAAGTTGCATGTTGAATGCACCTACAATATAGTATCATTGGATATATGACTAATGATATCCAAAGAACAAATTTTGTTCTTTTCAGTGTAATACTGATACAATATCACTAGTGTCAAGAATGCTGTGAAGTCTCAAAATATTTATGCCTTACGAATCATAATCAAAAAAAATAAAACAATCGTTATCGCTTACCTTCTAATTTGTCTCTAAAATAATTTTGTTTTTGGATATCAACTCAAAGCAAAAATTAATTTTGAGGAATTATTGCTTCTTTGCAAAACAGTACATCCCCAAAGAACAAAGTTTTTCTATATGATAGAAGTGTAGTTGCATCTAAAGAAAGCAATGTCAGTGATTTATGTGGCTGCTTTGAGAAACTAATAGCCTATTAGACATATGCATTCTAGTTTGTTGAAAATATACTACCTAAAGCTCTATTGTAGAGATTATGACTTTGAATATGAAATAAAAGGAATATAAGACATTTTTGGAAATTAAATGCCTCATAAATATTTAGTCAAATAACTTAGAACACTTTTGGAAAGCACAAAAAGATGTTGGTGGCAGAATCTTGTGCCTAGGAGAACAAATGTGAGGCCAGGCTACCTGAGGTTGAATACTGGCTTTGATATGTACTAACTCTATGATCTGGCACAAGTTACTCAATCTTTATGTGCCTCGGTGTCCTTATCTGTACAATGGATATAATGACAGCATATATATTTGTTGTTAGTAAGATTGTATAAGTTAAAATTAGGTACTTATATAAGAGCAATTTTTAGCAAAAGAGTAATTCTTATGTAAGTACTTAAAAAATAAACAAAATAAAGACACGAATTTATGCCCAAAATCTACTGCCCATAAATAGATATAAAATAGGAAGAAAGTTGTATGAATTACCATGAGTAAATATATGCTGGTATTTATGTCACTGAGCTATAGATATTAAATTTCTAAGCATAAATTTATTCAGGAAAATTGAATCCTAAATATAAATGCTAAGTTACTACACTTGATACTATATTAAATGTTATGACTATTAGGAATAAAAGTAATAATGTCACATTTATTTATTGTACCTTCTTTATCTACTATTGACATTAAACATTGGAAATCTTTATTATCTCATTATTCAGTTTCTCGGTTTTCCAAATATAGAAATCAACTCTGATTAATATAAGCAGAATTGAAATTTAAAGAGGTATTTTGAGTAACTCACCAAATTTATGAGGAAATGATCAGAGAGACAGCTAAGCGAACTAAACACTGCAAAATCAGAGAAACAGGAGTGCAGAATTGACAAGACCGGATATTTACTACCACTCCTATTTGGATGACTTCCAAAGTTGTTGTTATGTTTATTATTTTAAATGTAAATTATTTTGATTTATTTATTGAAAAATATTGTATCTTAGCATTACGTAGATTTATGGTATGCATCATGGTGAGTCAACATGTGTATATTTTACAGGAAGTTAAACACCGTCGTGGGCTTTAGACACTGAATGGCAGTGCTGCTATCGCAGAAGTACATTCTGAACTCCCCTTGCTTGTTTGTGACAATCACGGCAGATTCTAAGTTTCAGGGTGAGATACATACACACACACACACACACACACACACACACACACATATATATATATCGCTATCTATCTGTCTATATCTATCTTCTATAGAGATAGATCGATAAAGATAGAGATATTTATATATGATGGGTCAAATTTAGGGCATGGACACTGATCTAGCCATCAAGAGTCACAGAGAGCAATTATCTACACTTTCCAATGTCATTGTAGGCACCAGAAGACTATGTTGTCTCTCAGAAAGTTAAGTTTAATGCTGAGTGGACAAAAACAGCAAAAACCCGCTATTCATCCATCATGACGTAGTGCAGATAAAAGAGCGTAAGTTCTAAGAGGGACAAGATAGGGAGCATTCCAAATTGGATATTACTACCTTGTGATATTATACAGTGTACTAAAATGTTAGGACTATCACTTTTCCTACTGATAGATTCACATGTGAACAATGTCTCAAACTATGTAAAAGTCTGTTGTAAGAACTAATGATCTAACTATGTGAAAGTCATACGTGTCTATTACTTAGCATCTTCAATCTAATTTCCATTGCTTTTACAAAACAAAATTGTAATCATTTTACTTTATATTGATAACTCTTCATCTGTAACCGGTACTGAAACTTTTACATCTTTAGTTGATACTAATAAAGCACTTCAAGCTGGTGTGGGTGGATATTCCTTCCTGTTGAAAAGAGAACAAAACCTTCAACAGGGAGCAGCTGGAAATAACCATTGGAGCGCGGAAAAGCAAATGTGTTATATGGCTTAATCATTTAAATCACAGATTAAGTCAACATAATAGCAGAGAAAATGCAGGAAATTTAAAATGTGCAGCTATAGTGGCAAGCTCATGGGGTCTTTTCATGGGATCAACAGAGGAAATAAACTAAATGAATACAATTTCTTATGTGCTGAGAAAGAAAGAAAGAAAAGGATCCATAAGCACATGTTTTATTTTATACTACAGAATTATTAAAACTTTCTTTACATACAAAGCCCTTATGTAACAAAATACAAGCATTAATTACATAGAAAATAAGCAGTAACAAAAACTATCAACTATTAAACTTTCTTGATATTTCACCAAGTATATATATTAAATAATTAAATAATATGTTTTTCCTCTGCTATCATTAAAAAACTAAAATAGAAAAACGAAAGCTAAAAGCTCCAGGGAAGGTTATGTTTTCCTTAAAAAAATCAAAATATTGATGTATCAGCTACCATCTTATTACACAACCAGAAAATAAATGGAAGACAATCTTTTGAAGCTGAGTTTTTCAAATGATACTGACTCTGATGTGAATAACTGTAGCAATATTAAATTATTGGCTGATGCTACTATAGGCTAACAGCTACTTTAAAATTTCCAAGTTAAAGGTTCAAAGGATACAAGTGCTCCATCCGTCAACATGAAGTCATGTTGAATATAATGATGAAAATATCATTGCTTTGTTGATATAAAAGTTTTATGAGATATAAGAGTTTATGAGATATAAAAGTTTTCTTCCTGTTAATGAATTCAGTAGGGAATGGAGATGAATCTAGAGAGAAATATTTGCTATACATTACTAGAGGGGATACTTTACTGTAGAAATGAATGAGCTCCTTGGCATTTTTAACTATTATTTTAACTATTATTATTGTGAAAATTAATTTATTTGTACAAGCACTTACATATGTATTATTCATTTCGTCTTCGTTGGAGGAATACTAGTTTTATTTTTTTTCCTAACAAAGTGATAACAGTGGTTAAGAATGTTTTTGGAAGACAGCGTATTCTGTCACTATTGGAAATATATGAAGTAATGACACCTGTTTTTAGTCAGCAGTTATAGAAGTTCCAAGTGACAGATAATTTCTTTTTTTTTTTTTAACAAGACAAGAATGAAGTCTATTTTTATCTTTGTTTTCACAGCTCATTTGAGGCAGACTTCAAAATGTTCAGGTCAATGGAAAATCTGATTTTGTAGCATATTTGTAATTTAGAGCTAATTTTCCAGCCAGCATCATCAATTCCACTATCAATTTGAATGCAGATTCATAGAGTATATCTTAAAGAAGTGAGATATGAGCTTATGTATTTACTTCTTTGACTCTAAACTTCTAAGTAGAATACTTAACTATCTTAAAAGGGTTTGATGGAACAGTAATCTGGGCTTTTGAGAAGTCTGTGGGTCACTTTGTTCTTGGACCAAAACCTCAAAATCAGAGACCTAGTAACTCAATTTATAGTCCAGACTTTTTTTTTTAAAAGGTTTTATTATTTATTTTTTTTTGGTATTTCTAGCTAGCTGCATTTTAGGAAGTTTATACCACAATTCAGTCTGTGTGTATTTAATACCATCATATCACCAGCGTTCTAGTGTGCTTTATCAGCACTTTGTTATGCCTTTCCTTTCCTCCTCACTCCCCAACCTTGGTGGCCACAGTCTTGTATCCTGTGGATTTAGTTCAGATTTGTCTAGTTGGGATTTTTACTTCTTTATGTTTCATTTAAGAAAAAAAAGAAATCCTGTACTTTTCTTATCTTTTCTGGCTTATTTCAATTATCATGATCACCTCCAGTTCCACCCAGGTTATTGCAAAGGGCACAATTTCCTCTTTGTTTTAACAGCTGCATAGAATTTCATTGAATATATGTTTATACTACAGCTTCATTACCAATTATCTGTTGACAAGCATTTAGCTTATATCAATGTATTAACTATTGTGGATTGTGCTACTCTAAACATTGGGGAATGCATATTTTGTTATGATTAGTGTTTTTTGTATTCTCTGGGTATATACCCACAAGTGGGATAGAATGATAAGTTTTGTTTCGTTTTGTTTTTCTTTTCATTCTGTTTCAAAAGAAGTTGCACTAATTTACATTCTGACCAACTTTGTAGGAGGGTTCCTTTTTCTCCAAACCATCTCCATAAGTTGTTATTCTTATCTTAGTCTTTTTATAGGCCATTCTCACTGATGTGAGGTGATATCTCTGTGAGGTTTCATTTGCATTTCTCGGATTGTGAGTGATATAGAGCATATGTGTATTTAGGTCCTCTGTGTATCTTCTCTAGAAAAATGTCTATTCAGTTTTCCAGCTCAATTTTTGACTGTTTTGTTTCTGTAACAAGACAAAGAAGCCCATTGTCAACTACTATTCAACATAGTTCTGAAAGTTCTACAAGAAAAATAAAACAAGTAAAAGACATCAAAGGAGTCCAAATCAGAAAAGAAAAAATAAACTATCATTCTTTATAGATAGCATATTACACACAGAAAACACAAAAGATATTATAACAAAACTGCTAGAAACAAAAATCAAGTGACCAGATATAAAATCAATACACAAAAGTCAGAAACTTTCTTATTGCAAACAGTGAACTAGAGGGAAAAAATAAGAAAGAAATTCCTTTCACAATAGCACCAAAAGATAAAATACCTGAGACTATACTTAACAAAGGAGGTGAAAACCTCTACATGGAAAAGTACAAGACATTTACAAAAGAAATCAAAGATACAACAAGATGAAAGAATATTCTGTGTTCATGCGCTGGAAGAATTAGCTTAGTTAAAATGACCATCCTACCCCAAACAATATACAAATTTAATGCAAACCTCATCAAAATTCCAGAGACATTTTTTCAAGGAAATAATACTGAATTCACTGTAGAACCGCAGAAGAATTCAAAAGCCAAGCTATCCTCAGATAAATAGAACAGTGGAAAAATCACACTCTCTGGCTTCATTCTATACTGTAGATTGATTGTCATCAAAACAGTATGGTAGTAAAACAAAAATACACACAGACCAGTAAAATAAGATTGAGAGCCTAGACATAAAACCACATTTATGTGGGCAAATCTACAAATTACCAAGAGCATACGGTGAAAAAAGAAATGTCATCTGCATATGGTGCTGGGAAGAAGGACAGCCATATGCAAAAAAAAAAAAAAAAAAAATTAGAGAAGGAGGCCATATTACATACTAATGACATACACAAATGTTAACTCAAAATGTATCAATGATCTGGACATAAAACCTAAAGCCATGAAATACAAAGAATAAAATGTAGGAAAAAGCTCTGTCATATTACCTGCAATGTTTTTGGAGAAGTTACTCATATGGCAAAAAAACTAAGGTAAAACAAAACAATTGTGACTACATAAAACTAAAGATTCTGTACAGTGAAAAAAAAGGCACCCACTAAATGGGGCAAGGTATTATTACAACATATATCAGACAAGCAATTAATCTCCAAATTATATAAAGAGCTCATGCATCTTAACATATTCCATACTTTATTTTGTTTTATCTGGAAGTCAATAACTACTGTAGTTTCAGACTGTCAAAATAGGATAGAAGACATAAGTACATGCATGTTGAACATAGTGATATCTTTATCATCAATTATTACATACTTATGATATTAATTGAAACCTTATATATATGAATTAGTGGAGTAGTTTAGCAAAGATAATATTTCATAATGATATTAGCTTTTTATAAACTTCCTTATAGGACAAGAATATTTATTGAAGTTAAATTTAGATGGAGCAAAACTCAATTTTTGAAGCAAGTTTGACATTAATTTCAAATATTTTAATATTATACAGAAAAAGAAAATATATTTAAACTCACTTATGAATACTGATGAAAAATAATACATCATGACCCAGATTTTCATGAAGTAATATGCAGTTGAATATTAAGAAATAAATTACTGGTGGGTGTGTAAATTGGTGCAACTTTTATGGAAAGCAACATAGAGATTCCTCAAATAATTGAGAATGGAATTCCCTTATGATTCTATCTTCCCATTTATGGGTACTTATCAAAATAGTGCAAAACACTAATTGGCAGGAATATAAGCACCCCTGTACCTATTGCATTATTTATAATAACCAAGCATTGGAAACTACCTAAGTGTCCATTGTCAGATAAATGAAGATGAGATACTATACAGCCCTTATAAAGATAAAATCCTGTCATTTTTGACAAGTATAGAACTAGAAAGATTATGCTAGGTGAAATAAATCAGGAGAAACACAAATAGTAGATGATCTCACTAATACATGGAATAAAAAAAAAAAAAGCAAAAGAATAGAAAAAAAATTGAATTGGGCATTGAAAACAGAACTGAAGCTACCAGTGAGAAAGTAGATAGAGGTAGAAGCAAGTTATAATGGAGGTTCAATGGATAGTGGTAAAGGACTTGGTGCTTTTGTGGCATGTGTGGTGTGTTGTCCTATTTGAGGAATGGTGAACCTATACATACGGACTTACATTATTTTGTAAACCAAAGTTAATTAAGTGAATGTTGTGTTTAAAAGCTATATTAATATATGCTACAATACATATGAATATTTAAAAAACTACTGGCTTGCCTTAATTCTTGTCTATACCTTTCTTGAAAAACAATATGTTTATAACTTTTAAACTATATTAGATATATATATATATAAAATGTTTAAACTTTTGTAAAAGAGACATAAATGACAAATGACAATCAATAGGTAAATATCACTGATAGAAAAATTGTTATTAAAAATTGAAAAGATAACCCAGTAAAAATATGAGACAGATTACAAAAAATTATGAGGTGTTAATAATAATTTTTAAAATACCATCTTTTCTCACTTATTAGACTGATCAAATGTCAAATATTTTACTGCATTTTCCATTGGTAAAATTGTGGGGGACAATTTCTTACTGTGAATTTGCAAAATGAACAAAGCCAAAAGGTTATGGAAGACTAGATAGCAAGAATATATATATATATATATATATATATATATATATATTCCTTTATCTATTGATCCAACAAGCACACTTAGAAAATCTAATCCAGAAAGGGATGGCAAAAATATGAAATTTTTATGTGCAAGATTTACTGTGACACTGTTAACAAGAGAATGGAAAAAATCCTACCATTCAACAGAGAAGCATAAGGACAACTTTTTATTAGATATTGAGAGCTCTGTTGAGTCATCTTTCTGTTGATAATGTTAGAAGAATGACACCTCAACTGTTAATATCTCAACACAGGTTTAAGTCTGCATCTTCAGTATTCTCAAGGAGGAAATAGATTGCAAAAATTTAAGTACTTCAGAAAGCCAAAAATTTTGTAAGGCAGTGTATCCAGTAAGACATATGGCTTGAATTTTTCAATGTCAAGAAAAAAAGGAGGAACAGATTTCCATATATAGAAAAAAAAGAAATATAATAATCAAATTCAAAGTGTTACTTATTTAGAACTAATTCAAACAACTTAACAATACAAAAATATTTGTGAAACAAGATGTCTACATCTGTTATGCCACTATAACAAACATCAAAAACCAACTAGCTTATAAAAAAATCAGAAATTCAGTCCTCATAGTTCTACCTGTTGAGGTCAACAGGCACTCCTGTCTTAAATGAATCTAAATGTAGGCAAATTAAAAATAATACATACTTACAAGGCAAGCCATGGTATGCCCTGTCCCTCGAGTAATAAATTTATTTTCTTTATGAGGTTTATAAATCACTTTGAAGTATCCCTATCCTCATATAGTTATTGGATAATAAATTATAATTTTATCATAAATATATATATGATCAAATTCTTTTTGAGTAATCCTGGTCTTGAACTGAAGATGTCCTATATATTCTATTTTAAATTGTTGCATTTCCAGTTTCTCGGAGAAATAATATTTTAATGGTAATATTAAATTCAAGGGATTGGTAATTTATATGCTTATACCCCATTAAAATAGGTACAACATTTATAAGTTTGCCCAAGGGCCCTAAAAAAATAGAAAATATTTGAAGAGTTGTTAGAACTATAAATTGTTAAGTGGTTGCTATGCAACAGGTAAGATGTTTCAAAATATATATATTGAAGAAACTTTGATTTGCAAAGTAGTAAAAACTCACACGGGTAGGTTCATCATTCATCACACATATGGCAACACAGATACCCATCATCAAATTACCTTAAGTTCTTTATCGCTGTCCATGGGACCCTTACCACCACTTGCTCCCACCACCATCCCATTCCCCATTGGTAACCTCCAATTATTGTCAGTATCCAGGATTTGTTTTCTTTTTGTCTGTTCCTTTGCTTTGTTTCTTTAATATTTCATATATGTATGAGATTATCCAGTATCTGTCTTTTTCCTTCTGAGTTACTTCAGTTAGCATAATCTCTAGTTCCATCCACATTCTAGCAAATGACAATATTTCATTTTTAGAGTTGTGTTTTATTCCATTATATAGGTAAATCACATCTTTTTTATCCATTCATCTGACAATTGGTGTGTAGGTAGTTTCTAATATTTGGCTGTTGTAAATAACGTGACAATAAACATAGGGGTGCATATATCTCTCTTAATTAGTGTTTTGTAATTTTTCAGTAAATAGCAAGCTGTGGGATGATGAGATCATATGAGATTTCCATTGTCAATTTTCTGAGGAGTCTCTGTATGCATCCCATAAAAATTGCATGAACTTACACTCCGAAACAGAGTGTAAAAGTGTTCCCTTTCTTCAAAATCATCACCAAAATGTTTGTTTCCAGGCTTTCAGATAAATGGTGTAAGGAGATATCTGATTGTTGTTTTGATTTGCATTTCCCTAATATCAAGCTAGGAAAAACACTTTTCACGTTCCTTTTGGCCATCTGCATATGTCTTCCATATAAAAATGTCTATCCAATTATTCTGCCCAGTTTTTTTATTGGATTGTTTCTCTGTTGTTAAGCTTTATGAGTTATTTACATATTTGGAATATAAAGCCCTTGTCAACTGTATGGTGTGCAAATATCTTCTCTTAGTATGATGACTTTTCAGTGTGGTGATAGTTTCTTTTGCTGGACAGAAGCATTTAGTTTGGTGTAGTCCCACTTATTTTTGTTTCCCTTACTGCTAGAATTGAGTCCCCAAGAACCTCACTAATGTCGATGTCATGGAATGTATTGAGTATATTTTCTTCTAAGAATTTTATGTTTTTTACACTTACATCTAAGATTCGAATCCATTTTAATTAACTTTTGTGTATGGTGTTAAACTGATCTTGATTCATTCTCTTGCAGGTGTCTGTTCAGTTTTCCTAGCACCATGTGGAAAAGACTTAACTTTCTCCATCATGTGTTCTTGACTCCTTTGTCATAAATTAACTGACCAAATATGTGTGAGTTTATTTCTGGTGATTCAATTCTATTCCATTGATCTGTGTCTCTCTTTTAGTTCCTGTACCATACAAATTTGATCACTATCAGTTTGTAATATAGCTCAAGATATGGAAGTGTGATACTCCTACTTTTGTTCTTTTTTCTAATAATCGATTTAGCTCTTCAGCTCTTTTTTGATTCCACACAAATTGAAAAATATTTTCCATTTCCTTGAAAAATGGTACAGGCAAGACATTCTAATTTACACACGTGAAAATAAAATGTTTCACTCTTTTGCTTTCTTACATGTAGCATGATCTTGAGTTAAAGTTACTCTGAGAATTCTGTAATGATTGTGTGAATCAATAAGATCATTAGCATTCAAATACACCTATGATAATATCCCCAAGGTATTTAATTTATTAAATAAAATAAACTACAAATTGAGATGGGGCAGTGAGGTATTGAAATTTTGTCATCTGGATGGAAAAACTTTCTTTGAAAATGTCCTGCATTTTGTCATCTTATTGTTAAACATTTGCAAAAAATTCAAGTGGTCCAGCAGTTCTTTTAATATCCAAAGCAGTAAGCTATAAGTATTTATTATCAAGTTTGTGACAGATATCTTGTATTATGTAATGTATATGTATTGTTTGTTTTTGTTTATTTTGTCTACAGATAAAGAGAGTAAATTGAGACTCATATACCTCTGAGAAAAACTTTCATAGATTTTTTTTTTTTAAGATCCAGTCCTACTATGTCTAAATAATCTGAAACTTGGTATGACTATCTTTCATTTGTTTCTTTTTGATGGGGAGTTCTTCCTGTATTATACCCATTTCCCAATCAGGCAGATAAATATGTAAATGTCTAGGTTTCACTGTGAAGGAGCACCAATTATGTTCTAATTCCTGCATAATATACATATTGAGAATAAAGACAGTTAAGATGCCCTTCTTTCAAGAGTAGCAGAAAGTCTTATTATCCACTTTATCCATGTTCTCAGGAGAAGTTTCAGTTTGAATAAAAGAGCGGTACAGAAAAATTTTAAAGGGAAAACTTGCTGGAACTTACAAGGAACAAGAGAAGCCTCTGGATACTGATAGCTACTCTGTAGTACACCAATCTTATCACATTTCTCCAAACGTCAGTTTGTCTCATTATGCTAGAGGAAACAGGGAGTAATTTTACCCTGTGTCCATGATTAAACCAAAATTATAAAATGAGCATTATTTCTGATCTTTTCTAAAGTATGCATTCTCAATAGAAGCATATCACATCCATGGAGAAGGCAAAAATAACTTTTGTTTAATGTATAAAACACTGATATATAAAAAAGACAAACAGATATACAGTGTTTCTGCAACATTAAAATATTATTGGAAGGAATAAGATAAAGTTCAACAAGCATCTTTAGGAGGGAGAGTGTAATGAAAATAGAAGTTTAAGAAATTCTGATCTTCAGGTTACTGGGTTTTAGCTGACTTTCCTGGAAGTTTCAGTTTTTTAATTCCATTTTGATAAATTCTGGAGGTTTTAATTTGCCCTTGTTTTATGTAGAAAATATTTAAGCTATGAGAAAATGTATCAAGGGTATCCTATAATAGCAAATATATGTACATATATATACATATATATTGCTGTTCTGGTTATCTTTATAGTTACTTAGGCAGAGATAGGTAGCATTTGAAATCTCTGACCTTTCATATATAAAGTAATTCCCAATTCCATTGTGCTATAGTTTAGCTTTTCAGGTAAAACAATTTGATGTGACTTGTTTAGCAGCGCCATTTTCATGCATCTGACAACCTCCCCTTTAGACACCAGGATAAGATGAGAATCAAGAGTAGAATTAGACTGTTATTTTGTATATAGTTTATGAATACAAAATTTCAAGTATTAAATAGTTGTTGAAATTTATTTGACAAATAGTAAATTTTTTCATACTTATTTAGAACGTTTTCTCATTTAAAGAAATATACCAAAATCCTATGAACAGAAGGAATACAAACTATTTCTTACTATTTTCAGTGAATACTTATAGGCATGTTTAGGCATGTAAACAAATAATGATAATACCATTTGGATGGAGCTGTAATAGATTATAACCAAAGAATAACTACAGCACAAAGAAGGGATTAATAAAAGACGTTCCATAGAAGGTGACAATTGGATTGAATCTCCAGAGAAGTGTAGATAATGTCTTGGTAAACAAGGGATAAAAGTACTTTTCTATTAGAAGTTAAGAAAAAAAACAAACATGTGGGATGATACACACACACACACACACACACACACACACACACACTCCACTATTAAACAAAAGACAAAAAGCTAATTTATTCCTGAAGGTGTGAGGAGTTCAGAATGGTGGAAGCAGATAGACTAAGGATTTGGTATAGTTTCCTTGAAATGGGATGGTGAGAAGACACTTGATTACACATCAATGACAGTGTTGTAAGAACTGGATGAGTTTTACTCTGTCAACTGTGGGAAAATTAAAATTGCTTTTAGTAGAAAATAAGCCTCAACTCATTTTCTTTAAGAAACATAATACCCTGGTAGTGTAGTTCAGAATGCATTGAAAATAATGGCCTATTAGAAGTAGAGGAAGAAATTTGAGTAATCCCAGTTTTGTGGCTGATGTGATGTGGTGACTATTCCCAGTAAGGGGTAGTGCTTAGTGTCTCAATTTTAGGGAAAAAAATTGATTTAAATTATAGGTGGTGATTCCAATAAAGAAAGTGAATAAAGTTACCCAAGAAAAGGTACAAATAAGATGAAATACTCAAAATAACAGAACCATAGGAATTTACCTAATTGAAATACATGGGAGTAAAGTTGACGATGCCATTTGGATAACTATCTGCATATATCTAAATTTGAATTATATATTATTTTAGATGAATTACTTTCATAACAATGAAATTTACCAGATATTATTATTTTAAATAACAAATTGGTTACATAACAGTGTGATCTTTATCTCCCCTATTGGTTGTAAATTTGCTTTTGTGAAGGTCTAAAGATATCCTAGGTTGATGTCACTAAACATTTTCACAATACTAAAACTTTATAATTACTTTCTTATACAACCCTGTTCTATGTGAACCAAGTTCAGTATTCAGCCAGGCAATGATTTCACTCACAGCACACACTAGAAGATGTATCAGCCTCTCCTTTGACATGTTCTTCATACAAAAGTTATTGTAACCCACTTTTTTTTTCAGATAATGGAGTACCCACTTTTCTTTTACTTATGACAGCTCTCCTCAATGTCTCTAGGTTGTCTATACATATTCAAAAGGAGGCTATTCCAGAGATTCAAAAGTGTTTTGCCTTCTTCCTGATGATTAACAAAGCTTCCTAGAACAGAGTAAAATGAAGATAAACAATCTCTGGCAGTCTATGAGACATTCATCTGCTATAAATAATCCTGTGTTTTATTCACCAGGGTTAGAATTCAGTGTAACTTTAGTTAGTAACAGCTTTGTTAGTCTCTAAGTCACAATTTACTTCTCTATAAATACATGCATCAGTATCTGCCCTATTTATTTTATATACTTCAAATATTTCATGATAAACTTCTATGAAAATACTTGATAACAAACATAGATTACTATCAAAATATTAGGAATTTTTAAGCCAAACAAGTTTTTTATATTTTATTGACCACAACTTTATCAGTGAATAGCATATTCTATTTTCTCAAAAAATAATCTTGCATAGAATACTCTTTCATGAAACTAGAATCCTATGACTGGTTAGCTGTTTTTAATTTATTCTGAAGAAATTGAGTCTTTATAATAAAATCCTATTTTTAATTTTATGATTTTATAGCAGTATTTGTAACTTCAGAAGCTATTCATATTCATCAGTCAATTTGCATATCTGTTTAATATTCTTTTGCTTTGCTACATTTATTGTAACATGCTATCTAAATTACCAGCTCGATTTTCAAAGTGTTGTAAGTGTGTAGTTAGAGGCAATGATATTCAGTAGCACCTACACAAAGAAATCAAAATATTTTCAGAGACACAATTGAAGCATCATGTGCTATGGGACTTGTAGTGCTATCATAATTGTTTCCCTCTGCTATAGGTGCTATGAAAAATCAGATTGCCTAATAATTTGAACGTAATGCTTGGTACCTTCTGTTTCACAATCTCTGTTACCATTAATTCAGCTCCTTTAATTTTTGTTCTCATTATCATTATTAAGTAGATTTCCAAATCTTCTCTCTATTCCTAAACTGGTTAAAAAATGTAGAAGATTAGTAAAGAGAGAAAAATTTGTGAATTTGATCATTTATTATTATTGTATTTTGTATCTTTATTTTTCAAACAATCACATAAAGGTAAAATTTACAGATGGTGAAAAATACAGATTTTAAGTGTATAAGGTTTTCAGTACATGCATACACCCAACTAATAACTACTCCAAAGAATATAAAGAACACTGCCATCACCTTAAAATTTTTCCTCATGGCCCAACTCCATAATCAACAACTATTCTGCTTTCTAAAATAATAAATTGATTTCATCTCTATTAAGCTTTATTAAATGGAATCATATGATAATATTTTTATGTTTTATTTATAAATAAACCAGATATGTGTAATTATCTTTTTGATATCTATTTTATTTATTTCTGCATTGTTATTTTATTCCTTTATTGATGCTCAGTTTTTCTTTTTTTTAGAGTGATATTATTTTTCTAATTCTTTAGTTGTATTCTTAGATTTTTTTCATTTGTGATTTTTCTTGCTTCTTGAGGTAGACCTCTATTGTTCTAAACTTACCTTTTAGTTCAGTTTTTGTTTCATCCTATAGATTCTGATAAATCATGTGTTCATTTCTATTTTTCTCTGCTTATTTTTTTAATTTAACTTTGATTTCCTCATTGACCCAATAGTTGTTTAACCACATCTTGTTTATTCTCCATAAAACCCTTTGTGGTTTTCCCCTCCTCTACTTCTGTTTGTTTTCTAGTTTCATACTATTATGAGTGGAAAAGATACTTGATGCAATTTTAGTTTTTATAAATTTATTAAGCTTGTTTGTATCTTAAGTGGTCAATCCTTAAGAAAGTTTCACATGCATTAAAAGAGGTGTAATTTCTCTTTGGACAAATTGCTCTATTAATATGTACTAAGTCTATGTCATCTAATTTGTCATGTAAGGCAATTTTTCGTAGTTGATTTTCAGTCTCAGTGATTTGTCCTTTGCTATAAGTGGGGTGTAAATGTTTCCTACTATTACTGTGTTGCTGAAAATATCTTTCCCTTTAGGTCTGTTCATATTTAATTTAATTGCTTCTATGTTTCATATATATGTATATATATATACACTTATATATACATGCACACACACATAGATATGAGTATTAAGACTTAAGACTTCTTACTGTATTGATATATATTGAAATAGTTTTATTATATAATGTCCATCTTTGCCTTTCACTAACTTTATATAGGCTGGAAGTCTATTTTATCTGATACAAATATAGCAATTCTTGGCTTTTTTAATTATTTGTGGCTTGGAATACTATTTCTATCGATTATTTGAAGTCTACTTCAGCCTCCATAGGTTAAGTGAATCTTGTAACCAGAATATAGTTGGACTAGTTGCCTTATGATTCTAAATTCAGTCTATTTACATTAAGTTTGTGATCAGTCACTAGAACAAATGTAAGCACTCTAATTTCCCAGTCTTGGAGTTCTATGAAGTCCCTCCTTTTGAGACTCATATGCAGGCTTCATTACATAGGCATGGTTGAATAAATTATTATCCATAAACATCTGAACTCATCCTAACAGTCCCTCTCTCCTGATTGGATATCTAGGGCTGGGACTTGAAGCTCCCATCCTCTAATTGCATGGTTGAGTCTCCTAGAAAACCAGCCCCTAACCTGAGCTGCTTCACCTCACTTACATAATAAAAAAATTCTTTATTGCTATTAGCACCTAGAAAATTACAAGAATTTGGTGAACTGTGAGTTTATAAATGTGGAGACCTAATATATATATATAAGAAATATATTTTGGCTATTTCATAACCGAATATGTATTTCTTGTAATCATAAAGTTACTTATTTGAAACTTTAAAGAGATTTCTTTGAAATACTTTTATTTCTTGAATAAAGATGTAAAGCTCACAGGAAAGCTGAATATGATGTCTCTAGCTATAGTAGTCATAATCATGAGAGAAATATTAACATAATAGTAAATGTACTAATTTAATAGTCTAACTGTGGGATTGTTAAACCAACTATATAACTTTTTATGCTTCCATATGCCAATAAGAAATGACATAATCTAAATTCCTGTTAGTCATATTTTCTGTTACTTGCAGTCAAAAGAATGCCTAAATAATTTGCGCACCATTTTGTTTATATATTTGTGATTGTTATGCTCTCTGCTTAGAATTCACTTCTATTCATCTTTTTTAAGAATATTCATTAAGGCTTCAAAATTCAACTATATTGTCATAACCCTTATTAAGTTCTCACTTATTTTCTACAATGAAGGAATAAATCACTTCATACTATCTCTTGCCTCTTTCAAAAGTCACTGTTCACACACAAATATAGCCTAATATATTTATTTGTAAGTAGTGATTAGTTTTATTAATTTTAGAATCATCTCTTCTAGGTGAATATATAATATAATACCATTCTTGTTGTCAGTGTTTTCCTTGATGAGGCTAAAACATGATACTCAAAGTTGTCTCAGAAATCTTCTCCTGTAACTTACTCCACTCTGATGTGAATTGCAAAGGACAGTGAAGGACAGCCCCAGAGGCAAAGGAGAAGTTCTGATTCCTATCCCTTAATTAAAAATGTCATCTGCCACTGTCTGTGACTCCACCCTTTTCCTAATAAAAATATGGTCTCTTGTCCTATTTTCTAGAAGAACGTAAAAAAGGGAGTTACTTATCTACATTTTTAGAAAAGAAGTTGGGAAGCTCTCCACTGCCATGTGGAGACCTCCTTCCTCTCTACCCTGAGACAACAGGTGCTCTTTCCATACACAGCAAAGGATATAAACTATTGGTTTGTCCCATATACCTCAGATTTTACCTCCATGTAAATTCTCCTCATATATGTTATTATTAAATCTGGGCTCTTCTCTTACTAATCATGCCTGATATTAATTTGTTCATATATCTGGCCTGTGAAAAACCTCAGCAAAATGGGGGCACTTTTCCTTTGATCCCCACAGTCTCAAAGTATATTATTCTTTTTAAAGGACTTGTTAGGACTTCCAACTTTAGAGCAAATCAACTAAATACATTTATATTCAATATTTCCTGAAAATATTTTAGATTTATTAATGTTTCATTATTTTAAGTAGTCCTTCAATTTTTTTAGTAGGAACACAACTTTGAAATAGAATTATAAAATTGTATACAGCAATTTCTAGTTTTAGCTTAAAATATTACATATATGTTCACTTGAGTTGAATTAAAACCATGCCATCCTATTAAATTCATGAAATAAATATCTCAAAAGACAAATTAATTCATTTTTAGTTTCAGCTCTTGTCTTATAAAGGTATTATAAAGAGATTTGTACAAATAGAGGCACAACCAAAATAGTCAACAGGCAAGAGCTAGAGCTTAACCTTCTCTCCATAGACACAATAAAATCACATCTAAATACAAACTACAGCTTTCTAAAAAGAACTGAGAATGAAAAAAAAAAAAAAATGAATAGAGGCCCTAAGGAAACTCTCATTGGCAGGCAGCAAGTACAGCTGGATGCAGTTTGATAGGAAATTGAGGCATAGGGAGAGGTGAAGCTCAAACCAAATAGATACTTGGGATGTCTGAGGAAGAGCAGGTCCTGTGTCAGCAGAAGCCCCACTGGGAGAGCAGGGACCCAAATGAAGCCAGACACCAGAGAGAAGACCCCAAAGCCAAAGTCAAAATCACAAGAGCAGTACCTGAAACCTGAAGCTGGGAGGGCAAGCCCTGAGTAATCTGTGAGCCTGCTTCCACTTTCTCCAGGGACTAAGAGAGAGAAGAATGCTGTCTGTGAACCCTCACCAGACTTTCAAAACAATGATCTTGGTCCTCCCAGCCTCCAAAATTGCTACTAAACCTTTGATATCTGAGGGAAGTCTTGGACAGTGACTTCAACCAACATGAATAAAGAAAGTAGCTATTTCCATGCTATGTTCAACCTTATAATTGCACATATACTTTATGAAGTGCAATCTGGAGTGAGAGTTAGGAGAAAACTTGGATGGCAGTAAAAGAACTCAAAATTTTAAAAAAGAAAGACAAAAACAAGATGATCTCACTTATATGTGGAGTATAAAGAAACAAAACAGAGGACACACTAAACAAAACCAACCCTTAGGCATTAGCAATAGAACTGAATTTACCAATGGGGAACAGGGTAAGTGTTGGGAGCAAGTGATGATAGGTTCCAATAAGGACCTCTGGTAAATTGGTAATAGGCTGGGTGTGTTTTCACATATTTGAGGAATTGTACATATGGATTTATATTATTTTGTAAATTAACATTACCTCAATAAACATTAAATGATAATAGTTGGAGAAAACTTGAAAAAGAATAATGGATTTGAAATTACTTTCCTCCACATCCTATTAAGAGAATCATTGTGAATCTATATTGTTATATTGCTGGCTTTTTAATGAACAGATTAAGTTTTAAAATAAAGATGTTACCTATGCATGTTCTATATTTTCACACTTAAAAATCTATGCAATTAGCATACCTTCATTTTTTTTCATTTTTTAATTTTAAATAATAGCAGATTGTTTATTGAAAATTTGCAAAAATTAGATAAAAAATTACCATATACATTTCAATTGACTTGCCTTGATGTTTACCTCTTGTATAGCCAGAGTAAAATGATTAATACTAATAAATTAACACTGACCAATACTTAAACTGAAACATAGACTTTATTAAATAACACTAGTTTTTTTCACTGATGCTCTTTTTCTGCCTTTTTCTTGCCTACCTGAGATTCTACTATGTGTTGAGTCGTTATATACAAAATTACTTGTATGCCTTTATTTTGTCCTACTTCACAGCCCTATATGGTAAAGAATTATAATAAAAACTGCCTTTACTGAATACTTTCTATGATCTGGACACTTTTCAAACACGACAATACTAAGATGTGAAAAACATTTCTCATTTTACAACTGAGGAATGTGAGGCTAAGAAAGATCACATATATTGTCAATGTCACATAGCCAGCAATTATCATAGATATGTGAAATCTAAGTGATCTAACCTTCTAACTGGTATTTTTATTTCTAATAATTTATATTAATATATTTGTACAGCTTCTCAATATTAAGAATGTAGTCTTTTGAAATCCCACACTAAATATTTGTATATCATTGATATTTTTCTGTAATAAATTCCTAGAGTAGACTTTCTAAATCAAGTATTTTAAAATAATAAAGCTTCAGCGATTGTGTTTTTGTAAAATAAATTTAAAAATCTCTCAAAATGCTTATTAGAGTGCTACAGCTTCTCAAATTCAATTTTGTGATAGTAAATCCAGAAATAAGAATTACTCATTTGTTTAACATAGCTTATTTGAAAGTTTATGGATCCAATTATTTGCGTATTTTCTATGATCAATACTCTGAGCATACATTAGAATTCCTTTAGTGAATACAACATAATCTTTACAGTCACATAAGCTGAAGGCCATATCTTGTCTACACAAGATGCTTTCCTTTGGTGATTTGGTAAACTGTTTCATAAATCACAATGCTATAAGCATAATAATGCACTATTGTTATAAGCTTGTGTAGTTTTATTATTTTAGTGAGCTGTTACAAAATATCATATTAGATAGTAAATTAAAATATCTTCATGGAATATCTCAAAATGTTGTACCTACCACCACTAGTTTTATAATTTTTATTACTATTACTCTATACTATAGTGATGAATTTAAACTTCTGCGCTTAGCTTCTGCACTTTCTACATTTCAGGGAATGTTCTATTCAATCAAACAAAACTTGTTCACACCCAGTACCTTGTATATACCTACCAGCCCCATTTTATAAGTGAAAAAAATACTTAAAATATTAATATGCCTAAAATTTCTTGGCTGATTTAAATCACCAATTTTCATAGTTCATATGCTAGCACTTTTCACTAAGGTATAGATGTATCTCGGCTTTATGAAAATTATTACTAATGGTTAAATTAAATAAACTCATCTCAGAGTACGATAATTTACAGTGTATCTTATGACACTGAAAAGAGTAAATATAGTACTGAATATTTCAAATGCTGTGAAATGTTCATAATCATTTTTGAAAAGTTAATTTCCTTTGTTCCTTTCTCCCACTTTGGCTACCAATTAGTTTATTACATTCTCATTCTAATATCAAGCTTGTTTTTAAAAATTATTTTTTCCTCCGTATTTTATGATTCAATTCACTGCAGTAGAGCTTTCACCTCTGACACACTGTTAAAATGTCTCACCTGGCACTATTGGCCTCCTATTGGTACACACACTCCTGTCAACCTCTTCATTATCCTTGACATCATTCTTACATGAAAAACTCAAATCTTCTCTATTGGTATGTAATACATTGTTCCACTCACATTATCTGTCGTCATTGCTTTATTATCTGTTCTAATAAAAAGTATATAATTTATGTTGGTTATTCTCAAAACAAAAATGAATGAAAATTAAAGAGAACGGCAAAATACCTCGCACTTTCACTCACATTTCAAAATATATCGATGATTTTCCATATTTGATTTACCTATCTCAACCTTTCATTATTAGGTTGTTTAAAAATTATTGAAGTATTTTTCTAATCTAAGACATATCGCTATACCCTGTGTATTTCAATATATATCTTTGAGGCATCTGGATATTTCAATATATTTAAAGTACAAGGATAATTTAATATAACCACAATGTCTTTACTTAATAGTGTCTAGAACTAATTCAGATATTCCCTTCACTATTGTGTGAATATTTGTGTCTCCACCAAATTCATAATTTGAAATTCTAAGCCCCATATGTGATGTCAGCTGTAAATGAACTTTGAGACGAGATTGTCATGATGGGGAACCCTCATAAATGATATTAATGCTCTTATAAGAGTTCCCTTATGTGAGGATATAAGAAGTTCACAACCTGGAAGAGAGCCCTGACCCAACTTTCATGTTCCAGAACTGTGAGAAATAAACTTCACATTGGTTTGTAAGTTACCAAGTCTAACATTTTGATATAATAACCTGAATTAACTAAAACAAATAGTGATAAAATCATTTCTATGTTCTGCTCAAAGCCTTCAGGACACTTACCACTATCACTAGAATGTGGTCTAAATTGATAGTCATTGTCTATTTGATTTATATTATTTCTCTCCCACCAAATTCATTAAGAATCATTATCTTACTTAGATATCTTCAAGAAACAATGGTCCTCCTTCTCTAGAAATACATTGTCCATTATGATATCTACTAGTCACAAATGGCTATTGATTACTCAAAATATGATCATAAAATTTATATATTCAAAAATAATTTGTCTATAAATGAAAAATAAGTGAATAAATGTGTTGACATACCACATTTGATGGTACAAAATTAGTATGAGTTATTTTGTTGTTGTTGTTGATAACATGCTATTATTTTGGACATGATATATAAATTAAGGCAAAATTAAAATTTAATGCAATTTAAGTACTTTAATTTTCCCTTTTTTTAAAGGAAAGGTTCAGGCAGGAATGAAGGAGAGTAGGCAGGCAGGCAGGAAGGAAGAGAAAGGAGGAAGAAGAATTCAATTTAATTTTATTTATGTAGTTGTTTTAATTGATTGTCTCTCCCAGATCTGAGACACAAACCCGGGTCCTTAGAACATACATGGATTGCATTCCACTGGAGGTAGCTAACCTAATTGCTATTCTACTGGACTCTACCTTTTTTGTTTTTTAGTGTGAATACTAGTAAATTTTAAATTATGGATATGTCTTACATTGTAATTATAGTGGGCAGAATATTTCTAGAATAAACTTAATAGAATAAACAGAGTAAACTTAATTCTATTTCAGAAAGCTTTCTCTTTCTAATTATCTTCTCTTTCAAATATGCTCCATTCAAACTTCACTTGATTCTTTTATTACCTTCAGATTTTAATTCACTTTATGTTTTCTCAAATGCCTATGTTTAATCAATCTAAATGAAACCTGCTGCCTCACAAACTTTGCCTTATTTACTCTTTAGAGCAGGTGGAATCATTAGAATCTGAAACATGCTCAAATACTTGGATACTTGGATCAGGATCAGATTGAGGCTATTTTAAGTGGAACAGTTTATTCAAGTATAGTCCAGAGTATGATATCCCCTAATATTTTCAGTTACTAAAATTGTCAAGGGAAACTAAAAGGAAAATAGGAAATTTTGAAAGAAGGAAGGAATCATCAACTATATGAGTGTAATGCCTACCATTTTTCTAAATTATGTATAGGAATATTGATCAAAATTAACCCAAGGTCTTGGCAGTAACTTTACAGGTCATCAGAAAGCATAGTAGCTATTCTCTTCTGTGAATATTTAAGAATCTACTATGATATTCTTGTTTGATCTTTGATCTCCGTGTTCAAGGAGCACAGAGCGCCTGCCTGGGAACCTTGCTGCACTGACAGCTGCAGTGAGTTAGTTCTATCCACTCAGTGATTGACAGAACTCATGCAGGCTGATTGGAAACTTGTTCCCTCACTCCCTCACTGGGTAACTGAAGAAATGGAGATGCTTACCCTACCTCATCATGTAAAGTTTAAGTCTCTGTGCTCAGTGGAGCACAGTGGACCTCCCTGCTATCCTTCCTGCTATGGAGAGCTGGGTTGAGTAAGTCATATCTTCCCAAAATAAAAAAACATGAAGCTCTCTGCAAACTTAGGGCTCAACAGAGTGAGTTAGAGACCACTGTGAATTTGCTCCTTGGTTTGGAGAGTTTCCTGTCAGTGGTCCTCAAGAGAGAAATTGACTCCTGACCTCACAGAAGCCAGATGACTTCAATTGAAACAGTATGGTCTACTATAAAAGATTATTCTTGAGAGTGGAACCAGCCCTTTCCCAACTGAAGTCAAATGTCTGCCACTAGTAAAATCAGGACCCAATACTATCATACAGAAGGAAAACTAAGGTAAAAGAAAAAGAAAGTCACAGTACTGAATTCGAGGTAAAAAAGAAAGCAATGCCAAATATGTCACCCCCCCAAAAAAAAAAGTAGATATGACCCAGAAATAGGAAAAGGTCAGTACCTCCCCAGAGAACTCCAAGACATTAATTGGGACAATGTAAAGAATTCCAAATAATAGTTATAAAAATGTTGAATGAGTTGCAGCAGCCACATGCAACTACTCAAAGGCAATTGGAAGGCTGCAAACAAAATGAGATTAGAGAGAATGTTTCACCAAGGATATTGAGCCACGAAGAAAGCAGAAATACTAGAGATAAAAGATGCAGTCAAGGAATTGAAGATAAAAATGAAAATATCCATAAACAGACTCAAGTTAGCAGAGGAAATAATCTCAGAAATTGTAGTCATATTACAGAAGCAACTGTCACAGAAGAGGAGAGAAACAAAATTGAGGAAAAATTTAAAAATTCCACAGGAAATACAGAAATTCGAAAAGAAGCAAACATAAGGATAATATATATCCAGGAAGAAGGTAAGAAAGGAAAAGGAGCACAAAATTTACTTAAAGAAATAATAGGAGAGAAATTTCCATATCTGTTACAAAAAAAAGTAATCATGTAGTTTAAAAAAATAGAGAACACTAAATATAAAAAAGAGATACTATCAGACACATCATATTAAAACTAGAAAAGCCAACAGCAAAGAAAAACTACTCAAGGCTACTAGGAAAGAAAAACTTTGCCTATAAATGTGCACGAAGTAAGGTATTATCAGATGTATCAGCAGAAACTCTACAGGCCAGCAGGAGTGAAATGATGCATTTGAAATTCTAAAAGACAAAAACTACCAGCAAAGAATAGTTGACCCAGTAAAACTATAATTTATAGGTCAAGAAGCAAAAGTTTTCAGTGATAAACAAAAATTAATGAATGTTTCCATAACAGTGTCTGCCATTCACAAAATTTTCTTGAAAGGGGTTCCACAAAAGGAAAAAGAAAAGCAAGCATCTGTAAACTCCAAAGAATGCTAGCAAAGAGGTGTAAACAAAAACAGAAACAAAGATGACAACAACAGAAGAGACAAAAAAAAAAAAAGATCACTAAAGGGGGAATGAAAATCATGGAATAGGCACAAACATATAAATATAATATAGCATCAGCATATAAAATACGATATTCTAGAACAAAAATGATAGAGATAATTCACAAGAGAGCCTCAAAAACAATCCTTAAGAGATACATAACTGAGAAGTTGACAAGAAGGAAAGAACTAACACCAAAAACCATACAAAAGAAAAAGCAAATAAAAACAAATGGGAACTGAAGCAACAGACATAGAAAACCAACAGAAAGCAAAGGCTCAAATTATAAAAAATAAAGCTCCACTTATCAGTTATCACCCTAAATATGAATAGACTGAGATCACCAATCAGTGCAGTGTGATAGAATGCGTGAAAAACCTGGACCCATTGACATTATGCCTACAGGAAACTCATGTCAGCTCCAAAGACAAACACAAGTTTAAAGACAAGTGCTGTAGAAAAACATACCAAAACTACAGTGATAAAAGGAAATCAGGACTTCAGTACTAATTTCAGACAAGATAATCTTTCACCTAAAAGGGGTATAACAAGGTAAAGTAGGACACAACATTATGGTCAAAGGTGCAGCCATTAAAAAGTAACTATCTTTGACATATATATATCGTATGCCAGATCTTCTGTATATAAAACAAACAAAGTTAAAGGGAGACAATGACACAATGACAGACAAATGCAGGATGTTCTACCCCAACAAAAAGGAATAAATATGCTTCTCAAGTGTACATGAAACATTATCAAGGACACAAATAATCTGGGGACACAAAATATGTCAACAAATTTAGCAAAATTATAATTATAGAAAGCATCTTCTCTAACCACAGGAGGGTAAGCTAGAAATAAAACAAATTAAAAAACTGCAGGAACCACAAAGATGTGGAGATTGAACGACATGCTTCTGAACAATGGATCATGTTAAGCAAAATAAGTCAGAAAGAAAGAGAAATAGATGGCAGCGTCACGTGCATGTGGAATATAATAAAACAAGTAAACAGACAAATTTCAAAAAAATTCACAGGATACAAGACAGTGAGTTTCAGCAGAGTGGAAGGAGGTGGGAAGGGAAGAAGGAACGAGGTAGTAGTGAAGGACACTAAAGGAGCAGAGTGAAATACTCATATACTGAGATGCAATTTCAATATCCTCAAATGAATATAGAACTAAAAATAAATAGTAAAATTATTATTTTGAAAATGATACAAATTAGATTGGAGTCCACCTTAATAATTTAATCTTTTCTTCATCTGCAAAGAACTTATTTCCAAACAAAGCCCCAATTTATAAGGGGCAAAAAAATATGTACCTAGTAATTTAATACATAAAACAGGTCTCTATGTATAATGTGATTTTGGAGGTCTAGGGCACATGTAGATGGATTATAATAAAATAATTTGATTCTAAATCTTAGAGAACTGGGGAACTAGAAAATCTATGGGAAATAATAAAGGTGTAATGCTTTAAGCTCTTCACAGGACATACCAGCATAGCTCATTCAAGACTGCCCTATATGCTTCCCACAAGTGAAGGTGAATTTAACCATAAAAGAGTCCTAGAAAGTAGTAACGAATGTTACAAGGCTGCACAGTAATCAAATATTTCAGTAAAAATATGTGAATTCCCATCACGTATTTTAAGATATTCCCCCCAGGAACTCTGTCATATTCATGCTTGGTTATTCAATTGAAATTTCCATAATGTCTCAGGATGGCAAAAGATAACACGAGATTTTTTTAAAATATATTTTAAAATCTTAGACATGCACAAAAAATCTTAAATTTAGAGGAAATTAATTCCAGTCTCTTCAAAATTAATCTAAAGGAGATACTTAATAACCTGATTTTCCTAACTTCCCCTGATAATTAGTTCCTTTTGGAAATCTATAGTCAAACAGACACACACAGACAGCTAATATCTGCCTCCCTCGTTAAATTTACTACCAGCTATCCAATTCTAATTCTTACCCTTGAATACATTTATGATTAGGGTGGCGTATCAGAAATACTGAGTGAATAAATTTGTCTCTTTGTCTCTCTCTCTCTCTCTCTCTCTCTCTCTCTCTCTCTCTCTCTGTGTTTCTCTAGTTCAGACATTCACATATATAAAACACATGCACACAATTTCACCCATCTTTACCCATCTTGGAAAATCTTTGTTGTAACAAACTCATGTAATTTCCTGAAGTATGTAATTTTATTTTTTGGCATTTATTAAGGTAGAGGAAAAGTCTGAAGTTATCTTTGATGGAAGCTACATACAAATCTTTAGGTTCAGTCTACAAAACAACCTGAATTAGATTATTCAGTCCTGAAGCCACAGCTACTATCTGAATAGCAAAGTAAGTAAATCTTCTTTTCAAACCTTTGTATAGATCTTGAATTACAGAGTCACTTATCCAATAATCCCACATACTTTTCCACTTGCATGTACCAAAGATATTTACAAACCTCTCCCTACTTCTTTACTTTAAAGAATAGTTCTTCCCATGATGTTTAGAACAGATCTTCTTAAGACATGCCACTTTGACAAGCTGATTATTTTGAACTGAGATCAATCAAGACCCTGTAGGCTCACAAGAAACTTTTGCCACTTCCTTAAATACCTAGAATAAAGAAAATTTGAGATCTTATCCAGAATTGGGGTTATTACCATGAATAATCTTTCTGTTAGAGAAGCCTGTCTACAAGGAAGTCAGGGCAAGCATCTGATTACAGAGCATGTGATCTTTCTCAAAAGAGTCACACTCTCCTCATGTGAGCCGCTTTCTTTACTCCTTGAATCTCCTCTAGTTCCCATTTCTTAGCTCAGGATATGTACTCTCTATTTTGCTTCATTAACTTTGGAATTCATGTCTATCCATATTCCCATATGTACATAATTAAATTTGGCATTTTCTCTCCTATTAATCTGTCTGAAGTTAATTTAATTATTTGGTCAGCCTAAATAGAACCCAGAGGGATAAAGGGAAAGTTTGCCTCCTCCCTGACAGCTCCTATACAGAAATGAAATGAATGCCATATAGTTGACACCAATCAATATTTATTGAGCTCAGCTAAACTGAAACCACCAAATGTACCTTGCTAAAAATTTCTTACTTTTAAGGAAGCATAGCTCATTAAATAAATTCTAAGTAATATAACTTAATTTGTCCAAGATTCTATAGTATGTGTATTCTGTTTGGTAATATTATTACACAAGAAGAAACAAATTTTTTTCATGAAGAATTTCTATCCCAAAGTCTTGACTAGTCCTATCTCTAATTTATCAGCACCCTTCTTTTCTCCTGCCTTGGAAAATTTTTTCCTCTGGACCTCAGAACTCTCTGATATCAATGCTTTTCACTCCTGGCCTCACTGATTGTCTAAATTACATTATAAAGATTTTGGGGGGGGGCTAGTGATTTAGTAAGAGGGCTTATTTGAAATGACTTATATGAGTGTCCTAGATGAGCAATTCAGGTGAATATTTAGTCTCTCAGAAAGTTATAATGCTATAATCTTAGAAATACAGCAGTCTCATCAACTTACTGTGCTGCTACCAAGAGCAGCACTCCTCCAGAAAAAATAAACTTGCTAGTAAATACATTTTTTATAATTTCTAATATTACCAGATATTTATATAAATGATGCTTTTTCAAAATCTTACAGCAAAGTTTGTATCTTTACTAGCTATTTTTCAGTCTAGATGCATATTTTATGTTTACAAGGAAAATTGTTTTTAAGAAACATATGCTTTACAAATTAAAAGAATTACAGATGCAGATAGTAACCATTTCTTTAGTTTCAAAAATATTCTCATAAAAATGCTTTTTCTGGTTGCAGTATAAAATTCCAACATTATGAAGACATAAACCAGCTTTTCTATTTATGATCAATTAAGGACACTAAACATGCCATGGTGTTTTTGATTTGCTGATTTTGTGGAGCAAAATGAGAAGGAAACAATTTCTAAAGGGTAGGAAACATTAGAATGACAAATCAGAATTATAACATTTAGAGTCGACGTTATTTCGGTATACTACAGGAAGTTTCAGTTAAATGGTTGCAACTTTTGACATGTATAGTCAATTGATCAATAATTACAAAAACTCGTGTTCAAAGGATAGTTCTATGATGATACAAGGAGTTCAAACCTAAAGAATTCAGTGCCATTTCCAGTGTTGAACAAGTAGGACATAAAAGACAATTAAAATTCTAAAATCATTGCTGGGACAAAAAGTATACTATTGCCTATGTCCTTTAGAGCTTGCTCCTCCTAGTATCTCTAAGCTCACCCTAGGAATTGTATAACATTATGCAGTTGTATTGTTAGGTAACTCTGAAAACTAAAGAAAGAGGATTGGAGTAAAGAAAGAAGAATACCTTTTACCCTGTTCTGCCCTGTGTTATGTTATCCTACAAAATTGTTAAAATGGTTAAAACAAATAAATGGTTAAAAAAATAGAGGTGGGGGGAGAAAGAGGAAAAGAGAAATATACAACTTTTGTTGTCAGGAATTATATCAGTCAGGAATTATATAAATCATTTTAGGTTTGGTTATATGGAAACTAAGGGAATTATTAACAAAAATGACTCAAACTGGCAGCTAATATTCACTTATTTCTTTTGTTAGAAATATACTGACATGAAACAAAAGTGCATTTATACATTCTACTTGTTTCTTTTATACCACAAGTAAACCAAATTTCTTTCTCAATTTTCAGCCACAGAAGTGGGTAGGATTTATTTCAAGTAGTTTTTGAAATTGTTTCCAATTCTCTCATTAAGCCTGTTTCTTCAGGAAGCTGAGAATTTAACTTTCTGGAGGTTTCCTTAGAGATGAATGGGCTCACAAATGCCTATGCCTAAAAGATAATACATCAAACTAGACAATTTTTTTAAGATAATGGTGGGAAAATGATTGCTTTAGCCATATTAGAAAGTCAGCTTGACAATAGAAAAACTCCTTTAATCAATTGTGCTAATTTAATGACTCTTAATAAGCTAAAAAGGGCCAAACCAGAGTTGAGTAACTAATGGTAATAAAAGAATTCATGAAATAGTATCTGTACACAAATGAAAATATTGACATTTTTTCAACAAGTACCCAATTCTTTATTCCAAGTCTCAAGGAGAGGTCCCATTGATTTTAATGGTTAAACTAAACATAAACAGGATTAAAATATTCTCTGAGGCTAAGAAATACCTTAATTATAATAACAATGACTTAATCTATCACAATCTACATTAATTATATCCCTGAAATAACTTTTGCCATTCATGTTATTATAAGTAATGCATAGTATTTTCTTGTTTTGTTGGATCTACTTGCAGTGTTTAATGTATTTACCACTATGCCTGCCTCAAAACACCTTTTGACTTTGAAAGACCAGTGCCTCTGTTTACATTTCTCATTGTTCTCCTAGTAACCTAGAGACTCCTCTCCTACTTAATACCACCATTAGACTGCAGCCTTGTACTTGTACTACTATAATCACAAGAAGAAAACACCGGTTGGGGTGGGACAATGAGCATAATCGTCTGGTCACAGGCACAAGGCCATGTTCGAAAACATACCTCAGTTATCCAGGACCAAAGTACTCCTTACCTCATAAACACTACAGGATAAATCAAAGGATTTTGTGGGGCTCTTACTAGTATTTATTCTCCCATATAAGGAGTTTGGTGCTATATAAATATATGTATGTTTGAATATTGCCCAATGAACTGCTATTTGGGGGAAAACATTGAATTGGTTACCGTATTTGCAGGCAAAGTTGAGTATCATCACAAGCATGTGTGTGAGCATTATATGGTATGGAAAGAAGTCTCCAGTAGGGTTGACATGGGCTTATCTCTGGATTACAGAAAAACTGGTAAAAGTGAAAACTTCTGAGAAAGAAAACCAAAATACATTAAAATCAAAGTAAAACAAAATATTCTACTTTGCTTCTAGGGCAAGTAACACTGAAATTTCAAGAAAAAGCATAATCTCTCTCTTACAAGATTTTTCTAGAAAAATAATAAAGTACAGATCATTTATTGTTTATTATTTGACTTATTAAACCAATTAATTTATTAAGTCTAGTTTATATTGCTATTGAAACAAGGTTTTGAAAATAGAGGAAAAATATTACAGGCTATTTTTCCTTGTGATAAAACACTGGAAGAAAATATAGTAAACTAAACTGATGTTTGTTTTTAATTAACACAATTCGGTCAAATATGAAGGATTTCAATATTATAATAGTGACTAATATTCAAAAATCTAGTAAAAAAGTAAAGAAGAGTGAAGATCCATAAATAGGAAGATAGGAGAGAATTGTTTTAAAGGAGAATCGATAAAGGGAAGGTAACATCAATGAAGAATTACATAATATTGACTTTTAAACTACACACTCATTCTCAAACATAGCTCCCATAATCTTCAGAAAGACTCTCACTATTTCTGCTATTAAATATGACTGCTACTACTACATTCTGAACATGCAGAATCAACATTTATAATTTTTATATTAAAAACTGAATAAGGAAACATGTTTATGTATCATTTTTCTTTTTATCCATTCCTTACATGTTTAACCATCAGCATCAGCTGTTCTATCTGTATATTTTCATTCATATTTACCTCAATACATTGATATTTGATTCTAATTAAATTTATGGCATCTGTACAAGAGAATTCAAGAGAACTTATATAGTTATGGCCATTAATTCCTATCTAGTGATACAGAACAGAAGTGCCACCTATCTGAAGTACCTCAGTCATGTGCTTGCATACGGATAATTATTTATGGCACAGAATACTGATTATCCTTCTATGGAAGTCCAAAGTAAATTGAAGTTATAAAAATTGCTGATATAAATCCTCTTAATACTTAAATCACAATCCAGTGTCTTTTTCAGATCTTATAGCCTAGGGTGCTCAAAAAAGAAGTTTAGAGAACAAAATTGTATTTTATCTGAATCTAAGGATATGCTTACACAGTCATTGCTAGAAAGCCATTGCTTTCTATTTCCCTGATCTCATTTCACTAAGGCTTACAATTTTAACCGTATCATGAGACATACTTGTTAATGCAATCCTCGATTCATGTTCAAATACTCATTTTTCTTTCTTTTTTTTTGAAGGGGGCGTGGGGGACATTCAATACAGGCACATAGTTTTCACTTAGTCAGATATCCTACCCCCAAACCACAGTCCTCTTGGTCTTTTAAATCCATAATAAAAACTGCTAGAAGACCCATGGGATAATGTAAGAACTATTCATAAAACAAATTGATTCTCTGCCCCACAGCATTTCCTCATCAGTTCCTCTTTCCAAAGGTGAAAATGTTAGACATTTTTACTCTTTATTCACCTCTGTAACTCTAAATATCTTATCTTTTCTTCTGTATTAATATATGGTAGACACTCTTAATTGTGTCTCATACAAAAGAGGATGAAATTGTTTACATAATCACCTTTCTTGTTTTAGTACCTGTTGCAAATTTTAATAGTCATATTATTTATTTTCTTCTTTTGGTTAACTTTTTATATTTTAATGTACATAAATGGTTTTAATTATTTCTTCTTTTTCACAGTACTTCCTAATTCTCCCCTACATACTGTGCAGTTCTTATACCGCTACAATTTCCCCCCTGAATCAAGTTTCAATTTAAAATTTTTGACACATCAAATGCCTATGTAGAGATGTAAAGACTATCTAAATCTTGGAAAATAAAAGAAAATTTAGAGGGTTACTCTTACAGACATTTGAATATTCATAGACTGTAGTGTCACCTCCCTCAGGGTGGTACAGGGAGGGAAAGCAGAGCAAAGAGACAGAAGATGAAATAAGGACAGAGGGAAAAAAATATATTGACCAAAACATGAGAGTAAAGTCTTCATAAACTGATTACCATATTCTGAATCCATGTTGCATCTCTACTGTTAATAAAACTGATACTTGGAAACCTTAAAACATAAGATTTATAGAATCTATTATAAGATTTCAAATCCTGATATAAAAATGATTCTGATGCCACTCTCAAATAATTTGAAAATAGTGGTTAGCTAAACATTAAAGAAATGAAAATGTCTTAGTCAACTATAAAAGATGAAATTGACAGAGCAACCCTTACTGATTGCTAAAAGCCTACAGAAGAAATTTTCTGGTTAAAATAAAATTTGGTAAAGATTCCACTCTTCTTTTATATGTGAAAATTGACATAATATTTTTAAATTATTATGTATAATTTTATATAATATATATAAGATATATAAAGATGCAAGAAAATGTTAATTCAAGATCAGTCAGAGACAGTTGAAGCAGAATGAGAAATTGATGAGATAATAGTATGATAGGGCTTAATTTTACTAAAGTATCTAGTAGAAAAGGACAAATATGTATATACGGACATTTGAGTGTTTTCAACAGTAAAGTGGAAAATATAAAAAAATAGTAAAATAGAAATATCTGAAAAATTAGAGAGCAGAAATAAAATTTTATCTTACCTAGTAGCTATGGAAATCAGTAAATTTGATAAATTCAATGAGAAATTGAATGGAAAGCTTTAAACAAACATTATCTGTAGAACAATATAACCTAAAAGATATATAATTAATGGAAGAAAAAGGAAGAAAATTACATAAACTACAATGTTCAAGAATTTTCCAAAATGAAATAGCTCAGCCATCAGAAACAAGAACAAAGTAAAAATATAAACATATATATATGTGTATATATATATATATATATGTGTACACTTAAACACATCATAGAAAAACTGCTAAAATCCATAAAAGAAGTTTTTACTTTTTAGCAATATTTTATTATTAGTTTATTGTATTGCATTATTATTTTCAAAATAATCAATTCACGCTTTAGTCACTGTATGTTATACCAAACCTACCACTACTTATCTTTCCTGTTTATATTGGTTGAAGAAAAATTCTTAAAGAGTTATCACGGAAGAAAGGACTTCTCATCAGAGTCAAAGGAGATCGTAGGATATTTAAAATGTATTTTAAGGAGTTGCAAGAATATTAGCAATGTGGAATTATTTTAACTCCAGCAAAATTATTGCCCCAACTTTTCAAGTGAACAACAAAGAAGTGAGCATCTTTATCTATTTGACTAGAATTTCAAAACATACAAAATGTTTTCAAGCTAAAAAAATATGCTATAAGAAATCCACATTTGGGGAAAATTGAAAACATTAGCCATGTTTCAAATATCCTTTCCTGGAACCACTATATCAGAAGTCAGTTCATCTAAATCCATGTCTCTATGATTCCGTTTTAAACTGTCCAAACTACATTTTGAGATTCATTTTCACTTAATTTTGATTTTTAAATTATTTTAACAACTATATTTTTTAGTTATAGCATCTTTTATATTGTTATTTTCCTTTCATGGCATCTTATTTTTGCTTCATGTTTAAAATTTTCTTTAATTTTTCTTTAATTTTTCTGTGAATACTCATTAAATAAAATATTTTGACTTCCAACTGGTCCATTGTTCTTTTTTTTTTTTTTCAAGTTGGCTGTTGTCATTCTATTCCTTATGTATCTATTGTCTTGAGTCATTCTTCATACTTAGGAGAGGATTACATTGCTTTTTCTAATTACTTAAGGTTAAGAGTTCTCCGCCATTTTTCTGTTTTACAAATGGGTTTCTACCTGAAAAGAAGAGTGAATGGTATTCTGAATTGAATTAGTATATTTTCCAGGCTTTCTGCATTATAAAATTTACTTTAACTTTAATTACTTTACTTTAATTACTGTTCAGAGAATTACCCATCTGAGTAGAAGCCAACACAATGTCAGAGTTATGGTATCACATACCTATTAACTAAATAGGTAATGTTTTGGTTTTTGTTTTTTAAAGAACTCCGAGTAATTTGGGTTTTGTTTTATTATTGGATTAAACACCAGACTCTCTTGGTGAAGGGATGAGAGTTAAATGGGGAATCTTTTCTAGAAATAAATTTTCAAATTATTTAATTTATTTTCTTATACTCCCACCCAGCTCTTACCTGCCCTCTGGCCAGATTTTCATCAGAAAGATGAGTTTAAATTGTACTTGAACCTCAGATTTGCTTCCGATTTTTCTTAAGCTTTAGAAATGTTAATTAACAAGCCTGTTTTTCATATCAGTAAAAGAAAAATAAATGATATTACCTTCTAAAATTATGGTGCTGATTAAGTAATAGCACATATAAAATACTTTGTATGTGTCATGGTTGATGCACTCTGATTCTCTAAGGAGGAAGATATCTCATCACTCACCTATCAATTTGTGTTAGTCTCATATCTTTCATATCTCTCTATATCTCATATTGTACATTAATTCTGAAATATTACCTGATTTTTATTTGTGTGCCCATCTTGGTATTTGGCCTATAGTAAGAACTAAAAACAAAAAAGTGATTTGACTGGTTACAACTGACCCTTAAATTATCACCTCATTTGATCCTCAGAACTAACCCATGTAGGGAGGTGGGTAAAAGCAGCACTGTTTTACATACGAAAGAAAAGTTTAGATTTATTTATAGCACATTGCCAAATCTTATCTGGTGATTTTTTTGCTGTTGTTAGATATAAAGAGTCTTACATTTTTTATAAGGTACTGAAATAAAAGCATTTCGAATAAAAAAAAAATTATAGCGAATGCCCCTTTTTCACAAGGTAGGCTACAATTTTTTCCAATCTATATTAATGTAGATTTGATTTCCTGCTACTTTTTCTATTTCTAAAAATTATCCAACATATTTATCACTTATGATTCATCACCACTATAACCAAATTAAGAATGTTAGAGGAAACGTATGTGTTCTGTCCAAGTTTTAAAAATAAAAAATAAAAGCCTCGTCTGCAGTATTTAACAAACCGTAATCTCACTATCAAGGTTCATATCACTTCATGATCTTAGAATAAACAGAAGACAATTTTTTTCTGTTTAATGACATTGCATCAAAATTTATTGAAGCTGTGCTATTGAACAAATTATTTCACTTCTCTAACCAATTTTCACATCTCTGCAGCTAGAAATCTTAGTACCTATTCTATAGAGAATATGATAGGATTGGATTTAATGATGCATGTAAAGGAATTTAGCATTCTGCCTGGCACTTACTAAGCTTTCGACAATTTTAAGCATATTACCTTCTTCATCCCTTTTCAAAATTCTGTGGGATGCAATACACTTTGAAACGAACATGTTGCCTATTCCTTGATATCTTAATACTGCTATTTATTGCTGTGGTGATGATTCATCAATAATGATATTATTGTTTATTCTCATTCATATATTCTAAATTCGAAGCTAATCATCCACTTTAAGGATAGTCTCAATATAGTAGGAATTCACTCTTTAGTACTATGTAGCTATGATTGACCTAATTTGCTATTTCTGTATTGTTACTAAAGTTTGAAAATAAAGTATAACGTATTAGTGTATAAAATTGAATTATATAAGTAATGTGTTTGTCATATACTAAATATACCCATAATTATCTGCTACATAATAACAAACTTCCCTATGTCATATGCAAGATAATAAGAATGGTTTTTGTCAGTGTGATAGATTTTCAATTGACAGTAATTCTTAAGCTATAATTGAAAACATTCTCCACACTACAATTTAGTTGATTTGTTTATTCCTAAGCATAACCTATGAGTTAATTTCTTGCTCTACTCTACTCTTGAAGTATAATCAAGAGGCAAATCAGCTGCCAGTGACTGTATCAAATAGAAGGAATTAAATCAGTGTTAAATGATGAGGACTATCCTAGGTTTTGTGATGAAAATAACTGTCTAAAATGCAAATGTGCCTTTAGTTTTTCAAAACCTAAACTGAACTGCCTAAACTGTTGTCATCTGATAACTTATGTAATACTTGAACTAGAACATTTATCAGAAATTTTCCAAATGGATTTCATTTTTTGCTTTATGAATATATTTTCTTTAAAGATATTGAAAATCAAAGTAAAACCCATCATCAAAAGTCTTCTAAAATTTAATTGAACTGAGAGCAAAAGAGAATAGACATAGTAAAAGTGCAGCATAGTACTAATAATTGTTTTGAAACAGAATTGATAAAATGTTTGCATTCACAACAGAAAGAAATCCATACATAACCTAGCCACAGGAATATAAATGTATAGGACCTTCATGAAAATTTAAAAATAATGGTTAAATACAATGACAGACATCAAGAAACCACTTTGTAAGCAGAAAACCTAGTCTTGTCACAATTTTTATATTTTTTCATTCAAGCATAGAGTCAGATAAATTTTAAACTATGCTAGTCACCCATATTTTGTTTTGATTTCATCTAATTCACATTTTATATGTAATATATTTTTGACATGAAAAAATTTTTAATAATGTTAAAGGATGTATTATAATTTTTCTTCAAATTATTTGTTGGTGCTCTTGCTGTTTTGGTTTTATTTTAGAAATAGTATGGTAGATTATGTTGTAGTTCTCGGTCATATTCTTTACTTCATGTAAGAGGATTTTCCCAGCTCTGCCACATGATATTCAGTGTCTCCTGGGGGAGAAGTACATACTGCCTCATTAATAAACAGTCAAGCATTTTTGATCTACTTTGATAAATGGTATCTGAGAAACATGGTATACAAGCAAAGGTTTTAAGAAACATTACAAATTTCTACCATCTCTTTGTTTTTTTTTCCCTGTACTTAATCCCTTGAAATTTCAAAACTGAACAGTTGCTCCTCTCTTTGTGCTCTCCTAGCCCTTTTCTCATCCTATTTTACATCAATATATATAAAAATATATTTTTACTATATTTGGACATTTATTATTTTTTCTTAATTATGTTTTACTTTGTAGCATCTTATCCATTACAGAAAACCACCTGACATATGGTAAGCGTTCAGTCATTTTTTTGCTGAATTAAGTTGGGAATAAAATAATTGGCATTCATCTTATTCATTCTCTATTAATTATTAGGTGTTAGTAGGCTTCAAATTAAATCTACTCAGATGAGTAGAATGTGTAGGAGGTCTTTTGTCAAATTTCCAGGATGTATTTTTTTTCTTTCATAGAGCTGAATATTTGAATTAATATTCAAAAGTGGTGTTCGCTCTGCATAGATTTCTGGATACATAAATGAAAAAAAATACCTATATTTCAATCAAAGTATAAAATAATGGAGGTAAATAGTTCACCTAATGATTTCAAGAGTGTTTACATTATGGAGGACTTACATTACTAACATGATTCAAATATGTGAGGTTAAAGGATGAATTGGAGAATCCTAATCAAGAGATAGAGATGTTATCACGGAACTTCTATTGGAAGGAAGGTGAGAATCAGTTGGTAAATTGTCTTTTGGAACAAATAATCTCCAGGGATAATTAGAAAGGGTTATTTTGAAGAACCTTATGCTACATAATTTGGCATAATTTTATATATATATATATACACACACACATATATATGTATATATATGCACACATATATAATTTATTTATATAGCAATATATAAAATTCAGATTTTATGATTAACCCTATACCTTCTATTATCTTGGTTAAATGTAGCCCTAATTTGAGAAATGAAAGGTGAATCTAAATATAAAGTAAGATCTTATGGGGGAATAGGGACAGCGACAGTAATCTGGAGAATATAGTTAAGATATGATTGACTAAGTCAATCCATCAGAAAATATTGATGAAGCATCTAACATGAGCTGGGCATTGCTAGGGCAATTAATTAAGAGCAGTAAATAGAACAGTCGTTAAATATCTACAATCTAAAATGAGAGATAGCTTAAAATCTATTTTTTTTTCAAGTTTTGAAGATTTCTTCCACAAGTTCAACTCATAAACCAGGATGCTGCTGCTATTGGGATTTCTATACTTTTAGGAAATAAGCAAACCATTTTAAATCTAACTACAAAAGTAAAAGTTGGAATCTAAAGAAACCATTACAAATCAAAATAAAGGGAAAAATTAATATTTACTGGGTTTTCTTTTTTGTATTTCTCATGTATAAATTTCCAAATTTTGATTAACAATGTCAGCTTACCAAAAATGTATTAACATCTTATTATTATTCCTCTATTCCATGGACAGATACATATGAAGTCAAAATATTCATTGTTACCTTTTCAATCTTAAACTGAAAATATTTCTCTACTCAAGTTTCAAGTTTACTGCTGTTTGACTCATCACCATATTCAAACTTAAAGTTCTTTCCAATTTAATTAAAATGAAAACAGAGGACATTTACTTCTGTGACTTCTTACAATTACTGATTCAAAACCTGATATTTTGCCCTATGTAACAGAAACTGTAAATGGAGGTAATTCATGGGGAACAGGATAACTCGAGTATCTTTAACTTGTATGGCAGTAGTTAAAATCCAGCATAAGGCTGCAATGACTACATTTACTTTTCTCTGAGTATTCCATCAAAGCATGTAAGAAATTGAGGAAAGGAAATGTGTAAATGTTTGAAAATTCTGTTGATTGGAAATTCCCATGATGGTCACTGAAAGAATGGTTAGTAATGATGAAGATACAGAGGGAAGACTGATGAGACACAAAAATGGCCTGCCTCTTGTTTCTTTCTGTGAGTTGCAGTGGACTTAATTTCTAATTTTTTGTGTGTGTGTTGTGTTCTGTTATCTTTTTTTTTTTAAAGAAAGGTACAGGCAAGAGTAAAGATGAGTAGGCAGGCAGGCAGGAAGAAAAAGATGGAAGAAGCAATTATTTTTCCCTTTTTAAAATTTTATTTCTTATTATTAATGAAGGGATATTGCATTTTGACAATGACTTGTTTTGAGGCATACATAGTGATGTTTTTACATTTAAAAATAGCATGATAGATTTATTAATATTCTCCTTTTTTTCCCCTCCCTTCCTTTTCAATTAATTCCCTTCATCCCATTTCCCCCACCCTTTCCTCATCACTTTGGTAATTTGATTTGCCTTTTGTCTTCTCTGAATCCTTAGTTGTTTAGAGTAGTTTTCTCTCTCTCTCTCTCTCTCTCTCTCTCTCTCTCTCTCTCTCTCTCTCTCTCTCTCTCTTTCTCCCCTCTTCTCGTTTTTATTGTTATTTAATTTATGACAATTATTTGCTTTCTCTTTACCCATCATGATTGCTATCATACAATGTCTGTTCTTCCTCTGGTTTATCTCATTAAGTATAATTCTTTCCAAGTCTATCCATGTTGTTACAAATAGCAGGATCTCTCCCTTTTGAGGACTGCACAGTATTCCATAGTGTATATTTACCACATCTTCCTTATCCACTCCTCTGGTGATGGGCATTTCCAGCTCTTAGCTGTTGTGAATTGTGTTGCAATGAACATGGGGGTGTATATATCTCTTTGGATAAGTGTTTTTGTGTCGTTGGGGTAAATGCCCAGCAGAGAATAACTGGATCATATGGAATTTCCATTTTCAATACTTTGAGAACACTCCATACTGCTTTCCAGAATGATTGCACCACTTTACATTCCCACCAGCAGTGAATTAGAGTTCTGCTTTCTCCACATCCTCTCCAGCACTTATTTCCATTTTTTTTTTTTTTTTTTGGATAATAGCCATTCTTACCAGTGTGAGGTGATTTCTCATCCTTGTTTTGATTTGCATTTATCTTATGACAAGAGACATAGAGCATCTTTTCATGAACCTCTTGGCCATTTGTATGCCTTCTTTGGAGAGGTGTCTATTGAGGTCATCAGCCCATTTTTTAATTGGATTGCTTGTATATTTGTTGTTCAGTTCTTTGTATATCTTAGATATTAAACCCTTATCTGAGGTGTGAGAGGCAAATATCTTTTCCCATTCAGTTGGATGCCTTTTTGTTTTTATGTGAGTTTCTTTTGCTGAGTGGAAACTTTTTAGTTTTATGTAATCCCACTTATTTATTTTGGATTTTCTTTGCCTTGCAATGGAAGTTTGAATTGCCAAAGATATCTCTTATGTCTACGTCTAATAATGTTTTGTCTCCATTCTTGTCTATGTGTTTGATGGTTTCTGGTCTTATGTCTAGGTCTTTAATTCATTTTGAGTTAATTTTTGTGTATGGTATTAGGTAACAGTCTAGTTTCAACCTTTTGCATGTGACTGATCAGTTCTCCCAGCACCATTTATTAAAGAGGTTGTCCTTGCCCCATTGTAAGTTTCTGTCTCCTTTACCAAAAATTAGGTGTGCATATGTATGTGGATTTATTTCTAGATTTTCAGTTCTGTCCCATTGATCTTTCTGTTTTTATACCAGTATCAGGCTGTTTTAATTACTATTGCTTTGATGTAGAATTTGAAGTCAGGGAGTGTGACTCCTCTGTTGTTCTTTTTTTTTCCTTGAGGATTGTTTTTGCTGTTCCAGTTTGTTTGTTGTATTTTGTGTTCTATGTCTGTGAAAAATGTCTTTGAAATTTTGTTGGGGATAGCATTGAATCTGTGTATTGCCTTGGGCAGTATGGCCATTTTGATTATGTTGATTCTTTCGATCCATGAGCATAGAATATCTTTCCATTTCTTTGTGTCATTTCTATTTCTTTTAGCAGTGTCCTGTAGTTCTCATAGTGTAGGTCCTTCACCTCTTTGGTTAAGTTTACTCCAAGGTATTTCTTTTATTTTGGTGTACTTGTAAATGGTATTTTTTTCTTCACTTCTCTTTCTGTATTTTCATTGTTGGCATACAGAAATGAAACAATTTTTTAATATTAATTTTGTAGCCTGCCACTTTACAATATTTGTTTATTATTTCTAGTAGTTTTTTACTTGATTCTTTGGAGTTCACTATTTATATTATCATGTCATCTGTGAAAAGTGATAGTTTCAGTTCTTCTTTCCCTATTTGGATACATTTTATATCTTTTTCATTTCTAATTGCATTGGCCAGGGTCTCTAGCACCAATATTAAATAGTAATGGTAAGAGTGGATCTTGCCCCTGATCTTGGGAGAAAAGTTTTCAGTTTTTCTCCATTGAATACAATACTGACTGTAGGATTGTCATATATAGCCTTAATTATGATATGTTCTATATCTATCTTTTGGAATGTTTTTAACATAAAAAGGTTGTTGAATCTTGTCAAAAGCTTTTTCTGCATCTATTGAGATGATTGTATGTTCTTTATCCTTTTTTATTGATACAGTATATCACATTTATTGATTTGCACATGTTTGAACCATCCTTGCATTCCTGGAATAAATCCAATTTAATCATGGTGTATGATTCTTTTCATATATTGTTGAATTCTATTTGCTGGTATTTTGTTGAGAATATTTATGTCAGTATTCATTAAGAATATCAGTCTATAGTTTTCTTTTTCAGTGTAGTCTTTATCTGGTTTTGGAGTCAGCATAATATTGGCATCATAAAAAGCGTTTAGAAGTTTTCCCTCCTATTTTTTTGGAACAGTTTAAGGATGATTGGAATTAATTCTTCTTTGAATGCTTTGTAGAATTTGCTGGTGAAACCATCTGGTTCAGGGCTTTTGTTTTGGTTAAGGTTTTTGATCATTGATTCAATTTCTTTGCTTATGATTCATTTGTTCATGGTTTCTAGTTGTTCTCTGTTTAATTCTGGGATATTGTACCTTTCCAGAAATGTGTCCATTTCTTCTAGGTTATTCTGTTGGCTGCCATATATTTTGTATGTAGTATTCTCTTAAGTCCTTTGTATTTCCATTGTATTCGTTGTGATTATTCCTTTTTCATTTTTGATTGATTTATTTGTTTTTTCTCTCTCCTCTTTTTTGTTAGTCTGGCTAATGGCTAATGTTTATTCTTTTGAAAAAGCAACTTTTAGATTTATTGATTTTTTGAATCATCTTTCTGATATGTATTTCATTGATTTCTGCCCTAGTCTTTATTATTTCTTTCCTTCTGTTGGACTTAGGCTTCTGTATTTCTGCTTTTTCTACTTCTCTTAGGTGATGGCTTAAGTTTTTTATTTGTGATTCTTCCTGTTTTCTGAGGTAGGATTGTATCGCTATAAATTTCCTTCTTATTACTCTTTTTGCTGCATCCCCTAGATTCTGATATTCCATTTCCTCATTTTCATTTGATTCTAGATTTTATAAAATTTCTTCCTTAATTTCCTCTTTTATCCATTTGTTGCTCAACAGTATGTTGTTTAATCTCCACTCTTTTGTGATTTTCCTCTCTCCTTTTAGTTGATTTCTAGTTTGATGCCATCATGATCTGAAAAGATGGTAGATATGATTTCAATCTTTGAAAATTTGTGCCCCGACATACAGTCTATCCTTGAGAATGTTCCATGGACACTTGAAAAAAATGTGTGGTCTATAGTTTGGGGGTGAAATACTCTATATATGTCTATAAGGTCCAGCTCTTCTATTTCATCATTTAAAGATTGTGTTTCCTTGTTGATTATTTATCTGAATGATCTGTCTTTTACTGAAAGAGGAGTATTGAAGTCCCCTACTATTATTGTGTTACCATCAATATCCTTATTTAGATCCGTTAACATTTGCTTGATATATTTGGGTGCTCCTTTATTGGGTGCATAAATGTTAATAAGTCTTTTGCTGTATTGATCCATTTATCATTATGTAGTGTCCATCTTTATCTTTTTTAATTTTCTTTGGTTGAAACACTCCCTTATCTGATATGAGTACAGCTGTTCCTCCTCTTTTAGATTCGGCATTAGCTTGGAGTACCATTTTTCATCCATCCACTTTAAGCCGAAGAAGGGTGAGGCAGCAAGGGGATCGCTGCTGTTTCTAACACCTGGCACATGAAGACAAAGGGTGTATACTTTTACCTCTGCTGGGCGTCCATTTCCAGGGTTCCCCTTTGTTAGCCAAGTGTTGCTGGAAGCATTGCTCAGTTTGACTCAGGCTTGCAGCTCCCTGCTCTGTGTGAGTTTGTGTCACTTGAGATCAGAGGGGTTGCCCCTGCAGTCTGCATGGGGAGAAGAGGGACTCAGCAGTGGGATCCTACCATCTCAAACCCGGGTGGGTGCTGGAGGTCACCTTAATCGTTTTGCACTCTCTTTAGAATGTCTATGCTACCTGAGGGACTCCAGCTGGGCTCTGGCAGGGAAGGCAGAGGCGTCTGCAACACAAAACTCTCCTTTCTGGGGGCTTCCTTTTGCTGTATTCTCCTTTAAATCCCCATGCCCTCACTCACATGTAGAGCCGGCTGTTAGTCTTCTGTACTCCAAGTTGTTCTGGCCAATGTTGAAGCAGGAAAATCCTCTTTTCTGAGTTGGCTCTGAAAAAACTGTATTTTTTTTTTCCTGTGTGGCATATTAGTGCCCGCTCCCCACAGACTCATCTTTGAATCCCTCCTTATTTTTCTTTTTAATTGTACATCTTAGTTGTCATGGGACACAAACCTGGATCAATGGAATGTATGTGAACTGCTTCGGTTGTGGTGGACCTAACCATTACAGCACCTGGGCATGCCATTTCTAAGACTTTTAATACCTGATTTAGAAATTTCCTTATTATTTGACATGATTAAAAATTTAAAAGGTGCTGTTTTAGCATCCCTTCAGATTATGTTCAAATGATGATATTCAAGAAAAAGTGCAATAGTCAATAAGTGATTATATTGTTGATAGACTATAAGCTTAGAAAACAGTGAAGCTTTTTAGGTTATTGTATTTGGAAGTCAGTGCATTCTGTACATCTGAATATCTTTATAAATAAAATATATCTCATTATCTGAGATGAGTTATATAATTCAAAGCTGTTTTCTTCCATGTGTTGTCATAAGTGAAAGATTAATCTACCAAACTAGAATTATTTTCTTTATGAAAGGGCACAAAATAAGATGGACAAAGTATTTTTACCTGGTCACACTTTACTTGCATTATCTAACATTATATTTATTTCTTTGAATTTATTTTCCACAAAATTTCTGACTGGTTCAAATGACAGACTTTGATAACCTTCTCTGTTGTTGCATCAACCAATGACATACTTACAAATATATATATATATGTATATATACACACCATTATGCATACATATAGAAGCATAGATAAATGCAGATTTCTAGGCCACATTTTTTTCTCTGGGTCTTAGTTATCTGTCTTTTTAATAAGCCTCATAGAGAATGTTGGAGAAGTAGTAACTGAAATAACTCACTCAAATTTTCAAATGAGAAAATTGAGGGTCACATAATATAAGTGAGATATTCAAAAGTGATAGAGGATAACTTGATGAATGGATAAATGGATGATGAGTGATAGATGATGCTAATGATGATGATAGATAGGCATAGAAAGAAATAGATACGTGTCTTCTGACTCCTGTCTGTGTATTTTTAAAACACAAGAATATATGATTGCTTGCTAATATTCTTTTGGTTGAGACTTCTTCTGGAAAGCATAGTCAAATAAAATTTACTGGAAGTTCCTTTGGGCAACACAGAGATCAAAATTAAAGCAGAACAAGTATCTCTTAACCAGGACAAGATTCAGAGCTGCACTGTTACCTCAGCCAGAAGGTTCATAGGGATTATACTTCAGGTGCCAATTTATCTCTAAGGTTGAAGGTACCATGGGTCCTAATCTCAGTGTCTTTTCTCGAATTAAAAAAGGCAGCTTTTCGAATTATATCAGGTTTTGTTTCCTAAGTAAAAAACATCCCCAAGGTCCTAGATTATAGATGTAGCATCTGAGCAACTTATATGTAGCATATTGAAAACTTTTCCAGCAAAAGAGTATTATTTTGAGTGGTGACACTCATCAATAATGTTGGGAACAGAGTCTTGGAGGCAGAAGGACAATTTAGATAGAATATATTCCACTATATGTAGCCAATAAAAAGCAAACTAAGAATGAGTTTCTAGAAATATCTAAAGAACATAAGATAAAATATAGCTGTACAAGAGAAACAAATCCAAAATTCTTTGAATGAGAGCAAAGGATAGAAGTGAGGCCAATAGTGCGGCAAATCAAAGGTTCAGGACTAATTAAAACTAAAACAAAAGGGCAATGAGTCATGACATAGGGCTAGAGGACATGGGATCACTGCCATAGGTAGATTGAATGGTTTGATATTTTAGACATAATTACATTAGTACCTGAATGTATTCTGCTAGTTTGTATATTTTCAGAACTATATATATTAACAACTTGGATTGTTAGGATAAAAAGTTGTTGACCTCAATGATCACTACAATTTTCATACCACAAACTATACATGAATTCTCTATACCTGTCTTCATGCTCAAGCTACAGATTTTCACTTCATTTAACTATCTCATGACACTACTGATTCTGTTGGGCTACAAAATAAAACAGTCTTTTCTCCAAAATCTTCCCTCTTTTTTTACCTTCATAATTCATTAGTGGCATCACACTCTTTATTGCTTCTGTTCAAATTTAATGATTCACCATTATTATAAAAAGATGGATAAATAAATAGATTAATATAGACTAAACTATATGTTTATAATAATATATACTCAGTTGATATATGTACATATATATACACATATATAAATTGATTAGATTAGAAATACTTCTACATGCAAGTTTATCTCACCAGCATCTTATACAAATAACTTGGGACTTCTGTTTTCCAGTTTATCACCATATTCAGACAGGTAAATCTAAACACACAGCATTTATCTTAGACTTTATCTTGATTACAAAGCATTATAAAAATAGTCATTTTCTCATTATGCCTACCATTTCATCTGATCTATTGTCAAGCTCCTTTTTATTTGACTATTCTGTGTGTCTTTGGGATTATGTCTCCAAGAAGTATCCCTTATAGGTGATTGCAAGATGAATCCAATTGTTCTGTTACTCTCTGTGATCATAGTCAACAGAAGAATCTCAAGAAGTATTTGACAAACTATTCTACTTAAAAACGTTTTTGTCTTAAGATAGATACTAATTATTCCCAAGAACCATATCCCATTAAATACAAGTGTGACAAATTGTAGAATAGGGATGCCTTTTATAAATGATGTATCATTCACTATTGCATATAAGAAAGCATGACCCAAAGCAGGAAGAAAGGAAGAGAGGAGGAAGAGCTTTATTTATTTTTTCTTTCATTTGTTGTTCACATTTGTTGTTGACCCTGGTCCTAGGTCTTGAACCCTGGCCCTTGGGAATTATTTGGGACTGCTCTGAGGTATACTAATCCAATAGGCCACAGGGCACAACCCCAGGGTACTGGTTTTGAATTTTTCTCTATACTACAATTCACATCAATACATCAATATGGGTGAAGTTATAGTTGTTGTCTTGCATAGTAATTTTAATAAAAAGGTATTTTTACCATAATCTGATCAGCATGGAGTATTATTTTTGGATATGTTTGCTAATTTTATGACAAAACAATGAGATATTTTAGTAATGCAATCTAATTTCCTAATAATATCAGTAAATACTCTAAGGTTAAGATGAATAATATGGTAAAAGTTACAAAAAAGTGTATAAATGTGAAAAAACTGAAAATAAGAAATCAGTTCTTCAGTAGTACTAGTTTCACTTCAAGTGTCATTAATCACATGCCTACTATCTACTGGGTTAGGCAGGACTGATTTAAAAACATTTTCAACATTATAGAAAGTTCTATAGAACATTGCCCCTCTAAAGTACTATTAATCCCAATTTCCAGAGGAAGAAAAAGAGACTTAGTTGTATACCCATTCTCATATATACAGTAAGTGGAGAGTCAGGCTTTGAATAATAGCAGCTAATTCCTTAGCACAACTTAACCGCTGAGTGTTTTTTTTACTACTAATAAAAACATAGACCTTATTTTTAGCCATTTATCTTTTGTGTTTTAAATTGTTTATTCACATACAATAAATATCTACTGAGTAGAACTCTTAAAATTTCTATCATAAATTTAATATTTTTTGTTTTTAGAATAAATCCACATTATTATAAAGAAAATAGTGTCAGAATCAAATACAGCATTGTATAAAATTGGATAAAATAATATAGGTATTGTCCTACAGTCTTCTAATTCACTGTCCAATAATTCATTATCTAACAATTCTGCTTTGATCCATTCATACTTTTCTTCTCAGTGAGATTCTTGTCAACCCAGCTTTCGATCTTCCAGAAAAAAAAGTAATGGAGAAGTAACACAGGGGAGATAATAATCAAAAGAATATATTATAAGTGTTTGCTTAAAGTTCACAATAAAATGTACAGAGGAGCAGTAGATAAGCTGTCATGTTTAAAGATAATTGAAATGGGTGAACACTGGAAAGATTTATAATTGCAGTAGCTTATGTTTATCTTCATACAATCCTTTAGGAATTTTAGGGTAATAAATTGAGCTCTATTCAACCTAGAATTGTAATTGATAAGAATTTGAAACCAGTTCCCTTGGGAAATGGTGTTTTAGTGCCATATGTGGTGATATACTTTGATAATGGGATTTTGAAAAATATTATACTTACTGTATTATATACAGATGTGACTTTATGATGATGCATTCTTTTAACCTATATAATGTTATGATACAATGTTCCTTCAATAACATTTTTAGGTAATTTAAAAATTAATATACTAAACTGTCAAATATATACATACGGCATATTTAATGTGTATAAAAACACAGTGTTAAATACTTTATTTCATTAGATTTTTTGCTTTATTTAGTTTTTTCTGTTTCTAAGAAATCAAGGTATCGCAGGTATTTAGGATCTCACAGAGATTTATTTTTTCTTTTTTATAAAATTTCAAAGCTTTCAATGATTAATAATATTTGTAAAATAATATAATTTATAAATAATGTATATGTAAATATTCTCATGCCCTGGTGGAATAGGGTTTGAACACAGTCTACATACATCCCAAGGTCCAGGCATGCAAGATCAAAATGAACAACTAAATAAAAGAAAGAAAATGATACTTTCTCCTCTCTCTTTCTGTCTCCCTTCCTGCAGTTATTCACCTTCATCCCTGCAGATATTTCCTTTAAAAAAAATAAAACTTGTGAAATTAAAGAGACAGATTTACATCAATAATGGCTATTAACAGCTGGTCAAAAAGATAGCATAATATAACTCTAAAAATGTGTTTCTCTTTCATTTCCCTTTTGCCCTTCTCTCTCTCTAGGCTCTCTATAGTCTCTCTTTGTGTATGTGTGCATACACATATATGTGTGTATATGTGTGTATATGTGTTTGTGTGTGTGTGAAGTTGTTTTTTCTAAACTAATTGAGGCATTTCACACTAAAATTGTGATATCAAATATAAACAGGTTTCCTAAAGTAGACTCTAATAATAAAAATACAAATTTTAAAATACAAATTCCAAGTGTCTGTTTCCACAAGATAGATTATATCTTTTTGGTTCCTTTCCCACATTTTAATTAGTTGTACTTGGAGCTATGTAATAGCCTTGGCCAGAAAATTATCCAGGGAGTAACTTCCAAATGTCATCATAGTATTAAAATGACACTCATCACCTTGTTTTTAAACATCAAAAGGTTTGGGGGTGTCTCGTTTCTTTTTAATTACTACTCACTTCCTAACAAATGGAAATGGCATTTGTCATCTTGAGTTCCATTCTCTTTCTAGCATTCCTCTTTTCCAAACAGGATTTTGCATTTAAATGCATTAGTACAGAATTTATAGGAATTTGAAAAGTTAGAAACAGCTCAGGGCAAGATTGCAGTAAATGTTGATAATTTAGTCCTCAAAGAAGGCCATGGTGCACACTTGTATTTCTATACCCAGAAAAAAAATCTACAGCTGTTTTTCTGGTTTTTGTTTTTTGTTTTGTTTTGTTTTAACAGAAGAAGAGACATAAAAAATGTACTACTCTAGTTTTCAGAGGATATACTGAGAATCTCTTTTTGACTTGCAGCTTTGATGAGATGCCTACTTAGGGCAGATAATCTTCCACACTGAAACCCTCCAGAGATTAACAATAACAACCGCTTTGAGATGTTCTTGGTTCCATTTCACCACTTCCCCATCTGGGTAGACATATGAAAATCAGTTCAGCAGATTTTGGAAGTGATTATTATGGAGGTTATTCTTTTTAGCAGATGATTTTTTGTTTTGCTGCTCCCACATAAATGTAAAACAGAAAATATGTTCAAAGCTGAGACAAATATGGAGCAAGTACGTTTCATCTTTCCTCTCCAGCAGATAAAACCACTGCAAACAAAGCTTGACAATAAAAGGCAAATTTAAACTAAGTGGACATTAATGTGATATATAGTTCTCCTTAACCCCCCAAATTATATCAAGATTAATATAAATATAAAAACAGGGTGCAATTGTTACTTGTGTAAGTGTCCTTGAAACTTCTAAGAAAGCACTAAAATATTTTAGAAAGAATTAGTGAATAAAGAACTGCAAGATTCCAGTAGATTTTTAAAATTGGATAAACATCACTTTAAAAATATTTTAAGTTCATAGTCTTCATTAACATGTATTTAATATATAAAGGTATTGTCATGTATGGTTCTGTGAGGGTCAAAGAATAAGTTCCCCCATTTCTCTTGTTTTCCTCACAGACTGGAAATTGAGTAAATTAACATTAGAGTGATTAGTAAGAGTAAAATCCAAATTTGATAACATAGTTATGTATAATTTACATAGTGGTAAATTCTGAGGGAGTAGGCAGATTTATATCCTGAGATGAGGCATAAGAAGGGGAGAGAGGAGGCAACCACAAGGTGACAAGGAGGAAAGACTCATCTGAAAGTAAAGACAACTTCCATTTCTACATTTTTCTAGGGAATAACAATGAAAGACCATTTCTGGATCAGAACAGTGGAGGCCCAGAGAGTGGCAGATGGCTTTGATTAAGGGAAGGGCAAAATATTTATAATAATTAGAAATTCTCCTTTGCTTCTGAAGCTGCCCTCCACAGTCTTTGGCTCTTCATGTCCTAGTGGGGCATCCTAAGACACAAATTCTGAGAGACTTGAGGTTCTGTTTTAGCCCCCATTTATCAGATGTCTCTAATCTTTACAAATCTATGACAGTGTGGAGTTTATTGTTAAATAGTTTACATCCTTCCTTACAGACATTTAATAGTTGCACTATCATTATAGACTTCTCATGAATTTAATTAGAATTTTCAAAAAAGTCTATAGTTGGAGATTTGAACTTATTTTTTATACAGATTCTATTAAATAAATCATTATATTTATCAAGTTTGACTCTTGCCTAGAAGAAACTATGATATGTAAAGATTATAGTAATGTATAAAGTTGAAATTACATTGCGTATTTATAAGAAGATGTATGTATATAGAATCAGTTCCTGCAGGTATTTTTTTATTGGATCATTTTTTTAAGCATTCGTTCTTAGCAAGAGGCATTTTACATTCCACAAAACTTTGGCAATGTCTGCAGAAATATTTAGTTGTCACAACTAGGAGGTTGGCTACTACTGTAACTAGGCAGTTATTTTAGGAACCCACCTAACCCTTCAGCAGAACTGGGGGATCTAAAACAATTAACAGAAAATGGATTGAACTGATTTCTTCAATGAGGCAAAGGGATTTTGAATTGCTTTTTAAGGAAGCAGCCGCCTGTTGGTAGACACCTGTTTGAAACTTTAAGCAGTTGTGAAAACCTAACCTCCCACATTATGTTGTGACCTGTATATGAATCCTGCCTGTATAACCTCCATGGCCCATACCCTCAGGGAAATGTATCTGAGACAGAGAAGTCTCTCACTTCCTCAACTGGCACCACTCAAAAATTAACCAAATTTCCTTTCACCAACAACCTGTCCTCATCAGTATTGGTCTTTTCATGTGGTAGGCGGTGGACCTGGGTCTGGTTACACTTGCATCTATGAGTAAAAATAGGGATGCTACTTATTATTTTATATTGCACAGAAGTACCCCATACCCACAGCAAAGATTTATGCAGCCTAAAGTGCTGATGTGCCAAGACTGAGAAGCACTGCTCCAAAGCATATGTAAAATCTACCTAACACCAAATTTGACAAAAAGTGCAATATATTATGCACAGATAAATATTTTAAGAAACTAAAATTTGTAGGATGGACAAACTGTTAATGATTAGTTTATAAATATACATGCACTGTACATGCATACATTATACACATATGCAGTGTTTTATGTGTGTAGTCACACTGTGCCAATTGCTCAAATGTATTTTACTCTGAATATTTTGTAACAATTGCTCTTTTTCTTAGTTACTAAACAACTATCCATTCTAGATTCTTTATGTCTATATTGATCAAAATTACAATTTTGTGGAGATGTTGAAATTCTTCTCCTGATAATCTGGGTAACTATCCAGGGTCAAGGCTTTTCTACTGGGGGACTTAATGTCTAAAAAACTATTTTTTTGAGTACCTATTAAATTTATGGCTTGTTGATCTTCAGCCTGTATGATAAAGTCATCTTCTAAATTGGACATTTATTTTATCTTCAAGATAATACATTATATTCAATCATTTACTAAGTTATAATTATTGCTCTTGATATCTCAGTTTATATTTCATCTGATTATCTAAACTATGATTAAGAGTTAACTATCATAATTTTGGAGAGTGAATAGAATTATAGTCACTGTCTTCCTTTGCAGTCCAACTCCCTCTCCCACATGGAAAAGAAGCAGATATTATACATTCAGTATTAGTCTGCCACTCAGAAAAAAATTTCAGTTTTTTTTTCATCTTCTTGCTTGAATGCACCTTGAAAATTCTCACTGTTAAGTAACATGTATAGACACTTGAAAGTAAATTTAAGTAGAGTTCTCTACCAATTTTATAAATAATTTATTGCTTATTTTCCAAAATACTTCTAAGGAGCTCCTGCAATTTGGAAAGTACAATAAAGGTAATTATGGAGTAGATCATTAAAGAAAATCACAGTTACATTGCAGAATACATGCATGTATGTGATTGTGTTTGTATATGTATAGTCAATCATGTCTAAATAATGGACCATATTTTTAATGCAATTTATTGTCATTATGTTTTATGTAAACAGTGAATGTTGAATGTACATCATCAATATGTATTATTTGAGTATCACTTAGGATGAGCTTACCTTCATGTTATTTTGTTCTTAGTTCCTTGTTATATGTTTGAGAACACCATTCTATTTATTTGCGTGATGTTTAGGCAAAGTGTCACTACCATATTAAACTAAGAAATTAGATTTTATTCTACATAAACATTTTAAAATTTTGAATTATCCCTGAAAAGTGAAGTCTTTACCTTTTACAATAATAAATCTTGAGTATAAAAGCAGAAACAGATATATTATTATAATATTTTCTTTATATAAAATGAATGCCAGACATGAAAATTATGGTAGAAAATTGATGTGAAATAGGTAAATACAGATACCAAAGATCTGTGGTAATGAACAATTATAATATGTTTATTCTTTGTTTTATTTTTATAGCGTTTACCTTATGTTGTATTAAAATAGACAGGAGAACTAAAAAATTATAAAGAATTCTCAAAACTTTGACAAGAGTCAACATTTACAAAAACATTAAATTAACGCAATTTTCAAAAAGATATTTTGGCAAGGATTTTAATTGGCAGAAGTTATCATAAATATGTATATTTTAGTGAAAGTACATGTATAATTGATGATATAGAGGTGAATAAACTCCACTGTAAAGGGAATTACTAGGAGATTAAGTTCAGGCAAAGAAAAAGGATTGGGGGTACTTAAGTGCTAGGGTGTTACTATAGACACAGTAAATACTGTCTTAATGTTAGGGATTTTTAATTGGATAATAAAATTTAAAAACATGAGTTTTAGGAAAGTACATCAGAGAATAGTTTAAATACTTTGAAGGCATATACAATGAATTCTGGAAGAAAAGAAAACTATATTGCCATTGCTAACAAGGGAAACTGCATGAATATGGACATAATGCAATTGAAAGATTTCAATGCAACTGAATTAAAATGAAAATATATAGAAAATATAGAATAAATATTTTCAAACTAAGATAATTATACAATGAATAACATGTAAGCATGCACCACATGCATATGCAAAATACACACATATAAAATATCTTTTAAAACAAGAGTAGAAGAGTACATTTTTTCTTATTATGTTGATAGAACTTTTATAAAAATTAAGCATTAAAAATAATCAGTGATTTCAAAATGTAGGAGTATTTGTAATGTGCCTGTAAAAATAAAATATAATTTACTCAATAAAATTAAACATAACAATAAATGTAAAAATAAATGTTGTAGCTAAGAGGGGAATATGAAATAAATTATGAATTATGTACTATGTACTAAGATAATATGTACTAAGATGTACTAAGATATGTACTAAGATAATTAAATTAAAATTTTCAACTATTTAGCCAAAAAAATGAGAACATTCCAGATATAAAACAATTTAATACAAGTAAATATACTAAAATATTAAAGATGGAAAATATAGTGTATATTATTCACCGTAATAAATTTAATAATGAACAAAAAGTCATTCAGAAAACAAAGGGAGGAAAAAGCAATAAAGTGAAAAGCTGAAATTTTAGATATTTTAATGTAGAAAAGATTAGTAATTCAACCTAAAATCTAATTCCTTAACATATGAATAGAATAGGTAAATTCTTCAGATTATGATTTTATAAAATGTAGAAAAGAAATTACATAAGATTGAGAATAAAGAAGAAAACTTAATAAAAGATATAAAAATGTAAAATAATCATAGGAGTAAACATTGATCTATGGCAACACATTTTAAAATACCTTTCAATATAAATACAAAGCAAATCTATAATTACAAAAACTGATCCAATAAAAAATGAAATGTCAAAGTATATGAAGTTTATAAAATGATAAACATGAACATACATTTCAGTAAGATACTTTGCAACTTAATAGATGAAGGGAAATGAACCCTTCCTAATTTATTCTATGAATTTAGCAGAACTGATTTCTGATAAAGATAATGTAGACAGAAAAGTCATCCACTATGGACTCTCAGTGGGGAGACAGAAAGGCAAATCAGGGGTTACCAAAGTAATGGGGGAAGAAAGGGAGAAATGGGATGAAGGGAATTAACTGTAAATGAATGGAGAGAATAAAAAGTGGGGGAGGTGTCAGTAAACCTACCTCCTGGTGAATTGATACTTTTATTTTATGTAATGTATCTTTTTGTCTCATGAGTTTTTTATGTTGCCAAATGTTCTTTTTTAACTTTATTGAGATATAGTTCACATCCCATACTATTTTCCCATTAAAGTATATAATTCAATTATTTTAGTATATTTATAATACATGTATCCATCATCATAGTCAATTTTAAATATTTTCGTATCTTGTGACATTTTTTATTTAAAGTTCATTTTGTCTTATATAAACATAGGCACTTCTGCTTTCTTTTAATTATTATTTGTAAGAAATATTTTCACTACCTTTTACTCTCGGTCTATGTATGCTCTTATGTCTAATGCGAGTTTCTCATAGACAGTATATGCACATTTTTGTTTATGTATTCATTCAGTCACTCTGATGACTTTAATCTATGTGTAAAGTAATTACTGAAAATAAAGACATTGTTGTCAATTTTTTAATTTTTTTAATCTTGTTACCTTTTGGTCCTTATCTTACTCTCTTTCTTTCTGTTTTATTAATGTTTTATGCTCTTTAGTTCTATCATTTTCTTTTGTGTATGACCTATAGCTGTTTTCCTTATTGTTACCATGTGGTTTACACAAAATATATTTATTTAAGTCTATTTTTAGATTATAAAAATATATTTAAGTTGCACACAAATTCTGTTCCTCACACCCCAGATGGCAGGCTAGAAAGATTTTGATCTCAGCTCCTCTCTACACATACAACAAAATCACATTTAGATACAAACCATGGTCTTTGAAGACCATTGGGGATTGGAGTGTGACCATCTCCACAAGAAAAAGTAATTGGAAATAATAGAAAGGATAGAAAAAGCTGGGATACTTTGTCACCAAGTTTGTGGCCTGCGAACTGAGACACAAGGTCAGGAGGGATACCTGTATTATAGAGACTCTTCCAAGAGACTGAAGGACTTATTCCACACTGGGTATTCTGGTATCTAGGAACTGAATCCTGGAAGTATGTACATCCTGGTTTGGAAAACGGGGATTTTCCTTTGGGGAGCAATAGGAATCTGTGGAGTTGTGTATGAGAGTGAACAGGAAGAACCAACAGAATTGTGCATAAATCCAAATGATGTATTTTAATTTATTAAAGCAAAAGCTTAATAATTTGTGACTACTGGAGCAGCAGTCCGTCAGAATCTGCATTCCTAGCACAGACAGCTGAGTGCTTTCTTACCAAACTTATTTTGTGGAGCTTCCAGCTAAGCTGCAGCAGTTTTTTAAAAGAGTATCATGAAAGGGACTTCGCTCATCCAAGAAATAGCTACTTCTCCCATTCCTGGGGCTGCTGTTGACCTCATCTGTTTGCCTGTATCCTATAACTGCCAGACCCTGGGAGATGGAACTCTAGGCCCAAACCTACATTCTAATGTAAGACTATTGCATCAAAGTAGGAAAAGAAAGTTTTGAGCCTAATCTTTAGAAATAAATACAGGGTAGCAAAAAATGAAGAGAGAAATATACCCCCAAATGAGAGATCAAAACAAAACCCCAGGAAAAAAAATCCTAATGTAACAGAATTAAGTAAATAACCTGAAGATTTTAAAGTAACAGTTTTGATGATTTTCACTGAAATTAGGAAAACAATGGATGAGTGAAATAAGATCTACAATAAAGACAGAAAATATGAAAATGTTCAAAACAGAATTCATGGAACTACAGAACACAATAATGGAACTAAAAATAACAATAGAGGGGTTCAGCAATAGACAGAAGAAACTTCCAATCAAATAGTGAGACAGTAGAACAGACCTATGTGATATTATCAAGAGAAATGACATTTTAATCACAGAAATTCCAGCATAAGAGAGAAAATCAGGGCGGGACAGAAAGAGACTTTAATAAAATAAATAATATCTAAGAACCTCCCTAGCCTGAAGAAGGAAACAAACATTCACAGCTAGTAAATTTGAAGAGTTCCGAACAAAAGAAACCTAAATACACACCAAAGCATGTTATAATTAAAATGACAAATATTCACAATAAAGAATCTTAAGAGCAGCTAGAGAAAACATTCACATATCAAGAAATCCCAGTAAAGTTTGTCTGAAGATTTCTCTGTGAAAATTTTATAGTTCAAAAGGGAGTGGCATCATATATTCAGAGTGCTGAAAGAAAATAATTTCCAACCAGAATATCATGCTATATTACTTAGAATTGAAGAAGCAATAAATAGCTTTCCAAAAGAGAAAAAGAAAGTTAAGGAATTCATCACGACTAAATCATCCTTATAAGAATACGAAAGTGATTTCTATAGAGGAATGAAACCCTACTTAAACGTAACAAGACCCCAAACATATGAAATGTGGAGGAAGGAGAACAAAAATGTGGGTCATTAGAATGAATTTGAGATTAACTTGCTTTCCATTTAAAGTAAGTTATAAGGAAAACAGATATAATCTCACATCTGTGAGAATAATTATTCTTCAAGAAACTAGAAACAACAAATGTACAGAATGTAGAGAAAAGCAAACCTTATGATCTGTTGGTGGGTTCCGACGATTATGGAAACTTCTTAAAAAATTGAAAGTACAAATTTTATATGCTTCCATTACCATTTCAGGGGATCTGGAGGTAGTTATTTTTATAAGACAGAAGAAGAAAAATAGATATTGAATTATCACGTATGTCTAGTGTATAGGAAATAAAACTATCAAAGAAAAATAGATTTTTAGTCTGCAGGACCAAATTAGCGGTTACCAGAAGAGATGAGGAAAGCAACAAAAGTTAATTAAAAGGCATCAGTTATATGGCAAAGGATAGAATTGGACTGTTGTTGATATACTTAATGTATTATATATGGATGTTGATTTATTGACTTACAATTATGCATCCTTAAACCTCTATAATGCTCTAACAAGATGTTTCTTCAATAAGTTTTCAATAGAAAATTCTCTTTTCTGCACCCCTGCACATACTTTACATGTACAATGTTGCAATTTTCATAAATTTATATTTACATTTTATACAAATATTTGTATTTATGTAAATTTAATACTTATATAATTTCTATAATCACATATATTTTGTTAAAAGTTATATTTTGCATAGCAATATTACAATAGTCATGTGCCACATAATATTTCAATGACTAACGTTATATATAATGGTAGTCCCTTTATAGCCTAAATTTATAATATGCTGTACCATCTAGTTTTGTGTAAGTATAGTCTATGATATTCACACAGTGACAAAATCACATGACAATTTTTTTAATAATTTATCTCCATTGTTAAGTGATATATATGATTGTATTCTGTATTTTTCTATATGTTTACCTACCTTTAACAAGGAGCTTATAATTTCACAAGCTTTTTTTCTCTGGCTTGTATTTTTAATTCAACTTTGTGGACTTCCTTTAATTTTTCTAGAAGTCAAATCCAGTGATGAATTTATCGATATTTGTTTATCAAGGAGTATCTTCATTTTACTATCATGTTTAAAGGACAGTTTTGCTGGACATAGTATTCTTGGTTAGAAGCTTTTAGTTTATTTTTTTCCCTTTCAGGAGCAGGTTTTATTTATGGTTGCCATGAGGCATATATAAAGCATCTTATATATATTGAATTCTATTTTAAGCTGATAACAACTTAAATTCAGTTGCACACACTCAACATATTAACTTGTCCTATTTTATTAAATTATGTTGTGTTTCTGTTATGCGATAGTTTACATCTTTTAATAGGATATATTCTTTAACACATTACTGTAGCTAAGTTTATTTTTATTAATTTTGTCTTTTAACATTTATACCAGTGTTAAAAGTGATTTAAATACCAACAGAACATCTTAGATTATTCTGAATTGGAAATATTCTTATCATTGCAGTAAAAGAGTGTTGGAACTCTTATTCTACAATCTTGATAATATCACTTGCTTCTTTTTCTTCCATTTAAAAAGTAAATATAAACACAATAATATATAGGTAATTATGTTAAACAAATTTAAAAATTTTTCAGTTTTCACTCTGTGCATCTATGCTTCCAATCACAATTATATGTTGTAGAACAGAGAACATTTTACAATATTTACCTAATCATAGTATTGGACATAGATTTTTGCTTTTTCCAGGTTACTCTGAATGTGTGAGAAATGAATAATTGATTTGGAGACTGATTAAGTAGCTGAAAGATATTAACCAATTTGGTGAAGACTACTTTAAAAATAATCTGGACCAATTTATGTGTTTAAAATGACAACTGACCAACAGTTCCTAAGGACAACATTTCAAGTTATATGAAACATCATTATGGAAGCTGAAAAAGATACAAACTCATAAGTATTGAAAATTAAATAATTAAACTAGGCAATTATCTAACAATGTTATAACATTGATAGGATATTTGCTAACTACAATTATTTGAATTGAGAGAAATAATGGTTTGCCTGTCCATATATTCCAATTATTTATTGTCTTTTAAAGTTTACCTTTCAGTGTCTGGTGTATAATTACTGAACTCCTTTCAAATTTCTCTTTTGCACCGAAAACAGTGTTAACCTGTATCTGCAATGTAACCTAAAGGAACAATATTTGTGTGTGTGTGTGTGTGTGTGTGTGTGTGTGTGTGTGTGTGTGTGTGTTTTACTCCTGCTGCACAGAGGTGCAGGTGCGTGGAGACCTCTAGTGGTGATCTGTCCCAGGTGCACAGTCCTCAACAATCATACCCTTACCTAACCTGAATTTAGTGACCACCTTCCCATAGCAGCCCTCCCAAAGCAGACACTGCCGACTCCCGCCCTCACATGTACAATAATGCTCAGCTCATTTGAGGTAGTGGCCTACCAACTATGACTTGTTTCTACCCAACATGATTTTTCACTGTTGATTGCTATCGTGGACCAACTATGGAATATGCAATCCAGCAATTATCTCGTTATGCCATCCTTTAATGGCAACCACGTCTTCTCCAAAGGGTCCAAACCGTAACCTTGAAAAGAGAGGGCATTTTGCTTTAAACTTGTTCTCCTTCAGGTATGCTCCCTCAGCCCTAGTGTGACTTTTAAGATTTCTCTTTTTATCTTAATAATTAATCTCAATAACGTAATCATTTTATACTCTGTGTAATTACCTTAGAGTTTGTCACCTTATTAGATGTAGAATCATGTATTTCTTTTTTAAAAGGAGACACTCAGCCATTTAAAAGAAACAGAAAGGAATTTCTTTTCACCAAATAAATCAGTTCTCATGTCAAATTAAATGAGAAATTGGACAATACCCTCCTCCCTCCTGATACCATTTTTGATGGAGAGTTTATGTGATACACAGAATGTTTTTTAACTTTATTTTATATTTGTATTTAATGTTAAAAATCTGGGAAATAATTTGAATTAAGCTAAGTGTTAAAATGTTAGAGTGCACTCTTTAAATTGTAATATATGCAAGTAAATTTGCTGCAAAATAGGTAGAAATCAAAGGCAGCCAGTAGTGAAAGAAGAATAAGAACTGAAAATAAAGACTTTAGGAACTACTTCAACTTGAATATTCATCTTAACTCCTTTTTTAATGGAGAACAAAATAAGAAAGATTATGAATTGGAAGAGGCCACACACCTATTTCTAATTCTTGACTTCATATCCCTTGTGAAGAAAAAGAAACTTGCCTACCAAAAGAGTATGGGAAATTTTGGATAAGATATATGAGTTTTAGAAAGACGTATCTCAGAAAAAACTAAACATATAGAATTCTAAGTATAAGTGGTCTTTAATTATTGCATTTTAGTGCGATTGGTTTCATGTTCTAATCTACTCATTTGGATTTGACCTTGATATTAATAGATGATTATTTTTCTTAGGATCATAGTTTTCATTCTATGTATATTTGAGCTCCTAACTTAAATTTACTAGTTTTATATAACTAACTTCATATAATATCACCATGTATGCCATAATCCTATATTGTCTAGACCTGTAAATTTACACTTGCATATGTTTTCACTAACACCATAAGATTCAGTATCATAAATAGTATTTATAATGCACTCTTAAATTGGAAGTAACATCAGTAGACGTTCTAGAAAGAAAATTGAGAGGTGCAGTTGAGCATACAAGTCTTCTAAAATTTGTACATTTTTCCTCTTATGGTATAGCCAGATTTCAATTTTAGCTTTTCTCTGAGTATCTATTAAACTATGGGAAAAATAAATATTACCTATCCAAGAGGGACTCACTAGATTAAGAACTGGCAAATTATAGTCTATGAGTCAAATATAACTCATAGCCTGTTTTTGTAAATAAAACTTTATTGAAACAAAGTTATATGCATTAATGCACATTTAAATGTTACCTGTTTATATATTATTGTCATAGAATATTAAAGTTAGAGAGGACAACAAAGATCATTCAGATTTATTCCTTCAATGTATAGATGAAGAATCTGAGATTTAGGAGAATTACCTGAACTAATGATATTGTACATGTGGCTAATTAAATAAAAAGAGCCAGAAACAATACACACCTCCTTTACTTTGTTATAACATCTACTCCCATTATAACATCTACTCCATTTTCCAGCACATTCAGAGGTAGTTAAGGTCATTATTAGCAGGGGCCATCAGTCTGACTTGATATTGATAGGTCATTCCATCTGAAGTAGAGAAAAACCTCCATTTGTCTCTTCCCTGTCATTAAGAACAGAGAAACTAAAGGTTCTAGATAGTACATAATGAGCTTCTAATATCCTGAGTCCCTCAATGTCTCCATGTAGTGGAACCCCAGTTGTATACTTTAGGTATATAGTATTAATTAGAAATAGACTTTACTTTGTATTACTAAGATGTGTAGCACTAAGATTTGGAATGTTTTCCTATATGAAATATTTTTTATCATGATCACCACTGTCTCTCAAAGACTGAATTCTATATCGGTAAATGTTTTCTAATCTGAAAGTAATGTTAAAATTCTAAATTAAAAAGTCTTTTCTATAGTAGAATTTGTCAAAGCACACTATCCTATATAAGGTCTTTCCACTTTCACATTATTATATATTTTTGAATTCATATCATTTTTGAGGCTTCATAATAGATAGCTTTTGATGACATGTCTATTCAGGTTATATAGACTTTACATAAGAAATAGTAAAAGTAACTATTAAATAAAACACTCTATAAAGCTGGAAATAAAGGGGCTCTTTGCATTTTAAGTGATCTTTAGATGAAACATCTAATTTAAGAGTACAAATCCACTGAACAATTTTATAACACACCCTACTATAAAATCACATATTATGAAGCTTTTCAGTTTAACCTGTTTTAATCTACCATGTTTCCTTCCTTTGTCTTATATTTTTTACTTTTATATTATTTTTGTTTTTAGCTATTCAAATGTTATTAATTTAAAATGTAAACTATGCTTATTGCTTACGTATTGCCTAGATTTAGAAGTCTTGTAATGGACACATTTTTATAACTTTTTTTTTTAAATGGGAAGGTATATGCAGCAATGAAAGTAAGTAGGCAAGCAGGAAGAGAGAGGAAGAATAACCATTTTATCTATTTTTGTTTAGTTGTACATCTTGGTTGCTCCCTGAGCCCCAGGACACAAACTCAGGTCCTTGGGATGTATGTGGACTATGATAGACTTGAGACAGTAGATCCAATGACATACTTGAAAACTGCCATACATATAAGTAAATGAAAACATAAATACTGAAATAACCTCTAGTTTTAGAAAATATCACCTTCATCTTTACTTCATTGTGTTGTTTCATTTTAATATTAAAATAAAATTTCTGTTATTTATTATTTGTAGTTCTTGCTGTTTTTATTTGTTGTCAGTTGTTCTCAAGTTGAACTCCTTGTCTTATGATCCTTTTCATTTATGTTCATTGTCTTCTCTATGCCTTATTTTATTCATCAGTATTTATTGTAGTAATAATTTGGCATGTACATGCATATATAGGATTAGTAATTATTTCAATAATTTTAATGAATTCTCTTGGATTATTATTTTTATTTTATAGCCATTGGATAATATGGATTTTAGATAAATATGAATATTTGTTAAAAGACATATATTATTACAAAGTATAATTAGGGACCTTTATCTATTTTCATTTTCAGATCTTCATTCACCTATAATTAAGATTACTACACATTAAAAATGTGGGGAGATAGGTCCAGTTAACATCTGTTTTCCTCCTGACATTGTAATTACTGACTCTTCCCTTTCTCTGTCAAAAGTTGGGACTCAGACAATAATTATATGGTCACCCTACCAATAATTATTTCGTCATATCAAAACTATTTTAATGATAGTTTCTTTAACAATACTACATATAGTAGAATAAATAAGACTATCTGATGCTCCTGACACCCTGTCTTTAAGATGAATTTAAGCAGAAATAGATACTTGCATGAACATAGTAGAAATCCTCTCACGAGAATTTCTATGGATAGAAATTGTCCTGGAATGGAAGTGTTTGGGGTTCTTTGTATCTCCACTGATAGGCTGCACCTCATATTCTTATGATACAGATTTTTACCCAGTGTTATGTTCAGTTTCACAATAAAGGGACATCTCTGAATGATTCTACAAGAGTAGCCATCAATGGTAAGATATACTATTTTTATAATTTATTTTAAACTATTTCATTATAAATAGTGAGGTGTACAGATGTGTGTAAATTGCCAGAAATGTATATCCTAGAAGTATATAATTAACATTTAAGTTACTGTGATTAAAACATGGTAGGCCCTTATGGCTCAGGCAGCTAAGATGGTATAGCGGTCATATATAAACCAAGGATCCAGGTATGAGGCCCGGGATGGGGTGAAAAACGAAAAATGAACCAGTAATAAATGAATATGTTTATTTTTTCCTATTTCCTTTCTTAAAAATTGTTCTTTTGCTTCTTTCCTTTCTCTCTTTAAAAAAAGAACGCCAAATATCTAGGAATGTTAACTAGTATCTTAATGACCCTAGTCAAAAATCCACCATCAAAAGGACAACTCTACAACCTTCAAGTACACTGTCTAAAATTGTTCTCTATGCTTTACTATGTAAACTGAAAAATGAATGGGAAATTGATGTAATATGTAACAATATGTGGGGGTTACTGCAATATTGTGTGAACATCTAACTGCCTGACTGTTATAAGATGAATCCAAGTGATTCTCTAGGCTGTGACTCAGTCATTTCTTATGTCCTATCTCTCAGTTGGGGATTCCATAACATGACATGATTAGATGTTTACCTGATTCTAATATTAGAATATTATCCCAACTAAATAAGTACACTTTGCCCATTATAAGCTCACAAGAAAACATTTTATACTTTTTAAATTTGTCTGATGTGAATTTTTTAGACAAATTTCATTTACTTTAACTAAAACTTAAGTTTTGAAAACAAGGTTCTTAGTAAGAGGCCCATTGCTCCCACCTACCTTTAATCATTAGACCTAGTATTGGGAATGACCAAGATGGAAAGTGTACTATATGGCTGCTTTTTGTTTCCATAATTAATGGAATAATAATTAATATTCTTTCAAGGGTCATTTTTTTGAGTAATGTTTGAAAGCTATAGCAATTTTCACAGTGCATCCAATCAACTTCCCATTAATTACTTACCTGTTTTCACACACTGATATTCAAATGCTAGTAAGCAGTGAACTGGACAATCCTAGAGTAGCAAGGAGAGTAAAAAACTGATGTAATATTGAGAATCTGTTCCTAGATAATAATGTAATTATACACAGATTTCATTTTGTGTTAGTACCGCTTCTCCTATTTCTCTTTTTGGTGCACATTTTGTCAAATCTTTTCATTCTAACCTTTCAAAATCTGTTTTATACTGAATGTTTCTCTTCTCCTTGATACTTAGCTTAAATAAGTTGCCTGACAGATAATTTAGCACGATTTCTACCTCTTTGCCAAACCTTTCAAGTAGAGAGGTTACCACATGCTGTTTCAGTTATTTTATTATCAGCTCAGACTCCACAACAATACCCAGTTCTGAAATTAGGAGGGGATTCCCCACCATGCGATTCCCTTCTCATTCAAGTAATCACACTAGACAAACCTCCATTTCTCCATTTTCATGGGAAACAAAGGAAACCTACTGCTAATACAGTTATTTCTAAGCCACAATTAACTATGAGCACAAAAACGTAGACATCAATGCCCCCTAATCCAATATAACTAATTTTCTGTAGCAGACTGTTATTACAGAGCATAATAGAATTACTCCACTGGGTACCCAGATCCACTCATAAAAACCTGAAAGGTATTACTAGTGATAGGACATACCATAAATAATGAAACTCTTTCTCTCCTTCTCTGTAGATTTATGTAGATGGTAAGTTGAATGTCCAAGTGCATCTCTTGCCTAGCTCCTTCTGTCTGGGCTGTTTTATATGAAAATAAGGTAGAGTATGTGCCACTCCATACCATAGCCACATAGTCAATTGTTGAGACACTTACACTTTAAAATATATCTGTATTCATCTTAACACATGTCAGTCCCATAACATAAAACTCTTGGGGTCAAAAATAAAGGTTTTATTCCAATTCTCTTTATATTGTTAGAAACTGTGAAAATTGTATTGTTGTTTTCCTGAATATGAAGATTTTAATTATAATATTTTGATAGTTTAGGGATATGTTTTATATTTTAGTAATGTGATGAGGATTCTCTATAAATTTCATAAATTTAAAAATAAATCTTGTGAAATTCAGATAAAAGAAAATAAATCATTTTGAAAGTAATGTCACTGGCATTTAGTGCATTTACAACAGTGTGTAACCATTACCTCTATCAAGTTCCAAGACATCTCTCTGAATCCAAAGCCAAATCCCTACCCATTTATTCATTTTCTCCTTCTATCCTCTGATAATTCTACATTCAATCTGTATGGATTTCTGTATTTTGGGTATTTCAGATCGATGGAAACATTTAGCGTGTGATTTTTTTTGCATCTGTCTTCTTTTGCATAGGATATTTTGCAGATTTTCCTATGTTGTAATGTATTTTAGTAGCTCATTCCTTTTATAATTGAATATTGTGTCATGGTAAGTATCGTAATTTATATATTCATAATTTGATAGATATTTATATTGTCTCCACATTTTGAATATTATGAATTGCGTAGTTATGAACATTTATTAGAGTACTTGTTTTGAATTATTTTGAATTTTATCTAGGAGTGGAAAGTGCTGGATTATATGGTAATTATACAAGTAAAATTTGAGAAACTGTCAAACTTTTCCCACTAAATAATTTTGCATTCCACCCAGCAATGTATATTTGTTCCAGTCTCTCCCTAACATCATTAATATATATATATATATTTTTATATATATCCTGATATGTATGAAGAAGGTATTTACTTATAATATGTATATTCCTAGTATTCTGAGTGTTTTTATTATGAAAGTGTGTTGAAATTTGTAAAATAATTTGTATCAATTGCTATAACTGTGTTTTTTATTCTTCCTTTTATCAATGCAGTATATTACACAGATTGATTTTCTTATGTTAAACCATTTGTACAATTTGGAGAAAATGCCAGCTTGTAATAGTTTATAATCCTTTTACTATACTGTTAGATTTATCTTACTAGAATTTTCTTGAGGATTTTAGCATCTATATTACAAGGGATAATAACTAGTAAATTTCTTCTATTTCTTTATATTACTGTTGTAGTAATATAATACTAGCCTCATGGAATGATTTTAGAAACATCCCTAGCTCTATTACTTTATTATTGGAAGAGTTTGACATTAATTGGTGTTAATTTTCTTTAAAAATTTCATAGAGTTCTGAGTGAAACATCAGGTTCTGTGCTTTTCTTCATTGCAAAATGTTTTTGGAGCTGTTTCTAGGAATTTATTTATTATTTGTAATTTATTGAAATATATATTTAACTTATTCATAATTTTTTCTAATAAACATTTAATTTTTATAAAATTAGGTAGTAATGTCCACTTTTATTTTTCATGTTAGTAATTCACATATTCTTTTTTAAGAAAAAAAGTCAAATCTAGTTAAATATTTGTGATTTGTGTTACTGTTTTCTAAAGAACATTATTTTGTTTCATTGAATATTAATTGATTTTCCTTTCTCCATTCATTGATCTCTGGTCAAAATTTGATTATTTTCATTTTTCTGCCAGCTTTATATTTTGTTTACTATTCATTTTTTAGATTTTTTTAAAAGAGGAAAGCAAGCAAGCAATAATGAAAGAAGTCAAGTAACAGGTAGGAGGGAAGAAAGAGAGAGAAGAAACATTTTATTTAGTTGTTCATTGTAGTTGAGCAGGGGATGTCTTTCCAACTCTTTGTGTCCTCTATTTCTTTGAAGAAAGACATAGTTTGCAGTGTACAGTCTTTCATGTTCTTTTTAAAGTGTTTTACATGGTATTTGATTCTTTTTTCTATTTAAATGTTGTGGTGTTCTTGATTTTATTCATTCTAATGTGTGCTTATTTATAAAAATTCAGCAGATTTTTGTGTATTGATTTTGTTAACCTGCCATTTTATTGTATTCATCGATTAGTTCTAGTCAGTTTTGAGAGTTTTTAAGGTTTTCAATGTATATAATCATGCCATCTACAAATAATGATAGTTTTACCTCCTCTTTACTGATTTGTATTCCTTATTTCTGTTTTTGCCTAATTACTCTGACTTGGAGCTCCAGTATGATGTTAAACAGCAGTAGTGAAAGAGGGCGGCCTTGCTTTGTTCCTGATCTTAAAGGAAATACTTCAGTTTTTCTCCTTGATATGATGTTGGTTGTGGGTTTATTATATATGATCTTTTTCAATTTGAGGTATATACCTTCTATCCCTATTTTATGCAAGTTTTTTTTTTTTTTTTTTTTGTCATGAATGGGCATTGGATTTTGGCAAAAGCTTTCTCTGCATCTAATGATCATGTGGTTTTTATCCTTGCTCTTGTAGATGTGATATATTATGTAGCAGTTCCCTCTTTTCCACTGGAACCAAGGCCTTGGCTTTCTTGAAGCCCTGGTGTTCCCCCTCAAAGCTGGGAACAGGCCAGGGGGATGTTTATCATCTGAAAGCACCCCATCATCTGCATAGCTAACTGTAAGATTTGGCATTGTTCATCCTGGAGTGCTCAGCTACTGGCATTCACTAAAAAATATTGTTGCAGCTGCACTACCTGCTGTCCAGAACATGTACCCAAAGTCTCCTGCATACTTGTTCCTCCTCCCATGCTGTGTCACATAAACAAGACAATTATTAACTAAACTATGATGTTATGCTCTCAATAAATACAAGCTATTCCAGCATGGGGGATGGGGGTTAGTCAATCCCACTTCTTGGGTCTGACTTTCCTTCCCTCCTGGCTGCTGTGAACCAATCCTAAATTTCAGTGTACTTCTTCATCCCAACGGCCAGTGACCCAGATCCACAGGGCTGCAATATTGCATTAATAGATTTATGTATGATGAACCATCCTTGCATTTCTGGGATAAATCCAACTCCCATCATGATGGATCATCTTGTTGATGCAGGTAGATTCAGTTTGCTATTATTTTGTTGAGAATTTTTGTATCTACGTTTATTAGAAATATTGGTCTATAATTTTTTTTTGCTGGTGATATCTCTATCAGATTTTGCTATTAGTGTAAAATTATCTTCATAGGAAGTATTTGGTAGTGCTTCCTGTTCTTCAATATTTTAAAAGCATAGTAATTCACAAGCATATTGTTTTGTCTCCAATTAACATGGATTCTTCACATTTCTTTTTGTGATTGATTTCTAGTTTTAAACCATTGTGATCAGAGATAATGTTTGGTATCATTTCAATTCTTGTAAATTTGTTGAGGTATGTTTTTTTTTCCCAACATGTGATTATCCTTATGAATGTTCCATGTGCCCTTGAGAAGAAAGTAAAATCTTTAGTCCTTGGATGAAGTGGTCAGTATATGTCTATTAGACTTAAGTGTTCCAAAGTATTACAAATGATCGTGTAAAGCTGTTGTTTCCCTGTTAATTTTCTGCCTGGTCGAGCTGTCCATTGTTGTAAAGGGAGGTGGGGATTGATGTCTCTTCCTATTATATTGCTATGGATAGCTCTTGTTAGTTTTAATAATACTTGCTTAATATATTTTGATGTTCCTTTATTTGGTACATTTATGTTAATTAGCATATTGTATTATTGCTGAATTGACCCCTTAATCATTATATAACATCCCTCTGTCTTTTGTAATGTTTTTTTAGCTGCAAGTCTATTTTATCATATGTAAGTTTGACTGTCCTGCTTTTTTTTTGGTTGCCATTTGACAAGAGAACTGTCTTCTAACCATTGACTTTGAGCCTATGCTTATCTTTTGAAAGAAGGTGTGCTTCCTGAATGTAGCAGAAGGTTGATTTATGCTTTTCAATCCATTCAAACACTCGGTGTCAGATGATTGATGAGTTCAATCCATTAGCGTTTAGGGTGATTATTAATATATAGCTGTTTATTGCCATTTTGTAATTTGTTATCTCTGTTATGCCTTTATTTTCTTTTTCTTCTTAGGTGAGTGATTATAGTTATGTTTGATATTTTTTTCTTTTTTTTTTTCCCTGGATATGTGTTCTATGGTTATTCTGGTGTTTGCATTAATAATGTATGTTTATTTCCTATTTTTATTTGAAAACTGATTTGTCTTACACTCATTATAACATTCTACATTTTAAAAATTCTACTATCCTATTCCCCACTTTTTATATTTTGCTGTCTTACTCTTTTTACTTGGGGTTTCTTTACACTTTATAGTGCTTCGTTTAGTAGTTTTTGTAGATCTAGTTTTGTAGTGATGAATTTCCTTAGCTTTTGCTTATCTGAAAAACTTTTTATTATTTCTTCCATTCTAAATAATAATCTCACAATGTATAGTATCCTAGGTTGAAATCCTTTTCTTTCAGCACTTGGTATGTTTTATGACATTTCTTTCTGATCTGTGCAGTTTCAATTGAGAAATATGCTGACAATCTTATTGAGACTCCTTTGTATGTGACTCATATTTCTCTAGCTGTTTTAAAGATTCTTTATCTCTTTTTTTTTTTTTTTTACATTTTTGATAACAATGTGTCTTTGAGTAGGTCTATTTGATTCTATTTGGACTGAGTTTAATATATCTGAAGGTTTACTTCATTCCTAAGGTTAGGGAAATTCTCAGCTATTATGTCTTCAAATGCAGTTTTGCCCCCTATTCTGTCTCTTCTCATTTTAGGACCCCGATGATATGAATGTTATTCCTTTTGACATTATCCCTTAAGTCTCAAATGCTGTCTTCATCACCTTTCATTTTTCTCTCTTTGCTGGTTTGCATGAGTACATTCTTCTGCCTATCTTCTAGCTCACTGATTCTTTTGGAGTCTTCATGTTATTCTCGAGACCCTCTATTAAGTTCTTTAGCTTTCATTTCTTGCTTCATTTCTTCTCTTTTTTTATTGCTCCCTTTTTCTTTCTCTATTGTTTAATTGATTTCCATGAGTATGTTTATCACTGTTGCCCTAAATTCTATTGTATTTAGATTTTCCCTTTGGGTTTTAATTGGGTCCATTGTTTCATGTATATTTTTCTTTTTTTTACTCTATTTGTCACTCTTTCATGTTTCTGTGGGACAGGTTGTCTGCAGTGATGGCCTTGTATAGGGTTGACTTTCACCAAATAAACCTGGATTATGGTTTGAACATTGGAAATTTTTGAGTTTTGTGGTGTCACCATTGGTTGAATTTATGATGTTCTTAGGCGGACCTTGCATTGATGACTGAAGATCAGCCAGTGGGGTTGTATTTTCTGTGGGGGATGCAGAGCCTTCCCCCAGTATCCCAGATTTGATTGGTGATGACCACCTTATCCTTGGCCCTCAATCAGCAATCAGACTGAAGTTTTGCCTTCAGCCACAGAGTGATGCTAGTATTATTGAAGTTTCCTCCCTTCTGAGAGACTCTCTTTTTCCTTTAAACTTGGAGTATGATTTCCTGTGGGCAGGTTCTGAAGCTCCAGCACATTATGTTGGAATTGGTTGGAGTTGTGGAATTCTCCTAGCTTCCTTCTCGTGATTGTAGCTCCCTGCATAATTTCACTTTAGGGGTTCCTGCTCACTTTCACCAGGGTACTGGTCTTCCTTCTGACCTGTGCCAAGACCTTCTCCCCTGGTTCTGTGTTCCAGTCCCACTGAGCAGACTCTCTGCTCTCAGAGTGACTCTCTAGTTGGTCTGGTTCTTCCCAAGTTTCCATCCCTTCAACCACAGCCTGAATTCCTAATCCTCATTATATCGCTGAACCCTGATATTTTTGCCTTTTCTTCATGATGATGATTGCTGCTGTAGTCTCTATAATCTCTGGACCTGCTTTTCCTCTGCATTTGTGTCTGGAAAATAATTGAATTCCTAGCTGCTCTTTGGGAAGAAGGTGAGACTCGCTCCTATCAGGTCATTATCCTGACTGTCTTCCCCATTTTTAGTTTTTTAAGGTATAATTTTTAATTATTATTTTAAGATTTTCTTTTATATTAGACTTTTATTCATATAAAGTATCCTCTTGTTCTGTTTTTTAACTGTATCCCCAAAGTTTTGGATGTTGTGCCATAATATTTGTCTCAGAGATCTTTTAATTTTCCTCATAATTTCTTCTTTGACACATTGGCTAAGATTTCATTAATCTATATATTTTTAAATTTTCAAGTTTCCTTTCTTTAACTGATTTTATGTTTGTTTCCAGTGTGGTTGGAGATGATAGTTTGTGTGATATCAATTTTTAAAAGTTATTGAGACTACTTTATGGCCTAACATATCACCTATTCTGTAGAATTTTCCATAAATACTTGAGTTAATTATATTATGATAGTGTAGTAGAAACATTTTATTTTTGTTAAATCAAATTATTTCACAGTGCTTTGTAAATCCCCCAATTTCTTAGAGATTTTCTGTCTAAATTCCTATGAATAAAGTCTTCACTTTTTAAAAAATATTGAAGTTTTAGATCATCATAACATTAAATAAGTATAAAGTATGATCATGGTAAATCAATTCCTATATATAAAATATTTTTATCACCAAAAGTCAAATACTATTCTTCACCATATGAATGACCCCTTTTACCCTTTGAACCTTCTCTTCCCCCTCCTAGTAGTCTCTAATTTGAATCTATAAACTACAATTTTATTTTTGTTAACTTAGTTCATTTGCTTATTTGGTTTCCCTATATACTATAGAAAAGTGAAGGGAGATGTGTCTTTCTACTTCTGACTTAACTAATTAAGCTTCATTCTCTCTAGGTCCATCCATGTTGTTGCAAATGGCAGGATTTTGTCCTTTTTAAATAACTGAGCAGTATTCCGTTGTGTATATATGCCATATATTTTCTATTTACTATTCATGGCACTTTAGTTCCAGTTCTTGGCTGTTATAAATAATGTGGCAATAAATGGGGGGCATATATTCCATTGAATTAGGATTGTTATGATACTTCAGTAAATACACAGAAGTGGGCTTAAAGAATGATGTATATTTCCATTCTCAAAGTTTTGAAGTATCTACACATTGGTATCTATATGGTTTCATCAATATATATTCCCACCTACAGTGTATCAGGATTCGTTGTCTCTGCATTCTCACTGGTACTTGTTATTTCCAGTCTTTTTATATGATAGGCGTCCTCATGGGTATGAGGTGATATTTCACTGTCATTTATATTTACATTTACATAATTATAACAGATTTGAAGCATCTTTTTATGTACCTATTATAGACCTTATATCTGCTTTGAAGAAGAGTCTATTCAGATTTTCTGACAATTTTTTAAATAGTATTGTTTTTCTGTTGAGTTTTATGGTTATTTTAAATACATTTTAGATATAGTCTCCTTGTCTTATATGTGATGTAAAAATATTTTCTACCATTAAGTAGAATATGATTTTGTTGTAAAGAGAGTTTGTTTAACCATCAGAAGCTTTATAGTTTGAGGTAATCTCATTTGCTTATTTTTGGCTTTTATTTCCTTTGATATTAAAGTTGAGTATCTAAAGCAATATACTGGTTTAATTCAATTCCTATAAAAATACCAAGAGCATTCTTCACTTAAAGAGAAGAAAAATCATTAAATCTATGTTAAATTACAAAAAAAACCTTAAAGTAAAACAATCGTGAGTAAAAGAACAAAAACTGAGATGTCATTCTCCCTTACTTCTAAATGTACAAAACGATGGCAATCAAATCAGCCTGGTACTGGAATAAAACCAGAGCATGTATCAGTGAAACAGAATAGGTAGCCCAGAAATAAGTCTACACATAAACGCCTAACTAATTTATGGTACTAGAACCAAGAGCATAAAATGAGACAAGAACTGTCTTTTCAAAAAATGGTATTGGAAAAACTGGAAAGACACATGCAAAACAATACCACTATATACAAAAGTTATTTCAAAATGTATTAATGTCTTGGAAGTAAGACCTAAAACCATAAAACACATAGAAGAAAGCATAGGCATTACACTCCTTGACAATGCCATAAGAGACGTCTTTATAATAAGTCTTGATATAAGTCCAACAACTTTATTATTTTTCAATATTGTTTTCTATTATAAATATTTTGCCTATTCATTTAAAATTAGAATCATTTTATCAATGTCTTCAAATAACTTGATAGGAAATTTGGTGGGGAGTTATTTAATTTATATGAGAAGAACTGCCATTGACCTCTTGGTAATATTGAGTCTTCCTTTACATGAGCATAGACTATCTCTCCATTTATTTCTTTCTTTGGTATCTTTCATCAAAGTATTGAGTTTTGCATATAGGAAAACAGAAATTTATATTTAAATATATTTTCTTCCTTCCACCAAAGAAGATATGTATTTGGTCAATAAACACATGAAAATATGTTTCTCATAACTTTCCATTAGAGAAATACATGTCAAAACTACAATATCACCTCACATATATGAAAATAACTGCTATCCAAAGACTAAAAACAAGTGTTGATGAGGGTGCAAAGAAAAGCATGATCTGATTGTACATTTTTGTTGGCTTGAAAACTGGTGTATTCACTATAGAAAGCAATATGGAGAATCCTCAAAAATAAATAATGTAAATTCTATGATTCCACTGTCTCACTTGTGGATATATACCAAACACATCAAAAACAATAATTTTAAGACATATATGCACCCCATGCTTATTGAAGCATTATGTCAATAGTCCAGAAATTATAGAAACCTAATTTCCCATTTGCAAATGAATGGATAAAGAATATATAGTATATGCACAATGGGATACTTTTCAGCCATAAAAAAAAGAAAGAAATCGACATTTAAGATAGCATGAATGGAACATGAGGGAATAATGCTACTTACATAAGTCAGAAGGTAAAATTCAAACAACAAATAACATCTTTCATATAAGGATTATAATGAAACAAAGCAAATTATCAGCTAAAAAAACTGTTTTGTAATTTGACAACATAACGGGTTACCATTGGGGCAGGTCGTGTGGAACAAAGGGTAGCAGTGATCAGTTGAAGAGTAGTGAAGGATTCTTAGCAATTTGTTGGGAGAAAGACAAAAATACTTAAAAGTAATTTTTAATCTTCAATATGTAAAACTACTATACTCTCATGAAAGAAACCAAAGAGTAAAATCAATGAAGACATAGTCTATATTCATGTAAAGGAAGACTCAATATTACCAAGAGGTCAAATCAGTTCTTCTCAATTTACATATAAATTAAATGCAACCCCCCAAATTAAGGCCCTTTTATGTGGAAGTATGTTCCTTATATTCCTATTTAATTGAGTTTTTATTAGGTGATGAACCTTGTCAAATGCTGTCTGAATCTGTCAATATAATCATAAAGTTTTTCCTTCCTTTTTGTTTATGTGATGTTACTTTAATAGATTTGTGTATAATTATTAATCCTTTATCCCTTGAAAAAGTCCCACTTGGTCATGAAGGATAATGCTTCATGTGGAATTCAGTTTTCTAATACTTTGTTGAAGATACTTGCATCTATGTTAATTAGAGACATTGGTCTATAATTTTCCTTTTTGTGATGTTCTTTCCTGCTTTTGGATCGTTGTAACATTGGCTTCAAATAAATTGTTTGGAAATGTCTGCAATTCTTCAATCTTTTAGAAAAGTTTGAAAATAAAATGCATTAATTCTTCTCTGAGGACTTGGAAAAACTAATGAAGCCATCTGATACTGAATTTTATTTTGTGGGAGACTTTTGATTACTTCTTTAACTATTTCTTTGCTTCTGATAGCTTTGTTCAGGCTTATATTTCTTTTTGTTTCAGTCTTGATAGACTATATGATTTTTAAAATTTGTCCATGTTCTCTTTATTTCCAATTTGCTGGTATATAGCTTTTCATAGTAGTCTCTTATGATACCTTCAGGTATTTATTTTTTTAATTTCTGACCCTGCTTATTAGGGTTTTCTCTGTTTTTCACTTAGTAAGTCTAGTCAAAGTTTTGTCAATTTTGTTTATATTTTCAGATAACTGATTTTTCCATTGATCTTCTGAATATATTTAATTTTATTTCATTTTTTTCTGCTCAGTGTTTTATTATTTCATTTTTTTCTATTGACTTATGTCTTCAATTATTCCTCTTTTCTAGTGTCTGAAGTATGACATTAGATTTTTTATTTGAGATTCTCCTTGTTTCTTGAGTTAGACATGAATTTCTCTAAATTTCCCTCTTAGTACTGCTTTGGCTATATGCCATATATTTGGATAACTTTTGTCTTCATTCTCATTTGTCCCCTAATATGTTTTACTTCTTTCATTTCTTCCTTTACCTGGTAGTCATTCAGAATCATGTAGTTAATCTTCTACCTATTTTGGAAATTTTCAGCTTTCTTTTTGTGACTGGTTTCTAGTTTTATGTCATTGATTGAAGATACTTCATATTATTTCAATACTTATATAGCTACTTTTTCCCAACAATATTTGATCTATCCTTGAGAATGTTACATGAGTACTGAGTACTTCAGTGGTATATCAATTCTATAGTTGTTGGAGGGAACATTCTGTAAATGTCTATTGAACTCATCTATTATAAGTTGTCAATTAACACGTTTTTTCCCTGTTAATTTTCTGCCTGCTGTTTTTCTTCATTGTTGTATGTGGGATATTGAAGTCTCTTGCTATTTGATTGCAGGATGTCTTCCAACCATTTGCTTTAAATCTTTTTTTCTTTTGTGTAAGATGGGTTTCCAGTATAAAGAATAAAGTTGGGTTTTAATTTTTAAGCCATTTGTCCACTCTATGCTTTTTGATTGGTGAGTTCAATCGTTGACATTTAGGACAATTATAGATATGTAATATTTTATTGGCATTTTGATATTTGTTTTCTTGATGTTGTTGCAGACCATATCTGTACATTTGTTATTTTCTTTTTCTCTTCTCTTGTACTTTTAAATTTTTTCTGTTGAATTTATTTTCCCTTTTTATTTTCTTCTTTTTTATGGATTTGTGTTTTGATGTTACCTGATGTTTTTCACACACATTTCTATGAGTATAACCATTTATAACTTGAAAGCAAGTTAGTCGCTAACTATTTCTAACAATCTACATTTTCACTCTCCTACCCCTGCATTTTATATTTTTGGTGTCTTTCTGCTTCTAAATGTCTTTTTTATATTTTATATAAATCTATAGTATTTCTCATAAAGCTGATTCAGTTGTGGTTAATTCCTTTCTTTTTGATGCAATTATAAATGGATTGTTTTGTTAATTCTTATAATTTGCATTAGAGGCAGATTTTTCTGCATGTAATTTTGTCACCTTCCCCTTTACTATATTCATTCATTAATTCTAATAGATTTTTGGTGGATTATACATGATTTTATATGTAAAGATTAGGTTTTCTGCAAATAGATTTACTTCTTTCTCCAATTTGGATTTTTTTCCCCTTGCCTAATTGCTCTGGCTAGGACTTCCCATTCTATGTTGATTAATTGTGCTTAAGGTAGATGTCCTTGTTTTGTTGCTGATCTAGACTAAAAGCTTTTACTTTTTACCTTTGAGTATTGAGTACGATTTTAGAATAAAAATGGCTAGTGAATTCTGTCTTTCATGATACTAAAACTACTTTTTTCTGTCAAACTTGTGGTTAGCTGCTGTGTGATATAAACAATATGACAACATTAATTACTAGCAACATAGCTGTATACTCACATCAAAATTTCCAGCACATTTATTAGATTCTCCTATCTCTTTATAATTAGATATGTAGATTCCATGTGTATAACCATCATCTTGACTGTTTCATCTCTTTCAAATAACCGTGTATGTCATCAGTTCTCTAATAATACACTAATGTTAATGATTGAAAATTATATGGCTTTGGATTGATTACCTCTAGAATTCAATAATTAACTTCTCCTCATCTTGTCTCAGTAATAATATCAAACCTCTGCTCTTTTAAGGAGTCTCTGCAGATTGAGTTAGCTGTTCTTCATTAAGTTTGCAGCCTTAAATGAGATCAGTCATAATTTTTATTTTATCATATCAGTTTATTTGTTCAATTAGAGAATGGATTCGGGTACTAAACCTGGTTTGGAATTCTGATTTTACCACTCACTAGTGTCATACTATTGGAAACTTACTTAGTCTCTCTGTACTTCAGCTTTCTTAGCTATAATGCGGTTGATAAAAGTAGTGTCCACTTAAACGTTTGTTAAGACAGTCGATCTATATATGTAAGTTATTTCTATAATTATGTGGTAACACTGTATCATCATCATCATCATCATCATCATCATCATCGTCATTGTCAGGAACTCCTTGAAGACAATTACTTTGTTTTCATCTCTGTAGATTGGAATGAAGTAAAAAATTATGCACAAAATAGCTTTTTTCCAAATATTTTGGGGGTGCTAAATTACTAAGGTATAAATCTGCTGGAATGAATTACCACAAATTTAAAATGACTTAAACCAACAGAAATTTGTTATTATAGTTCTGAAGTTCAGGAGTTTAAAATCAAGTATCAACCAGACTTCATTCTTTCTAGGGACTTGAAGGAAAAATTCATCCCTTACCTTTTCCTGTTTCTAGTTGTCACCAGCTTTCTATAATTCATGATCTTTTACTCAAAATTTAATACTAGCAGCATAACGTATTATGTGTTCTCTAAGTATTTGCATCCCTTATAAGGACCATTGTGAGTACATAGGGTCTACCCAGATAACCCAGGATAATATAAACAATCTCAAAAGTGAACATATTCACACACTCTGGATTTAGGATATGGACATCTTTGGGAAGGGTTTCTCAACCTACCACTAACAAACATAACTATGATAACGTATTGCTAACTTGCCTATCTTATAATAAATAAAAGTAAATCAGAAGGAAAATGATGTTCAGAATCTTGGATCCACATAAAGAAATAGAGTATACAAATGGAATAAATGAGAATAATATATATCATTTATTTTTGTTAATTGATCTAAAAGAACTGAATGTTTGAGAAAACTTTATACCAATATATTATATGTGTAACATACACAATGAATGATAAATGATATCATATAAGCAAGAGGAATATGGCATATTCTAAGATGCACTACATATAATGTTATACATTATTTGAGGGTGAGATTAGATTATTTAACAATGTTTATTGTAAGCTAGAGGGAAGCAGATCAGTAGTGTTTTTAAGAAAGCATAAATGATGAAGAAAAAATATTAAAATGCTCACTTAAAACCAGAGAAGACAAAATATGGGAAAACTAATTCATGAATAGAAAACATAAAGAAGATTGATGTTACTCCAACTGTATTAATAGTTACTATAAATATAAATGCTCTGAGAACTATTTGTTTTTGGCCAGAAAATGGCAGAAGTTCAGGTCAATCTCTGAATGCCATCTGGGGAAGGAGTGGGATTATTTCAGAGATAGCACTAATGAAGAGATCCCTGACATGCTGGCAGATCTCTGAGTACTGCCTTAGCCTGGGGAAGATCCATGGAGTGGGCAGAGTCCGAAGTTTTGTTTTGGAAGCAGAAAAGAGGACGTGAGGGGAGCATACACCATGGCATATTGGGTGTGGGAGGACCACCAGAGCACAACAGCAGATTCAGCTGCAGTTCACGGCACATGCCCAATTTGCTGGCTCAGGTTCCAGAAATGCTGCTTCAATCACCGCCAGAGTGCTGGTGGGGCAATGCGAAAGAGATGGGAATGCCATGGGCAATTGATTGAGGAAATCTTAAAAATATTGTGGAGTAACACAGCTAGGAGCAGAGACGAGAAGAAAATGCTGCTTCTTCCCTATTCATGAGACTCAGGTTCTAAAGGAGATGCATTCCAGGGACAAAGTCTGAGAGCTGTTAACTCAGTTCTGGTGGTTCAGAGAGGAGAACCCACTAAAGTGTGATCAGCAAAATGAACTTTCCTACTCTATCCAGCCATCAACAGCTGCCCTGCTTTGCTTCCTCACCTGTCCCTCCCCAACCCAGCAGCCATCCTCCTCGACCTGACATAACAAAAATAATGCTACAAATGTCTTAAAGTGACAAACATATAGGATAAAACTAGAGTGCTCCCTGGCAAAAAGACAAAAAAATTCATAGGCTTTTAACAAGGATCCATAACATGGGGGAAAAAGAACTCAACTTGTTTGAAAATATCAAGATATTCTGGAAATACAAGAAAATGACAACTCAACAAAGAACAATTTTGAAAACATGGGAGGTTGTTTTAACAAAAATAATTTAAAGTGACAATCAAAAATAAAATCAGAGCGATAAGAGAAAATTCAGAAAAGCAAGTCAGTCACCAAAAAAATACAATCAAGGAGCAGAAGGCAAAAATTGAAGTTCTACGGAAGAATTAACAGAGATGCAGGTTGTAAAGGAAAGGGAAATTAAGAATAATATAGAAAATTATGGGAATAGAATAAGCCAGATGGAGGAAAGGCTTAGTGCTCTAAAGGATAGCAATATAGAAAGGGGCCAAGTTGAAGAAAAAAGATAAATTAAATGCAAAAAATAAAAATTGAAGAAACATTCAGAGAGCTATCTGACACCATTAGAAAAGCCAACATGTGAATAATGGGAATCCCAGAAGGTAATAAGTAAAATAAGGGAACTAAAGAAGGATATATATAGAGAGAGAGAGAGAGAGAGAGTATTAGAGTATTGCTTTTCAAGTGTTCATGGAACATTCTGAAGGACAGGTCATATGATGTTTTGACATAAAACAAGTTTCAAAAATTTTCAGACATGAATTCATATCTAGTGTATTTTCAGATCACAATAAATCAAAGCAGAGATCAACCAAAAGAAGAAGGAGAGGAAAACCATAACCACAAAAGAGTGGAGAATAAACATGTTTCTGCACAATCATAGAATAAAAAAGGAAATCAAGGATAAAATTTTTTAAATACCTAGAGTAAAACTAAAATGAAGAATGACATGTCAAAATATGAGGGATGAAGCAAAGTAATAGTGAAGGAAATGTATAGTGAGACAATGCTATCTGAGGAAGCAAGAAGAATTACAATAAAAATACCTAAGCCTTCACCCAAAGTAGCTAGAATGAAAAGAAAAAAATATAATAGAAGGAAGGAAATAAAACTTAGAGCAGAAATCAATGAAATAGACATCAAAATTTTTGACCATCCAAAATTAATGATATCAAAAATTTTTTTTAAGAATGAACAAATTAGCCCAAACTCACCAAAAAGAGGAAAGAGAAAACACAAATAAATAGTATCAGAAATGAAAGAATAATAATCATAACAGATGCAACTGAAATAGAGAATATTATATACAACTATCTAGCAACAAATTGGGTTACCTGGAAGAAACTGACACATTACTGGAAACATAAAACATTCTAATACTAAACCAAGAAGACTAGAATTCATGAATAGATCAGTCACAGCAAGGAAATTGAAACAGGAATGAAAAACTTCCTTAAAAATAAAAACCCTAGACCAAACGGCTTCTCCAGTGAACTCCACAAAACATTTAAAGCAGTATTAATATCAATTCATCTTAAACTGTTCAAAAAAAGGGAAGAAAATGACAAACTTCCAAGTACTTTATATGATGCCAATATTACATTGATTCCAAAACCAGATAAAGACAGCACCACAAAAGAAAATCACCAGCCTATATCTTTGACACATGTTGATGCAAAAATCCTCAACAAAATACTAGAAAACAGAATTCAACATGTTAAATGCATCATACACCATGATCAAGGGGAATTTATTCCAGTGATGCAAGGATATACACAAAACAATAAGTGTTATATACTACATAAAAAAGGACAGAAAAAAACAGATAGTCATCTCAATAGATGCAGAAAAAGTATTTCATAAGATTCACACTTTTATGTTAAAAACCCTCCAAAAACAGGTATAGAATGAATGCACAACAACATAGTAAAGACTATCTATGACAAATCCACAGCCAACATTTTACTCAACTTAGAAAAACAGAAAACTTTTCCTATAAAATCAGGAACAAGGCAAGGATATTCGCTCTCACCACTACTCTTTAATATAGTGCTGGAGGTCATGGACAATACAAATAGACAAGAAAAAGATATCAAAGGTATCCAAATCACAAAGGAAGAATTAAATTATTGCTACTTGAAATAATAAAGACTCAAGTAAAAAGCTACTAAAAATACAGCAAAGTGGCAGGCTACAAAATTAATATTAAAAAATCTGTTGCGTTTCTGTATGCTAATAATGAAAATACAGAAAGAGACCTCAAGAAAGAAAGACCATTTGCAATTTTATCAAAAAGAAAAAAATACATTGGAATACACTTTATCACAGAAGTGAAGGACTAATCTCCTGAAAGCCAAAGGATATAGTTATAACACAAAGAAATGTAAACATAGTCCATGCTCATGCATTGAACAATAGTTCAAAATGATCACACTCCTAAGGCAATATACAGATTTAATACTATCCCCATCAAATTCCAAAGACATTCTTCACAGATGTAGAACAAAAAAGAAAAAGAAAAATTTGTTTGGGACTCCAGGCAATCCCCAATAGCAAAAACAATCCTGGGAGAAAAAAGTAATAGAAAAGTCATGCTCCCCGATTTCAAACTGTACTGCGAAGCAATAATAATTAAAACAACATGGTATTGGAGTAAAAGCAGAAATACACATCAATAAAACAGAATTAAAATCCAAAAATAAACCCTCATATATGGACACACAATTTTCAACAAAGGAGTCAGAATTTACAACAGGGCAAGGATAGTTTCACCAATAAATGGTGGTGGGAGAACTGAACAGTCACATGCAAAATGTTGAAACTAGACCACTACCTAGTTCCATACACAAAAATTAACTCAAAATGGATTAAGAATTAGATATAAGGTTGGAAGCCATAAAATACATAGAAGAAAGCATAGATAAAGCACTGCTGGATTGACCTAGGATACGTCTTTGGCAACTTGACTCCAATATCTAGGGAAATAAAATCCAAAATAAACAAATGGAATTCCAACAAACAAAAATCTTTTGTACAGCGAAAGAAACTTGCATCAAAGGATATCTTACTGAATGGGAGATATTTGACCATCATTTTGACAAGGGGTTCTTATCCAAAGTATATAAAGATCTCATAATATTCAATAACAAAAAAACTACCCAATTTAAAAAAAATGGGTGTATGAATTTAATAGATACCTCTCTAAAGACAACATACAAATGACCAACAGGCACAGGAAAACAGTCATATGTTCAACTACAGTTGTCACAGAGAATTGCGAATGAAACGTTACACCTGTGAGAAATTAAACAACTCATGCTAGTGAGAATGAGGAGAAAAGGAAACTTTTATACACTGTTGGTGGGAGTGTAAAATGGTTCAACCATTTTGGAAAGCAGTATAGAGTTTCCTCAAAGAATTGGAAATGGGAATTCCATATGATCCAGTTATTTTTCTACTATGTAGATACCCTAAAAGCACAACACTTATTCACAGAAAGATATGCATCCTCATGTACATTGTAGCATTGTTTACTATAGCCAAGAGCTGGAAACAACCTAAACACCCATCAACAGATGAGTGGATGGTATATATACCAAAAGGAATATTATGCAACCATCAAAAGGAGAAGTTCTGCCATTAGTGACAGAAGGATGGATTTAGGGAGAATTATGCTTAGAAAGATAAGCCAGAAGGAGAAAGACAACCATTACATGAGGTCATTCTATTAGATATGTAGAGAAAGAAAGCAAAAGAATGAACTAAATTAAACAATAATTAACTTCATAAAGAAGAGAACTAATTCAAACAAAAATAGACTTTTAGTGAGAGAAATGCAAATCAGAGGGCACAGGAAGAGATGAGGGAGGGGTTTGGGTCAAATGGGGTAATGAGGATTAATTGTATATTGAATGAAAAAAGAAAGAGTAGTAAACCTTCTCTATTATATACAGATGTAAATTCACTATCAAGTCAACATCAAATCTAGTTGATAAAATGTAATATCCCTTCAATAAGTTCAATTAATTAATTAAAATAAAGATAAATATAAATGATCTGGAAATACTACTTAAAATACACAGATTTTTATATTTTACGTTGAATTAAAAAACAGGACTGAATTATCTAAAATAAGCTCACTTTAAATATTATGATTCAGATAAATTAGAACTGAAGTTATGGAGAAAGATAGACCATGAAAATACTAATCAAAAATTTTTATTTTCAGACAAAGTCAACTTTGGAACGAAAATATTATATAGGATAGACAAACATTAGGTCGTGATAAAGTGTTCAATTCTTTGAGAATATATAATGATCAAAACACATACATTAGGCATATAATTATATAAAACAAATATTTTAAGAATCAGTTTTATACTATTCATAAAATTTGTCTGAGAGATCTTATAATTTTTTTAGGTTTGGATATGGATATCTTAGTAAATATTTAGAAAGTATATAGTAGAATAGAGGAGAAATGTAGGAACACAGATACTTAAAATATTATAGCATAATAACAAAAATATAACAAGTTTCTCCAGGAGTATTTTTGATTGTGATGCATTCCGTTTTAAAACTTCCTCCATGGAGTGTCAGGCATCTCTGTTCTATTTCATACTCTGCATCTAAATTCTTGAAAACAAAAACTTTCATATCCTCTGTTGTTAGTCTATCTTGTCCCTCCTGGCTGCTCTGACCATGGAATATCCTCAGATTTTTGTCCTAAGAACATCAAAAATGCAGAATATACTCTAGATAGTATCATTTTCATTCACAGTGGAGTGGATTTTCTTTTCCTCAAAATGAAAATTAAACACGTTACTCTGTTTCATATGACAAAAGAATACATGACTGAATTTGTCTTTACTAAGAAAATTTCATTTGAGCAGATGCCAGGGGTTCAAAGTAAATGTATTCGTGATGCAATTTCAAGACAGAATCTTATTGCCATATGTAATAATGTATATAATTTCTACCAAACATGGTATTATACTACTATACTTTTTAATAGAAATTACCATCTAATGCATTGGCATATTTTAAAATATTATCATATTTCATAAAACTAACAGATATATTGATATGAAATACTGTTACTATGAATTTTGCAAAGTAAATTATCTCAGTTACCAATATTTACTATAAATTAAGGAATTGTGCAGCACCTAGTTATTTAATCATGTGACACAAACTGTTTTCACCTCTTTAAAATTTGTCTTAATTGGCATCACAGTAGATTTAATTATATTTGCTTAATTTTTTTAATATTTGGAGGTATATTGTAGGACACGCAAACATGTTTTATATGTTCCTGAATGTCATAGAAATCTCTAATATGTCTTCTAATCATGGTCCCACCTGGTGTTCATGATTTTGTGTAATACATTCTGTTTCAATATGGGCTTAAATTAGTGACTTACTTCTAAAAAACAGGATACAGCAAAAGCCAAGGAAAGTCACTTCTGAAATTAAGCTATAGAAAGAATATGGCATTTATCTTGAGTACTTTCTCTTGGCCTCTAATTGGTTCACCGTGAGTGAAACCGGATGCCATGCTGGGAAACAGCTAGTGGAGAACTGAGGCTGTCATTGAACAGTTTCCTAGGGATCAATACTTGAAACAACCATATGATTGAATTTAAAAGAAAACCCTCTACTCATCTAACCTTCAGATGTGAGTGCAGACATGGCTAAACACATGAATGTAATATCATGAAAGAACTTTAGGTCAAAGCTCCCGATATAGTTCTGTGGTAACAATATTTGTTGTTTTAAGTAACATCTTGAGTTGTTTTGCAACAGTATATAATTTGTATTGGAGTATATAATCAAATATTCAGTAGGCAATTATTGTTAGAAAACCATTAATTTTAACTACAATGGTCAGTCATGGAAAAACTCCATAAGAAAATGACATTTGTATGAACAGTTACAAGGAAATGAGGACAATAACGCTAAATTTGGATTTTGTAGCAAGAATAGAACATAGATAAGAGAATAAGAACTCTATTTAATAAAATTTGTACCTAATGAATAGCATAATTGGGAAAATAGATATATCTCTTTTCATTATTTGAAGTTCATGGAACACAAATGACTGACAGAAAGAAACAAAAATTAAAATTCTCAGCAACAAGTATAACTTGAAAATTATTTCTGCATATAAAGTCACAGTTTTGCCCCAGGTGGGTGGAAACCAGATGTTAACCAAACTCTATCTTCCTATTTAAATATTTTTCAACACACCTAGTGGAAATTAAAAGCTTTCTGCAAGAGTTCTGGGATCTTAAAATCTCTTGATTATTACTGGATCTTTGTCCTCTTGCTGGATCTAATGTTAATCTAAACACCATTAGTCAGACAAGAATCTCAAATTTTCGCTTATTTTGTTCAACGAATATAGTAGGATTAACTATATTAAAGATTAAGCAAGCAGGATGTGATCATTATATTTATGTCAAAACAATGTACATGTCTTCAAATTAAATATCAGGTAAGCTCACTCTTAAAAAAGATTTCTCAGTCATAAAGCCACTGTCTTTTATTTCATCCTTTATTTCATATGTAAGTTACTCATAAAATCTCTTTGACTTTACTTTCTTCCCTTCCTTTCTTTACTCTACAATTCATAGTACCTTCTCTCCATCTCTGATGAAAAAAATAAAATTCATTATTACTGGTTGTTTTTAAGCTGAAATGTATAATGATGATGTTTAGTAGTCTAATCCTAAGATATTTCTCAAGATACTTTATCAGGAAATATTCTAATTTAAGGGGAATTCTGAGATGCAACCTGGTGGCCTAGTGGTCTAGAACAAGAACACCCTGCGATCAGTCCACATATATCCCAATGTCTTGGGTTCAAAATCTGGTGCCAGTGGGAAAAACAAAAAACAATGGTAACAATTAAATAAAAATAAAAGTTCAAAATTTAAAAAAAAAAGGAAGAGTAGAGGAGATTGGAACAAATTGAATATATATACTTTGATTATATATTTGACTTCTGGAATCATTCATGACTATATAGCAATACGTATATATATATATATATATATATATATATATATGCTTCTATGGTGAGTAGTGTTTTCTCTTTTTCTCTGGCAATAGCTCTAAATAATATATAAATGAATTAAACCAACCATGACAAGTTGCACAGTTAAATCTCTATCATTTTGCCCTTTATGTCCACATTTTCATTTCAGCGTCTTAAACCACCTGCTTTTCTCATCTGTACAGAAAAATATTTTCCCTAAAGAAGAACAGAATGAAGGAAAGAAAATGTCAGGTATTGTCACTATTAATTTATAAACATACCCATTGAAGAAAAGATAACTTAGTGAAGAAAGGGCAGTATTAATAAGAATCTAGTGAATCCTTACTCTTTGCCCAAAGCTAGGGAAACACATTGAACAATATTTTATTTTCAATTCAAGGGGAAATTGAGATAAGATTAGGGGTAAAAGGGATGAGGGTCTCTGTTAACAGCAGCTTTAAGAATAGTCCAAATATAGAGCCAAGCTGTTTCCACGGCTACAAGCTACTAAAAAGCCAAGTCCTTTATGAATGGCTGAACTCAGTGACAAACCGGTTGCTAGGGGAAATTTGAAGCACCAAATCTGCCTTGGATTATTTTCATTCTTCATAATCCAGGGATGGGAATATTTGAAAGGTAAAAGTATTGTGCATACAGATGGACTCTGGAAATATACACAATGTGATTTCGTAAGGTTAATAATAAATTACTAGGGTAATGAAATGTGTTAATACAAATGAAATCAATTTGTAAGCAGGTAGTGATGGTTTGTTAAATTTAGAAAGTATTATGAATGGTAGTTAGGTGAAAAAAGTTCTTATTTTCTAATCTGGTTTGTGGACACTAAACATTTGAGATTATTAAAAAAAATTAAAAAACAATGTCAGTAAAAATCACCTAGAAATATCAAGAGTTAACATCACACATAAGCTCTTTCCTGCTCCATCATTACTTTCATTTTAAATTTTTAAGTATATTTATATTATTCTCTTAATGATTTCGCTGTTTCTTTTATGGTTAAAAGACCTCATTTATCTGTAAGTCATGGTCAGTGAGGGTACCTTCTCTACAGTCTCCAGGCTCTTCTGCCTAAGGCAAGGAGTATGGATGGTCTTCTAAACTTTGCCACAGTGAGTTAGTTTCTGTCCTACTTCTTTGGGGAATAAGTGCTGTGTGGCTAGGGATGGAGGATGTGAAGCAATGTGTATGCTTAAATGGCACAAATGAATCCTAAGTCTATGAGTTCTATATTCTGAAATAAAAAATGTATAGTTAAACCATACACATGTTAGGATTAATTGATGCCAGTTAGCTATGCACACTGCTTCACAATGTTGAATATCCTGCATTAGACACTGTTTTGATAATTTAATTATTTTGCTGAACAGAAACAATTTACTTCATAGAGTTCCCTTTTTAATAGCTATCATTTATTTTCTATATCAGAGCTTATACATTTTTCCTCTCCTAAATTTTATTACATTGGCAAAAGGATTGGTAATATAATTCAAACATAAAAGTTTGAAGAAGCTGAGGGTAAATAAAGTTTTTTAACAAAAATTAGTTATTTGAAAAAGTAAGATTCACATCCAGATTTCTTCAATCTAAAGCTTAAAATATTTCCTCAATAACGCTAAGATAAAAGCAAAAAAATTAAAATGAAATAGTATTTAGAGATGTAGTCTATAGTGTTAGAATCTGAAATATTATAATTCTACCAAATTACATAAGGATAGCTAGAGAATCTAGGAAATGAGAAAAGGAAGGTAAAATATTCGCTAATTCAAAAGATATCTGCTTAAGAAATTAAAACAATTTATACTATATTTAATATTTTTAAAGGGATGCTTTTTTTCTAATTATAGGTATGAGGGCCATATGTGAAATATAAAATCTTAAAGACATAATCTAGTTTCTGTGTACCTTTCACCTTTCTGAAGTTCCCTGTGGGATAGCTGCCACTTCAGAAAAAATAGTCTTATTCCTTAGAAAGGATAGCTATCTGACACATTCACACAGATATTGCTTATGTAACTTGGTCTACTTAAAGGAATTTTTGTTGTGTTGTTGTATGGTTTTTCTTGGAATGGAGGAGTTAAATGGTAAAATGAATCCATACTTAACCTGAAATTGACCTAAAATTTTATTTCCGAGGAATTTGAACTTTGGCTCTGAAACCATAAACTTTCAGCAATATAAAGCATAAACTATTTTCAATTTTAATCAATATAAATCACACTGACCAAAGAGATATTGATATGAAACCACAGCCATATAATTTTTCAGAAAGGTACTCTTTGAATAAATTCTTGCAGTCCAAATTAAATAAATGAGTTTCCAATGCACTTTTCAAATGAAAATTTAAATGATGTATTTATTCATTTTCTGAGTATCATGTTTATTTAACTGAATGATAGACCTTATATTTTCATCTCACTTCCCCTTGGAAACTCCTGAGAATATTGCTATAATAATTTTACCTAATTATATCCTTTGGTATTCATTTTTATATCAAGAAAAAGAGGTATTAAAACTTAAGTTGTGAGGTACCACTTTTTAAAGCAAATATAATCATGGTAAAAAGAGAAATTGTAAACACTATAGATCTTAACCTTTGTCAATGTTACTGCCAGCTACTGTTGAAACAGTAATTGTTTACTTCATCATTTTATTCAGTCTATTATTATTCCTTCCTGATGAATACTAATTTGTAGGGTTTTACTCATAGTTTTATCACTGTCACTAATTTTCCTTGAATTAATAATTAAATTATAAAATGTATAATTCTATTTTGGTATAATATACTGCAAATAAAGTAGTCTTTATGGGGCTCAGTTATAATTCTCTATCCTAATAGAGTTTCCTAAAGAGAAAGAAAGTTTCTTACACGTAATGAGTAGTCTGCAAATGAAAAGCTGCTTCCCATATTTTACTTTGGTGCAGTCACTAAAGTCTTTTTCCATTGTGGTCAGAACCACATCAGGACCCTGTTATACTCTTGATTTTGCTTTCTCCAGTGTGCACTATGCTCTTCCTAATCATATGGGCTCGTCAGCATTCAGGGAGAGCTATCACTAATGTCTAGTTCATGGCATCTCAAGAAAAATGACCTGTAGTTTCTTTCTTGTGTGCCAATCTAATTAAAATTACTGTAGAAAATGAAAGTGACATATGTAACAGAGCATAGAAGTGTTTGCATAGCAGTTTTCAGGTGTATGACAACACTGATTAAAGTGCTAAATTGTTTATTTACTCACTATAAAGCAACTGGGCTCAGCTCAATGTAAAGCAAAGATAGAATTTTTGTTTAAATTACCCTAATGGGAGTCAAGACTCATTCAATAATGAGTGATGGAAGGAACAACTAAAACAATCCAACTGCAAATTAAACAATTTAATTATGTTGTACAATGATTGGGACAAGACCAATTGCTAACGGACCTAAACAAAAAAATACTCTTTCAAGTATCTTTCATTACATATTGATGCTCTTATATTTTCTCACTCACTTGGAGCACAGAATTACTCCCTTTATATAGGATTTGTTTTAAATAAAATATCCTTTGACATTAGTTGGCTTATAAGGAGATGCTGATACAGGAAGGGCTCTTTTATGTTATTTCTCTGCCAATCTAATGGAACTAGATGTATATTTTCCTGAATAGTTTCTTTGTCATTTCATCTAAACACTAGACCAAATGAGTATTAAATGAAAAATGAACAATTTTTCTAACAATATAGTTATTGTAAAATTCACATTTAACTAGGCATTTTCAAAATTTATTAGAGAGATGATAAGGCACATTCATGCTGTATGAATCCATATCTAAATACCAGGAACCTTGTGGATGTCCAATAAATGCTTATTGGTGACAATGAATAAGGCAGTCTAGCCATCCATGGAGAAGGAAGAAAGCCAGAACACTGCATGTAACTATATTATCACATCGTGTGTCATCAGTCACCTTTATATAATATGATAGCAAGATTTGTTATTTCTGTTTCCACTTCCTTTTGATTGAGACAAAAAAAGAAAAAAAAACCTTGCATTTCAAATTGTACTTTTATGATCCCTAATCTTTGCACTTTTTTCTGACTTTCAATTCTTGACAGTATTTGAGTATAAATTTGAAATGAAAAGGAACAAGAACAAAAGCATGCTCTACACTTTGACCAACTGACTTTAGACAAAATTTATGTAAAAACATGTATAAAAGCAGTGTTTGACTATCCCTAAGTGTGCATATCAGTTCATTAATATCGATGCAGCAGGACTGTCCTTGTAGCCATGTGGTTTGATGTGATTATTATTGGAAAGCTAAATAAGTAGAGAAAATTGTAAACTAGATAATCCATTTAGTTGTACATATTTTTATCTTCAGTCTAAATGATGCACCCTTACATTAGCATGTGCCAGTGATAACAAATTATTCTGCATCATATTTCTCATCTTTTTTTCTAAATAATAAATAATTTTTATTATTTCTTTTGTTTACAAAGCCATGTTCATTTAAAGATGTTAAACTTGTGTCTCAGTCTATGGTATTATATACCACACACACCTACCACCAAAATTCTAGTGTCCTTTGCCACCAACTTCTTCCCACTCTCCATCCTTACCACCTCCAAACCCCCTTAACAGTCATCATTTGGTGTCCTGTGGGTTTTTTCTGGAATTGACTGTTGGTTTGTTTCATTTCACTATATTCCAGGGAGGGGAGGGGAATATGAGGTACAGATATTTTCCTGATTAAGGTTTATGTATGCTCTGAGTATACACCTAGGAGTATAATTATAGGATCAAATGGTAGTTCCATCTTTGTCTTTTTTTTTGAAGAATCTCCATACTGTTTTCCAGACAGGATGAACTAATGTACATTCCTACCAACAGTAAAGGAGGGTTTCTTTTTTCTCCACATACCCTCCAACACTTGTTATTTCTTAACTTCTGGATATAGGCCATTCTCAGTGGTGTGAAGTTATATCCCCATTGTGGTTTTTGTTCTCATTTTTCTAATGATGAGCAATTTAGAATTTTTTTCATGCATTATGGGGCATAGATGTGTCTTCTTTGGATGTGTGTGTTCATTTCTTCTGCCCACTTTTTGAGTGGTTTGTTTAATTTTTATTGTTGGGAAGTGTGGGCTCTGCACATTTTAGAAATTAAGCTCATATCTGATGTTACATTGTATGAATATTTTCTCAATTTAGTGGGCCCTTTTTTGTTTTAATGGTGGTTTCATTCACTGTACAGAAGCTTTTTAGTTTTATGTAGTCTCAATTAGTTTCACTTTGATTACTTTTCCTATAGTTGTTCTTTCCCCAAAGGTCTCTTTGAGGTTGAAGTCTTGGAGCATTTACCCCACATTTTCTTCCAAGTATTTTATGGTTTTGGATGTTATGTCAAGGTCCTTGATCCATTTGGAGTTAACTTTTTTGTATGTTCTTAATGCATAATTTACTTTCATTGTCCAGTTTCCCCAACACTATTAAACAGAATTTTCTTCTTCCATTGTATGACTTTGACTCCTTCGTCAAAGATTAACTGTCCATATAGGTGTAATTTTATTTCTGGTCTTTCAATTATATTCCACTGATCTATGTGTTTGTTTTTGTACCAATACCATAGTGTTTTAATGATGATCACTTTGTAGTATAGTTTGAAGTTAGGACACGTGATTTCTTCATTGTTCTTTGTGTTTTTCAGGATATCTTTGGCTATTTGAGATCTCTTGTGATTCCAAATAAATATCAGTATTGTTTGCTCTATTTCCTTAAAATAATATCTGGAATTATGATGGGAATTGAATTAAATCTGAGTAGGATTGCTATTTTAACTAAGTCAATTCTTTCAATTCATAAGTATGTAATATGCTTTGATCTCTTTGTGTCTACTGTTTCTTTTGTTAAGGTCTTAATGTTTTCATCGTAGAGGTCTTTCACCTCATTTGTTACATTTATTCCCAGGTATTTGATCTTTTTTGGTGCTGTTGAGAATGGGGTTCCTTAATTTCTTTTTCTTCTACTTCAAAATTTGTACATAAGAATGCTAATGATTTTTTACATTGATTGTGTGTCCTGCCACTCTGTCATATTCACTTAGATTTTTCAGTTTTGTGTGTGTGTGTGTGTGTGTGTGTGTGTGTGTGTGTGTGGAAATTTTAGGATTTTCCAGATATATTTCATGTCTTCTGTAAATGATGATTTTTTATTTCTTCTTTTCCTATTGAAATTCCTATAATGTCCTTTTCTTGCCTGTTGTTCAGGCCAAGACTTCCAGAATTATGTTGAATAGTAGTGGTAATAGTGGGCAGCTTTGTCTTAGTCCAGATCTTAGAGAATGGCTTTAAGTTTTTACCACTGAGTATTATTTTTGCTGTGAGTTTATTTTATAATACTTTTATTTTATTTAGTCATATTCCTTCTATTCCTATTTTGGTGGAAGGTTTTAGAATAAGTGGGTATTGAAGCATTGTAAATGCTTTTTCTGCATTTATTATTTGATCACATGACTTTTTCTTTATGGTTGTTGTATATATCATTGAATAATATGGTTGAACCATCCTTGCATGTCTTGAATGAATCCCTCTTGATTGTGGCGTATCATTTCTTAAATGCGCTGTTGAATTCAGTTTGCCAGGATTTTAGTGAGAATTTTTGCATCTATATTTATCAACGATATTGGTCTATAATTTTCTTTTTTGATACAATCTTTGTCTTGTTTGAGGATCAGGGTAATACTGGCCTCATAAAATGTATCTAGGAGTGTTTCTTCCTCTTCAGTTGTGGAAGAGTTTAAAAAGGATGGGTAATAGCTCTTCTCTGAATGTTTGATAGAATTCACTGGTGAAGCCATCTGCACCTGAGCTTTTGTTTTGGGGGAGTTTTTTGATTACTGCTTTAATTTATGTGCTTGTGACTGGTCTGTTCAAGATATCTGAGTCTCTTTGTTTCAGTTGTGGGAGGTCATAGGGTTCAAAGAATCTGTTCATTTCTTCATGATAGATAAATTTGTTGTTATATAATTACTCATAATGGTCACTTATGATCATATGTATTTCTCTATCAGTTGTAATCTTACCTCTTTCATTCCTGATCCTTGATATTAGGGTTTTCTCTTCATTCTTTGTGAGTCTCATTAGTATTCAATTGATTTTGTTTATTTTTTCAAAGAACCAACTCTTGATCTCATTGATCTTCTGGATGGTTCTTTTGTTTTCCATTTCATTTATTTCTCCTCTAGTTTTTATTATATTCTTCCTGCTTATTTTTGGCTTTGATTTTTCTTCCCTTTCTAGTTCCCTCAGATGTGAGGTTAGAGTTTTAATTTGGACTCTCTTAGTCTCTGATATGTACTTATATGACTATAAACTTTCCTTTCAGAATAGCTTTTGCCACATTCCATATGTTCTGATTATTTATTATGATTTATTTCCAGAGGTCTTAATTTCACCTTTAATTTCATTGATGATTCATGAGTTATTCAGTAATATAGTTTGATGTCAGGGAGTGTGATTCCCACACTTATTTTTCTGTCTTATGATAACTGGCTATTGAATATTTGTTTTGTAGGGTAGAGTATTGTAGGTTGGCAGTTTTAGTCTTTCAGTATTTTCAGTATGCCATTTCATTTTTCTTGGCCTGTAGGGTTTCTGTTGATGGTTTTATCTTTGTAGGTTGTTTCTCTTTTTTTCTATCAGATTTTCTTTGCTGTTCACTTTTGCTAGTTTTACTATGACATATCTGGGGTAGGTCATTTTATACTTAGAAATTCTGGTGTTCTTTCTGCTTCTTTGACCTCTGTGGTTGCTTTTCATGACAGATGTGGGAAGTTCTCTGCTATTGTTTCTTTGAGTAGGTTTTCAGTACTTTTTTCTCTCTACCCTCCTTCTGGGAAACCTATGATTTTTATGTTTGTTCTTCTCCTGGTGTCTGATATTTCATATAGGATTTCTTAATTTTTCATCGGTCTTGTTTTTTTCTCTCCTCTTCTGAGAGGGTTGACTCTGTTACCTTGTCAATTTCTGAGATTTGTTCCCCTTCATGATTGAGTCTGCCAAGTGCAATTTTCCATGTTATCCTCAATTCCTTGACTGTGCCTTTTATTTTTAGCATTTCTGGTACAACTTGTCATGACTTCAATCTCCTTGGTGACATATCCCCTTTTATATGTCACTTCTGTTTTGAGATCTTCCAACTACTCCATTACCATTGTGTGTGACTCTTATATCTCGTTCAGCTTTTTATAACTAATTTTGGAATGCTTTCTCTGTTAAGTTGTACCATTCAATTTCAACTGAGTTCACTTCTGGGGAAGTCTCAGTCTCTTCCTCTCTTTGGGCCACTTGTACTTTGTTGGGTGATTTATTTTTAGCATTTGTCTTAGATTTAGCACTGTGACTTTCTATCTTTCTTTTTAATGTTATATTTCTTCCTGGGTGGTGATTTTGGATCCTGGTGTGGTAAATAAATTCCAAGTGGCTTCCATTGGTTATGCCTTTTCCCTTCTCTGATATACTTAATTTTGGTGGGCCACAAATGCTGTTTCAGTGGTGTCCACTTGCTTCTGTGACAATGGGAGGCAGCACTTCTCTTATGTGTCACTGATAGGAAATTCTCCATCTAAAGGCTGAGTTTAAAAGCAGACCCTTGATTTCCATGGAGTCACAGCTCAATACCACAGTCAGCTGGAAGCTAACAGGGTCTTGTACTCCCATGAAGTTTCTGTAGTTTGATTTGGTGACTGGTCCTGATCTTGCTCCCCATCCTATCTCCTCAGCTCCTTGGTAAGAAAGATTGCATTTTGGCCTCTGTGCACTCCTTTAAAGATGGAGGTGGGTGACTTGGTACCCCTCCCCACTTTTCTCTGGAGGTTGGTTTGGAATCTCCCAGGCAGGAACCTGTGCTCTAATAAGGGCAGTTTTTGAAATAACCTCTGGTGATTCATGTATCTGCCCAATCAGGGATTGAGTTCAAAGTCTATCCCTGTAAGTTGCCTTGATCCCCTGGGGTTGGTATTCACTTAGGGAAGTCCTCAAATACATGAGACAGGAATGTCTTTAAATTCTGTACAGTTTCTTTAGCTGCTTTTGTAGTCAGAGCTGTTCTGCTCTCACTCACTCCTGGACCAGAGAGCAAGATTCCCTTTTGAGCTCTGTGTGCTTCTATAACTACTAGGGTGGAAAGATTGTTCTCCCTCAACCCTAATAATTCTCTGAAGGCTGGCTTAGAATCTCTCGGGTGGTCCCTGTACTTATCTCAATCAGTCAGTTGATTAAACAGTCCTCGGATGTTTGTTCTCTCTGTGTTAGATAAACTACTGACTTTCTTGAGTTCAAGAAAAGTAAGACGAGTCTGTCTCCTGAGCTAAGAAGATAAGCTATTTAAAACTAGGGAAAGTAATATCATTACATTATATATTAGAAATGCGAGAGAGAACAGAAGCTTTATCACATGTTTAAATGACAGGAAAATTGGAAACAGAGGGTAACAAACCAGAAACTTAAGATAAATATTTCCTTACAATACTTTTAGGTTGTTTTAAGAAAATGCTGCTAGGGAAAAAGCCTGAAGTGTAAAGTGGGCAAAATTCAATAACCTTACTCTTGTGTCATTTGTTTCATTTTTTCCTTGGTGTTCATCAAAATTCACAAGCAATCCAGGTGTAGCTAAGATGATTTGACAGCATTTCTGAGAGAGCGTGACTTTGATAATTAAGTTCAAGAGTATGTCAAGACTGGAAACAGTCCTGCAGAAATGCTACTACTGCCACTTCTCTTTATTTAGCTGCCTGAAGTGTCTCTAGCACCATCCTGGGTCTTCTTGGGCTGCCAGTTAATCAGTAATTCTGTTTACTGCTTCTGGTCTTTCTCTCCCAAGGGTAAAGATATGGCTATGGTATTTTTGAAATAGAGATGGAAAAAAATGTGGAGATTGTATTCACAGCCTGCCCCTAGCAGTTTGAGGTTACAAATGTATTTCAGAAAAGCCTTTGTTTTCAGTTGAATCTCTTGTCTATTGCCCTGTGAGCTACTCAACGATCAAGCATGAAAACACCTTGATTGGCAACTGCCTGGAGCTTCACTTAATAGATACCTTCAGTTTTTAGATGCCTGAATACAATGAAATGTGTACTTTTAGTACAAAACTACTGAACATTTCTTTTCTCTTTTCTTCCAAATTAGTTGATTATTAGTTGAAAAAATAGTTGGAATAAGAATGTAATATGAAAAAGAAAGAAAATTGCAGAAGCGAAAAAGGAGAAAACAACTCAATTAGGAAAAGGTTATATAAGTTACAGAATATCTCAGACAGCACTATGAATGAATGTATTTTTCCTAAAACTATAAAATGAATTTTCTTAAAAAGACCCTTTACACAAGCAAGCAAACCTAAATACCAATAAGAAATAATTTATTGGAAAAAAGAATGTAAGATCAGCTTCAAAATGTTCAGCTAGACTTTCCCAAGATACCCAGGTCAGGTTTTATCCAACAAGTGCGCCTTGGATTGTGGAACTAAGAATCAATCAAGGTTCTTTGGAGAAACTTTTGACTGCTACCTTAAAGAATAATGATTATCTATGTTCATCTCTATAAATAACCTTTAATCAGAGAAACCTAGCTTAAAGGAGGGCAAGGATTTGTTACATGAAGTCATCCCTTCATGTGAAAACCACTTTCTCTCTTCCTGATACAAGCCCTTTTCCCATTTCTTAGATCAAGACAAAAGTTCTTAGGTCTCATTTACTTTACACTTTTCAATCATGTAAATTATCCACATGTATATCATTAAATTTAATCCTTTTATCCTATTAATTCTTTGTTGTTAATTTGTTTCCTTGATCATGCTGTGAAGAACCTCAGAGAATGGGGAAATTTTCCCCCTCACTCCAGCAAGAGTAATTAGATTAAACTTCACAAAAATTGCTTTGCATTAATTGTAACTTTGAGAACAATTCTTCATGTTTACTATAAATCATTTAATGACTCATTGATTAAAAGTATAACATACTTTTATGTTTTTTAACTATGAAATTATTCAGATTTTATTGTACAAAATTTGAAAAAATATAACACAAATTTAATCAGTTCTGTCATCCTAGAAAGCTGATTTATATGATAGTATTTCTTAACTACAATGAATATGTAGTATGTGGTTGTGTGTATATATATAAAATAATATATATATATATATAACTATTAGACTTCAGTGTTTTCAAATTTTTAAGTGGGTCATATGCCATTTTATTGTTGAGGTGTCTGAGCTTTTCAGATATTAGAGATTAAGTTCTTATCTGATATATGATATAGGTATCTTCTCCAATTCTGAGAGTTGTCCTTTTTTATAGTGGTGGTCTCTTTTGCTATGCATAAGCTTTTCCGTTTCAGGTAATTCCAATGGCTCAGTTTTACTTTGGCCTTTCTGGCATAGTCATTCATTCCCCAAAGGTCTCTTTGAAGCTGATGTCATGGATTATATTTACCACATTCTCTTCTAAGTATTTTATGATTTCAGTCTATGTCCAGGAGTCTGATAAATCTTGAGTTAATTTTTGTGTATGGTGACAAATGAATAATCTAGTTTCTGTTTTTTTGCAAATGTCTTTAAGTTTTACCAACACCATTTTCAATAGACTTTGTTTAGTCCATTATATTCTCTTGGCACCTTTGTCAAGATTAACTGTCCATATAGGTGTGACTTTGTTTCTGGACTCTTAATATGATTCCACTGATCATATGTCTGGTTTTGTCCTGGTATCATACAGTTTTTATGATGATCATTCTGTAGTATAGTTTGATGTCTGGGAGTGTGATTCCCACACTCTTCTTTTTCTGTCATGATAGCTTTGGCTATTTGGGGCCCTTTTTATGACCAAACTTCAGTAATGTTTGCTCCATTTCTTTGAAAAATGGCCCTAGAATATTTATGGGAATTGCATTAAATTTATATATTGCTTTGGGTGGAATGGACATTTTCACTATGTTAATTCTTCCAATCTATGAACATGGAATGTTTTGTTTCTTTTTTTCATCTCTTTGTATCTTATTTCTTTTGTTAAGGTCCTGTAGTTGTGCTTGTAGAGATCATACACCTCCTTTGTTAATTTTACTCCCAAATTGATCTTTCTTGGTGCTATTATGAATGGAATTTCTTTCTATTTGTTTATATTGTTTGCTCCACTTCATTATTTGTGTATAAGAATAGTACTTTTGTTTGTTGATTTTATATTCTGCCTCTTTTCTGTATTCATTTACTATTTCTAGAAGCATTTTGTAGATTACTTAGGGTTTTCCAGGTATAACACATCATCTGCAGATAATGGTGGTGGTATTTCTTCTTTTCCACTTTAGATTTCTTTTGTTTGCTTTACTTGCCTTATAGCTCAGGTCAAGACTTCCAATAGTGGGAAAATGTCTTATTCCAGAACTTAGGGGAAAACCTCTGAGTTTTTCACCATTGATTATGATGTTGACTGAATTTGTCATATTTTGCTGATTGAAACACATCTTATGTTGAGAGATGTTCCTTCTATTCCTATTTGGCAAGTGTTTTTTATAATGAATAAGTGTTGAATCTTGTCAAATACTTTTCTGTTTCTATTGAGGTGGTCATATGATTTTTGATATATACTTTATCGATGTGATATATATAATTGATTGGTTTGCATATATTTAAGCATATTTTATCCCTGGAATAAAACTCCCCTGATCATTGTGTTTAATTGTTTGATGTACTCTTAACTGCATTGTTGAGATAGGCTTAATTATTAGATTTTAACTTAGTCTATATTTTCTACCTCCCAAATAGGTTCACTCCTTATCTTTTTATGTTTTTTAAATATTTTCTAACGATATATATTTTCCTTTTGATCACAGTTTATTTTATTACTGTGATTTTTAGTTTTCTATTAACTTTTAATTTTTTGATGATACCAAGCAATTTTCTATCATTGTCTCTTTCAACCTTGAGTAGGTTGCTTTTTGAAATATAACCTTCCTCGAATTACATAGGCATTTTTCTCATCTTGTTTCATCATAATTGTGTAGATACCAAGATAATTATAATTAAAATACTTTCAAATGTTTTATTTTATACTATACTGGTCCACATATTATTTGTAACTCACTGTTTCACATAGAGATAGTGTAGACTTTTCAGATATTCAGTTCTTAGACAACTTATAGTGCACAACTCTTAGCCAGAGTAAGAGCTCTGACCTTAGCTTGGAAAGCAGCATCATGAGTGAAAATTCTGCAATATTTAATAACTAACATTGCATTGGAGCACAATAAATGTATTTTATAATAATTAAAATAAAAATCTCAGCAATATATTAATGTTTACTGTTACAATTGATTTTGTTATTAGCCCCAATACCTGGATAACTATCTGCAACTCAGAAAAGTCAAATAATTTACCCAATATTCAATGGACTTAATTAACATCACATAAAATGGAGCTATAACTCAAATCTAGCTCTCATATTAAATTCGTATATAATTTTTCTAATCAATGGAAAGTTTTTGGAATCATGAGATAGTTATTTGGATTATAATAGTAAATCTGGTAATATGTTTTGACAAATTGCATTAATAGTCTGAGTATTACAATGATTAAAGTAATTTGTATATAGTTTCTCGCTATTGTAATTTATTCTTCTTAGTATGTAGTAATCCACCTATACTTGTCACCAATTTATCCCCTAGTTAAAAAATATAATGAATTATCTATTAATAAGTTATAGAAAATACAGTGAGGCAACATCGAGAATAAATCTAATTGCTTTGTCTACTATGCATTTTTAAAATAAAAGCAATATTATCAGGTGTGGAAAAAATAGGAAGCCCTTTCAGAAAAATCATACAAGGCATAGATATACTAGTACAATGCAAGCTACATAAAGGAAACATCAGGAGCAATGCTGGAATACAGTTGATACAAACATATATGGGTGAAATATATGACTGTCCAAAAGAAAAACTGTGCTAATCTAAGTCTTTATTCATTTTGAGAAGAAGAGTAATTATCTCTATTTTGTGGCATATTTTATAGTGTTGCATTGTCAACTCTAGAAAAATGTGCATACTTAAAGATAGATGCATAAGACACAAACATGCATACATATGCAGCAGATATTTTTAAGTTATTAGAAGATATGATAGGGCTACATCCAAGACAATAGGCAGCAGGAATAAATCTGATTTATTCTAAGGACATGGCATCCTAATTTGTGTTCCTTTTCTTACTGTATCTTTTAAAGATTACTTTAGTAGAAACTGCCATTGAATAAGAGACATCAGATATTGTCAAACCCACACTAGAGTTTATAAAATAAAATAAAAGTTACATAAAGGTAAAAACATACCATTTCCTCTTATGCTCATAAATTTTCAATCTTACTTTTTGAAAAATTCACCTGTCTCTCTGCCAGACTTACACCATTCTAGCTGGGAACCTTTGGTGTATAGCATGTCAAAATCTTTTGAGCCAATAACTCTATCTGGTTTGATAAACAGAGTTGTATTTTTTCAGTGACTAGTATGCATTTTCCTCAAGTTTGCATTTTTAAAGAAGTGCCCTAGACCTAGTATTTCAAAAAAAGACAAATTTACCTACCTGTACCAAAATATTTGGAAAATATATCTTTATTCATATGTTCTTGGTGTTGAAGTCTTAAAATCCTTTGCACAGATAGCTAAACACACAAAGGTAATAGCATATAGAAAATACATTGTCCTTCAAGTACTGTGTTTCTCACTGATTAGTTAGCATTTTGTACAATTATGCCTAAATGGATGCAATGCTGATATCATTGCTTATTTTATTATAGCAGTAAAATAGGTACAGTGCTTTCTACTCTGCTTGTTTACAATAATACTCATAAACAATTTTCTGTACACTCTTATTTCGATTTACCAGCTTGATTAGCTAACAATCTACACTAAAACATTCAAGACAAAATAGATAGCTAATTGCATAGAAATTTTTAAGCCCATTTGCATACAACAGGATTTATTACTGCTAATGAAGTTAAAAAATGGTATGACCTCTCTTGTATCCTTGCTAATTCCTTCTGCTAATTCAAAACTTCTGCAAAGAACTTAAATGGAATAGAACATAAAATTTTTATAAGCATTTTGGTAAAGCAGTATTTGGAGAGAAGAAAATGTTCCTTGGTCTATATATAGGTGATGAATTGCTTTTATTCTGGATTGTTGCCTGAATTTTAGAATGCTGCCTCAAATGATGTAGAAAAAGATAAAGCTTCTTTATGTTAAGGACTGATATCCATTCATTGCATTCTCTTACAATTTTCTATTAGGTTTCTCTCCCTTACTCCTACTAACTGAATGATACCAATTATAGGATATCAGAAAAAGGAACAGGGGTGATAAAAGGCTCAAAATCTATAACAGAGTAGTAGCATAAAAATCTTCTATCCTATAATAGAAAATAGATATTTAAACTGAGATTTTCTTGAGTAGATTAAAGAAGTCCACAATCAACTTTTAAAATTTTGTAATCTCAAAAATAGAGATAAAATATATTTCAGCAAAAAATAATATTTATTTACAAAATTTTAAAGTTAACTGTCACAAACATTCATGAACTTAGAAGTGAATAGATTCAAATTACCTCTAAAAAGATATCAAATTTTATGATATCTTTAAAAGAATGTCCGAAACCTCTTGTCAATCATCTAGTTAAAAGTTAAAAAACTAAATAAAGCAAGACATGCTTATGTTTATTCTTAGCGTGGAATTAGATGATTCTATTGTCTTTTTTAAATGAAGAATTTCCATCAAGCTGTTAAGGCATGCACATTTTTATTTACCTTCCTTGCATATCATTTTTCTCCTCACCACTGCCCTTGCATCCATTGTTTTCCCAGTCATAGGGAAAAATATCAATCTTTCATAATTTTTAGGAAATAAATTCTCTTTCTAGATATAGTAAAGAATACCTGGTATAGTGTAGCATTAAACCTGATGACATTTCTCCAATTGAAAACTTCTATTTTCTCCAGGTGTAGTCCTCTTAAATCAAGCCTGTGGGGTTGAGTGGGTGCTTTGAGCCCTTATCTATTTTTTCTTCAGTCTTTTTCTACACTCAGTCTGAACTATGAGCAGCTCCATTTTTTTTTAATGATTGTGGAGATCCTAGTACTTGATTCTGCCCAATACTGTAGAAGGAAAGGTTGTGTCTTTGGCGACCTTTTCTCCTATTACTCTTCTACAGTTCTTGGAGGAAAAACGAACAAACAAAAAACCAAACATGTCTCTTCTGACCTCTCAGTTTTTCTCTGATACTTCATTTCTGAAGTTTCTTTCATAATGTACTCACCTGTCCCTTCTGCTGTACTGTGGGACAGAATTCCAATCAATGCAGTCTAGTCCTGCAGCCTTCTTATGGAAGACAGCATACTTCCATTGTATAGGCATGCAACCTTCCTGTGTCTTAACTGTGAAAACGAATGCTTTCACAAATAGTCCTCTGTGCTATCTCATGGTGGTTTGTCAACAATTGGCACTGTACTGTATTTTTCAGGACTTATTCAATAGCAGTCCCTCATACTTCGGCTTATATATATTAAGTTTTCCAAGTGATCCTTTTGGACTTCAGAGATGACCAGACAGGAGTGGGGAGGGAAGCAGGGGGGAGAGATAGAAGTTACAATAGAATTGGTTATTCTAACATAACAAACATATACAGTCTCTCAAGCCTTAATATAAGAGATTTAATTCTTGTTCACACCACACTGCCATATAGGGTCTGCTAATTGACATTATGCAGGAACTCAAGTCAGGAAAATTAGAATGAAGCAAATTGTATACTATCTCCAAAGTTTCTCCAGAAAGCAAAATGCATATTAAGTCTTAATTTTACTAGCTAACCCAAATTGCATATCTAGACTTAACTTCAAAGGGGATAAAATAATATTATTCTACCTGTGCCAAGAAGGAGAAGGGAGTCAAAGTATTTGGAAACATCCCTAATGACTTCAAAAAGTCCATTAACCCAACCAGTTGCAAGCATTAAAAGAAATAGAATAATGGGGGTCATGCTTCTAAAAAATAGCAACTTGATTTATTTTCAGAGCTTGGTCTAATGCAGTGATACTCAAAGCATCATTCAGGGATCCCTAAGTGTCTATGAAACCAAAAATGTTTTCATAAGGATTCTGGGATGTCATTTGCCTTTTTCATTTCCATTCTTCCATTAGTTAAAATGGGAAGCTATAGGATATGTCATATGACAACATTATTAATTCAAGTTCTTTGAACCAGAAATTTAAGAAGTTTGCAAAATTATAAACAATGTCACTCTTTTCTCTGAATCTTTTGTCTTTGAAATATTACTTTTCACAAAAATACATTGTCCATTTTAACATATAATGGCATTATTATTATATTAAATTAATTAATATTCTTGATTTGGCTTCAGTTTGCAAGAACTCTGAAGGACAATTCTAGTTTCTAATTCTGGTTTCAGAGCTCCCCATAGGATGGTTTGACATCGTTGTTGTTGCTGAAAATACAGTTAAATTTCCTCTCCCTAATCATCCTTCCTTCAATTCCCCTATAGGTATTATTTCCAAGATACGCATCTCCTCCCAAAAAAATAACTGGAATATCTTTGTCTTAGAGTCTGTTTCCTTGACACTCCACTCAAGCTTGTTGAAGAACTTATCCAAGGAAACCGACTCTATTTCAGATTTTAGAGTTGTTACTAACTGGCTAGAGGGCAGTGAGGATCCCATCAAGGATAGTTATATAAACAAATTTTCAGAGTTTCAAAAATTATGATTAACAGTGAAAAACAACTAAAATATTTATCACATTTACCAGGTGAATAGATAAAAATATTTGTGATATATGGATGAGGATAATACTTCTCCATGAAAAGGAATAGATTATTGATACATGCAACAGCATGGATAAATCTCATGATTATTATGCTATTTGAAAAAAAAGTTTAAAAAAGTAACTATTGTATTATTCCATTTATAATCTGCTTAGAAAATGTAAACTCATTATAGTCACTAAAAAATAGATCAAGGGTTGCCTGACCAATGGGTAGGAGTCAGGGGATGTAATGAAGGGGTCAAGGACAGAATGACAAAGAGTAATAAGGAAGCTTTCAGAGGTGGTAAATATGCTCACAATTTTGTTTCTCTGAAGTTCCATTGGTGTATATGTATGTAAAAACTATTTAGTTGTCTACTTTAACATGTATAAATTTTGTCATTATGCCTCAGTAAAACTTTTAAAAAGTTGTCATCACCCATGCAGCCTCAGAATGACAATATGAACTTACAGTTAAAAATATTAGGATTTGCATATCACTCAATGTTTTTATTAGCCTCAAAACCAATTATTCTTTTCACTCAGTTTAGAATGTTGCTCTCTAGGGCCCCAAATTTATCACTTTTTCAACGTACTGTTTTTATATCTTATATTAATGTAACAGCTATCCAATTATAGTACATATTTATTATTTATTGAGGGCTAATTCGATGTAAACACATGGCTAAAATCACTTGATAACCATCATCTCATCTCACCAGTCCTTCTAAAACTCCAGTGAAATAGGTACTCATATTACCTGCAGTAGTACAGATAAAGAAACTGAGGCAGAGAGTTGCTTCCAACTAACAACAGAAGAATTAGGACTTAAACCCAGATGTCTGACTTCTGAAAAGTGACTCCTTTCACTCTGTCGTGTAAGACAGTAGAGGTTACAGAATTATTCGGCAATCCTCATATTTTGCACAGAGCTGCTTTGAAAGCAGCTAGTGGTTTTGTACACATTTAAACACACAAAATCAATAAACATCATTCCTATCAACTTTTTAAAAATTGACTCATTAATAAATTTCCCTATTGGATCTTTAGTTCTTCAGCATTTATTCAGCCATGTGCTTCATTTAAATTATATCAGACAGTATTACATAGCCATTAAGAGTTTAGGAGTCAGTTTTCCAACTACAGCTTGGAATAGATTGATGTAAATAGAGTCAAAGACCCGAGATACTGCCTATCTAGCCTGGAGTAATCCAACCCAATCACAGATCCACTTCATCTGGCTGTGAACATAGCTTTATTTCTTACGTCATGTCATAGTCATATTGGAGCACTCAGTAAAAAATAATTATACAATACCCCATCAGTCTTTTCACTAAGCTGTTTACTTTTTAGTTTATGCCAGTTTATGCCAGAAATATAATTTATAGTTTCTATATTTATAGGCTATGTTCATGTTTTCCTTTGGACATAGTCCACAGACTTTCTGATTAGTAAAGTATCCAGTCACTTTTTATATGAAAAAGAAAAAGTTTAAGAAATCTCTGGATTAGATGATGGATTAGAAGAATGCAGTGTTTGAATGTGACCCCGGAGGGGAAGGAGGAGAGAAAAACTGGATCAATTGAGTAATTCAAAGGATTTAGTATAGCAAATGCTTTTGGTTTTGTTTTTTGCTGAATTTAGAAATTGAGTCTTGACTAAATTGAATTCTTCCCCCAAAAAAGAGGGAAGGTGAGGAAAAGAATTAGAGTTCCCCAAGGCTATTAGGTGTGAAAGAAGGAATAAGAGGAAGAGATGGAGAATAAAATCAGATCAGAGGCCGAGACTAATTCTATAAATATTGAGATTGTAAAGTAACCATATAAACTTTAAAGAACACAGGTATGTGATAAGTGATTTTTCTTTCATTCTTTGTTATAAATAGTAAACTTAAACCTTTCTCTATGAGCCTATATTTTAAAGTAAAATTGATATTCTGATGTCAATTGCAGTCCTTTCTTAGTGGATAAATGTGTCAGTGGTCTAGGGAGTCAACTATGAGACTAAAAAGGAGAAGAAAATGTCATTTAGATCAAATCTAAGGTAAAGATAAAGGAAGAGCCATGTATTAATAAAAAGAATCAGAAGAATGTCAAAAATCAGAGCCAATAAAGACAATGAAAGTAAAAGCTAACCTTTGGAACTTTCAAAGGTCTTTGTCAAGGAACATAAAACGCTATAAAGACCATGTTGACCCCATCTAATATTTATAATAATAAAATTATATTTGTGATTTTTGTGTTTATAATCTTTTTCCTTTTGTCTATAATATTCATACCTTTATATTGTCTTGATGGTTCATTTTCCATTAAATATTTTAAGACAAATAGTAATCAAGGCCATTAAAAATAATACCTCTTGCCAAATTCTGAGTAAAAAATAAATGAAAAGCAAAAACCACAATTCACCTGCTGAGGACATTAAGGTAAAAGATTTCCTGTGCCTCTTCTCAAGGTCTAGTGTTATTTTTCTTCAGGACACTTTCCTGTCTCCCAGCTACTTTTTAAATCCCAGTCAGAATGTGATCTCCAGTCTTGCAGAATATATTGATTCCTACCCTCCTCCACAACAGATAAAACCTTCTGTAGCTATTACGTTGTAGTCCCTTCACATATAATTCAGCTTTGCTGAAAGCAAGCACTCCTTGTTTCTTTCTACTTCCCATCGAATAGACATTTTGGTGTTGTTCTTTAAAACAATGCTTTTATTTCTCTGAGTCTCTGCTGGTCTGCAGTTGTTTTATTAGATCTCATATGATTTATGTATTTTCAATGTATAAGTGCCTAGAGGCTAAGATAAATAGAGGTCTTTTTATAGTAAAATTTGAAAAATAGTTCAAGTCTTGAAAAAGCAAAGCTTATTAGGTGCTGAAAATTAAAATGAATATTTTCTCTGCCATACTATTTTTTCAAGGGACAAAATAAGACATGGGAAGAGAAGCTGCTGATAAATATTCCTTTTTCCTTTTTGGTCTCTATCCACAGTACATCAATGTCTAAGAAAAAATATTAAAGCATTTGCTATAATATATGTGAAAATTTTAGAAGAGGATAATGTTGAAAGTTATAACCCTCAAACCGGGATATATGAATCGTGGTATATTTAGATTTCTACTCTAATTTTTGGGTGTAAATGCCAGTCAATGTACCAATGTGACTAATTTAAGCAGATTTTCTTAATCACATTTCTTCTTCATGTATAAAGGTCATATTTCTGTAAATCCATTGATATATAAGAACTCACTGAGTAGAGTTATCATGATGTTAAAAATAAATTCCATATATTTGTATTCTTATGTTTTGATAATTATAAAACAGTCTGATATATTAATGTTCTAGAAAAGCATCTTACTGTGGGCTGGAGGGGATATTATCTACACATGACACAAACTATTCCAAAGTAGTTAAGACCTATTTATTTTCCTAAGACATTTTTCAAAATACATTATACAATGATCAGGTGTTACTGATATTTATAGTCATGTGAGGTTTTCTTTTTGTTTGTTTGTTTTTTTAACCTATAACAGTTTCCTATCAAACTTAAATATTCCATTTAAAGTTTCTGATGTTAATTTTGTTCATGTAATCATCATTTATGTAAGGTCACATGTATACTTACATAAATACACATGAATTATATCTCATATAAAATCAATGTTAAAAGAATTTGAGATTAAATTATTCTTACTTGGAACAAATTAAAGAGAATTGCTAATTTTGTTGTCTGAACCCTTCATAGCTGATCTTTTACGAAATAAATACCACATAGTACTGAGTGGTAGAGAAGTGCTCTGGAAAGAATTAAAGTCAAACACGAGTTGCTGAAGTATCACCTTATTACTCTCAGTAATAGATATATTTCTAATGTTGTTTCATAACCTATATGAAGGTGATTAAAATATGCATTTAAGCAATCAGCATGAGTTTTGATGAGGTATTCAGGAACAGGGAATACGCAGAAAAAGGACAGCTTCATGGATGGGCCCTGGTGGACATGGATATAAAAGAGAGAAGTGGATGAAAAATGTCAATGAAAGTAACTGAATGGAATCCAAAGGTATAGAAAAAAAAAACCAGAATCCGATGTTTTAAAGAAGTGAAAAAGTGAAAGAATGGGGGATTTTAGAGAATACAATTACAAAGTCCATATTGGAAAGAGTATTTTCTAGAGCAGTAAGAGCAGCAACCAGAACAAAATAGGCTACAGTGTAAATGGAGACAATAGAGTGGATGTAGGTTGATTAATAATTTTGAAAGTTTGTCTTTAGATGACATAGAAATCAGCAAATAGAAGGAAATGTGAGTTAGAAAATTTCGTTTTCGTTTTGTTTTTAATATTGACTCACCTTTGTTGTGTTCATATGTTTGGGATAAAAATCCAACCAGAAACAAAGACTGATGTTAAAAATAATTTTATTGATGGAGCAGTCTTTGAGATGTAGGAAGGTATGAAGCTAAAGCTCATATACAGATTCTGTATAAAGAAGTCATTATGACTCCCATTGATAAGGGAGGGGAGATGACAAGTGAATGAAAAAATAGCTCTTGGTTTGTAAAGTTTAGGGAAGAATATATAGACATAAATTTGTTCTGAGGACGACAGAGCAACTTGCAGGTAAGGAGTTTGAAGGGACATTTGGGATCTAAAATGAGTTGGTTCAGGAAATGCAGAGGGATTCTAAGGGATTTGAGGATTCATTGGTATACTAGGTTTGCATATATGATTAGAGGACAGGAATTTATATTGACTTTAATATGCCATGCTGGGATATTTTTCTCCAGGTACATTCAGTGAACCAGTTGATGGAGTGACTATGTCATGTGGTTATGTCAATTTAAAGCAGTTACAAAGGAACAAAATGACGTAGGATTGTTTAGGATAATAGAGAGAAGTGACTATCTATTTCATTGTTGGGTGACAGTACAATTTATCATCTAAACATTGATATATTTAAGAGTTAAAGGAGATAATAACCAAACAAGAGACCATGAAAACGGGAGTAAACTGAATCTGTCTCTATGCAAACTGAAATAGATGATCGTCATGCTTAAAATGATGAAAACAAATATTTTTCAAAAGGACCATATAGATTGGGGGAAAACATTTAGTAGATGGTTTTAATTTAGTTGAGGTTGAAGAAAAGTTACCTTCTTATAGTAGCTCAGAAATACTTTGGGTTTCAGAAAGTCACAGTGGTCTAAAGTTAAGGTGTGAGTATTTATTTTCTTACACACTAAAATTGTCCGGGAAGATGATCGAATTAATGGTGGAGAGAAAGTTTATAAGCCAAAGGCCAGAGTCCTCAAAGAATATGAAGGAATTAGTGTGAGCAAGGTCATTCGGTAACAGGGATGAGGTCTGGGTGACAGGAGGTTTAATGAAGACAGTTTTAAAAGAGAGCATAAGGGATTTGTTAATAGCTATTAAGAAAATTAATTCATTTGTCATTGATTCATATCATTAAGTATTTGAATCATTCTTGTCCGTGTTTGTCTCCAAACTTTTATTACAATTTTATTTCTAATGCCTACAGAGAGAAATTTCACTGTTTGTGCTAACAAGGTTGTCAATTTCTATATATCAGTTGAATTATCCCAATTTTACATTATATAGTTGGACATCTTATTTTAATTTAGATTAACAAGAATTCATCCATAAAAGGCTATCCTTTCTTTGCTAGTAAAAATAAGATTTGTTGCCTCCCAGAGTCATACCTTCAATGAGGGAAAATATACCAACTTAATTGCCCAAATCTGAAGCATCTTTGATGTTTTATTTTAGCATGATATTTTGACTGTGTTATGCACACTAATTTTAAATATCAACAGAAGTAACAATCGGCAGGAAAATTTATTTATGTCTTCTTTGCCAACATCAAAATTCTTCATATCTTCATTTGTTGATCTTGATTTTAAAAGCCCATAGCATATATACCTACAGTTTATATTTTATTATGTTCTACCATTGTTGAAAGAAATAGTACTAATGTTTATAAAATGTCTTAGTATATTCCTAAGAATGTAAGGCTTATCAAGAGAAAAAGAACCATTAAACAGTATATTTATCTTTCCATATATATATTTTATAATACATAAATGCATGTTCACAGACTTTTATGAAACCTTTACAAATCTTCTAGCACCAAATTGTCATCACTCAATAACTTGCAAGTAAAGTGAATAATTATAATTTATTAGCATAACCAGTATTTTAAATTAAGTTGATTATATATGATTGTTTAGATTACGGTAAGGTGTAACAGACCAAAAGTAGCAAAAATGTTATTTTAACGTTCGATGAGTGTATATATTAATTTTAAAAAATAGCTCCAGTAATTTCATTAATATGATTTTTTTGTTTTTTATTTAATTAATTTATAGTACTATATAAATTTCAGACGAATAAATTCTCATTTTAATTATATAGGATATGTTGATACTGAATGTGGTACCTGAGTACATCGCCCTTTGTCACTTAACCTTTCTATTGACTTAGGCTTCTTTGTACAAATGTCATCTTTCTTCTCTTTTCACTCAGTGGTCTCTTAGAAGAGTTGAAAACTGATTTTTTAAAACTCTTTTGAGGATATTATCAAACTACAAAATTTCATCACATTTAGCCTCCAAACTCACTTCACAAATCTTCAAATCTAGTCAACCATATGATTAACAACCGACAAAGATAATACTGTGTGAACTTAAAAATTAAGCTGGTTTTAAATTGTATCTTCACCAAATTTTGTTAAATACTATTTTAAGCACATGGTGAAAGTCTGTTATCAAATATTTTACCCATATGTACAGAGAGTATATAGGGAGTTTCAAAATATCTAGGTAATGTTTGTGTTTGGAGTGAGTGGAGAGACAAATACAGGGCTTTCATATGAAAAAGTTCAGAACTTTCTTAATCGCAGAAAATTACAGAACTGAAAACACACTTCAGGAATCATGGAGTTACACTAGTCGGTTCTTTAATGCTAATCAAAAATTGCAGCAGTCTGCTGAGCCTTTAAATTACTGTGCTTATTTTAAAATAGAGCATAACCTTCCCTGTAAAAACAACCATGCTGAATTTTTGACAGTACAGGAACCCAAAAGTGTTATGGGAAAAAAATTAAAATAAAACTAGTGTCACCTAGAAGGAACCAGTCAGAGGACAGAAAATTTTGCCATACATTCTGGTTTAAGGATGTTTATGTTTGATACCATTCCTTCCTTCCCCACCCAGTTTTAGACCCTACAAAACTTTTGGTTTTAATTTTCTCCTATTTCTTTTCTTTTTTTTTCTTTTTTTAAAGGAAAAACACAGTCAAGAATGAAGGTGAGTAGGCAGACAGGGAGGAAGAGAGAAGAGGAAGAAGCATTTTAATTTATTTCCATTGTAGTTGTTCACATTGGTTGTTTTCCCCCTAGACTCAGGTCTCAAAACCTGGGGTATGTGACCTGTGTCTTTCTGAGGCGATTGACCTAACTGAAGCTCCACCAAGGTGAGCCTCCTTTAAATACTCTTTCCTTCAAATTCTGGATTTCTCATTGAATTCAAAGGAGAGGTTATGAGTGAAAGCACAAGCATTTTATTGTCTCTATGGTAAGTTGTATTAATTAGTGGTTTTCAAAGTGTGGCCCCTGGGTGAGCAGCAGCAACATCATCTGGAAAATGCCAATTTTAGGTGTAGCTTTCAGATGTACTGAATTAGAGTGTCTGGGCATGAGGCCCGGAATCTATGTTTTAAGCATTCTTCCAAGTGATTCTGGTGCATGCTAACATTTGTAAAATAATTTTAAAGGAAATAGCTAGTCATTGGCTTTTTAACAATGAATAATTTTTATTAAATTTTCAAGAATTTGTTAACAATTAGTTATCATTGGAGATGTAATGTGGGAAGGAAGACCCATTCCTTTTCTAACAAAGCTCAATTGTTGGTTTTATTTCCTCAGGATTCATAAATTGGAATGATGGTTTATTTCCTTCTTTTCTGTTACCTCCCCACATAAATAAAATACAAATGAAAATTTTAATGACATGAATTGAATTGAGCACTTATTTTAAACAATTAATCCTGCTACACTTGTAAGTTCTTGTCTGCCAGGGATTGTGTTGAGTCCTTGAATAAAGAAGATTGAGGAGGAATATGACATAATTCTTTATACCAAGACACTTCTAAAATGTACTTGAAACCAGAAATAGAAACAATATAGTTGTCCAGCATTGGGAGGACTAGGCTCTTAGTTTTAGGCTCTATGTTTGATATTAATCTACATTAAACATAAAACATAAATTTCCATCTTTGTTTTCAGAAAGCATTTGAGTTTTGTCTGGTGTAAAAATATTAATAAAATGAAATGTCAGAACCATGAAAAGGAAGATAAGCAAAAATACCAACTATGCACTCATTTATTTTCCATTCTTTCAAGAAACATTTCTTAAGCACTTATTTTGTGCCAAGCAATATGGTATGTACTGAGGACACATCAGATGGAATATTTGCCCTTTAGGCACTTTATGTCTTATAGGAGTGATTAAAATCTAAATCAGTTTAAGAATAGTTAATCCATAAGATCCCTAGAGTGCAATTTTAACAGGATACAAGGAAGTTTGTATTTGAATGACAAGAGAGTTATTCATTTTCTCAGTAATGGCTTCAAGTTTATCTTGTTAACATTATTTCCTGGTTTTCAAAATAATGAATATCAGTAACAAAGTAGAATAAAACATTTGCATAAATAATTCACAAGTAACTTCTGTAGAAAGATTTTGTACTGTTCTTGATCATATTTTCTGATCAATTATACTTTCATAATTGAGTTTATTATTCATCTAAACTGTAACATTTTTCAGTTAATTCATGAGAATTGGATGATTTTTATAATATCCTTTAAAATGGGTAAATGACAAATTATTGTATAAATTCTTAATATTTTAAACACCTCAAAGTTTGGAAATTTTATTTCATCATAGCTTACACTATAGCTTATACTATCATTAAAATGTAATAGAGTGTCTTTCGTAGGTATTCACATTTTTCTCTGCTTAAAAAATTCTTTCTAGCAATATATTTCTATTGAAGTAACTGGTTCATAACATTATACAAATTTCAGATGTACATCATTATAATTAGACATCTATATACTCTACATCATGATATTCACTAAAATCTAGTTTAAATTCATCACCATATACTCATACCCTTTGATCATTTCACCTACATCCTATGCCCTACCCCTATGGTAACTTCCAATTCATTAACTGCCTCTAAGAATTTATTTTTATATTATCATATTTGTTCATCTACCTTGCTTCTTTACCTTGAATTAATCCATATGAATTAATCTATAGGGATTTTTCTTTTCTTTCTAATTTATCTCACTTAATATAATCCTTCAAGTCCATCCATGTTATAACAAATAGTAATGTTTCATACCTTTTTTAATACAGCTGAGTAGTAACCCATTGTGCGTATATAACATATCTTCTTCATTCATAGGAAATAGGAAATTAGGTTGTTTTTATATCTTGGTTTTTGAAAACTGTTGCAATGTACGTAGATATACATATACCTTTTCCATTTACGTTTTTGTATTCTTGAGTTAAATACATAGAAATAAAATAGCTGGTCATATGCTATTGATATTCTTAATTCTTTGAGGAAACAATATTGTTTTCCAGAGAGGCTGCACCAATTTATATCCCCACCAGTAGTGCAGAAGTTTTCCCGCTTCTCCACGTCTTCATCGACAGTGTTGTTTTACTATTTTTTTCTTTTTATAGTAAAACAGATGTGAGGTAGTATCATTGTGGTTTTAATCGAAATTTCCCTAGTTTTTAGTGATTTTGAACATATTTCATCTTTTGTGTCTACTTTGACAAGATATCTATTCAGATCCTTTCTGCTTTTTTTTAAATCTGGTTGTTTATTTTTCTGCTATTGGTCTGTATGAGTTCTTTATGTATTTTGGATGTTAATCCTTTATCAGATATATGATTTGCAAATATTTCCACCCATTCCATAAGTTTCCAATTGTTTTGATGATAATTTCTTTGCGCAAAGCTTTTAGTTGATGTAGTCCTATTTGTTTATTCTTGCTCTTTGTTTCCTTTGTCCCTTGAGTCAAATTAACAGAGATACAGCTAAGGTCAATATCAATGAGCTTATTGCCTGTTTTTTCTTCAATTTATTTTATGTTTTCTTGTCAAATATTGTCTTGATTGAATTTTAACTTAGTTTTTGTGTTTCGTGTGTAATAGTATAGTTTCATTCTTTTGCAAGTGACTCAAATTTTTCCATTGTCATTATTGTAGAGACTTTCTGCTCCATTGCATGTTCTTTTCTCCTTTGTTATACATTAGTTTTCTGTATATATTTGGGTTTATTTCTGGGCCCCCAATTCTGTTCCCATGATCTCTGTGTGTTATTGCAATACTATCTTGTTTGGATTACTATTTATTTGTAGTCAATTTAAAGTCAGTAAGTTAGATACCTCCATTTTGTTTCTATGAATTATTTTAGCTACTTGAAGTCTTTTGTGGTTCCATACAGATATTATTATTTGTTGTTTTATTTCAGGTAAAATGGCCCTGTTAACAATATTAATTCTTCTATTCAATGAACACAAAATCTCTATCTATATCATTATGTCTTCTTCAATTTTTAAAACAATGTCTTATAGTTTTCATTGTAGATGTCTTTCATCTCTTTGTCTATATTTATTTCTAGGTGTTTTATTCTTTCTTATGCTATTACACATATCATTAGTTTTTTAACTTTCTGTTATATCATGAATTTCATATGGAAATGTACCTGATTTTTGTGTACTGATTTTATAGCCTGCAACTTTGCTTTTTTTGTTTATTATTTCTAATCATATTTTAGTGTAAAATTTAGGTTTTTTTAGTGTTTTTCACTTTTGAATAGTGACAGTTTTACTTTTCCATTTCCAATTTGGATGCCTTTTCTTTCTTCCATTCCATGCTGTGTAGAAATTCCAAGACTACATTGAATAATAATTGTGAGAATGGATATGTTTATTTATATTTATTTTTTAGATATGGATTTATAAAATTGAAAGCATAAATATCTTTAATGTTACTAATACATATGCCTGAATTGCTTTACAAAACTATACACACTCTCAAATAATATATTTTTGTACTGGAAATCATGCCAAATGAGTAAAAAGTGATAAAATCTATCTGCTATTATAAAACAAAATAAGCACACTCATTTTCAAGAGAAAAATATTTTCTCAACCATAGCAATAAATTCTTATATGAAGATACCTTAAACATACATGTGTAAAAATCATTAGCAATGTCTTGACAACCATTTTACAGCAAATTAATATTTAGTTCATATAGTCATCTTCAGTATAATACTGATCCTAAAACCTCAAGACTTGGAGTCAGGATGCTAAGAATTGCGTTCCTTTTTGACCACCAATAGTATATATTATTTTAATATTGAATTTTTTGAGACTGAGATTATTGATTTGTAAAATGGGTTGAAATATAATTTTTCAAAGTTGTCGGAAAGGATTAATTACTCTCAATACTACTCCTATAATGGAGATTCCTTAATTTTCTCAGATACCTTTTGAAAAAATTACATTTAACACCATTTTAAAAATTATAACCTGAGATTCAGAAGTTCAATAATTTGCCCAAATAATATAGTGTGTCAGTAGCCAAACTGGGACTTAATTTTTGGCATCCTGACTCCAAATTCTGTACATCTAGGAACAGTATTATACTGAAATGCTACATTAACTAAATCTGAAATGAAATATGTATGTAAGCACTTAGCAACATTGGAAGGATATTGAAAACCTCAATAATAATTAACTATCATTGCTAATGGCCTTTCATAAATGTAAATGTGTACTTATTTTTCTTTCTGATTTTTTTTTTAATAGTGAAAAATTTACGTTAACATGGTAGCTTCTGAACAGCTCCCAGTGATCCCTGTTGACTGGTGTTCAGGTGTTTGTGTTATCTCATACGCTTGAGAATAGACTGGATCCAATGAGTGTATTTAGTGAAATATGTCAATGTGAAGATATGTTGCTTTTGATAGTAGTTTTGCAGTCAGTCACTTCCGTCTTTCTTGCTCTCTCTTGTTGTCTAATTTACTGTCTCTGACGAAGCTATACTGTAGCTATCCTAAGGAGAGTTCCTTTTGAAATGAAACTGAGGAAAATTTCTGAGGAATGTAGGGTCTTTGTGCAATAGCCCATGAAGTAGTGAATTCTAGTGATAAGAATGTGAGAAAACTTGGAAGGTGGTCTTTCTTAGTAAAATTTGAGATGCCCACAACCTAGATTGACATTTTAACAGCAAACTTGTGAAAGTGCTTGATCTAATCCATGCTTGGATTAATGAACTACATAAATGGTGAGATAATAAGTTATTGTTTTGAATACCAAATTTTAGATTAATTTTTATACAGCAGAATTAACATAATCTCTTCCAGCTCTATTAATCTTATTCCCTTCAGTTTTATGAATCTTAATGACTGAAAACAATTCAATTTTAGCTTTTCCTTTTTTTAATTAAAAATACTTTATTGCTAAAAATGCTACTCATCAGATGAGCTTTCAACAAGTCTTAAACTTTTTCCTGGTGGAGTGTCTTACCTCTATGTCAATGGTTTCTTTTTGATAAGGGAGGTGGTTGTTTAATGCTGGGAGAGGTTTGTCAATTTCTTTCCTTTTTTTTATTTTTTGATGTGACATTACATTATAATATTGTATAAATCTAAGGAGTGACTTTTTGGAAGTCAATATCTGTATTACTAGATTAGTTTTACCAATAATATTGCAAATATTTCACCATAATTTATCTCTTTTTCCCAATTTCCCCACATTTCTTTTCTTCACCACTTGTTACCACTAAGTTGATCTGATATATTAAAAATCTATTTTTGTTTGATTTGTTTCTTTCATTGGTTTGGTTTCTATGTATACTACATAACATTGAAATCTTACATACCTTGCCTTACTCTGATTTATTTCACTTAGCATAATTCCCTCTAGATATATTCATTTTGTTACCAATGACAGAACTTCATATTTTTAATAGCTGAGCAGTATTCCTTTTTACACACACACACACACACACACACCCTGTCTTCATTCACTCATCTGTGTATTGTTATTTAGGTTGTTTCCAGCTTGACTAATATAAATAATTCTGCAGTAAATATGGGGTGCATATATCTCTTCAAATTAGTATGTTTGTGGTGTATTTATGACAAATACTCAGAAATGAGATACATGGATCATATGAAATTCCTATTTTTAATTTTTTGATGGATCTCAATACTTTGTTCCATACATAGACCACACAAACTGTTATAAATGGGACACTACTTTTCTTTTAATATTTCCCAAGCATTACGTTGTTTTATTATGAATGTCTACTTTGTTCTGTGTTTAATAAACTAGGGCTGTCTTCAACATGGTGCAAAAGGGTCAGCCGAGTTGCCCTTGGCCCATACTGTTGAGGGAGCCGAAAAGCATCTGCCCCATGTTAAATACAGCATTTGCCAGAGCTGACTGCTGTGGGCTGCAGCCTCAGTTGCTGTTCCCACCCTCTTTGAGGAAACAAGAGCCACCAGGCAGGAAGAAGATTCCCCTCCACCCTGCATGCCTTTTTCTTCAGAGGGAGCAGAACATCTCAGCATTGTTTAGCTGCAGATAAATACTATAGGGGTTATTTCTGGCACTATGGGGGTTATTAGGCTCATATCTGGTACTGGTATGGTTCAAGTGGCTTATGTTTTAGGCAGGACATTTAGAGTGGGGCTTACAGGTGTATCAAACTGGGTTTTTGCCTGATTCTTTGCATTGATCCTGGCTATTTTTATGAAGTCCCACCAGACTACAAGTTAATTACTATGTATCACTGGTCAGCATTGCATAGTTTTTACTTGTTGTTGGCCCAGCTATTCTGCTCCTTCTTGGATTGCTCGACCGACCTCCCTCCCTCCCCTTAATCACCAGCACATAAACCCATCCCATTGTTACCATCCCAATGTTCAGATTTTTGTCTCAAGGAGATATGATAAGCTTAGCTTTCCATTGTGTCTGCACCAACTTGGATTTATACAAACAATGTAAAAGGAGCCCCTCTTATTTGCATCCTCAGCATCACTTGTATCTAGTCTTTAGGATAATAACCATTCTCACAGGTGTGAGGTAATAACTCATTGTGGTTTTTATTTGTATATACTTAAAAACAAACAACAAAATTAATGTTTTCATATGCCTGTTGGCCATCTGTATGTCTTCCTTGGAGAAGTGTCTATTCAGCTTTAATGCTCATTTTTAAATTGGATTGTTTTTCATTTTTTCTTGGTTTTAATTTTTTTTTAATTCTTTATGTAGCTTGGATATTAACCCTTTGTTAGATGATGATGTGCAAATGTATTCTCTTAAGTGGAATATCTTTTTGTTTTGATGAGACTTTCACTGTAATGAAGCTTTTTTAAGTGATAATAGCTCAATTTGTTTATTTTGTCTTTTATTTTTCAAAACAATGGAGTCAAGTTCTCAAAAACATCTCTTAGGCCAATGTCAAGGAGTATTTTACCTATCTTTTATTCTGTGGATTTTATGATTTTAGGTGTTACATCCAAGCCTAATCAATTTTTAATTAATTTTTCTAAGGCATTAGACAGTGGTCTTGTTTCATTCATTTATAGGTAGATATCCTGGTTTCCCAACTTCAGTTATTGAAAAGTCAATTCTTGTTCTATTGCTGTATTACTCTTGGTTCCTTCATCATAAATTAGTTGTCCATATACATGGGTTTACTCCTGTGCTTCCCATTCTGATCTATGACCTATGTATCTGTTTTTATACAGTACAATGCTGCTTTAATTTCTATTGCTTTGTAGTATTGTTTGAAGTCACGGAGTGTGATACCTCTATTTTTGTTTTTTATCTCAGAATTGTTTTTGCTATTTGTCATCTTCAGTAATTCTAAATAAATTTCATCATTTTGTTTCATTTCTGTAAAACTGTGGTTAGTATTCCGATTGGAATTTCATTGAATTTGTATATCACTTTAGATTTTGCAGCCATGTTTAACAATATTGATTCTTCCAATCCATTCGTAGAGAATATCTTTTCAATTCTTTCTGCCTTCTATCTTTTAACAATGTCTTGTAGTTTTCAATCTTTAATTTCTTAGGTTAAATTCATTCTGAAATACTTTATGCTTTTTGATGCAATTATAAATTGGTTTGTTTACTTGATCTGTCTTTCTGGTAATTTGTTATTTGCGTATAGAAATGTGACAGATTAGTATATCTTTTCTAAATGTTATAAGCACACGTGTGTGCCTTGTAAGAAAAATTTCAGTAGAAAAAGAGAAATTTCCCTAAATGTTTATTACATAAGTATGTAGATGCATATGTTAAAAACTTTGGAATTAGTTTCTTACAACTCTAGTATGAGGAGGCAAAGTATTTAATTATAACACTTACAGTAATTACATTAAAAATAAACTTTATTTGTACACTAATCCTTGTTAATGTAGTTTCCCAACACCTATATTTAGGTAATCTGGAAATAAATCTATAGTTTAAAGATTATTTTGAAATAATATTTTTAAATTGATTTATATTCATGTTAATACAAAAAATAATTGTTAAAAATTGAAGAATTTAAATTTTAAAGTGTTATTTAAATTGTTTGAATTAAGTAGTAAATTTAAACTATATCTTATTCTCACATCAAAATATACTCTTATTTAATATGATAAATTCTTAAATATAATTTAACATTAGTAAATTTGTTATCTCTAGATCATACATTTTTTAATAATATTGATGCCTTTGAATGGCTTTTAAATGCACAAATGCTTATGCAGGAATTAAATTTTTTTGTACATAGATAAATATAATTATAAAACAATAGCAACTGGTCTATTCTCTACAATTTTGGTCCAGAAAAAGAGCCTTCCAAAATCACAATTTTGGATGAACTTCAATATTACACTAAGCAGAACATATTAATAAACCATTTGGCAAAGGGAGCAAAGATTCTGTGCTTTACTATGCTCAATATTGCTCCTTTTGGCTCTCCTAACTTAAGGAGGGAAGTTTCAATGGGAATTGTTTAATAATTTAGTGAGAGATGGAGGTATTTTGGAAAGAACACTCAGAAACAGAGCATTTAATGGCCAGTAAGGAACATAGGAATGAGAACAGCTTGCAGAATGGGTACTATAAATAAGATATAAGAAAGATTTCTGGACTGCCTCTTAAAACCGAATAAATGCATATTCTCATAGTGTCAAAATTAACTTGATTTATTTTTCAATGGGAAAATTAAAGAGTCAAAAATAAATGAGCTTAGCTTTCTGCAGTAGCTAATACTTCATGATAGATAAGAATGAACGTTACTTCCTTCATTCTATTAGGTGACTACTCTTATTATGGTTGAATTAAAGACAAGTAAACTACTAAACAGCACTTCAGACAGTATTGTTTATTCCAACTGCTAAATCTATCAAGTATAAACACAGGAAGCAGTTAAGAATTTCGCTATGTAGTAAGCCAAATTAGATATTTTAAAGCCAAATAAACTTACTTTGTGCCCAGAAATATGCAAATATGTTTGCTGCATTGATCAGATGCAGATATTTCCCAAATTAAGAACAGTCATCTAGTGTACCTCCTATACATATGAAATATGGACTTTGACTAATATGGAAAATGGGTCAACACAAATGGCTTAGAATGTGAGAAAAATTCTCAGGTCAGAGATATCATTTAGACTGAGGTAATCTATACTACCCACTATTCAGCAAAATGTCCAAGAGTCCTGGAATTTGCTGTAGGAATTCAGCGCATATATTGGAGTATATGTTTTAATTACATGGGCTTCTCTAGCTGGCCAACTAGTGTTTGCTACATTTTTATATAAAATGATATATTTTTTTTCAAATAAATGATAATAAATAAATAGATAAATAAGTGTTGGAACAAGTTATTTTTGTTAGTTAGGACCTACCCATAATTGCCAAATCTACGCTCTGCTTTCAGCTTTGTGAGTCATGGATAGATAATCACATTATTGTTTGCCTGGGACCTGAAAGAGAAAATGCACTCTCCTTTCTGATTGTGGCTAAGGAACCCAAATGCTAAACAGAGTCTGGCTCAATACAGTCTGAAGATATCTGGAAATCTGTAGGTTAAATCTAAAGTTGCTTTTTAAGATTGTAGGAAATATATTGAATTTTGAGACATTATTCTTCCTGTAAGTTAAATACCAGTATTTTTCTTTTATTACAGACAAATAAAAAACCATACAGTGTAATTATTTTCATTTTTAACAATTTAAAAAGTAGTTTTGAATAAGTAAATGATAACTATGTTCTCTGGAAAAATAAACATGCTTTCAATGAGCATTCATATAAGATACCTATGAACTGAACTGTTGGAGCTGTTTTACTGAGGAGGACCTCCAAATAATATTATCTACAGAAAACAATTGTATAACTACATGAAGAACATATTTTGATTATGCCAAACTATATATTTGTGGGATCATCAGGTTTGGGTTTTTTGATTAAATTAGATCTTACGAAGCTAAATCTCTGGTTAAGCCATTGATTTCCTCTTTCATTTACATGTTCTTACAAGCTCCGGTCAGAGAGATTCCCATTCATTTAGAATGAGGTACTATACACTGCCCGATCTACAGCAAATATGTAAGGTTCAAGAGTCCTAGAATCTGCTATAATAACTCACTATCTGTACTGAATCAAATGATAATTGAATTATATATATGCTATATATATATAATTTTATTGAAGTGACTATATATGCACACATACACACACTGTCTCTCTCTCATACATACACACACACACACACACACAAACACACACACACACACACACACACATCCCTCACCCTTACGGGATAAAAAATAAAGTGGTTATAATGATATACACATGCTCACTGGAAAGAAGCAATGTCTAAAAAAAGGTAAAATTCCCAGACAAGAATAGGAAGTAAAAGTTTCAGACATTGTGGTACAAAAATAATTTACAAAGACCCAAGAATTTAGCACACTTACAAGAATCATATTTGCTATGCTACAAGGAGCAATAATGACCCTGAAAGCTTTGGCTGGGGATTGGCAAAAGAAGAGAGGCCATGTTAACACTTTAAAGGGATACCATTCTGTGCACTTTGTCTGCAGAACCTGCTCCTGATGCAATGCAGCCTGGATCAATTTCTCAGGTTCCTGTTCCTACTCAGGTTATTAAATCCCACTCTGAGTTGGAGGAGAATGATTGGAGAACAGTATTGACTCATGAATATAATCAAAGGTAAAGATATCCATATGTTGTAGAGATTATAAGGGGCAATTCACTTACATTAGCAAGGGATTGTTACTATTATAAGCTAGGAATAAGAAAGTCCTTAGAGAAAGTGGGATTTTTAAGTACAGAAATATTATGAATCTCTTCTTTCATCACATTTTTTCCAAAATGGGAAATATGGGCAAAGCAGTGAATAGCTATTGGACCCTTAATTTACCCCAGACAATATGAAAGAAAACCCGGTGAAAGAAGTATTATAGATGAGAAAAACTTTTTGGTGCACCCTGGTGGAGTAGTGATTGTGTCAGTTGCCTCCAGTGGAGCACAGGCTGCATACCCCTGGATTCGTGTCCTGGGTCTGGGGGGAAGCAACCAGTGTGAACAATTAAATAAGAATAAAATAAAAATGCTTCCTCCTCCTCTCTCTTCCTACTTGCCTGCCTATTCGCCCTGATTCCTGTCTGCACCTTTCCTTTAAAATAAAATTTAAAAAGATGTGAATAACTTCTGATTTATATTTAACCCTTTTCAGTCATTTCATGATAATCTTTACTTTTGTAAATACAGTTGGAATCCTCCATATCACTCTCAGAGAAGATATTGTACCTTGGAGGAAGCATCTGCCTGGGTCTTCGCTCAAATTCACACTCATCTGCTAGGAAGAATCCCTGCACAGTCTCATTCTGCAAACACTTTTCTTTGAGTCCCTCTGTCAAAGTCTTTCTTGTGTGAGAACCCATTCCGTACTCTTCTTGGACTGTAGAGCCCCCTTTCCCACCTTCCTTTACCCTTAGCAGGTTGGGATAAACAGTATTCTTGCCAATAAAATGTTCCTGGCAATATATCATTGGGTTACTTGTGTCCCCAGAATCCCCTTTGGAAAATTATAATTTTCCCCTTTCTCAAAGCCCTGTTCTGCCAGATCTTTGAAGTGCCCTTTCATTCATCTAATATTCAGCCTACCACAAACATGCACTCACATAACCAAATTTTATTTGAGGATCTAGTGAAAAACAACCCATGGCACAAATCTGGCATAGATTTGTAATGCCCATTAGCTAAAGATATATTTTTACATCTTAAAATAGTTAAATAGTTATATAAGTTCCAACATTATATCTTTGGTTTTGCATATTGGTCCACAAAGCCCAAAATATTTACTACCTAACCCTTTAAGCAAAATTATGGACCTTATTCTAGATCTTATTAGTTCCAATAACAATAGTGCCTTCCTAGTCTCAATTTGCAAACAAATCATATTTTGATCCCAAATTCCAATACTTCTAATTCACTTCTGCAATCAATAGTTTCTGAATCTTTTCATTTCGTTAGTACCACCTATGATGCTAGCACCATTTCAAATGCCTCACTTGCCTACTACAAGGGACATACTTAATAAATATTTGTTGAATGAATTAACTGAGTGACTATATTAGCTAGCATCCAAAGGTCCTAATTTCTTCAGGAATATAGCAGTATGAGATCTTTCTGCTTGAGCCATTTACTAGTATAAACTTTCTCATTGTGACTTTCTCCAAAGAAGCATGTCTGCCTCCATTTGTTCTTTCAAAGTATAGGTAATGTACACCTAAAAAGTAGAAGAAGAAAAACAAAAATGAAAACAAAATTAACCTATGCTATATATGGCAGCTATCAATTTTAAATAAATGTTGTGTATCAGGTACTTTAAAACATAATCTTATTTGATTCTCTCAAAAACTCTGTAAGATAAGTATTATTCATTTTGAATAATGTTGAAGAAAATAAGCCTCAAAGAATTTAGTTGCTCAAATTGACATAATTTATGTCGTTGTTCCAGCTGAACGTTAAAGATACAAACCCCATGTTGTTTCCACTGTGCTGTATACTAGAAATATCAAACTATGACTCAAAGAGTGAACATATTGGTTGGAGAGTTAGAGAAGCCATAGTCGGCTTGGAAAGAGAGGTTATATATCACTAGGTAAAATGGTTAAAGAGTTTTGTTCTGTGCCTTGAATTATGGCACCTAAGAAACCTTTGAAATGTTAAATAATCTAGATTTAGCACCTGGATTTTCCATGCCACAGCGTAGGAGTTCTTTTAAAGACAATAATTGTGCAGGCAGCTTCATTTTCCAAAATATTACTATTTATTAAGAAGCCCAGCTGTGTTCTGTAACCGTGCAATTTTCTAGCTAGAAGAGCATGATGGCTTGATGTGAAGATCTTCCTGCTGAACTACAGAGGCACTGCTTCTTGCTTTCTTCTAAAAATAGAAGATTGAGCTCATAGGGAATGAAGTAACTTAATTAATTGCTTAATGAATTTTCTCACACTCCCCTCATCAAGAAAAATTAACATAGTTCTTCCTTTTTCTAGCCTATTTTCCTGTTTTCTAACAGGATTAACCAGTATCAATAAGGAAACTTATATGTAAAATAATGTGGGCAATTCTGGTGTGTAGTTAAAAAAAAGAACTGAGCAGGATCTATACATGTATTAGTCATATCACTGTTCTTTTTAAAAGCTCTTTTAAAAAATCATGGTATGTGTTTCAATAACACCACAGTGTAGTCTATCACCCTTCAACTCTAGTGTCGGTAACTTTTCTACAAGTGCCTCTTGCATCCTGTGCCACCTACAGTCTCTTGCTTCATGGATCTTTGCCATGTCCAGTTGAGTATTTAGATTCAATGATTCAGTTCCTTTTCAGAGACTAATTTCTTTGTATTTATTGTAACTCTAAGTTGGATACCCCTCTGTTGATTTCTAATTTCCTTTTTAAAAATTAATATTTTTAAAAACTGTCTTGAAGGAACATTGCATGTTAACATTACAGAGGTTTATGGCCTGCATCACTGTAAATCAAAATCTGTATTTAATACATTAAGCTCACTGCCACCATTTCAATTCTATCTCCACCCTGTAATTGACCCACTTTACTTGATTTTATTCACTTCTCTTCTAGTAACTGCTAATTTGGTCTGTAGACTAAAGCTCTATTTTTGTTTGATTTTGTTCATTCATTTGTCTGGTTTCTTCAATTTTAAAGTAAGGATCATTTCTCTGCGTACACTTCCCCATATCTGATTCTTATTTAAGCTAATTTTCTCTTATAAAATCAGAGCAACAAAGTCTTTTACAAACATGTAAGATGCCCTCTGCAGGCAGAAAACTGAAGGAATCAGAATTTTCTCAGGAGATTCCTATTTACGCTAACATTTATTACATACTTTCTGTGCCAGGCACTGAACTTCCCATGTATTTACTCAATGTTAAAAATATCTCCACGGGGCAAACATTATTATTCCTATTTATACAACTCTAGTTAGGTTAGACAAATTCTAGTAAAGACAAAGAGATTGAATAAACTACTCAAATTTACAGCTAATATGTGTCAGATTAAATTTTCAAATTCAGTCAATCTGAATTGAAAGACTACTACCTTTGGCAATTATAATTGGTACTAGCTTTCTTCATGAATGTTTCTGTAACTTTTTTCTTGGAGTGAGAAGAATGCCTTCATAAAACTGGTCTCATCAAAGCATTTTTCTTCCCCTTAACTAAGCATAACGGAGTCACCAAATGCATCAGATAAGCTTTCAAATTCACTGGGAAAACTTTTGTTGTTACCCAAATATTCCTCTCCAACCTTCATGCTAATTTTTCCATCTGGCCTTATTGCTTTAATTGTGGTTTTGAAATATGCAAAACTGCAAATGTGTACTTCTAAACTAATATCTTTCCCTGTATATCTTCCAACCACAATGTCTGGCATATAATAAACATTGATTTCATATGAAATAAGTATTTGTGAAGAGATGTTCATATAAAGAAGGAACTAAGATTGCTGATTTTCTGATGATAGTCGAGAAGAGACGAGACAAATTCCAAATTCATCCCAATGAGTACAGAAAAAAAATATGTGTATATATATATACACATATATATAGTATTTTAAAACTAACCTATTAATTTTTTTGCCATTACATTAATGTTATAAATAAATTCTACTCTTACATTTTATATTATTTGCTATACATCTTTGTGTTGATAATGCTTAGCTTGGTCCTTTTTGCATAGAAAGTATACTTATTGATGATGTTGGCCTTTGTGATGTCTTCAACTCCTTATTAGTCAAAAGAATATTGGGAACAGAGGCAGAATTAAGCTGACCATATTTCCTTGAGACAAAAAGACTGCATTGGAATTGCAAAAACGGGTCAGGTTAAGTGCTGGTGACTAAGGGGAGAAGAGAAGGCTAAGGAATCTAAGCAGGAGCAGAGCAGTCAGGTCAGCAACAAGTAAGTTCTATGTGATGCCAAAGGGCAATCAAAAAGTAAAGACTTGTGGTTCAATGGGACTTCATTCAAATTGTCATGGTGCTGGGGATAAGCCCCGTGGTCCTTACCTGCAATACCACCATGCAGCAGTGTACTGCTCCCTTGGAAGAAACAGATGTAGAGCGTGGTGGCAATCCTCTTCCCTAATGGCTTTTGTTTCCTCACAGAGGCTGAGAACAGCAGGGCTGGCCTGGATGCCACACAGTCATTGCCAGCTGGGGCCATCTTTAACTTGGGGCACAAGAGGCAACTGCTTTTGGGCCCCCTCAACAGACTGGGCCCAGGATAACTCAGCTGCCCCTTTGCCCCACATTAAATATGGCCCTGGTTTATTAAAAACAGGACAAAATCGACATTTATAGTAAAGCAATGGAGCGGTCTGGAAATATTAAAGAAAAGGCACTGCCCAGACAACATATTAACATTTCTGGAAGTGCATTTTCTTGTCAATTATAAACATTAAGTACAATAGAGCTTTGAAGAAGTGAAGCATTTAAAGGTAATCTCAGCAAAGGTAGAACTGACAAGTTCACTTCTACAGAAAAAGACAATATTTGTTCAATATGTAATAAAGCACTTATGGCTTTATTATCTATTGCTTGAAATAAGAAAATGTTTTTTTGTAATTTTAAAAGTGTCTTATAATTCTGAAATCTTGAATCGACTGAAATTGAGATCCAGTGTGTCTTGAAAGGAAGCAGACTTTCATCCCTATAAAGTCCCTATAAAATTATCCATTAAAAGCAAAACAAGAATCTTCACTTTCTTCCTCCTGTTCAGGTTTTCCAAAGTTCCTCAATTCTTGTCTGGGCAAAGTCTGCTATCTCAAGTCTCAATTATTGAGGATTAAAGACCTTGTAAAAAGTGGATGTTTCTGTTAATCAGACTAAGTCCAAGGCATGTACACACACACACACACACACACACACACACACACACACACACTCACACATAGAAAAACCTTGGGGAATTGATTGTCTTTATTCTGTGGAAAACATTCCTAATTGTTATGTTGTTTACTTTGCCAAGTGTCATGTGCAAGCATTCTCAAAGAAATCTTTCAGCTGCTGCTCCAATGCTAGAAAGTAGGATTACTTATTATATAGATGCTCTTTTATTGCTGCTAGCAAGAAGCCAAATTTGCTTTCTCAGTATATAACTACTGTACCTATGCTTGAAATTCTTTATGAAAGAGGCACTTGATTCCTCATGTATTGTGTGTATATGTTTGTATGTGTGTGTGTGAGTTTCTTTGACCTACTTTAACTCTTAAAGAAATCAACAACCACTTAAAACAGTAAAACAATTTTTTCTCTCTAAGAAATAAAATTCAGCTGCAGTTGCTTGCTTCACTTCTTCAAAGCTCTATTACACTTAAAGTTTATAATTAACTAAGCAAATGCATTTCTAGAAATACGAATATGTTGTCTGGAATTTTTTGCAATATAATATACAAAAATATTGTTCTTTTGCTGGATTCATTTACGTCTATAAGGAAAAATATTTGTTTAAATGTTGATGCTTTCATATTTAAGGACTTTCTCAAAAATCCACACAAAGGGACAGAAACTACACTTAAAAATGCTGTTTCTGAGAGTGCATGTCTTAAGTATATGACCTGTAATAGGATTCCCAAATCTCTAAAACATTTCCTCTGGGATTTCTAGGTTCCTATAACTTTGAAAATCAAATATATATGCAAATATGTATATTTAGAAGATGATTATGATCCTCAGGAAAGTATTTTGAAGCAACAAATCCAAGCTATTTAAGTAATGTATTTAAGTAATAGGGGAATTGATCATAAATCCAGATCAGGAGCAACCCAGGTCCTAGATCCCTTAAAAATACCTGAACTCCCGTGACTGTTATAATCTTATTTTTAAAATAAAAAATGTTTACTTAGTTTTCTTCTCTTGCTGACATTTAAAAAAAATAGTTATAAAATCTAATCATAGGTAAATATTATGATTTCCTATTAAAATAGCAGATTTTGATCCATATAGATCTGAGGGTATTTATTGGGTCTTCTCTCTTTTGTATATTTATAAAAGCCAGAAATGTAAAATTTTGTGATTGTGCATAGGATCTTTTTTTCATATAAAAACTGGCAAATTTTGTGCCAGATTCATTTTTAATAATCAAAATTTAGAAATAATCAAAACAGCCTTTAAACAATGAATGGGTAAATCATGTATATCCAAAGATAAAAAATTATTGCTCAGAAATAAAGGGTAGTTATTTATACAAAATCATATCTCAATGAAGTATAATGTATAAAGGAAATCAGAATAAATGGGAATAACCAGTTTATGATTTTAATCATATAATTCAAGACAATGTAAAAAGTGCCTCTTGTTAGGGGAAGTAACCCAGTGGTTGCCTGAGGAGGTGAGAAGTGCAAGGAGCGATGCTAACAGAGGATGAGATAAATATACTATGACAGATATGATCATTATCAGGACTAATCTGATGATTTCAGAAGTTCATGCCTATGTCCAAAAAATTATATACTTTAAATATATGCAGTTTAGTATACATAAATTATCATTTAATAAAACTTTACTGACTTGATTTCAAAACATTTTTTATCCCACTCTTTTTGGAAAATAGATTTTGAAGCACTTTGTTGACTCCATTTCTGTCCTCATACCCTCTGGAGGTCAATCTTGGCTCAGTGTAGCAAGTATAGCAAATAGTGAAAGATATTTCCACCCTAATCAAAGGAATACTGCCTGGGTCACAAGAGCTATATCCCTGGAGTATCGATTCCCCTTTTCTCTATCTTTTTTTTCCTGCTTATGCAGTAATGGCCTTAAGATTAACATCACTGAGAGACTACAGGAATGCACAAAACCATTCCATTATTTTTCCTGGCAATGACTTCAGCTACACAAGATAAACATGCCTTGAGGTCCTAAGATTTGTATACAAACTGATCCTCTATAGTCACTGTCACACAAGCATTTCTGGGTGAACTTTTAGAAGAGACACATTCTGCATAGTTGGCTGCAGACTTCTAACTCCTTATTAAGCCAACCAGCTTTCTATACTAATTACACTTTGCTCTCACAACCAGTGACCCTAGACTAGTGATAGTAAACACCAGAGAATAAGGTTCTTTGTAGTCCTAGGAAGATAGTATATGTGTGTGTGTGTGTGTGTGTGTGTGTGTGTGTGTGTGTATAAATCCTATGTGTATGGTAATATATATTATGTTCATTTAAATGAGTGCATGTCTGATTATTTTTCAAATTCTTGAAATGTTCTATGACCCCCTATATTTCAAATACATTCTTACTTTCTTACTAGTGAGTAGGCATCCATTAGAGCAGAGATTATGTATTATTACTATTGTTTGTCATTGTTTATTCTTGGTCTCAGTGCCAAGTAAATACATTTTGTAGAGCAGAGAGAGAAGGAAAAGGAGACTGGGAAGTAAGAAGAGGAGGAGTTGTGCTATTTTATTGCTGTTATTGCTACTTTCCTAAGTGATTCAGTAGTCATGATAGGATGCTGTTTCAGATTGAGTGGAATGAACATCGCCTATAGACATCAGTTGTGGTAGTTTGAGCTCTCCAGAGAGCAGACACTTGGAATGGAGATAATAACTCTTTTTATTAGGAAAAAACAGCAGTAACAGGAAAAGGGAGGGAGAAATAATTGTTAGTTCTTACAAAGGCTCTAGCATCCCCACAAGGATCTCCAGAGTAAAGGTTGCTTCTTAGAGGAGTATCATCTCTGGTGGAAATGGCTAGATCCTTGGACCACTACTTTTTCAGTTACTGACTGACAGCCACTCCAAGAAGAGTATTACCTTAGCTTGAAAGTTGAAGCTGACCAAGGAAAAGCTAACAGCAGGAGGCTGTTGGATAGTCACATGCCTAAAAGCTAGCATGTCCTTTCTGAAGGAGGAATCTGGAAAGTACATCTCGGTATCTTCTATAAGAATTTGTTCCTTTTACTCTAGAAAGCAACCTAAGAAAATCAATATCTCCCTATAAAATTTTCAGCTTCAAAAAAGAAAGAGAAATAATTGTTCTAGTGAAAATGAGAACTCCAGCAGGAATCTATGTATTTATCAATCTCTGTATTCATTTCTCTATGTCTCCACATTGTTAGGGCAGCCACAACAAATGCCTTTCTGGTTATTTAGGCTTAAAAACATAATATTTAACAGAATTGTAAAGATAACTCTAAGTAACTATTCCTTACAAAGAACAATAAAGCAAGGCATTTAAATGGATAAAATGTCACAAGCCTAAAATGCATTAATATCTTTGTTTCTCCTTTTGCCTCACTTTCTGTGCGTTTCCATGGGAATTTTTGTAGAGCAACTGACTACTGCTAAATCTATATGTGCTCTAACAGAATAAGTTTCAATTAAAGACTTGCTGCATCTGCTCTGTAACTCATGAAAAAAATCTGCATGGCATTATCAAATGATTAATATGTATCCAAGACTGCAAAATCTCTATGAGAAATTCAAAAGTCAAGGATGTACCCGTTTGTGTCCCCTTAGAGCAATAACAAATTACACCAGACACTTGTTCATTAACATTACAAACATGAGTTTCTTAGTTTTTACTTTTCATACCTCTGTTCACATACTGTCTACCAACTGAAATGTCTTTCTCCAATTTCACTAGACATGGAGTAAGTGACAATGAAAGTTAAAAGAATAGTGTTGTTGACCAGTTATCATTCACTATCTCAATTAGTTAGTGAATATAAAATAACAGCAATTTGTCAGTCAATATGATAGAAACCCAGGGTACAGAAACTATATTGGCAGTGCTCTTCTCTTCAATGAACGTACATGTGATCTAAATAATAATAATTATTCTAAGGAATTATAAGGGCTAATGATTAAATGAAATAAATATTTTAAAGACTAAGTGAGATGGAGTTGGGCATCTACTGGGTTTTATCTAAGCTGACCAAGCAAATCGTACTTTAAGAAAGTATAATTTGAACTGAGATCTGAGAAAAAATAAGTGAAAATCTGGTATGAAAATGTTCAAAAAAAGGAGACAACTAGAAAATAAAAAAGAGTTCTGGAAAATGAAAGTGAGATTTAGTCTGTTCTAAAAATATGCTGTCCACTAGAAATGTAATGCAAGAAACATGCATAATTTTAAATGTTCTAGAAGTCACATTTTTAAATAGTAAAAAGTGGTCAGATTACTGTATTTTGCCATTTATAATACATGTATAATACATACATTTTTGTCCAAATTTGTGAGGAAAAAATAAGGATACACATTATACTTGGGTAGTACTAATTTTCTATGTAAAAGTTTTAATTATTTATGCTTATGAGTTAAAAGTATAACTCTAGAAATCAATAATGATCTCTATATGCAAAATAATACCCTGGAATAAAATGATCAGTCTTGTTGAACTGACAACAAATGCAAGAGAAATGATTTTGGTCAACGATTCAACAAAATGAAATGACAAGCAATGTATTGTCCACAGAGTAAGTGACTCTTACCTGGTAAGACAGGTGATTTCAACTTTATTACCATAGAATGAATAGCATGATATTTCTCTTCATATACTTTCGGTGGGAACTAGCTCTCTAGCTGATACTTTAACAAAAACACAGATATTGCACTCTTTAAGCTGTTATTAAATATGCTAAAGAGCAGGGGAATAGAGCTGCTGAGAGACACTTTGAACCTCCTCCCACAGAGAGTGTCATCATGCTGTGGAGGTAGCAGAAATAAAAGCTTCTTGTATCTCATATCTGTTTTTACGTTTTGTAATTATTTGTTACATAAAATTTCTTGTACACTAATGGAAAAAAATTAATGCTGAGATTCCTTTATAATACACAATTAAGTACCAAAATACAAACAGATAAAATTTGAAATAAAAATTAAATGAAAGATTTTTTTCCTGAAGTTTGGGCCAAAAACATGGGTGACATTATACACAACAAAACATGGTAATCCATACGTGCTTGTTGTTTTATTTTACTAATATGTCAAAATAGTATACTTGTGCATCTAATCAATGAAAAATTAATACAGTTTTATACTACTTTGCAATGTGTTACTTTACACACATAAACAAATGAATTTAGATTAGAATATGTAAATATAGTGACCATAGTTAAGCTTAGTAGTTATTTGTGATTAGTAGTTACCATATTGGATAGTGCAGTTCTAAAGACTAGAAAAAGACATTTATTCCTGGAAGATATCTACAGAAGGTGAACTGGGGGCATGGAAAATATGTAGATCTAATAGGATCTCCTAGGTCAAAACAACAAATTAGGATGCTATTTCAATTGTAGTGGGAAATTACTGAAGGGTTTTAAGTAGGTTGAAATGATATGACAACTGCTTATCTTTGTTTATCCAGCCTGTTATATCAAAACACCACAGAATGGGCCACTTACAAACAATAGAAATTTATTTTATCACTGTTCTAGAGATTGGAAGAGCAAAATCATTGTGCCAGCAATGTTGAGTGAATGCTCTCTTCCAGGTCTCAGACTTGCAGTTGTATCCTCACATGCAAGGAGAGTCTAGGGTCCTCTATTGATCACTTTTATAAGAGTATTAATTCCGTTCTTACTTTAAGGACCTAATAGTTTCCAAAAGACCCTGCCTATTATTGCCATTACCTTTGGTGGTTAGGTATTTAACACATTTGGAGGAAAATAAACATTCAGACCATAAAACAGCTTTAAAGCAAATCACTGCGTGCTCTGTTGAGAAGGACTTGAGGAGAGTGCAAGAATATTTGCAAGAAACCTATTAAGAGACTGTTACAGTCTTCTGTGTGACATATATGGTGTCATGGACAGGGTTGAGGCCATGGTTCTAAGTGGGGATAATATGAATATGTATTTTGGAGATACATTCTACCAGGCTGAATTCCACCAGGGAAATCAGATGAGTAAGTATAAAGGGAGTGCTTGTTTTTATTGTGTTGTTTTAAAGCTTTATTTTTGTTTTCTGGGAAAAGGGCACCAATGGTGGTAACATACATTGAAATGGGAAATACTGTAGATTTTAGGTGATAGAAATAAACATGTCATTGGCTATGCAAAATTTGAAATGAAAAATATAATTGTGAAGGAGATGTGTGCAGTTTGTTTAACTGGTGTGAAATTTTGATTTTGGAAGCATCAATATATAAATATAATTTAAAGTATACAGACAGATGAGAACACCTAGAGAAAGGAAGAGGGGTTAGGAGTAGGAGGGGAGGTAGGAGTCATCAACAAGGACACAATCTTGGAAATTGAGTGTAAGGATATAATCAGTTTTCCTTGACAAAAAGCAGAAAGTCTAGAGTATTATATACAGAGGTGGGAGTTGAAGAAATGAAGACAACAAATACAAATACAGATAAATTCTTTCAAGGACTGTCTATACATAGGAACAGAAAATACATAAGCAGGAATCAGAAGAAAGATATAAAATCGAGGGAGAGGATTTTTGTTAATTTGTTTGGTTTTAAGGTTAAAAACATTAAAACCCATTTTTATAAAAGTAGATAAACAATTAGCCAAGAATTAATGGCAGGAAAATATAAATTATATGAGGTAGTTCTAAGAAAAATCTGAGACTAAAACACATAAATCTATTTACCAAGATCCCAAAGTAAAAAACCAAATAAAAGTTACAAAGCAAGATACAAACCTAGATATTTCGTGACACCAGGGATCTGAGCAAAGTAAAATTTTGGGAAACAATATTGAGATGCATCTGTATCAAGAAAGAGATACTTGATTAGTCTAGATATAGATGAATAAGAACCCAAACTAAGACTAGAAGTACAGAGAAAGAAGAAAAGCAATGACAGAAAAAAATGTTAGCAACTTAACAATACACCATCCGAGGCAAATCTTGGTTTTATTAATAGAAATTAATGCTCAAAGATGACTTAAGTCTAATAAGTTCCTGCAAATATGAGAATATAGTGGTGTACTGCTGTTATGAATTTGATTTTCATATCACTTTTAATTTAATACATACCATCATATCTCTCATGTAATTTTTAATGATTTTTATTTTTCTTATCCTAGTTGGTTTATGATAATTTAAGCTATAATTTGGCAGCACCACTCCCATTTACTTCAATGTTTTTTGAAAAGTATGCTTGATCCTCTGATATATCTTCCAGACCCTTATGTATGAAGACAATTTGAGCCCTTTAAGGAAAAAATGTTAAGAAAAGCAATAGAACAAATTCAAATAAAAGATAATGTATTTAGTTTTAGACAGATTCTTATATGACAGAATATTTAATTTGAAATTTATAAAAATATTCAGCATTTATGTAACACTCTAAATTATTTTCAAACTTTTCTTGGAATCTGAGTAATGATTGCTGTCTGTTGACTGAGCCCAGAAACTAACCTCACCAAGATTTTACAAGGGATCTAGAAAGTCTGTGTCAACTGACTTCTCAGGTTGCCTTGGATAACCTCAGACAACATAGAATGTTGAATACTAGCCAGTTAAGCAAAGTCTTGACAATCTATATGATACGGACAAGATCTAAAGTTAGTAAGTGGAAAAGCTGGAATTCAAACACATTATGTTTATAGTAAGGTGTCCGCTCTTAACAGGATCATTGGTTTAATTCTTGAGAAGCTGCTTGGGAAATACTCAGTCATCAATTATGTAGTTTATAGCCACCTCCAGTTCTCTGCAATATGGAAGTCTTGTTATAGAACATCTAACTACTGATTTTCAGTAGTCTGATGAGTGGACGATTGCAGTGATTATCATAATGAAGGGATGGTTAGAATGAAGAGCAACAAAAGAGAAGAAATAAGAGTAGTAAGTCTCAACAGATCAGTAACTTGTGATCAAGGGCTTTGAATATGGATTGTCTAGAAAAATGCTTCTTCCCGTAAGAGAGCTGCAATCTATCACTGTTTTTTCCAGGGTTTAATCATTGCTAGTTACTTTCTTTGTTGTTTACTTTAGTTTTAGTAGTACAATTTTGCAATTTCCTGCCAATCTATTCTCTGTGCTTTTTTTAAAATTTATTTTCGGAGACCTCTTCAATCCTGCTGCAACCAATTGTATGACAGAATCAAACAGATCCAGGCAGCATTTAAGGACTCAAAAGATGTTCTAAAGCCTTTGGACTAGTTGATTGATCAATCATGTTAATGATAACTTTGGGTAAAGTGAAAGAAAAATTATTGTGCTCTAAAGAATTTTTTTGGGCATCTGATTTTATAAACTATTTTGAAGACTCATTAGGACATAATAGCTCTTTCTTCTTAGGAATGTTGGGAAATTACACGTTTTAAATTTATAGTCACAGATTGTAGTTCAAGTTGTTAAATTCTGGTTAAATATTAAAGACTATCAGAGTCAAGGCAATAGTGTCCCAATTGGCAGTTCTGAGCAGATCTGTAGTGAGATCAGAAAACAACCCTAAGGTAGAGCTTTACATTTTTTAAATGGTAAAGAAAATATGAAGTAGATTATATGATATATCTTCCAATGGTCTAATATTTCCCAAATTTGTATTCACCTCACCTTCCTTACCTGCAACACATTCTGGGAACTAACACTATCATTATGATAGATGTCTTCTGTTGGGATATTAATTGAAGAGGTATTTACCAACCTTATGCTTGTGTAGGAAAAAAGAAAAGAGTTCCAAATTAAAAGATTCTCAAAGGTGTAATATTTGAAAAAGTAAAAATCTGTGTCTCATTATCAGATATTTGAGATACGATAGTAAAGAAACTGGCAGAAGAAGAGCATTGCAATAAATTTTATATTTCTTTGGCTTTATCTTGAGGCAGAGATTTTAAAATCAATTTTTATTATTTTTGTCTCTCTTTCAGGGCATTAAATTGGACAACTGCCTCATCTATCATGAAGTTCCAGAGAACCCCAGCCAATTGTGTGGTTAATGAGGGAAATAGTCACACACTGTATTTCTGTAAGTATTTTCATATTTGTGCTTTGCACTATTTTCCTAACTAGTCTGTCTTTCTGATTCATTTTCATCATTTCCCCATCCTCTTAGATGAACATGACAATTTAGTGGGATGAGAAGACCCAATAAAGCAAAATTATCTTCCACAAACCTGTTAAGATTATCTGAGACATCTTTCAGAAGAATTTATATCTTAAGAGTAATTAAGTATTATTTGTTGAAATTGTGTGTTAAAAGGCAATTTCTTTCCTAGAAAAATTTTACATCCACTATGAGCTGTGCTAGGTTCCCTACACATTACCCATACATTACTTTCAATCAATCCATGTGTCAGAGATTATCTTCTCCATATTATATATTAGGGCATTGAAGTACAGGAAAATTAATATAGTTAATAAGTAACAAGAGCAAAATATATGTAGTGATCACCAACTTTCTCCAGAGAAATCTGTATTATACATTAGGGTATGTAAGAATTTTACTAATCATTAATGAGAGGGTAGAAGGAAGGAAGGAAGGAAGGAAGGAAGGAAGGAAGGAAGGACGAAAGGAGGAAGAAGGGAAGGAGAGCAGAAGGAAGGAAGCAGAAAAAAGGAAAGAAAGGGGGAAAGTGAGAGAAGTGGGAAAGAATAAAGACTCTTTAAGGAAAAAGATGAAACAAGTAACCGATTATTATCTACCAATAGAAAATGCTTCCAAAATTATCCTTTATAGTGATCATTATAATTATGATCAGAATGAAACATCAAAACCAAAGTGTGAGAGAGTAAAATTGACTCCTACGAGGGTCTTATGATATTATCGATTACTTTTTTTTTTAATTAGAGAATGTTACCTGACATCGTCAGAGCCTTTTCATAAGAAAATAATTAATTTGCCCCAGTGGTGCCTAAACTATCACAAATATTTTTTTTTGTCCTTGACTAAATTCATTGACTCTGTCAGTTTTCAAATGTTCCTGCGATAAAACTCTTTAAAGGGAATTTTCATTTACTTTCTCATCAAGATCCTGGAGCTTGCCTCATCAGTAGAAGTGGTGGGAAGTGACTGACAGGTGTGAAAACATTAGACCAACTCTCACAGAATCTTGTCTTTGTAAGGAAATACAATTAATGCCTGTTTATACAGCATGGTTAGACATTGGGATGGCTTGGTTAATTGCATATTCTAGTTAGCTAAGGAATTGTATGACCAGGGAGAATTAACAGATACTTATAAAAATGTAGTGTGTGTATTAAACCTACTAGTCTTAAGCTTTTGGTTTCTTTCATTCATTTTAAATGTATTCATGGACATATTTCTTCTTGCTTTGTAAATTAAGTATCTAGCATTTTAAAAAATTATTTATAGAGTAAATAAGATGGAAGACATAGCATAACTGATGACTTTCTAAAAGTGTGAAGTTTTTAAGATTTTCATTTTTATTAAGCTGCCATGATTCCTGATTTTTTACCATGAAATGAATCCGTATCTATTGTGTATATTGGTCCAAGCTGTTTTCAGTTCAGAATATATGAGGCAGTGGCATTCTGAGTACATTTACAGGTGCCACTTTCACTTTTATTAATAATATCTATTATTTTCTTCCCAAATACTATGTGTAACCACATCTATAATGAAGCTGTGGACAAATTCTGTATGCCATTTTCTTTATTTCAGCAACAATTACAAGAACGGCATGTCAAATACAATCAGCATATTGTGAGGCTTTCATTTCATTATTCGACTTTATAATACACACATCTGTAGAGTGAATAATGCTCAGTTACCTGGGGTCATTTTCATTCATGGGTATTTCACAGACTAGCCATATATAAATGCCTGGGGTCCTTAGAAACTCAACTAAAAACTGTTCATTAAAATTTCAATCATTGCACACCTTCTAGCATAGACCATATGCTAGAAATCCAGTGAAGAAATTGTATAGCACAGTAAAATCCCTGTGTAGTCAGTTTGGGCAAATCTTTAAGCAGAGACTAACTCAAGCTACCCACACTGTTTCAGGCAACAGAGAGAAATCACCTTTGAACCTACCCAGTTTCTATTCTTCTGCATGAATGGGAATTCCACAGTGCAGTTGCTGTGGAAAATAAGAACTGGAATCTCACAACAGCCACATGTTTCCACAGTGTTGTGTAAAGTATAGTGAGGAGACAGGAGTGTTTTTCAATTCTATGTTTCTTTACTGAGAATTGGGTTCATTTTTTTTAAATAGTAGAATTTCAGATAAGTAGATATATTCTTATCAGGACCCTCTAGAGGTGGGTATAGAAATATTAAGACTGAGGCTTGTTATTTTTGGAGAACTCTGGGTATGGAGTCCTTGCATTTTCATTTGATAGAGAATGAGGACTCAAGTATCTTCCTTAATGTGTTACATAGATATCCTTTTTAGAACAAGTTTTCTCTAAATCAGTGGTGTTTATCCTTTCTTGGATTCACTCCATAATATTCTATAAAACTGCATAAGACCTCTCATGAAAAATCTATACAAAAACATATGTTAATAGTGTCTTCCATTTCAAAGAGAAACAATTATTTTTATGTGTCCATTAAGTTGATATTTACATTATTTCAAGGGTAAAAAATGTCTTGGTATTGATGAGGAATTAAATCCACAGTCACTCAATGAAAGCATTAGATGTTAAAAACTCTGTAACATAATTTAAATTTCAAATAAGTTCCTCTTTCCCAGTTCAAAGTAGAGCATTCCTGGGGTATGTTTCTGGAGCCCAGAGAAGAAACAGCTCTCACTGGAGTTGTCTGGGGGAGTCAGATGCTTTATGTGCCCTTGAGACAGCTTGTTCCCCCACATGCAGAAGGGATCAGCTTATGTAACCACTCCTTAAACATTTGCTTCATTTCCGCACTAAATGTACTCATACATGTTGAAGGAATTTAAAGTACTCAGCTGAAATCTGCTGAAGAATATTCATTTAAAGCCGTTTTATTCAGTGTTTGCCCAGCATTTTCTCTAGTTCATGATTCAGAAATATTGATATACATGATATGTAGGCAGAGTATTTTGAATAAAAAGATTTTTAAGTATTCTAAGGTAACACTAAAAACATATCAGAGGTCACTGTATTTGATCAATGAAAAATTAGTAAAGGAAAATTTTGTCTAGAAGAACATATCTGTGTAATGTATTTCACTGTATGCTGTCTCCTAATCCCTGCACAGGAGGGGAGAGAAGCTTCTTTCATGCCCTCATCTCCTCCGACCTCCTAAACACAAACAGTACACATCTCATACACTCTGTTAGTATTGCTTAACTGCAGGGAGAAAATTACCATCCTGAAAAAAGAAGCTCTGGCATATCTCTGAGCTGAGCCAACTAAGGTGAGGGAAAGAATGTTCTGAGACATCATGTCTTTGTTTCTCCCAAGAAGAACCAGAGAGTCACTGGGAGTAGTCCAATATATACTTTGAATTTTGTGCTTATTTCCTCATTTGGCTATCTCACCTTCTGTTCCCTTACCTCATAATTTAAACATATACTTTGACTTTCTCTCCCCCATCCATCTTGTGTGTCACATTAAAATGGACCATTCTTCGTCTTTGTCTTCTCTGAATTCCATCTTTGAGGAGCCATTTTCCATTATAACAGTAATCCCACTCAATTCTTCTACTTACAATAAGATACAATCTCTTCACAATCTCTTCCCAAAGGTAAGTATATGACCAAAACATGACCAGAGCACACCATCGATCTGACTATACTCTCAGCTTGGCCCTTGTGATCACTTTAGAAATGGGTGCATGATTTAAGCCATGCTCACCAGAATCTCCCCTATGATTTTCTCACCTTATGGGATCTGAAGATATGTGTGTGTGTATTTATCTATGTACATGCACATATGTATCTATCTATATATATGTAAAGTATACCTGAATGTATGTATGTATATACTATACATATGTCACTAAAAACTTTGGTAATAAAAATACTATTTTAATAAATCAAAATTAATGTAAAAAATCTGTTATCAAGGAAATATCAAAACTCTAAACATAGTAAACTGTAAACAGACTCAAACACCCATTTTATATTTTCCGTTAAAAAATAGTAACCCTGTTGTTAAGGACTGAGTACTCTCATTCATTCAAGAATTAAGGGACAGACTAGTGACCTCACTGCCCCAGGCAGAAACACTGAGATCTGTTGCTAAGAGGCAAAGACAAACAGAATGTAACTGAGATTTAAGATGAGACTTACCAAGCTTGTACACTGATGACCAATTCAAGAAGACAGCAGTGAACAGTCGGACAAAAGTCATCTGAGGTTTTAAGGGCATTATTATGCCAGAGCAATTTTAACCACCTAACTTGTCAATTCTTAAAATAATAAACATCTCTGAGTTTACAGAAAAAGGAGGTTAACTATCAAAGAAGCTGTGTACCAAGCATGGAACCACTCCAATAACCTCAGAGGCATCCATGGAAGAAATGAACAGGGGGAAGCCCATAAGAGGACAGAGAGCCAAGTTGACCAAGAAATTGACTCAACTGCCATAGAACAGTGGCCTCTGACTCCTGTCAGGTATGTGTTCTAGCCCAAAGTCCACTGTATGTTATCTTCCTCTCTCCTCTCTTATATGAAAGTGTTTACTCCATTCCAATCACTTCATTTTGGATTTGACATTTCAGGGTTGTATAGATTTATTAAGTAGCTACATGTTGCAAATTTGTTTAGGGAAACATTCAGACTTAGCAAGAACAGGTCATATCATGCAATGATCCTGGTTTGGGAATAGAAAACAAATAAGATTTGGGGTTGTCAATATTTGGGGAGAAGATAAAAGCATTTTCAATATTACTATATAGAAAGTAGTTAATTTGTTCTGGCTTTTTAAAATATAGGAATAAGAAAAATATTTGTGGATTACTATGAGGTGAACCAAATGAATATTATTTTTTTTCTATCTAGATGCTCTTCCATTGTGAATAACTTATTCTACATTGAGCAAAAATCCTATTCAATTCATACATTTTTGTGAGAACAACCTTACCTCTTCATCTTCCCCTAGTCTACTTTTCTCCCCAGAACTGAGCCCATACCCAGATGTACACAATAAAAACATTACATACCCTGCCATGTTTCCTCTCCCCTCCTAACTGAAAAATTTAATCTACTGTAGTCCTGCATATCCATATAATTTTATTTCTCATGGGCCTCCTCATCTAACAAGACATTAACATATATTTGACTCCTAAAAAACACTCTCAAAACGAAGAGATATGTCCTCTATACTATTCCAGTCCTACAAAATAATTCTCCATTTTCACAGTGACCAGAACAAACAACTCACTGTTTTGTTTTGTTTTTTAAAGTTAATTTATCAGAATATAAAAATTATCATACCAAGAAATTGCAGAAAACAGCCTAGGCGGTATCTACACATTGTTCCAATAGCTCATCACTACTGTGTTACAGAAACTACTGTGTAGTAACCATTATAATCATCATTACTTCTAGATGACAATAGTAAAACATGGAGTGTTTATGTTATTTTTTCAGTTATATAGCAATTAAATAGTAGCTTGAAATTCAAATCCAGAAGCCTGTATACAGATACAGGCACCTATCTCCTTCGTAAATCTGCTATCAGTAGAAAAGAGTAAAACAATGTGGACTAGATGAGTAAATAGACTCATTTCCATTTTAGACAAGACTAACAATTAATTTAGACAAATGAAAGATTTTCTGCATTGAAGGACCTCATGTCACTTAGTAAGTCATTATACAAAGAGAGGCATGTTTTCATCTATAAAAATCCTGTCTCCATATGCAGTATTCACCAGAGTGTCTATACAATTTCTACCTTCATATCAGGAAAGGTCCATTGTTCTCCACTCCCTTTAATTTTTTCTTCCTTCTCTACATGCACCATGAGCATAAATACTGCCCTCAGAACATTTAAGCAAATGTTGTCTCGACCTTCCTCATTTGCCATTTGTTGCTTAAGTACATTTGACCATGTGCTGCATAGACCTTAATTTTTTGTTACTTGCAAAATAAAAGCTACTCACCATAAGTGCTTTATTTTTGCTGTGCTTCCAGCTAAATCCTGCACAGTAAAACAAATTAAGCAGATGGCAGACTTAAATGTTAAAGATAGGATAAAAAGTATGAAGAAATCTTAAGATAAATTAGAATATAGGATGGAATATACTGACATAAGTCAGTGGTTAAAGTCACAGAGGATTTTAAACAATTCAGCTTCCTTGAAGATAATGAATGATTCAGGACAGTAACTAAAAGTTTCCTTCCATGACAAGAGTGCCCCTGTACTCCTTAATTCCCAAATCAGTCAAATGCCTCATGATGTGGCTTTCTTGCTTTATGAGGCATGTACGTAACCACTGATATCTTTCTATTTAGAGTAAAATGTTCATAGTCTCAAATGGCATGTGGGAGTTAAGAACAGAGGCTTATGCAGTTTAATATGAGCTTAATCATGGAGAGTTCAGATTAAAAAGAAACTAGATTTTCATCTACTGTCCATTACTAAATCCCCAAATTTTACTACTAAGAAATGTGCAGGCATTGTAAAAATGTTAGTTCTGTTAAAATGCACATTTTCCTGGGTGCATTAAATCATGAGTCATTTAAATCTATGAATAAACAAAATAAACAGGTCATTTTCTAAAAACGTGTTTAGGCAGGAAGAAAGGAAGTAAGCATGCAATGAATTACCAGATATCTGGATTAAGAGAGGAAGCTTAAAACTAAATAAGAACAACCTAAAGTTACAGTATATCTCATAAAATATTTTTTCAGGACTAGGCTGTTACTAGAGGTAACAAGAAAAAGAAGGAAGAATTGCTGAAAGAAGAGCAAGTGGACATAGCCAAAGGGACACAGAGCCAACTTCAACTGACCTAATTGTCCCTGGTTCCCATCAGGATCCACTGGCGCTCTTGTAATTTCCACAAATCCAAAACTCACTTCAGACACAGCATATTAATCTAAAGATAGAAAGAAGTTGAATAAGGATTTTCAATACCCTTAATAGTAATTTAATGGTAAACAAAGAAAAATAATCCGGTGGAGCACTTTAAGCTTACATTTGCTAGAAATATTTTGATTTTATAGTGTTGAAATTGAAGTATGCCACACTCAATCTTTCTTCTGTATTAAAATTTACTGATCTTCTAGGAGCCAAAGCAGGTAGCAACAAACAAAATGGTATCCTATCTTTGCTTAGACTTTGGCTGGAGCTAGAAGCATTGTCTCTGAAGTATTTTTTGCAAAAGTAAGTGTGGGCAAATTCAGGTGAATTAAAAATTAACTTTAGCGTTTATATCACAGATAAGGTTTTAATACTTTGGACTGACTGTAAAAATGTTTGTAAAAGCTTAGATTAAGAGAAAAACATTTATAATAACCAGAAGGGAAGAGCCTGTGAATAGCTACAAAGAACAGACATTTTCCTTGGGAAATTTGTAAAGGAACACATTTTAAGTAAACTTATGACAAAAATATAATTATCTATTGTATGTGAGAATGCTTAAATAGCAATGCCAGAAATAAAGAGAAACCATATTTTAGTTTGACTAGTGCACATTCATGTATACCACCCTTATATTTGGACATCACAGACTTATTAAATGGAGTATCTTCTTATGATTATATATATTTTATATACATATTATAATATATAATATATATTCTCAGTAATAGTGATACATTTTAACATAAAATTATGTTTTTATTTTTAGTATTTAATAAAATAGCAAGCATTTATTAGAAATTAACATCTTTTCAGGAGTATATATAGTAAATTTATATAATGAACAATGATTCAGAGTCAAGTGAGGGGAAAATCCCTCTATGGATAGAGCCTTCCCATCAACAGTGTCTAACTTGGCTCACTCTCCGGTCTTCACCTCACCGTCAACATACATACACAATGGTTCTCAGAATTGCACATGTAAGTGTGATAAAAGATCAACGTATGGTTTAACATATAGTTTAACGAAATGTTCAAACTTTGCTTCTACAATTATTAGTAGGCTAATTTAGGTAGGTTACTCAGCTCCATATTTCTGTTTTGTTCTGTTTAAGAAAATGTGCATTCAGAAATGAAGATGATCAGTCAGGTAGGAAGAGAGAGTAGGAAGAAGCAATTGTTCATCTTGCCAGTTCTCCCCACCCCAAGCTCTTAAACCAGGGACCCTGGAATGTTTATGGACTATCCCTGGTATACTGCTAGGCCACCAGGAAGTGCTGAATTAGTATCTACTTAAACTTTATTATCCCTCAAATTGTATTTTGATAGTAAGTACTATTGCTATAAAGTTTTCAAAAATCTTCTTCTCCAACAATTAATTATCCCTCAGATATTTTAACCCTTACAGAGTACTATCCCCTTGAATCTGGTTTGGTCATATGGTTCACTTTTTGACTAATCAAATAAGATCAAAGTGGGATGCTTTAGTTCAAATACTAATTTACAAGAAGATTTGGGTTTCTCTTTGAGTTTCTTGGAATGCTCACTCTTGCAATCTGTGAAAACATAAAGTCACATGGAAGACGTGTATGGGCCCATTGGTCAATAGCCTCAACTGAACTCCTCGTATAAAACCAGCATCAACTGCCATCTTGGACAGCCAGCCCAGTCTGGAATTCAGATGACTGACAGTAGTCCTAGTCAGTGAAATTCCATCAAATTCCCTCAAGCTGTGCCCAGTTGAATTGAATTAATCTGAAGAAGCACAAGAGATCATAATACTTGGTCATCCTTGCAATTTGTTTTGAAATTTTTGTTTTAGATATTAAAACAAATCTTATAATAAAATATTTGTCATTGTTATAAAATAGCTAGCTATCTGTTAACCTCCACTCAAAGTTTCTCCTTAGTTAATCATTGCTCTTATTTTCTAATAAAAAAATAGTTCCTATTTGGTTCAGAGAAATTAAATAACCTAGAGGTATTTCTTCCAATGATAAGAAGGTTTTATCTTATAACTGTCTTCTACTCTTCAGAGAGGAGTAGCTATCATATGCCTTATCTCATGCTTATTTACTTTATATACATATTATTTCATTTATTATTTTCAGTAAAGCTTTTTGACAATTCAAACTTTAAGTCTTTCAGGTAAAGAAAAAGAGCAAAAATTTTAACCTTACCACCAACACTGTATCATTAAATTAAAAGTATTAACAATTTTGTACATGGTGCTTTTTTAAATACACACACATTTAGATAGCTAGATAGAGAGAGATAGATACTATAATAATACTCCACTTTTTTGTAGCCTGTTTTATGTCTGCTTGCAACAACTCATGAACTTTCATTGTCATTTTTAACCTCTTCCCTAATATAATTTACTTACCATAATACATGTTGGTGCTGTCAACCTGTATTCTTAGACATATAGTTACTTTCAAAGTTTCATATTTGTAATATATATTACATTCCTGATATTATTATATCAAGCAATCAGTTTCCTACATTTTCACACACATTGAGTGTAATATTTTAAATTACTAATGTCAGATATCTTTTACTCTTATTTTCTCTTTTAATATAAGTATCAGTTTATATATATGCTCCATATTTTTATAGGGATGGCCATATTTCTCTAGGTAATTCTGATGTTATAACAAATTTATAGTATTACTTTTTGTAACAAATGCTGTAATTTTTCTCAGAATTTGACTTCTTTTTTGATTTTAGTGATTTAAGACATACACATAAGTATATAATTCTAGGAAGTAAAATATATTCATCTTTTAGTTAACCTTATAAATTTCTTAACCTATGTGGTCAGTTTTTGCTATCTGAATTACAGTTAAAAATTATTCTGATAAACTTAATGCTTATGTAGAAAACAATACAACTATCAACCTCATGTATCTAAATGCTCCCAGATTTTTTATATTTTGAGCCAAATCTTACCTTTTGTTGTTGAAAAATAATTAAATATTCCCTATTTGATATTAATATTAAGTCCAGATCATGGTCTTAAATAAGCTTACACCTCCTATTTGTGCCTTGTACTATTTTGAATTGTACACATGAAGAATTATTTACTTCCATCTCTACTGCAGTCATTTCCCGTATCAATTAAGTCTAAAATATGGATGATAGCCCTTCTCTTTCCTTGCCAAAGCAGGGTGAAACAGTGAAGCTAATTAAAAGGAAACTAAAATGATACAAGAACATTTTAAATTAGATATCATTCACCCCATTGTTTATGAGCTCAGCTTAAAATCAGCACATTTAGTTAAATATTTCTTATACAAATAGAAGTCAACTTTCTCTCTCACTCTTTTATTGCTAGGCTTATGTATTCACTCATAATCCTGCTTTTGAAGGATGTCCAAGATTAGTTAACAACATAATCTTTGAAAAAGATTTTGTCCTGTCTTCAATGAATTTTATTCATATTTATAAGAAAGATGTATATTTATACTATTAATATGCACTTTTATTGCAAGTGGAGAAAATAAATAAATCAAACTAGATTTGGTTAAAAAAGAAAATTCATGTTAAAGCTTAAATAACTATAAGCTCAGGCTCTTTGGTCGAATCACACTTAGGGAATTCTCACTCCAACTCACTCATCTTTTGCAACATATATAGACTACTATTATAACTCCACTACCTAATATGTTGGCTCTAGTTTTTTTATAGGGGAGCAGCCTCCTCCACAGAATAGGTGGATATAAAATTTTCATTCTAGAAAGGGATGAAGACAAATTTCCACAATCCAGTTTGAAAATCCCCCTGTGGTGTTTAAATAACCATTATGTCTCCAATCAGTAATCATGGGCTCAGATTCATGAGTAAAAGTCTTTGACCCCCAAATTATTCCACTGCAAGTAAAAGGTTGTATACTTGGGTCAATCAGAAGAAAAAACTTTAGATTTTAGGGAATGCTAAGGTTCTTTCCAATTTACTAGGCACAGTAACAACTTTTTCCATGTTAAACCTTTTTTCAGAATTTTTTTCCTATGCATTTAAGGCAGTTAGCTTTTCTGAGTAGAGATTTTTCTCTGTGCAGAATGTTTAATGAGTTTAATAGTATCATGTGACAAGTGGAGGTAGTGCATACTCTAGTGGCTAAGAAAACAGCCTCCAAGGCAGTTTAGCCACATCTAAGTCCTGGCTCTTCCACAGATGAGCTGTGTCACTTGGGCAATTATTAAATCTCTCTGATCTCGGCTTTCTCATCTTTAAAACAGAGATACTAATATTACTTGTCATGTAGCGTTCCTTTGATTCTTAAATAAGCTAAATATGTAAAACACTTAGAATGCCTAGTTTAATTAAACATTCAGTGGAAGTATGTATATTATCAGTTACTAAATTTTCAGGTATCAAAACAATATCACTATTTTTCTTCACAAGTTATAGATTCCAAATGTAATATTTCACATTGTAATTCTTCCTTTCTCTTATTTGATTATTCCTTTTATGCATACATTTAATATACTTAATAACAACTTTTTTTCAGTGTATAATTGCAATAGTTTCAAACATATAATTGAAAGATATTAGTAAGCAAAGATCTTCTCATGTATTCTTTCTTCATTTTCTACTCCCCAACACAGTACACCAGTTGCCAGAGGCAATAAAATTATTTCCTCTTGGGAAACTACTTAGTAATTATCTAAATCATTTTGCAAATCAACTCTCTTGAATTTTGGCTAATTTAAGTATCTTATACTACGAAGACTCATCTCTAAAGGTCAGAAAATATAGAGCAATCATTCTTCTCACTAAGTATTAACAAATTTTCTACATATTATCCACTAGTCTTACCTAAACACTGTGCCAATAGCAAAAACAGATCATAGAGAAGTATTGTGGAAGAATCTAAGAATTAATTGACCCTCTCTTCTCTAAGAGTTTACATAATTTAAATTAAAGGGATTTATTAGTCTGATTACATCTGACTTGACAAATGTCTATGTCATGCTTTCCATGAATCACAAATAATAATTTGTTAAACTTATATGTTCAAACTTCTTCTTGCCCTTTATAAGAAAATGAAAGCACTTCAGTTTCCTTAATACAGTTAATAGCTTTTTTTAATTTATAGGCCGTCTTTTATTTATTACTATTTAAACTTATTTCCCCCAAAATGATCAAAAGTTTTTAGGTTTAAGTTGGATTTAATATAGGAAAATTTTTTATAATTTTGGAAGTAGATATACAAGTGTTCTTGTGATTTTGTTTCTTCCAAAGCCTAAACATTAACTTTGCCAAATTTGATTTCACATCCTGAATATCTATGAATATGCTAGTTTCAAGGAACATTTTAATATATTTATTCAGTCAGTCCATTCAGGAATGCAAAAAAAATTATACATAAAGATATTCGACAGAGAATTCATTACATTTTTGAGGAAATAGCTCCTAAATCAAACAAAGGATAATGATGCAATTTAGAGATTAGCACCAACAACAAGCAGCTATTACCTGCAGGTCCAGAGAAGCAGAATAAAAAGTGATTATACACCAGAGTACCTTTGATTGACTAATTTTACCCAGACACAAAAGGACAGTGGAGACTGAAAATTATAATTCCTTATGATACAAGCCAAAATCAGGGTGTGGCAGGAGATGGAGCCAGAAGCAAACTGGCAGTCATCAATTCCATAGGTGCTTTATAAGTGAACACAGCTAGCTCAGTCTAGTCTGTCTGATCCTCAAATTGCTAGCCTATATAACCTGGGGGCATTTAAAAAGTAAAATAGTTATACTTTGCCTAAAATACAGATTCAGAATATCTGAGGGTATCCCCAGGTATTTGTGTTTCACATTTATATCAGTAAATTATCAGATAAGTTTGTGGTCAAACAACTTGTATCTTCTTCCTCTCCCCTTTATCTGACATAGTCCATAACATTCAGGGATGATAATGCTCAGATATGTCAGGATTTGTCAGGATATGTCAGGATCCAGCCAGTCTATTAAATATTCTAACAGGCCTACTTACGAGAATAAAACACTATCTTTAGTTCAATATCTCATTTAGAAAACAGAAGAAATACCTCTTGGAAATCAGTGGGCATCACCTTTTTTGTTTATATTTTTGAGATGGCAGTTAAGGGTCAGGCTGAGTCATTACAGCTGGTTCTGATTGGATGTGGTACTAATGATTGTAGGCAGTGACATATACAAAGAAATATGTCTCAGGAATCTGGGGCATCTCTCTGTTCTGATGGTAGCAAAAATAAACTGCTTAGCAAATCTCCTTTTCCTTATCCATAAGATACAATTCTCCCCTGTCACTTTAGGGAGCCAATTTTCTCTTGTCTTCTGTCTGCTATGAATAGATTTGAGAAATACAATATTGTTAGCTGAAATATTCTATTCAGTTTGGCACAGTGAATTTGCTCCATTATTTTCTATCTTAACTTGCATTTGCTTACTCTTCCAAATCAGTTTCTTAACTTTCAACAGTCTGGGGAAGCTTTCTGCCTCATGCTTATGTTGCTCATTGAATCATTTCATTAACTCCAATGCTTTACATATCTTTCTTTGTTAGTTGCACCCATAATGATTTTGAATATTGTTTCAGCATATCAGTGTATTTTTACATTTCCTATTGCTTGCAATATCTATAACACAAACACAGATAATATAGTTTAGCAATTAGTAACTTTTCTTTGAGCTACTCAAAATTTGTATAATTATTGAAAATGGAAATATATCCAGTAGAAGGCATTAATAACTTTGCAATCATAGCATCAAGTTTGGATATCTTTAAACCTCTTTAAACTGTAGTACTTATTTTGAAAATTATAATGAGGAAGAACAAAGGAAACTATATCTTAGCATTCCTGTCTTACTAATAAAATGCAACATTACAGCACAATGTAGAGTGCATTTTGTATGAACTAAAGCTCTTATAACTTTATTGGTGGTCAAATGTACTTTGTTCCAACCAAATGGCTAATATAAAGTATAGTTGACATGCAAATAAAGTTTTTATTGAAAAAAATAAAGAAAAAATGTAAATATTTTACATACATTCTCAAAATGCCCTGTAAAAAAATGTACACGTGAACTGAATTAGAAAGTTTTTGTTTCCCTGTAGAAATGTCCAGTGAATACTCCCTTTATTCAGTTCTTGTGTTCAGGTAAATGACACCTAGAAGAGGGCAGTCCCCCTGAGGTAGGAGACATCATTCAGGATATTAAACTGGGAAGAATATTTACAGTTGTCAGCTTGAAGTTTTGAGAGGTAAAACAATCATTATGCAGAGAATCTGAGTTTCATGAAGCAATTTTTCACAGACTACTGAATCCCAAATTGTAGAAAAGAGTAGAAATAGACTTGAATCCATTGGAAGCACAGTCAGCAACAACCATGTTTAATAACTACTAAGAAGAAATATGCAAAATCACTGTATTGAGTACTATGTGCTGTGACCCTCCTTTTATTCAGTTCTTGGTTACAATGCTAAATGGAAGAAAAGAAAGAACCAACTAAAGATGTTGTAGGGATTGGAGATAGAAAACAAGGCAGAAGTTGTGGGGTTTTAGGGAGAAATAGATGAAACAAAGGAGTGACTGTGGGATTAAAAGGCTTTACATTTCTCTCTTAAAATGTGTTCTATTTTTGTTATAGAGCACCTTGTTCTTATTTCAATACAAACAACTTCAGGAATGAGTTAGAAGAATTTCTCTTGTTTAAGCTATCTGTTTCAAAGACAGTTGTTAAAATTGCAGCTCCCTAGGGACAATCTCCCCAGTTAAGAGAGATATAGTGGTATTTGGAAATGTGCTAAGCCTAAACTATTTGATACAAAGATTTCTGCCAGAGAAATAAATTTTAGTTTCTATCCTCTATAGATGATTGTCTTCACAGCACCTAATATAACTCTTCCATATAGAAAGAACTCAGTCTATTGTGCAGACTTTAATTAAAATGTGTAGAATAGTGTTTCTGGAATCTGTGCACAACTAAGAGTTGCCTGTGACCTTGAGAACTTGAGAGCAGGGTCCTTGGACAATTATCTCTGAATCATCTTACACATACCACAGGACCTAGTGCCTATTTGACTTTAATATAATCTGGTTCCATGAGTAACTAAAATTGCAAAAATATAGCCATGTTATTTTCCTGTTTTTCACGTAGTCTCCCTCCTCCCTGTGTATTTGATATGTACAAATGGGTTCAAAAATATAGCTACTAAAAAAGGTAATTGAAATCAAAAGAAAAACATATTTCTCCTTTTCTAAGTAGGTTCTTCTCAGATAGTTAATCAATGGGGAGAATGACATTGCAGACATATTTGCTCTAAAAAAATATATGCATGTTTTGCAGGTGTTTAAGTTCTGGCAGAGTAATGCCCTACCTAGTAGATAGTCCTAGGAAATCATGAGAAGATACCGGCAGCAAGGACATAGCCTTTATGATAGTCAGGACAGGGGGTACAATTGGGAAAGGGTCACACGTCTCCACCTCCCCAGTGGTGGCAGGTGGAGCATATTTCCAGAAAGCTACCACTTTCTCAGAAAGATTACCATGCCACTGTGGGGAGAGAGGCTCTTTAAAAAGAGGTATCAGCATAGGGAGAGCAGTGAGTGGGCAGGAACAAAGAACCAAGAGGCAAGGACAGCAGAATTCCAGGGAAGAACATCTTGGGTACAGTCAGTGCAGGCAGAGGCAGTTACCATCCCAGACAGTCCAATTTGTTACAACCAGGTTCATGTTCAATAGTAGCCACCTGCCGAGCTCACTTTCAAGGGTGGGACAAGGGGCATGTTCTCATATTACACCACAAAGCACATGGAAACAGATCTCAAATGGACCAATGTTTTACTCCCACTACTGTCTGATTTCCTAGTTCTTCTTTCAAGAATCAATGACTGGTACAAATCTCTAGCACATTATAATCACAATCAGATTATGATCACAATCAGAATTCCTACCCTAATACTAATAGCGACTACACAGTATTCAGATGTATATTATTGCAGCTTACCAAATCTTCCATTAATAGCTCTGTAAATAGTCCTATAAATACATATATATATATATATATATTTTATACAAATAGATTTATTTGTAAAATAGTTTCCTAGAAGTGAAATTTTGAAGATATGGTCAAATTTTCTCCCTGGCATATTTTTGCAGTTTATATTCTAATTTGGAAATGTATTGCTATATTATATCAAGTTACAGCGTTGACCATGTCACCTAATTTTAGTTTTAGTTTATGTGTATATAATGTTGTCATAAGATGTAGGTATCTTTTTGAAAGTGCTTCTCTTCTATTAATATTCTACATTTTACTCATCTTACTTTATTGGCATTGACCTTTTCCTACTACATATTTACTATAGAGTTTTTCTACATACAAAATTATATCCTTTAGATATAACTTTAAATATTTGCTACCAACTTGTCTTGGAACTTATTTACAGTATATTCTCTACATGGAAATTTTCATAGTTATACATTCAAATAATTATATTAGTATTTTTCAGTTGCAAGGCTTCTATATATTGTATCTTGTCTAGAAAGAGCATTAAAAAGAGATACATAAATCTAGAAGCTATGTATAATTTTTTAAATTATCTTAGCAAATATATATATATATATATGATTATTTAATAATACCAATGGTTAAGGATAGACAGAAACACATTTTTTTCTAAATCAGCATTTACTAAAATTTAATACCTATAACCCCATTTGATCAAGACAGTAATATGGAAAAAAGTATCCTATGGTAGATAAATTTAGAGTACGCCAAATTATATGGGGATAACTAGTTTTTATATTGCAGCAGCTATTTTTTAATAAAATAATGTGAAGAATGTAACACATATCCACCTTAGTTTTAGATCGTATCTATTGCCTCTCTCCAAAACAGTCAGTCCAGGATCCCAGTACAAGTGGTTTATTTGGTAGATACTGGTAAGAGAGTGGGAAAGTGACACACAAAAGTAAGGAAAACACTGCGTATTGTCCAAGTAGGTAGTTTTGACTGTTGGGCAACTGGGGCTCAAACCCACCAGTAAATTCTGAAAGACTGGGCAGATTATACCGCAGAACTGTATCATGAAGAGATGAAGAACATGAGATATTTATCCTCTAAACTCTATTCATCATAACTTGACAATTGTACCAATGATGTTAACCATCTGATATTTCCTTATTAGAAAACTTCTGGCATGGTCAGGAATGAAGAGTGCTGAGGGGATTTGTAGAGTACACCAGCACTTTTGCTAGCTGCCATTTTTAAGTGAATTTATAAAAAGACTTATGGATAGAAAAGTGCCCATCTCTGTCTAACTCTCTGTTCACTCTATTCCCCTATATTCTCTTTAAGGAAGGATGGTTTGCCATCAGGATGGCCAATTTTCAAAGCTTGAGATGTGTCCCATTTGTGAATAGACAGAATACAATGCTTGTAAATATTGTATTTGTGTTTATAATTGTCTTTGAAATTCTCTTTCATTCCTGCTTTATGTCCAGCCCTAGGAACAGATTTAACATATTGACTCCTTTTTCAACACCATTACTAAACTAAGGATTGCTTCAGGAACTTAGACCAAATTTCTCATCAAACATTGTTACATTACCAAGATTTAGGTTTTATATTTAGAGAGATATGACTATTTTATGTGCAAACTTGGCCAGGCTTAGTATCACCCAGTTATTTAACCTAACACTAATCTAGTTACTGTGAAAGTATTTCATAGATGTGGCTAATAGTTAAATCAGGTGGTTTTAAATAAAGCAAATTATTCTGTTATGTGAGTGAGTCCCATTCAGTCTGCTGAAGGACTTAACAAAAACTGAGTTTTCCTGTAGGAGAAATTCTGTCTCAAGACTAAAGTATTAACTTCTGCTTGCCCACCGGCTTACCCTACAAATTTTATGAAACCAAATTTACCAAAAACCTTGCATTTGAGTATCAGGCACTGGTCTATGTAATAATATGCTGATATTTCTCCCTATTATACTAGAGATTTTTATAAGTACAACCCCCCTCAGAAATCTCATAGTGAAGGAGAAATTGGCAGATGAGATTTAGGCAATCTTTGAGTCTCAACTCAAATGCCATCTATATTACCAAAATCACATCTTAACTCTTAGAAATGAATTCCTAACCATATGATGCTTTCTCTAATCCTATTACTTCAGCAATCCAGACCAATTTCACAAGTATAACTACCTCAGGTATACAGAGCATAACATTTTACTCCAATTATCTCATGAGCATGAGCACAGTAATTCTCCATTTCAATAGAGGAATCATCATGTGGGTTGCTTATATTTAATGACTTTTTTTACTATAGTATATGCTTGATATATTAGAAAAAATAGTAGATGTTATATCATCCTAATTACATGTTACTTAATTTTGCTATATATAGGGCATATTATTGACTTAATATTATGTACTTTAGTTTATATAATTTTAATATATTAAATAACTTCAAAAACAATAAAAGCAGTCTTCAATCTGTAGTTACAAAAATTCATCATTTTATCTATTGTGACCTAATACATTTTTAAAACTTAAAAATTTATTTTGTCATTCTTGATCCATTAACAACACATATACTCGGCAAGAGTGTGGACAAAGCAAGTATTTCCACATGGAACCAGCTCGTTTTAATCCCAGTTCAACTGAAATTGTTTTTTCTGTTTGTTTGTTTGCTTCTCTTTTGTTACCACAGGAGCAACTGGAATTTTCAGCATATAAATGAGAACAAATGTAATAATTTAAAATGTTGGGAAAAAATGTTCAGAAAATGAGGTAAGAACCTAATTCTCTGGAATAAAATTGCCAAGAAAATGTTCTTGAATTTCACTGAGAAAATATTAATAACAGGATATAGGAAATAGCATAAAAGAGGTCATGAGATCTGCTTAACTTGATCATATGTAGAATTTTATAATGTTTCTTGTTTGGATATTTCCCTAAAGAACTTATGGAATGATGATATTATGCATTTTAGGGTCTAATAACAACATTAGAATATATTATTTGGCAGTATTAATGTAATAAATTTGAGAAATAATAGCAGATAAAACAGGAATATTATAATTATACAAAAGTTTTTATATCTATAATATTTAAAGAGAAAAGCTTAAAGAAAACTATATTTAATTTTCCTTTAATATATGAAATAACTATACAGTTTAATAGAGGTAGCATTGATTAAGATATAATGATCTATTAGGGATAGCTACAATGACTTTGTTGTTTTCAAAATCAATTTATTCTGTTCTTAGGAAGTGTATTGGCTTGTCACTAAAATGAAAATTTCAAAAACAATGTAGTTGAAACATTATTCTTGTAATGTTTAAATTAGCATCTGGCTACATGCAAAATAAGTATAGGACAGATTATGATGTAGTAACACAATATCACAAAATTGCACTAATTTAACACATCAAAGATTGATTTTTCACATGTCAGAGTCTTTCGTGGATTTAAAAGTTTTCCCAGAGTATGTAGCCTCTATATGGTTCTCAGAATTCTAGATTGATGAAGGCTCCACCATCCTGCTGCTTTACTATCTACAATATGTGGTGTCTGTGCTCAATATTACAGGAAGATGATTACCACAGGGTGTCAAGCCATCGATTAAGTCCTTTATCCTGGAAGTGATGTATGATTACCCAGTAGTTATATGTTCCTAATTATAAAAGATCATGGGGATATAATCCCTTCATTCATCCAAAGTATAGACAAATTGAATGTGCAAAAATATTAGAATACACTATCCCAAGCTACAAGACTCTAAAGTTCCATGCAGAATCCAAAATACACAGGGTGCCCGGTAATTCATCCACTTTATTTTAGATGCAAAGTTTGTGTTGCTAAATACTTTGCATTTGGTTTTATCATAACTATCATTTTGCCATAGTGGATGTTATTCTCTGTATCTTAAATGTGTGTTGTAAAGCAATTTTTAGAAGTGATGTTGGACGAAAGACACCATTTAAAAATAATAATCATACATATCATTAATATAAAATTCCTCATATATGATTTTAATGTCTAATCACAAAACAAAATAACATCTCAGCAAATGTCAAGAACATAAAGCTCTAACTTTTGCTGCATATACACAAACTTACTGAAAAGGTTAACATTTCTGCTCAGTGTTAGTCAATGCTAATTTTACAAGGTCTTTCTTTTCCCAGGGTAGTTCCCCCAGAGAGAAGACTTCCAAGTTGCTGCAGCTGTTCCCCCGAATGCAAATGGTATATTCATGGCAACAGATGTTATACCTGGAGGTTAATCTTTTACTTTCAGGAAAATTTCACTGCAGTACATGAAGTTTTATGAAAATCAATATTTTTATAAAATAAATGTTCAACTACAAATTTAAACTATTTCATAAAAAATAATAAACATTCTTTAATTTCACAGGGTTAATGTGACTGAATTTAGCAATCATTTCAAAACTTAAAAATAGTACTTCCAGAAAATAAATGAACATTTGGATTTCGGTTTAAAATCTGGAATTGCTTGCATAGAGTTTCTCTCTTTTTAAAGTATGTCTTGATCTCAAGTATTAGTAATTAGAGTGAGAATTAATCACATTTTATCTTTTATTTCTTCCTGAAAGCAACTGAAGTCTCACACTAACCTACATTGCTATAATTAGGAGATAAATCTTTCTTTACCTAAACCTTCAAAAGAAAGGAGAGCATAAATATACTGATTAAAATTACTACTGCCATATCACATTAGATTATCTGAAATCTTTGATGAACTCTGAAGGAAAGCTAAAATGAAAAGAATTCAGAGACTGGGGACCACACTATGTATAGTTTGTGTTCAGTATACCTCATCTAGCAGATAATTACTGATTCCCCACCATGTATTTGCTCAGTGCTTGGTTTTACTACAGAGTGATGTTGCAGAAAGAATATGGTATTATATTGGCTGCATCTTATTGGGATACAGGAAATTTTATGTATATAATATAGCATTCATAAAAATTTTGAGATGGGGAGTAAGTAGTATTATGATGTTCCATTTGGAATCATGTTAATGAGTTGATTAATGTAGCTTCATAAGAATGATAATACAAAAATGTTATCTTAAGTAGACATTTCATATTTACTTGAGGGGAATAGTGTGGAGTTGTAACATCAGTTACATGTCATTTTAAATGACCATTTACACTTTCTGTGAATTCAATTATTTTTGGTCCAAGATAGGGTTAAGGGTTATTCAGTAATCTAAATGAAGATGTTTAAAGTTGCTTGTAACTGAGGTTAATACTGCAGTTGTCTTACAAAAAGTCACCTTTCAAGGGACCTGACCTCCAGGATATTTTCTCCGCGCTCAGAGGAACAGGAGATAATAGAGATTTTAATGCAGCTATTCAGAAACAGAGCATCTTAGACCTCAGAAAAAAGTTTTCTTTCTGATAGATGTATGTTCAGGGAGATAGCTGAAGAGCATGGTTAGCCTGTTGATTCCTTGTTTAGCAACCTGAGCATCTGTTGTTAGCATATGTCTTAGGGACGTAAAATCACACCATACTATATAATCAAATGAGTAGTAGATTCATTTCCTGAGCATATTTCCTATGAAGATCAGAGTTCTAGATTTTATTCCATTAGGAGTATGTGATTTCTTAGGTCATGAAGGTAGTATACCAGCAAGATATAATGTTCCTTAGTATGTTAAGCAGATCAGAAATAAAAAGGTTCACAAATGTTCTATCAGCAATTTTCAGATTCTGAAGCACTTTTATTCAAACAAATCTCTTAGTATGATGATTCCAGCAGTGTAATTGAAGATACTTAGCATCTGGAAAAGCAAAGTTACTCTAACATCTGCAATATCTATTGACATAAGAAAATAGTCATGTTATGTACTGAACTATTTTATGTAAATAAAATATATAAATACTCTTGAATGAGGATCACTGTGACAAGTCAGAATTGAAATCTGAAATAACTTCCTTCCAGAATATAAAATTTCATGTTTTTTTCATGTTTTTAAATAATGGTAAAGGAGATATTTTATATCCTATTTTCTGTTCTCTTCCAAAAGAGCTTAAATAAACTAGCTCATAATGTGTACTGCCCACTAAAATGACCTGTATGAGTTTTTTTTTTTTAAATAGAGAACCCTATATGAATGTAGCAAATATAACTTGTAACAGATTATTCCTGTCAAGCAACATAAAAGTCTGAGTAAGTTATTAAGGTTAAACCTGTTTTTGCTATCTACTCTACTGGGTGGATTCACTAGCCATATTTCCACACATGATCAAGTTGACTGAGAAACTCTGACCTCAACCTGACTTCATTTGAAGAACATTCCAAGAGAGTTGTCAATTGAATGTACTCATACTTCTTATGAGCTTCTTCATTAACCTAACGACACCTCATTTCTTAGAAGAATAGTTAGTTGTACATAGAAGAACTTCAAGGATCAAGAAGAAGCAAAACTTCTGAGTTAATTCAAAATAGAGCTGAGTTTTGTTGGCCATAGGCTACCAAGGATCAGGCAGATGAATTTTGAGTTACCATTGACTTTTCTTGGGTTTTTCTTTTCTGTACTTTTAAATTTAATTTTTCTTATAATTATGATAAATTTTTATAATGTTCATAAATATTGATTTCTGATTTAGATGTAACAATACCAAATCAATATTCTATATAACAACTAATACTATATCTTTCCAAAAGAGAATGATTCTTCAGTTGTTTGTTCCTCATAAATTAACTAGAAATAGAAATATCTCTACAGACCAAGACTCATGTAGATTTTACAACTCAGACTTGATTTAAAACCAGAATATTTTTGAGCTCAAGAAAAGATGAATTTATTGATTTATACAAGTCTGTGAAACTAATCATTAAAATTGACTTATATGCTATGGATTTCCCTCCAGGAATGCTCTCTTGGAGATTAAAATATGCATAATGAGGATTACCTCTTACAATTTGATTTGGATTTCCATATGTTCCCATGTATATGTAGATGAGCAAAAGAAATGGAGTATGTTTTGTTTTACTTTTTCCATTATATGGAAAGAGCAGTGAGACATCAAATATTTCTTAAGTAATATTTTTAGGTAATATATTAAAATTTGGAGTTGTATTGAATAAATCAATTAGAATAGTATTGATAGCATATAGGAGATATAGGATTGATTCTTATCTAAAATATCAGTTTTATATATGTATAACTTTTTGTTAACTATGAATCTTATTGAATAACTACAATATTCGCAATGTTATATGGAAGAGAGTAACAAGGTAATTAATTATCTAACATAGGCTCAAATATGATGCTTTATTCAAGAATATACTAAGTAATTTTGTCAACATCTGTATACATTAAATTTACCTACAACAGTCTTATTTATCCTTCATTTTAAAATTGAGCAACCATTTTTTCGCAACTCCTTCCTTTTTCTTTCTGGAAACCACTAATTTGATTCTATAAACTGAAAACCTATTTTTGTTTAATTAATATATCACATTGGTAAAATCGTTCAATGTTTGTCTAGCTCCTGCTGACTTACCTTACTAAGAGTAATGCCTTCTAGATCCCTCCATCTTGTTGCAAAATTACAGGATTTCATTTTTTGTAATTACTAAGTAGCATTCTATTATATATGTACTATATCTTCTCTATCTTGTCAAATATTGATAGACACCTAGGTTGTTTCCTGCTCTTGGCTCTGGGAAATAACATTGTAATGACCATGGGGTCCATCTATCTCTTTGAGTTAGTATTGTAATTTTAAAGTAAAGACCCAGAAGTGGGATAACAAGATCATAAGGAGTTTTCATTCATTCGTTTTAGTGCTCTCAGTACTGCTTTCCATAATGACTGCACCAAATTTCACAGCCACTAACAGGGTACAAGGATTTCCTTTTCTCTGAATCCTCACCAATATTCATGGTTTCTAGTTTTTTGGATAAAAGTCAGTCTCACAGGTGTGAGGTGATGTCTCTTTTCTTCTTTTTTTTTTTTTTTTTTTTTGCATTTTCCTGAGAACAAATGATGTGGACTAGCTTTTCATGTGCCTATTGTTTGTATGTCTTTAGAGAAAAGTATTCAGATGCTTGCTTATTTTTTTAATTGTTGGTTTTACCATTTTTGAGTTTTTGTGTTATTTATACATTTTAGATATTACCCTCTGTTGGATATAGGATGTGCAAATATCTTCCCCATTCAGTAGGATATATATTTGTTTTGATGATAGTTTCTTCCACTGATCAGAAACTTTTTAGTTTAATGTCATATAATTTGTTTACTTTTAATTTTATTTTCCTTAATATTGAAATCAAGTTCCCAAAGATATCTATTAGATCAATGTCAAGTGGTGTTTTATTTATGTTTTCTGTATTGATTTCATGGTTTCAGGTCTTACATCTAACTTTAATGCATTTTGAATTAATTTTTGTCTACAGTATTAGGCGTGATCTACTTTCATCCTTTTGCATGTGAGTGTTCAGTTTTCCACCACCATTTATTGAAAAGATTGTTCTTGTCCCATTGTATGCTCTTGCTTTTTTTGCTGAAAACTAGTTCTTCAAATATATGTGAGTTTTTCTTATGGATTTTCAATTCCATTCCATTTATCCATGTGCTTAATTTTAAAATAACACCATGCTGATTTTATTACTGTTGCTTTGTAGTATAAAGCCAGCAACAGAATACTTCCATATTTGTTAATTTTCTCTCAGGATTATTTTGCTTTTCAAGATCTTTATAGTTCCAAATAAATTTCGTGATATTTTTGCTCTATTTCTATGAAGAATGTTTTGGGGATTATATTGAATCTTTGTATTACTTTAGGTAGTATGGCCATTTTGACAGTTAATTTTTGCAATACATGAGCATGGAATTTTAAAAATATTTTGTGGCTTCTTCTATTTCTTTTAACAATGTCTTCTGTCTTTCACTTCTTTTATTAAATATATTCCAAGGCATTTTACACTTTTGGATGCAATTGTTAATGAATTGCTTCTCTAAGTTTTTTTTTTGCTTGTTTGTTATTCTCATATAGAAATAAAACTGAATTGTGAATATTATTTTTAACATGTCACTTTATTTATTAATTATTTTTAGCAGAAGTTTACTGAAGTCATTGGTGTTCTCCACTTATACTACATGTCATCTATGATAGCTTCACCTATTCCTTTCCAATTTACTTACGTCTTATGTCCCTTTCTTTTCTAATTGCATGGGCCAAGACTTTGAACACTATCTTAAATAACATATGGGAGAGTGTCTCTCTTTGCAACGTTCCTGATCTTAAAGAAAAACTTTCAGTTTTTCTCCAATACATATGATGATAGCTGTGGATTTGTCATTAATAACCTCTAAAACATAAAGTTACTTTCAATATATGCCCATTGGGGAGTTTTTATAACACAAATGGTGTTGGATTGTATGAATGTTTTTATTACATGTATTGAGATGATGATTTGAGTATTCCCCTTCCCTTTATTCATGCGATGTATCACATTTACTGATTTTTATTCTGTCTTCAAACCTAGAATGAATCCCAATTAATTATGGCATGTGATTCTTTTAATGACTTCTTGAATTGTTTGCTAGAATTTTGTTGAAGATTTTGGCATCAATATTTATCAACAATGTTGGTGTGTAAATTTCTTTATTGGTAATGTCCTTTTCAGGTTTTGGAATAACAAAAATGTTTATATCCATCATATAAATTGATTGGAAGTTTGCCTTCTTAAATTTTTTTGAAATATTGTCATGTATCAATTCTTCTTTAAAAGTTTAGTACAATTCACTAGTGAAACCATCTGATCCTGGACTTTTATTTTCAGGGAATTTTCTATTTATTTCTGATTTAGACTTAAATATTATATGTTTCTAAAATTAGTTCATTTCTTCTAATCTATAAATTTTTTCCACACAGGTGGGTGATTATAATACTCTCTTATGTTTCTTTGTATTTATGTAGTATCTGTTATAATTTCGCCTCTTTCATTTTTGATTCATATTTTCTGTTTTTCTCTTTCCTCTCCTTTGAGTCTGCTAAGGGTCTGTCTATCATGTCTCTCAAAGAACCAGGTTTTGATTTTATTGAATTTTTTATGTCTTTTTAATTTTTATTTTATTTCTACTATGATTTTTATTATTTTCTTCCTGCCTTTTTGTATTTTTTTTTTATTTTTCTAGTTCCTTTTGGTGTATAGGGTTTGTTTTATATATGTGATTCTTCTGGTTTCTCAGGTAGGCCTGTATTGCTATAACTTTCTCTCATTACTGATTTTATTTATGTCATAGGTACTAGTAAGTCATATCTTGATTTCCTTTGACTTCAGGTTTTTTTAATATGTCCTTTTATTTCATCATTGACATAATTGTTGTTCATTAACATGTTGCTTATTCTCTATTCCTTTACTGTATTCCCCTTTCCTCTTTGGGTTTTTTCTTGTTTCATGGCATGTAATCAAAAAAATACTAGATACTCACTCTTTTAGATTTACTGAGACTTTTTTTTGTCCCAGAATCTTCTATATTTGAGAATGCCCATGTGTATGTGAAAGAATATTGTTTTGTGATGAATTGTTTATAGGCATCTATTGAGTACATTTCACCTAATTTTTCATTTGAGGCCATTGGTTCCTTTATTATTTTATGTCTGGATGATCTGACCAGTGCTGTGAGTGAGATATTAAAATCCTTTATTATTATGCTGATGTCAATGTTTTCTTTTATGTCTGTTACTATTTGCTTGAGATATTTGGGTGTTCTTTTGCTCTGTATGTATTACTAAGTTTTATGTAATTCTGTTATATTGATTATTTAATCATTATATAATGACTTTTGTCTTTTGTTACTGTCTTGGACTATTTTATTTTATGTGAGTGCAGTGCTTCATGGTTTTTCAAAATTCTCCATTGGCTTGAAATATCAGTTTCTACCCCTTCACTTGAAGTCTATATATCCTCAGTGAATTTCCATATATGCTGTCTTTAGTAGGGTTTTGTCTTTAATCCATTTAGGCATTCTGTGTCTTTTGATTGGTGAATGCAGATCATTTACATTCAGGGTAATTATTGATCTATAAGGGCTTGCCATGGTCATTTTGACATTTGTTTTCTGGTTTTGACTATTTATTGTCTTGCTTAATATTTTATAACCATTCTTTCTTTTAGATAGAAGATAATACTTCAACATATCTTGTAAGGGAGGACTCAAGGTAGCAACAGCTTTCTGGTTTTGTTTCTCAGGAAAAAAACAGCAAAACTTTCATTTATCCCTCATATCTGAAAAAAGATTTTGCAAGATGCGGTATTCTTGACCAGCAGTTTTTATCTTGGAGTAGTTTAGTCACTTCACACTCTCCTGGCCAGTATTATTTCCACTGAGAAGATTGACGATAGTCTAATAGGAGTGCCTTTATATGTTACTTGCTTTCCCCCCCACCAGTCATTTTATATTCTTTCTTTTCTTTGACCTTTGATAGTTTCACAATTATATGTCTTGAGGTAGCTCTCTCTGCAGGTAGATATCCAGTAGTTCTGCTAGCATTATTGACCTGATTATTTAGTTCAATCCCCAGGTTTAGGAAGTTTTCAGCCTTTAATTTTTTTAATAAATGCTCTGTTCCCTTCTCTCTCTCTTCATGCTTGGGATATCCATTATTATTATGTTGTTTTCCTTGTAGAGTAGGATAGCTCTCAGAGTTTTTTCTTCTATTTTTCTATCTAATTTCTCTCTTCTGTTTCATTTCTGTATTTCTGTATTTCTATCCCCCAGGTTACTATTTTATTCTCCATTTCTCATCCTCTTTTCATAGCTTTCTGTAGTGTTCTTGATATAATTTATTGCATTCTTCACAGCCTGAATATTTTTAAAGAAACATTTTAACTAGCTACCATTGATGTACACGCTAGAATGATTAGGGGTAAAGTATACTGATATCTGCAACTTATTTTCAATGCAAAAAAAAGCCAAAAACTATGTGAATTGATGAATGGATAAAAGGATAGAAATAAGATAAAAATACACTAATATGTTATTTATAAAATCTAGGTTAAAATTTATAGTTGGCTATTTCATGATCAATGTCACTGGAAGTTTTTCATCTTTTAAACATGCTTCAAAATTGTATGATAAAATGATAAAAATATTTTTCAACTGTAGGAAAGAATTATTAAAATTTTATGAATAAAATAGAGGAGGATAGAAGTAATGACCTGATAATGCCAAAACCATAAAAAGTTTTCTGACTGACCACAGCCTTTTCTGAAGAGAGTAGATATAATTCACTGGAAAATTTTCTGTTACACCAAACTTAAATAACTAAAAAACTATAGATTAATTAAAATGGATAATTTGCAGAAGGAAGACAAGAAAATTGATAATAACATAAGAGAACTTTATGGGACTCCATTGCAGTATTTTACACAACTTGAACAACAGGAGAAAATTATTGTCCATGGAATGGCGTCTGTGTCATTGATATTATAGATCTAAGGGACATATCATATACAAAGTCATCTTTTACCTAATCACTTAGTTTGGACCCAAGGTATCATACATGTTTCCACTGAGAAACTTAAAAATCATTTCCTATAAGAACTAAGTCCAATGGAACTACCTTAAAAATATATTCTCTAATTTCAGAATGTTAATATCTATTCTTGTACTCTGATTTTAACTAGTATATTATTCCAACCCCTAAAAATTGCTCGCAAAATCTTGGTGAATCAATGCTCTATTTTTATTCCATAGCTTAAATTTCAGAATTCCTACTTGAAAACCTGTAAATTGAGAATTCCCAAATGCTCTACCCATCACATTCTTGATACTATTTAAGTCTAATATAGGAAGACTTTTAATAATTTTTCTTGACTGCAGACACTTTGGTCCTGTCAGAAATTTTAACTATGTTTAATATGAGATCATTGATACTTTTGAGAATTTTTAAAAAATTTATTGAAATACCATAGCATTATGTTTTGTAGGTTTCAGGTATATTCATCAGAAATCAACATCTGTATACTTTAAATTTACCACTAGCAGTCTAATTCTGTCTTTCAACATATACTTGACTTGTTTCACCTACTTTGCCTATTTCCACTAATTTGGTCTTAAAGATCACAAGTCTTTTTCTGTTTGATTTATTCATTTATTTGATTTCTCTATATATTGTATGTGATTAAAACCTTTCTTCTTTTGATATATTATATCCCTATATTTTCATAATAATTGATAAACCTAAAATCAAATGAAATAGGGTTTGTTCATTGTATGTAAAATAAATTTGTATTTAATTGGATTTTCAAGTTAAATCAGTAGGAATAGTAATTTTTTGAAAATATTAAGAATCTCCTATTTTATCCACTGCTTTTCTCTGCAAGGATTTTAGGTTGACTTTTTCAGACATTTTAAAATAGTAAATTGTTTGTTGTATATTGTATTGCATTCAGTTTAATTTTTCTTTTACTGACCTATATAATATGTTGTGAAAAGCAAAAATACTTTGGCTAAAACATTTAACATTATAACATAAACTCTAATATTGAAAAATGCAACTTCTCATGTAGATATATTAATGGGTTATTTTCATTTCTAACTAAACTAGGAGAAGCCTACAATTAAAGATAAACCAGCCCTCCTACCAGATGCATGTGGAATACTTGGCAATAGTCTTGTCTGTTATCAACATCCCACAGATTTACTTTTCATTTACAAAAAAATACACACAATCGCTCCAGGCGTATCTACAAAACAGCAAACAAAGACAAATAAATGTTTATTTTAGTTAAAGAAATATGTGCTCAATTTTAGCTTTTTCTGTGCATTTGAGTAAAAATAAGTCATGTTAATTTAAACTGCCAATAGAAGGAAAGCAAAGATTCTCCTTTTATAACAAAGAATAGAGTAGAATGCTTCAACTCTGTGCCTGGAAAAAGTGGTTTCCAATATGCATTGGTTAAATGAAAAGAATGAGTAAAAATACAAAATGAATGATAGTAATCATCTAGTATAGAAAGTTGTTTGTTATAAGCATAACTAAATACTAAAACTCTAATAGCAAATGATGTGATACATTTTTTATTTGGTCTGATGAAATTTTATATCACAGACTATAGGAATAGAAAGTGGAAATGCCATTTGAACTTAAGTATCATTGATAGGCAGGAAGCGTTTAAGGAGGTGAAATAGAATGGACTTGAGAAAGTTTTTAGCGCCTTTTGGAATAACAGAGTTATCATATATAACAAAGTTGTGTATGAAAAATTATTTGAGAGAGAGAGAAAGAGGAAACAATTCAAGTAGACTGAACATTTCAAAAAATACATTTCTGGGAAGCAATAATGAATAAATGAGATGCATGCACAGAATACGGTTCAATTATTAGGAAACTGATGAGTGAAGAGCATTGGTATAGTTACTGAATTCCATTCCTCTTAATGTCCAGAGTCTAGCACAGCTTGAATGATGTAGAATATCACTAAACATACTGAAAGGATAAATTAAGCAGAGGATAGTTATTTTTACCTTGAACCATATTGGACCCATTTCTTATGTATCTTATTTTCTACATGGACTTTGAATCATTTTGTAATTCAATGATCAATCCACTAGGAAAATAGTATTGGATGAAACTTAAATCAGTCATCTGGCCAATAAATAGTAAGTACTTATTCTAACATGTAATCACAGAGAAAGGATTTTAAGACCAAATATCAGGAAATATATTGTCATTCAATTATAATATATCCAATCATGAAATCCTGCTTTTCATTACCATGCAAGGATAAGGTCTTTGTTCATTATAATCACAAAAATAGTAAGTACATTATTAGCCAAATCAAAGAAGCACTTGAAATAAAAAAAAATTCCAATTTTTTCCTAGTAAACAATGATTAAACCCATTTTAGTTTAAAATTCTAGTTTTTTTACACATAGTATAATCTTTTAAAACATTTTTGAAGAGTTATTGCATCATAAAGTTATATAGGGTTAAATTGTACCTCCTTGCAAATCAACATCTATATATATATAAATTTATTAATGTATTAAATTTCTCACCAACAGTTCAATTCTATACTTCACCATACAGCTGACCATTTTATCTGCTGACCTACTGCTATCAGGAGTCAACATTATCACATATCACATTTTAACTAAAACATTTATTTAAAGGATAAATGAGTCCCTGCCACTTTATGCTGGGAGATAACAAAAAGTGTAAGGATACTCTAACTCTGCAGATACCATTGTAAAAGAAAGTTAGCATTTACCTCTATGGTAATAGAGAGAACTATGATATAATAATGAAGAATTAAGCATAGTATATGTACTAAAAGTACTGAAAGGGTAAAATCAGGGATATTTGTTTGTGTTTGTATAAGGAGTATTTAATGCATTTAAAGTGTTTTATAAATAGATGATCAATATTCTGATGAGCAGCGAGACATTAAAATGATTAAAAATAGATTGATATTTTGCACATAATTTTATGTGTCAAGAAAAAAAGTAGTTGCACATCTGCTTTGCCAATACAATCTCACTCCTAAAACAAGTAGAGATATTTGTCATGAATAAACATTTATAAGCATAAAAAGAGTGACACTGACTAAATTCATATAGGTCAAATACAGATAAATGTTTATTTGCCAATTTTTTAACAGGGAATATTATTTCTAACAATTACAATTGCATGTATTCTCTATCCAGGATACTATTACTTCCTTAAAGGAATTCATCTTTAGTACCTGGATTACACATGTTCCCTGATTCATTTCACTCTTTCTCATAATACAAAGTACACATTGAAATATTATTTTTCTTGATCCCCATTTTAGGATTCTGATTATCTAGTTTTTTTAATTTTCTATCACTGATATTACAAATGATCACAAATTTAGTGGTGTGAAATAATGCAAACTTGTTATTTTACAGATCTGTAGGTTTGAAGTCTGAAATGTGTTTCACGGGGCTTAAATTAAGAATGCTCATAAGACTACATTCTTTTCTAGAAGCTCTAGGAGAAAATACATTTCTTTGTCTTCTCTGGCTTTTAGAAGGTGTTGCATGTTTTAGCTCAGTGTGCCATTTCTCCAGCTTCAAAATCAGCAATTACAAATCCTTCCTATATTGTATCAGTCTGACCAATCATTCTGTGTCCCTGTTAATTTTTAAGGATGTTTGTGCTTACATTGGACCCACCATCAATTCAGACAACATTAAATTCATCAGCGCTTTTTAAGAGAATAAGGAAAGTAGACAGGCAGGCAGGCAAACAGTGAAGAGAGGGGAAAGAAGTATTAACTAATTAATTTTTCCATTTTTCGTTTTTCACCTCAAACAGGTCACGAACCTAGATCTTTGGTCTTTATATAGACTGCACACCAACTATATAGTTTCCGGAGCCATCAGATTACCCCTCCACCAACAGTTTCAGTGCCCTTAGTGATATAATGAAAATACTCATAATGTCCAAGGAATTGCTACCTTGACATTCTTGCAAGGAGGAAACTATTAATCTGTATACACCGTTTACCTTCTGTAAGATGTTTAATTTTGTCAATACTGCTAATCTATTTAAGTCTAGAAGTACTTTTTGGTTTAATAGAAATTTTGTTTCTCCAATTACATCACATAATCAGCCAAACCTTTGTATATCTCTTTTTTCTTTACTTTCAGAATCTACATAAAAGAATTCCTCAAATATCTAATACTGTAAAATAATCATGAGGGTTAATTTTTTCTTGAATAATAATAATTTTAACATATATTTTAATAATATACAAATAAAATCGTATTACATATTAATGTCTAAGATTAAAGAATTTAAATGTTTTTCAAGGTTAGCTGTGTAGGAAAACTGCCAAGTTATATGTAGAATGCAGATGTTCTAGCTCCACATAAAATGTAATAAAATAGATATCTGTTGATGGAAATCAGCTAATTTTAAGGTACTCAATATTAATTATAATATGGTACAAGGTCTACTAGGAACCCTGTATTATTTTATATCCTCAAATTAAATTCTCTCTCTTGCTCACATTTGATTAATATTGTACTAACAGTTAGTGGATTTAGAGTTCTCCTTACCTCATAACATGTGAGTTCTGCATATTTCCTAACAAATTGTCTCACATTAGGCTCAACAAATAAATCTTATTTATATGAATACAACTTGCACTTTTGACAAAAATACAAAAAAATAGAGAAATTATGATGAATGAAAGTGAAACAAATGACATGTGCACACTGATGGAGGAGTGGTTGGGCATAGTCCACAACAGATATCCCAAGGTCCAGGGTTCAAGTTTAGAGGCTGGCAGGAACAACCAGGATGAACAACTGAATAAAACAAAGTGCTTCTGCCTCTTCTCTTTCTGCCTACCTCTACTTGCCTTCATTTCTGCCTGTACCTTTCCTTTAGAAAACAAACAAAACAAAACAAAAATCACAATAGACAAAAAGTCTTAAGTGTTTACAAAACTATACAGTTTGGTATGAGATAAGGTTGATAAATGTTAACTGTAAAATATGGCATTGGCAGTGTTTTCCTGAATAGCTTTTCATTACCATATGCCAGGTTCTTAATATAGCAGTTGGGATAACATCATAAATGATCATTGTAAAAACAACTTAATGTTTTCATGACCTAAATTAAACCCTTTGTTAGACAAAATGGAGGAACACTTTTACCTTAGGCTGAGTTCCTAAAATATACTTGGTTATAGTATACCTAACCTTTATTTTACAGGGGTGCTGAGCTCCAAAATTGAATCACTTCAAGTGTACTTTCATTTGAAATTTTAAAATAAATGATTTATATAGAATACAGTTTATTTTTAAAAGGTCAGTCAAATAATTATTAATTCTGTTACTAAAGATTATCTTTCTTTACTAAGATTTATAGCTATAATTTTTAATTTATTATATAAAATGGAAAATGCAGTAGCAATGATTATATTCCATTCACATGTGAAGTAACCTATAATAAAGTGCCTACATTTTCTTCCTTAATTTACTAAGTAAAAGTCTTGTAGATTTTTACTGCACTAACATAAAAAGTGCCATTGATGACTTGGAAGAAGACTTTTCTGAGTGCATAGATACATTTGGCAATGTCTAAGTAGAATAAGGAAGAAACCACTGTTTAAATTGATTTTTAGAAAAGGGCAGATATGATATTTCTTCATATAAAATGTCGTACTTTCTCAGCGACTATCACAAAGAAAACTATGAGAACTGAGAAAGCTCAAGGGCTAGAATAGCAAATAAAAGGGGAATGTACAAATAGTCTGAGGGTTGGTTATAAAATGCCACAAGATCTAAAGAGATTATTCAGAAATGTGGGGCACCTTGAGATCCTTTTCAAAATCATGCAGTAACAATCTGAATTGATCTGTTAACATTTTCTGAAGAAACAGAGCAGTTCTGTGTTACAGAGCTTATTCTTAATAGAGTCATACTGTTTCCAGAAACATGAAAGAGAAAAATCTACATTTTGACAAACAGATTAAGTAGGAACACTGTATTATAGTAGAACTACTGTAGTTTTTGGTAAATAGATGTTCCACTGATCTAATTATTTATGTATAAATCAATATCTAATTTAATGAGATCTGAGCCTGAGGAACAGAAGAACACAAACCTGAAATATTTGAAATCCACTTAGTGAAAATGATTTGAAAAAATTATAAATGTAAATATAACATAATCCAGTGGATAATATTTAATTCAGATCCCCTGGCAAAATTATGATACCACTGGATATTGGCTCTGATTATTTTATGAAATATCCTGATGATGTTGACATTATGCATTAATAAAAGTTAACTAAAGGAGAGAAGGAATTAAGATTTACTGTTATAAGATAATAATTTGTTATCTTGATTATATATTATTTGACTTGCATGCTTATGTAGATACCCAAGTACATCATTATACTTGGATTCAAGTATTCTGGCTTGTAAAATTGGCCTCTAAAGCGCTCCATGTCCCAGTAGTCATTCCTTGCTTAATGCCCTTCTCTGGAATGTGACTTGGACTTAGTGACTTAAATCTAACCAATCCAATATAGCAAAGGTGATGAGATGTCATTTCCATGATTAGGTTACATAAGATTATAATTTCCATCTTCCTAGCAGGCTCTCTTACAGCCTTTTCAGCTTAGGCGCTTTCATGAAGCAAGCTGGCACGTGGATGTGGCCCATGTGGTTAGAACCTGAAGTTGACTTCCAGCCAACAGCAGTCTGCAAGGAACTAAATACTGCCAAAAATCACTGAGTGAGCTTAGAAGTAGATACTTCTCTAGCTGATGCTTCAGATTTCTCTCATCTTTAGTGTTAACATCTCTAAAATGGTGATAATAATTGTAGTTAAAATCGTTTTAATATTTAGCAAATGTCTCTGAATAGTAGCAATGGAGTATAGGAGGTCCCCAAAACAACATATATCTTCTCTGATTGAATCTGAAACCATTTATAAATAAATAAGAGTAAAGGAGATGAAGAAAAAAATTGTCTTAATGTGGATAAAGCAGAATCTGTAATATTGTGGCATTATATCAATTAAAAAATAGAACTAAAATATACTGAATGACAGATTGACAGAATTTTACAAGCAGAAACAGACTTCACAAGACCTCCCAAGATGAGAAGCTTACTTCTCTAATATTTACAGCATTGAGAAACACAGCAATATTTTTGTTGTCTGTGTACAGACAAGATAAACAAAAAAGAAGAGGATGGGTTAATCTAAGTAAGTTAGGTTTTTCCATCTACATCTACCACTCAGATAAATCACTCCAGTATGGCAATGTGGTGAATGAGAATTTTCTTTCATGAAAACTTCAAAAAGAGTTAATAGTCTCATTTATTTAATTCTGATTTTGTTTCCTTTGACTTTAGTATGGTTTTCCTAAAAACCTCTCTTATTGGGATACCATGAAGTATATTTGCTATGTTTCCTTCTTGTATTTTATGGTTCAGGGTCTTACATATAAGCTTTCATCCATTTTGAATTATTTTTAATATGATATTAATTATATATATGTATGTATATATAATTGACATATATATAATTTAAGTTTTTTTTTTTAACTGGCAACCAATTTCCCACATCATTTATTGAAAAGATTTTCCTTCCACCATTGTATGCTTTTGTCTGCTTTGTCAGATTAAATGTATGTATGGCTTTATTTCTGGGTTCTAAATTTTATTCTATTAGTCTGTTAGTCTGTGTGTCTGTACAGCAAAAGAAATCACCAAAGCGAAAAGGCAACCTCTCTTTTGTAGAAGATCTTATCTGTGAATATTCTGTGTTGAAAAGGGATTGATTTGAAAAATGTATAAAGAGTCCATATACCTCAATACACCTCTCACATACATAACTGGGCAGAAGACATGAACTCTAGAGAATATATATATAGGTGGCCTATAGACACATGAAAAAAAAAAAAGCACTGTATATCTCTTATCATTAGGGAAATGAAAATCAAAACCACAATGAGGTATAACCTCATACTTATGACAATGGCCCAATATTAAAAAAACGGCAACAGGTATTGGTGATGATCTGGAGAAAAATGAACTCTCATATACTGTAGGAATGAAAATTAGTGCAGCCTCTTTGGAAAAGTCTGGAGATTCCTCAAAAAAATAAAATTGAACTGCTATTTGATTAATTCATTCCACTCCTAGGCATATATCCAAATAATGTAAAACACCAGTCAGGAAAAATATTTGAAGCCCTTTCTTCATAGTAGCACAATCCACAATAGCAGACATGGAGTCATCTTAACTATCATGAACAGATGACTGAATAAAGTAGTATTTGTACTCAATGGAATTCTACTTGCTATTAAAAATATGAAATGTTATTTTTCAGCAATCTGGATGGAACTTCAGGTGATTATGCTAAGTGCAATAAAAAAATAAAAAGAAAATTACTCATGGTTTTACTCACATGTGGAATATAAAGAATTAAAACAACAACAAAAGCAACAAAACTTGTAATACTATGGTTACCAGAGGGATAGAGTGAGAAAAGAGCTTGGGATTAAAAGAATAAGAATAACAGTAGTGACTGTGACAGTAACAGAATTCTAGTGACAATATCATTCTGGTGGTGGGTACCACCTAATATTTGCATTGATTGAGGTAGGAATCTATTCTCTTGAAAACTTTAGTATTGTAAGCTAATAAAGCAGTAATAATAATAATATAATAATAATATAGAATAGCTAACAAAAGTAGTGTGCTAGAAACACAGTAGTAGTAATATTGTATCAAGTTGATAAAGTTGGTTATACATCTTAGTGGAAACAGGTATTTCAGTGTTTTTATAGACAAAATATATCAATCCCGAATATCAAAATATATCAAAATCTGATTCATATTTTCCCTTGATAAATTGAACACATATCAAGAAACCTAATGATTGCAATTTAAATTACCATAGATTTGTCTATATCGTCAGTGAATATTAATCCATAAACACATAAAATATTATAATAACAAATTAACATTCTTATTTTTCTTCTTATTTTTCAGCTACTATTGAATTTGTTGGCTCTTAAAGAATCAAATTTCTCTGATTAGCAAATGCTCATTACAGATACAGATCATATCACATATTGATCATATCAATATATTGCCATTATGTGGAGACCTCTGAAAGTAGCCAGGAATATTTCCACTGAAATGCATTCTTCAAAGTGCAATAAATGCTGCTAAACTATATAAATCACCTGGATTTCTTTGAGAGTACTTATCAGTGATATTTTCACCTTTAATTTATATATTTGTTTTTCCACTTGAACCATTCAATTTTGCTGGTCTTAGATAAGCAATTACCTAATATATGTAGAGAGACTTACAGGAAATTAATATCAGTGTTAATTAGATGAGAACATAGACTATTAAGGTAATCTAAATACTGGAAAATTGTTGAATTATGGTACCCAGGCCATAGCAATTAGCTGGTATCAATAAGAGTGCAATATTGTTAGGTTGCATTAAATTTAGCTTCATATTTTACAGGTGCTTAAATGATATATTCTATCTATTATAGGTATGGTCACTGATCTTAAAAAAATTAGTAACACTTTGGGTAAATGTCTATACATTATTTTCATTTTGTGAATTGTGAAATGAAAGTTCATTGCTAGTAATAATTATAGAGACAGTTCTCAAATGGAAGATAACAATGACAGAATTTATACATAAAAATAGCAGTTTAAATAAAATGCATAATTCATAAAGATTAATTCACTTATAATAGTTTCTTCTTATAATGAAATTTTTTTAATATTCCTTTTTTAAGTATTTTGTAAATTTACATTTTAGAATATTGGAATTTCTCCTCAGTCTGTGTGCATTTCACACCACATCCACCAGCAGAGTTCCAGGGCCCATCACCTGCACTTGTTTCCACTGTCTTCCCCCTCACGACCCAGGAAGTCACTGTTAGGTTCTGTAGATTTAGGAGTTTCATTTTATTTGCTTTCATTATTATTTATTTCATTATTTCATTATTATTTTATTTGTTTCATTATATTCCACATATAAGTGAACATCCTATACTTTTTTTTTTTGGCTTATTTTGCTTAACATGTTCCCCTCCAGTTCATATATATACATATGTGTGTGTGTGTATATATATATCACGGCTTATTTATCCAGTCATCTGTTGACAGATATTTAGCTGATTTAGTTGTTTCCATGTCTTGGTTTTTGTGAATTGTGCTACTATGGGCATAGGTGTAGAGATATTTTTGTTCTGATTATAAGTATAGTGGGCTCAGGTGTATACCTAGAAGTGATTGCTGTATTGAATGGTGGCTCCCTCTTTAGTTATTCAAAAAATATCCATACTGTGGCATTATTTCCAGTTTCTTAGTTTTATCCATTTGTCTGTATGCCTGTTTTTGTTCTAATACAATACTGTTTTGATGGTGATTGCTCAGTAGTATCATTTGAAATCAAGGAGTTTGATACCTCTGTTTGTCTTTTTTCTGAGGATAACTTTGGCTATCTGATGCCTTTTGTGGATTTACACAAACTTCAGAATTGTTTGTTTTATTTCCTTGAAAAATGTCACCTGAATTTTTATGAGAATTGCATGAAATCTGTATATTGCTTTGGGTAGGATGGTCATTTTTGCTACATTAGTCCTCCAATCCATGATCATGGAATGTTTTTCCATCTCTTTGTGTTTTCTTGTATTAAATTGTATAAAATTCTTGTAGTTTTCATTGTAGGGTTCTTTCAACTCTTTTGTTAAGTTTATTTTTAGGCATTTGAACTTTTTTGTGTGATTATAAATGGGATTTCTTTTTCTCTACTTCATTATTTGGGTATAAGAAGACTTCTAATATTTTTATGTTGATATTATATCCTGCCATATTATTTCTAGCGTTTGTCATGGAAATTTTGGAATTTTCTATGTATAATATAGAATTGTAAAATAGACATATTTTTATTTCAACTTTTCCAATTTGAGTTCTTTTAATGGATTTTTCCTACCTAAATGCTCTGGTAAATACTTCTAGAAGTATGTCGAACAGTAGTGGTGAGAGGGCATCCTTGTCTTATTCCATATCTTAAGGGAAAGGCTTTTGTTTTTCACCATTATATATGATGTTGGCTGTTGGTATGTCATATATTTCTTTTGTTATGTTGACATATGAGGCTACTATTCCTATTGTGACAAGGATTTTTATCATAAATGGGTGTTGAATCTTGTCTTATATTTTCTGCATCCATTGATATGATCATATGATTTTTATTATCTTTTTATTGATGTGGTGTTTTATATTGATTTGCATATGTCTAATCATCCTGCATCCTTGGAATAAATTCTGCTTGATTATAGTGAATAATTTGTTTAATGTGCTGTTGAATTTGGTTTTGCAAGATTTTGTTAGGAATATTTGTGCCCACATAAACTATATTGGGCTGCAATGTTATTTCTTTGTTGAGTTTCTGCCTGGATTACCTTTCTATTGATATAATGTGAAGTTTTGAAGCCCCCTACTACTATTTTGTTATTATCAATGCCTCCTATTAACTCTGCCATTATTTGTTTTACGTATTTATATGGTCCAGCATTGGGTGCATATATATTAATGACAGTGACTTTTACCTGATGGATTGCCCCATTCACCATAACTTAAAGACCATCCTTGTCTCATGTCACCCTTTTATGTGAATGTTTATCTTGTCTATTATTAATATTATAGTTCCTGATCTCCTTTAATCCATAGTAACTTTTTCATATTTTTCTATAACCCTTGACTTTCAACCTATGTTTTTCTTTGGGTCTGATATGAACTTTTTGTAGTCGTAATATCAATGTATCCTGGTTTTTGATCCATCCAGCCACTCTGTGTATTCTAATGGTAGGGTCAATTAGTTATTTAGAATGTTAATTGAAATGTCAGTTTTCTGTCAGTTTTTGTTTTCTCTTAATTTTCTATCTCTATTGCTTTATTTTCCATTTGTTTTTGTTTGATATTTCTACTGGAAGATTTTTGGTATTCATTCTTCCAGATTTACGTTCTTCTAATCTCTTTATGAGTAGGATTTGTGGCTACCATGTGAATTGTCTACAAATTTACTGCTCTTTTATTAGCTATGACATACTATGTATATATGTCTATACAGACCCCATGTTTTTTTCTTTCCCCATTTAGTGTTTTGTTTGTTTTCTCCTATTGATCCTGTTTTTGCTTCTGAATTTGTTTTACTTTTTGTCAACATTCTTCTGGGCGGGGGGTGACTCACTGTGTTCGTTTTCCCTGCTGTAGTACCCCTTTCAACATTTCTTGAAAGTCAGGTTTGGTTTTGGAAAAATCCAATAATTTTTGCTTGTCATTGAAGACCTTTATTTCTCTGTCATATTTGAATGATAATTTTTTTCAGGGTAGATTATTCTTTTCTGGTAATTTTTGTCTATCAGCATTTTAAATATATTGTTCCGCATTCTCCTGTCCTGTAGAATTTTATTGAGAGGTCTGATGATAACTTTATAGTATGCTTTTTTAATTCATTCATTCATTTATTTGCATTGTAATAGTTATTCTACACATTAAAATAATTTCTTATGTATAGGTTTCCCATTTCTTAAATTTATTTCAACAAACCATGCCCTCCACCAAATCTCCAAGTGTTCTTCACCATTGTCCAGTGGGATCCACCACCATTTGCCCCACCTGCCCCATTCCCTTGTGGTAACCTTGGTTCTGTTGCAAATGTTTCAGGGTTGACTATGTTTCAATCTGTTCCTTTGTTTTGTCTATTTACATTCCACCTAATAGTGAGGTCATCTGGTATCTATCTTAGTTCTTTTGCCTTGTTTCACTTAGCATAATCCCCTCTAGCTCCATCCATGTTGATTCAAATGACAGAGTTTCATCTCTTTTAATGGTTGTGTAGTATTACTCTCTATATATGTACCATATTTTCTTTATCTGTTCATCTGATGTTGGGCACTTAGGCAATTTTCAGTTCTTAGCTGTTGTGTATAGGGCCACAGTAAACATGGGGATACATACATACATATTGATTGATTTACATATGTTGTGGATGAGTGCTTTGTATCTTTTGGATAGATGGCCAGAAGAGGAATAACGGGATTATATGGGATTTCCATCTTCAGTTTTTTGAGGAATCTCCAAACTGTTCTCCATAGGGGTTATACCAATTTGCACTCCCACCAACAGTGCAAAAGTGTTCCCTTTTCTCCATATCCTTGCCAACATTTCTTGTGTCCAGACTCTTGGATAATAGCTAGTCTTTCAGGTATAAGGTGACCTATCATTGTTTTAATTTGCATTTCCCTGATAACCAGCCAGTAGGAACATAATTTCATGTGCCTATTGACCATCTGTATCTCCTCTTCAGAAAGTGTCTCTCCAGTTCTTCCTCCCATTTTCTGATTGGATGGCCTGTTCTTCTGTTGTTGAATTTTATGAGTTCTTTGCATATTTTAGATATTAAGCCTTGGTTGGAAATACCTAATGCAAATATCTTCTCCCAGTTAGTAGGTTTTTTGGGGGGTTTGGTGATATTTTCTTTTGTTGTGAAGAAGCTCCTTAGTTTAATGTAGTCCCAGTTGTTTATTTTTCTTTTAGTTTCTCTTGATGGTGGAGGTGAGTCCCCAAAGGCTTCTCTATAACTGATGTCATGGAAAGTCTTTCCTATGTTGTCTTCTAAGACCTTTATGGTTTCTGGTCTTATGTGCAAGTCTCTAATTCATTTTGAGTTAAATTTTGTGAATGGTGTTAGAGAGTGGTCCAGTTTCATTCTTTTGCATGTGACTATCCGGTTTTCCCAACACCATTTGTTGAAGAGACTTTCCTTTTACCATCAAATGCTTTTGGTTCCTTTGTCATAGATAACTGACAGTGTGTGAATGGGTTTGTTTCCACTGATCTGTGGCTCTGTTATAATTCCAATACCATATCATTCTAATTGCTATTGCTTTGTAATATAGTTAAAATGTAATTCCTCCAGATTCACTCTGTTTTCTAATGATTGCTTAGACTATTTGGGGTCTTTTGTTGTTCCATACAAATTTTAAGAATTTTTTGTTCTATTTCCTGGAAATAAGCCCATGGGATTTTTATGGGGATTGCATTAAACCTATGTATTGCTTTGGGTAAGATGGCCATTTTAATGATATTGACTCTTCCAGCCAAGAGTGGGGGATATTTTTCCATTTTTTTGTATCCTCCTCTATTTCTTTTAAGAAGGACTTGTAGTTTTCATTGTATAGATTTTTTACTTCCTTTGTTAGGTATATGCCCAGGTATTTCATTTGTTTAACTTTTATATTGAGTGGCGTTATTATCATGCTTTTGTTTTCTTCTAGCATGTTCATACAAATGCAGTGAATTTTTTACATCGATTTTGTTTTCTTGTAGCATGTTCATACAAATGCAGTGAATTTTTTACATTGATTTTGTAGCATGCCACTTTACTTTGTTAACTGATGTGTTCTAGAAGTTTTCTGATAGAGTTTTGGGGATTTTAAATATATATAATCATGCCTTCTGCAAACAATGAGAGTTTTACTTCCTCCTTTCCAGTTTGGATTCCTTTTATTTTCCTTTCTTGCCTAATTTCTCTGGTTAAGACCTCCAGTACAATATTAAATAACAGTAGTGAAAGGGGACAACATTGCCTTGTTCCTGACCTAAGAGGAAACGCTTTCAATTATTCACCATTAACCATGATGTTGGCTGTGAGTTTTTCATACATGGACTTTATCATGTTGTAGTATGAATCTTTTATTCCCATTTTATGGAGGGTTTTATTATAAATGGGTGTTGGATTTTGTCAAAAGCTTTCTCTGCGTCTGTTGATTGATTGCATCTATTTTTTCTCTTCATAATTGTTGATGTGGTGCATGATGTTAATTGACTTATGTGTGTTGAATTATCCTTGCATTCCTGGAATGAATCCCTTGTGGTCATAATGGATGATCTTTTTGATGCATTGTTGAATTCAGTTTGCTAATATTTTGTTGAGAATTTTTGCATCTATGTTCATTAGAGATATTGGTCTGCAATTTTCTTTCTTGGTGACATCTCTTTCAGCTTTTGGTATCAGTACAATATTAACCTCATAAAAAGTATTTGGAAGAGTTCCCAGTTCTTCAATATTTTGGAAGAGCTTGGGAAGAATAGGTATTAATTCTTCTCAAGTTTTGGTGGAACTCATTGGAGAAGCCATCTGGTTCTGGGCTTTAATTTGGGGGGAAGCCCTTGATTACTCCTTCAATTTCTTTGCTTGTGATTGTTCTATTCAGGTTTTCAATTTTGGGTTCAGTCTTGGTGTATTTTTCTATAAATATGTCCATGTACTCAAGGTCAGCATTCTGGTGGCATAATGCTGAAAATAGTAGTCCCTTATGATTTTTTGAATTTCTGTGATATCTGTTTTAACTTCTTCCCTTTTATTTATGATTCCCTCTATGAGAGTTTTCTCCCTTTTTAGTTTGTGAGTCTAGCCAATGGCTTATCAATTTTGTTTATTTTTCGAAGAACCAACTTTTGGTTTCATTGATCTTCTGGATTGTCTTTTTGTTTTCTATTTCATTTATTTCTGTTCAAATTTTGATTATTTCCTTTCTTCTGCTGAATTTTGGCTTTCATTGATCTTCTTTCTCTAGTTTTTTTAACATAGAGTTAAGTTATTTGTGATTTTTCTTGTCCTGGATTGCGATGAAATTTACCCTTGTTACCACTTTTGCTGCATTCCATAGATACTGGTAACTCGTGTCCTCATTTTCATTTGTCTCTAAGTATTTTTTAGTTCCTATTTGATTCTGCCTTTTCCCTGAGTCCTTCAGGAGCATATTGTTGAGTTTCCAATTGATTTGGGGTCTTCCAGCTTTCTTTTTGTGATGCTTTTCCAGTTTTTGGTCATTGTGGTCAGAGAATATGCTTGGTAGGAATTCAATCTTTGTAAATTTGTTGAGAGATGTTTTGTGTCCTAGCATGTGATCTGTCCTTGAGAATGTTTCATATACTCTTGAGAAGAAAGTGAAATCTGTAGACACTGGGTGAATTGATTTGTATACGTCTATTAGACCTATCTGTTCCAGATGGTAATTTAAAGTGGTTGTTTCCCTGTTAATTTTCTGCCTGGTTGATCTGTCCATTGTTGTAAGTGGGGTGTTGAAGTCCCCCACTATTATTTTGTTGCTGTTAATGTCTTTTTTCAGATCTAATAACATTTGCCTGATATATTTTGATGCTCCTTCATTTGGTACATACATGTTAATAAGTGTTATGTCTTCCTGCTGGATTGATCCTTTAATCATTATATAGTGTGCATCTCTGTTTTTTTGTTATGCTTTTTAGATGGAAGTCTGTTTCATCTGATATGAGTATAGGTGTTCCTGCTCTTTTGTGGTTGCCATTCAACTATAGGATTTTCCTCAAGTCATTGAATTTGAGCCTTTGCTTATTTTTTGGAAGAAGGTGGTTTTCCTGAATGCAGCATAAGTTTGGGTTATGCTTTTTAATACGTTTAGCCACTCTGTGATCTTTGATTGGTAAATTCTGTCCATAACATTTAGGGTGATTATTGACATATAGCTGCTTAGTGTCTTTTTATAATTTGTCTTTTGTATATTGCTCCAGATGGTGACTTTGCTCTTTCTCTTTTTAAGTTGGATGGGTACAGTTATGATTTGATTGATTTTGCCTTTTTTCTTCTTTGCTTTCTCTCTGGAAATGTATATTGAGGTTACCCTGAAATTAGCATTCACAGTTCTATATTTACTACCTAATTTTATTTGAAAACACATTAGTCTTCCACTCATTCTAACTATCCATATTTTTCTCTCTTCTCTTCCTCCCCACTTTGAGTATTTGCTGCCATATTATTTTTCTGTGTGATTTCTTTATGCTTTATAGAACATTCTTTACTATTGTTTGCACAGCTGGTTTTGTGATGATGAACTCCTTTAACTTTTGCTTGTCAGGAAAGGTTTTTATCATTCCTTCAGATTTGAATGATAATCTTGTCAGACATAGTATCCTAGGTTGAAAACCCTTTGATTTGAACATTTTGAATGTCTTTTGCCATTCCCTTCTGGCTTGTAGAGTTTCATTTGAGAATCTGCTGAAAGTCTTCTGGGGTTTCCTCTGTATGTGACACATTTTTATTTGGGTGCTTTTAATAGTTTTTCTTTATTTTCTATTTTTGACATTTTTATGATGATGTATCCAATTGTATTTCTGGTTAGGTTTCTTTTATTAGGATCTGGAGGCTTGCTCCATTCTTCAAATTGGGGAAGTTCTCATCTACTATTTCTTCAAATATGGTTTCTGTGTCCTTTTCTCTCTCTTCCCCTAGAGCACCTTTAATGTGAATGTTGTTCCTTTTGATGTTATCTCAAAGGTCTCAAATGCTGTCTTTGGTTTCTTTGAATTTTTTTTTTTTTATCTCTTTGCTGGTTAGCTTGATTGTGTTCCTCTGTCCTATCTTCCAGATCACTGATTCTATTGGAAGCTTCATCCTTCCTGTTGTTGAATCCCTCCATCAAGCTCTTCAATTCAGCTGTTTTAATTCTTCTCTTTGCTTCCTGACATTCGCATGTAATGCCTCTACAGATTTCTGGATTCCCATTAGTATGTTAATCACTGTTATCCTAAATTCCTCTTTAGGTAATTCACATGCATCTGATGTATTCAGATTTTCCCCTGAGTTTTTTATTGGATCCATAATTTTACATATATTTCTTATGCCTTTGCTCTACTCAGCATTCTGCTTATATTTTTGAGGGTTTATTTTCCCTGATGTTGTGCAGGTTTGATTTGCCCAGGATTAGCAATTAGCCTGCAGTTTTCCTATACCCATGAGGTGGCACTAAAGGGTGGTGTTGTGGTTTGGTACTGCCTTCTAATCCAGGTGGTGGGGCTTCCAATGAGGGGGATTTCTGGTGGGCGGATATGAAGGTGGGCAGCATTTCTGCTTTGTGGGCCCCAGGCTCTAGTGTGAAATGGTTGTGGGATTTGGAATTTCTTTAGATGATTTCCGGTTATAGCTGCGCCCAAGGCAATATCACTGTGTGGGCTCCAGCTCAGCTTCCAGTAACTGGTTCTCTTTTCAGTCCCTCCCAAGTCGACCCTCTGTGGTTCAGTGTCTCAGCCCCACTGGGCCTGCCACTTGCTGCCTCCACAGCTGGTCCCAAAATCCCTAGCCACTGCCCCACCGCATGTCCAGGACTCCTGAGCTCCATCTCAAATCCAAATTGGTGGCTTAGCTGAGAAATCTGTTGGGAGGTCTCACCTACTGTCAGTCATCAGCTGATTCATCTCCAGTTGAGGTGTCAGTCTTTTTTTGGTGTTTACCTCAGGAAAATAGGTGATTTATCTTTTTAGTGTCTGGGGAGCAACCTGAAAGCACATCTTATCAAGTCACCATCCGGAAGTCAATCCTCGGTATGCTTTTGTAGGTTATAGTTCTCTTTTCTCTATCAGCCTTGTGTAATTTTTCTTTATTATTGACTTTTGCTATGATATTTCTCTAATTACGTCTTTTAATATTTAGGAATTGAGTTGATCTATCAGCTTCTTAGACCTTCATGTTTGCATTCTATGACAAATGCAGAAAGTTACCTGCTATTCCTCCTTTAAATTTTCTACTCCTTTATCTTTATCCTCTCCTTTGGGGATGCTTATTATCCTTATGTTTCTTTTTCTCGTGGTGTCTGATATTTCTCCCAGAGTTTCTTATTTTTCATCAGTCTTATTTCTCTGTCCTGTTTTTTGAGAGTCATCTCTGCCACCTTTTCAATTTCTGAGATTTTTCTCTATAAGTTTGAGTCGGTTTATGAAGTTTCCTGTTTATCTTTAATTCCTTTACTGCATCTTTTATCTCTAGCATTTATGCTAGGACTTTCTTCATGACCTCATTCATCTTAGTGTAGTATTGCTTTTAATCTCTCACTTCTTTTTTGAGATCTTCCAATCGCCTTTAGGTAGTTGTGTATGCCTCCTGCATTTCATTAAGATTTTTTTATAACTGTTCTTTTGAAATCTTTGTCTGTTAGATTGTCCATATCAATGTCATTAGATCTCCTCTCTAGGGAGCTTTTGGCATCTTCCTCTCTTTGTGTCATTTGGCTTTTGTTTGGCAGGTATTTAGATTTTGACATGACTTTATTCTCTACGTTGTATTTAGCATTGTGGCTTTCTCTTTCTTCTGATTTCTTCCCAGGTAGTGGTTGCAGTGCTACTTCTGCAGAGTCTTCAGAGGGTCTTCAGGCTGTTGGAGTTCATAGGGGTAGTGGTTGTGTCTCAGATGAGAATTGTCTCTCATTCATTCACCTGGTTGCTAGGGATGGATTCAGGCACTTCTGCGAAAGTCCAATGAGAAGTTTACTTTTGGTTGATATGTAGCTGGGGTAGTCCCTTGATCACTGGGACTTTGTCCCTGTGCAGCAGTAACAGCTTACCTGCTTAGTTGGGGGTGAGTATGAGAGTGTTGGAATTGGGGATTTCTTGGTCCTCTCTGTCACTCATCTGTTCTTTGGATCTGTGTCAAGCCATCATGTAGCTATGTAGCTGTGGGTCCTGAGGCCTTATCATGCTAGTTCTGGTCTGTGGTGGAACTGGGTGGAATTCTGCTGGTAGTTTCCTGAGGTGAGGCTGGAACTGGTTGCAATTCATCAAAGTAAAATATATATATATATATATAATAAATGCAAACATCTTGAAAGTAAGCACTGTATCATGATATCTCTCATGGTCCATAGAAACACGTGTATTAATATGATGAATGATAAATAAATGCTTCCTTAATATGAGCTTATTATACCATGGTCATTTTTTCCATGTCAGTCATATTTTGACGAGCTATTCAGGGCTACATATAATAACTAAAACACATGTAAAATTTTTTTTTTAATATTCTTCCCTTTTAAAACTGTTTTGGAGGTAGCTTACAAAAAAAAGAAAATAACGAGGTTAAAACAGCAGATGTAGAAATTGGAATTCAGGCATAATATAAAAGTATGAAAATCTTGAAAAGATTTAGCAAGGAGCTATAAAGATAAATGACTTTTGTAAAATAAGGGGGTTAGGGAAAAGTTCAAAGAACTAAGAATTTTAACCTGTATGAGACAAAGCATTATTTTCTCTTCAACATATTTATCCAACTATTTCACCAATTCCTTAAAGAATTCAATGGAAAAACATTCTGGGAGTCTGAATCGATACATGGAATTTAAGGGTGAAGATGAATGGTCAGGTACATTAAAAACCCAAGGAAGTTAAAGAGAAAACTGCTATTCAAGCAGAGTGAAGGCCTGTCATTACACAGTTTAGCAGACTATTACTTGCCTTCTTATTAATAAAGGGTTCCCAAATTTGCCCATATAGTGTTCCCAGTGATTGTGGAATTTTAGGACTGCACATAAGGAAGGTAGTTCTTTAGCATTAGTAAGGAGAGGCAAGGTCCGACACAGGTTCACTTCACTAGGTTAATCTTAAGTATCCTCATCAATTATCAGAATGACCATCCTCATACTATGTAAAACATCACACTGATTCCTGATATCCACTTATTACATTCTAATATGAAGGAAACTAGTACTTAGAATCTTGGACACATAATCCCAGGAACACAAATATCTTAAATTTGTTTTGTATTTACTATATCCTTTATAAGACAAGATAGGAAACCACCAAGGACATATATAAAAATAGTTCCAGATTAATTATATTTAACCAGAAGCTGTATAAATCACTGTGTTATGTTAAAGTTGGTGGAGACTGTATAGCAAAGGTGAATCATGTTACTTAGTATTTAAAAGAGAATTGAAGAAACTTTCTGACAGAATTTAGTGATTATGTCCTGTAAAGTGCTTGGGAAACTGATTATAACAAACTTTTCAACTGTGTTTTTGTGACCTAAGACAGAAAATAATTCATTATAATTTAAAAATATAATTTATGATACATAGAAAACATTTTTCCTCTTTATCAACTTAAAAATAATTTCCTTATCATATCTCCTATGGGAAGTCTATGTAAGCATCAAGCTGATAGACTCTATGGTGATCCTTTAATTTTCCCCTAAGTTTAAATATTTTACATGTAAATTGTAAAAAACTATGATTATTCATTTAACTAGATGCACATACCTGAGATGGAAAAAAATCTGGAATGAAACATGCATTAAAATTCAGTGGACTTTCTTGATTTAAGAACTAAAGAACAGACTGCAATTCATCCTGTTATAATGTTTACAAAGTGTTTCTTTAAAACTCAATAGCATCTGTTGAGTGATTATGAGGCTTTTTAGCTCTTTTCTAAGATTTACAGCAAAAATTTACAATAATGCAATAATTTTATTTTTGTGAAAGTTTTTTTTTTGGCTGTATGTATTCATATACAAGTATGTAGGAGGTAAAAGATAACCTTCTGCGAAGATGAATTTGTCAATGTTCTTGGTTTCAAACAAGAGAAACTGATGTTATTACAGGGACCAAAAAGAAAATGGTAGGAGGCTACCATAGGAAGACAGAATAATCGATAATACTGAAAAACTCTTCTTGCACTGAGATTTCTACAGTATGAATGTGGTTACTACTATAATAAATTATAAACTGTCCCTTAATTCTTCTTATTATTGAACCAAAGTTAAAGATCCAGTGAGTAGCATTGAATTGTATCATTTTGTCTAATTAGCCAAAAACTCTAGTGCCAGACTTTAGAGAACCCTGATATATAGTCCTATCCTGGAAGCTATAATCTTGCTTTTAACTATATTTAGAGAATGACTTACTGCTCCAACTTTGGAAAGGGTCATAAATGAAACTGTTCCCAAAAGAAATATGAAGTATTTAAAATAAAAACTATTAAGGAATTTGAATTTAATAAACATATATATATCAAATATTTCTAAAGAAACATCTCTTATTCGTAACCAATATCACAGAAAAATTTGCATTTAAGAATATTTTTTGCAGCTCACACACAGTTATGTAAAATACATGAACTTCCATATTTTGTATTTTATTGGTCACATAGATCATTTTTTTCCTATGTCTTTTATTGTTTAATTTTTTGTGATCTCATTAGGTCTGTCATTTATTCTGTTTTATTTTAATAGTTATTATATAACGGTTAACAGAATAATATACAACAAATTGTTTTTAACAGTGTCTATGACATGATTTTGAATTTAGCTAACATTAAATTATCAATGTATTTAAACTTTGAAAACTACCAGGAATTATCTATAATAAAATATTTAAATCTATAAATTCTCTGTGGAACAAGTTACTGTTCTGCCTTCACAATGATGTTCTTGCTACCAAAACCCTATTTTCTGAGTGAGAACTAGGATGATGTTTATGATGAAGGAACAAGGTTAGGATTGAAACGCATGCCTAAGAAAGGCATTGTTTGAAATTGACATGAACACTATTTGACAGTATAGGCAATGTATATTGCTCTACTAAATTAACACCTAGAATTCCTGTGACTTTTCAAAACAAATATTTATTTTTGATTGTAATACATACTAGTGTAGTGATTGGGTGGGATTGCAGGGGAGGACCATGACCTCATAGTGTCTTAATGGCTAAACTGACAGAAATGCCATTATCTATAGCTGCATTTATTGGACTGCATGACCTTTCTAACTGGCACAAAAGAGGAAAAGAAGACTGGAGAATTATGCATAAATTTTTTATTGCTTCAGCTTGGAAATGGCGTGATCATTCTAAAATTTAGCTGATCAGTGTAGTCACATGACTTCAAGAATAGATGGGGAATATGGAAGAGTAAATACATCATGTGGTATTTTTGTCTCTGCATAAATCTTTATTGCCCTTTATCATGTGATATTATCTTCTTAACTTTTAAAGCCAATAAATTTGATTTTCCCTCAACTGGATTCATTTAAGGCATATGTTTAATGCCATTAGAAGGAAACATTTAATAGCTTGGACTTTAACTCTACCATTTTTATCTCATCTTATAGTTGAATAAGTGTTCTTTTCAAGTTATTATCAAAATTTGAAGAAGTTGTGTGCAACATAAACAATCTATAGAAGACAAAAGAAACATTTTCATCTCTTTTCAGATAATAACTTCATAAATTAAATTTTATCTTATGAGTGGTACTAAATATTGTATTCTGTTAATATGTGCTTAATCCCTTTATATATAAATATATATATACATATCTAAGAAAAAGACAAATGATGAGAAAAGTAGAATAAATTAGATTTAGAATAAATACACATACAGAAATCACATAAAAATAAAACAGAAGAACTTTGCTTTATGATTCTTTTATCTTCCCCCTCATTTTCACACTGTCTTTTCTGTTCTAATTATATATAGTATATACAAAATCTTAGATATAGAGGAAAAACCTGATTTTTCATGGAGGACATAAATGTTTGTTGGAAAATGACAAAGAAGCATACAAACTGGTAAAGGGTACCCAAATAATAAAGTCATTAAGAAATAAATAAGCTGACTTCAGTTTAAAAAATAGTACCAGATCGAAATGCAGTTAAGTAATTGCATTATATATTAATATACTCATACATTGCACATATATATGTATATATGCTTATGAAACCTTGTATATACACATATATATGCATATGTACCATTTATTTGTATGCATATATGTAGAGAAGGAAAGTTTTTCTGCTCATGTATCATTGAAATTTCCAAAATTTTTAGGAAATATATAATTACAAAATGTATTATATTTTGAAAATATAGGATAGCAAGTATTTTGGGAGCAAATGCCATGCATTGTGATATAATACATATATTTACACACATGACATCATAATTTTTGCTTTCAATTAAAATCAATAAGATTTACAAGAAAATGTCCAGAAGATGATTTCTTTGTCGTCTGAAAGATGAAGCAAGAGCAGTTAAGTGAATAACTCTAGTATTTTAATTCCATTAGACTTTAATACAGATTACTTATGAGGGGTTTGAATGTATTAGAAAAGTTGGGGCTCGATAAGGAAAGAATTATGACAGAACTTTCTGGGAGTTATATAGCAAAAAATGTTATGAAGGGAGATATATATTAGGAAGATTTATTCGACATTCTGTGCAATACTCAGAATTATATTAAGAAGCTATTGATACAATCTAGGCAAAAATAATAGAGGTTTGGTTTATTTTCTAGCATTGCAATGGAAAGAAGATATTGTTTAGGAGTAATAACCATAAAATGAAATCAACAACAGTGCAACTAAGGTGTCAGGAATTGAATACCTTATTCTTCAAAACTAATTATCTGGAACTATTGGACCCAGCTGTCAGTAATGAGGAAGTGAAGTTCTTGGTTTAATGATATTGAGACAAATGGAGGAAAGATTTCAGGGAAGATAGTGCAATGGATTTTAGGCTTAAATTTTCTATCTGGTAAAGGTAGTAGATATTATAGGTGATGTTTTTAGATAATAGAATCTAACAAAGAGAGAGAGGACACTGTCAGGAAATTACAGGAAATGTCAAAATATAATAAATATCAAAAAGAAGCCAAATCAGTAAAGATGACGTCTTGGATTAATGCAGTTATGGGTTCACACTCAGACATTCCCCATTACTGTGTTGCCTTGGGGAACTTGTATACTCTCTCAGTCTCATTCTCTAATCTGATTAATTTCTAATTTAAGATTGTCTTTAGGATTAAATATAATAACTATAGCGATCTTAGCATAATCACTAGCACAAGGTATTGAAGTTATCATTTTCATAAAGAAAAATAAAATTATGTTGTAGCAAAATCTAAAAATGATTTCAAAAATTGTAGGGAAGTGTTGAAATGTGTAAATGGGGGATGAATGATAACCCTGTGAAGAACATTGCACAAAAGAGATAGAAGGGATAATCCTGTAGCAAGATATTTATAAAATAGTTTTTAATAAAGTGGAAGCCATAAGACTACTTTTTCTCAAGAGCTGGTTAGTAAAGGAAGGAAGGGATTGGATTGTGGTAAAAGTATACTAGGATTCAAGGATGGTAATGCTTGTTTGTTGTGTGTTTTGCTATGCAAGTCAGACTAAGAACGTTTAACATAATCAGTTGAGAAATATTTTAAATGTAATTAGGAAAAATAGTAACTGGAGGAAGTAGGCCTTAGGTAAGAGAGAAAATGCATTGAACACACAGGCAGAGAGAGACCTAGCTTTGGCAAAATGAAGTCAACTTCCTGGAAAGCAGCGTGGTCACTGGCATCAGATTAGAAGCCTGTCATTAACTTGATGTCTGTCATCTTCAGTCATCACTCTGTGCGGCACATTCTCATTCAAAAAAATTGGAGGATGGTACTAAGACTATGGCTATTTTGAAGACTGTGAGAGGAATAAACTTTCAAAAAATGTTAGTTTCTTCCCTTGCCTGATCTACAGAGTAGAATATGTGATAACTGGAAAGTGCAAAACGACCTTCATCTGTTAGTAAAAGTAAGCTTAGGTGAGTGTAACAGAGACGAATTTCATGAAAAATGTGATGAAAAAAAGTAATAATTGGATGTATTTTGAGAGTTTAGTTGAGTTTATTCGTATCTGAGACAATAATCATATCTGAAACAATAGCTTACTAAACACAAATTTCAATACTGTTTAATTAATGGCATGTTTACCACTTTAAAGACATAGTGGGTCTGCCCTGCTGGTTTAGGGTATAGTTCTCCAGTTAACCCACATACTCCCAAGGATCCAGGTTCACAAACTGGGGCCAAGGGGAACAACCAAAATAAAAATCAAACAAAATATAAGCTTTAAAATAAACAAACATGATAGATAGATAGATATATCTATAGCTAAACATGGATGTGTAGTGATTCCCTGAAGAGTTTATAATGTGAGAAAAAAAAAATGGAATTGTCTAGACTCTAGAATAAGCCTGCTCAAAAAATGCCATATATTGCTTTCTATTAGCTGTTACAGATAGACCCTCCAACAATCCTTTGAGATCTAAGTTTTATTTCAGATTGTGAGTTTTAAATCATTTATCATTTCTCAAAAGAGCATATGGCATCTCCTTGACCAGTGAGTCACTTACATACTTACAGCTTGTTGACAGCACTTCATGTTGTGTGAGAAATTGATGCTATTTGAGGGGAAACAAGGGAGAGATATTGTTTTTATTTTTCCTCTGTAATGCCTAAAAATTTATATTGCCAGGGAAAAATATTATTAAGTTACCGGTAATAGAATGCAAGAGGAAGAATTTCCATGTTTAATGAGGAGATGTAGCACAGCCAGTAAAGACAAAGATAGTTCGTTGTGCTGCTTATGCCCCAAATTGTTTCATTGATATTAACCAAGGCTTGCAAATCTCCTCAGGCAAGCATATGTTGTAACTTGGAGAAGAGAAGCACATAATAACTCATATAGTCTATAAACTTATCTTTAGTAGCTAGAGGAATAATGGGTTCAGGAAGCAGTTTGGCAGGTAAGAGAGGGTTTTCTGCCACTGGAAAAATGTTACTTTTCTTAGAGAAAAAATGTTGCTGTACTTACAGTTCTGTAATATCGACACAGAATTAAATTTGTAGCATGAAGTTTTTGCTCCACAGATTAATTTTTTAAAGTTCATCAATGCAACATGTGGCATTGAGTATTCGGTAAAATACATTTTTTATTTTAATTTTATATGATGTGCTATATTTACATAGTTTCTCATTATTTTGAAACACAAGTAATGTTTATATACTGCTAACAAGATGACACTAATAATAGTAATATCTGGCATTTATTGCACTAACCATTTAATTTGTTATGTAGTTTAATCTTCATAAACTGTGGAATGGGTAAGATTAGTTTCTGTATTTAAAAGATAAAGAAATGAAGGGTTATTAAGGCAAAATAACTTTCTCACAGTAAAAATCAGTGGAGACTAAGGCATAATTCAAATCATTGCTCTCTCTATCTTTCTATATCTCTGTATATATAGTTTAGAAGATATGTATAGAAGATATGGTAGATACTATAATATTTGTATAAAATACATTGAAGCAAATTTATTTCAGTCTTTTATAATATTGTGTGATATATTGTCCATTTGATAATCACAAAATACCATTTCCCTTATCATGTTTTAAAATGGCAGGAATAAAGCAGACATGCAATCAAAAATAACATCTTGAATTTTTGGCAAGGTAGGTATAAAAACTATTTTAAAAATAAGAATTGAAAGTGTCTGGTCTGCAGCCTTAATGCTTTGGAAATGCTCCACTCAATTTGAATAAAGTTCAATAGTAAACTTGTATTGAATAAAATATAGCTTTTTATTTAAGGAATTCAATTTAGCTCCATATTTGTCTCCACAGTAAAAAAAAGTTGATTTTTTTATCACCTTTGTACTTCTTTACAGACTAATATTTAGATAATTTTGATTATGAAATTCTCATATGAATAAATCCCAGCTATTTCCTACTCAGATTTATACTGATTTTATTCTTTTATCCATAAGTTGTTTACACTTTCCATGTGTTTAAACATACATAGATGTGCAAATACATGTTTGTGCATACATATATTCATATATAACTGTATATGTATGTATGTGTATTTGAATATATAATACATGTGCTCATGAATATGGTATAGCCTACAGAGGGTCCTAAGTATGAGACCACTTGGAAGTACAGACAGAGGCCTAGGACAATGGCATATTTTGAAAAAATGAAATGCAGTGTCTGTTCTATATATTTGTAGGTAAATAACCCATTAGTAAAGATGGGTTAGAAATGACTAGAATTGAGGATTGATTCACTTTCATCGAAAGCTTCGGAATTTAATATACTATCAAACATTATTTTATGGTGATGCTCATATCTAATTAAGAATTCTTCATGCTAACTTCTCTGCCTGTGCTTTTCCATTTCCTAAAAGACTACATGAGGAACTTGCTAATATTTTCACTAAACATTTATTAAATTTTTATTAGTGCAATATTGATATGTTGCTTGGAAGGTTTAAAATTTGAGCAGTTAATGAGATTGGTTCAGTGGCAGAAAGATCATTTGACAAATGTTTATTGAATTCTTACTATCTGCTAACAACTGATCTTTCTCAAATATTTTGCCTCACTTCAGAATATTTAACTATTTGATTTGTTTTATATTGCTTTACATTTTCATCATGCTCTTCTAGTTACAGAATGCTTACAAAACTTGTTTTTATCTGGGAGATAACTCAACTTTGATCTTATTGGCACCAAACTTACAATTTGTTATTCAAAGTTGTAATTTTTTTGTTTTTCTAAACACTTTTTTTTTCATTGTTAGTTTTTTTTAATTGACAGGTTTGAAGGTTTCTTTAAATTTTTAACTGAATCTTAATAAAATGTTCTTTTTCTCATTTCAGCCAGCATTCTGGATTAATATGTTATAACTATATGTGTTTGTTGTTTGTTAATGTATGTGTTTCTTTTTCTTTCCACAGAAAAAATAATTTAAACATTCCCCCAAAATGAATGTAGCAATTTTCTCAGGATTTGATTATATAATGAAAAATTTTAAGAATATGTATTTTTTCTACTGGTGGAAGTATATATACATACTTATCATTTTTTGATATTTGAGAAAATGTGTCTTTACATTTATGTCTCAAAACTTTGATTATCCAGATGATTTTATAGTGAAGAAGAATGAGGAAATCTCTCTATAGTTCTGCATTTGCTGAAATTTTATATTTGAAATACCATTTTCTTTAAGAGAAACACATTTTATGAATACTTGCCCTGCTAATAATACCAATTTTAATATCCCTATAAATGCAGTATATTGTTACTTATAAATATATATATGTATAATAAAGCAAATTATTTCTGAGAAATAGTTAAACAAATGATAACTCATTTGTTATCAGGTATGTCAGCAGGTTGGTTAGGGTTGGAGAGATGAAAGCTGCACTCAGAGAAGGCTGATGTTGACCTCCTGTTCTCATAGCTCTATGCAAGATTCTGGGTATATATCAGAATTAATAAAGAGAGATTTCAGTCTCCTGTTGAGGCAGATAGTACATAAGTTATAAAGTAGATTAATTTAAATTTATCAGGACAATGAATTAAAGATAGAATAATGTGAGTATAGAAACAGCAGGCTTGAAAATGAGGTTGTTTTAAAATGTGATAATCTCCTAAACTCGATATGTGAAGAAACAGAAAGGCAGGTAGTTTTGCATAAACTACCTGTACTAATTCTCCACATCATATAACAAATTACTACAGACATAATGCACTAATATATATAGATATTAGATACATGATAAATAGATAGATAGATATACAGATCTTAGTATCTCATAGTGTCTCCTAAACAGAGGCCTGGAAATCTAAATCTGGGGTCTCTGTGAAAGGGCAACAATGATTTTGACTAGGACTGTGTTCTTACCTGAAGGCTTAATTGGATAAGTTTCTACTAACAAACCCACCACTCAAATTATTGGTAGAATTCAATTTCTTGCAGCTGTGGCAATTATTACACAGTTTCTTCAACAATACCAAGGATAATAGGACTTTAGAGTGAGATTGCTAGCAAAATAGAAGTTCATTTAGGATAGCATATTCAAAAGAGTATCACTCCATTTTGTCATACTCTGTGAAATAGAAGGAAGTCACTAATCCAGCCAATAGTCAATGATAGTGAAATATACAGGGAGGGGATTAGAGGTCACAGGAATTACCCAATGTCTGTCTGCAGCAAAGGGGATTCAAAATATTATATTTCTGGAGATATAATTATAGTATGTATATGTTATGTCATGTAAGTGATACTAAAAAGTTTAATCTGTATTTTAAGATGACTTCACAAGATTATTTTGCAGGACATTGTAATGATCTGGTTTAAACTTTAGAAGATAATTTTTAGATATGTAAAAAACTGATCATTGGATTATTCCCTATATTTCTTCCCCCTTACATGATGAGATAAAGTGATTCATATTTCAACGATTGGATTCCTTATACAAGAACAAGCATAAAGTAAACTCTTATATAATGAATGTTTAATGTGAGTCAGTCACTAGGCATATTCTCTTTCATTTAATTCCCACAATAGCCTTATAAGCTAAATGCTATTACATCCTGTTAAGCATAAGGTAATTGAGGCAGAAAAAAGTATTCTTTTGTCTACTATCACAGTGCTAGTAAGTATCCATGCCGAGATTTGAATATATTCATAAATTTATCCTTTTGAACCATGTTGTTCCCAGAGAATAAAGTTTTATTTAATATATATTATATATAGCTGAAGTATACAGCATGATAATTTACCATGCATATAGAAGCTGAATTGATGACTGCAGTAAAGGAGTCAATATCTCATCTCCTAACACACTTACCATTTTTGTGTGTGATGAGAGCACCTTAAATTTAGCCTCTTAGTAAATATCTATTATTCAATACAGTATTATTAACTATAGTCATCATGCTGAACATCAGATATCTAGACTTATCTTTTCTATAGAGATGTAATTTTATATCCTGTGACAAACATCTCCCCATTTCCTCCATTTCCACGTTTCTAGTTACCATTGCTCTACTCTTTTATATGTATTCAATTGTATTATATTCCACAAATAAATGCAATAATGCAATTTTTTCTTTCAGTGTCTGGTTTCTTTTTCCAGATATATCCATGTTGTTACAAATGGCAGAATCTTTGTTTTTAAGGATGAATAATATTCTGATGTATGTTTACACATATGTGTGTCACATTTTCTTTATCCATTCATGCATCTATGGACACATAATTTTTCCCAATTTTTGTTACTGTGAACAATACTTGAACATGGAAGCGTAGCTCTCCCTTTGGGGTATGATTTATTTGTTTTGGGTATAGTCCCTGTAAAGGAATTGCTGGGTTATGAAATAGTTCAATTTTTATTTTTTGATGAGCCTCCATATTATTTTTAATAATAGCTATACCAATTTATATCCCTTTCAGTAATACACAAGGATGCCATTTTCTCTGAATCCTTGTTAAAACTTGTTATCATTTTTATGATAGAATCAAGCTTTAACTTAATCAGTCTTCTGTACTTTCCCAATACAGTATTTCTACCTCCCTAAAAGTTGAGAAACAAAGAGTTTATTTTTTGAGAAATATTGGACAGTATTTAAGGGCACAATTATATAATTGTTTTCAGGTTATCTTTAAAATTTATTGGATTTTTTAAAGTTTACAGTAAATAAAAGTCAATGATCTTGTATCTAATTCAATCACAACATCTTACTAACTGAAGTTATTCAATATCTACTAAGTAATAACAAGTTACTGAAATTCTATTTTCCATAGTTTTAGTAATATTTAGGTACTTATTAGCAGCACTTACAATTTTACTCTTAGAGATATTTATTTTATGTCCATTTTGTAACAATAAGCTTAATATAAAATTACAGAAACATAGAAAGGAAGGATAATTTAGAAGTTTTATGACATTCTTTAGAGGTGTTGTCATTGTATTAAATAATATTTTTAAACTCGAGAAATATATGCATATCTGGATTCATTTTTCATTAACATTATATATTTTTTCAAGAAAATATTCAGCATAATTACCTTAAAAGCAAATTGTTGGTTTATAATAAGTATAATATGAATGATAATTACTAATATTTATTGAGATTTTATTACGTGAAGATATTGTGTTAATAACATTTAATGTTTTATATTATTAAATACTCGTAACCACTATAGTAGAAGATCACTGTTATTATTAAATTGATTAACTAAACCAGCCTAGGACATATATCTAACAGAATTGAACCAAAAAAACACATCATTTCTAAGTTTCTTTATCACTAACCTGTGCTGCTTCTGCATAGCATTCAAACTAATGAAATAGTCATATTACAAGCAAGTTAGTGTTTCTATAACCTCTGTTTGACTAAGGAACTCTAAGCAGTCTATATAGAAAAGGCCAAGGAAAACATGTATACTGCTATTATGTCCTCCCACACCAACTATAGTAGATACTACTGATCTATCAAAACTTGCTCACACTGAGTTTAGGATGGGGTCTTAGACTCCTTTTGAATACAACGATACAGATACAGTCACTACACTAGATAAGTGTTGGCAATTCCAAAAGAATCAATTGGCCAGCATTGAGCTAACTGTATCTGCGCATTCATTTTCCCCTATGAGCACAGTCATTGAAATTAGAGGAAATCTAAAAAGTTACAGAAGCATTCTATAACTTCTCTATGGGAATGATAGATCTCAGTAGGGGATAAGCAGCCTCTCGATTCTTCAAATATCTCATTCTAATGTTCTCTGATGAAAGTGGAAATTATTGATATAGAAGATAGAATGGATGGAAGTAAACTTGATTGGTTCTCAGCTCTAGATGAGCACAAATTGCTTTAAACACTTTTGAAAAAAAGAATTAAAGACAATAGCAATATAATCTATATTTTTAGCCCTGGAGAAAACGTTTCAAATTAATATTCATAACTAAGCTATTTATAGCTCACTAACATTGGATAGTCCCCATTTTATATTTAGCAAGTAAAAGTTACATTGTAGAATGAGTAAGTACCAAATATCAAATACATTATCAATTTAATGTAATTGTTTTTAATTCTGTAAATTTTTTAACTTGTTTTATTTTATTATTGCATCTCAGTAGTTCACAATACTAAAAAATAGTTCAGGAGGATACGTTAACTGTTCAGTCAGTCCAGTAATATCACACCGCACGCACTACCAGAGTTCTAGTGCTTGTCACCACTCCCATTTTCACTCTTTCAAACCCAGATTCCTTCCCGTTTCCTGACTCCCCCATTCTGGTAACCTGTCTGACATTCGGAGTTGCAAAGACTTTGTTTATGTTTTGTGAATGCATATCTTTAAAAATTTTGTTCCGCACATGATTCATACCATTGATACTTTCCCTTTTTTTATGATTTATTTCACTTAGCAAAATCACCTCAAGTCCCATCCAGGTTGAACGATTTCTGAATCCAAAATTCCCAATATCAGCTTTAAGTGATAAAATTCAAGTTCATAATTAAAAATTTAATTAGCTCTTTATTTTAGGAGAATCCTACAACTGAATGCTGTTTTCCTTTGTCTTCAATTAAGTAACATGTGAGGAAATCACAGAATTTTTGTCAGTACAGTAAGCTATACCAATGTGAAAATACAAAAATGTGTGTATAGAGCCCTTATGTTTCTCTCCCATCTAATACAAGCGATGCTTGATGCTAAATACCAATAAGTTTTAATCAGCATACAGATTTTCATAATATTTTCATAATATTTTCCTTCTATCTGAAGGCATAATCTCTATTTCCATTATTTGTTTGTTTTAATCTCATGAAATTACTCAGGCCCAATAACTTGCTACAAAAGATTTCTTAGTACCATATGCCCTCATGATCTTGGATTATGAAATTCATAACTTGAAGTTATCCAATAAAATAAATATCATGGTGTGACATTTTAGTGCAAAACATTGAAAGTCATACTCTTATTAAATTTGTTATAATCATATATAGATAGTTATGAAGGAGAATGCTTTATAGCACACATACTGTGGCATACATAACTATAGAGAATAGTATTTTATATAATATGTATATGTACATTAGTACATTCACAAACATAGTTACACACAGGATATTCAGACAATAATTCAGATAGGTATAATCACAGTAAATATATTTAAATGGTATTTGAACAATATTTGAGCACTTTCATAGCTAACAACTACCTGCTGAATGGAGGTAGGTCAGCACTCACCCCCCCTCCCATGATGTCTTTTTCCGTGGTCATGTTATATAATTAATACACCAAATACAGTTCATGAAAATTTTAAAGACACCATATTTTGGATTCAGTCCTCTATAATATGATCTGAACTCAAGGATCTTGATAATAAGGTATAAAAATCTCTACAAATCACTAATTTGATCAGTAAGGCTGTGTATCAAAAATACAACTTTATTTTAATAATTATTTTATTTAATAATTTTCTGTCCTCTATAAATAGGAAACTCCAGAATATTTTATCTGTTGGTATTTTTTATTGTATTGCATTAAAATTATACTTAATACATGAATATTGAATTTTTATTTTCCATTTTGCTATGCATTTGTAGCAATCTAAATCTATGAATTCACTCTAGTATCAATCCAGTATGGGAATGAGAAACTTGTTTATTAGCCTGCATTGATGTGTCAAACATACATAATAGTTATTCCATTGAAAACTCTGGGTTTCTACAATTCTAAGTAATGAAGGATTTCTGTCTGATAATTATCATAATAATGAAGATAGTTATATTTTTAATATATACTATATGCCAGTCACTATATGAATCATTTCTCATGCATTGTTTCACAAATCTTCATAACAATGGTAAGATAGGTAGGATTATTATTCCTACTTTGTAGATGAGGTATAAAATTCAGAGAAGCTGTTACTATCCCCAAGATAAAATCTGCTGAAAACAGTATTTCGGTAAAACTCCAGAAAATTGAAGTTACTCTAAATTTTTAGTGAATTTTCATTCTTCCTCATTCTTATGAATTAGAAAACAATAATTATCAGAATGTTTCATGACAAAAATAATCTTGTAATCAAAATATGCACACTGTAAGCATATAGGCTGGAGTTTCTGTATAAGGATAATGTGTTTTGTTTTTTTCATTCTGTATCTCATAAAGTTAAAAAGTTAGCATGTTTTTTTCAGAGCGTATACATAGCTGATTTTGTTTTTGTAACTTTTTAACTGTGAGTTCCTAGATTAGTTACCTACTCTGATTTTCAGTATCCTAATCTATAAATTAAAACAATTCAGAAAACATACTTTACAGATTGTTTTAATAAGTGGGAAATGTTTAGCATAGTACAGGACACATTGTTACAATGCAAATGTTATTTTTATTGTTGCTATTATTGCTTTTTATTTTCTTTTTAACAATATTCCATTAGTAAACCTTGGGTAAACATTTTTTCATAACCAATTTCCTTTTATATTTTTATTTATTTTTCTTTATGCTAATTTGCTGATACCAATAAATAGCCAGAGGTTAGCATTAGAATAACAAAATAAGCAAATCAGTAATATGTTATATCTAACAAAAAATCAAACAATCCGATTGCCTGCTATCACTGGACAAGAGGACAATTTTATAAGAAGAAGATATATCTGGATCATTTGGGCTTTCTACTTCATGAATTCTTAACTAACTCTTGAATAATTATTATCTATATTTTTTATTTAGAAACTCAGGTAATTATGTTACCATTCCAAATATTAATTTAAAATAGACAAATCTAAATCAAAAATTAATCATACAAGTTATTCTAAATGAAGGCTAATTATACCCCAAGTCATCCATTCTTTCAATAAACTAAGAAAATTGCAATGAATATGAGAGCCTTGACATATTTTTATAAACAAAACAAATTTTAAACTCTCCTAACCCAAATATAAGTGGTATCCTCAAATATACTTATTAGCTATGCCTTAGATTGGCTAAAAGCATTTTATTTCTCTGTGACAGTAATGAGTTACATGCTAATTTAACCACCTTACATTTTCTAGAATCCTATTGTAACTTCTCCAAATATTCTGTTTCTTCAGCTATTTCTTTATCCTTTTTGCAATTTTTGACAAATAAATTATAATATATTTAAGAAGTACAAAATGATGATGTGATATATGTTGTGAAGTGATTCTACAGTCAAGTTAATTAGCACATTCCTCACATATGATTTATTTTCTGATAATGCTCAAGATCTAGTTTAGCAAGTTTAAATATATATACAATAATATTAAATAGTCACCAAGCTACATATTAGATCCTCAAATTATTCATCTTGTAACTATAAAATTGTACCTTTTGTCAACTTCTTTCCATATCCCCCACTCCTAGCCCCTGACAGCTACAATTCTACTCTCTATTTCTGTGGGTTCATTTTTATTTAAGATCCCACATTTAAGTGATAACATATAATATTTGTCTTTCATTGGCCAATTTTATTTGGGATAATGTTCTGTAGGTTCATCTGTGTTATTACAAATAGCAGAATTTCTTTCCTTTTTAAAGCTGAATAATATTTTATTTTAGGTATCTTCAATATTTTCTTGCTTCATTCATTATTCCACAGACACTTAGATGATTTCAATCCTAGCTACTGTGGATAATACTACAATAAAAATGAAAGTACAGACATCTCTACAAGACAGCTTCTAGTTTTCCTTGGGTATACTCAGAAGTTGGATTGAAATATCAGAGGATTATATTTTTAATTGCTTGGAGAAATGGTCATACTGTTTTTCATAGTGACTGTACTTTCCCAACAACAGTGTATATTGCTTTTCTTTTCCACACCTCCTTGATAACTCTGCTATTTCTTCTCTTTTTTGATAATAGACACCCAAAAAGATATAAGGTTATATCTCATTTCCCTGATAACAGTGATATTGAGCGTATTTTCATAAACCCTATTGTCCATTCACATGTATTGTTAGGGAAAATGTCAATTGAAGTCCTTTTTCCATTTTTAATCAATTTATTTACTATTGAGATATATTTATGTATTTTGAATATTACCACTTATTAGATAAATGATTTGCAAATATTTTCTTCCATTTTATAGGTTGCCTTTCATGTTGTTGCTTGTTTCATTCACCATAAAGAAACTTAATTTTGTCTTGATGTAATCCCACTTTTTTAGTTTTGCTTTTGGTGTGCAATGATAAAAGTTACTAAGACCAATTCCAAGGTTCTTAATGTATGTTTTACTCTAGGAATTTTATGGCTTTAGATCTTATGTTAGCCTTTAATCCATTTAAAGTTTATTTTGAGGCATTATGTAAAATAGTGGTCCAATATATTATTTTGCATGCAAATTTCTAGTCTTCCTAACATCATATATTGAAGAAACTATCTATCCTTTACTCATTATGTATTCTTGGTGCTTGCCTAGAAATAGTTGACCAGACTTGTTTCTATTCTGTTCCATTGATCAGTGTGTATATTTTATACCAATACCATAGTATTTGGATAACTTCAGCTTTGTGATATAATTTGAAATCAGGAAGTGTAATGGTTCCAAGTTTGTTTTTAACTCTTGAATTTTTTGGATATTTGAGATCTTTTGTAGTTACATGCAAAATTTATATTCTTCTATTACTCTGAAAAATGCTATTGGTATTTTGATAGCAATCTCATAGAACTTGTGAATTATTTGGGGGGGTACAGATGCTTTAAGAACATTAATTTTTCAATCCATGAGCATTTAAACATCCATCCATCTATTTCTCTTTTCTTTAATTTCTTTTTCAATGTATTATAGGTTGTAGTGGACAGATCTTTCACCTCCTTGGTTTAGTTTATACCTAGGCATTTTTTTCTTTTTGGTGTCCTTCAAATGGGATTATTTTCTATTATTTTATTCAGATAGGTCATTGACAGTATTTAGAGGCACAGTGATATTTATGCTGTTTTTATACTGAAATTTTATAGAACTTGCTTTTCAGTTCTAAACTCAAGAGCTCAAGAAGTTTGTGCAGTCAAATAACTATACAAGTTGTCACCCATGATATTTCTTCAGTCCTTGTTTCACTTTGGCTACTGTCCAAATTTAGACAAATAATTAAAAACAAAGGGCAAGAAAATTCTATTTTTGTGTTTACTGCTTCATTTATAATTTCTTTATGTACATTTTCAATTAATCTGGCAAAAAGAAAATTCTTCTTAATTCTGTAAGTTGCGTTACTGTTATGCAAATGCATGTGTTACGTTTATTATGCAAGTCATATGTAAACTAGATGCTTTACTTTTGGCTTTTGATCCTGATTCTAAAATTACACAGAGTAAATTTACCCTTCAGATGAAAATTTTCTCAAATTTGTATTCCTAAATTAAAAAAAATCTTTGCGTAAGCATCAATTCTTCAATTTGCAGAGATCTGTTTTGCTTTTTCTCATGGGCCTTTTTCTGCTGTTCAGAGTTTATATATATATATATATATATATATATATATATATATATATACACACACACACACACACACACATACTTACAGATACATTCATGTATACATATACATATATGCATGTGTATATATATATATATAATTTTTTTTTTTTTTTTTCCCAAAGGAAAGGTACAGGTAGGAATGAAGGTAACAGGCAGGTAGGCAGAAAGAGAGAGGAGGAAGTTTCTATTTATGTTATCTAGTTGTTCATCTTAGTTGTCTTCCCTGGCCCTGGAACATGAACTCAGGTCCATGGGATGTACATGGAATGTGCTCAGCCAGAGGTGGAAGACCTAACCACTACACCCCTAGGTCATGTCAACATAATGTAACATAATGACTATGTCCAAAACCCCAAAGGTAAGAAATTTTCTTGTGTCTTTTTATAAACCCTTTCCTGCTGCTCCTCACAGCACTAATCCCATCTTCCTGTGTCTAGGTGGCCACTGATCTGTTTATATGTATTTGTGTGTATATTTCGTATCCCTAATTACTATGACTATCAATAATAATAATATCAATAATTAATCAATAATAATCAGACTATCCTTTAACTTTAGAAAAATATGAAATGAATTTTAGTAGCTATTTTAATGTTCTTGTCTACTAAATTTTGTCAGTTTGAATAAGTTCAGTTTATTTAGCTTTTCTCTTTATATTGAGTGGTATTTTTCTGTTTCTTTTTGTGTCTGATAATCTTTTACTTCATCAGACTTTGTGTGTTTAATGTGTCAGGTGTAGCACATTTGTATTTCTATAACTATTCCTGAACATCATTCTAAAAATTGACACTTCTTATAGAAAAACACATGATTCTAATGTTGGTTTTTATACTTTGCTATGTGCTACCAGAGCAGAATTTAATTTATGAATAAATTTAATTTATATACAGTTTATAATTTTTATTCATGTTTATTAATAATTTCAAAAATTGCTGAAAATATTTTAAGCTTTTAAAACCTTTCTCTAACAAGAGTCCTTTCCTTCATTATCACACTACTTTGAATTCCTCACCTAGTACCAAGCATTCATTGTAAGACAAAATTTTTATTTTTATCTCCTTTTCAAAACCCTTTCTACCCATGATCTCTTGTCACTTCTACCTTTCCAGCTGCCTTTATTGTCATTTCTCTCATTTGTGCTGTGCACCGACTGTGATCTATCAAAAACTTTCCTTGTGTTTAGTCTTAGGATTTGATCATGTTGTGTCTTTTTCATTTTATTTTAAATAATTTTTTCCTTTTTTTTGCATTGCTATGTTCATTTTAGAATATTGAATTCACATTTCAGTCTGTATGTATCTCACACCACACCTGCCACCAGAGTTGTAGTGCCATTTATCACCACTCTGATGCCCCTTCCTTTCTTCTCCCTCCCATCACCCTGGTAGTAACAGTCTTAAGTCCTGTGAATTTTGTTGAGATATATGTAATCATTGTTTTGCTTCTTTATAGTTCACATATAAGAAAAAATATTCTGCACTTTTTTTCTGGCTTTTGTGCTTGACATGATCCCCTAATTTCTATCCACATTTTTGTAAAGGGTACAATTTTATCATTTTTAACAGCTGCATAGAATACCATAACTTCTTATTCCAGTCATCCATTGATGGGCATTTAGGTTGTTTCCATGCATTGGCTGTTGTGAATTGTGCTACTATGAATATGAGACACAGATATTTTTATTCTGATTAGTGTTTTTCTATTCTCTAGGCATGTGCCTAGAAATGAGATCAATGAATCATATTGTTTATTCATCTTTATTTTATTGAGGAATCATCACATTATTCTCCTAAAAGGTTGCTCTAATTTAAATTCCCACCAACATGTAGGAAGTTTTCTGTTTTTCCACACCCTTTACAACAATTGTTTCCAGTCTTTTTTTAGAAAAATGTATTTTGTAGTAACTTTGTTTTACAAATTAAAATAAACTCATATAGGCAAGTTCCTCATCTATGTAGTTCCCCATCCTCAATTATATATCAACATACCCTGCTCTCCACCAGATCACCATCTGTTCTTTACCACTATCCTATGGGCTCTGACACCACTTATTCCTCCCCACCATCACACCACCCAGCCCCATCCCATTCCCTATTGGTTTCCTCTGTTCTATTGCCAGTGTCCAAAGGTTGGTTTTGTCTCATCTTTTTTTTTTTCTTTAGTCTATTCATATTCCATCCATAAGTGTGATCATATAGGATTTTTGACAGCCCATTTTCACTGATGTGAAGTGATATTGCATTTTGTTTTTCACTTTATATTTCTCTAATTATGAGTGACATAGAACATTTTTCATGTGAATGTAGTCTTCTGTGTATCTTCTCTAGTTAGGTGGATATTCACCTCTTCTGTCCATATTTAAAGTCAACCATTTGCTTTTTTCTTGTTGAAATATATGAGCTCTTCATATATTTTTGAGATTAAACACTTATCTAATGTATGTTAAGTGAAAATCTTCTCCCATTCAGTAGATTGTCTTTTTGTTTTATGGTGATTTTATTAGCTATACAGAAGCTTTCAATACACTCCCAATTATTGTTATCCTTTTTTTTTGACATTTTTATATCTTTCCTTTAGAATTCTTTGAAGTTAATGTCATAGATTATTTTTCCTAGATAATATTGCTTCTTATGCTAAATATAATTATCCATTCTCATTTCTTTTTTTCTGTTAAACTCTTTTCATACTACAAGATACAGATCACCTCCCTCTTTCTAAAGTCTTTCCATAGTCATCAAAAAATGTATTACACATTTCTTTGTGCAGCTACTAAACTATTACTTCACACATCTCAGTGGGGGGTACATTTTATATCACTAAACACAGGTCATGTCCTTTTCTTTTTCATATTCCCTTGAAAGCCATATGATATATAAAACATAGTTTAAACCACCAGTACTACTTTTAACAGACATTCCAAATCCTCACTTCTTAGTCACATCGTATGTTTTGTATTTCTTGCATCTTCTTTAATATGTTGGGGCCATGTTACTAGCTGTGGTCAAGGAGTTGTGAACAAATGACTTACATCATGTTGTAGATGGATTATTTCTTAATAGAAATTCTTCAGCACACAATCATCTCCACAATGAGCAATGTTATAAATGGTGGCTGATATTTAACTGGAATTCAAAATGAGAAAAACATGGATCAGAGATGGCAACTCATTTGAAACAGGTGTGTAGAATGAGTGAAAAATAACTTTGATGTTTTAAACTACTAAACAAATAAATGTTTTACTAGCATCATCTGTCTTTCCAATGTTAACAGATTCTCAATAAATATTAAAGCCCAATAAACAAATATCTTACAGATTTGTGAATGTAATATAATTGAAAAATAAGATTCTGTAAAATGACAATAATTTATGGTTGATTATTTCATAGTTTGGATAACTGCAGTTCCTGTATTAATGTACTTTAAAACACATGATTTTAAGTGGTGGGTTTCAATAAGAACCACAAGACTACTAGGAAATGTAAGTTAATTATAAAGAGTAAAATGGAATTGTTATAACTACCCTAATTTACCAATCTAGTAATTATTGCCACAAGTTGAACATTGAAGGTTGTGACATAAATTAAGTTACATAAAATCTACCGTGTCAATAATGGGAAAATCATAGTTGTGCTTTTTTTTAAATCATAGTCTTATATTTGTGTTTGCTTTGTAATTTGCAAAGAAATTTGGCTGTCATCATATATCTTATATAATTGTTAATTAATTCTAGGAAAAATGTATTATTATTTATTTGCCTCTGTTTTATAATGAGAAATAGAGGTAAGAGAAAATACAATATCTTATCTAAGATCATACCATATGTCATTTTTATGATGTGACTTATGGAAATTAATATTCACGCTAACCATGATGCTAAAATAATACAACAGGTTGACCTGTTTCCAAATGAATAAATTAAATAAAAATAAATCATTAAGTGGAAAAAAAAGGAATTTAGAGATTTGAAAAGATATCTGCAACACATAATCCAAAAAATAAATAAATAAAATAAAGAACTACTACAAATCTATATGAGAAGAGGATATTGAAACTGGTAAATATAGTCATAAAACCTGGAAAGACACCTTACAAAAAAGATGCCCAATTTGCCAGTAGGCATAAAATGTCACTTTCTTAAGTTTACTAACCATCAGAGAAATAAGAATTAGTTATTTTTGTATCCCTAATCTACTATACTCTACAGGATGGCTGAAGTCTAAATAATAATAATAATAATAAAATAATAATAATAATAATAATAATAATAATAATAATAATAATATAGTGCTAGAAAGGATGTAGATAACACAGAATCTCGTACTTTGCATATAGGTGAGCAAAATAGTTAAATACTGGTTAAATCTCTTTGTAAAGTGTTAGACTGAATGCATTAAGGTTAATTATATGCATATTTTACGACTAAAAATTTTCACTCACCCTGAAGTATATACATGGCAGCAATACATAGATGTTAATAACAGGACTGTTTATAATAGTCCAAGCCTAAAATGTATCCAAATATCTATCTGTGTAGAATGGAAAAATAAAAATTCAACTATAGTGAGGGTATACTACATGACACTAATAATAAAGAATCTACAACTATATGTAACAAAATGGATGTCTCATTAACATAAAGTGAGTACAATATAGAGAAAAGTATGTATGTATGACTTAATTTATGTAAAATTAGAAAACAAGCAAAATATCTCTAGTTTTTAAAGTCAAGATTGTGGTTAACCTTGAGGGAGAGTTCTAGCGACTGTGATGAACCATGGTGAGTTGGGTGTTATGTTGTGATAGCTATGTTCTGTTTTTGTGATCTTGACGTCTTTTTCACAGTTATGTAAAGAAATTGAAAATTAAATGTAAATGTTAATTGAATTCATGATATATACACATGTAAATTACATTTTAATAAGAGTTAAAAACTGATATCAATCATTAAAGTCTTTTCTGTTATTCTATATTCACTTTATATTCCATTTTTATGATGGATAAAGGCAACGATTGTATTCATTCTACATCATGATTGTTTTCCCATATGTAACGAAGAAAAGCCAATAACTTAGCATCTGACATTTCTGGCAACCACATTCAAAAGTAAAACATATCTAATGCAATGGTATATGAAATCAAAATATGACAAAAACATATGCTTGATATTTGAAATACTGAGGTTGTATTCATAATTCTAAAATGTAAAGTTTATTTTGATAATATTATTTACTTAATAGTCAGCTGATGTAATTCCTTGCTAGGTGAAAACATGGTTAAAGCTATAAAAATTTTATTAAATTTTCACAGTTCATTTATTTTCTCAGAAAATTCAAGTAGAAGAAATCTAGAGTTGACAAATGAAACTGTGCTAGGGAAAAGCTATATTCTTAAAAATAAGAAAATATTTACAGATTTGATAATTCTTATATTTTTAATAACAAGTTAATAATAAAAATATTCTTTTCTATTATTCCTTTAAAATAAATTATTTAGTGCTTGCTATATGCCAGCACTAAATATGTAACATAATAATGAGCTTATCAGTTTTTTGTTCTGAGACATACTGGTAAGGTGATATAAGTAATCATATTCTTATCTAATCTCATGGTCCCAGGAAAGTGATAGCTACATTATACTAAACCTCTGAGCATACTTATTATTGCATAGAAAGAATATGTGCAATATAATTTTATTTCAACAAATTTTTTTTAATGTTATATGAGTCAGATGTAGTGTTTTTGTTTTTGTTGTGGTTTTGTTTTCTTGTTTTTACAATGTTACATAAAAAATACATGATTTGTGTTCTTAAAGAGCTTTCAGTATGGTGAAGACAGATAATCACTGCCATTAAAATATATTTTAATAAGTTATAATATGTGCTGAATAGAGAAGCTCTCTGAATACTGAGAAAGAGGCACTTATTCAAGACTTGAGAGAAATAGATATCTCCTGAAAGGAGTGTGTCCTGTGCAGGAACTTGAAGGATGAAGAGGAGAAATCCCAAGCAAGTCAGGAAAGGCTGGAAAGAAGTGAAAATGTATCTTCCACAAAGACACTGTTTCACAGACTGAAAGGAACATGCCAAATTGAAGGATGTAAATGGTTGGTATCACATGGGATTAAGAATATGAGGTTGAGAATAATGAGGTATGAACCTTCAAAGATCAGGAAGGTTAAGGTGAGAAACCACTGGGTAGCTTCCAAAAGTCACTGAAGTGTTTTTGAGCAATAGAATACCATAAGCAACAGGTATTGCAACAAAATCATATTGGCTTCAATATAAAGAAATTGGAGGTCAAGAAAGAAAGTATGGGAGCATGAGATTAAAAGTTGTGATTCTGTTTTGTTTGATTTCACTTTTATGTGGAATCTCAAAAAAAATTAAGAGACAAACTAATGTGTGGTTTCCAGAGGAGTGGGATGAGTATAGGGATGAGGGCAAAACGTGTAAAGGTGATCAAAGGGTCCAAAATTAATTATTGTTTAAGGTAAGTAAGTCCTGGGAATGTACTGTACAGCATGGTGTCTATTGTTAACAATGTCGTATTATATAATTGAAAGTTACTAATAGAGCAAATATACTAAAACAAGGAAAATGTGTAGCTATGTGGTAAACTATGTTAATTGCATTGTGGTGATCTCTGCAAAATATATACATGTATAAAATCATTATACTGTATACCTAAAATGAATACAGTGTTATAAGTTAATTATATCTCAATATTTTAAAAAATCTGTGGGGAAAGCCAGAGAAGAAAGAGACCTGGATTATGGTTATGGGGATGGCAATATGAATGAACTGGAAATAAAGTTTAAGAAATGGTATTTATAGAATAAGATCAAAATAAGTAAATAGGCTGTGAGGTAAGAAAAAATGATTCAATTGAAAATTTCTTCTCCAGAACTGGATTGGGTCTTAATGTATTTCACCAGGATTAGTAACAAAGAAGGACAAGAGCTTTAACTATAGTGGTGGTAGTGGTGTGATGGGTAAATTCAGTAACACAATGAAAAATTATAGCTCCTCACATCAAATAATTTTCTTGGATACCCAGATAAGAAATATATACAATCATTATTTTATCTCTTGAAGAAATTCAGAGATCATTTAATTCACTACTGCTGGTAACATTTCTCAAAAAATCACTTTCCATGTCTTTCCAATTTCACTTTTTAAAGGAAGTTCTGGAGATGTTCACTAAACACTCCTCTATATCTGTTCTCCAAACTTGCTCTCATTTTCACTCAGTCACCTGCCCATTATTTTTTTTTATTATGTTGTTTAACTGCTCTCTTTATTTTCATTGGCAGTTTTCGTATCTTTTTATTTTAATCTTACATACATTCTCCACTAAAAGAAGAGTGTGGAAATGATATGTCTTTCTCGAATCCTTTTGGCCAGTGTTTCTCATTTACCAGGAGTGACCTGTGACTGTCAGGTGACTCAGGAAAAGAAGCCAAAACAGCAGATATCAAGATGAAACTACTTAGTCAAAGACTATTTTACTGATTTTAGGTAAATTTCTATTGCCATATGACATTTGATAAGAAGAAATCAATCTAAATAAGACTCAGTTGTATTCCTGTTGGCATCCTTGTGAAATCCAGTTAGGCCTGTAGTTCTTTTCATTATTCCAGTATTAATTTCCTGGTTTTTATAATTTATTATAATTATATGCTCTTGCTGTTAAATAAAGTAGAATATTAGATACAGACAACCTCTCTGCACTATTTTTCGACTTCTTCTGTGTGAATAATAATTTAAAAATAGTAAATTACAGAAAAAGAATCTTCAAACAAATCTATGATAACAACTCAGATCAGCCCTTGCCTGAAATGGAGTGGAGGAGGGGACGCATGAAGGGATATGTGGGAAAGATTACAATATTTATGAGTCTGGGTATATGTATGTAATTATCTTGATTGTATTTTTTGTTTCATTGATATATACTTTAGTCAAACTTTATCAAGTTTTGCTATGTAGAGTTGTTACTGCATGTGAATTTTATATTAATAAAACCTTTTTTGTAAAACCTGCACTAAGAATCAGTAATAGGGATAGGGTAGGATAGGGCAATTTGAAAGCATAGGACAAGGAAACACAAACAAATTACTTGTATGCTTTTCTGCAAACAATAAAATTCAGAAAGGCAGGAATGAAGGGACAGGGCGAAGGAAGGAAAAAAGAAAGAGTAAGTATTTACAAAACTGCAAAACTGCAAGGTAACTCACTTGAAGAGGGTGAGAGAGGACACTGTCAGAAAACCTGGCACAAGGAAAATAGCCCTGACAAAAAACTGAGACTTTTTCTTGTTAAAGCATTCGCAGTTCTGAGAGTGTTGTGTGGCTAAAGTAAACTCAGGGAAAAAGTAGAAAACTGAAATGGAAGAAGTAGGCAACAGCAATCTTTTCATGAAATTTGGACTTTGTTCCAAAAGTAAATTAAAACTCACAAAGATTAATTCTTAGATTCTCTGAAATTTCTAGGATTGTGAATTAAAAGACAATTGAGATAGAATGTCAAATGTACATAAATGCCTATTATATTTTTTAGATATCAGATCATGGGCAAATTTCTATAGGAAAAGGGCGTAATTTTTCTATAATTCTTTTTTTCCCCTCTCAATGGTTTCTCACTCTTAATCTCTGTGTCTTTTTGAAATTAATGTTGCAGACAAAGCCACAGCTATTCTGGAGTATTGCATTTCAAATACGTGGAGTCTGGAAGAATGCCTGAGGAAAGATGTACCTGCAGAAGTTTGAAGGGGCCAAAAGGGAGAACCTAGAGCTATTCTTTCTATAAATATGCAAGTGTTTCAGAAAATAAGGCCGGTTTCCCATTCCTAGTCTAAGGTCATCAGAACACAATGTTATTTTTGAGCAAACCAAGCAGGGGCAATCCAACATTATAGTGGGCATTTCTTTATTGTTGAAAATTGATTCCCACCCCTCATGCTAATAATACCTCGAATTTCTTTTGGTGGTCTGCTCCACCTCCATTCCTAACCATGTGCATAGGATAGGAGTGGAAACCCCTCAGTATAGAAAGCAACTTTGTACAGTTTAAAGCAATTTGCAAAGGACCTTCACTGGGCAATCACAATTAGTTCAGAAGAGGGTTGGTCTCACTGTTTGAGCCAGGTATACAACTGATACAAATACAAGAAGTTCAGGAAATGATCAGTAAGGATCTAAAGGAGACAGTCCTCTACCTCCATTGTCCGGCAGATAGGGAAGATGCTGGGGGATAGTTTTAGGCCAGGTAGTGGTAGTAGAACAGTAGGAGGTATGTAAAAGCTGCCATCAGGAAATAAGCCTCCAGTTTAATGAGCATTCAACTGAAATTACATTCTTAAAGAATATACCAGGAACAAAACATTCTTGAAATGTTTATTCCTCCTAATGGCAGGGAAAGGAACATTAAGATTCAGTGAGGATCAATGTCAGAAAACATTTAAACCTGCTGTTTCACAGTTGAGTTACTTTGCATTCTGCTCTTCCATATCAAAGACATTATCTGAGATTATTATCTATGTGTGATTTATTTATTGGCTTTGTGGGCTAATTGCTAACTTTCCTAGACTAGGATTAGGGAGCAAATGATTTATCTAGCATTTACCACCATAATTTTGTCCTGAGTCTACTGACACTTCCTTAAGAAGGAAGTGAAGTAAGAGGCAATAGAGGATACATGTTATTAAGAAAAGTGATACAGTCTGAGATAGTTCATTAATAAGCTACTTAAAGAAAGCATTCATTATGAGGTAAATTTAAAACAGTATACATGCTATGGACACAACGACAGCATGAAAGTGGTTTACCTGTATGATATTATTTAAATGATTTCATTAGAAGAGACTGAGAACTTATTTGAAATGAATGTTATTAAAAAAAAAAAGTTTTCCAGTCAATTGAAATTTTGGGGAGAGAATTTCAGAAGAGATGATAGTTAAGTATAAAGTTCTAGGTGAGAAATTACACTGGCTTGTTGAATTGCACATAAAATACCAGTATATACAGGGTATTTTGAACTTGGGTGAGACAATGTGTGATCAATTCAGAGACAGGCAATATCAGATCATGTGTTTAGCTAGGTGTGCATACTCATATTTATAAACATATATGCTTGTTATTTCTTTGTTTTTCTTCTCTAAAATTCATTCTCATTTCTGTGTGGAATGACCTGAGATAGGTTAATAAATTAATTCCTGAGAAGCTACAGAAATTAACTGGTACAGATTAGAAGCAAAGAAAATTTAATGTATTCGTATTTTGGACATATAATGAAATTAGAACCAATAGGTTGTACTTGATGATATGTGGGAAATAAGGGATGACTTTTAGGTTTTTGACTGGCAAGTCAGTAGAGAGTGTTTCCATTATTTAAATTGAGAAAGACTAGTAATTAATAGTTAAGCTCTGAATATGCTCAGTTTGGGATCCTCAAGGAAATGTTTACTGGCAAACCATGAAGATGAATCTGCCGTCTGAGATATGAGAATGCTACATGGAACTTTAGGTTAAAAAAAAAAAAAAAAAAAATTGACCTTCAACGGAAGGAGCCCAAAACAGAACCTTGTAAACTTTCAAAATTTAGAGTTCAATCAAAAGAGGAGGGGCCAGTAAAAAAAATAAATAACCTAGGTCTTCGGGCTTTGCAAGGTCTGCAGCTTATCCCCATCAGCCACTTGAGCCACCAAGGTGTACCTAAAATTTTTTTTAATCTTTAAGAGAAAAGATAATTACAAAAGTGAAAATTGCTCCTAAAACTGATTATTATGAAAAAAATGTATTATCAGGCAAGAAGACATGCCTGAAGTACATGAATGATTATATACAGATAATGATTTATGATGATGCACAGCTTAAACCTACATAATATTATAAAATAATGTTCTTTCAGTAAGCTTTTTAAAAATTAAAATAAAATAAATTATTTGGAGGAAAAGTTGATTAAATTTCCATTCCTAGAAATTATAAGTGAGAAGTTGTCCTGGTAAAAACTCTTTGTAAAAATGCTTGAAATATTGTTTTAAATATGTGAATACTATTTAGCTCTGTCTCATGGCCCCTCTACGTGACCCTAGAAAAACAATCTAAAATGAAGCAAATTTTCTATACAAGTATAATCATTATAATATTCTGTAATAGTGAAAATCTATATGTAATTTTTGTGCCAATCATTATGGGACTAGACAAGCAAACTGGTACACCAACTTAAGAGAATTTTAAACATACAATTGAATAACGTGCAGTGACTTGTAAAACACAAATAATTTTGATTACATAAAAACACCACAATTATGGAAATAATGTCAAGGATTTATATGTACTTATTCAGGGAAAAAAATAAACTGCTTACATCCTTTGAATTGTTTCTTAAGATACTAAAATTATGACAGGTTTAAATTCTTTATACTTCTTTTATTTAAAACAAATGTTTACAAAAGCAACCATAATCTTCTAGTTTAAAAAATCTAGAATTAAAATATATTTGGATATATTTACATTGTATCTAAGTTTTTTTTTTAATTAATTCTATAACATTTCCATTATTTTATTGGAAATTTCCACTATTTCCTACATCTAATATGAATTGTTTTAGTTTAAGATATGGCAGAATCAAAATTACTATGATTTAAATAAGAAAATTATTTTTGTATATATGAATTACAAATCAACTCAGAAAATTAAAATGCATCTATTCTTTTTTACTCATACCTCTAATTCTACTTCAAGAAATATATCAGAGAAAATGCACATATAAAACCATTTATACAGGGGTTATCTTTCAGCAACAACTATGTAGGCCATAGATAAATAAACTGAATATTCACCAAAACAAGAGTAGCTAAGTGCAATGGAATGTGATCTATCCATTAAGCAAAAGGAGAATCAATACAGAGCAACAGTTCTTAATATATCTTTGAAATGAGTAATTGTAGATCACATGAATATTTTTTCTCATTGAGTATTATATAATAAGCATTTCCCAGGAAATTAATAACCTTTGAAAACATGTAATAACAAATAATTATTTTCTGTTATTTCAGTGCACTGATTAAACCAGTTTATTTAATTAGTTATTTAATTAGTTGTTAATTAGTTGTTAGTCATTTAGAAGAAAATAAATACATGAAATAAAAGTATTTATGCCTATAGTTTTCATATCCCTTCTAAAGAATTGCATGGATGAAAATGTACTATATTAGTTTTCCAAGAAAAAGAAACCCTTATATTATTAGAAAACACACATAAAATAGAACACATACATATTACTAGGATTATAAAAATATTTAGGTATTCTTTATCATAAAGTAAGAAGTCTTCCTATTTATGAAAACTTTAAAATCTAAAATAATTTACTCATTCAACTGACTTTTTTGGATGCCAACATTTTATCATGTATTATCAGAATATATGACATTGATCAAATAAGGAAAAGTAAAATGTTTTTATAAATCCACTTAAAATAATAACAAATCATATAAAAATATAAGTGTAAAAACTTACAGATACAAGATTAATAAATTCCAGATATGTAATGTGTAGCAAATGACTGTAGGAAAAATATCTTTATATATTGTCACTAATCACTAAATATGCATTCAAACAAGTGATATTTGAAATACATAAATTTTTGGTGAATACACCAACTATGGAATAATTATATAATAACTATATTTAATTATGTAATTTGACATTTTTATTTTGTTTTTACATTAAATATATTATTTTATTTCATAATAGTATATCAGATACTTTAGAATTTTAATTATTAGCATAAAGTATCATTTTAAAATGTACTTTATCACAGCAAAAGTAAAAGTCAAATGTGCAAAATGTCATTTTTTTCTTAACCTGATAGTATTAACAACTTTTTTCTAATTATAAATGAGAAAATATTTTAATTGTCACTTCATATTAACAATTTGAATTGTTACATCTGAGGACACTGTTTATCTTATTTGTAAATATTACTTTGGACATTGCAGAAATTCAGTTTATATTTTCTTATCCATTTCTTAATTCATTATACTCTAATTATTAGTGATATGCAAGCTGTAAATAAACAAATTTGAATTTTCGAAGACATCTAGCAGTCTCAAATGCATGAAAAATTGATAAACATGAGATTAAAATTACTGTTGGTAAATATCCTAATCCTTTTTGGTTTTAAAAATGTGGCTAGACAAATGTCTGAATTTTTCTCATTATTTGTACCTTGCTACCCTAAGTTTTTAGTTTGTTTTCTAAAATAAGACTTAGAATCCAAGTACAGGGGAAAAGTAGTAAATAAAGAACAAAAATTCGATTTGCCTGTATCAGCCTAAAATCAACTAAAATGCTTATTGTGTTACCTGTGGATTAGAGACTCAAGAGCTTCCATTCACTAATTGCATTCCATAAATAATGCAGTCGGCTTATCATTTTCTAGATCATCTTAGTGTAGAGCAGCATTGGCTTCCAAGTAAACTTCAGATTTTGAGGTCTCCCTCAATATACATATGCTTTCCCTTGTTTGCAGCTGCTCAAGCAACAGATGATCAGGTACGCTCCAAGATTATCACAGAGATTCTAATACGCATGCTCATCTTGTCCCCTTGTGATCCGGCTCCTGCAATTAAAACAGAAGCACTCAGAGATGCCCCCTTGAAGCTTCCTTATGTATGATGATGTCCTATAGTCCAGGAGTACATGAAGTTTCTAAAGAACAGAAAGACATTCTTTAAACTCATCACAGTCTCACAAACTATACTTGAAAGTGCTATTCTTGACACACTAGAGCCCAGCTTTAAATTTAAAAACCAAATTAAGATAACGTTAAGCCAGAGCTATTGGATAGATGGAGCTCCCAGAACTATTACATTGATTAAAGCAAGTCACCTATGGCTATTTTTTTCAGTTTTTTTTTTTCTCTGAAATAGGAAATAGGAATGATTTATTAGGAAAGATTTCTTCCAGTGTAAGATTATTATAGAAATAAAAGAATATTTGATCAAATGCTTTGAAAGTTATCGCAAAATCCATATATAGAATTCAACACCCCCAAAATCTGTTAAGGTAGTTTTAAAAGGTTAAAATTCAGAATAAAATAATTTTTTAACAGAAAGAAAAATTTCAATATCTTATAAAGGTATTTCAAGGGACATGGGAAATTACACAATGTAGGTACACCTGTTTCCTGATATTAGATGTGTTATAAATGTCACATGATAAGAGTGAGACAAGTAACACAATAATTTACGTCGAGTCTCAAAGAGGCAATTCCATTTGTGAGAATATGAAACGTTTTTAAAAATGTTATCTTGAAGTGTCACTTATTTTATGTCATTAATATCAAGTGATCAAAATAAATGAATTCATAAAGACAAAAAAGATTGGTATTTGGAATGAATGGGGAGGGACACTAATGAATATATGCCTTTTTGTGAGAGATGAAAATGTTCTTTTAATATTTAACTGAAGGAACACAGCATTATAACATTATATAGATTTAAAGTATGTCTTGTTAGAAATTAACATCTGTATATAATACAATAAGACTTAGAATGCATTCACGTCTGATTTTATCCTTCAACATATAATTGACTCAACCTATTAGTCTACCCGCTATTTCATCTTCTGGTAACCACTAATTTGAGTCTATAAGGTTAAGAGTCTATTTTTCATTTGATTTTTTATTTGTTTGGTATATATATATATATATACACACCATATGTAAGTGAAATAATATGGTGTTTTTGTTTCTCCTTATGATTTATCTCACTAAACATAATTCCCGTCAAGTCCATTTATGTTGTTGCAAATGACAGGATTTCATATTCTCTAATAGTTAAGTAGTATTTTATTTAAAGTGCCATTTTTTCCTGGGAGAAGAGTCTGAATATGTTCTTTATTACTGACACCATATTGTACCTGATCTATCATTTTTCTTACTAGAGTCTTCTTTAAAGTGAAAGGAAATCTTTAAAATTTAAAAGTGAATATGTTCAAGTCATGTGATTTTTTGGACATTAACCTTCCTAAATCTTGGTTTCTTCAATTGTAACAAGAAAATAGCCATGACAAATTATTATGAAAATTAGGATTTTACTGCTTTCACATTCAGATGTTTATTTTTATGAAAACTGATGAAATATATAAATTAAGTCTATTAAAGTAAATACAATGATTAACATTCCATAGTTAACTCTCTTCTCAAAAAGGAGCAATGTATTGTAGTACACTTTTATGCTATTAGATGGCTGTCTTTCAACATTCTTGGGTGTCCCTAGAAATCCAAATTGCTTTACAAGAACTGAGCATTGCCTTTTAAAAGATGTATTTTAAAATACGATTCATGTATTATAATAATTGTGCTGTCTTGTCACTTGCAAAGAATAATTTGGGACATTTTAATTTGAACTTTGTTATTATGATATAAATTCCTCATAATTTTAATTATATAAAGGAACCAACCACTAGCTAATAACTTAGTGTTTACAATTATGTATAAGCTCCATGCTGCAGTTTGAACCTAAAGGTTAAAAACCAATAGACTAGGATATGAACAGGTATAATGAAATAACATTGGCATTGACATTGTTCTATTTTTGTAGATTCTGGACCTTAGGAGACTCAATCCTAGTTCATGTTTTCCAGCCTACGAGGATTTAACAATAATTTCTAGAAAATAAGTATATTTCAAAGATATTGGAGTGAAGGGTGAAAGAGATTGTGTGTGTGTGTGTGTGTGTGTGTGTGTGTGTGTGTGTGTGTGTGAGACAGGATATCCATTCCGTCTGTTTGTACAGATAGAAAAAAGTTACAATTTAAAACCAGAAAAAATAGTTCCTGTCATCTCCAGATGTAGGAAATGATTGCCCAGCAGGGCTTTTCAGGTTGTTGAAAAGTCTAGTGCACCCAAACTGCCTCCTCCATAAAACAGACACATCGTTTGAGTGCTCTGTAGAAATCTGAGAGATGTGATCTTTCTTTTCCAAACACCCTTGTTTTAGCAGCAGTTCAGCACATTCAAGGGAAAGAAAGCTGTATCTTCAATTCTAGTAGAAATGACAACACATCCTAGATGCATCAAATAGAAGACTCTAGCTCTCATAAATTGATAACATATACTTCAGCCTCTAAGATGTGTATTTTAATGATAACATATCCAGAAAAATCATGTAATAAGCATTTGCAATCTCAATTTTATTAAAAAAATTATAAAGTGTACAGTAATGCCACCTTATGAGAGGAAATGATCATAAACATGAGGGAAAAACAATATATTTCAAAAATACTGATTTGATATAGTTACTACAAATCATTACTCTGAAATATTATGATTTGTTGTAATTTCCAGAGTAAAACAATATTTTGTTGAAAACTAAAGTCATTTTTTTTTTCAATTATTGTGTCTAACTAAAAACTTTTTTTTATTTTAGGAATTACTGCATCAGACATACCACAATAACTGTCTACATCATCTTATCCCCACTAGATTATTTTCCTTTGGTTATTATGTAGATACCTTTCTACCACTAGATCAGACCATACTGGAAGAAGACTAGGGAAAATATAAATAATGCTCTTGGAATATGTTTGCATTGAAAAATTATAATATGCCTTCAAAAAAGCTGAAATTGTACTTTTTTCACAAAACCCTTAAATGGCATGCTAAGTTCTTATAAAGTATAAAATTCTATCATTCTCTTACTGATAAAATTTAGGGCAGCAGAAATAAGACTAAGATTTCATCATTACCATAAGAGTCACCATTTGTTGCCAAATATAAAAGCCATTCTCTGCCAGCAAGCCTTCAGAATGATGTAACACACTCAGGAAGCATAGTTACCCTGCTTTTAATACATTTAAGGAACACTAGTGTCCATTATACCTTTGCTAGCTCTTGCCTTAATGAGCTCTACAACTTTTTAATAAAAGGAACGTAAGATTGACCATGTGCATTTAATTCATTTATCAAATGTGAAATCAAAGACTGAACAAGGATTAGAGGTGGCGTCTGCAATAAGTAGTAGCCTCAGTATGAATCCTATTGCTTATGAAGATTCCAGCACAATTGTCTATAACATTATGTGGGAGTTGGATGAGAATGGGGTACCAGGTATATGCCATTCCTCCGATGAGAGTGAGCCTTCACTACTTCGTGGGATTCACTCCATTAAACAAGAGACCCTGCCTCATATCTTCCATAGATAATCCCATCTTTAATTTTGACTTTTCCTAGGATGGCTGAGAGGATCTGAGTAACACATTTAATGTTTTCAGTCTTTGGTGCTAAAGTATATTCTAAACTATTGATATTTCTAAACCTTTACAACATGTTTCCCAGCCACATCTTTGGCTTTTTCCCCCAATAATATATCTCTTAATTTTAGCACCTTTTGATCTGGATATGCTATTTTCCCAAGTCATCCAGTTATGCTTCCTTTTTGTTTGACAATTCTTCTCTCAATTTATCTCTTTGATCTTGCTTTTACTCTAAGCATTGGAAAGAAACCAATCTGCACCATCACATCTTTACTCGTATATCATCTAAGTTAATTAATATCCATTTTCATCACTTATAAATTCGACTTTCCACGGAACTGCAGGGCACAATTGTGCTAAGATTCTACCATTATATAACAGGGATCTCCTATTTTCTAGTTTATAATAATTTGCTCTCCTTTTTCTTTTTGAGATTTCCTCAGCAGTACCTTCAACATTAGTTACCAATAGTCTATTAATGCCAATTTAGATATTCTCTAAGGCAATAAATGCTTTTTTCTCATATTCTGGATTTTTTATGAGTACTCTCTAGCGGTGTTATTAACATTCATATTTCTACTAGCAGTCTTTTCAAGGTAACCTGACCTGCTTTTATATGCTCCCCCAATTTCTCTAGCATCTACTCACTGCCCAATTACAAACCTGCTTCTACACTTCCAGGAGTGTATTACAGCTGCACCCCTGTTCCAGGTACCATAGTATGTATAGTTTTACATTGCTGCCAAATCCTATTACCATAAGTTTGGTGGCATAACACATACTTATCATATACAGTTCTGAAGGTCAGAACTCTAACTTAAGTCTCACAGCTAAAATTATATTCTTGTCATGGCTATGTTCTTTTCTGTAACCTCTGGGTAGAAACAGTTTTCCAGCTGCAAAATTTTTTCCTTAGTGAATTCCTAAACCTTTCTTCCATCTTTGAAACCAGCAACCTCAGGTCAACTCATTCTGATGCTACTATTTCTTTCTTCCATTTTGTCCTTCCACTTTAAGGACTCTTGTTATTATGTTGGCCCCATCCTAATATTCAGATACTTTTCCTATGTTAAGATAAAATGCTTAGAAAATTAAAACTGCAACCTAAATTCCATTTTTTTAATTTAACTAATATATTACCACTCTCTTTGAATTGGAATGTAGACAAATATGTGGGAGGCCTTTATTCTGTATTCCGTGTTTGGTGTCCTTAATTTAAAAATATTCAGAGCACATGAAACTGGAGAATTCAGCAATTGTCTCCAAGGCATGCTACAGATTTAGTCAAGCTTAGAGCTCTATAGGAAATTAATGGCAGTTAGGACAATGGGAACTATAACTAGGTACGTTGTAACCCTTAGTATCATTTCTGTCATGATCCTTCAGGAAGTTCAAGCCTGGGCAGCTGGGTTAAAGGTCATCTTCTCATTTCTCTGACTTTCTGGGTAGATAAAAAATGTTTAGCGGTCTTTGGGCAAGTGTCCACCATTGTGAATGCACCAGAGCAAGATATCAATCTGATAATTCAGACGTGGTTCATATTCTATTTCATACAATTGGTTTTATATCTGTGAAAATAGTCTGTGAAACAAGAAATGTCTTTGAGGAGATATTCCAAACCCTTATTTTTATTTTAACTTATTGTTTTATATTGTTGAAGCAATATTGTACCATAACAATAGGGTTTAAGGTATACATCATTGTATATCATTAACCGTATATAATACATAAAGTGTTATAATATTTGTCAATGTCATAATTACCTTGTATTTATGACTATAAATACCAGAGACTGCCTTAATTGAGTTCTAATTGCTTCATCTACCACAGGACTAATTACGTAGACATTAATAAGAAGCATCCTTAGCAAAATCTTAGTCAGGAATCTCTCAGCACCTTCTGAAAAGTAAACCAAAATTTGCACATCTATTAATGATTTGTTTTATTTAGTGACTACTGACACATTTTCCCCTCCTGGCACATCTAGCAATATTTGAAAACACAAACACAAGTCACTACCTAATTGTATTAAGAAGTACTCAGAAACACATTCTCTTTCTAAAACATTGGCAACAGAGAGCATAGAAACACTGATGATTTCAGAATGCTTTACAACCATTTGTGGAAAGCTTGTAGGAATCCTGTGCCTGAGATTCAAGATTTAGTTTCATGCATCATCATGCAATCCAATGAAACTCCAATTTCTTTGTTTTTTACACCCCCCCACCACCACAAGCTTCTTCTATATTATATTTCTTACACTATTTTCAAAAGCCATGGAGCTGGTCAGAAACATTCCTAAATTTTGAAGACAATAGTAACCAGTGCTTACAGATGCTTACCTTGAAACATTACATCCTTCACAGTCCCTGATACCATGAAGCATGAAAGTTTTTCTTTTTTTCACCTGTAGCCCAACTGACCCTTAATTCAACAGATAGAAGAGAGTGAATTCTTATGATTATTTCATTTTTCCATTACCCTTTTATTAAATTAAATATAGAATGATTTAAATCTTATTTTTTACTATTAACGTTCTAAAACCTCTACCAGGAAATCCCACAACCACAAATGACAGTTGTATATTTAAATCCTGTAAACTGGGAAGTTGATAAGGACAGTGAATGCCAGGCATCAAAATGTTATTTTTATTTCATTGGTGACAATTTAACTGTCCATTTGAATAGATTAAATTAAAATTTTTCAAAATATTTAAGATAATAATAGCAATTTTATATTTTTTGACAGCATAATCCCTCACCATAAGATAAATTAATCACTTTTTATAAATAAATACAACTTTTATTCCTGGATGATAAGCTGATCAAGGAAAAGTAAAACCAAAAAAAAAAAAAATATGTATATATATATACACACACATACGTATATGGTTGACTTTATAAATAATATACAGTGTCTATTTATACATTATAGTGATGTTTATCAGATGGCAAAATGTTGTTCACATCATTAATAAAAATCCATGAGGACAGATGTAGCTTAGCAGTATATTGACTCTGGGATATATATATATACTGTGCCCATGCCCTTATTTGCTGTTTTCTATTGTGTTTATAATGACGAGAATCTTTAAAATCAATATTAATTTCAGGTGGAAGAGAAACGATGATGCAAATCAAATATTTTAACAAACACAATAAACTGAAATTAGGTTTTTTAACTATCTTCTTCAGTGAGAAGCTTAAAAATTAAAGTTCTTTTAGATCAGCTTTACAAATGGTCTAAAATTAGTTTAAAACTTTCAAGCATAAATAAAGTCAAAATAGAAGCAGATGGGTCTCCACTTCTTTAGAGAAAAACTGTCTGTTTCTCCTTATGATCACCAGAAAAGAAAGAAGAGAAATGGAATAGAACATTTGAAACCACACACATTGCTACACATTACCCTGTATTCATTAGATAGTCAAATATATTTATATTAGAACACTCATTCTTATTCAATATGTTCTATACCCTCATGCTTGAGGGCTTAATATTTTTATTTGATTGAAGTTGGGCATTTTACATTTACATTTGTTAGGGTAGAGAACAGCCTATATTTTCCTTCAGTCTAAAGCACATGATATTATCGTATAAAGCATATCTTATATTAGGATAAATTAAAAATCTTGATTTGATCTTATTATAACCTGTTCTATATAAATCTTCATATTGTAACAAATTAAGAAAAACTCAAATGCTCACTGCATTTAAACTTTTATTTTTACTTAAGTATGCTCCTTTTAAATAGTGTGAGCTCACTCATGTGGTATATAGAGAAACCAAAGGACGAGTAATTCGAATCAAACAAAAATAAACCTTTAAGTACGCAGACTCAATTAGTAGTTACCAGAAGGGAAGGAGGATGAAATATGAGTTAAAGAGGTCAATTATACGGTGAAGGATAGAATTAGACTTCTGGTGGTAAACGGAAGGTAGAATATAGACATACTCGTTTATGATGATGTACAGCTTATACTTACATAATGTTATGACTCAATGGTCCTTCAATAAAATGTAAAAAAAATAGAAACAGAAATTATGAAACACTGAATTTTAGTCCCCCAAATTCTAAACTCATTAATGTGGTAGAATCATCTAATTATCATCAAGATGGGTGAAAAACTTTTGTTAATGCAACCATGCTGGGAGAATGTGGTTTTAAGAAAAGTAAATAAATAAATGGGAGAGTAATCAAAAATAAAATATTGTTTTATTAATCCTTTGTCCTCAAATATAGCAAGTTCAGAATAAATATAGTCCATTAAGATCCTAAAAATAGAACTACCAGTAAAGACTTGCTTCTTCATTCTATCATACCTACTTCAGAGATTCATCATACAATCATCTTCTGGTGCCCAATATATCATCAGCATATTATTTCTCAACTCACATTTCTGCTATATCTTCTTTGTTCAGGCTGACAGTTTACATGATTTTTCTCAATTTCATTCTGGTGTACTATCTCATTGAGAAAATGCATATGTTCTCAAGACATTTAAAAAACACATTTATGTCAAATGATTGTACATTTCTTACTGAATTATAAAATAAAGTGTTCTTACAAGAGAAATTATTTTACTTCAAGCTTAAATATTTGCTTTGCATTTTCACTATTTCAGGTCTGAAGAGTTTGATCACTGCTAGTCGGCATTTGTCTTTCTCCATTACCAATAAAATATCTTTCTCAAAGGTTTCATTATCTCATCTAGATATGTAAGTACTCCTATCATACATCACCATTCTGTAGCAATCTGTATTTTATCACCTGTACACAAATACTTTATTTCTTCATTATCCATACATCTTTTTATTCTGTCCTTTAAATAACTCGCAAATGCCTTCTTTTCTGTTTTCCCCTATTAATATTACTGTGCTTAGGAACTCAACTAGTAATGTCATTTTTTGGTGTCGTGCAATAGCCTGATGACTAGTTTTAGGCCTCCAGTCTTGCCAAGTTTCCAGCTTAATATAGTTACTAATATGGATTTTTGAAACACACAAAACATGTTGATTTGATGCCATATTCAAAGTTTTCTATGAAGCCCCTAACAGTCATCCATAGGTCAGTAGAAATCCAAAATGTGATTAAAAGGAAAGAAAGAAAAGCTCCTCAGGCAGATAAGCTTAGGCAATTTTAGTGAATTTAGTAACTGGTCACATCACTTTAGGTTTATCAGAGTAATTTGATGTTGAAGTAATTTTTAATATCCAAGATGATGGAATAGCATGCAACTTTTCCTAAACCTCTTTGTACATACAATATATACAGAAGAAGTAGTTACATACATGTTTATTAACACAGTTAAATAAATGCTTACCTATGGTATAATTCCAAATTGTTATGTGTGTCAATATAAGAGTACATCTAATTCTTCCCATATCTATAACTTGCATATATCAACTTTTCTCTTCCTTGTGATTTTTGTAACAGTGAAACACTTATATACCTTCACTGGTAATCATACCTGCTATTATATTTGCCTGATAAGACTCTTCCTGAGAAAACTCCTACCCCACCTTCACGATCAGCACAAGTATCTCTTTAATCCAATATTTCCCCCCACATATTCGTTCTTCAGGATCATTTAAATCTCTAAATTACTATGTATGAGGGAGGCCTTGTCATCTTTTTTTCAACACTGAGATTGATTCTGTGAGTTTATAGAAAGCCATTTCTTAGATTCATCCAAAGATCATTCATATATGAATCAGTGTCATTTTTGCAATGTTCATTATAATGCATTATATTTATTTACTTAAATGTTGTGTCATTAAATCAAGACTAATATGATAGATGTTTGCAAAGTATCAGTACTCTAATCCAGAATAGGTACTCAGTAAGTATATATTATTATTTAAAAATGGTTTATAATTGGACTTTAGATTCCTGTAAAGATTGACATAATATGAAGGCAAAAAATTACATCTTCATTAATTACTATAATCATGAGCATAAGACTATCTAAATAAGTAAATTAGAAAGGAAACATCATTTTGAGAATTGTGTGCGTAGAAGATTTTTCTGCTTGTATTTGGAAAACTTTTCTAAAGAAAACAAACCTGGAAGGGCAAAATTAATAATCTTACTAGTTGAAATATTATAAATCATGTAAGATTTAGAAAGATAGATTACACAAAAACTCAATACATTTATTGTGGTAATAGTCTTTAGCATAATGAAATGAAAGTCACCATATGGAACAATACATATGATATAAATGACTTATTTTGCCAAAAGCACAATAGAAGTTTAGGGTAATATCTATTAAGATAATATACTTGGAAAAATAATTGTCAAAGCAATCAAGAAGAAATCAGCTCTGTAAACAATGTGTCTGAAGCTTACCTATCAATAATAGAAGTAACACTCTAGGAGATCTGGTTAAATATAGAGTCAAAGAAACCAATAGGTAACATTTAAGTAAAAATAAAATCTCAAACACAACAGATGATAATAAAACTAAGGTATTAATGCATAGATTATTTGATATAAAAATGGTTAGTCCCTGGAATCCTCATAATGTAACTCAAGTGTGGATAATGTTCATTGTCCATTCTAAATCGATTTCTTTCCTTAGAAAACTGATTTTGTTGAGGTAACCCTGTATCTACCTACAAAACACTAGGTTTCAAACTATTTTATAGAAACAAATTGTGATCAATGAGATGTGAGTAAGGTTTTGAGAGAGGCTTCTGAGAAGCTGTATACAGTTGCCCAGATTCTAAGATCCTTTTACATTCCACGTGATGGCTGGAGCTGAAGTGCCTCCAATGACAGTGAGCTGTCTTGAGATTGGCAGTCATTTGCATATTAAATGATGGTACAGAAATGAATAGCTTGTACTATAGCATCTTTTCCTCCTTTATTGACTTTAAAATCTTGTTTTTACTTTGTTTTGCTAAGTTCATTTTTCTCATGTCTGTAGCTAGTACAAATACAAATTAATAGAAAATGTTACTTCATTTAACAGGTGACATTTAGCTCTTCTTCCTCAGGAGCACATACCTAAATGTATATGCTGTAGACATATGAAGAAGAGGATAAGGAGATGAAAGTGATCACTCTCTGACTTTTCTGAAGGTCCTGTCTGTCTCCTGGTTGACTAACTTTCAAAACTGTCACACTTTTCAAGAAGAACCCCACCACCACCACATGTATGGGGCATGTACACACAGTTCCTCCAATACAAGTTAGTACAAGTTAGCCTGCAATAAAATAATTAAGTCCTTTTAAATTGTAGAATAAACTACTTATTACCACATCTGTATAAATTATTGGATTTGAGACATTATTTGGGGACCTGTAATCTGATCAAAGTGACCTAAGAATGCACTTAGGGAGGCATGATTGAGTTTAACTGTAACTAAGGAAACATATTAAAATAATTAGATTTAGCAATGTCCAAAGAGCTTGAAGAATATATGGAGAGAAAATAGAAAAAGAGATTAGTTGGACTAGAATGTACCTAATTTAAATAAACAAATTTGTATTCTTGGTGAGCTTCCTTAGCATGAATCCAATTCTGACAGTTAGGCTGTAATGAATTCACCAAAATAGTGCCACCCTATTGGGATGTGCTTGACTGGCCAGCTGGCATTCCTCAAGGGATTTCTCTTTGAGTCACTAGCATGCATTTCCTCAAACACACCTCCTCTACAGGAGGGTGACTTTTTCCAGTACTCTTCATTAAATAGCTATATTCAGATTATAGCCTAGTTATTCCAAAACCTGTAGAGGGAATATAATACAGAGAAAGGAGAGAAGTATTTTGGAATTCTTATTCCAGTCTTCTATAAATATCTCTCTTCTGATTGTTCCTTTTTTATAGCTGCATTACTCAATCACTTATAAAAATCAACCATTTTCCATTTCCCTAAGCAATGATCTTTCTTTTCACTCTTCAGTTTTCATTTTAGTAGATGATGTCCTTCAGCAGAAGAACCAACCTTTCTCCCTCCCTCTTTCTCTCCACTGTCTCCCTTCTTCCCTCCCTCACTTTGTCTTTCCATTTTTGCAGTAAAGTTGCAGTTTTCTTCATTTCATCTCTAATTCTCTGCTTAATCTACTCCAACTTTTGCATTCATCTATCGTTCCATGAAACTGTCACAATGCCCTTCATATTGACAAATCCAAAGGTCAATGTTCTTATTTATTCTTATTTGAGCTATCAGCAGAATTTCACAGTTGATTACATTTTCCTATAGATACATTTAGTCACTTGTTTTCCCGAACTCCATATTCTTAGGATATCACTTAGAATTCAGTAATTGTTCTTTCTTAGGATTGTCTGCTAATTTCTTCTGCTGACCTCTTTTCAACTCTTCACATTGATATTCCCAGAATAGAGTTATTTTGTTCTCTATCAATATGCATTCCATTAATAATCTCATAGCTCTAAATACCTCTAGTCGACCAAAGGCAAAACCAAGTTTTGCAACATCTTTGACCACTCTATGTCACTTGCCAAACTGCCTACTTGACATCTCCACCTGGAACTGTAAGATCCATCTCAGATATTATCTATAAAATGGAACTAGCAATCGTTCCCTCAAAGCATATGTCACTAAAATTTTCTCTTTCTCAGTTCATGAAAAATCAATTCTTTTATTTGCTCAAGAGAAACCAAAAATCCATCACTGATTCCATCCTTTCTCTCAGACCCCATAACAAATTTGTAAGGAAACTGTAATGTCTCTAATGTCAAAATATATTAGTCTACCCTAGCAGAAGTCAGTAAGCATGAGAGCTTTGACTGCTGTCTCAGATCCGCTCTACCCAGTACACTTTTCACAATGCACAAGTTCAGAATGAACTTTTAAAAACGTAAATTGATCCATGTTAAAACTCTCATGCTTCACTCAGAATAAAAATCCAGCATATTTTCTCCTTATTTGGCCCACTTTTATTTTTCTCATTATATCTTCACCTATTCTTTTCCTCACACTATTTGTTGTTGTATCTTGAATATCCCAGTCAACACTCCCTTTACAATATATTTACTTGTTATTCTGTTACCCTAAATATCTACATCTCTATATTCAAGTATTTGCTCAATTGCCAATTTTTAAGCAATTCTGCATATTGCACATAATCGGCAACTATCAACTCTTCATATCCTCCCAAATACCCCCACCCCCTTACAACTAAGCACTTAATATTTTACAGCAAAATATAAATTGACCCATTTAATACCTTTTTGCTGTTGTTCTTTGGGAGTCTTCTCCCATTGTCTTGTAATTTCTATCTATAGAAATAAACTTTGTTATTTTGTTTACTGCAGTAACCTAGTGCTAGAACTGATGATAATAAAAAGTAAATGCTTAGTATTAGCTAAATAAAGGAATAAATTATATTGTCTGTGTCTATGTTTACTTGTTATTTCTATGATTATAAATTATAAATATTGCCTATTATTTTTGTATTCTGTATAAGTCTAGTCTTTCCATGTGATATTTTTTATCAAGTAATATCTATGATTCATACTTATTTTTAGGTTCACTGCAAACATATATTGCTAGACAAAGAAGGCATTTAGTATTTTCCCTTTCTACACACACCTTGCCTTTTTGGAAAATTCTCTTTGTTCTAGGCAAGGCACAAAATATTCCAGAAATCTAGAGCAAGAGCCAAAGCATGTCTCTGAAAGGATGCAGGAGATGATCAGTAATAAGCAATGCCTCCCTCCTAAGGCAGGGAGATATACTCAGTGGCTAACAGTATGGACTTAGAAGTTAGAGTACCTAAAGTATTTTTTTTTATTTTTGTGACTCAGTACCTGTGTAAATGTACACAAGTTAAATATTCCTTTTTGTATAACTTCCTTATCTGTAAAATAGAAATTATTTATAAACATGTATAGAGATATTATATCATAAGATGTTATGAAAATTAATATTAATGTATATAAAGTTAATTTATCTTAGGGCAGAGTAGATATTCTATACATGTTAGCGTGTTAACTCTTCAGATGTGTCCGTGTTGGGAGCGAGTTACTTTCTGGCCGCTTCTGCGAAGTTTCCCAGGGCAGAAGTTCTCACAAGTCAGCAGAGCTACAGGTGGATAACAGCAGGAAGCCACTGGCTCCAGCCTTCAATGTTGCCATCCTGATTATAGCAGTAGAATTGCATGCCTGCATTCTTCTTTGTTTTATTGGCATTACCTCATTGTATCCCAGCCCTATAAAATAAATCACAGAACCAGGCTCATGGTCACTGTCTCAAAGAGGAGAGAGGTGTCCCACCTGGCCTCCACTTTTCTATATGTATGTTTTCTGTCTGTTTTTTCCTTAGGTTCCTGTAGCCTCCTCCCAGAGATCCTGTTGATGAGTCACATGGGTCCCGGTATGTTCCAATTTTTCATATCAATTTATCTGACATTTCCATTCCTGCTTCCTGCTTCTCACCTAAATAATCTGTGTGATCTTGAGAGACTCACTTAAGTGTTCTGGTCTCGGGTTCCTTATCCATGAAAGAAAGAAATTGAGCTAGATGACTACCCAAATCGCTAGTGACACTAGTCATATTTCGCTAAATGTTCCGGAATGAGGTATATTTTTCATGTCAAAATTAGTCCTTTACCACTGTACATCACAGCTTGGGGATGATTATTTATTTTACATTGATGTTAAGGGCTATATATCAGGGAAACGGTGAAATTTGGTTTATATACCGTTTAGGAGATAGAAAAATATCTGATGTACATTCTCACGCCTAGGCATTTATCTCTATGTTCCACATTTCTGGATGACGAGAATTCTCGAAAGGAAGTAAGAGGACAATTGCTGAGTAAGATGAAGATAATGGTCGTGTCATAAACAAGAATGATAATCAATATAATTAACAACAAGAATGGCATGAACAGTGACAATATGTATCAGGCACACAGCTGCATTCCTATTGAATGCAAGCCATGAGCGTAGGGGATTTTTGGAGGATCAAGAAAGGTCAAGAGAGACTAGATGAAGGAAGAAATAGGAGAAATAAATAACCGATTACTCTGAGAATAATTAGAATTTCAAAACTAAGTAAGCACCACTGGATTTTCCATGCTTTCAAAGTAACTTAGCTTAAATGTGCCCCAGAATTAAGTTGTAGTGGGTAGAGAAAGATGGGTGAAATAGATGTAAGGGTGTTGAAAAAACTTCACAGATAAAGTGGTAAAATAAAATCAGGAGAGCCAGAGCTCAAGGCATGATGACTAAGGGCTAGATGAAGTAAGTGCTAATCGGGGCAGGGCGGGAGACAGTGCAGGGGTCGGCTATATACTCCAACTATGAACTTTTGCCTATGCTGAAATATCCATCCCAAACCCTCCAATGTCTGTCCAAATTACTGTTGTCCGCTACATAATTTCAACAAAAATTCTTTTTATAGTCTTGTTTCTGTAGTTCTTTTTTTTACATTTTATAAGAAAGTCATATTGATTTATTTAGATTTACAATCATTAAATGTTAAATGCATATAAAATCGTTTCACTTTTCAATATTAAATTATTCTTCATTCTGGGGGTACACATTAATAGAAAACATTATTGCTTGTAGTTGTATTAAAGTTATTTATGAGTGATCTGGATTTTTTTGTTATTATTTTAAATTTCTTTACTTAACAATGCTAAATTTATTTCAGGACATTGAAATTGTTTCTGTCTATACGGCACCCAACAATCACCACCAAATTTCGAGTTCCTCACCACCACCTTTCCCACTCTTTCCTTCCTTTCTCCTTCCCTACCTCCTTACCCACCTACTGCCGATAATCACAGTCCTGTGTCCTGTTCTTTATGTTGGGATTTGCGTGTTCATTTTTTTTCACTATATTCCATTATGAGTGACACCATCGTATATTTCCTTTTCTCTTTCTGACTTTCTTCACTTAGCATGATCCCTTCCAGTTTCATCCAAACTATTGTAAATGGCACAACTTCAATTTTTTTAACAGCTACATAAAATTCCATTGAGCATACATACCACAGATTCTTTATCCAGTCATCTGATAAGCATGAAGGTTGTTTCCATGTCATGACTATTATGAACTGCTATGAACATAGGGGTGCAGATATTTTCCCTGATTATGAATTTTATTTCCTCTGGATATATGGCCAGGAGTGGGACTGCTGGATCAAATGAAAGATACATATTAGTTTGAGATTCCTCCATACTGTTTTCCAAAGAGGTTGCACTAATTTGTATTCCACCAACAGTCTATCAGAGCTCTTTTTTCTCCACACCTCCTTCAACACTTTCTATTTCCAGTATTTAACAATATAGACAATGTCACTGGTATGAGGCGTTATCTCATTGTTGTTTTTATTTACATTTCTCCGATGATGAGTGATGTAGAGCATTTTTTCAGGCATCTGTAGGCCATCTGTGTGTCTTCTTTGGACAAGTCTCTAATAAGTTCCATTGCCCATTTCTTTGAGTCAGTTATTTATTTTTGTATTGCTGAGGTGTATGAACTCTTTATATATTTTGGAGATTAAGTTTTTATCTGAAATTAACTGTGTGACTATTTTCTCCAATTCTGTGGGTGTCTTTTTGCTTCAGTAGTGCCTTCATTTATCATACAGGTTTTTCAGTTTTATGTGGTCCTAATTGTTTAGCTTTGCTTTGGTATCTTTTGCTGTAGGTTTTCCTTCTCCAAAGACATCTTTGAGGTTAAGGGCATAGAGTGTTTTCCCCAGTTTTCTAAGCATTTTATAATTTCGGGTCTGAAGTACAGGTCTCTGATCCATTTTGAATTAACTTTCATGTACTGTGATACTGAGTAGTTTATTTTTGTTGAAGATGTCTTCAGCTTTTCCAACACCATTTGTTGAATAGAATTTCCTTTGTCCATTATATACCCTTGGTACTTTTGTCATACATTAACTGTCCATGTTAAGTGTGGCTTTATGTCTAGGTTCCCAATTTGATTTCACTGATTGTGTCTGATTTTGTTTCAGTACCATACTGTTTTGATGATGATATCGCCATTGTATAGTTTGAAGTAGGGGAGTAAGATTCCACCTCCGTTCTTTTTTCTCTTCAGATAGCTTTGACTATTAGAAACCTTTTGTGATTCATACAAATGTCAGTATTTTTGCTCCATTTTTTCAGTTTTTGAAGATGAAATTGTATGCACTTTGAAGACTTAGCAGTTGCCTGCAGTGAGTATGCAATTAATGTTAAATTTAAAAAACCAAACAAAACTAAATAAGATCCAGAAAGGAGAAATTTTCTGGCTTACTTGTTGTTTAAAAATATGTTATTTGCAAGCCAGCATGTCTTAGCTGATTCAAGCTGCTATAACAAAATACCACAGACTGTGTAGCCTTATAACTTATAAAATGTATTTAGTGCATTACTGGAGGCTCTATGTCCAAGATCAGGGTGCCAGCAATGCCAGGTGGCCACAGACTTCTCACTTCCTTGTACAGTGGAGGGGGCAAGGGATCCCTCTTTTGTAAGGCACCAATCCTATTCATGATGGTTCTACCCTCATTCTATAAGAAACTTCCAAAGGCACCACCAAATATTCCATGACATGGGACATCAGAATTTCACTATATGAATTGGAGAGATGAGTACATAAACATTCTGATGATGTCACAGTCCATCACACCTTCTGCCATTTTGAGCCACCAAGATGGTGCTCTAACGTCCTAAAAGATGACTATGACATAAAAATACCCTCTAACAAGAGATAGTGGAGATATTTCTATGGTAGGATTTTTTTTTTTCATGATTCAGTATTAGAAAACCTATTTTGATTGCACTAGAAATAAATTTACTCTGCAACTTCAGTAATTTCTGTGCATTTGTTTTCTGATAATGTAACTCTAATGAGGCAGAGACTGCTTAGATCTGTTTCTTGTCTCTCATTTCTGCTCCTTTGAACTGTAAAATAGTAACAGCTTGACTACTTCTGAGACTCTCAACAACTGATGATCCTGCAATCTCTTTGCAATTTGACTTCCAGCTTCTGGCAACTCACACTAGCAAGCATATTCCCCACTGTTTCTAGGCTCAGAGAAACAAATACATATAGCATAGTGGTTAACACACGTTCTAGTGCCAGACTGCTGAGAATCAAATCCTTACTCTAACATTTATTAGTGTATGATTTTGGGCAGAAAACCAGAGTTTTCCACATGTAAAGAACTCCCATGTATAATGCACATCCATGTTTTTGGCTTAAACTTTCAGGAAAAATAATATCTTCCATTTTAATTTTTCAATTCAATTTTTATTGTTTATATTTAGGTACTTGTTTTTATATTATAAAGAAATTTTGGCATTTATTTTTTAACATATTATGGTACAATAAATTTAAGTAACAAATAATAACAAAACAGAAGAACAGATACAATGCACAAGAAATTTTAGGTACCTGTAAAAAATTGCAATATTTATGCTTCATAGAAAGCCCAGAACTCTTTATTAATATTAGAAATATCATCTTCTTCAGTTTCTATATTACCAGTGAGTGTCTTCTGAAGAGTCACTGTCCTTATCCTGGTAAATTTTATCATCCTCAGTTCCACCCGTTGCATTGTTGAGGCCTCAATTTTTAAAATGATTTCACAACCACTTCCTTCTTGACAGCATTCCATAATCTAATCACAAACCTGGGAAATGAATGCATTCTCGATTCTACCTGTAGATGTTAAATCATTATCAGCTCGCTGCATCCACGATGTCCACTGTTTCTTCATTAGGGCCTTAAAGGGCTTATTTACAGACAGGCCAACAGGTTACCATTGGCTGGTTAGCCCACCAGATATCACATCAAGTTGGGTTTTCAACTCCACTGTGATTGCTTTTGCAGTTTGTGTATCATGGTCTTAAGAGGGATCAAAATCAAGCACAGCTGTTGTTTTTTTTTAAGTAATCATACAGTCCTTCATGACCAGATTTTGTTAAGCTAGATCTTCATGCCTTATTCAGTCATCCATCCAGGGTATTATTTTTCATACAGGTATTATCATTATTGAGTTCTAGCTTTACATTTTTAACTCATAAGCATAAATGAAAGAATTAAACATAGTATAGCTACAAAATAGCACAACCCATGTTTAATGTACATCCTTATTTTTCCCTCACAAATTTGGGCAAAAAATGTGCATTATACAGCCACAATACAGTACTGTTCATGCCTCAGTTTCCTTATCTGTAAAATCAAAATACTAATAATACCTAATCCACATGATTTCTGTGAAGATTAAAGGAGTTGATATACACAAAGTGGTGAAATCAATCCAAAGCACTCAACTAGGTACATCATGATTTATCATTGTTTCAGTTAATTATTACTGCTAAAAATATTGCATATAAACCTGAGTTTACATCTGAAGTCTTATCATTTACTGTAGAAGTAAACTCTTTTATAAAACCACCAATATGCTAGAAATAAAGATACCGGCATCCGAAAGATGCATATAATACAATTTCTTTTCAATGTACCATTCTTTTAAATAGCAGTCTCTATATTTTTGATAATTCTTATGATTTTATAATATTTGGCTATAGATACAATTGAAACTTCACCCCCAATATACTGATTTTAATATGATACTGTATTTTCTATATAAATATTTAAATAGCTGTTTTCAATACTTGACATTAATAATATTCAAATGCAACTACTAATGTTTAAGAAATATTTAAAAGCAAGGAAGTATGTCAGTGGCTCTACTGATTTTGATGACATTAAGACAATTTTTGATCTGTTGGCCTGTGATGAAATAAAAAAGATCAAATAACTTTGACACATTCTGGGATATTTAACATCATTTCAGTAAATGAGTAAGGACAATGTAGTCACCCAGAGATTCATTATCTTTTTTTAGCCCTTATGCCTGTTATTCCAGAGGTTTTCAATCCAGAAAATGCCTGTTTAAGAATATAAACCATATTTCTTAAAGTCTTCTATTTATAAGCACTCTTAGGAGTTGGAATAATAAAACTAAAGCAGTGAAATTCATGGTCAGCTTATTGGCATAGTTTTGTTTTGTTTTCTCTTTGAACATTGAAGAGAAGTTTAATATCAGACTGTTAATATATTTAGCTCAAAATATATTATGAATCAAAGCTTTCTTTATACTGATCAGCAAAACCAAGAAGCCAGAAAAATGTTCCAATCTAATATATTAGGTTCAGTTCTCTAAGTTCAAATAGATACAGTTAACGTACTGAATCAATGTTAATTAACCCTGCCCCACCTCACATACTTTCTTTCTTTGTTTTTGTTTTTAAAGGCCTCAGAGCAAAGAGACCAATGAAGGGGGTAAGTTATGCTTTGATAACACTGCCTTCAGGTGGAAAGATGGTGGAAAATGTTCTGATTTTGACTGGTAGATATTTGGGTGATATTTTGAAATACCTGATCCGTTGTCACCAATCAGGACTTCTAGAGCACCCACTGGAAAAGACCCAAGACCCAAACCTAAGTCTCCAGCTCTCCCTGGTTTTAGAGAATTGACGGCCTGTGTCATCCAAAAGGAGCCATCAACACCTCTTCCACCAGAGGGCGAAATTCTCCTAGACTGGAGAAAAATCACCTTTAGAACCAGTGACATAGAAGGGGAATGATGATGGTGAACTTAATTTATTCAGTGTTAAAATTTACAGTGACATACACTTTAACCTATGCAACGTTAGTAAACAGGAAAATAAATTTTAAAAATAAGGGCGAGAAAGAAGCTACACTACATATATCCTCTCATTTTTGCTCATGATTTCAATAAATGAGTTCCATTCTTTAAACACACATAATTATGCTTATTTTCATTGGACATGAACAGGTGTGTAGGAGTTGAAACTCACTATCATAAGCTGAAATAGTCTAAAAGTCATTGTATAAAAGGATTTCCTTGTCCTTTCACATAGATCTTCTCCAGTTACAAAAAGCTGTAATATAGACAAAAGTGTGTGTATGTATATATATAAATTTCTTCTGTAAAATATTCTGTTTATCGAAATAACATAGGATTTCCAAGTCAATATCTTAGTAAGTAACAAGTTACTTCTAACTAGATTATTTCAATACTGTTGCGGTTGGCTTGAATGCTTTGCTGCTTCTCCAGTACTTACATATATATCAGAGTGATTATCTTGATAGTTATTATTTTACATTGTCTCTAAATTTTAATACAGGTGGAAATTACAAAACAGGCCTTATTACACTTCGTGTAATACTGGAAATCTTTCTTTTTAGTCTTTACCACACATAATAAGCTCTGTATTTGAGAGAATTTGTCTGAGATTCTCCAGAATGTCACACACACAGTCTAAAATATAGATCACCTGTTGTGTTGAATCAGTTAAATATGATAGCAATATCCAAATGATACATTATGTAGAGGAAAACAGTATTTTCTCTTAAAATGTTGTCAACTGTTATTAATTATTAAGTAATATTGAACTTAGCTTCTGTTTTCTTCAGAAATTATTTTAACTTACTCTCCACTCTGATGGTTCTGGTTTATTCAGAGACAATCACAACTGCATTTCCCTCTGTCAGAAGTCTCCACGCAAGTTTTCAGAAGTCAGTGTAAAGTTTGTGCCTCAGGCACCAAAAATCTTTCATCTTTCTTGACTATACTGAGCTATAGCTTTATCTCTCTTTTTCTCCTTAGGAATCTATTTTGTTCATCTGCCTGGATCATTTATAGTCAGAGCAAGAAAGTGACCACACATATATCCACCATCCATGAGGCTTGAAATATGAACTAAAGATAGAAAAATATACAGTGGTCACATGGTAAATATTGTCACTGTCTCATGCCTTTTCCTCAGAATGACATTGATGCCCCTTTCATATGCTGCTCATAAGCTCTTTCTAATGGGACCTATTTTCATTTTTTTGAAGAATGGTACAAATAGCATGCATTCTTTAATTTTTCCTGAGCCAATTGGGAATAAATTAAGGTCATGATGTCCTATCATTTCTAAATCCCTTAACGTTCAATTCCTGAAAACAAGGAGAGTCAATAACATAACCATAATATGACCTCAAAGATAAGAACTTAAAACAGTTAATATCATCTTCTATGGGTTGAATTGTGCTTCCCTAAAATTATATGAAATTTAATCCCGATACTTCAGAATATGACTATATTTAGAGATAAAGCCTTTTGAAGAGGTAATTAAGTTAAAATGAGACCCATAGGTATGCTTGTAATCCAATCTGACTGTGTTCTTAGAAGAAGATATAATTTGGACACACAAAGAGATAGCAGGGACACATGTCTGTAAGTATAACTATGTAAAGAGTCAGCAAGAGGTAACCATAAGCAAATTTAAGAGATCTTAGAAGAAACTAAACCTACTTACATCTTATTCTTGGACTACTAATATGCAAAACTGAAAAAAAAAAAAAAAAAAAGACTCTGTTGTTTAAATCACTCAACCTATAGTAACTGATATGAGAGTCCTAGAAAAGAATACACTGGCCCACAAGCATCATTGGTTTTCCAGTTGTTTAATAATAAGATTTATTATAAAATACAAACAAGGATGGCCACTTTGTATTTAGTTGCTGTGCCTCTTTATTAACCTTCAATCTAGAATCATTCTCATTCTTCCACTGACTTTCATGGATAGATTCTTGAACACATACTTCTGCAGAGCTATTTTTCAAAAATACTTTTAATTTGTCTTCTATTTCTTCATGATTTGATTCAGACAATGCATGCTCTACATTATTTCCTTGAATCCTATTTTGGACCTTGTCTAAAAGTGTTGGTGATGGTAAATTGAGTACTTGATTAGGGTCATGTCTGTTGTGATTTTTCCACTTAAAAGGTAGTCTTTGTTCCTTTTTCAGGTAATTAAGCTAGTTTTTGTTGCTTTTCACAAGGTTGATATTATGTACCTATCCTGGTTCTCATCTAAATTTCTCCTAGTATTTTTAGCCACTATACATCATTCTTGCCTAAATCAATTACTATGAAACTTAGCAAATGGCCAGTTTTTAATTGCTTTCATATATATTGCATGGCTTTTTATTATAAGAAAAGATTTATCTTTTCTCCATTTACTTATTCTTTTATTTACACCATTTATATATTTAATTTATTATATATTTAATTGAATCCTTACATTATCCCTAATTTCAACAGTGGGATCCTTTTCAAACTCATGTCCATCTGTTGATATTTCCTTAACACTCTTTGAGGATTTCTTCACAAGATGTTTCAGGTTTCTTATATAATTACTGTCCCATTCCTGGAATCAATTCTTTAAGAAATCATGATTCCTCTTAATACAGTGGAACTTACAAGACAAGATCTAGGAACTAAATGAGTTCGTCGCTATGATGTTGTCACTGCTTCCAGGCTGTTTCAGTGCACGCAAAGTGGACATCACACACACACACACACACACACACACACACACACACACACACATACACAGGAGTTCAGACAGTTAATACAATTCCAACACATTATCATGACAGGATTTATTTTTTTCCTTGATATATTTATACTTCCATTCTTTGACAGTGAGAAATCTTGAGCCTCAGTATTCTTATCTGTGTGAACAGGCTCATTTATATAAAAAATTTCATGTATATAACAAATCTATTTCTAATACTATTGCAGAGAAGACAGCGCTCACCCTTCTCAAACTCTGACACTTCATGTTTGGCCATTATCAGCACTCCCTGTTCAGACACCCTCTCTCTTGCTCAGGTCAGCATCCCTATTCCAACAGTGTAGAACAAAAGTGCTCTCACCCACAACTGAATTCTTCAGGAAAGAAGGAAGCAAACAAGTAAGTAAATGATATATATTTTTTTTAATTTAAGCATTTTTATCTAACTAAAAAATTAAAACCCACGTCTCTCCCAAATATAAATTAAAAAAATGTTTCTCAAGTTACAATAGCCCCTTTTCCTGTAGGACTTAAATTAGATATTGTTATTTATTTCAGGGTGTTACAATGAGATTACAAACAAGCATGCTGTTGAGTAAGCACTTTAGTTCTTTCTTTGTGTTTTCCCACTATCGAAAGTAGTTGTGTTTACCTTATTGAACAAAGAATCACCTGGGAGCATTTTAAAACTACTGATGCACTAGTCCTTCTCCAAAACAATTAAATCATAATCTCTGGTGTAAGGCCCAGCTATGAACATATTCTAAAACTCCCCCTGTGTTTCTACCTTCATTTAACCAGTGATTTAGTGAGATTATTTTTATCCTCTTGAAAGAAGTACTTACCATGAAGATAACATGTGACCCAAATTAAATGCAAGGCATACCTAGGAAGACTCCATGACCACCTGAGGTTCCCGGCCCAAGTAATTTCCTCTCGTGAAATGGTGGTAAACATGCTTACAGCCGATAGAATAATGTAGAGGGAAAAGACTTTTGCAGAGGTAATATGGGTTCCAATTCAGTTGATTTCCAACTATTCAAAAAGGAGAGCAGCTTGGGTAAGCCTGACTTAATTAGTTGCAAATCCTTAAAAGAAAAACTGGGCTATCCCAGAGAAGAAAAGGATTCTCCTTTTCTGGCTTCAAAAACATTAGATGCAGTGTTGTAAGAAGGCTAATTGAGCAGGTTATGTAGCAAGAAACAGGGAGTAAATACAATGAGGTGTGGGTGGTACCTGGCCAACAGCCAAGAAGAAAAATGTGCTCTCAGGCTTACAACCACAGAAAATTAATTTTTACAGTAGCTGAAGGAATCTTGCTAGATAATCTTTCCTCAGTGGATCTTCTATTTGAGAATGTAGCCTAACCAATACCAACTTTGCAGCTTCATGAGATTCTGAAGAGAAAACTCCAGTAAGTTGTTTCCAGATTTCTGCTCCATAGAAACATGAAATAGTAAAAATATTTAAGTTGCTATATGCATGGTAATTTGTTATGCATCAAAAGAAGACTAATATAGTTCCCAACCTTTTTGGCTGCCAGGCAATGTTTTCATTCATTAGAAGTTATCAATTTTATTTGGACCTGAAGATGGAAGAAGTGTAGAACAAGGTAAGTGACTAGTAAATATTTTTAACAATATAAAATCTAACAAAAATTAATGCTTGGTATGATGAGAATGTCTGTTTTATTTCAATCTCCCAAAAATTATTGACATTTTCAAGGAGCCCTTCTGATATAACTTGTCCTCTATCTCGGAAGTAGTTAGAAGTTTGACATGCTTTTCACAAAGGGTCACGTATCTCCCATACATTGAGTCACTGGTGGTTAAATGTTATTTAAAAAAAAAAAAAAAGCAGTGGAAGTAAACTATAGCACTAAGATTTTTGAAATTGTACTGTTTATCTTTAATGATAATATGTATTAAATTAAGCCTAACTTCACTCCAAGAATTCAGACTTAACTCTTAATACTGTTTCATACCTTTCAATCAGAAATTTATGAGAACTTTGTCTCAAACAATTTGATTATATATCTTCTAAAAACCATGACTGCAACTTGACCTGGGAAGGAAAGTTACCTAGAGGAAAGAAAGTGCCAAAGCAGGAAATTAGAAATGCCTTTCAAAACTATTTGACGCTACGTGTAAATACAATGATGTGGTTTTTGATATGTACTGACCACAACTGGATACGAGACTGATTTGTTCTGAGACATTTTCACTCCAGCAATCCTATGTAATCCTATACTTCAACCAAATCTGTTTCCTCACGTTGTGTGTATTCCTGAGCCTAGTTTCCAAAATTTTAATGGCCTACTTTTTTTCACACTCATCTTTAACTACTATTCTATAACATTTAATTCAAGTTATACCTTCTGTGAACGACTAGCTCTCTTGGACTTTAAAATATCTTCTTGGTAAATGAATGGAAGAAACTGTGAGCAATGCAGTTCAGGACAGCATTATGACATTTTTATAGCAGAGTACTAAAGAATTTTCTTAAACTCCTCATTAAGAAATATCCAAGTAGATATTAATAGTCTATGATAAGTGCTTTGGATAAAATAATTTGGAGAAATACAGAGTTAAAGAAAACTGAACAAAATTTGTTTAGTTTAGGGTTTCTTAAAACTTTTTGTAAATCTCTAATAAATAGGATCACATAGTCTGCAGGAATGCTTTAACTTATTCAATTATTGAACAATTTTTAATCTAGGAAAATAACTGGGTAAATATAATACCAGTGGTTCTTAAAATGTGCCTCCTTTACCAGCCAATGAAGCATCAATATCTCAGGGAATCTGCTAGAAATGCAAATTCAGTGTATCTTGGTGGAACAGGGATTGGGCACAATCCACACATACCCCAAGGTACCAGGTTCCTGTCCTGGGGCCAGGAAGAACACTGAAGATGTACAGCTAAATAAAATAGTGTTTCTTCCTCCTTTCTTCCTACCTGCCTCCTTGCCTATATTTCCGCCTGCACCTTTCCTTTAAAAAGAAAGAAATGCAAATTCTTAGACTTAATGAATCAGGTATTCTGGTGCTACGGCCTATGTAGCCTGTGTTTTTTAACTAGCCCACATGGCAGTTGATTATGATTATTGATGAAGTTTGATATTTTATTTCAAGTGACTTGAGTATCCAAACCCAGGCTTCCTTTCAAATCAGATTTACTCTAAGGGTTATTTTTTTTTTTTAAATAAAAGGATTAAAACTGGAAACTATGCAACCACTGACATCAGGAACACAATGTCTCCTTGTGGCTCTTTTTAACCGCTTAGTGAGAGTAATTGAAGAGTCATGAACAACGTTTAACAACCTTGAAAGACTGTACTGAAGACACTGACTCTAAAATCAAAGGTGTTTAATTGACAGGAAAAATAGATTTTTCCTCTCTCCAGTCTGTCAGTCGGATAATTTACAGCTGAAGAGATTTCTCTTCAAATGAACATCCAAGAAGTAAATGTGTTAAACGTTAACATCTGTTCTGAAATATTCGCCAGCTTTGCCATGCACAGATGAGGTGAAACTTTCTTAAATGCCTATTTAAGCCACTTAACGTTGCATGTGTTAGTAATGAATGTATCTGACTTCTAAGAACGAGAAAACGTAGCAGTATATCACAGCTTTACAATTAGTAAGCAAATTAATAATACCAAAAGGGAGTAAAACTGGAGGGAGGAAGTTTAGTTTATACCTGTATTGCATGGGAAGAAATAATGACAAAGTTTAGACTGACTAATTGCAGTTACTTAGATGTCTCAAAGGTCAAAGTGGTTATTTGCTGTCACTGAAATATTAAGGTCCAGAATATAGGTGAGATCATCTATCGGACCTAGGAGTAAGAGATTTAGGCCTGGGTGTAATAATCCAAGACCAGTTCTCTTGTTAACTAGATTACTTGGTTAACCATTGACTCTGGTGAACTTGCTGTTTCATATATATTTAAATCTTAATTTTAGTGTGGGAGAAAGCCTGGTACAAGATCTATCAGTCTTACATTTCTAGTCATTTTTTACCAATATTGCCCCTACGCCTATAATTCAGCAATACAACAGATAAAGCAGTGAACATATGGAGTCTTGTGGCATGTAAGTAAAAAACAAGCTTCCTTAGATTTTTTTTCAATAGACTTTTAAAAAAATCTTTTAAATTAATATTTAATATTGAAAGCCTAAATACAGAAAACTAAATTCTGTAAAAACTTACAGTTTAGGGCAAGTCCCGGTAAAATATTGGTTAGAGTCACTCCTTCTGGCTGAGCAAAGTCCACAGGTACTAGGGACTATGGTTAGCTCTCTGGTTTTCACTTAAGATGTGAATTTTTGGAACTTCCTTTATGTAATAATTATATATATAAAACATATGACAAAAACAAAAACATATGAAAAATTTATATAACATTTTTTCCTTCACTACTGAAATATTTTGCCCTCTGCTGTCTCATGGAGGAATTTGTCTTAATTCTCACTTCAGAGCTGTATGACTAGGGATTAAGTGGAATGAAGATGGGGGTGTTAGTTTAAGTTTTAAGACTTTAAAATATAATAGGCTGGAAGAAAAATGTGTACACATCTAGAAGTTATCATCATGAAGACTTCTGGGGGAAAAAAAAAAGCTTCAACTGAGAGAAGCAGAAATAGGCCATTTTAGAAAAGATGACATTCCTCAAGGCAGTGGACTCAGGGTTTTCCTCTGCATGCTAGAGACAAAAACCATTAGCAAGCAACACCCCATACTGGAGCTTATTGTGGGAAATTAGTAGAAATCTCTACATTACAATTTCCAAACTAAACAGATTGAAAGGGCAAGTTTGTGGGTAGCAGATTTTAACTGGCATCTGTGGTAGATATTCATATTATTTGCCAAATATATCTGCTTCTCTTCCTGGGTACATGATAGGATTTTATTTTCTGCTTTTTGGGATTTAGGTGTGTACTTAAGACTTCCTTTGGCAAGGAAGTATGAAAGGAAATAGCACGTCACTTTCTGATAGAAGTTTTAAGAGAGTGGGTGACTCATGATATTTTTTTATTTCCATCTGCCATGGTGCCTGGAAAGATTCCTTTATCTTGTGTCCTAGAGTGTTCACAATGCAGATCAGAACCCTCCAGCTGACCTGAAATTAAAATGTAAATGAGAAAAAAAAGTTTCTGCAATTTGCTGTTACCATGTATAATCTAAGCAATATCCTTAAGTTGGACTGATATACATTTGATGATCATATCTTGTCCTTGTTCTGGATAGTAGAAGAATCCAAGTAAATAAGTACACTCTGATGGATTAAGGACTTGACATTTCCCTTAGATTTTTGTTAATCTATAGGGCCCTATGGGGGACATGGGACTCCAATGATATATGAATTTGAAACTCTTGCATTAGGACAGACTGTAATAAAGTTAAAGTATTAAACATATCATCTCTATACACTATGATTGCTACCTGTTATGTATGGTTTGGATCTATAAATCTCTGCAGTCCAATGTACTAGGCTTCTTCAGACATTTAATCCTGATTTCTTAGATCCACATGTTCCATATTCTTCTCCCTGAAAAGGCTATTAGCATTGATTTTATAAGTAAATATAATAGTAATAATAACATCACTAATTTTTGAATACCTAAAAATATACCAAGCAATATGTTAAGTAGGTTACATGGATTATCACATTTACTTCAATAAATCTATCATGGGGTTATTATGTTCATTTATCATTTTAGAAACTTGGAAATTAGAAAGGTTAAAATCTAGCCCCAAGTCACACAGCTGCTAGGTGACAGAGCCAGAATGACAGCACAGGTCTGCTTAATGCCAATGTCATTGCTCTGTAGAGCCCTCATTAATCACCTCTCACCTGGTTTATTGGAACAATTGTCTAACTTCTGTCTCTGATTTTCTTCTTTAACCCTTTCCCATTCCCAGTAGAGTTATGAATAAATAACACAAATATGACCTTGGAAGTTCTTTTATTAAAATAGTGTGATTCCCAATTGCTTCTTATATAAAATCTAACCTCCTCATTGTGTCACCCATACAAGGCCCTCAAGGACAAGATACCAGTCTATTTCAACATAATCTCTCACCACTCCTATCTTTCTCTTCTAATCTTTTCTAATCTAGATTGCTTTTGCTCTATTATTGCTACTGATAGTCACCTTGTTACATGAAATCTCTTATACTTGCAGAGCTCTCCGGGGGAATGTCCAGGCATCCCTTCATCTAAATCTAACTATCATTTAGTAAGACAATATGGATATATCATGCACCATCAAGACTTGTGAATTTTCCAATGTGGATTAAACATCCTATTAGTCCATGGCAGTGCTTTATCACTGTATAGATAAAGTACTTTAAGTACATAAGCCCTGGAATAACAAAATCAGGGGTTTGAATATCAAGTCTGCCATTCTCTATGTAAATATGCTTTGACAAGTTATTTAACTTTTCAAAACATCAGTTTTATACTTTATAGAAATAATTTCAGCATAGAATGCCCTTGGATAGATTTTAATATAATGATTTGTTTTGGAATTAGTTAAATTATTAATACAACAGCTGGCAATAGTCATAGTACAATACAATGTTTGTTGATATTATTTGACTTCACATTATGGAAATATTATAAAATATCATCTTTGAAATATTTAATGTCAAGACAGATTTTCCCTCCTCTCTCGACCCAATGGCTAATATAATAGACCTTGGGTAAATACTTGATAATAGGATAAAAGAATAAACTGAAAATTTAGGAGAACATTGTTTAAAATTATTAAACTCAGAGTGATTAGCCTGCATTCAAGACTACTCAGAATGCTAAAAAACAGTATAACATATACAATTCTGAATTTTGGACAATTTTATTCCATTCTGCCTTTGAGATCGTATAAAGTAATGAAGAAAAATGAGGAACGACAATATGATGAAGAGACTCCATATGAATTTTCCCAAAATGCCCACTGAAGTAAGATATGTGTTCTCAGATTAAGGGGGGAAAATTAGAAGCTTATGGACTGACAAAATTTGGAACATTTTTAAGAGCAATGAGCCAAGGATTCAATGAGGGAGAAATATGAGACATGCTGAGATGTGGTCAGGGCCAGGTTGAGTTGGGTGGCATAAACATTAAGGAGGCCAGATCTTCTTGGCTATGTTTTTTTCCTCTAGCACAGATGCATCTGTAAAGAACATGGCCCTCATGATGGATCCCATGGCAGAGATTATCAAGGGCAACTCAAAGTAAGAGCAAAAATTATAAAGGCAGAGTAGAGTTTTACTGTAATCCAATGCCAAAGCTGTGAACCAATTAGGTCAAAAGAGTTAGCACATATTAATTTTTCTATCAGTGTTTATTGAAAAACTTTTAAAAATAAATTTAACTGAACATTGTATTTTAACAATTTTTAAGTTTTGTGTATGTGTATATATTGAGATATATATAGTAAGACCAACACTAAAAATGCATAACAGATATGCATTTTCTGGAGCATATATATATATATATGTGTGTGTGTGTATATATATATATATATATATATGTATATTCATGGATAAAGCCTAAAATAAGTAACAGTGTTGCTGTCAAAGTATAACACTCCTATGGAAAAAATATCTTGTGTTTGACTTTAAGAATTCCTAAATTCCACTTTCCAAAGTTTACTTTGAACAAGATGAATATAAATAAGTAAATGACAAAAAGTGTCAAACTGCCTGCTTTTGCATGACTATGTTTAGAGAATATTAAATTTAGAAGGTAGAGATGCACTCTGGTGAGTCAGTCACTAAGCCAGCAACCAGAACATAGACCATATAAAGGCCAAGGCCCCAGGACCCAGGTTCAAGTCCTAGGGCCTGAGAAAACAGCTAAAACAAAAGCATTCTTGTCTCCTCTTCCTGCCTGCCTTCCTTCAACTTAAAAAAAAGTTAGACTGTAGAGAATGGTTCATGATGAAATGAAGCATCATTTAAATTTTTCTTTATAATCACAATAACCACAATGGAGTTTATGAATTCAAATCATTTTAGAGAATGAACTTAAACAATCTACCTTGATGTAATTAAAACTGGCAACCTCTAGAATAAATGAATGCAGACATACTTTTTTCAGACCACTTCTACTTGTATATACCTTTATTAGCATAATGGGAAAGGGAGATAAAATTAAGAAAGGGAGATGATAAGAGACAGAACCTTGAAATGCAGGCATTTATAATTAAGGATTGAAGGGAAAATGAGTTGTTTCTTTTGGACTTTTTTTTTTTTTTTTTTTTACTCATTTGCCCTCAGAATATTTACTTTTTAATTTAAAATGATTTTATTGAAGAAACATTGGATTTATAACTTTATACAAGTTAAATGTGTGCATCATATTAAATCCACCGTTTTGTTCTTCCTTCACTATACAACCCAACCCCTCTGTGCCCAATTTGCCTACCTTCTCCCCCTTGTCTTCCTTCAACCACTAATTTGCTTTTATTGACTAAAGTCTACTTGTCTTAGATTTAGTTTGTTTGCTTGGTTTCTCTGCGTACCACGTATAAGTGATTCTATGAATGTCTTTCTCCGTCTGGTTTTTCCCACTAAGCATAATTCCTTTGAGGTCTATTTTTGGTGCTGCAAATGGCAGGAATTTTGTCTTTTGATAAATGAGTGTAATAGTCCACTGTGTGCATCTACCACATCTTCTTTATCTACTCACCTGTTGATGGGCACTTAGGTTATTTCCAGTTCTTGGACTACTTGTTTTGTCTCATTAAAACACATTAGTGCCTCCAGTAATTACCTTTAGTGGTGCCACAGGATAAAATAACAAAAAGAATTTTTAGGAAACAATAATGTGAATTTGAGTTGATTGCCAAATTTTAGGAATTAAATACTTAACATCACCTAACTATTCCTTTAAGAAAAAGAAAACTTAATTCTCATGGCTCCAGAAAATGTGGAAGTATTAAAATACTACAGAATTTACTTGTTTCAAAAGCAAAACCATAAATATATTTCAAAAACAGAGCCATAAATGTATTTTTTCTGTGAGAAAAAAAAAAATTCCTAGAGTGGAGCTGTTAACCCTCAGCCTAACTCTGTTTCAGCTGTCTCTCCAGTGTACCAGGAAGCAAGTACAGCTTTCTAGGTAATAGTATACTTTCCCAGAGAAGAAAAACAGTGACTAACACTGGAGGTTTTAGTAAATTTTTACCATAAATCAACTAGCCAAACAGAGGAGCCATATGTAAAGAATCAAATGCCCCACCTAAGTTATTTGTGTCAAGCAAGGGTGGGGTGGATCAAGATTTTATATTCGGTCTAGAAATCAATACCATATAGATCTCCAAATCTCTTCTGTTCCCATGTCCTTAAATCTTCCCCACATGCTGTCCCCAGTTACTATATTTTCACCACCCTGGTGGGATACTACTCTCTACCACTAACATACAACAACGTGATTGTTGTGCTTTGAACTCTGTGGTGCCTGTGGACCCTGGCAGTTTTTAATGCAGGTTTTCCTTTTCCCAGGAAATGGATTAGTTTGGGCTCTGGCATAAAAACTATTTTACTACAGGCAAAGGAGAAATTGCAATGCAAGCGTCCATAAGAGACACTTGTCTAGTCTGATGTCTCAGGGATACTCTTAGGAAGACTTATTTATTTATTTATTTATTTATTTTTGCAGCTGAGATATGTGAATGCTGGAACTAAGGTAGAGAATTGGGACAAAAAGCCAGCAAGAATAAGGGACAATGTGGAACATTAAATAGTGATTTGCCTTTATGGTCTTACTTAAGTATGACATTTCTTACATTAAGATATATAGGGGATAGTATTATAATTTTTATTTGTTGGATATTAATATCTCTTAATAGAAAAAAAATATATCAAGTGGGTAAGGGAGTTAAGTAAGATCACGTATAGGCATGTTCCTTTAGTATTTAGGTCCCAAATGAGATTAGAAAGTCTGAGTATTTAATCATAGCAATCTTGAACTGAATTTTTCCTTAGTCTTCTTAACAGTGTAGAGATGTGGGAAAATTAGCAAAATTGGCCCAAAAGAGAGCTGGTGAAGAAAGAAGTCTTGAGAGAGAGGACTGTTGGCAAGAAAAAGATAACACTGATGAGTAGCTCGATCTACCTAAATGGGATAAGAAGCAAATAGAAGTTTTGTGATAAGCTGAAAAAAAATATAGATATCAAAGATACTTTAATGTTGTGAGAATACAGCCATAAAAGAAACAGAAGAGTGAGCAACTTGAAGAAATATGACTCAAAAATAAAAATGTTGGAAAACCCTTTTTCAGAATGAGAGATGTGAGCGTAATTGCGAAAAGGGTAAGAGTCTTAGAACATGAAGGTAAAGAAATGAGAAGTCAAAAAGATCTAAGTTTCTCCCATGTGGAGCCCTGGGGCAAAACTTAAGTCATAGGGCAAAACTACCAACCAGGGTCAGAGGGTGGTTAAAGGAATGTTGTATTGACAAGTGGTAAGTAGATGGCAGAGGTGAGAAAAGGATAAAAGTTAAGGATGATAAAACCATATAAGAGCTTCAAATCAGAGTGGGCCTATTTACACGAGCTCAGAGTCATAATAGTTTAGAAACAGTGGCAATGAAGCAGGAAGCTGTAAAAAGAGCCTCCACATCCTTCAGTACATGAGCCTTGGGAAACGAAGAAAACTTCCCTAGAAGCTGAAGACGAAATCCTCTTAGGAAAGACTCAGATATTATCAAATGTCAGAAAAGGCACAATTAATTCTGTAACATGGTACAGGAGTAAAGGAACATGCTTTTGGGCTTTCTGAGTGGACTTCAAAAGTCCGGGCGGGGTTGGAGGGCGGGTCTGCATGGAAGAACACAAACATATGGGGATGACATTATTGAAGAGAATGCATTATTTTCTATGACGGAGTTTATCAGATTTGTTACTTTTAGTGAAACAAGACTTCCAGCAGATGTCCAGTCATTTGAAGTCCCACATTGCTGTTATATCTTGCTTTTGTGACAGTTTCATGTTCTGTATTAGAGAAGCAGCTGCTGGGCTGAGTGAACTGTCATCTACTTGCACAGCAACATCAATTATGGTTTCTTTTCCTTGCCATCCCCAAATGTTTTCTACTGTGAATCATGGATTTCCATTCAGTTACATACCTCCTTGACATTCAGGGGTACTTCTCCATCACTTCTTTTTTTTATTAGGAGAACTAGGGTTCCTTCCTTAAAGAGCTCCCATGATGCATACAAAGTGGTATGATCAGACTATGCTAAAGTATTCTTTTTGTATTATATATTACATGTTCTCAGGACTTTTAGACTCACATCTAAGGCCTAAAGCTTATTTTGTGAATAGATTTACTTAATATAAGTATTAGATCTTGTATCATTATTTCTTTTATTTCTTTCCTTTTTTTCTCCTATAATATTCCATCCATTAAAACTTTATTGCTTCCAGATTGTTGAGGAGAATTTTGTATGCATTACCTTCATTCCTGACATTTATTTCCCTAGTTCTCAAGAAATGACCTATTTGATGCTTCCAACAGTACTTAACTATCATTAAATATATCTTTATTTGAAATCCCCTTAGCATATTTTGGGGAAGAGTTCATATCTAAGAGCCAATAACCTTTGAGCATGAGAATATCAGCAGTCACCAAGTGTGCTAAGTCTCAGACACCCATCAAATATTCCTGCTCTCACATAGCTTCACGTCTGAGACAGCCCTCTGCACATGACTAAGTCAAACTATAAAAGACTAGATTCAAGATGGGCCAATCAAATTCACTCCCCCAACTGGAAATTTTCATCATAGACAGACAGGTATGCACTGGACTCAGGAGAGAAGAAGCAATTTGATGAAAATGATGTTTTGACTATAATATCTAGGAGTCCTCATACCTGGTGATATTCTAGTACTTACACTAGTAAAGGTTTTATTACTCTGATCTTTTTCTGAGTAACATGTAACACACACACACATAATATTAAATCTTTGTACTTAAGTAGGTCAAGGTTCATTGCTTTCAATTGCATGTACCTAAGATAATCTCAACAGATACAATAAATTTGTTAGTGCTACATAAAGAACTGTTCTGTGCCCAATGAAAGCATATTTAAAATTATTCAGACATTTGAAAAAAAATATGTGCCATGAAGAAAAATTGAACCTGGTCCAAAAATTATAGATAAGTGAAAAGTCCATCTCTTCTGGAAAAACAAAAGTATATATACAAATCGTTCTAAAGTTTGGTTACAACAAAGTTGTATTTCAGATATGTGTATGAGTTTTGATTGTAAAAAATTGTGATTCAATTCATAAATGTGATATAGAAAGGGATTTTATGGCTAGTTATATATTTACCATTTATGAACAAAAATATATGCTACATTTCTGTGACAATTCTTTTTTGTGCAATTTACTAGGGAAAAGAAATGAAGAGCTATAAGATTAATCCATCTCTTATATGTACTCCATTTCACTCTATAAAATGAAATGAATGTGGTTGAAGAAGGCAATTATAAGATTTACTTTTCTCTCTAAGAAGCTCAAGGTACTTATCTGTCATTATTCAATTGATTTTGTAGAATCCCCTTGAGAGTTGTGAGACACAGCCATTTCATAACCAGAGATATTAATGCAGGAACACCACATGCTGTGTTAACTATAAGAACAGTATTAGAAATCACAACTTCTGAGTTTATGAAATGTTGTTACTTGGTTAAATTATGCTGGGTCTGTCACAGTGCTTATTTGGTTTCCTCCTTTTAACTTACTTCCTATACAGCAATGAAAAGATGGCAAAACATTTGGGTTAAACGTTTTATGAATCTCTGGTTTAAAGTGAAAAAAGTCATGGAGTGTCAATTAACTTCATTCATGGATCAACCATCTTAAAAGTTCTGTAGGAAAACCTGTGGATCATTGTTAAAATGTCACATGCATAATTATTGGGCAAAATAATTTTAGAAGTTACAGTCACTTTTCTTAGTCCTCATTGTCTTAGTCTGATATTCTATATATAACTATTATGTCTTTAAACATTATCTGCCATTGATTTTCTTTATTTACTGTCCAGTTTATCAAACTATTTTATTCCCTATAAAGTAAACATTATTCTGTCCTCTCCCATATTCTTTATTTACATAGTATTTGTTAAAATCATGCCAATTCTCTTGACATAATGTCATCTCCTTCCACTGACTTTACTCAAATCCTCTTTATTTTGCTTTTTCCATAGTGTTTCCCTAACAACTTCAAATTGAACTACCCTCTTCACATTTAAATTGCAGGAATATTTTCTGTCTCCTTAGGAATGTTAGTAATCTTTATGCCATGACATAACTCTTTCCTAGAAAATTTATTTAACTCTTGCTTGGTTATTTTCTGTACTCATATCACATCTTCCCAAAGAGATTAAAATCTTCCAAGGAAAACAACAAAAACTTGCCTTATTCAAGTTCAGATATCATCTAATACAGTATTTTGTGCTTATAGGGTTTTTAGTAAGTGAATAGCATAGAGTGTTAATTAATTTACCAGCATGCTTATATAAATTTGCAGGTATTCTGATACTTTGGAAAGTAGAGGAAATTTTAAGTGCATAATTTATGCCTATTATTAATATAATAAGGGAAAACTAAATACTAACATGAAATGAAGAATGGTTCATGAAAGAAAATTTAGCATATAATTTTCTTGCACTGAACAATATGCATTTTCTTAGAAGTAGTCTAATTTATATACAAGCTGCTAAATAGAGCAATCACTAGAAACCCTTTTAAGTTAATATTAATCTTCGTTTTCTCATCATCTAAATTAAGCTACCATTTTGTTGAATGGGCATTTTATTCTGTTGTCTATTCAGGTATCATCCGTATAAATAGCCAATAACTATTCCCAAACTCTTAAAATCTTATTGTCTACTTTCTGTTGTGACTATACCCTTCATAATTGTTATAGCAGGTTGCTTGCCACCCTGTCATGTAGCTGAATCTTCGTATGCAAATACTTACTCAGGAGTGTCCTAAAGACTCTCATTGCTCAGAGCTCCTTCTACATCTTACTCTGTCTCTTTATTCAAAATTCTACACATTCAATGAAACAGATATTTTCTGAGTTCTTAGTAGCAGCAAGATCCTAGATGAGCTGTTGCCAATGAATCTACACTGTGTCAAATATTTAAGAGGTCATGAGACTTAATTATTTGATCAAGCTATTCTACTCTAGGATTTTATCCTAAATAAAAATTGAGACTTAAGCACTAATGTTCATGTACAGAGATATTCATAATAGCATTATCTGAATGCCAAAGTACTTCAAATCAAAACAAGGAAAGTAAATTTGAATTGTCATCACTATAAAATAACAGATAAACATTAAATAATGTTAGAAAAGGATATTTTGTGACACGCAAAATTTGGACACCGCACACACATTACTAGATGGCATGATTTACTAAATCAGTTTTCGAGCACATTTATGATCATATATTGCACATAATTCAAGGCACTGGTTATAAGGACATAAACAAATAAGTCCTTGACTGTGTGAAGCTTATTTCTACTGGAGAAAGTAAATTAGCAGATAAGCAAAGAACTATATTATAAATTGACAATGATGAACAGAATAAGGGGAGCCTGATTCAGATACAATATTTAAGGGTGGTCAGTTAGGTTAAAGCCAGTCAAGTGAATACCTAGAAATGAATATTTCACACAAAGCAAATATTAAAGCCTTAATGTTAGAACATGCTTGGCATTGAAGGTACTTGAAATTCAAAATGAACAAATGTAAACGAATAATTATTCAATCTTTCAGTTGTGAGCTTCAGAATTTCATAAGTTTTGTTGATCAATCTATAGAACCATCAACTATGCATTTTAGCTAGCCTAGGTTTATTATAGTTGAGTGCTTATACTTTGCCAGGTACTTTATTACCAACTTACTTGAAATTACTATCAAATAAGGTAAGAATTTTAAGTTATCAGATCTAAAATTTTGGTATTCTGTCTCCTTTTACTGTGTGAAGAGGCTATTTTTTTTTTACTGTTACTATATAAGTCTAGGAATCAAATGTTTTATAACCAAAACTCATTCTACCATATTCTTCTGCCTTTCGTGACTAATGAAGATTTGAGCTCTTGCATGCTTCTATAAAACAAAAACATAAGAGGTATCCTGGATGTGGGCTTCAAAGAAAAAAAATAGAATTTTGTATGTGAGCTTTTCCTACAAACACAAAATAAAAATGAATTAAACTTAATCCCTACTAAACTTAAAAAAGAAATACAATGTCAAATATTTGTTTGATGTAAATATCTGTTATTCATTTCCTTAACAATTTCAACAATAATTGGTGACTATTCACATTAGTCTTGAATTACTTATTTGGAAAATTAAGCTTTTTCTAGGTTTAGGGAAAAAACAATTCTCAGTTTTAAAGTTTAAGACAATAGTTCAGAGGTTTTCCTTTAACACTGAAATTTACCTACTTCCTATTGTCCTATATTCCAATCACTGATCACTGTACCTAGAAATTTACAAAGTTTATGCCTGATAATCTTAGGAAACTGAAATCCACTTCTTTACTGGTAGACAATTACCTTCCCCACACCACTGCCCCACCCAGCATTTCTAAATTTTTCTTTCAAAATCCTTATTACTGATAAGAAAGTTAAGAAATCTGACAGGTTCCCTAATTTATTTATTTATTTGTTTTTTTAAGAAAGGTATAGGCATAATGTATGCCAGTTGACAGGAAGAGTGAGTAGAAAGAATTATTCATTTATTTTCTTTAGTTGTCCATCTTGGTTGTTCCCCACTGTGCCAGGTTGTGAACTGGATTCCTTGGGATATGTATGAATTGCTCTCGACTGGAGGTCTCTTATCTGCCAGACCACCAGAACATGCCAACGTTCCCCTGACTCTAACCTGGTGCTCTCAGTCAGGCAAACCTTACTCTGAAAACAAATCATGTCTATCATTCACCCATATCCTGCCTAACTGCCACCTCTTCCTTGAGTTAGTAATCTGTTTTGCACTGATGATTTCTTTAAATAAGATTTGACATTATTACTTTTTTAATTAAGAACAATTACCTTGATGTTATTTTAGATGTGAGTGAAATACCAGTTCTTGCCATCACTACATTTGTTGCTTATTTGTATAAACCATTAATTACCAATTGTAAAACACATGTAACCATACTTCACACCACATAAAGTTACGTAAAAGAAAATGTTTTAAAAATTGCCAAGTGGGTAAGAAAGGATCTGGGACGTAATTATCACTCAGTAATTATTATAAACTACTTTCAGATAGTTTTATTCTTATTATTTATAAAGATGCTAGGTCTCCAGTTTCCCAGAAAATAATTAAAAGCATATTTGAGCAAACTGAAGCATGATTTATAAAAATTAAGTTAGAGAATGTTTATACATGGAATATTTCTGTTGAAAATACAGAAATTTTTTCCTCTAATTGCTTTGGCATAATGAAATACGACACAACATTTTGATAAAGGTCTGTTGACACATTGGTTATCAGAAGGTCTCTGTTTAATGAAGAGTTAAGATTTGAAATACATTTCACGTTTTTTTTTTAACTAATGTATAGCCCTATAAGCCACTGTCTCTTTTTCATCTCTAGGATGAGATAACATATAAACATATCTATAGTGTTTGTGATGATGACTTAAAATAATATATTTTTTAAAAATTCATCTACTAGGCATTATACACATTTTTACAGAGTGGAAGTAGTTAATGATGAAAACAATGTTACTTACACAATTATAAAATTAAAGGAAAGCAGAAAAGCAGAGTCTGAAATGTCTAGCATGCAAAATGAATAAAAGCATAAAATACAATATGTAACACTGCCGATACTTTCAGAATAAATTTAAAAACCATAAAGGACCACTTTGCTCAACCAAAATTTATGAGAAATATATGTTCTAGATGACGAACTGATATATGCAGCATTGTCACACTTGAGGGGAAACAGATATTTTCTCATTACTGATGAAAATATAGATTCATATAATTTAATAGAAAGCAGTTAGGTAATTGACTATTTTCAATTTACTTACACTTTGACTCAAAAAAATTCATGTCTTGACATTTATCCTACAAATACATTTACATGTCTGAAATGATATACCTATGTGCATCAAAAACACCCTAAGTAGGAATTTGCTGTATATTATTTGGGGAACATATAATGAAATACCATACGCTAATAGGAGAGAAGCGGTTATAAATGCACAGATAAAGAATACATTATATATTGTTTAGTTACAGAGATACGTGATGGCATCTACTTAGAGAAAAATGTCATAGGTCTTTATGGATTCACACATACATTCACACACGTGCATTCACAGAGGCATATATAGACTATTTCTAGGAGGAGAGCCAAAAAATTGCTGCTTTTGGTAAAGGAACTAGATAGTGGGGGAAAAAACATGGGAAATTTCTTTCTGCTTAAAGTTCTTTTTAATTTTTCACTTTTTAAAATATTTGAATTTTATATTTTCATGTATTAGAAATTTTTTAAACTATAATGTATTTTTAAATCATATACAATATATTGGTAAGCAAGGGTTTAAACCTGCATTCTCTCTTAGACTTTCACTCAGTTCATTAGCATACTAAGAGGTCTAGAATTCATCTAAAAATATTTATGGTGTGCTTTGCACCGAGCATCTACTAGACCAGGATTTTTTAATAATCATAAGCAACACAAACACAGCACTACTCTTAGAAAGCTTATTATTCAGCTAGGAACACAAATCATTATCAAATTTTAACTTTGCTTTATACAACATTTTTCAAATCATATGACTTTAACTTTTTTGTGTGTTTGGCTTTTAACAACACTTGAAACACACTTTAAGAAATGCTATTCTATAATGCTTTCTTCTCTAACAGCAAAAAGGCCAAATAAAGTAAAAGAAGAAAATAAAATAGGTTTAATATATGTGTAATCTATCCCCAAAAAGGAAATGAGGAAATTTTTTTTTAACTCCAGCTGACTAGTTCAACTGAAAACCTACTTCTTCACTGATAATCTATAGAATTAAGATTGAATGAAATCATTATGCATGGTATTAGTCTACGGATAATAAATATAAACATGTTGATAATTTTATCTCATAAAAATATGAATAAATCTGAGTGAATAACATGAAACATGAAGTTTTAGTCCAAGATACATAGATATATAGATATAGATATATGCATATATGCATATTCACACACACTCAGGAAAGTGTTACATAGGCTTACTGATTAATGATAAAAAGTAATAGCATACATTGTGATTAGATTAACTCCTATTCAAATCTTTTTCTGTGGCTATCACTGAAATTGATTTAAGTGACCACATGACCCAGTTTTAGCCAGTACAATCAAAATCAAAATCTCTTAAATAGAACTTCCAGAAAGCCTTCCCAAAAGAGAGAGTTGGCAGGCATGCCTCTTTTGCACTTCCCCAATTCCTCTCTTGCCAGCAGCATATAAATATAATAACAGTCTTAAAACTTTGAAGAAAAAAAGTTATATTTAATGAATGTCACACAGAAGTATTGAAGAAAACCTGGTAGCATTATTGAGCTACTATACCAGTTTTGGTCTGCTTACTGCCAAACATCTCATGAAGTGAAAAAAAAAAAGAGTGTCAGTTTTCTGTTATTTGCAATAAAATCCATTCCTGAAAAACGAAAGGAAAAATGGAGATGCTGAGAAAAAAATTATACAGGTGTATGTTATAGGAAAATCAAGGCTAATAAAAAAGTAAAAATTGACATAATCATAAAAAGCAAACTCCTATACTAAAACAAAACGTAACTAGACAAATTACTCCTAATATGAAATTTTGATAAGGTGACAGAAGAATCCTATTAAATTTAGAATAACAGAATTATAGTTCTGTGATACTGAGTATCAGGTAACAACATATCATAAATCACCCTATTCACAACTGGCGAATTAGCCACACTAAATCCTAAGTGATACCCTATCTTTATAAATTGAATCAAAACCATGATGTTTACCTTTGTCCTGTTTTATATATTAATCTTATGGACAGATTCATAGGCATTACATCCTACTTGATGAAAGAATACCAAGTCATTGCATAAAGATTGTTATTCTGCTTCCAGAGACCACAACATCTTGGAGCACAGGACCATTGGGATTTATTGATTTAGGAAACAAACTTTCATTGAATAGCTATTATATACAGTACTTTGAATGCTGTAAAAGATAATGCAGGAATGACTAATTTATAGTTACTATATATAATGTAAACCTCAGTAGGAAAGCCTGAGATTTGCAAAAAATATATACAAAAGTGATATAGGAAGATAAGGATACTGAATGAAGTTGACTCACTAGTCCAACAACTATTTATGAATTGTTTCCTAGCTTTAGAACTGATGGTAGAGAGCTCTAAAAAGTTTGAGCCATATCAATGGTATTGCTCCTCAATTCCATGATAATTGGCAATAGAAAAGTATTTTCTTGATACACTCCCTCCTCCTCACATCCATATAGCTAGGGAGACTGTGTTTTGAGAGGGCCAGAGACTGAATTTCAAGATCTTGAAATATTTTCATTCTCTGTCTATTACCGTGTTCTGCCTGTATGACTCTACCTAATGGTCAGCAGCCTTACAAGAATAAATTTTTCTTCTCTTTTACCACGAGGGAAAAGTTTTCAAACAAGTATTTCGATTTTGCTTCTTTGAGTCTTCCAGCTTTCTCCCCTATATTAATACTTACCATATCCTCAAAGATTTTTTTGTAGAATTCTTCAAACCCAGGGCTAAATTGAAATATCTCCATCCCTGCAGTTCTTTTCAAGGAAAACAGTTATCTTATGGCCCACATTTTTTTAAGATTTTGGCCATAGAATATATATATATATATATATATATATATATATATATATATATATGTAAGTACTTAAGTTAGAATCTCAGTTTTTCACCTGAAAGCACTGAGTCCTTCTACAACCTTTGAAGCTTACGTCCAGCTACTTTACCTCTCTATATCATTTACAGCTCTCTCTTCTACCATCATGGTGTATGGGAGTTTTTATAGAGGTGACTAACCACCCAACATCTTAGACTACTACAATTCGAACTCTTCCTCCCTCAATTATGGCCTTTACTTAGCAATTAACTCTCCTAATAGTGCCAAACTCTAGATTTATCAACACATAAAAATTTATAACCCAATATGTTATTTTAGATTGTTGTCCCTAATCCCTGTCTTCAACATTGTACTGCCTCTAAGTGTGTTTTGTTAGTATCATCAATCCCTGTAATTTCTTGAATACTGACCTTGCTCAGTGTTTAATCCTGACTTCACTGAGGTTTCAAAATTCCAGTTGTACCTATCCAACCAAAATCAAGCTATTGAAAGTAATTTCTGACCCTAACCAACAATCTCAAAATCCTTGGAGACTTAACTCTTTTTGTCTAATATCAAGCCACTATGAATTCCTGAATTCTTTTTCTAAATATGGGATGTTGATATGTAGTAGGAAAAAATATTTCCTAGCACTAAAGTATCTTAGTTATTCCTACACTCCAGCAGTCATAGTCACATGCACACACTTCCCAGCCTACCCTCCACAATACATTTACACTTACTAGTAGAGTCCTTGTACCTCTAAGTGGGTACTCTCATTCTCCACAGCTATTCCAAATATACTTTTTATTATTTCTGAATATTCCTATCGTGTGAGAATCACAATCTCTTTACTAGAAAGATTTGCCTTCTGTTAATGAGAGAAATTTTAAGTAATGAATATTTACCACTTCTTTAACCAACTGCGGATTTATTATCTTCATACGCCCTGTTTTCTCACCTCTAGTCTCAAGAAAAGAAAAATATTTAACTGGCACTAATCCAATGGTGTTTGAGGTCAGAGCTTCTCAAACATTAATGTGCCTCTTTAATGTGCCTCCGGCACCTGTTTAATTCTGTAAGTCTAGAGTCTTTTAAAACCTGAACCTATGTGTTTTATGTCAACTATCCCAATTATCCCAATGTAAGACTTTTGAAACCTGAGATTCTCAGAAATTCCCAACAATGTTCATGCTTCTATATTATATTTTGAATAAAAATTTTCTCTAACACCATTCTCTCATTCTCTGATAATTGACTATCAAATATATCTTCTGTCCTTTGCAGTTATTCCTGTATAATGGCAGCTAATATATTCAAATAACATTTAAAAAAAAAAACTACGATAACTTCTCAACACTGATACATTTTTACCTGTCACATATTTTTCCTTTGCTTTCATGGCCAAGTTACATGAAAATTTTGTAATGCAAACTATACCTTCTCATAGTCCATATACTCTTCAATCTTTTAGTACTGTCTGCAATTTTTTAATTAAAAGTACTCTGTTAAATATAACCAATGTGTGCCTAATTCAAGTGTCCATTTTCTGTCCTTTAATTACTTGATCAATGCATCTAACACACACTCCTTATTTACATTCTGTTTAAAAATTTTATCCAGATTCTTTTATGTCCTCCAAACTCTTAGCCTGACCATCACAGTTCCTTATGTGTTATGCAATCTCTACCTCCTTGTCCTGTATTATCAGCTCTTTTCTTTTTTAATATAAGAAGGAAGCAGGTAAGAATTAAAGTGAGGAGTAAGCAGGCAGACAGGAAGAGACAGGAGGAAGCATTTATTTACTTATTTTGTTGTTCAGCTTACTTGTTCCCCCAGGTCATGGGTTGCCAACCTAGGTCCCTGGACTGTGCATGTACTATGCTGACCTGAGCAACACACTTAACCATTAAACAACCAAGGCACACTATCATCAGCTTCTTAAATGTTTTCTCCAGCTCATCCTGAGTCTATGAGCCTCTCACCCTTAATATTAACTGTAACAACTCATTTGAACCTATAATTCATTAACTATGCATGTAGAACTTTCTTGTAGCTTGGATTTTTTCCACATAGACTTGACTTGCATTGAGTTTATCAAATCATTGTCAAAAGACTCTTCTGACCAATGATGTCCCAAAATTAGTGTACTATTTCCCCCGCTAAAACCTCTTTTTTCTCTCGTTTTCTTCATGATCCATGTCACCCAATAGGCCAATGAGAGCTCACTTAACCAAGTAACACAGTATTATAATGTTATATAAATTTCAGATGTACATCACTATAAATCAACATCTGTATATACTTTAAGTTCACCATTAAAAGTTCAATTCTATCCTTCACCATGTAATTAGGTTTAGTTCAAATAAAATGCTTTTTAACTGAGTTATAGCTGAAATATAACAAGTTTTCACATATACAACATAGTGTTTCAGTATTATAAAATGATCACAGTAAGTTAACATCAGTCCTCATTTATAGTTTCCATTTTTTCTTATGATGAACATCTTTTAAAGTATATTCTCTTAGCAACTTTCAAGTATGCAATACAGTACTGTTATATAACTAAAATTTGAAATTTTAACATCATTAACTCATTTTACCCACCACCACCCTCTCATCTCTGGCAGACATCATCATTCTGTTCTCTATGAGCTTGTGAACTTGTTAGATTCCAATATAAATTAGATGATACAATATTTGTCTTTCTCTGATTTATTTCACTTAACATAATTCCCTCAAGATCCTTTCACATTTTTACAAATGGCAAGATTTCATTCTTTTCTGTATTCAATAGTGTTTCATTGCATACACATACCACCTTTTTTATCCATTAATCATTCAATGGTCATTGTCATATAGTTTATTTCCATATCTAGCGATTATATATAATGCTTCAATGCACATATTTTTTGAATTAGTGATTGTTCCTATGAATTTACAGATGGACATTGTGATATCATATGATAATATTTTTTCAATATTTTGAGGACTCTTCATAATGATTGCCACAATGGCTGTACCAATCACTTCCCAAAAAATTAAACAGGGGTTTCCTTTTCTCCACGTTTGCCAACTTTTTTTGTCTTTTTAATAAAAGCCATTGTAGCAAGTATGAGGTAATATTATGGTTTTGATCTCTATTTCCCAGATACTTAGTGATGTTGAACATTTATTTATATACCTATTGTATACCTGTATGTCTTTTCTGGAAAAATGTCTGTTCAGGTTCTCTGTTCGTTTTTGTCATATTTTTTCTGCTATTGAGTTTATGAATTCATTATGTTTGGACTGCTGACCAGATAAATGATTTGAAATATTTCTCCCCCTTTTTAGGTTAACTTTTAATATTGTTGATGGTTTCTTTTGCTGTTTAGAAGTTTTAACTTAAATGCAGTCTCACTTGTTTCTTTTTGCTTTTGTTATCTTTGATTTTGGAATTAAAAACTTATTGCTAAAGCCAAGAATTTTAGCCTCTTTTCTTTACTTCTACGTGTCCTAGAGTTGCACATCTTGCATTTATACGTTTAACCCTATTTTACTTAATTTTTGTGTATATGTTAAAATAGTGATCAAGTTTCACAACGAACTATCCAGTTTTACCCAAAACATTAATTGAAAAGACTTGTCATTTCCCATTGTATATCATTGCTCCCTTTGTCATAAATTAATTGACTATATAATAAGGGTTATTTCTAGAGTCTATTCTGTTACATTGACCTTTGTTTCTATGTTTATTCCATGACTGTAATATTTTGATTACTTTAACATTGTAATATTGTTTTAAATCTGACTGTGACTGTGAAGCCTTCATATTTATTACTCTTTCTTCAGTATGAATTTGGTTTTTTCAGTGTCTTTTCAGTTCCAAACAAGTATGTTCTATTTCTGTGAAAAATGCCTTGGAATTTTGAGAAGGATTGCACTGAATCTGTATATTATTTCTGGTTGTAGGTATATTTTTAACAATATTAATTATTCTGATCCATGAGCATGGAATATATTTATATTTGTGCCTTTCTAAATTTATTTAACGTCTTATTTTAAAAGTACAGGTCTATCACCTCCTTGGTTAAATTTATGCTAGGTAGTTTATGTAGCAATTATAAATGGAATTGTTATTTCTTTTTCTGGCAGTTAATTATTATTGTATAGAAATATAACAGATTTTTGCATATTGATTTTGTATATTGCAACTTTACTGTGTTCACTGATTATTTCTTACAGTTCTTTGGTTGTCTTTAGGGTCTATATATAATATTGTCTAATCTATAAGTATAGTCACATGTACCTTAACAATAGGGATACATTCTAATAAATGAGTTTATAGGCATTTTCATTACTGTATGAATGTCATCGAATGTACTTAAACAAGTCAAGATGGTAAAGCCTAATTCACACCTAGTTTATATATAAGAAGTACAATTGTCATGCTTCCACAAGTGACTGAAACATCATTATGGGTCACATAACAATGATAGTTTTACTTCTTCCTTTTTCATACCTTATTGTTCTTGGTAGGACTTCAAATACTGTGTCGAGTAAAAGGGATGAGATTTGAATCTTTTCTTTGTTTCCAGTTGTGAGGAAAAGTTTTTAGCTTTTCATTATTGGGTCTAGTGTTACATATGACCTTAAATACCTAGAAATGTGTTTATTTTAAATCCACTTTGTTGAGGGTTTTCAACCAGAAATAGATACTGAATTTTGTAAAATATTTTTCTGCATCCACTGAGATTATCATATTACTTATCTTTCATTTGTCTAAATGATATATCATGCTGATTGATTTGCATAAGTTGAACAATCCCAGAATTTCTAAAATAGCTCCCACTTCATCATGGTGTATGATAGCTTAATGTGTTGTTGAATTTGGTTTGTGAATATTTGGTTGAAGTTTTTTATCTGTGTTCATCAGAAAAATATCAGAATAATGCTCGTCTTGTAAAATAAGTTTGAAAGTGTTCCCTCTATTTTTTGGAAGATTTCAATAAGTATTGGTAACCCTTAATTATTAGGAAGTTAGTGAAGCCATCTGGTCCTGAGTTTTTGTTTTATTGGGAAATTTTAAATCATGACACAGTACTCTTACTAGTAATCAGTCTTTTCACAGTTTTACTTCTCATGACTCATCTTGATAGTTGTATATTTCTAAGATATTTCCTATTTCATCTAATTATTCAATTTGTAGACGTATAATTGTCAAGGTAGTGTCTTATCATCCTTTGTATTTCTGTAGTAATTTTAACTACTGTTGCATTTCTGATTTTGAGTCTCTTTTTCTTGTTAATATAGGTAACCTTTGTTAATGTAATGTTCTTTGCAAAGAACCAGCTGTTACTTTCATTGATATATTCTATTTTTAGTCTCTATTTCATTTGTTTCTGCTTCAATCTTTCCTTCCAACTTTGAACTTTAATATTTTATCTAGTTTCTTGACATCACTTTTTTGTTGCTTTATAAGCATTTATAGTTATGAATTTCTTTTACATAACCTTTACTGTATTTGCCAAGTTTGAGAAGTTATACTTCCATTTCATTCTTACAAGAAATTTTAATCTCTTTTGATGTCTTCACTGGTCTGTTGGTCACTCAGTAGCATGCTATTTAATGTCTACATATTTGTGGATTTCCTTGTTTTCTCCTGAAATTGTTTTCAATTTCCATTTATTTTGGTAGAAAAGATGCTTGATAAACTATCAACATTAAATTTATTAAGACTCGTTTTGTGGTCTAACATGATTCATCCTGATGAATGCTAATATGTAACATTAAACATACTTAAGAATGAAGAGTATGTCATTGCTTTTGAATGGAATGTTCTGTATACACCAGTTAAGTCCATATGTTCACTTTTGTCCTTACAATGAATGCTTTGTTACTGATTTTCTATTTGGGTGATCTACCTATTGTTGTAAATTAGGTGTTAAAGCCTATTGCGATTATTGTTTTGATGTGTATTTCTCTCTTTAGGTCTAGCAATATTTATTTTATATGCAGATATTTCTCTAGTATATAGATATCTACAAATATTATATTCTCTTGTGGATTGAAGTCTTTATCATTATATAACATCTTTTATCTCTTATTTAAGATGTTGTTTTAAAGTCAATTCTGCCTTATAACTATAGCCAACTCAATTTTATTCTGGTTTCCATTTGCAAAAACATTTCTATCCCTTCACTTTTATCCTATTTATGTATAACACCTCATCTAAAGAAGCAGATAGAGGCATATCCTTTGTTTGGGATTTACTTCTTGAAGTATTTGAAAGATACTATGCCCCTCTTCTGTCCTAAAAAAAGGTTTTGCTGAAAAATCTGCTGTTAGTATAATGTGGGTTCCTTTTACATAATCAAACTGTTTTTTACTTGCTGTTCTTAAATTATCTTTTCCTTAACTTTTGACATTTTAATTATAATGTGTCTTAGTGTGAGTCTCATTACATTCCTTTTATTTAGGGTTTCCTGATTTGAATGATTTTTTTTTCTGTCTCCAGATTAAGGAAGTTTTCAATTTTCATCAATGATGCTTTTGATCTCTTTCTCTATAATGCACCTGAGTTTCTTAAGCTATCTTCACTTTTGTTCTGATTATTTTCTTTTTGCTGCTCTAATTTGATTAATTTCACTGTCTTATACTTTACTGATCCTTTCTTCTGCTTCATATAATGTTATTGAATGCCTATATTTTTTCATTTCAGTCATTGAATTCTGTAACTGTGATTTATATTTGGTACTTTCATATTTGTTGTCTTCTTGTTGAAGTACTCCTTGTGTACAGTCACTCTTCTTTGCAGCTTGGTGAGCACCTTTAATCCCATTACCTTGAACTGTTTTTTCAGGTAAATTTCTTATCCACTCTTTGAAATGTTTTGAGATTTCAGTTTTTCTTTAGAACATATTCTTCTGAGCCCTAATTTTGCTTCGTTCAATGTGTTTCTATTAATGTACTATATGCAACAGCCATTTCTTTCAGTCTTCAGAGTGGTCTCCTGTAGCATGTAAACTTTATCATAAAACTTTGCCCTAGCTCTTGGTTGTCCTTTAAACTTTGTGATTGTCTAAGTCTAATTTATTTGTAATTGCTCCTAGTTGCTGAGGGTTGGGAAAACAGTATATTGAAGGATCAGATGAAATCAGCACCTGATTCAGAATGATTGGAAGACACTAGTTAAGCATCCTTGTAAAGTGTGCAATATATAAAAATCCTATAGGATTACAATTTTAAGCCCTGCTGACTACAGACCAAACAATATGGATGTGTCCTTTGCACAACAGTCACATATACAAAGGAGTCAGAGGAATATTTAAACTCTCATCTGGGAGACATGGGCAAGTTATAGTGAAGCAGAGTGTGCATGTAAAGTTAGCATCTCTTAATTTGTGTTCTCTGAGAATCCCAATGTAGATCTCTAGTTTTGTGCCAAATCTGAAGTTTGCCTCTTAGTTTGGAGCCTGTGGCTGAGTAAACAGATCTTTTCACAAAAAGACTGGGAGTGTTTCTGTCTCTTGGCTGTCTAGTGGCCTCAGAATGAAAGTCTGCCAAGAACTGTTTCTTATTGCTGTAGTCTCACAGGAACTGGGAACATAAGGTCCCCTGGTGATCAATATTTATCCTCAGGTGATCAGTGGGTACCCTCTTGAGTGGCAGCCTCTGTAAAAGTTGGGACACCAAAATGTGTAAGAACTTGCCTCTGAGAGATACTGACACTCCAGTGTGTAGCAGGAGAGTACAAATAGATCTCCTGAATTCTGAAGTCTCTGGAAAGGTTTATTTCCAGCCATTAGATGTGTGTTTAATCAGACGTTTGCCCTTCAGGCTGCAGTTATGATAATAAACTCATAATCCTCTCTCACAGAAAAGACTGGGCCCCTGATTCTGCTGCCTCTTATTGTGCCAGAGGGTTAGAGCTCTTTAAGAACTCTCTCTGGCTTACATCTCGGGGGACACAGAAGCATATACCCCTCTGGTCACGAGAGCCAGGAAATGTAGAGTTGTTTACTGGAAGTAGTCACAAAAAATCAAGGCATCAGACAAGTGTATAAGTTTCTATGCAGGAGGTAAGGTGAGCTGTGGAAGTACAAAGGGAGAATGTAAAGATCGCCTCTCCTGGTTTCTGTTCCCTGAGACCACCTCTGTGTCTCTAGGAGTATGCTAGATCAGAAGCTTTCCTTTCAAGCCAGAGTTCATAGCCAAAAAAAAAAAAAAAAAAAAATAGGGTTCTTTTTCAGAAATATTGAGGATCTGTTCCAGTCTGCTATCTGTGCATTACCATGGGGGTGTTAGTCTGCCAAGAACTATTTCCATGATTATTAGAGTCCCATGTTACCTAGGAACAAAAGCTGCCTGGTCTCTAGGCCATCCAATCAAGAGGCATCTCCTGCACTATAACTGCAAAAAACAGGCAACAGATGTGAAAACTGAGGCATTAACATGTAAAACACCCCTCCAGGAGATACTGTTGCTGTGAACAATGCCAGAGGGAGAGTTCAAAATGTCAACAGCCTCTAGGGAAAAGGAGGCTGTCCCTGGATTTAGAAAGATAAAGCAGAGCACAAGCTTTGTGCTTGCTGTTTTTAGGGTAAAGATGGAACCCACCAAGGGAATATAAATGATTCCCACTGACTTTAACAAGGTGAAAGGAGACTTAAAAAAAGCATGGTGTTCACCAACACTTTTTTCCACAAAAATCATCCCAATAGACAGACATCTGCCATTATGGCCTATCTTTTGAGATGAGTAAATGAATCTCTTTCATATAGAATTTGGTCCCTTTTCAAAACAACTGTTTATGCATTGGTCCCTGAGAAGAGTAAATCCATACACAAGCCCTTTAAATCAGTTTCTCAGTTTGCTAAAACGCTTTGAGTCCCATGGACACGAGCCCTTTTGGCTTTCAAAAGCAGATGCTTTGGATGTCTGTCTCAGCTGTAGATTTAAAAAGTTGAAATGTCTAATGTCGAGCACAAACCTTCACTTCTCAAGGAGATATTTGTGATTTCCCTGGTGACTGTGGATTGCACTGCACCAGAGTGTATTTTATGAAGAGACAGCATCTCAGCCTTTCCTACTCTTTTTCTCTTTGCTGAAATTGCTCAGCTAGTTTTAAGGTCTTTTTCAGAGCAAATTGTTCCATAGGTATCTGTAGATTAAGTATGTCTCTGGGAAGAAATGAGTTCATGATCTTCTTTATCTTGAACTGCATCTTCTTCTATTCCCAAAGAAAAAGCTTTAATATATATTTTATCTGTATCAACATAGTCATGAAATATATTTTTAAACTTTTTTTTTTTTTTTTTTTCTGGAGGAAATGGCTTATGAAGGATAAAGTGCCTGGCACTAGGAAAGTAATAGTGTGACTTTAATCATTTTATCTTGAATCATAACTGGAAACTGTTCTAGGTAATAGTTTAATGTTTTAATTCTCAATTTAGTCAGTCACTTATTGGTGTTAATTCTATACTATTCTGGAGATATATTCATTCTAACATGTTTGTGAGTTTTGGGGTAATTTCTAGCTGGGCTTCGGCCTCCTATCTTGTCCTCATGACTCTGTATTGCCTAGTGATTACCCTCAAATAGAATGCCCTTGATCACTTCTCTGTGTTCAAATCCTCTAGAGCTTTCCCAGGGCTCCTACAGGAAAAAAAGATTGAATACTATGTATTTCATGACCTAGCTTTGCAGGTCTTGCTAGTTTCATTTCCTTTATATATGTGTGATCCTGCTAGGCTAAATTACTAGGTAGTTACTTGTTTCTGATATTCTGTTTTTATCTTCAGGCAATTGTTTCTGACTGGGAAAACCATTTCTCTCCAATACACAGAATAAATTAAAATTCATCTTAAATGTAATTTACCTTCATGTAATCTTCCCATAATAAGCACACAACCAGACTCAATTCATCACATGCTTTTCATGTCAATATATTTTCTCTTATATATCACTTTTGACTGTGGGCTCCTTGTGGATAGAATTTTATTTGGAAGAAGGCAGCAGGAAGAAATAGAGAAGAGAAAGAAGTATATATGATTCTATTGTGTGTGTGATTTTTTTTTTTTTTTTTTTTTTTTTTTTTTTAATCCTGGTTCCAACTCTCAAACTCAGGTTCCTGGGCTTAACATTGTCCAAATCCTAGCCATCCACTCAGCACCTGAGCTGACAGAGCATGCAGAGGGTAAGATTTATTTTCTTATCAACCCATATGTCTTCAGGGCCTGACATTCAAAGGCATTCAACAAATGTATGCTGGATGAATAAATAAATAAATGAACTATTTAAATTTATACTTTAGAAATACATTTTATTTAAAGTGTAAACATATTTGAAAGTTATATAATAATTTCAGTCCAAATCAATTATCCATTTCTGATGTTTTAATATATCAGTATAACTTTGAATGGTCAAGGGTAGCATATAAATAAATAATTGATATTAAAATAAATCTCTTAATTATTGAATATATATTATTACCATTGACATTAATGACATTAATATGTAACATTAACACAAGTGTATAAACTAATAGAAAATTTTCACTTAAGAAATTGTCTGGTTAAAATATCCCAATAATCCTCTTAGCTCTGTGTTATTTTGGTAACCCACATTTTTCAAGTATCCAAAGGCAAAGGGAAATTTAATTCAAAGTTCAGAAAATGTTTACATCAATTATCTTGAAAGTGAAATTATGTTTTGTAGTGATATAGGTGGTGGAGAAAGCATTGTGACATATGTTTTACTACTTTTCTCCTGTGATTACAAATTTAACAGTATACTGAACTGAGCAAGGTATGCTTTAATCTGTCTAGTACCCAAAAAGGAGATGCATCAAAACATACTACAAATTCGTTTTAGATATATTTAGCTTAACTAAATTTTTCACTATAATTTTAGAGTAAAGTCATTCATTTTTAAATTTTTATTAAAGGAACATTGCACCATAACATCATCGAGATTTAAGCTATGTGTCATTTTAAATCCATATCTATACATAATACACTGTTTATCATAGCAGTTTCATTTTATCCATCACAATATAATCTATTACTTTTCCCCAGTTTTTACCCACTTTCTTCCATCAAAAATTAACTTGATACCATAAACTATTTGTCTTTCACTCATTAGTTCAACAAATATTTATGCCATACCTACCATATGCCTGACATTATACTGAGTGTAAGGTCATTTCAAGGAATTAAAAAAAGAATTTGAAGTTTATTTGAGCACATAGACAAAACCAAAGTTTGATGAGGGTATAGATTCAATGCTTACATTCTCCCCAGATTCATATGTTGAAACGCCAATCCCCAATGTGACAATATTTGGAGTTTGAGCCCACTGAGGATAAAGTTAAATGATATCATAAAGGTGAGATAATAATCTAAGGATTAGTGATTTTATAAGAAGAGACACAATGACACTTGTTCTCTCTCACCATCAGTAAAGAGACAGTGAGATGATGACCAATATTCAAGCCAAGAAGAGAGACTTAACTGTGCTGAACATTAATTTGGGACATCTAGCCTCTAAAAGAGTAAGATAATAAGTTTCTGTTATTGAAGGTAGCCAATCCATGATATCTTGTTATGGAAGATCAAGCAAATATAAGACTTAGATAAAGGATTAGGAGGATACGTGAGACTATTTTCTAGAAGGGTGCAAGATGATTCAATGGGAAAAATGTCTTTAATAAACAGTGATGGGATAACTAGATATCTACATGGAAAAGCATGGAGGATGCTTGTCTCATAATCTAAGCAACAATTAACTCAAAATGGATCCGAGAACTAAGTCTAAGAGATAAACTATAAAATCTAAATTTTAAAAGCAGATTTTATAAATACTTATGACCTTGGATTAGACAGTGACTTTATAGATATAATGTCAAAATCAAAACTAATACAAGAAACATATTTAAATTGGATTTTGTCAAATTTTAAAACATTATACTTCAGAGGACACTGTCAAAAAGTGAGCAGCCATTCCACAGAATAGGAGAAAATCTTTGCAAATCATATTTAATATAAGTTTACTATCAAAAATGTTAAGAACTCTTACCACTCACTAATATAAAGACACATAACCTAATTTTAAAGCACATCAAGAATATGATTACATATTTTTTCAAAGAAGAGATAATTGACAAATAACCTATTAAAAAGATTATCAGTCATTAGTCATTAGGAAGATGCAAATAAAACCTAAAGAAAAATACCACTTAATATCCACTAGGATATCTATCATCAAAAGCAGGCAATCAGATCTGCTATAAGTAGGTGGAGAAACTGGGACCCTTCTACATTGCTGATAAAATGATTAAGCAGTTTAGGAAGCTAGTCTTGACAGGTTGACAGTTCCTCAAAAACAGAAAGTGTTATGATATGGTCCACCATCTACTCCTGGAAATAATAAAATCTACTCCAAGAAAATAATAAATCTACTTCTGGCTATAATAATAAAATCTACTCCAAGAAAATAATAAAACCTATGTCTACATAAAACTTCTACACAAATATAGCCTTATTCATAATACACCAAAAGTGAAAATTTTCATCTCATGAACAGGTAACTTATGAATATGAACAAGCAAACTGGTGTATCTTCACATTAGAATATAATTTAGCAATAAAAAAGTATTAATATATATTGCAACATGGATGAATGTTTTAAAACTTTGCTAACTGGAAAAAAACAGACATAAAAGGCTCTGTAATATGATTCCTTTCATCTGAAGGATTTCTGTATAATAGCACAGTTTTTATTGCAACAAAGAGCTGATACTATGAAATCATGAATGACAGTCTGACTACATTTCAGAAGTTCAGGAAAATTTACACAAGATATGGTCAAGAAGTACATCAGAACTAGCAAAATGTTTGTGCATTCAGGGCAGAGTGGTGGTTAGGGTTGGGTGTGACATACTTTGTGAGAAGAGTTGAAAGATAACAGGAAAGGTGAGAAGGCACGCATGTATGCAAGGAGTTCTAAACTAAATTAGTCTAGACTTTAGAGGGGCAATTAGTTGTTATTAAGCCATTGCGTGATTTCATTCAATTTGAAAAAGAGTAACTCTAGTGATAAGAGCACTGAATCTTTTGAATGCCACTGCCAAATTTCAGCGGGAAGAATATAATACCTTGTACTGGGTGAGCAGCACTGGTACTGGTGAAAAATACTTAGAGTATTCAGAAGGCAAAATATAGTAGTAATTAGTAGATAAATTTCAATGTTTATCAGGTAGGAAAACTATGCATTCTATTTACAGACTTTAGAATTAATGTTTATTCTAAGAAGGTTTTTACAATGGTCTGTAAATTTAATTTTTAATGAAAACAATTTTATACATATTCTTTTTTTTTCACCTAACTACAATTCAAGTCTTGAAAGCTCCTAAACTTTAGTGTTACATATTTTTAAGTGTCACTACATAAGGAAAAATAAGTTATTATTTTAAAACCAAAAAAAGAATATGCATACATATGCATATAAAATTATAAGCATTATTCAAAATAATAATGTAAATAAACACAATATATAAATTATAAACATAATTCTGTTAATAAAAATAAAAGCCTTTTCTAGTGAAAAAAATTTGAAAGAATTATGTAAAAATTTTATTATAAGGAAATTTTAATATCAATTTGCCATGAAATGTTAGTCTTATCACGTATGCTATGGGTTGAATTGTTTCCTCCCAGCCTTCATATATTAATCTCTTTATACTTAATACCTCAGAATGTGACTATATCTGAAGGAAGAGTCATATATGAGGCAAATTAATTAAAATGAGTACATTAGGTATTCCTATTTCAATATGAAAGATATCTTATAAAAGAGAATTAGGACAGAGACACATATTCAGGGATGATTATGTGAAGACACAGAGGGAAGGTTATCTATAGTGCAAGGAGAGGGAATACAGAAGACACCAGTCCTGTCAACACCTTGATCTCAAATTTCTAACCTTCAAAATTGTGGAAAAAAAATTTCTTGTTTAAACCACATAGTCCATAGTATTTTATTATGGCAGTCTTAGCAATTTGATAAGTTGTATTTTATTTTGTAGTTTGTTTTCAAATAGCTTCAATCTGCAGAAAAGTTCAGATTCAAACAAATCCAGTATATTTCTCCATGTTATCTAAATATTTAATGCATTTGTTTTACCACTGGTACTCAATAAATTTATTTTCCTAATTCTGTCCCCTGTAGTGTTTGAGCTACTATTATTAGAGCTTAAAATTCTTTATGCACACCAATATGACTAGTAGATTCTTACTTTATTAAGTAGATTGTAAATCATTGCCATAATTATCAATGCTCAAATTATCACAAATTCAACTACTACGGCTATTTTAAATTCTTTGCATTCCCCCGCACCCCCTTGAACCCATCATTCTTTGAGCACTTTCTTAGTTTCAGACCTAAAGAGATGTTAGGAGCTGTCACCAATATATTCCCTGTCCTCTACCTGAAAACATTCATTTCTTTAGAAACATAGTTCCCTATAATGGAGGAAAGGTAAGGCCTGCACCTGACTATTCTCCCCTTCATGATGTGAAGACAAAAACCACAGCTGAAGGGGATGGGCCTGGCACTGAGTGCAGTGACATAACAAAACCCAGGATAAAGACACACCCAAAGTTCTCTTCATACATACAAAATCAAGTTTGCCAAGATGTCAAAATTCTATCACTTATCAAATATCTAACTTATATTATTAGAAATTGGGGAATGGTATTTTCTAATCACAGATAAAGTGTTCAACTGAAGTGGAAGTGGCCTAATATGGGGAGATATATGCTCTTTGAAAGGGTAAAAAAATCCTCTTTAGGTAAGGCAATCTCTAATCTGAATGTGAGTTTGACTGACGCTTAATCCTTTTGTAGATAAAATGAGGGGTTTTAATACCATTGGGTTTTATTTTAATCTTCCTCTTATTCATGAATCGAGGAGAGACTTAGCAAATGATTTCACAAGAAACATATTTTTCTGTTTCAGAAGGATCATAAAAGGGAAAATATGTAATTTTAACACATGACCCTTAAATTGTGTGATTCTGTATGTTTGGGGAAATACGGTATAGATAATTGTAAAAGGCTTTGAAAGCCATTAAAATGTGTTGATCAAGGATAATTCTAACTTGGGAAACAAAATTTTAAGTATGTAAAGCAGTATTTATAAGTAGCTAGACAGACAATATCCTTAAAGCATCATAATGATGTATTTAGAAAATAAACCCAATGTGATATTCTTTCAATACAAATTAGATTTATACAATGCTAATCTCTTCATATGCAAATACATAGCGGGAACCTGCTCTAAAGTATAGGAGACCAACAGAGTTGTGAACAGCATAATTTTCAATTCAGGTAGACCATCACAAAAGGAATAATGATTCTATGAATCAGGGCTTCCTCTCTGAAGTAGATGATAAATAGCAACATCTTACCCAGCCATCTATTATATTCCAGTTGCTGTTTGATGATAGCCAAGGATCTCTGAGATTTTTTTAAGTGGTCATTAGGATCAAAACTAAAAAGTAAGATGTGGCAGTAAGAGGTGATGGCACAGTGGATTGTTCAAGCCAGATACAATCGATATGACATGAGCACTGCGTGAGGGATAAGGCCCTGGCACCAATAGAAGGCAAAGTTAATAAGTCATTTATATTAGTTAGAATTTCATAAAGAAACATAACAGATTTATTTGAGGACAGTGTATGGACAGTGTGTTAGGAAAGCATAAAGAATGGTGCAATGCTCACTACAAGGAATAGAGACCAATTACCACTACAAGACCTGAGAGGTGAGGGAAGAAAGTAAGGACATGGAAGCAGAGAAACTTGTGGAGAGAATTATCTTTGGAGAAGCTAAGCCTAACCTCAAGAAATGGACCCTAACTGATTGACTATACAAAGAGGTAGCTAAGAGGATATGTCACTTCACTTTAAACTCTGTATTCCTCAAATCTGCTGGCAGTCTATAATAGAAAAAAAAACAAATGGAATTCCAAGACATGGAGCTCTGTTGACATAGTATAAACAGAAGTAACAGTTTAAACAGAGAGCAGATTACAGTGTGCAAAAACCAATCTAAAGGGGAAAATGGACAATAACCAGCAGAACAGATTTCACAACCCATCAGCCACATTAAACAACTAGGAAAACATCTGCCAGTAGGCTAATAGAGTGCCCAAGAGTCTGGGCTATAGAATATTGCTTTAAGGAACAAAGATTTCATTAAAAGAGTAATGTTTTTTTCCTAGATATTAAAAGAACTTGTCCTTTTATTCTTCTCACACCCAAAATGTGTTGTAAAAACAGTGTATTCCCTAGTCTCCTTTTTAAATAGTATGGATATTTACTATAGGTTTACCTGTCATTTCAGCAAGACTGTTCCATAAAATAAAAGGCAAAGATGTGTGTTCATGTAATCATATATATTCATATAGAATATGGTTGCTCTTACTATATATGTGATCTATTTTTGTACTTAGAAAATAAAATAATGAAGATTAATGAATATGTGTAAGTACTTTGAGATATTGGTTAGTATTCAAAAGGATAACATTTATGTAATAATACAATGTCTAGGTATGTAAAGCAATTGTTTCTTTTTATATGCCTGAAATTATTCTTCGTGATACATTCCTGTGGGTGGAAGCCAAACTATGTCTTCATATCTTTAATAACTAAAGCCAGAGTTCCTGCTGAGGATATTAGCAAGCTATTCAGATTAATATTACCTTATTCATTAAAAAATGCATATCCTATATTTTTCAAACAAAATGGAAAAAAGCTTATCGTAAGATTGAACTTAAAGTAAAATATGGCCTCCTGGGATAGACAACATAATAAAAATCATATAAAGCGAGCACAGAAAATAGATAGTATCGGGCACCTGAGCTGTGCTCATTGCCCTCCAAATTTAATTCTAAACTTGTATAAAGCTGTATTTAAATTTTTAAGCCATAAATTACACATTTATATTCTAAAATACAAACACAAGTAACTAAAGATAAAAAGTGGTTTTCACTGAATTTTACTAAAGCAAAAATTTTACCATGTAATGATCAATACTATAGCATCATTTCTAAATGATGTAAACTGTTACTCAAATAGTTATACCAAAAGTTTTCTTGAGGATTGAATTGAGACAGGTAAAGATCTTTGATCTGTGCCAGGCATATACTGACTATTACAATATATACGATAATTAGAAATATATATATATAATTAGATATACCAAGGAAATAATTTTAAAGAGAAACTAAATTGAAATGTTATTTTAACACCTTGAGATAATATATCTAAGTATAGGATTTGTGATAATATTTTAGTACTGGGATGCAATTTACAGACATAAGGATAGCCGTGAAACCATCTTTTGAACTCTCTTTGAAATTTCACATCTTATGTTAACCCTCGGCAGTCTTTAGATTTTAATTACTGAATTTTTTAAAGATGAATCATAATGTAACAATTCTTATTAGTTAATTAAGACACATATACTTTAAATACTAAAAGTGAGAAAGAAAAGTGCTTATCTCTGGAAATATGTGCTGTCCTTGAGTCTCACTCATAAGGAATGTTAACATATTTTAGTGCAGTCATAGCAGCTGAGATGCCTAAGGATCTAATTCCTATTAATCTCATAGAAATTTTATTTTAATTTAAGGGTATATTGTTATACCATTATATATGAACTGACTGACTCACAACCAAATGTAATTCCCCTTAAGATTTGATAATACCCTAACTGAATAAAATGTCTTGTTTATTATTAATTGGTTATTTACAGTTTTCTCATAGAGTATGCAAGACGTTTTTTATTTTAGCCACCCTGGCCATTTTCAACTTTCTTAAAGAGGCTAGTCCTGTTAGGGGAGTTTGCATCAAGGAGATTATTTTGTCCATTGTTTTTCAGTTGAATTTAACCAATTCGTAATTAGGAAAAATCAGACAACTATGAACAGATTCAGGGTATGTATTTCCCTGCTTTCTGATTGTGGTTTGGATTGGCTGACTGCCTTAATCCTTACTGCCTAAAGATCAGTTTGTCAAATTTCCCTCCTCCATAGCTCTTTCTCACTGCATGTTTAACTATTACTTTCTGCCCTGAGATAGTCTCATACTTACTGAACATCAAACAACTCATAAGTTGGAGCATAAATGAAGACATTAGGAGATCTGGTAGATTTTGGCACTTAGTCATTAAGGTGACAAGGATGATTATAAGGTGATGGGAATAATTCACTTACTCCCAAGACCCAAGAGAGAGAAAAGGAGAAGCAGAAAACTGAATACATCCAAATGAGAGTGTGAATAAACAATCAAAGAGCCATAACACATCTCTAAAAAGAGTCTCCATCTCTTATCATTGCAGTGCACAGATCAAAACCCAGTAAGTAGTAAAAAGAGTTAAACAGTGGTGATGTCAAACAAATTTTGTTTCAGAATTACACAAATTAAAAGATTTTCTTTACTGTATGACCTGTGCTTTTTTTCACATTTTTAAATTTATTGTTTTATTTACATTACTATGTAATTTTCAGGATAATAAATTCACATTTCAGTGTATGTTTATATCACATCACAGCTACCACCAGATTTTAAGGGCTTATCACCCCTATCATTTGTTATTTTTAATTGACTTTATTGAAGAAATACTGCATTATAACATTAAATAGGTTTAAGGTATATATACATCATAGTAATCAATATCTATATATAGTACATTATGTTCACCATTAGTTCATTTTTTATCTTTCAACCCAGGTTTCCTACCCCTTTCATTCCCATTTAATAACCACAGTCTTGTCAAATAAATATTAAAACTAGCTTATCTCTAGTTAAATCAAGTACAATGGAGTAGTATATTGACAATCAGAACTATAGATGGCACATTTAAGAGTGAAACACAAATCCAGCAAATTCGAATTGTAAATCCATTTACATTTCTCTTGCCTTTTCTCTAACCATTGAGAGATTTTCTCTTTATAAAACAATAAGAAATTGCACCAGGGGAAGGTGTCTCACAAGCAATTTTTCCCAACCTCATTACACTTTTATTGCCAATAGTTTTTTTAATGAGAATTCAATCGCAAACCAACTTTCTAAAAATAATATTTCCAGGCAGAAATGAATAATACAGTCTGAAGATACTTATGTGTATCAATCAAATTCTGGGGATCATGAGTCAACACAAATTCTAAGAATGTTAGACCAAAAATAATAGAATATTATTTTGATCATGTTAGGTTTATAAATATGGATACATTGATTAAAAATTAAATGTGTTGGGTTGAGCATATAAGGATGCCATTAAAAGTTTGCCTAGTTAGCAAATTCAAGTGTTGAGTCAAAAATGGTTTATAGATAAACGTGTGAAATGCTTAAATGTTCCCAATACCAGTGGAGATGTAGTCTTAAAATTCAAAGGCAGAAGTATAGCAATGGATATATTTTGTGTATCTTTTTTGATAAATCATAATCATATCCCCAAAGAGGTTCCTGAAGATAATCTTTTCACCAATGCATTAATAAAAACTTTGGAAAAGGAGGCACGATCATTCTTGAAATGCTCAATGTGGTTTGTCTTATGCAGGTCTTTCATTTTGGTGAAAGATTCTGCAATGGGAAAGAATTCTCTGATATTTATGTAGTGATAGGATTAATGCAGTGATGGGATCCAAGAATATTAAGTGCTATATTTATGATGATATCAGAAATCATTACAATTGGTGAAGAATTAGCAAAATAGAATGTTTGACCTATACAAATATGTTGTTATGACCATATGCTTGTAGTCTTGAAATTTCTTTAAAGTAGTTTAATGAGCAAAGGGTAAAATTTATGGATTTTGGAAATTGGAAATGATGAACAATGACTGGATAGAGGTCAAATTATCTACTTTAACAATAATACAACTGGATTAAAAAACTATAGCTTAACACCTAAAATTAAATTGGACTTCCTCAAATTTCTTTATCCTCACTTAAATTTACAACCCAGTTGCTGACTAAGAAGTAGAAAATGTAAACGTCTTATAGAGAAACTGAGTCACTTCAATTTTTCCATAGTGATAATAGAAAAACAATTATAAAGTCCCAAAAGAACAAACATGGTTGAAATCCACTGACTCAATTCTCGTAGTATTATCAATATCGCCAATTTAAATAAGACAATATTCTCCTATTGGAAAAGAGTATAAGGTGGAGACAGCTAATTTTGTAGTGTTTATAGAAATTAAAATTACTTTTACTATGGGATTAAATAAGAAGAGAAAAATATTGGGATATTGTTTCTATTGTTATATCACCTTTTATAATTTTCATGCCATTTGTGAAAGTCGTTTCCTATATAATATTTTAAAGTTAATCTCTTTTATAAGTCCTTTACTTTTTTTTTCATTGTAGATAATGATAATGACTAATTTTAAGAACTTTAAAACTACTTTTCAGACTACCACAGAGTCAACATTTGTTAAATAGTCCATGTTTGTACAGAATGATGTATTTTCTGTTTATTTTTTCTGTTTTTATATCTGTATGTTTATGAATAATTAATATGTTAACATTTTTTCATTTAAAATTTCTGTAACTTGCTTGTATTTTGTGGCTGAATTTTCAACTCTGATTAATGATTCATTAATTTTTCTTGTACTACTTTTGATATATTAGATTCAAAATTATATTATTCAGAGATAAATGATTTAAAATATATCTTCTTGTGAATTTTATTTTTTATTTAACATTTCTTTTTACCATTTGAATTTATTTCATATAATGAAATCCTTTTTTAATCTGTTAAGAAACTAGGGTATTTTTTAAATATTGATAATTCTTTCATTTTCTTATTATAGTAAATAATTTGAACCAATTCTTTTTCTAATGATTCATTAGTTTACAGTAATGTATGTTTAAATGGAAAATAATAACACTTCAATCAAGTGAATGTCACACTGAGCCTACCATAGGAGTTCTAGTGACATTCACCACTGTCAAACTGAACTCTTATTCCAGCAGTTCCCTCCTCTCTTGCCCCTCATCCCTCTGGAAACCCATTTTGATTTCAGAATCTAAAAGTATTTTGTTTTGTTATGTTAGTGCATTTGCTCATTTCTTATTTTGACATATGAGTAAAAACCTCTGGCATTTTTCTTTCTCTTTCCAATTTACTTCACAGCATAATCACCAAGTTCCATTCAAGATGGTACAAATGGCAAATATTTTTAATAGCTGAAGAGTATTCCATTGAGTATATGTGTTTCATCTTTATTCGGTCATATATTGATAGACACCTGAGTTGACTCCATGTCTTAGCTGTTGCGAATTGTGCAGATATGAAACAGTTTTAAAATATAAAAAATCATTGAAGTCCTAGACTAAATCCAATGTATCCTTGATGAAACACTTTAAAAAATAACTATTTAGTTTGCAAAATTTAATTTAGAATATTTCTAGTCATGTTTGAGAATAAGAATCATCTGTAATTGTGAACTAGAAAGTTGTTCTTAGTCTGTTTTCATATTTAGTGGCACAAACTTTTTTTGACTATACATTACTTTCTGAGGTCTTTTCTATTTTTACAGCTATGTTTACATTTTTCTCATTTATACAAAGTTTTGCCTTATGTAATTTTGCTTTATTAATTTCACCCAAGTTATATTTTGTCATCATTATAATGAATAATTTTGAGCCTTGTTAATCCTATGAACTTTATCTTTTATATTCCTTAATTTTGTTTTCTAGCTTTTTTTCATTCTGTTTATTCTCCAGCTCACTATCTAGATTTTGATCCTATTTTTATTTCATTGATTGTTAATTTTTTTCAACTATAAGTATATAAAACATAACAGAGTAGCATTTTACCTGTTTTGTGTTTGGGTATAGTATATGTGTTGAAAACTATCGAATTTCTATTGTTATGGAATTGTAGTGAGAGAATGAGATCTTCATGATATGATTCTTTAGAAGTTCTTCAGATTTACAATATAGATTAGCTGATATATGGACAAATATTTCAACTTCCATATGTATATATATTTATAATGGTTATATGATATCCATTTAATTCACCATCTCAAACACACTAAATTTATGGCAAATGTGCACTGCTCTTACTAAGTCTTTCATTTGAACTATTAGTTTATGAGAGAAATATTTTAAATTTTTTTTAATTTTTAAAGGATTTAATTGTCCCTGTAATTCAATTATTAAACTATATTTTGAGTATTTTAGATATTTTATTTCTTATATATAAATAAAAGAAAATTCACAGTTGCATCATAATTATAAGGAAAAGTATGCCATCATTTATCATTATTATATTTTAATCCCCAAACAAACTGCATGTTTTGTTTCATTTCAACATTATCCAAGGATTACTTTTATCCCCAATATTTCTTTGAGCTTAATTATAATTTTGTGTGATAGTTATACTGCTCTATTTACTTATAGAAATGACTCGTCTTCTTTTAATTTTAGTATTTCCGTATTCTTGTATTTTAGTTATAACCCATATAGATAGCATGTGTTGACTTTGTTTCTAATGTGACCTGAAAATCTTATATTCAAGTAGTGATTGTATACAATTGCATAAAAATTCTAATAATCATATTTTCCCCCAAAACTTGAGTTTCTACTTCCCTACTTTTGCTATGCTTATAATTTTTTCATTTTCTCTTACTACTTCAAGAATGATTACAAATTTTTGTTTATAATAAAATTGTATTGTACCATAAATGATTCAAATGTGCAACATTATAAATCAACATATTTTTTTTTTTATTAAGTTCACCATTAATGTCTAGTTCTATCCACTATATATTAATCCCTTTACCCAAATTTTCCATGGCCAGGTTCACTTCTATTTTGATAGTCACTCCTTTGGACATATAGTCTGGAAGTTTGTTTTATATAATCATTTGTTTATTTAATTTTTCTTTATACCATGAATGAGTAAAATCATGTTTGACTTGCACTGTCTAGCTTATTTCACTAAGAGTGCCTTTAAGGTCCATATGTTCTTGCTAATGGCAGAATTTTATCATTTTTTTTATAACATTAGTATTTCATTGTGATACATTCCATAACTTTATTAATCACTCTGTCTGATCTGTCAATAGGCACTTAGATTATTTCTAGCTCTTAGCTAATGTAAATGGTATTTCAATAAAATTAAGAATTTACTTTTTTTAATTTGTGTATTTATATTCCTAGAATATAAGAAGTCTAAGAAATAAATATATAGAGTACTGAATTTTATGGAATTTCTATTTTTAATTATTTAAGGAATTTCTATACTGCTTTCCATAATGGCCACACCAACTTATATTCCCACAACAATGTACAAATGTTCCCTTCTCTTCACATCTTTTATTTTTTTGTGGTTGTTTTGTTATTTCTTGAGTTTTTGATAATAATCATTCTCACAGGTGTGAGGTAATCTCAGTGTTGCTTGGCTTTACATTTCCTTAATAATAACAGATGATGAACATTTTTAATGTGCCCGTTAGCCATCTGCATGTCTTCTTTGGAGAAGTTGTCTATTCAAATCCTCAGTCCATTTTTAACCAGGGTGTTAGTTTTTCTGTTTTAGAGTCTTACATGCTATTTAAAATATTTTTTAGATATTAACCCTTCATTGGATGTATGATGTGTAAATATCTTCTCCCATTCAATGGGATGTCTTTTTATTTTGTTGGCAGTTATTTCACTGAAGAAGCTTTTTAATATTTCTCCTTACCATATTATTTTATTTTAAATGTATTTTCAGGATAACACATATTCAATTTTATTAAAGGAACATTGCATAGTAACATTAACTAGGTTGAAGGTGAGCATTTTAGCTTAATTTAGGGTCATTTATTTATTTTGGTCTTTGTTTTACTTACAGCTAGTGAAAAGTCCCCCAAAATGTCAGGGAGTTTGTTACCAATAATTTTTCTTCTATGTATTCAGTAATTTCAGGTAGTAAATACAAGACTTTAATCAAATTATAGTTAATATTTGTGGATGGTGTTAAATAGTGATCTAGTTTTGTTCTTTTGCACGTGGCTGTCCAATTTTCCAAAACTATTCATTGTAGAGATTGCCCTTGCTCTATAAATATGCTCTTGGTTCCTTTGTTGTGAATTAGTTTTTTATATATGTTCAGGCTTATTTCTGGGCTCCTAATTTTTTTTCCCCATCAATCTGTGTGTTTGTATTCAAATACCATGCCTTTTAATTACTAACTTTTTGTAATGTAGTTTGAAGTCAGGAGCACAATACCTCCATATTTTGCATTCATGCTTCACTCTCAAGGTTATTTAACTCTTCTGGGTCTTTTGTAGTTCAAATAAATTGTACAAATTTTATTCTTTTGCTGTGAAGAATGCCATTGGAATTTAGATAAGAATTACATTGAAACTGTATTTTGCTTAGGTAATATGGTCCTTTAAATATTATTAATTCTTTCAATCATTTTGCACAGAATATATCCCCATTTCTTATTTCATTCAACAAGGTCTTAGCGTTTTCATTGTACAGGTCTACCGTCTTCATTTTATTGAGAATTTTTATAAGTGGTGCTGAATCTTGTGAAATGTTTTCATGGCATCTATTGATATGATTGCATGATTTTTATTCTTTTATTGATACAGTGTATTAATTTATTTGCACATATTGAACCATTTATGCTGCCCCAAAATAAACCTCACTTTATCATAATGTATATTCTTTTTCACTTATTGCAGAACTGAGTTTGATATTTTGTTGAGAATTTTTACATCTATATCAGAGATATTGATCTGTATATCTTTTTTAATGATATCTTTGCTTTTTGTATCAGCTTAATATTGACTTCACAGAATCTGTTTGAGTGTGTTCTCTGTTCTTTAAACTTTTGAAAGCGTTTGAGAAAAATAGATTTCATTTCTTTGAAGATTTGAAAAACTCAAAAGTAAGACCACATGGTCCTGAACTTTCCATTTTGAAGACACTTGATTACTGTATCAGTTTCCAAATTCAAAATGAGTCTCCTTAGAGTTTCTGTTTCTTCCTGATTCCATCTCAGAAGGGTATATGATCCTAAGACTGTCTATTTCTTTTATATTATCCAATTTATTAGCATATCGTTGCTCATAAGAATCTCTTATGGTGCTTTGTATTTCTATGTTATTTATTGCAACTCCCTGCTTTTTCTAATTCTGGTGATTGGAATTTTTTGCTTAGACTTGCCAAAGGTTTGCCTATTGTCTCTAATATTTTTAAAGAACTAGTTTTTGGTTCCACTGATCATCTTTATTCTATTTTTTTATTTCCATTTTCTTTATTTCTACTCTTTTTTACTTCATTCCACTGACTATAATTTTTTTTTCTTTTTCTAGGTATCCTAGTAGACTTTTCATGTGAGATCTTTCTTGTTCTGTGAGGTAGGCCTATATATTTCCCTCTTGGTACTACTTTTGCTGCATCCCATAGATGCAGCAGAAGACATTCACTCTAATGTCTTCAAGTGTTGTTTTTATATATCTTTTGTTTTCCCATTTACTTAGTAATAAATCAGAAACATGTTTAGCCTACACATATTTGGAAATTCCAGCTTTTTTGTACTTTATTTTTCGTGTTATATCATTATAATCAGGGACTATCTGATATAATTTCAATGTTTATAAAATTATTGACACTAGTTGGTATATCAACACATGGTCTATCCTTAATAATATTCCTTGTGAACTCGAATGGAATATGAATACTGTTTTGGAGTGAAGTGTTTCCTAAATCTCTATTAAAATCATCTTGTCTAATTTGTCATTTAAGAATGTTATTTCCTTGTTATATTTTTTCATGGTTGATCTGCCAGTTGTTATATATGCAGTATTAAAATCCCCTACTAATATTGTATCACTGTCATGTTTCTTATTAGTTTTGTTCATAATTGTTTAATGCATTTTGATGCTTCCTCATTTGCCACATATCTATTAATAAGTTTTATATTTTTAATTGAATTTATCCTTTAATAATAATATAATATTATATTTCTCTACTTGCAAGTCTAGTTTTTCTGCTATAAGTGTGTGGTTTTCCCTATTTCAGGTTACCATTTCAATAAAGAATTATCTTCCAACTTTTGACTTTTAAGTTTACATGTGTCTTTGGAGCTTAAGTGGGTTTCTTGTATGCAACAGAACATTGAGTTTTTATTATTAAAATACATCCATCCTCTCTGTGCCTTTTGCTTGTTGAGTTAAGTATATTAATATTTGCAAATTTAGTGATAATTAACTGCTATTTCGCTCTTATCTGGACTTTTTGTTTTTGCAAAAGGTTGCTGTAATTTTATTCTTCTCTTATTCTTTTCTCTTGTGCTTTGATAGTTTCTTGTTACATTTGATTTCCCTTTTTATTTTCTTAATTTTATGGATTTTTTTTTGAGGCTTCCATGTGGTTTTAATATTTTTGTATGCTTATAACCTACTTTAATAGAATACAGTCGAGTTTGAGTTTAATTTCAAACTCATCATGATAGTCCACATTTTGACTCTCCTCCTCTTTGCATTTTATATTTCTAGTGTCTTGCTACTTCTTAATGGGCTTCTTTTTGACATTTTATAGATATCCCTTTAGCATTTCTTATAAGGATGGTTTTGTTGTGATGGATTTCTTCAAACATTTATTTGTCTATAAAGCTCCTTGCAACTCCTTCAATTAACTAATAACCTAGCAGGGTATTCTGTGTTAGAAATCATTTTTTTAGAGCACTTTTAAAATATTAGGTCATTACCTTCTGGACTATACGTAAATCATTATTTTGCTGAGAAATATGTACACAGTTCTGTGTGGGTTTCCTTGCATGTGCCTCATTTTTCCCTAGTTGTTTTTCAGATTGCCTCTTTATCATTACTTTTTGTCATATTAATCATGTTTCTTTGTATTTGTCTGCTTAGGTTTCTTTTGTTATATATGGGAATACCTATATCTGAATATTTTTTTCCTTCTATAGTTCAAAGAAGTTCTCAACTATTACTTCAAGTAAGATTTATGTCACTTTCTCTTCTCTTTCTGGAAACTATGATGCAATTGCTGTCCCTCCTGACGTTATCCAATAAGTCTCTAATATTATCTTCATTTTGTTTTAAAATATTTTATTCCTTTTTTTATCAGTTGACTCCTTTCCTCTGCCCTAGCTTTGAGCTCACTAATATTATTAGGTGCATCTTCTAATCTACTGTTTAAACTGTTCATTGTAATTATTTTTTATGTTCAGCTCTATGTTTCTTAGTTCTATGATTTCTGTTTGGAACTTTCTCATATTTTCTGTATTTGATTTAGTCTTTATTTTATTCATCTGTGTTCTTTTGATTTCAGCAAGTTTCATTAAAACTTTTGCTTTGAAGTCTTTCTGAAGTACTTTACTTTATTACATTAGGTTTTTCCTGGAATCTTGTTTTCTTTTATCACATTGGGTAAATTTATATCCTTCATTTTGGTTAGTACTCTGTATTTATCTCTATGGGTTAGGCTAAACAACTTTTTCTCTGCCTTTATGTAATGGCCATGTGTTTGGATTTCATGGTGCAGAGTACAGACCTAGGAAGATGTTCCAAGGTGGTGATCATTCTGCTGGTCTGCAGGCTAAAGCCTCTGTATGTCAGAGTGACCAGAGCTTTAGAGCCAGCAACAGGTGAAGAACCAAGAACCCATATTTCAGGATGGGAATCAAAGCAGCTGATGCAATGGGGTTGCTGTAGGAGACTGTCTAGGTAAGAGGCCTCCTTAGAAGCTGGGCTGATGGTGAAATTTGCCTTTGCCCTCACCTACTGGATAATTTCAGTCACAATTTTACCAATATCCTTGGATTATAATTGATTCCTCAACTCAGCTTAGTTATTATTGCAACAGTTTACTTAACAAAGTTACTCCCAGAGGCATGGACATCAGGGTAAAGGCCTGGGGGTGTTAGCGAAGGCCATAAGTAGGGCACAGAGCAAAGATCAATGTTGTGAAAAAGTCTAGTGCCTGTGAGGGACCAGAGAAGCTGGTTTCAGCAAAGTACCCCTACCCTGTACACACTCGACTGTCTTTCTGTTCTCTAGCTGTGCTTCAGCAGCAGAAGGAGCTGTGTTCAATAAGTCATGGAACTCAGAGAGTGAAAGATTTTGCTGGAGATTCCTGGTGGCTTTAGGTATGTGTGCAAATAGTGTTCAGCAACTTTCCAGTATAGGAGAGGGGCAGCTTTCATGGGACCACTAGAATCCCCTGTGATCTTTCCTCAGACAAACTTTCCTGTCACAATTTCCACAAATAGAGCTGTCCATGAAGACAATCAGCTACTGTGCTTAAGGTTATGTGCTAGACTGCCTGCAACTACCCTAAGAGAATACTTCCCTTGTAACCATAACCCAGTTCCCTTGTAACTGGAAATAAACCATCCAAGATCACAGATGTACTGATTTTGGAGATTTGCCCTCCAATTAGAAAGCAATGTTGTGCCCAACAATACTAGTATCATGCAAACAACAAAGGCCTTGGAGAGAATGCCCACTAGCAGCTCTGTTAACTGAAAGGCTATTCCTCGTTTTGCTCCTGTTGAATATTTGAGTAAACTAATAAAAATCCTTCTGTTAGGTCTGTGTACATTTCATGTATTTGCTGTCTGTACTTTTGACCTATATGTGTTATTTCCTGTTATTCCCCAACACCCACCTAAAAAAAGAATCCCTCTATTTTCCACACTGGGAAGTATGTACCTACCTCTTGGGTAGAGCATCGTGGGGCTGAGTTGCTCAATATGAAAATGAGCCTTCAGTCCCTGTGAAGTAATTCCACATCACTGTTGTCCCTCCTGATCTTAACTGAAGTACATGGGTAGCATTCCTGCAAAGGTAAAATCTCAACTTTTTCTACACTTTCTGATATCTATTACTTTTCCTTGTGGAGTTCTTCATCTCCCAGTTATTTTTTTTCAAATGCCATATTATTAAATGAATACAGTTTCAATGTGTCTGTAAGAGGATGTGAGCTTGATACTGTACTGGTCTGCCACCTTGGAATCCCTTCCATCAGGATCTATACTTACATTTTTAAGACTTTATAATTTAAAAAATGTATTGCTAAGTTCAAGACAGAAAATATTTTATTTTATTATGCTGATGAGTGTTATTTTTATTCCACATACATTTTACTGGGAGTAAAGCTTTTTAAGGTTTCTGGATTTAGGCAATCGTATTGCTTCCAACTCCCTAGTCTGCAAGGGTCCAAAGTCATATATCCCATCTCCGTATGATGAATGCCTGCTATGAGCATGGCATCATAATCTCGTGTACTTAAAACTCTGGCTTTTAGTTGAATCTTTGTTTTAGATCTTTTCATGCTTCACAAACATTTTTATGAATTCAACTTACATTAAAGATTGTGGGGTTTACTTTGTCATTTCAAGGTGTCTTGAGACAAGAAGTTACTTATTGTATCTAATCCACCATACTGTTGAAAAAAAAAAATAGCCATCTTATTTGATTTTTATTAAAGTTTCCCTTAAAAGATGAGTGACTCTTAAGATGTTATATGATGCTATGCCTTGAATTAGCTTCTAGACTATTTCCTTCTCATAACTGATAATCTCCCAATCTGGTTGTGATATATCCATCATTTTGTATGTTATTGACTCAGAGATGCAAGAAGAAATATTCATCAAAAGGAATGAAGAAAACTTATGAGACATCATTAAGAGAAATAATATACATAAGGAGTGCCAGAAGGTGAAGAGTTAGAGATCTCATTTTAAAATGTTCACTGAAAACTTCCCCAATATGGGGATACATTTGGATACACAAGGTCATAAGCCTAATAGGTAACCACAAAATTTCAGCCAGTAATGGTGATCACCAAGATACATTAAAATCAAACTCTGAAATAAATGAAAAATAATTTTAAAAGCATCAAGAGAAAAGATGAATATGGAACCCTCCATAAATCTCACAGCAGATTTCACAGCAGAAATCTTGGCGGTCAGGAGAGAATGGAATAATACATTCATAGTGTTGACAGAAGAAAAAGTGTCAATCTAGACTACATTATCCAGCAAATTTTCAGATGGAAGTGAAGGCAAGACAGAGACATTCCCTACCAAAGAAAAGCAGAAAATTGATGAAATCTATCATTACTAAACCCGCTTTAAAGAAATATTAAAAGAAGTTATTCAAACTGAAATTAAATGATACTAATTAGTAACACAGAAATATAAATGTATACAACACACTAATATAAGCAAATGTCCAGATTAAAATGTAATATGGAGGAGTACTGTTTAACTCTATTGTTTTAATTTAACAAAAATAGTAAAAAATAAAACCTATCCATGGTTACAATAGTTTGCTAATGGACACATAATACAAATTAACTGGGACATCAAAAAACAGAAAAGAAGATAGTGAAAGGGCATTTTATGTATGTTTAATATTGCTATCAGCATAAAATAGACTTATATCACAAGATGTTTTAAGTATGCCTAATACCAACCACAAAGTACAAATCTACCGTAGATACACAGAAGAAAAAAAAATGGGGACTGAAACTAACCACTTTCAAAAACAGTGAACTCACAAAGGAAGTGACTAAGACTGGAAGAAATGAACTACAAAATAATCAATAAGCAATTATGATTGTATGATTATATAATTTGATTACATACTTACCAAGCTTGGCACTGTTTTTAGCAAAACACTCTTTTCTGTGAAGTTCCTTAGTCCTCCTGAGGAGTGGCAGTCCCAGCAGGGAGTGGTAATAATGCCCAGGCACTATGGTTGGAATTTCAGGGATTACAAGCAGATAGGGAGCTGTGTGGCTCTAGCTCCAGGCTGGTGGAAACTGCTGTTTTGATGGGGCCCTTCCAGTTATTTTCCCTGTAAGAGGAGAAGAATGGAATGCTCCTTGCTAGGAACCAGTAAACTCTACACTGGGGTGTTGTTAACCTGGTCTCTCTCTGGCGTCCTGTATAAAGGCAACTCTGAGCACCAATTAATAGGTGCAAGTATGCTAATATAAGAGAGGAGTGGGGTTTTGCCCGTAAGAGCTTTTCTAAAATGGCGGCCTCCAGCAGGCTCTGCACAGAAGCAGAGCTCTGTTCACAAGGTAACAAGTTATCGCCTTCCTTCTGGGTCAATTTTATTCCAGCAACTGAATGCCAGTTCCAGGTATGGTGGCACCCATTCTGAGAGAAAAACCTTCCAGCTAAGGATAATGCTTTTATCACTGGTCCCTCACTGAGGTCCTGGATTCTTTGAATAGGAAGGTGTGACAATGAAACACATAGGCTTCTCCTGCCCTTTATCACACTTATTTTGGCTTGTTTCCTTTCTCTTTATGACCGTGCTGGTACCGGGTTTATGATCCTTTTTGGAGTTTGAGTTTGCTAAATAGGTATATTTGGGATATAGCTGTAGGGAGGAATTGAGCAGGAGATCTTAAGAGTCTGTTTTCTTTGAACACATCTTTTGAAATTTCTACCTTGCATAATAAAGATTTTATATGTATTTGGTAATACAGAGATTTAAAGATATATACAACCTTATCTAATTGATAAACAATAAGAAATTACATTTGCTAAAATTATGTTTCACTGTCCTATGATGAATGCCAAGTAAGAACAGTTTAAAAGTACACATGCTTTGAAAACAATGTAACATACCCATTCATTTTTGAGTTTGATAAAGAACTATTGCTTTGCTTTGATACAGAAGAGATTGTGTGTTAACAATTCTTTAAACTGTTCCCATTTCCTGTTATTTTAACCTATGACCTGAAATGACAGTACAAAAAGTTAATGTGCTTAAAAAAGGAAATAACCTCAGTACAGTTAAGTAGGCCACATTGGACCTAGTATGGAAAATATTTTATGGTCAACATTTTAACAACATCACAATATCTATGTCTAGGTATTTAACTATCATTCCTGGACTCTTAAGAGAGAAAGAAAATTAATTTCCACTAGTATTGTCTTAAATCTATTTAAATTTATATGCTTGAAAATAAGGAGTAGGTCATGAAAATGTAGAAATTGAGGGCATTAGAGACTATTTAAAGCATATTTATCCTTGCTGTTTTGAACACTTTATTATTTCCCAATCTGAGGTTATTAATATATAGATCAAAAAAAGGAAGAAATGAAAAGACTGATATAACTAATTTTTAAAATAAGAAATCCAAGAAATATTTTAAAAAATAGCAAATTAATTATATACAATTATTATATTCTGAGTTTTCTAGCTATTTTTATATTAATGATTAATGTGAGAGATTTATCTCCTAATGTGTAAATGTTTGTATTCAATCTTATTAGTTCCTTTGTTTTATTAGGTCAAGACATATTAACAGAAAAGGACATTACCTTTAAAGTATGTATATTATTCGAGGGTACTATTTTAATTATTTGACATTTGTATAAATTTTCATTAATTTTAAGGAAAATTACATCACAACAAAATATAGGTTTAAGTTTTGTATCATTGTAAATCAACATCTCTATGTAATATATTAAGTTTACCACCACCACCAATCCACTTCTTTCTTCACCAATTATTTGATTACCTTTTAACAATTTTGATCACTGCCCCCCTTCAATTCATTGTTTGCCCATTTCTCTATACAAAAACATGTGAGTGAAATCATAAGATGTCTTTCTCTGATTTTCTCACTAAGTGTAATTCCCTCTACAGCCATCCAAATAGTGGGATTTTATCATTTGATAACTCTATAGTTATGTTGTTTATATATTAGCATATCTTCTTTATACACTAATTTATTTATGGGCACTTCAATTTTTTTCCAGCTCTTGGCTATTGTAATTAATGCTACAGTGAACATGAGAATGCACATATATTTCAGTCAGTGTTTTGGGGGTAAATATCAAAAGTGACATAACTGGGTCATATGTTATTTCCATTCTCAATTATCTGAGGTGTCACCATAGTGCTCCCTATAATAGTTTTACCAACTTACACTTCCATGGTGTATAAGACTTACTTACCTTTCTCCAAATACTCTCCAACATGTTTCCAATCTTTTGGATAATAGCTGTTCTCACTTGGGTGAGGTGGTATCTCATTGTTGTTTTGATTGACATTTCCCTAATATTAAGTGATGGGAAATTTTCATGTGCCTGTTGACCATCTCTGCATCTACTTTAGAAAAGTATCTGTTCAGATCCTATGTCCATTTTTTAATTGGACTCCAATGTAGATATATATAGATATTAAACACTTGTTGGATATATTATATGAAAATATCTTCTCCCATTCAGTAGGATGTCTTTCAGTTTTGATAACTCTTTCTGTGCAGAACCATTTAGTTTAATGTAGTCCCATCCAAATGTTTTTTAGATCAATGTTAAGCAGTGATTTGCCTATGTTTTCTTCTTTGTATTTTATGGTCTCTGGCCTTAAAGCTAAACTTTTTTAATCAATTTTTATGTATGGCATAAGGTACTGATATAATTTTATCTTTTTTTATGTGACTGTCCTGAATTCCCAAGATCATTTATTGAAGAGACTGCCCTTGTCCCATTGTATGTTCTTGACTTTTTCTTGTCATTAATTATTTGTTTACATGAGTGTTTTATCTCTTAGCTCTCAGTTCCATTGACAGTGCGTCTGTTTTTATTCCAATACCATGCTGATTTTACTATTTCTTTATACTTTGGTTAAAGTCAGATATTTGAAACACGTTTTTGTTCTTTTTTACCACAGGATAGTCTTTGCTATTTGGAGTCCTTTATAGTTCCAAATAAATTTAATTACTTAATTTCTATTATATTATTGTGAAGAATATCACTGACATATTTATGGGGATTTCATTAATCTATATGTTGCTTAGATCATATGGCCCTTTTAATAACACTAATCTTTTCAATAATGAGTAAGAAAACATTTTCCTTTCTCACTTCTATTTATTTTAACAATGTTTTGTCGTTTTCAGAGTTCAGGTCTTTCACTTCTTTGGTCAAATTTATTTTAAGATATTTCATTCTTTATCATGCAACTGTAAATGAAATTATTTTCCTGTATCTTTTTCTGCTAATCCATTATTTGTATATAGAATAATTTTTTCTAGCAGCTTTATAAAAAACATTTTTAGAATTTTTAAAGTAGTTTTGTTTTACAAATTAAAATAAACTCATATGTATAATTTCACCATATGCAGTTTCCCCACTCCTCAGATATATGTCAACACACCCCACCCTCCACCAAATCACCAAGTGCTCTTCACCATTGTCCAGTGGACTCCACCACCACTTGCACCCTCCCTGTGTCATATGCCCTCTTGGTAACTTCAATTCTATTGCAAGTATTCAAGGATTGGTTTTGTTTCATCTATTCTTTGTTTTATCTGTTCATTTTCCACCTATAAGTGAGATCATCTGGTATCTATCTTTCTTCTTTTGACTTATTTCACTTAGGATAATCCCTTCTAGATTCACCCATGTAGATTCAAATTACCGGATTTCATCTCTTCTAAGGGCTATATAGTATTCCATTTTGTATATTTACCATATCTTCTTTATCCATTCATCTGACATTGGGCACTTAGGTAGTTTCTAGTTCTTGGCTATTTTGAATAGGGTTGCAATAAACATGGGGGAGCATGAAACTCTGAAAATTAAAGTTTTTGTACATTTTGGGTAAACACTCAGAAGTGGGATGGCAAGAGCATATGTGATTTCCTAATTGAAAATTTTGAAAATCTCCATACTGTTTTCCATAGGGTTGAACCAATTTGCATTCCCACCAACTATGTAAAAGTGATCCCTTATCTGCATGTCATCAACAAAATTTGTTGTTTCCCAATTTTTGGATAATAGCCAATCTCTCAGGTGTAAGGTAATATCTCATTATTGTTTTGATTTGCACTTCCATCGTGGCCAGGAGTATGAGCATCTTTTCGTGTATCTGTTGTTGGTCATCTGTAAATCCTCTTCAGAAAAAAACGTCTCTTTGATTCCTCTTCCCTTTTTTTGATTGGATTGATGGTTTTACTGTTACGGAGTTTCATGAGATCTTTGTATATTTTGGATATTAAGTCTGTCAGAAATATGAAAGCACGTATCTGCTCACAGTTAGTAGGTTGTCTTGTTTTTTTTTTATTCACTGCGAAGAAGCATTTTAGTGGATGTAGTCTCACTGTTAATTTTCTTTTTCTTTCCCAAGGTGCAGGAGTCTAGTCCCCAAACACTTTCCAAGGCTGATGTCTAAGAATGTGTTTCCTATGTTGTCTTCCAAGAATTTTAAAGGTTTCCAGTCTTATGTTCAAGTCTCTAGTCTATTTTGAGTTAACTTTTGTGAATGAGTTAGAGAATGGTCTAGTTTCCTTCTTTATCACATGGTTGTCCAGTTTTCCCAACAATATTTATGGAAGTATGCTTTTATTACTTTGTTGTATATTAACTCACATAATTTTAGTGTGTTAGTTTCTGGTGATTCAGTTCCATTCCACTGATCTGTGCCTCTGTTATTTTTCCACTACCATACCGTTTTGATCACTATCATTTTGCAGTATAATTCATTGTCTGTGATGTAATTCCTCTGGATTTTTTTCTTTTTCCTCATAATTGAGGAATTATGAGGGTCTTTTGTTGTCCCACACAAATTTTAAGATATTTGATTCTATTCACTGGTGATTGCATTAAATCTGTATATTGCATTAGGTAAGATGACCATTTTAACATTGTTGCCAGACATGAAAAGATGAATTCTTTACATTTTTTTTTTTTTTTTATGCTCTATTTCTTCTAAGAAGGACCATTAGTTGTTATTGTACAGGTCTTTCACCTCCTTTGTTAGGTATATTCCAAGATATTTGATTTTTTTTTTTTTTACTTCTGTTTAAAACAATGTGGTTTTCTTGATTTTGATTTCTTCTAGCATGTTGTTTGCATACAGTGAATTGTGTGTTTATTTTGTAACTTGACACTTTACTGTATTCATTGATTAGTTCTAATAATTTTTTGACAGAGTTTTTAGGGTTTTCAATATATATAATCATGTCATCTGTAAATAATGATAGCTTTACTTCCTCCTTTCCAATTTGGATTCCTTTTGTTTTTTTGTTTTTTGCCTAATTACTTTAGAATGTCCAGTGTGATGTTAAATATCAGTGGTGAGGGTAGACAGTCTTACCTTGTTCCTGACCTTAGAGGAAATGCTTTCAATTTTTCCCACTGACTATGATGTTGAATCTGGGCTATCATATATGGCCCTTATTAAGTTGAGGTATGTAACTTCTGTCCCCATTTTGTGCAAGGTTTTTCGTAAATGGTTTTTAGATCTTGTCAAAAGCTTTCTCTCCATCTATTTATATGATCATGTGGTTTTTCTCCTAGCTCTTGTTGATACTGGTATATTACACTAATAGATTTACATGTATAGAACCATCCTTGCATCCCTGGGAAAATAACACTTGGTCATTATGGATGATCCTTGATATGCATTGTTGGATTCAATTTGCTATTTTCTTGAGAATTTTATCATCTATGTTCATTAGAGATACTGGTCTGTAATTTTCTTTGTTGTTGACTTCTCTATCAGCTTTTGGTATTAGCGTGATATTAGCCTCATAGAAAGTTTTTGAACGTGTTCCATGATCTTCAATATTTTGAAAGTGTTTGAGAAGTTGAGGTATTTATTCTCTTAAGGTTTGGTAAAACTCTTTAGAAAAACCATCTGTTTCTAGGCTTTTATTTTTAGGAAGAAGTTTGAATACCTCTTTGATTTCTTTGATTGTGATTGTTCATTTCAGGTTTTCCAATTCTTTCCAGTTAAGTCTGAGAGATGGTATTTTTATAAAAATCTACCCACCTCCTTGATGTTGTCTTTGTTATCACAGAGTTGTTCATAGCAGTCTCTGTATATCTGTGGTATCTGCTGCAAATTTTCCACTTTCATATCTGATCTAGTTATTAGAGTTTTCTCTCATTGTGATTCTAGCCAATAGTTTGTCCATTTTATTTTTCCAAAGAACCTGCTATTTTTTTGTTGATCTGGATTATCTTTTTTTTCTATTTCATTTATTTCTGCATGGATTTTGATTACTTCATTTCTTCTACTGATATTTTGCTTTAATTGTTCTTTTACAGTTGTTTTAAATGTGGGTTAAGTTGGTTATTTGCGATTTTTCTTGTTTTGTGTGGTGAACCTGAATTGCAATGAACTTGCCTCTTAATGCTGCTTTTGCTGAAACCTGTAGATTCTGGTGGTTTATGTCTTCATTCTCATTTGCCTTTAAGTATTTTTTTAACTTATCTTTGGTATCCTCTTTTATCAAAGAACCATTCAGAAGCATATTGTTTAGTCTTCAATTAATTTGGTGTCTCCAGCTTTTTTGTGTGTGATTTATTTCTAGTTTTAAGTCACTCTGGTCAGAGAAGATGCTTGGTACAATTTCAATCCTTGTAAATTTGTTGAAACATATTCTGTGACCCAAAATATGATCTATCCTTGAGAAAAGATATGCATACTTGAGAAGAAAATGAAATACGTAGTCATTGGCTGAAGTGTTCAGTAAATGTCTATTATACCTATCTGTTCCGAATGGTGCTATAAAGCTGTTGTTTCCCTGTTCATTTTCTACCTTATTGATCTGTCCATTCTTGTAAATGGAGTGTTGGATATACTATTATCCTTCGCACTCAATGTGTCTCATAAGTTCTAATAATGTTTGCTTAATATATTTTAATGCTCCTTCATTTGGTGAATATATGTTAATAAGTCTTTTGTAGGATTGACTCCTTAATCATTATATAATGCCTGTTTCTGTGTTTTGTTATGCTTTTTAGTTGGAAATCTGTTTCATCTGATGTAAGTACGGATATTCCTTTTTTTTTTTTTTTTGGTTGTCATTCTACTGTAGAGTTGTCTTCTAAACATTGACTTTGAGCCTATGTTAGTCTTGTGAAAGAAGGCAAGTTTCCTGAATGCAACATTTTGTTGGGTTATTTAATCCATTTGGCCACTCTGTCATTTGATTGATGAGTTCAATCCATTAACCTTTAGGGTGATTATTGATATGTAACTTTATTGTTATTATGTAATGTCTTATAGGCATTGTTACAGACAGTACTTCGATTTCCTCTTTTTCTTTTCAGATGGGTTGGGTGTAGTTAATATTCATTTTATTCCCTTTTTCCCTGGAGTTACGTTTTAAAGTTAACCTGAGCTTAATATTTGGAATTTAATGTTTATTTCTTATTTTATTTGAAAGCAGATTATTCTTGCACTAATTTAACCATGAACACTTTTATTTTCTTCCCCTTCTCCCCATTTTTTTCATTTTGCTGTCTTACTATTTTTAAGTGTGGTTATTTTACACTTTATAGAACTTCCTTTAGTATTTTTCATAGAGTTGGCTTATTGCTTTAACTTTTGCTTATCTGAAAAGCATTTTATCATTCTTTCAGTTCTAAATGATAATCTTTGAGGGTAGTGTCCTAGGCTGAAAATCCTTTTATTTCAACACTTTGAATAGATTATTCCATTCCCTTCTGGACTATATAGTTTCAGCTGAGTAATCTACTGACAATCTTATGGGAACTTCTTTGTACATGACTTATTTTTCTCTAGCTGCTCTTAAGATTCTCTTATATTTTGACAATTTGATGATAATATGTCTTGGTATATGTCTGTTGGCTTTCTTTTTTTTGGAACTCTTTGAGCTTCCTGGGTCTGGAGGCTTGCTTTATTCCTTAGGGTAGGGAAATTCTTGGCTATTATTTCTTCAAATACAGTTTCTAACCCCTTTCTCTCCTCCTTCTGAGACCCCTGATGTGAATGGTCTTCCTTCTGATATTATCACTTTTGACTCAAATAGGGTATTCATTTCTCTTCATTCTTTTTTCTCTTTACTCATTTGTTGAAATACATTCCTGTACTCTCTAATTCACTTATTCTGTGGGAGGCTTCATCCATCATTTACATGAGTCCCTCTATTAAGTTTTTTAGTTGAGCTATCGTGTTCATTTCCTTCATATTTTGCTTTATTTCTTCTCTATTTTTTGTTCTCCTATTATTTACTGTTGTTTTCTTGGTTTCCATGAGTATTTGTATACCTGTTGCCCTAAATTCATCCTCAGATTGGTTGCATATGCCTATTGTATAGATTTCCCCATGGAGTTTTGATTGAATCCCTCATTCTGTGTATATTTCTGTTTTCACTCTGTTTGGCATCCCATTTATTTTTCTGTGGGTTAATTTTCCCTTGCGTAGGTTGTGGCTTATAGCAAATTATCCTGGATCTTGGTTTGTTCATCCTATAGATTTGATATTTGTGTGGTGGATGCAGAGCCCTGCCCCAGCATCACTTTCTCGTTGGCCCACAACCAGGCTACAGTTCTACTTCCACCCAAGGGTGGCACTAGTGGGTAGTATTTAGCATTCCTTCCTTCTGGGAGACTCTTTTTCCTTTAAACTTGGGGTCAGGATTTCTGGTGTGTGGGTCCTATGGCTCTGGCATAATATGGTGTGAGTGGTTGGGAGATTCCCCTAGCTATCTTCCAGTTATGGTGGCATCCCTGTGTAATTTTCAGTCCAGTGCTCCTACTCTGTCCACAAGGGCACTGGTCCTTCTTCCTCACTGTGCCAGGACCCCCTTCCCCTGTCCATTTCTCATTCCTGTTGGGTAGACTCTCTGCTATCTCGTAGCAACTCCTGGGAGGTCCACCGCTTCCCAAGATTCCACCTAATCTGTCATTCCACCCCCCCTCCCCACCCCCCCCGAGTCCAGGAGTCCTGAATCTGAAATATAGCTCTGAACTCTTACTCGCACAACCTTTCTGGAGCTGATAGCTGCTGCTGTCTCTGTTGCTTCTGGGTCTGCTTTTCCTTAGCATTTGTATCTTCAAAATAAGTGATTCCTAGTTGTTCTGTGGGGAGAAGACAAGAGCTGCTCCTGCCAGTTTACCATCTTGACAATTTCCTCTAGCAGCTTTTTACTGAAGTCTTTGGGGTTCTCTACATATATTATGATATTTGAAATACAGAAAATTTCACTTACTCCTTTCCAATTTGGATACCTTTATGACCTTTTCTTTTTTAATTGCACTGGCCAGGACTTACAACCCTATATTAAATAGCAGTGCAAATGGTGAAAAATTTAATTATCTCTCTCTGTTTTTCGCTACCTCAAATTACATACTCCCTACCTCATTAGCTAAGAATGTATTAAAAACCAACAGCATTCCATACGCTCTATTAGATAATTGGGGTATAATTGTAAATATGATCATCTGTGTCTTCAATAGTTTTACAGCCTAATGGAGAAAAATTTTTCACAGTGTTCATAGCTACCCTACAATATTATCTGACCTTTTAATTTTTCTCAAATAATGCTACCTTGTGAATAATATATTATGACATATATCCAAAGACCCTAGAAATGAAAGTTTTCTTATCATTAATTTGGTATTGATTTATTAAAAATAACAAACATACAGAATATAGCATAAACATAAAAGCAATGAACCCGTACTCCCCAAAACTGAGTAACACTTTAATTAGATATACTTCCATTCACAAACTTGGAGGCTCACTTTTTGGATAGCTTTATAATTACGTGTGGTTTTGAAAATGAAATATTTAGCAACAAGTTTAACTGTATCATTGTCAGTAAAGAAGGAAAATAATGAGTTAAACGATGTCAAGGAGAATTATGATTAAGTTTATATTCAGAATGACTCTTAAGATTCCTAGTGGTTTATGTAGTATATTTACAAATCATAAATATATATTGGAAAAAGCTATATCATCTTCTATTCCTCTTTATAAAGTAATCAGAATATAAATGTATAATTATGCTTTATTTATTTTAAAGGAATACAGTCTTGGAACAAGCATGTGTATATTCACATGTATAAACAAAAAAAAAAAAAGAAAATAGAATTATAAACAGAAGTTTAAGTGTCTTTGTGCTTTAATACGAAGAAAACAGAAACTTGATAAATTAGAATTTGAACAGATATAACAAAATGATTTACCTCTCAGAAGTTATATAAAGTCTTTCACTAAATGACTATAAGAATAACACTGAATTCTTACCATTGAAGTAAAAGTTTACAGGTTGATTCTCTGTTGTTTAGAAGATTGTTAATTGCACAAAGTTATGAATTTAATTGTATGAAACAATTAGCTTTGCATAAAAAAATAAGCATCAACAACAACAAAGCTGTTCTACCAACACAAATTGCACCATTAAGTGCGGTCAGCCATTCTAGGAGAGCAAACCAATGATCCCAATGGGATGGGTGCAACATATTTTCTCTCTTGGAAGAACAATTAAATACACATTTCCAGCTGCTGGCAGTTCAGCAGTGGAATCTTAATTTAAGAGGACAACTTTGAAAGGGAGGTAACTAAGGGAGAATACTCTGTGATGAAATAGCAGACACAGAAACCAAATTGAATACAGTTAAAAGGTAGAGAGTCATAACAACCCATTTTTTAAAGAACTCAAGTGATGTGACATTTTAGACTTCCACTTAGAGTTTTGTTGATACTTAGCAGCATTTCAAAACTCAGAAATCCTTAGATTAGTTTGCTCTGCTGCTCTTGGTAAGCAAACCAAGTAAAATATATCAAGAAGTGATGCCAGTGCATTTTTGTATAGTAGTTTTACCAAGAGCCAACCAACAGGATGTTCATTGATTTTCTAATTCCCCTCTAGGGTTTTTTTGTTGTTGTTGTTGTTTAATGATACATTGTTTCTCATCCATATCTATTCACTTTTCTTTATACCTGAAAGGTTGACCCCCATGAACTGTATCACTCCAACAACTTTTCCAACCAGCTCTGTTTTGGGTGTGGCAAATGTGTGACTATGAAACTTCTGGTAACCACTAATTCTGTCTTACAGAATAAAAGTATCTTTGTTTGATTTTGTTAATTTGGTGTCTCTAAGGTCATATTTTTTCATGATTTCAGTAAATGTTACATTGAAGAATAAATCACATATAGGAAATTGCACAAATGATGTCAAGTAGATGAATATTCACAAAGTAAACACATGCACGAACCACTACTTACAACGGGAAATGGAATGTCCTACAGCATGCACAAAGGTCGCTCTTTGTCTCCACAATGTCACTATATCCAAGGGTAAAGAATATCCCGCCATCTAATGCTATGGATTGATTGATTTCTTTAATTCATACAAAATACTCATTTTCTTTGTATATGGCTGTTGCACTTAATCTTGCATCTCTGAGACTCTTGCATCTCTGAGATATTTCATTAATTAATCCTAATTCATTGCCTTCCTCCCTCTTGTGAAAAAAAAAAACAGATAATTAAAAATCTAGATTTTTTTTTATTCCCTCTTCTTGATGATCACAAGCCTCAAATACCCTTCTTGTTAGATTTTTGTTAAAATCTTTTCCAGTATTTGCAACCAGTCATTTGCAAACACAGATACTCATTCTTTCACTATAAGGAAAACATCAAGGCTGTTGCTTCTAAGATGTGAATCTCATCTGAGACACATCATAATTCTGGCATTTCCACAATGAGTTCAATTAGAGTTTAAAATATTCCTCCTTGTAAAGGTAGTATACCTTTATTCCTCACTCAACTCCATTGTGATATTTGAATACATTTTTGCATTTAGCAATAGTTGTTCTTTTTCTGTTACTTGCTACAGTCTTTAAATCTAGAATCCATTATGATGGTTTTCCATATACTTTAAAAATCTCTGTTGTACTGTAGATCTGTACTCCTTTTTTATAAATAAGTATACTTTCTATAAAAATCTGGTGTCTACCATATATGAGTCACTCCCTGAATAACTACTGCAAAATAAAAAATGTGCAATGGTATTCAGCACAAAAAACTTATTAGCAGATACCTCTGTCTTCTCTAGCGAACTATCCACTCTGGAACTTTATGCTACCCAGGAACTCCCTATGATGGTGCAGTGCTAGCCATCACTTCAGCCTCTCTACACCATTATTGTTCATTTCTCTCCACTACTTTAAATACCATAATGATGCTTTCCTAGATAAATCCAGTAATTTATACTGAAATAGGCATGTATGGGACTGCAGTTTAAAATTCCCACACTGAGGTCTTCACTACTCATATAATTCTTTAGTTCTGCCTTTGGCCATTGAAGTATAATGTATTTCCTTAAAAGAAAATGAGATTTAGCATTAGCAAATCAGGAAAGCATAGAGTATTATTATCTAATATATTAATCATAAAGTCAATTATGAGACTATTCAGTGCCTACCTCTTGCAAGCATTTGGATTTCCCTTAAGTTTTTAAGAACCCCCTCTTCTTTTTGTAGATCCTGATAACTCCTGTATCTGTTTTTGTTTTGTTTAGTTATTTGTTTTTCTTAAAGGAAAAGTGCAGGTAGTAATGAAGGCAAGCAGGCAGGCAGACACTAATAGAGAGGAGGAAGAATCATCTTTTTTTTATCAAGTTGTTCACACTGGTTACTTCCCCATCCTCCCACCAGGCCCAGGACAGGTACCCAGAGGTTTGTGGCTTTCTCCTTTTGGCGGTGATTGACTTAACCCCTGTTGCACTAGGACACACTCCCTATATCTGTTTTTAACCTCATCATTCCTCCCGTAGTCCTAAATCAAACAGTTCCTTAACCACTTCCTCAGGTTCCATTTTCTTTTCAAAGTTTATCCATTAAAAGAATGAGCAGCTTTCTAATGTTAATGCTAAATAATATCCCTAGATTATTCAGAGAGATATAAAAAAAAAGCACTCCTTTGCTAATTTCAGCTGCCTCTCATGTCATAACACTGTTGATTTGTTATGTTAACACAATTTCTGTTTGTTTACTAAGTTTAACCAAAATAGGAAAAAAACAGTGGAGACATAAAATGCCATCTTGCCATATCTACAATCATGAAGTCAGATTAAATTCTTTTTAAAAATGTAATATTTAATAAGTGTAATGTTTTATAAACCATATTTCAGAATGTAAATTTTAAGCTTATTTTCCCCTAATGTTTATCATGTGTCAATTTGAAGGGCTAGTTATGAAATAACAGATGGTAAAATTAGATGAATCACTTAAGAGTTGATATGAGCAATTTAAGTATTCTTTGGTGAACTACTAAAAATCATCAACAATAAAAAGGAGTTGCAAAGAAGACACTCTTTTTCAATAGCATTGTCAATCATTTATTTCTTCTGTTCTCTGTACAAAGGAATTAACATCATTAAGAAAAGCACCATGAAGGATAAATAAAAATGTTATAAATAAGGTTATATAATATGAGTTATATAATTCATGAAGGAACTGTGGTCAAATCATGAGGAGTTGTGAGTAGCAATTTTAGTCTACTAGTGGGAGTAATAAGAAGGACTAGCACTAGAGTGAATGGAGAGAAGATAGAGACAGTTGCAAAAAAAATTAACAGTATCGTGCCTGGTTGTGTTTGAAAAGGCACCTGTGTTTACTCAATGCTTCATCCCTAAGTATAAGTATTATTAAAAATAACTTCCTAATCACAACATGAAAATAAATCTGGCACATTATTTAGGATCTTTACTCAAAAAAATTTATTATGCAATGATTTTAAGATAAAATACTACTGTATATCATGAATATATTGTGTGATTTGAAAATCTACCAAGTAAAGGCAAGGAAATACTTGAATGTTTTCCATTCTCTCCCAAATTTCATTTTTATTCTTCTAATTCTATTTTCCAAAATATATATTTTATAACTTGAAAAGGTTATGCAAATATAGTTTGAAAATAACTCATGAAAACTTGAGGAGAAACTCATTGCTTTCTATTTGAATTTGAGATTTCTAAAAGAAATGTAGCAAAGTAAATTCCAAGAACATTTTTCTCCTATTTCAAAAGGTGGTTGGAAAAAATTCAGTCAGTAAAATAAAAGACCATACACAGGACAGTCTTCTATCCTTGTGAAAAAAAATAAACTATGACAGCAGAGAATATATAGAACTAAAAGTTGTATTAAATTTTGTGAGTCAGTATGTTTTTAGTTGGCTAGAAACCATCATTTGAATCTCATTATTACCTTCAAGAGCATATTCATGTGCAATAATGTGCATGTGTACATTTTCCCAAGTACAATTAGGACAAAAAAAGTTTTTAACCTTTAAGATAAAGGGCTTTAAACACTGAAAGCAGCTCTTTTCACAATCGAAAAGACAGATAAAACTCAGGACAAGTTTGGGCATTCGCACAAAATCATGCCAATCTAAGAGGCAGCATCGTAGGCAATATGAAGGTCAGTTATGTTATTGACATTTACAGAATGGGAGTAAGAGCTGTTCCACAGGATACTAAAGACAAAACTTCTAAACATGTGCTCAAAATATGATGCATATTCAAGTGTTAGCGGTAGATATATTTCAAATAGTTTACTCATGTATTTCAATGTACATTTGTAATGGCCCGTAACTGGAGGCACTAAGGCATTGCTTGGATTTAACATTGACCAACAAAGATAGTGATCATAGGTACAACTGTTTTCAAGTGGATACCTACAGTTTCTTCCAAGTAATAGAGGAAAAAATAATCAATTTATTTAAACATGTTTTCTTATATCCAAGTAATCTTGATTCTTATAAATCTCACTCACAGTCCTCCTGAATCAGGTGTGTTTTCTTTCCTCAGTATATTTTCCTGTGTCTGTTTATTTATATATTTAACTTTTATATTTTTATTCTATGGAAGTATAATTGATATATAACATTAGCTTCAGGTGTTGAACATAATGATTCAATATTTGCATATAATGTGAACTGATCATACAGTATGTTTAACATCTGTCACCATTTATACTTGTAAATTTTTCCTGTGATGAGCTTTTAATAACTATTCTCTAAGTAACTTTTAATATATAAAATATATAATACAGAATGAATATATAACGTAGTATTATTAACTATAGTCAGTATACTGCAACATTACATCCCATGACTTATAACTGAAAGTCTATGCCTTGTAGCACATTTTATCATAAAACCACCCCCCTAAACCTCTGCCTCTGGCAATCAAATGTCTCTTTTATATATCTATGATCTTGGATTTATTTTTAGTGTTAACATTGTTAATTTCCACTTATTTATAAGATTATATGGTATTTATATTTCTCTGACTTATTTCACTAAGCATATTGCCCTAAAATTCCACCATTGTTACCAATAGCAACATTTCATATTTTTAATGACTGATTCATAGTCCATTATAAATGTATACCACATTTTCTATCTCTTCATGCATTGATGGATATTTAGGTTGTTTGCATATCTTAGCAATTATAAAGAATGCTGAATTTTATGTGAGGGTGCATGCATATTTTCAGGTTAGTGATTTTATTTTCTTTGGATTGGTACCAAGAAGTGGAATTACTGGATCATAAGATAGTTTTATTTTCAGTATTTGAGGAAATTCCATACTGTTTATCAGTGATTAAATCAAATGTATCATGTAACTATATCCAAAGGATCCCTTTTCTCCACAGCCTTCTCAACATGTTATTTATTTTATTTTTCATAATAGATTCTAAAATGTGTGAGGTCGTATCTCATTGTGGTTTTGATTTAAATTTCCCCAGTGTTCAGTAATGTGCGCCTTTTCATATAATTGTTGATTATTTGAATATCTATTTGAAAAAAAATTTTTTTTTGGCCTAAAACATGTACCCTCATCCCAGTCCTCAGCCCCAACCCTGAATTTGTGGCTTTATCTCCCTGGTCATTTAATGAGAGCTTGTTTTTTTATCCTAGGAAGGTATCGATAGCATTATTTATGGTATCAGATGACCTAAATTCACATCTCAGCTGTGTGACGGTGTTATTTAAACTCTCTGTTCTTTAGATATCTCATCTTTAAAATAAGGATAACAGTGTCTACTTCGACAGGGTGGTTAGAAAGATTGTATATGAATTTATGTTCAGTTTATGTAATGTTCAATATATCCAATGTCTACAAAGTATTAGACCTACAGGAAGTGAGCAATAAATACTGGTGTGATGGTGATGCTGATTAGGATGATGGAGCCAGTGTGACTTTCCAAGGAAAGGACTTGGAAAAGCATGAACTTGAGTCTTTTTTTTAATCCTCGGGGCCCATGGACAAATGACTTCCTTTTCTGAGTCTCATTTCTTCATCTGCAAAGAAGGGGAAATGGTACTCATTGTAGAGGGATGTTGTAAAATTAAATGAGATCATTAATAATACCTGCCATATAGTAGGTGACTAATAAGTGTCAGTTTTATTATTAATCTCCTGTTTACCTATCCTCCATAGAACCTTTCTTGAAGGGGTATAGTCCAGTCAAAGGGATTTGGAAGAAACCACTAGTCTCTGCTTTGGAAGAGCAGGAAGGGGGCTTCTGGTATGCCTTAGATGTTCTTTCATTCTCTGGGCCTCCATTTCTTTGTGTATCGAACAAACACAGTAATTCCTAAACTTAGAGACTTTTGAGGGCATTAAATGAATCACAAGTAAAAGTATCATCCCTGATACATAGTAGGTGCTTATGAAAGGTAATGATGGGCATGCCCTGGTAGAATAACAATTAGGTCTGAAGGACTGCAGTTCACATATATCCCAAGGACCCTGGTCCATGTCTTTGATTCAGAGGGAATAATCAATGTGAACAACCAAAATAAAAATAACATTAAGTGCTTCTACCTACTCTGTCTTCTGCCTGCCTGCCTGCCTACCCACTTTCATTCTTGCCCTCTTCCTACCTCTTAAAAATAAAAACGATTTTACTTGATTCCCAACCATAATATGCCAGTAACTTCCATAACAATTTTACAAATGTTAATTAACCTTCAACAAACCTATAATATAAGCACACATATTATATTTCTTTTAAAGACAAAGAATTCGAGGTCCAGAGAACATATTCAAGGTCACACCGCTCATAAGCACTGGAGACAGGAGATGAACCCTGGTTGACTTACAGTGCCTATCCAGGAACTCAAGAAGAGAATCAGAGACTCCCTGCCTATTACACCAAGCTGTTATATTAATGTAACTCCTGACTTTCCCACCACCTCACTTACGTCACAGGCTAGTCTCCCTGACACATTTTACTTCTAAATAACTCTGAAAGATGAGCATCACATTCTTCCCTCTGCTTCTTTTTACATTTAATTGTGGTAACTTTGTTTTACAAATAAAATAAACTCATATGTGTCAGTTCCCCATATGTATAGATTCCCCAATCTCTAGATATATGTCAGCACTCATTTTTAAACCAGATTATTTTGTAGAATATATGAGATCTTTATAAATTTGGGTACTAATACGTCAGCAGTTATATGACTTGCAGAATTTTCTTCCATTCAATATGTTGTCTTTTTATTTGTGTTTCATTTGTTCATGATTTTCTTTGATTTGCACAGCTTTTTCAGTGTGATATAGACATGCTTTTGTTGCCTATGGTTTTGTTGTCCAAGCAAAAATGTCACTGCCAAGACCATTGTAAGAATCTTAATGCCTAAGTTTCTTTCTCAGAATTTATTGTTTTCAGGTCTTATATTCAAGTCTTTGCTTGATTGTTTTGTGTATGGTATAAAATAAGGTCCAGTTTCATTTGTTTTCAAGTGATTTTCCAGTTTTCCCAACAGTTTATTTTCCCCATTGCATATGCTTGACTCCTTTTCTTTAATCAGTTGATCATACATGGGTAGGTTTATTTCTTTATTCTGTTCCATAGATATTTGTGTCTGTGTTTATGACAATACTGATGCTTTTAGGTGCAATTGCTTTATTATATAACTTGAAATAAGGGACAATCATGTCGTTAACTTTGTTTTTCTTTCCCAAGATGTTCTGATTATTTGAGGTATTAAGTAGTTATATATACATTTCTGAATTGTCATTTTTCTTTGAAAAATTATGTCAGAATCTTAACAGTAATTCCATTGTATATGTAGAATGTTTTGTATAGTATGGGAAACATTAACAATACTAATTCTTCTAACCCATGAGTGTGGAATAGCTTTCTATTTGTGTCTTCTTCAATTTCATTAATGTCTTTCAGTTTTCAGGATTCAGGTCTTTAATGCATTTGGTTAAATTTATTACCAGTTATTTTATTTTTTTATACAATCATAAATGATATATTTTATTCCCTTTCTGATAATTTATCACTAGCGTCTGAATGTTAGAAATTACTTGCGTTACTTTATTAGTGTATTAGTTTGAGGTAAAGTTTTAATGTTTTATTATACAGATTATATTATGTCATTTGCAATTCATAACAGTTTAACTTCTTCCTTTTCAATTTGGATGTCTTTTTATTTCTTTTTCTCCTTAATTGCGCTGGCTAGACTTCCACTACTATATTGAATAAGGTGTCAAGAATAGGCTTCCCTGTGATGTATCTGATCTTGGATGAAAAACTTTTAGCTCTTTACCATTGAGTATTTTAGCAATGGATTTGTCATGTATGGCCTTTGTTATTTTAGGTACTTTTCCTCCACATTGATTTGGTTAAAAGTTTTTATCATAAGCAGATGTTAACTTTTGGCAGACCCTTTTTTTCTTTTCCATCTAGAAGTAATTGGGGTTTTTATCACCATTTTGTTAGTGTGGTTTATCACACTGATTGATTTACAGATTTGAACTATCTTTGTATTACCTGTAATAAATTCCAATTTGGTTGGGGAATAATTTGTTGAAGATTTTATATATGTGTCCATCAAGAATTCTGGCATGCAATTTTCTTGGGGTATCCTGTCTGGTTTTGGTATCAGGTTAACTACAGCCTTGTGAAATGAGTTTAGAAGCGTGCCCATCTCTTCCAATTTCTAGTAGAGCTTGAAAATAATTGATATTAATTTTTCTTTGAATGATGGCTAAATTTACCATTGAAGCCATTTGCTCATGATCCACTGTTTGTTAGGAAGTCTTTGATTACTGATTCAATCTCTTTACTATTTCAGATGTTGTGTTCAGACACCACATTTGTTTTATTATGTGTACTAAAATAGATGAGAAAGAGAGTGGTAAAATATTTACATCTGGATTTTGAAGTAATTACATTTACTAATGTTTCACCCAAAGCATAAATATAAAAGAGCAAAATAGATTAATTGAACTATATTCAAATTTATAACTCATACTTCCAAAGGCATTCTTAAGATCTTTTCAAGTGAAAAGACAATTCATAGGGTAAAGGAAATGTCTGTAGATCATATATCTCATAAGGAACTGAAATCATTAGTATATAAAGAATACTAAAAATAATCCACATTTGTCTTATTAGGGTACTAGAGTAAGTGATAAAGCATTGGGGAGGGTAAATGTTTAAATTCGGATGTTTGAAGTCATTAACTGTAATGACTGGTAATGACAAGGTGATAGCTGTATCTAGGAAATTAGTGGGTACAAATGTAATATGAAAGGTAAGTTTATAAATACTCAGCAGATAAAGTAGGAAACCAAGAGAGTATTCAAATGGGTGGTCAAGCCCCAACAATATGGTGGAGATGAATGTAGAAAACCAGAATCCAATTCCTTAGTGAATAAGGTAGAGTATTAGGAGGTTAACTAGTGAAAGTAACAAAAAATTTTAACGAATTTCTCAGCAAAAGATGAAGTAGTAACAATAAGTGGCAATATCATAAATTTTAGAACTTAAATCAGTGTTTTGACATTATTTGATTGTCTGATATATGATAAATTATTAATGTCAGTAGTCCTTCCCCCTTTTCTTCATCTGTAAAACTTGGAATAGAAACACTCATTTTATAAAGTGTGGATATTAAATAAAATAATGCATATTAAGTACCTGGCATATACGAGGTTCTTAAAACATGCTGTTTATTAAGTAATATAATTAATATATTGAGGTAAGTCATTATTGGTGATAGAAATTCCTGAAACTAGCTTAGGAAGAAAGGAAATTGGGTAACTGTTAGGCATTTAGTTTGACTAGTCTCAGAAAAGACTTTTTAATATTTGAGAATCTGCCACTACGTGAATCATGGTAAGACTAGTGATTGATTTATGTCATCAGGAAGTTACTCTCTAGTCTTAGTAACCAGTGTCCAACCAAAGTGCACAATAAGACTCTATCAGGGACTTTAACTTGGATAAATGAGTCAAAGAAATAGATAGTTGAGAATTCATTCTAGTGTTTACAGTAGCAATTAATGAGTCAAAGAAATAGATAGTTGAGAATTCATTCTAGTGTTTACAATAGCAACATCAGGTGTAGAGATATTAGACATGGTAATGTCTAGAAATCTCTTTCTTAGATTATGCCTATGGCATGGTTAGGCTTCATCTGATATTCTTCTCATTTTTAAGCCTAATTTCCAAGAACAAGTCACTTGAATGCTATTGGGTTCTCCATTTCAAGTATCTGCTTCATTCTTAGTTTCAGTCTGTCACATCCTCTGTAAAAAGATTGGAAATAAAACCAAATTCAGTTATGCCTCCTCAAATCTCTAAGTTTGTTACTGGAGAGCATTTATGATTTCCTTTCTTTGTTCACAACTGAAGCAAGATTGTAGTTGTCTGTGTCTGTGGTAATCTCTGTTCTTTGAGTAAATTAACTGTAGTTATGGTGATGAAGAAATATTTTTAAGTTATATCATTCCAGGCTCTAAACTCCAGACCAGTTAACACAAAACCAAGGATGCAGACTATATAAAAACTATGAGGTTTATACTAGAATAAACAGGGTTAGAGTATGGAGAGTATGTTTTCTCAAAAAAAAGACAGTGAACTAAGAGAAAAAATAATAGAGATAGGTGATTTAGAGCTATATACTACAATTTATGTATGTTCATAGGTGCAAGACAGTAGCATATCTATTATAGAGTGTCAAATGATAGAAAAGGAGAGACTAGGTAAAGGGTATGCAGTATACAGGAACTCTCTGCACTATCTTTGCATACCTTTGTAAATCTAAAATTATTTTTAAAATAAAATGTTTTTAAATATAAAAATAATAGAATTTTTCAATTATTTTATATCCTATATACATCTAAAGTTAAAGGAGTAAACTCTTGTATTTGTGTTTATAGCCTTTTCCAATCTAATTTCTATTTTCCAGTATAAATAATTATTTCCTTCTGGGTAGAAGTTCATATAATAAATTCAATTTAAGTGTTTTAGCCACTGCAATTTATTACAGGCAGGACATTCTATTATATTCTTATTTTAATAAGTGACTATTAAATCCAAGTGACTATTCCCAATGATAAAGGCACAAAGTGTTTTATAGTTAGAAGAAACTACTGATATTAATGAATTCAAATTTGCCTTTCGAGATGAAGCAACTGTGGGGAAAGACCTTCTCGATTATAAGAGAGAAAGAAATAGAACCCACATTTTCTGACTCACAGTATGGCATTCTTTCCTTTTTACATACACTAACAACTATGTGGCTGTGCATTGCTCCATGTGCTTATGTTTGTTTATACTTGATCTTGTTTCTGAAAGTCCACAAATTTTGAACTTCTAGTTTTGTATATAGTGTTTCTCAATCTATTGTCCATGGGACCCCTGAAAGATACAAACATAAGGGCCTCTAATTATGTGATTTTGAAAACCAATTATTTAAGCTATAGTTTGCAGAGAATTTTTATTAATCCAGCATTATCATTATTAATATGGCACCTTTATACTAGTTACAATGATGAGTTAGTTAATATATCCATCATCTTCTATAAGGTTTTAGTGAATAAACATTAAATGGAGTAAGGGTTCTCACAGCTCTGATAGACAGAGCCACTCCATGCAAAATGATTAATTTACCTTATTACTGATGTTTTGTAGTAAGAAAAATAAAATATAATTTTGTTTAATTTTAACTTACAGTTTAATGTATGCACTTAGTAGATTCTTGATTGCTATTCCTTTTTCTACCTTCCTGGTAGAAATTAGTTTTATGTGATGTCTCACTCTCCTCCTTGTAATTTAAGGAAGAATGATCCCCTTCTCAGTTCTCTGGGTAAATCTTGATAACTTCAAACTAGACATTATGATTCTATAGTTTTATAGGTGGTCATCTACATAAAGTCTAGTGAATGAACTTGAAAATTTTGGATATGGAGTACTGAAGGAAAGCAGCAATTTATTATATTGATAAGACTATACTTTGCTTACCTTCAAACAAAAGTGGAGATAAGCTAAAAAGCTTATAAGAAAGTAAGTTAGTCTCTCCTTTCTGAAGAAACTTAGAGAAGATGGTTTAGTTTCCTGTTTATGATCAATCACATCTGTGAATCTTTCCCTATACTATTGCAGTCATCCTGCCCTCTGTTTAAGGTAGAAGAGTCATAGAGTAGTAGTATCTTATAAATTAAAAGACAACTTTCAGGTATAGTTTGTTGTTATTTACAGTCAAACTCCTTTTATCTGAAGTAACACATTTAGATAAAAATCAACTTTCAGGCAAAATACTGATTAATACTACTTACTTTTAACAAAGTGGGCCTATTTTCTTTGCAATAATATTAGCTGCTATTTACTAAGTTATTTTTCACTCAGATTTTCTTATATTATATAAAACTACAACTAAATCAAGAATCAGGGCATTATTTAGCCTTATATGCTTAGCAAACTGAAATGAGAATAGAAACAATGACCTAGATGCATTTTTATAAAATTATCTAAAGAATTGCCTTGAGTAATGACTTTGTTCTAAAAGATGAGTCTTCCAAAGATTTTCTGACTTTGCTTAGGATTGCTCTGAGGAGTAAATGGATGAAATATTCAGAATACCCCTTGTAATATGTTATTTGTGCAATATATATAGTTCTACATGTATATATAAATATGTATCTATGAACACATGTATATATTTCCATTTATTCCTACCTATTCTTTGAATATCAATGTTATTATTAATTTCATTCATTCTCCTTTATCATTATTCAAGAGAGGTATATTTCAAACTATTAAGGGAAGGCGATTATATATGTTTGGATATTACTCTTATCAGTGAAAAGAAATACACTATGCATTTTTAAATTTATAATAATTTAATGGTATAAATATTAACGAAACTTATAAACACCTCTAGTCACTAAAGAGCATATTTATAAAATGGTAAATTTTCATTCCCAAGAAAAGATCATTATTTGAATAGCATTATTGTTCACAGAAGTTTTACACTAAATTCTTTGTTTAGTGATGTGAAAATAAGTTTTACACTCTGAATCTGATATATTGATAGTACCTATAGTCTATCTGAAATGTAACTCTTTGGATAGTTTAAAAAACATGAAAATTGAAGAATAGAAGAAAAACTGATATTTTTCTTTATCAATATGTGCCTGTACATGTGAAAATTTCAGAGTTGTTTACAAATAACTAATAGATTTTTAAACATCACTTTATTCTTTCAAATTTTTACAAGCTGATTGTTTTTCTATGCTAGAACTCTACTGGGATAACTCTAGTTTTTAAAGAAGAACACATATATATCAAAATGTTTCTTGCAAATATATTGAGGTAATTTACTGGGTCCCTATTTTTAATTAACTGAAACTTTCCAGCTAATTAACTTAGGCAAAATGGAAATTGATTGTCAGTCTATGATACAGTCTTAGAATCTAAAAAAAAGTTGATGAGAATGCTTGGATACAGACAAGAGCAAAAGTTATTTCATAAGTCTATGAAATATTAACTACAGAATTGGTATGGACCACGAATGGTTTTCTCAAGGGAACCATAATTCAAATAAACACCATCCTTTTCTTCCATTCATACTCCTTTCTGACTATGAGGGTCAAATATCTACAGTAACTTCTCAATTCACTCTGCTAAGCAGTTTTTCATACAGAAAGCTATTATAACACAAAAGTCTTGCTCTCAAAAAGCTTGCAATCTAACAAAGACTATTTATGACTGGGGGAATAACTAGTGAGGAGTTAACATCAGTCAGGCAGCAGACAAAATTACTAAGTCCATTTTGTCCATTTAAATTTACTTTTTCCATTATTTCCCAAATACAATCTCTTTACTAATTCTACTCTAGTGTCAACATATATTTTCCTTTATAATCTCCCAAAATTTTACTTCTCCAGGTGAAATTATCTTCCTCCCTTCTTTATATTTAAAGCTCTAATAAAAGTAATTTTCTCCCCCCCGACCATGCATGCCTTTACCTTTCATTTAACTCCAAACCCCAATCCTCTGGTAACTGCCAATTAATATTGTCTATATCTGATAATTTGTTTCATTCTTTTCCTTTATTTCTTTATATTTCTCATAGAGTGAATATTTTCTTTTTTCATTTGACTTATTTCTCTTAGCATATGACTCTCAAGGGCCATCCATGTGTCTGTAAATAGCAAGATTTCAATTTTCAATAACATTTCATTGTGTGTGTATATGTGTGTGTGTTATTCTTTATTCATTCAGCCATCACTGGGCAGTTTGGTTATATACATACCTTGGCAATCTTAAACTTATCTTTGTGAACTGCACTCCAACAGAGAGGGAACAGTAGCAAAAATAAACACATATGAGTATATCAAACTAAAAACCCTTTTCTGCACAGTGAAAGAAACTGCCATCAAAATATAAAGACATCCTATCAAACAGGAAAAAATATTTGCATATCATACATGACAAGGGATAATATCCAAAATATATAAAGAACTCATAAAACTCAACAATACACCCAATTAAACAATGGAGAGATAACTTGCACGAAAGACATACAGTTGACCAAGAGGTACATAAAAAATATTCATAGTTCTTATTATGGAAAAGTGACTCAAAACTACAAAGAAATACTACTCCACATCTGTTAGAATGGCTATTATCAAAAAAGACAGGAAACAACTACTGACGGAGAAGTAGATAAAAATGAACTCTTATACATTGTGTACGGCAATATAAACATGTAGTCACATAGAAAACAGTATGGAGATTCCTCAAAATATAATAGAAAGACTATATAACCCAACTAATCCCCTTGTGGATATTTATCCACATAATACAAAAACACTAATTTGAAAATATATGTGCATCTTTCTGTGCATTGTAGCATTTTCTACAGGAATCTCTCTTTTTTATATATAGACCTAACTCATATTGAACATGCCATGTTTTGGACATTGGTATCATGCTGACCCATACTGCAATCTTTCATTCTTTGCTTATCTGCATATGAATTTCTCCACAACTAAATTACACTCTTTAGAAGAGCATAATCATTCTCGAGTCTTTTGAGATTTTACTCCTTTCTCTCGCCTCCATAAATCAAATCTTATAATTGGGCCAGTATACAACCCCAGCACCATCTATCCATCATATGGTAGTTCTTTGTCATAAACGACTAAACTTTATGAAGATATATAATTTTATATGTAGATATTGGTACTGAGAAGAATGGGAACTATTCAGCCAACTGCCTCATTGCTACAAATATAACTTTTACATTTCATTTTTCCTATTTTTTATTAACCCCATCTCTCAAGAATGACATCAAAAAGGAAAAAAATGATTTCTAACACTAATTTCTCTTTTTCTTTTTTACTTCTTACTCAGAGTGCTAGAAATCAAGATATTCTTAGATAGTCTTTAATTATCCTGCAACATTCCTTTAAATGTCATTTTCTCTTCCTCATAAATGCTCAATTAACTTTGTGGTCTGCATCTCCCAACTTGTTATTGTTCTGTAAGTCATATCTTTATGCATTAAATGAGTAATATGACAATGTGAATAGTACAGTTATTCCTCATTTTACTGGTATAACAGTTTGCCTCGTAGAAACAGGCTAAAGAAGTCTGAGTATTTCAACCTAATCCATCAATATATTTAGGCAATTTCCCAATAGCTTTTTATTAGCTCAAGTGATATTTAATTGGTGAGAAACTACATTGTCAATTTATACCTAGTGATTTGTGGATCTCTCAGAGATATTTTTCACTACTAAATTGTTTTTAGTGTACTGTTTTCACATTCAATGTTTTATTCAAAAATAATTTTGTTGATAGTATAAGGCAATTGTTCATTTCTTTTTGGCTTATGGATACATTTTCTTGCTTAGGGATTTGTGTTTTCTAACAGATTTCTGATAGGGAGCTTAGATTGTTACTAAACTGTTGAGTCTATCTAAACCATTTTATACAAGGATTTTAGCTTCTCAAATATACTCTAGACTATGTAGTTTTCTTGAAATTTATTTGATTTTTTATTAATGGAATAAAAGCAGTTTATATTTTTGTGTTTCTTTTCCTAACATATTCATTCCATTTATTATGTATTTTTATACTAAACTATTTATATTCTGTGCTTCAGATTTATTTTTTTAATCTTCCTTTAGCTTCTTTGTTAGTGTGTATGTACAGAGCCAATGCTTACATATAAATTGGAATACATTCAACAAGTTTCTACATAAATATTGCTTTTTGAATTCAATCTCAAAGAGAAATCTAAGGAGAATATGAACATATTCATGTAAAATATAGATTAGCCTTTGCTTTTCATCTTTAGGTAATCTCCTTTTTACACACAAATCATATGAAGTTTGGCAAGGAAGTTTCATTTTATGCATATTTCTTAGTAAATGGATGCAGACTTCTCAATATACTTTCATGATAGAAAATATTAGTATGTTTTAGCATTTTTCAATCCTGTACTTTTTCAGTAGGTGGGAAAATTAACATATAGGATGTTAGGCCGTAGTTGAGTTTGGGGGAAAAATAATTTTGTGATACAGAGAGCTAATTTATAAACTCCTGCAAAAGAGAAGAAATAAAATCTTTGAATCTTTGAAGTAGAGTGAAAATACCTTCTTCAGTCACTTATATTCTCTAATACTAAAACTTCATTTTTTATGTGTATTTTATATTGTTTTTTATGAATTTCATACTAGGCTGATAAAGAGTAATTATAAAATGATCATGCTTTTAAAATCACAGTTCTGTAACTAAGGTCAGAAATAAATTATAAATAGAAAAATACCATATAATGGAAACGTCTCATTTTTCAAAATAATAAGAAAGAAAAAACAACAAAACATACATACTATAGGCTTCCAAGCAGTAATATTTGAAATTCTAATTGAATGTTTCTCTATTTTACATTCATATTGCAGAAAATTTACTTTTTAAAATGCAATACTTTAAACATTAAGAAGTATATTATAGTAGAATTATTAGTAGAATTTATTATAGACCCATCCCAAAGGGACTCAGGTTTAATATGGCGACCTGCTTAACATTCATCAACAAACATAAGCATAACATATTTGTGATAGAACCAGGTTACACTAACCCTCAAATGACTTTTTAAATGTCCCACTCACTAAATTAAATATACTATATTATATTTATATAAATCATATAATTATCTGCAAAGCATATTTTTATTTTATTATATAAATATAATTATGAATAGGTATTGCTATTCCTATAGCTAATTTTGAATAGGTATTAATATAATAGAAAATATTGATAGCTAAGAAATAATCAAATAAAAATGATAAAGTATTAGAATAAAATGGATAAGCGAGCAACTACCTCCCGATACTCTTCTTCCCACAATTACATTAAAATAAATAAGATGTCAGAGAAATAAGAATAGTCTCACAGTCATTTGAAAAAGTAACCCCTTCCGGACAAAATTGTAAGACTTAAAATTGTGGCTAATTTTAGACGATATTAGGAGAAGGGATTGTATTTCATTGTAAGGGTGAAATGAAATAGAAATAAAGAATTGACAACTTCGCTTATCAAAAAACGAAAGCTTCAAATGTATTTCTTTAAAAATTACTTTATTAGTCTAAGGTTAGAGGTTTATAGGAGAAAGGTCTAAAGCCGGTGGGCATGTGGCCACATAATAAGAATATCATTTGAAAAGTTATGGAAACTGGCAGTTGCCTCCAGGATCAAATAGCAAATAAAGCGTTTAAGTCATAGTTACATGAATTTGAAATCACAGAGGACTGAATACAAAGTGGGCTGATAAAGCTAGGCATGTATGTACTTACTTGTACATTTTTCTCATCAAATTACTTAATCAAGTTTGTCCTTAACTTAGAAGTGCGATCACCAGGAGACCATTCAGTGGTGGCTGCAGGAATGTAAAGTTAACATGCAAAAGCCAGACAGAATGAAAAACAAACCAGCATTCATTATCACCATATAGATAAATTATATTAAGGGGAGAAACCCTGAAATATAAATCATGAATTCAAAGAAATTAAATTAATACTGGTATTTAAAAACAAAATACCGCCAATAACAACAAATGATTTGTACCTGGAACGAATAAGTTCCACTCCACATCTCTGCTTAAGAGAAAAATGGGGAAGTATTCATTTGGGAGATACTGCCTACTGTTGAAAATAAAAGCTCCCTTAAGTTTTCCAAATCTGTAGTGGACATGGCTGGTGCCCTGCCCAGATCCACTTCACAAACAATTACATAGATTCCCAGCTGCTCTCATAAACTCATAGCATATCATAGCTTTCATAACCCTCCTTATCCTGAAAACTTTTCTTTAATAAATCACCTTTACTTAACATCCTCACTTGAATTCTGCTTTTAGGAAACCCAACATGAGACACCACTGGTCAGTCTTTACACAACAATTGTACTTGGTTAGTTTTAAAGACCGAGGATAAAGCAACCTCTATGAACTTGATATAAAATTATATATCTGTGCCTCAAAAAAAAAAAACACAAGACTGCAGACAGTCAGGGCTAATCCACTGGTTAGACACATACTAGAACAGAGTCTTTAGTTCTGGGCCTGCCTCTTCTATATATTTCTGATTCAATTTGAGGCTAAAAAAATTATGTTATTGAAGGTAATATGATAGTTTTATAAATAATTCTGACTCAATATTAGATCCTAAGTGTCAAAACTTATATATAGTAAAAATTCAACAAGGTGTTAGATAAATTATTCTCCTGTTTTACTCAAATGTTCAAGTCTTCTCACACTAACCTCTAAGTTCAAACATAGACAGTGTCTAATACTTGTAAGATTTTTTATTTTAAATGAAGAAAATGATCACAAAAGTTTATAGAAACTCAAAATTGGTAAGTCAGTGCCTGTCATGACAGCATTACTTCCTTGTCTTCTTAGTCTTAAAAACATGCTCCATTAGAAATGTACTTTTCCATTAAAAATTTAGAATTATGTTTACTTATATGGAAATATAATCTCTATTATGGGAAGGTGAAAGATGATATATTTCTCATTTGCATTAATGAAAAATAATACTATGTTTCCTGCTCTGTAGCTTATACTGAATATATTGAGATATCTCAGTTAAAATAATGTTTAATTTTCACTTGAATCTACCTTGACATATATAGTATAGACATGGAACTACTGATCTATGTCTTTAAGGAGTCCATTAAAAATGTATAACTTAATTTTAAAAATGGAAAGGACTTAAGTAATTAAAATATGTGACAGTTAAAAGGAGGTTGTCAAAAGATATGATATTCTTAATCTGTTTAAATTAAATCTTTATAATGTTTGTGCAAAGGTGAGTATTAATCAATATTTTTAAATGTGGAAAATTTAGTAAAAACAAAAGCATATACTTTCTTTGCACAAAGAGTCTGTTGTGGAAAGGCTGAAAAAAAGACACTGATAGAATAAGTAGTCATATATGAAAGATAAAGGAAATCAAAGAGATGTATAGTACCCAAAAGAAGAAAATAATAACATATGGAATACTAGCAAGAGCCAATGGAGAAAACAGAATTTCTTTGGAAGATCAATTTAATGGTATTTTTAGTAATATTAGATGGGAAGAGAGCTAAAATTCCAATGTTTTTACTAAAAAGTCTGTTTCCATTTTCTTACTTTAAAAAGTAGTTTGTTGTAGATTGTAATGCAGGCTAGCTGTGTCCTTGACGGAAGTCTTTTATTCTCCTCTTTCCAGAAATTCCTCTCGCCCCTCATCAGGGTTACTATTCATCACCTATAGCCCCCATATATATAACTATCTCCTGTGACTTCCCTACATTCTTTGCACAACTTTGTGAAGAGTTTCTTTTAAATTTTTCTCTAATGACAGTATTTGAATGTTCCTTATGTTTCCTGCCAGCAGCTCATGTTAACAAGATGGATTCAGAAAAAAGGCACCTAGCCAGCACTTCTTGGAATGTATTTATGAATCATCTGGGGATCTTTCTATAATGCAAATTAGGAATCAGTAGATCTGGGATTCATCCACGTTTGATAGAAAGGAATTATTCTAGACTACTGCTACTCAAAGTGAGTTCTTCAGACCAGTGTTTCCTATATCAATGTCAGGATTTTCCCAGACACTCTTTATGAATTAACGTCTGAGAAATGGTTATTCTTCTCAGGGGAAACTATGTGCTCCCATTTCTCAGAGTTTTCTTTGCTGCTTCCCAGAGCTTACCTTCTCTCTTTCTTCTCCCTTCTCCCTTCTCTCTCTCTCTCTAATTGACAAATAATAGTTTCAGGTACACACCATAATGATTTGATATTTGTGATCATATGATTTTTAACCTTTGATACTTTAGTGTATCACTTGAATCACAGATGTGAAACTTTCCTTGCATTCTCAGAATAAATCCTACTCAGTTTGGTATATGACTATTTGAATATATTTAGTTTGCTAATATTTTGATGGGGATTTTTAACATCTTTGCCCTCCAGAGAGAGTGGCCTGTTATCTGGTTTAATGTGGCACTCTTAATTGGTTTTGATATCAGGGTAATGGTAGTTCAGTAGAGCTTGGAAGAGCTTGAAAAGGACTGGTATTTATTTTTTCAATGAATATTTGGCAGAATTTCTATGATGCTTGCTGGTCTTGAACTTCCATTTTTTGGGAGGTTTTTGATTACTGATCAAATTCCTTATTAATCGTTTGTTCATATTTTCTATTTAATTGTGATTCAGGGTTGGAAAGTGGTAACATTTTATAAATTTACTCATTTTTTTCCTCTTGTCCAAGTTTTGGTTGTTGATAGAATTTCTTATTTGTATTTCTGTGTTCTATTATAAAACCTTCTCATTTATGATTTTATTTTTGCGTTCTCTTCATTATTCTTGGTGAGTCTAATAAAGATTTGTTAATATTTCTTATTTCTTCAAATTACCAGATGGTATTTTTTATGATTTTTTTCTATTATTTGTAGTCTGTTTCATTTCTTGCCCCTCTGATCTTTATTTCCTCCCTTCTACTAAATTCATTTGTTGTTCTTTTTCTGTTTCCTTGAACCGCAAAGTTTGATGGTTTAATATTTTCCTTGTTTCTTGAAGTGTAGGTACTTATTGTCAAAACTGTTCTCTTAAGACTGTTTTTGCTTCATAGCATAGGCTTATGAATTTTTATTTCCATTTTAATTTATCTTAAGCTATTTTTTCAATTTATTTTTTGTCTTTGTTGGCCCATTAGTATATGTTGCTTAAACCACAGACTTGTAAATTTTCCAGTTTTCTTCTGTAATTGAATTCTAGTTTTATATAATTGTGTTAAGAAAGGATGTTTGATATCTTTCAATCTTTAATTAGAACTCTTTTGTGTCCTATTATTTGATCTCTCTTAAAAATATTCCATGTGCACTTGAAAAATATGTATTCTGTTGCTTTGGAATAGAATGCTCTGTATATATCCATTAACTCCATCTGGTCTTATGTGTCATTCAGCACTAATATTTCCCTTTTGATTATCTATCTAGATAATTGATCTTGATGAAAGTGGTTTATTAATCCCCTAGTATTACTGTATTACTATATCTTTTGGTTTGTTAATATTTTATAAAATGCTTTATATAATATTATATACACTTAGTTTATATGTGTTATATATTATATTTAACACTGCATATGTGTGCATGCATAAATATATGTGTATATATGTATATATATACATATATATAGATATATATATATGTATATATATACTCAGAGGTTGAAACTTCAAATTTAAAGTTTGAAATTTGTCAGAGTGCAATCTCCAGAGTCAAACAGGCAAATATGTTTATTGCAAAGTTGTAATAGCTTATTGCTTTTGGGCATGAATGATTTAGTAAATAATTTATTAACCAGTACTTATAGACTACTTTCTTGAACCAGGATTTGTTATAGGCATCAGGGATGCCATAGGGGAAGACAAGATATTTATTATTACTGAATCTGTCTAGCAGGAAGCAATATATTTTAACAAACAATTTAATATATAATTTCAGAGTGATAAGTAATGAAAAATTAAAAAGGAAGATTTCAATGTAGAGAAGCATATTAAAGTAATTTCAATTTCCTGGTGGAAAAGTCTTTTCTCCACATGTGAGCTCTAAGATAAACTAGTCCTATGAACTACGGTTTTACTCCAGGAAGAGAAAGATACAAGAGGGAAAGCTCAAATGCATGCATATTGTCAGTGTGTTCTTGCAACAGAAAAAAGACAAGCAAATTTTCAGTTTGTTGAGGTAATTACACAGTGGTACCAAATAAAGAAAAAAAAGCAAAGACCAGAATATGCTTTCTGCTTCAAGTTATCTTCATTAAGAGAAATAGTTAAAGCCTGGGAGGTGCACTGGTAGATGCTGCACAGGAAGATTCATTTAATCAGCATATGCTCTGTAATATATATCCCTGTGACTATTAGAGCAGCCTAAATCTTAGGTCAACATAGTCATTTTTAAAGATCCCTTCCTTCAGATCTCCTTTTCATAAAACAAGAATATTCATATTCTGATAAGGGACTTTCAACACTCCAGAAACTCCATGTCAGCTAAGGCTATGATACGATGATGATAAGGCAGGCTAAAGAGGAAACAGCCTTACTACAAAGGTATAGCACATGGATTTACAAATTATTAAGGTACAGAGAATATTTATAATCCTAATGATTTTTGAAGCCAGTTTGCAAAATTGTGTATTTATCTTATTTATAATATGCAGAATATTTTCCAATGTATATTGTGAATACAGACTCCATGGGTGAAAACAACCATATGAAATTAAGGAGAATACATATTCATATATTTTCTACAAGTGTCATAGCATGAATAACATCTTCTGTTCACAGAGGAGGTATTGTAAAATCCATAAGCTAAAGTTCAAATTACATTTGCAGGTGCCTTAATTTTTTAACTACTTCAAAGCAGTTTAAATTATTATAAATCCTGTATTGATTGTTTTTATTATAATTTTATTTTGATTCATATAAAACATTAACAGATACAATAAAGAGAGAATTAAAAACAAAAATCTTAAACACTTTGTTTTTAAACAGAAGCACAGTACTTGATATTATAGAATTTCCAATAAAATCCTGCTAAACTGCTCAGGTGAAAAAAGGTAAGAAAAAGAGTAAGTGAAACTACAGTGTTCACATGGTATTGAGGCAAATCCCAGGAGAGTCATAAGGGAAAACTTACTATTGTACTTTTTTTCTCAGAGAAAAGAACAAGAAGTAGTTTTAAATCACTGGAAATCCTGCCTAACAGCATATCATCCTGGGGATTCACTGGAACTATTTTATTGAATCAGATAACCCCTACAAAGAAATTCAAAATGGCCGATTACGGTACAAAATTTCACCACAAAGGAACTAAATATGTATTTAGAATCAAATATGCTTAGGTAGGTTGCTCTGATAAGAAATCATCTATAAATATATGACTAATTCATAAAAAACGTGTTTTTGTCATATGGAAAACTTGAAATTTGCACACATATTTAACATGAATAGAGATATTAATTAGGAATAGAAAAATTATTAGAAAATACAAGCAGGTTAAAGTAAATGTGGGTATTAATTTCCTATTTTTAATAAACAGATTTCATTATAATATTGGATGGACCATTAAAATGTCAATTAGGGAGCATTAGCATGAGAAGTAAAAATGGATTAGGAAAACAATACACCCCAGAAATTATTATAGAACACACACTAATGTTACATCTAATTTAATTTAGTACTAAAGCTGGGAAACCCGGCAGAGCAGAAAGTCAGTAATATGTTGCACAAACATGTTAGGCGAAAGGCTATGTATATAAAATATAGGTAAGCATTCTTCTATGGTGTATCATATTTTTCATATAATGTTTGTATTATATGTTAATGATTTTACAGGATTTCTACACTGTTTACATTAAATAATTTTCAAAATATTATGTATTACTTTCAAAATTAACAGGGAAATATGTTGCTTTTTGTTATTGTTTTTACTCTGCACAGTGATAGTTTGAGCTCTACTTTAGAAAAAAGTCTTGCTTGCACTTTTTCTTATACATAATTTCATAAAGCCATGCCACCTTTGAATGTAGATTTTATCCTGACATAAAATGCATATCAAATTGCCAAGGGTATTTTGATCAAGTCATCATTAAACTATGAAAAATTGATATTATAAAAGAAGCAATCTCATGTTTTATTATATTTCTGATAGTGTAATACTCTCATATTAAGATAAAAAATTCTATAGAGTTTAGGCCTTTATGCAAGAGTCAAAAGAAGGTAAAGTGATAAAATATAGCCTTTTAGCAATCTTTTTACCATTAAGTTCAAAGTCCTGGGTGCTAAAATTGTTTTAAGTTATTTGTTTACTATAACAAGAGCTAGGATTTTCACATACTTTAGACAGTAATTAAGAAACAAGGAGCTTTATTCAGATTTGAAAATTATTATTTCAAATAAAAATTAACAGTTCTTAATACCTGCACATATAATTATTTTCCAGAAAATTTATTGTTCTACAAATAACCAGTTTGGAAAAAGATTTTTTTCTTTAATAACATTCCAGAAAATGACTTTGTATGGCTCTAGATGACTTTTTATTTGTAGAAGTCTTAGTGGAATACTTTTTTCTTCCCATTTATTACAAAAACTAATAACATGAAGTCATTATGAAGTATCTCTTTAGGAGAATTCAAAGCAAATTAGTATTTTATATCTATTTTATGAAGCAAAGATATTTCCTTCATAACAAAAAAATCATACACAACTTATTCTTTATTCAAAATCACTAGTGTGAATCACTGTTAAAAATCAAGACTAAAACCAAGATTTTCCATTAAGTCTTCATTTGTAATGCACACAATTTCATGACATTTTCTTGGAAAGGATTATAGAGAATCTCTGGAGTATATGAACTGGCATTATATTTTTGTGACCTTGAAAGTAATATATAATCTTACTGGAAAAGTAAAGTAAAATCAAACACTTCTAAGATATCTTAGGGTCATTATGAAATATAAAAGTAAAATAAATTGAAATCCTAAGTATATTTATTGACAATGTATTAAACTAGTTTGTTTATATTTATTGCCAATGACAAATCATGTTTTGAATTAATGAGTCTGCAAGAGGGACTAGAGGCAGACACAAAAACCCCACTTTCTCTCCATATATTGTATTTTCTGTTAAATCAGGCCTTTCTGGTAGCACCAATGGAATAAGAAAACTCAAAGTAGAAATTGATATCTTTTCCCCCTAATACCTTTATTATTAGAATGAACATTGAAACTGAACTCACGCAAAGGTGAAGGAAATATCAGTTATTAAATTTAATCATTCCTGATAAAATGCAACTAGAGGTCAGATCCTAACTTTATAGGTGCTATATCCAGGCTGAGAAGAACAAATAGTTGTGGATTACCAATCAAAATATCAGCCTACTCTAAATGCTATATTGAAATAAATTGACATCTATTTTTTTTTTAGCAATTTGTGTATAGTCTCATGTAAAAAGTTTTTAGTGAAATTTCTCATATTACTTGGATTATACTTTTTAGAGTGTTTTTAGAAAAGGTTCCTTCAGAGCAGTGTGTTTAACTTATTATAATAACAGCATCAAAGAATTTTAAATGCTACAGAAAACTAAAACAGCATTAAGATGACTTTATATTAAATACATGGAATCAATATATAGAGTTCTATTGAATTCAAGGAGCTTTTCCTATAGTAAAGGTCTAATTCTCAGAGTTTAATCACACAATTAGAACTCAAGGGATAATTATATTTTTATATCCACCCTATTTGGCAGGAGTTTAGACAAATAAATTTAGTATGAGAATGACTTTTGAAAATATTAAGTGTAATTCAACACCCAAAACAATTTAGACAATAATGAAAAATAAATTGGAATGATCCCCTGGTGATCACAAACTTTTTTAAATATTTTCGAAGTGCTTTTGTTAGCTGAATAGTATTCTTGTCTTTTAATTATTGAATAAAAAATCCATGTTCCCTTTTCCCTCTAACTTTATTATGTTTCCAGTGATCAGAATCCTGTGAATTTCAGGTTAGAATTTCTAAAAGCAGCAGACTTCTGCATATCCAGACATGCACTTCCAGAATTCAAGCAGCTGATCACCATTTAACAAAGCATACAACATTTTCTGATTATTCCCCGATAAATCTAATCAGGCAAATATACATAGGAAACTTTCTTCACACCTAACCAAATATTCATATTTTTACAAGAAATATGTGTATGGATCGTGACAGTGGCCAATTCATATACATAGTTTGACTAATATGTATGACTTGCCCTGTATAGTACATTTTCAATATTTTCTATATTCTTTAATACACAAAAGAGGCAATATTTAAAAGTGAGTTCTACTCATGACATAGAACTAGGGAAAGAGGACTGAACTTAATATTATTCAGGTGTTTTGATAGTCATATTTTTGAGATTGAATTTGCTATATTATCAAATTTACCTAATATTTAAAGACACAGATATTTGAACCAATATTTTAAAAAATTGTCAATTCTTTCCATATCAAAATACTTTTCTGAGATTCAATATTAAGTAAATATAAAAATAATAATCAGAAGTAGCAGCATTACACATATTCTTATGATTCAATAACCTCCCATTAACCATAGTTTTTATTTCTGTCGTTTGTTATCTGTGGTCAAACACAGTTTGAAAATATTATGTACAATAAGATATTTTAAGAGAAATTATATTCATATAACTTTTATTTCAATATATTGTTATAATTGTTCTGTTTTTTTCATAGGTACATATATATATATACATATATATGTAAAACAGTTTTTTATATAAAGCTTTGTACTATATCCATGGTGACAGATATAGACTGGGGTCTTGGAATATATCCCCCAACAAGAAACAGGAGCTCCTATACTTAAAAGCATTTAAAAAATAAACCTGCCTGTAATTACCACTTTCAAGGCAATAGTCATAGGAAGATACACTATCTTCAGAGTAATTATCAGGAAGTGACAAAATCATATCTCTTTGCATTTCAGTCTGTTTTCTACCTCTACCTCTAATTTCCAGCAAAAGCTCTAAAGCTGATTAAATATTTGTATTTAGTGTTAGTAATTTACATTTACATTTAATGCAAGTAGTTAACATTTATAAATTAAAAGATAAGCGTTCCTTCATATTTATGGTATTTAAAATATATGGTTACCAGAAATAAACATGAATTATATTGAAAATATATCATGTTATACTTATTTTCCAATACAGAGTATATTTATATACATATATATAATCTTAGTACGTGTGTATATTTGTTCATACAGAGAGAGAGAGAGAGAGAGAGAGAGAGAGAGAGAGAAAGAGAGAGAGACAGAGAGACTTGTGTTTAGAATACTACAAGCAATTAGATTGCATTATGTACATGACATTATAGGAAAATTAGACATCCCTGTCAAGAGTAATAAAGTTAAACTCAAATTACTTAGTTTTTGTGGATTCTTAATTAAGTTTGGAATGACAATTGGTCCCGTGTTAATTCCACTGTTTAGTTATAATGATATAATAACCTAAGTATAATGCATACTTCATAATTTAACTCTAATAGTAGAAATTCCAGTAGACAAAGGATTAATAGGCAGGTAGCAAAATATTTGGCACATAAATACTAAATGACACTCGATTAAATCTTTCTCATCATTTATGATGTTTTGTGAAATATCGTGTTATGAAAAATTCATTTGTGCATAGCAAACATATATACTTGATACATCCAAAAAGTAGGAAATTGTGTATTATTTGCTGATGATTTATAACTTTGTAGTATTTTTACAAGAACCTTTTCTTTGTATGACTCTTCCTCAAATCAGGAATAAATTCGTGTGACTTTGACTTTCAAGTATTTTCTATAACATTTCAAATGGAGGAGCGACAATAGCTCTGTGCTAATGGTTCTGCTAAATACATTTTTCACATTTCACATCAGGAAAAAGTCTGCACACTGTGTCCTCCAAGAAATGTGACGTTAATTAATTAAGCTTTTCTATTATACAAGTCGGTGGTTCACATATGTCCTCTTTTCATTTGGATGTTTAGCCATGGTGGATCTTTTGTAAATTCATTATTCTAAAAACTATTTTATTTCATGTTTTTTTCCCAAATTTATTTATTATTTATCTTTTGGTCTTGTTTTTTTTTTTTTAAATTAACTTCAGGTAGGAAAAGAGGAAAGACAGATTGTACTCTGTTCTGTAAATTACGGACACTTTTCCTCCCTTTTGAGCTCTTCTTAAGTCCTCAAGGCTGAAGCTCCACAGCTAAACACTAAGCTCTTGGTTTTACATCTAGCCATATTTCATATTTAAAATTGCCATTTTATTTCTATTGTGTTTTTATCATTAAAATTAATTTTATTGAAGGAACATATATATGTTTAAAGTATGCATCATTGTTAGTAAATATCTGTATATAAGAAATTAAATTCACCACCATCATTCCAGTTCTTTCTTCACCATACAATTGATCCCCTTTGCCCAGTTTGTCTGCTCCTCTCTGGTCCCTTCTCTTTTTGTAATCAGTAATTTGATTTTATTGACCTGAGTCTCTTTTTGTTTGATTTAGTTCATTTGTTTGCTTGTTTCATCATATACCATATATGAGGGAAACTACCATTTTTATATTGAAAAATAAGGAATGATTATCAATTTAGTCTTTTTTATGTAACTCAATCTATACACCTTTTATTTACAGCCCCCATGACTTGAGTTGGTAATCATAATGTAGACTTCTGACTTGTGCTCTTAAGCTTGTTTTCCAATGATTAAATAACAATGGAACTGTAGGAGGAAGCATGAGAAAATTATTATAAATCTTAGAAAATCTTTTTGTGGAATATTTACCTTATAAGAGACTTGACATGTTATCTTAATAGTGACACTAAGTTTTCAGTCTTTTAAGGAAGAAAATTCTTATAAACTAGAAATTTTCTTAATCTCTTTAGAAACTTTTTCTAAACACATTTAATTTTTTTATATCTTTAGTTATTGCTTCCATTTCTTTTGTTTTCTTTTAATTTTATTGACAGACCATCACATCATAACCTCATAGGTTTAAGGTGTATGTTATTATAAATCAACATCTATATATAATACATTGTTTACGAAAACAATTCAATTCTATCCTTTGCAATATAATTTACCTCTAATTTGAACATCTGTTTTTGTTTTATTAGTTTTTTTTGTTTAGATTCTTTATATAACATACATGAGTGAAATCATATGGTGTTTGTCTTTGTCGGACTCCTGTCAATATCCATAATTTTCTGTAGGTCTATGTTTTTACAAAAAACAGGATATTTTTAATAAATGAATAGTCTTCCATTATGTTTACCTTTATAAGAAACAGTCAAATTGTTCTAAAATGTTTGTACCACCTTATGTTCTCACAATGTTTGAGAACGCAATGTGCTGCAAATTTTCACCCTATTTGATTTTGCCAAACTTTTAAATATTAACCATTTCCTTTGAATCTATAGTTTTATCTCATCATGGTTTCAATTTTAATTTCTTGTTTTTCACAGGCATATAGTCATTTGAAAGTCTCTTGTGAAATGTCTTATTCTTTGGCCATTGTGTATATGTAAGAGTTATTTATAATTTAGGATGTAAGTTTTTACCAGATGTAAACTTACCAGGATGTAAGTTTTTATATATGCTATCCTTTTCTTTTTATAAATTTATATATAATTGTTTTACAATATTATATACTTCAGGAACACAGCATCATACTTAGATAAATGTATATATCACAATACCCCCATGACCAAAGTTCTAGAACCATTCACTACTTTTCACTTTACTCCCTTCAACCATTCCTGCCAGCACCCTTCTCTTTCCCCTTCCCCTAGGATAGTCAGTATTTTATTTGTTAGAGTCTGAGTTGTTTTTGACTTACCTTGTTTATGTTTAATATATGCTAAAATCATTTAATATTTATCTAATAATGACTTATTTGGTTTAGCATTATCACCTTGTTTTATTTATACTGTTAGAAATAACAAAACATCATTTCTGCATGATAGCCTATAGAGTATTCATATGTACACCCACATGTATGAATACCCTAAGTCTATTGTGTAAAATATACATGAATATATATTTATATGCATATGATCACATCTTATCAAATCATCCATCAATGGGCATGTAGGTTCGTTATGTGTTTTGGCTATTATGAGTATTATTTTAAAGAAAATAGGTGTGCATGTATCTTTTCAAATTAATATATCCATAGTCTCAGATAGGTGGAAGTAGAATTGCTACATATTATGTAGTTATATTTTTATTTATTTTTGCCAGCCCCAGACTCAAATTCAAGTCACACCTTTCTGTTCATTTGCTGCCTGAGTGTTATGCAGGTATTCAAGTTAGAGTAATGTCCTGACTAGTAGATAGTCTAAGGAAATCTTGAGAAGACACAGGCAGCAAGGATATGACCTTTATTGTACTCACAACAGGGGCCCAATGGCTGTGGATCCAGCATGTCTCTGCCTTTCTCAGTGACTGGCCAGACATGCTTTCATCTCCAATGGTTGCGGGTTGGGTAACATCAGAAAGTAACCACCCAGCCAGCAATGACACGGGCTTTTTTTAAAGGTGCTAGCAACAGAGGGAGGGTGGAAAGGAGGTAAAAACAGACGAGTGGGAAAGAACAAAGAACAGCCTAGTAGGGCAGCAACATTCCAGGGCAGGATATGTCAGGTACAGTTAGTGAGAGTGAAGTCAATTATCATCCCAAAAAATACATCTGTTACATTCAGGTCCATGTTCAGTGCTGGTCTGTTGTTAACCCCACTTTCAATATGGGTATGGCTCATGTTTTCCTGCTACCCTACACTGAGCCATGGAGGGGGCAGTGGGGTGTTCCATTTTTAATTTTTGAAGAACCCTCATACTGTTTTCCGAAATAGCTACACCAACAGTGTATGTGGATTTCTTTTTGTCTACACCTTCACCAATACTTGCTCCTTAGTTTCTTTTTCTTGTTGATCTTTCTCAAAGGTTTGAGATGATATTTTACTGTGGATTTATTTTGCATTCATCTAACTATAAGTGATGTAGAGCATTTTTTCTTGACCTATTGACATTTGCATATCTTCTTTGGAGAAGTGTCTTTTCAGATCATCTGTTCATCTATTTCTTAATTGGGAAGTTTTGTTGCTGTTAGTTCTTCTGTACTAAATCCTCGTAGGATGTCATTTGAAAATATCTTCTCTCAGTACGTTGCCTCTTTAATTTGTAATGTTTCTTTCTCTCTATAGCTCATTAGTGCCATTTGATTATTTTTGCTTTTGTTTACCATACTATTATAATAAAATCGCCACAGCCATCTCTAAGCTATATTTTCTTCTAAGAATTTTACTGTTTCAGGTTAACATTCAAATCTCTAATTTATTTTGAATTAATTTTTGTGTAAGGTATAAAGGAGTTTCATTCTTTTTCATTTGAGGATCCTGTTTTTCTGACAACATTGATGGAAGAAACTTTTGTTTCTCAACTGTACGCTCTTCTACTTTGTTGCAAATTAACTGCCCATATATGCTTGGGTTTATTTCTGAGATTTTGATTCTATTTCACCGATCTCTGTACCTATTTTTATTTCAATAACAGGTTTTGATTAACAATCTGTCGTAGTATAGCTTATAATCAGGAGCAAGTAGAATATCATCATTTATCTCCTTTATTTTCTCACAATTTTTTGTTATTTGGGGTCATTTGTGGTTTCATATAAATTTTAGTATTGTTTGTATCATTTCCTTGAAAGATACCACCGCAATTTGTGAAGGAATTTTATTACATCTGCATATTACTTCAGGTAAGATGGTCATTTTAGCAAACTTAATTTTCCAGTCCATGAGCACGAATCCCAGGAAACTGAAACAACAATCACATTAGTCAATTTAATCAAACTTTCAAAGAAGATCTAATACCTTTTTTTCTCAAACTCTTTCAAAAATTGAAAAAGCGGGGATGCTTTCAAGCTCAGTTTATGAGACCTACATTACCCTAATTCCAAAATCCTTCAAAGACATACCAAGGAAAGAAAATTCTAAAACAATATCTCTGATGAATATATATGCAAAACTCAACACATTAGCAGTTTGAATTCCACAGTGCATTAAAAGAAGTATAACTGATAGCCTTTTAATTTCCTTAATATAGTGTATTTCAAAAATCAAAATATATTCAGCATAATATTGAATTTTATATAAATTTTATTCTTCCATTAATAGAGTAAATTTATTTATTTTCAAATTCTACATTATTCATTCCAGGGATATCTCTGATCAATACATAATATGATAGTTTTATTAATGTCAAATTGACTATGTCTCAGTCTACAATTTCCAACCAAACAAGTCTACGTGTTGTTATTTGGCAGATATAATTAATTCTCACAGTCAGTTGATGTTAAATGTAAGGGGCATTATGTTTAATGCAATATTCCTATGGAGGACCTTACTAAATTCTTTAGGTCTTAATATAAGAACTTTGTTTTCCTCTAGAGAGAAGAATTCTGTCTGTTTATACAGCTTTGGCTAATGCAAAAAGAGTTCCAACATGGTCATGATTACTTCCTTCCTGACTGTTGTATAGATTTCATACTTACTTATCCAATGTCCGCAAATTATATAAGCCTATTTCTTTGAAAAACAGTAACCATCTATCATCTATCTAATTTCCTACTGCTCTTTCTATCTGGTTGAACTCTGACTGATACAAATACATACTTTAAATGCTACTGAACTGAATGTCATAATATCTTGTAAATAGATGTAAATTGTTTTACATCTATTATCATGATGGATTTTTTAAATTTTCTGCATTAATTTTGTCAAGGCTTGATATTGGTTTATGCTGCCCTCTTTGAATTTCTAAGTTTTTAACATAGTTATTATTTTTTCTCAACATTTCATACTATTCACCAGTAAAACTATTTAGCTATGGAATTTTCTTTGTAGAAAATGGATATAAAAATCAAAATATTTTATTAGATACATTCAGGGCTTTCCAGATTTTGTGTTGTGTTAGTCATTGTGTAACTTTTGGTAGACTGAATTTTGTCATATATCCGTCATTTAATTTGAATTGTCACATATTTGGCATAAACACATCCATATAACATTACTACAGCATTTTCTCTCTCATCCATAATGATGTGTCTTATATATTATTGATTATTTCAGTAGGTATTAATAATATTTTTAGGGAATCGCATTTTTTAAATTTTCTGTTTTATGTTTTTTTAAACCAATTTCTGCTGTTATGTAAATTGTATCCCTCCTCTAATTTGTTCTCATTTTCTGAGTTTCTTTGGGGAAAATTTACATCACTGGAAGAACATTTCTGATATAAACATTAGAAGCTATAGTTTTTCCTCTAAAATTCTGTTATCTACCATCTATGTTATTTTTTAAAATGTAGCTGAATTTAAAATATTTTGTGATTTATGTTATGATTTCTTCCATAATTTGTAGATTATATAAAATAATATTTGAAAGAAAAAGTATCCACAAATGATGGGTTGAGTTGTCTAAAGACAATAAATGAATTTCCTCGATTAATAATACAAATTTGTTCTGTTCTTACTTTTTTTCTCTTATTTTCAAAATTGTTCACGGAGATTTTGAAGTTTTCTATGATTATAGATTTCTTAATGTCTTCCTAATGTTAAATTTTTATGTCATTTTTTAGAAGGCTCTGGAATTATCTTCATACAACTTTTAATTTTTATCTTTGCAAGAAACTATCTCCACTGTTATTAATGTCCCTTTTCATATTTGATAGATCTCATCCTGAAGGTTATTTTGTTTGAAGTTAACATTGCTATCCAGCTTTCTTATAACTACTGTTTGCAAAGTATATCTTGTTTGTATTCTTTTGCTTTCAGCCATTATCTGTCTTTTGTATTTTCCAAGGACTACTGTAGATAGTATATAGCATGGTCTTGCTTTTCTACTATACCTGATAATATAACTTCTAAATAGAGTCACTAGTCCATATACTTTAAATTATTAAATATGTTAGGTATAAATACTTTATGATAAATTTAATTTTCTTTGATTTATTTTAATTCTGTGGTTTTTATATTCTTAACTACTTGCTTGGGGCATTAGTCTAAATAAAAATCTCCATACACTTTTTAGATATCATATTATACTTTATTTACATTGTAAGAAAATAAATTTCATGCATAAAACTTCATGAAAGTGTAAGAGATTTATTATGCTCCCATTTTGTGTGGTTTACTTCCATGTATTTTGTATATGCATATATGGTTAACACAAATAAGTAATTTTGTGATTTTTACTTTTAAATAATAGCCAGCTTGTCTTTTAAATAATTAAAAAAATTAAAAAATAGATTTTATATTTACTCATTCATTTTTCACTTCCAATGTATTTTATTTTTTCTCGTAAATATGAGTTTCTTCTGATTTCATTTCTCTCTAGCTTAAGGAACTTTCTTTAGTGTTTCATAGAACAAGGGGATGCTGGTAATGAATTTTCTCAGTTTTTATTCTAAATTTTTTTCCTTTTCATTCCCTTTTTAAGAATATTTGTATTGTATATGGGAGTTGGCAATCACCAGGGTTTGCTTTTTGTTTTTCTTTCAATATGTTAAAAATACTGTTTGAAAATACTGTTTAAAAATACTGTTTAAAATCTTTTAAGCTTCATTGTTTCATATAACAACTATAGTTCTCTGTTATTGTTCTCTGTTTTCAAATTTTTATGCCTTTAGTGTTTAATAATTTGACTTTGTGCTTAAACTTCTTTGTTTAGATTTTAGATTTTTGTGAGTTGGCAGATTTTGCCAAATTTGGAGACATTATAGCAATACTTCTTCCAATAATAATTTTTCTTTTCTACTTTTTGCATTCAAATTATGTAAATAGTATACCATGTAAATAGTATAGTCTTATCATTCTGCTTAACATAAAATTTATTTTGTACATATCTCAGACTCTGAACTATATTGTCTTTTAATAGAACATTAAGTTGGACTTTGTTCATATTAGAGATTTAATATTATGTTTTATAAAAAAGATAGTTTTCTAGAAAGTGTTAAAAAGTCTATTAAGCATGACTCAAAACCAAGCTCTATTTTCATTATGATGAACAGCAGCAAAAAAAATCTCCTCCATTTTTGGGCCTTTCAGCTACTATTCTTTGTGGGGTATGTTTGAGTCTCCTCTCATGTGAAGCTCATATTTCAAAAAAGATTTAAGTATATATTATGTGCAGATATCGGTGCTCACCAAGCTGTGTTTATCTATTTTCAGTGTCCCACTTCCCTTTTGAGATTTAGCTATTTTGACATCCCTGAACTCAGTCCTCAGATACTTTGCTCTAATAATAGTTTTGATATTTGTGTTCTAATCCACCCCTACCCCTCAAATAGAATGGATGATGTCCTCTAAAGTTGATTAAATTGTGACCTCACCTAGTGTGCATCCTTTCTTTTGAGAGTTAAATTTTCTCCAGCTTTTGCCTGGTTTTCTTCATCATTAGCATATTTAAATAGTTGGGACTTTTCTACTTCATTCAGTGTTCATAGATGTTAACTACTGCATATTTTGTCTAATAATCTAGCTCTGACTTTACTATATCTGGAAGCGTGATCAGATGTATTTTTTACATTTCTGCATGGTTTGGTTCATTTTAAATTCATGTAATAATGGAAATAAGGATTGGCAAACAGGATCTCACAGAACCTTGGTTCTGTATATACTTGATTAAATAAACTATTGGCTGTAACATATAGGATATTATCCTTTCCCTTCAACCTAATTTCTGTAGTATACTTTATTATATCTTTATGTTTGCACAAATCTAAATATATTTCATTTTTGAATCAATGTTTCATTCGTTTTGTATCAATGAAATACAGAATCAAGACCAATGAGATGTTAGTTAGCACCCACCACATTTAAAAAATATATCATTGAAAATGATTTAGATTTGCATCCATGGTGGACATACATACTAATAACATTTTATCTAATATTACATGGCTTAGAGTGCAGGATGACATTCTTATTATATTTGTTGCACAGAACGCAGGCAAATAAGAAGCCAAACAATAAAGGTTAACAATTTGGGGTATAGTCCTGACAAGAGTGTAAATATAACAAGTTTCTCAAACAAAAGCAAGTAAAACCTTCAGTATTACAGAAACTAACAAAGTTCAATTTGTGTAGTTGGGAGATATATTCAGTATTACAAAAACTAACAAAGTTCAACTTGAGCTGTTGGGAGATATATGTCAACATTTATATTGATGATCACAAACCACCCATCTAGAAGATTAATTTATGAGATGTTTGGCAGTATTATTTGCTGCTCAATTATCCTAAGGAGGACTTTGAGCTGTAATTCAGATCTTCATAAATAAGCCAATCCAAGTAATTGTGCAGTTGTATGATAAATTAACACTTGCCCTAAAAATTATAGTCATAACAGTAAACCTTTACTTACTTTTTGCTAAAGAATTATAGAAATTTACCCTAAGTATTTTTCAGTTGTTCGATAAAATTCAAAGCTCATATTTGATGGAGAATATTATCTCTAAAGTTTTTTTTCTGCTAAAGTGGACTGGTTCTCTTCCTGGGTAATACATGTCATTTTACTAAAAATTTAAACAAGTCATGCTATTTCATATCTAACAGTTGAAACATATGACTTTCTCATACAGCAATACAATATTCAGCACAGGGTAGTGATGTAGAATATGGACTTGGTAACAAACTTTGGGCTTGAATTCTGGCTCCACCACTTCTGGTTGGTGTGATATTTGGCAAATAAATTACTCTGTGTCTGTTTCTCATCTATCAAATGATGAGTACAATATATCACTATATTAATGTGAAGATTAACTAAGTTAATGTATTTTGAATGATCATTGACACATAATAAGTATTATACAAGTTTAACAGCCATTATAATTTTGGAGGATTTCAAATAATGAGATTTTAATTAACTATATTCCAAATATTTTGAAAGTTATGAAAAAAGTGAATGGTTTACATCATTGCTATTTTAAATATTTATCTAGAATTTTCAGCTCTGTTTCATAGCAAATGAATAGTAAATAATTTCATAGTTTCTCAAAAATACATCTTTGCTGACAAAAACGATAGTTGACATTCATTATTTCAGTCAACATTTGTTCATTGACTTTTAGGCTGTGAACAAAACAACACAAATTTCTACCTTATAGAGTTTATATTCTAACAGGAATTGCAGAAATTAGTAATATAGTAATAACTGAAAAGAAAAAAGGAAGAATAGAGGGAGTATCAGGTGTTAGAATAGCTATAATTTTAGTTTAAAAGATCCATTTTATTATACATATATTTCATAAATATATATTCATAAATTTATTTTGTATACTATAATTTAAAAACTAGTAGTTAATTATGAGATCTGAAAATTATCAAGTATAGGATTTATGTAATCACTGATTCTAGGCTTAGTTTCTCTATCACCCAAAACAGAAAAAAAATCTAACATATATAGTTTTGACAATAAAATCAAATAGAGATGGAAAAAAAAAATGTTTGGAGACCATTAACTTCATATATGGAACTCATTCATAGAGAACCCAGTTTCCTCTTAAGACATATCTAGTTCATCATGCATTCAGCAAGACTTTATATTTTGACTTTTTGTTGGGGGCTATTATAAATTCTTTAAAAATAACTTCAGTTTTCATAGTTGCTCACTTTAGTTTATTTTTGTCATTTCAGAGAGAGAAAACTGATGCACAGAAAGATAAATTATCTTTTTTAATTGTAATATTTTTTTGTTCAAAATGCTATATTTTAGGATACTGAAATTGCCTATCAGTCTGTATTTCATACCACACTCACCACCAAGGTTTAGTGTCCTTTAACTCCACTATTTCTCCTATTTCTTTCCCTCACACCCTCCTACCTCCCTGGTAACTACAGACCTGTGTCCTGTTAATTTTGTTGGGATGTGTGGGTACACTTGTTTTAGTTCATTATATTCCACATATGAGTGAAGCCATCCTGTATTTCTCTTTTAATCTGACATATTTTGCTTAACATCATCTCCTCAAATCCCATCTAGATTGTTGCAAAAGGCACATACCCATCTTTTATAATACCTGCATCTTTTAGAATTCCACTGAATATATATATATTTACATATATACATATATATATATATATACATACATACATACATATATATCATGGCCTCTTTTTCCAGTCATCTTTTGATGGACATTTAGGTTGTTTTCATATCTTGGCTATTGTGAACTGTGCTTCTATAAACATAGAGGTGCAGATATATTTTTTCTCATTAGAGATTTTGTATCCTCTGAGTGTATATCCATGTATGGAGGTTGGTGGATCAACTGATAGATTCATGTTTGTTTTTTTGCTTATTTTTGTTTTGTTGTTGTTGTTGAGGACTCTCCATACTGTCTTCCAAGGAGGTTGCACCAATATACATTCCTACCAACAGTATAGGAAATTCCTTTTTCTCCGTACCACCATCAACGCCTGCTGTTTCCAGTTATTATGATAAAGTCCATTCTCACTGGCGTGGGGTGGTATTTCATTGTTCTTTTATTTGCATTTTTCTGATGATTAGTGATGTAGAACATTTTTTCAGGTGTCCTAGAGCCATCTGTGTGTCTTCTTTAGATAGATGTCTATTTAATTCTTCTGCCCATTTTTTTGAGAGGGTTATTTGCTTTATATTGTTTAGATATATGAGCTCTTTATATATTTTGGAGATTAGCTCTTATCTGATACATGCTGTGTGAATATCTTCTTCAATTCCATGGGTTGCCTTTTGGTTATAGTGATGATTTGTTGAGCAGAAGTCTTTTAATTTGATGTCATAATTGCTTAGTTTTGCTTTGCTTTGCCTGTTCCTTCTCCAAATACAACTTTGAGAGTAAGGTCATGGAGTGTTTTACCCACATTTTCATCTAAGTATTTTATGGATTTGGGTTCTATGTCCAGCCTTTCATCCATTTTGAGTTAACTTTTGTGTATGGTGTTAATAAGTAATCTGGGTTCTTTTTTTGCGGATCTTTCTATTTCACCCAACACCATTTATTGAATAGACTTCCTTACTCCATTGTATACTCTTGGCTCCATAGCTGTAGATTAATGTTCCATAAAGGTATGGCTTTATTTCTGAGTTATAGATGATATTCCACTGATCAGTGTGTCTGTTTTATTTCTAGTACCGTAGACATTTTATGATAATTTTTCTGTAGCATAGTTTGAAGTCAGGGAATGTGATTTCTCCGATGTTCTTTTTTTGCTAAATTTAGCTTTGGCTATTTGAGGTCTTCTGTGATTCCATATAAATAAAGTTTTTTCTTTGAAAAATTCCTGGAATGTTGATGAGAACTACATTAAATCTATATCATATTTTAGGTATGATAGTTATTTTTACTGTGTTAATTCTTCTAATACACAAACATAGAAAGTTTCTCCATATTTTTGTCTTTTATTTCTTTAGTTAAGGTCCTGTAATTTTCATTATACAAGTCTTTCACATGTTTTAAGTTTATTCCCAGGTATTTGATCTTTCTTGATGCTATTGTGATGGTATTTCTTAATATCTTTTTTCTCTACTCCATTGTTTGCATTATAGTAATGTTACTGATTTTTGTGTCGATTTTATACCCTAAAGCATTGCTGTATTTATTTATTGCTTATATATTGTTTCTGGTAGAGTTTTTAGGATAATATAGTATCATATCGCCTGCAAATAATGACAGTTTTGCTGTTTTTCAATTTGTATTTCTTTAATGTCCTTTTCTTGTCTTATTTCACAGGATAGGTTTCCAGAACTAAGTTGAATTTTAGTGTGATAATGGGCAAACTTTTCTTATTCCAGATCTTAGGGGAAAGGTTATCAGCTGTTCACCATTATATGATATTGACTGTGTTTTTCATATATTGCTTTTGTTAAGTAGAGGTGCTTTCTATTCCTAGTATGGCAAAGGTTTTAATCATGAAAGAATGTTGAATCTTGTCAAATATTTGCTGCATTGGTTGATATGATAAAATGATTTTGTATTTTCTCTGTTGATGTGGTGTATTACGTAGATTTTTGTACATTGAAATATCTTTGCTTCACTGGAATAAATCCCACTTGACCATTGTTGATAATTTTGTGATGTGTTTCTGAATTCCATTTTCCAGGATTTCTTTATGATTTTGCATTTGTATTTATCTGTGACATTTGTCTTTATTTTTCTTTTTTGGTACTTTGTCTAATTTTGAAATCAAAGTAATATTGGGCTCAGAGTGAAACTTTGTGGACTAGTTTTAGGATTATGGGGATTAGCTTTTCTTTAAATATTTGTTAGAATTCAATAGTGAAAACATCAAGACCTGGACTTCTTATTTTATGGGAGATGTTTTTATTCCTGTTTCAATTTCTGTATTTGTGATTCATTTTATTTAGGTCACCTATGCCCTCCTCAAGTTTTGTGAGGGTGTAGGATTCTAGTATCCTCCTGATTCAGTTCTGTGAAGTGATAGGATTCTAGTAACCTATTAATTTATTCACGATTAATGCATTTGTTGATGTATATGTTCAGTAGTCTCTCATGTTCCTTTGTATCTGTGATGTCATTTGTAATCTCAACCCTCATTTCTCATTTTTATTTTCTTAGTGAGTTTAGCTAGGGGTGTATCATTTTTTCAAAGAAACAGTTTTAGGATTCATTCATAATTTGGCCTTTTTGTTTTTAATTTCTTATATTTCTACTCTGATTTTTATATTTCCTTTAATCTGCTCATTTTTGGTTTTCATTATATTCCCTTTCTAGTTCCCTCAGTTGTGTTATTAGGTATTTAATTTGGAATCTTGGTTTTTGATGAGTGCTTGTATGACTGTAAAATTTCCTCTCAGAACTGCTTCTGCCACATCCCATATTCTGCTAACTCACCTCTGAAATTTCATTTGTATCCAGTTAAGTCTTAATTTCATCAATGATTCAGTTCCTCCCATTTGGTTCTCTTTGTTCATTTCCAGTCTCATTACCTTGTGACCATAGAAGATGCTTTCTATAATTTTAACCTTACTCAATTTGCTGAGACTTCCTTTGCATCCCAGGATATGATCTCTCCTTGAGAGTGTTACATTTATACTTGGGAAAAATGTATATTCTCTTTTTGGGGTAGAACATCATGTATATATCTGTTAGGTACAATTAGGCCCTAAATTTCTTGGTTGATTTTCTGCCTTTCTGATCTATTGATGTAAGTGGAAGTTTGAAGTACTCTACTTTTTTTGTGTTACTGTCAGTGTCTGCCTTTACCTCTGTCATACTTGTTTATATTTTTAGATGATCTGGCATTAAGTGCATATATGTTGATTATAGTTATTTCTTCTTGATACCTTTCCACCTTGACCATCATGTAGTGCATGTCCTTGCCTTGTGGAACCCTTTTCAGTAGGAAGTTTATATTGTCTGATAATAATATTGTAGTTCTTGACACCCTTTCATCACTGTTGCTTTGATATATATTCCCTGAGCCCTTGATTTTCAATGTATGTTTGTTTTTGAATGGATGTGAGTTTATTGTGGGAATAATGTGATGGATCCTTTCTCTGATCCTTCCAGTCACTCTGTCTTTTAATTGGTAAATTTAGTTCATTCATGTTTTGAGTGATGACTAAAATGTAGGGCTTTATTACTGTCATTTGAACTTTGGTTTTCTATTGTCTTTCTGTGTCTTCATTTCCTATTTTTTTTTTTTTGGATGCTTTTTAGTGTCTCTTATTCTAGTTTTGTCTTTTTCCCAGTTATGTATCTTTTTTTGGACTGAGTTTTGGCCATAATGTAGATTATCTCTAACTTTACTTCTATATGATAGTCTTTTATGAGCTGTTGCCACATCATATTATACATTTTTACAGATTGTTTTTCTTCCCCCATTTTGTTTTTTGTTCTGTCTTTGTCTCAGTTTTGCTTTCTTGTTCATAACCATTCTAAAGTCTGGTGAATCTTTATTTTCATTTTCCCTGATGTATTGTTCCTTATAAGATTTCATAAATATAAGGCTTGGTGACAGAAAAATCCATTAACTTTGTTCATCGATGAACTCTACAGTATTTGAATAATTATTTTGAAAGGTAGAGTATTTTTGTCTGGTAGTTTTGTCTTTTAGTATTCTGAATACATCATTTTAATGTCTCTAGACCTTTAGAGATTCTGCTGAGAACTCTGATGATAGCCTGATTGGTGTAACTCTATAGGTTATGTTTTTCTTTTCCCTAATAGTCATGTAGTTTTTGTTGTTGTTGTTTTTGTGGGGTTTTTTTACTTTTTTTTCTTCTTTTACTATGATGTGTCTGGTAGGAGGTATTTTTACATTGAGAAATTTCAGTATTCTCTGCTTCTTGGACTTCCATAGTTACTTTTGGTAACAGAAGTGGGAGATTCTTTATTCCTTCTTTAAACCAGTTTTCTGCTCCTTTCTTCCTCTCCTCTCCTTCTGGGACATCTATTATCCTTATGTTTGTTCTTCTCTTACTGTCTTATATTTCTCATAGGGTTTCTTCATTTATCCCCTGTGTCTTGCTTCTCATCTTTCATAAGTTTTGCTTCTGCTATCTTGTCTTCAATTTCTGATATCCATTCCTTTGCAAATTTGAGTCTCTGTATAAAGATTCACATGTTTTTCTTCAATTCCTTGACAGTAACTTTCATCTCTAACATTTCTACTAGGACTTTCTTCATGTTTTCATCCACTTTGGTGAACCTTTTGTCCTATCACTTCTTTTCTGAGGTTTACCAATTTTGCCATTGGGTAGTTATGTCTCCTGTATCTTCAGAATTTTTATAACTTATATTTGAACATTCTCTCTGTTAGATTATCACTATCATTGGAGTTCTTCTCTGGTGTACCTAGCATCTTTGCTTTTGTACCATTCTTGTTTTTTTGAAATGACAAATTCGGGCATGGCTTTTTCCTCTACCATGAATTTAGTACTGTGGCTTTCATTTTCTTTTATTTTAGATTTAGTCTTACCTGTGTAATGATTTGCCAGGGATGGGGCAGATGCTGCTCTCTATGATGCCATCTTGCAGTGGACCCTTGATACTGCTTCAGATGGTACTTAAAGGCTTCACTAACTCTACAGCGCAGTGTGGTTACAGATAGCCCAGGTGCACCCACTGCACACAGAGACAGGAACTTCTTGTTTATGTTAAGGCCAGGGCTCTCCCTCCCGGCAATTCTTCAGTCAGGTACCAAGTTTACAGGCTACCCCTGTGCAATGTGCTGAACTCTGAGGCAACAGGCAGCATCCTGTAACCAGATGCGAGGGGTTGGTTGAAGCTCACTGACCACAACTCCCAATGCCCCACTTAGGTGTTCTCAAATCTCTGGGTCTTATTTGAGGCAATGTGGGAGTCTTCAGGTCCTGAAGGCTAGTAGGTACTTGTTCTTCGCAGTATTTGGTCAGCATATGGTTCAGTGATCCATGGGACCTTATACTGAGCATACATTAGTTCCAGACCATGACATGGAGGGGCTGATGATCCATGGGTTGCAGAACCTGAGGCCTAACATCCACTGGTTCTAGACCACAGTGGGACCAGGGACATGTTTCTGGGTTACTTAAAATGGCAGGTGCTATTTCCAAGCCCCAACACTGCAAGATCAGGGCTCAGTTGTCCAAGGGTCCATGGGACCTGAAGTCTAGCATGTATTGACTCCAAGATGTGCCAGAGCTAGGGGTTTAAGGTTAACTATTTTGTTCAAGGTGACAAAACTAGTAAGTAGTAAGGAAGCCAGTAATACTAAGTTTTCCGGTTTTTGTTTCTTTTTAAGGAAAGTTTCAGACAGGAGTGAAGGCAAGCAGGTAGAAAGTCAGGAAGAGAGAGGAGGAAGAAGCACTCCATTTATTTTATTTATTTGTTCACACTGGTTGTTCCCCTCAGATCTAGGACTCAAACCCAGGTGCATGTGGACTGGGTTCCTTTAGGGGTGATTTATTTAACTGTTACTCAGTTAGGACATGCCAATACTAAGTTTTCTTAATTTCTGTGTTATTCTGTACAGTTAGGAAAAATAGGCACACCTTCTGGTTTTTGTAGACCAATTAGGAAAAGGCACTGTACCACATCCTTCCTTTTGGAATAGTCCTATTCCAGAGCATAGAATCGGTTGAATGGAACTTGAGTGACAGTTCATTGCCAAGTCAAATTACTCTTGCTTTGTTTATTCCTTTGAGTATTAGGAAAATTTTATATGTAACTAAGCCACCGTTCCTCTGTCACCTGCCATATAATGATGTAACTTCTTGTGAGAGACATGAAAAGTATTACACTTGTTCCTAAACAAGATACATAAAATGTCAATGTATCCTGTGAGTTAGTCTTTCCTAATTTGGAACAGAAACTATATTTGCACTTGAGAGAATGAATAACAGATATAAAAATCTATGCTTAAAGCATGTATGTTTATTTAATATTTTTCTTGTTTATCCTTTTGCATCTATGTCTCCCTTATTAGAACTGGGCTTGCTCTTTTAAGGTTAAATAACATCAATAGGGTGAGAATGAATAGTTTTAGCTTAAAAACGTCTGCTAGGATAAGCTCCGGAGAGTCTGAGGGAAAATATGAAACCTAATTACTATCTCTGACTTTTATGCTGAGGATTTTGTTATTTTAAGTCTTAATGCCACTAGGACTAGGCCAGTGGTTCTGAATTCTACCTGCACATTATAATACCACGTTTTAACCATAGCAAACACGATATAATTTGAATGATAGGGCTAGGGTATGAATTTTTTTTTAAAGTTTCACAGTTGATTCTCTAGTTCAATTAGAGTTGGGAATTGCTAACCTAGGCTATAAGGGGCTGGAAACATGTCCCAGTTTTAGATTAAGGCCTATTAAAATGAAAGTGCTCACTTTCAGCCACAGTGTAAAAGAAATCTATAGACTGTCAGCATATCAGTTGAGAATTGCTTATTAGGCAGTAAAATATTTTGAAGAGCATACTCCTTTGTATCCTGAAATTTGGGCTGATAATCCTTAAAAGAATCAAAGTGCTTTCTAGTCTAGTTAAAGCTATCTGTAATTTCCTATAACAATGTCTTAGTGCAATGCTAAGACAAAGAATATCTATAACAGATGATAGTCATCATTATATCATTTTTGAATTAGAAAATTTTCTCTCAGGTGTGTGTACTTTCTACTAAATAATGACTGTGCAAAGCATTTATTTTTCCTTTATTTAAGTGAATCAGAGGGAAATTTCAGGGAGCCAGATACATTGATACTCGTACATTATAGTATGTTCTGGTTTTATAAATATTTTGTCAATTTATATTATGGTTGATTTTGAATTATTTCTATATGAACTAAAATATAAATGAAATAAGAACATATTAAGGACATATCATCATCACATGTTTATTAAAATCATTTCAGGCCAATGGTTAGACAATGATAAATTTTCAAAGTGTTTTTATGTGGTTATATATTTTGGAAAAGGGATTATTTGCTACAAAACATACTCTCTGTATTTTCTACTTTTTAAGAAAGATAAACAAAGAGTTTATGATATGACTCATAACAGTTAAGGGCTGTGACTTAACTGTAAAATGACTTCACATTTTATAATCTAGCTTATCAAAAAGTATAATACGCATAAATATTTCCATTATAACATCTTACTGGAGCTAAATATTATATAAATTTATAGAGCATTCCCCCAAATCATAGTAATAACAAAATAAATCTGCATTTATTTAAACTATTCATATGTATTAGTCATAATTTTCTAGAGAAATAGGACCAAGATGTGTATAACTATATATATATATATAAAATATGTGTACATGCAGCTGTATTATATACATACAAGATCCACAGATTGAGGTGGCAATCTGGAAACACAGAAAAACCGAGGGCATTTTTTCCTGATCTTGGTCCAAAAGCCTGAGAACTGATAGAGTCAATGGTGTAGCTCTAGTCCAAAGGCTGACAGGCTGGAGACAAGGGAGGTGCTGAAATTTGAGTCCAAAAGAGGAGAAAACCATTGTTTCAACTCAAAGGCAGTCCTCTTGAAAAGGAATTCCCTCTTGTAGTGTGAATGTTCAGACTTTTTTCTATTCTGGCTTTCAACTAATCAGTTGGAACACATACATTGGGGAGGGCAGAATTCTTTACTCAGTTTTATAGTTTAGATATTATTCCTATTCATAAACATTCTCACAGAAACATCCAGAATAACATTTTACCAAATACAGGGGCATACCTTGACCTATCGTATATAATCATTTATAAAATTAATCAACATAGTATGTTAATAGTTTATAGCATAATATAAATACAATCAAATCAAACTAAACTTTTCCTTTTGCCTCCTATCATATCAGTGCCTTCTCTGTACTAATCACAGCATCACCTCTATTTTCAAACCATTTTTTAATTTTTTTTTACACAGATCCACATGATGCAACAAATACATCGATATGTTTGTAGAGATGTTGCCCAAATTTTCTTGTCTTAACAGTTTCATTTTAGATAAATGATTGAATTAAACAAACTCCCAGATCTGTTACTCTTTATACTCTTTAAATAAAAGATACATATTTCATATTTATTATTGGAAGATATATTCTGGCATAGGAAACTGTACAAAAATAAAATGTTTTTACTCCCTCTTTACTAGCATATTGTTCATGAAAATATTACTCACCCAATTACTTATTCCAGTCTACTATTTTGATATGTAAGGAAGGAAAACCATATACTTTATAAAGTTAATATTGAGACTAATTAAAATACTTTATATTAATTTCTCTGCACAGTATCCAGTGTGCAATAAAATTATTGTATTTGTATAATTTAAAGAGGAGACTATTATGGGTGGTTGTCTCTTTAACTTTAGTTCCCTATCTCCAGAATTTCACATTTTGACACAGACATGAAAATAATAACCAAAAGAATATTAAACTATAATTTCTGTAACTCACTTGTGAGTTAAAGAATTTTATACTGATGAAACAAAATGAGAAAAAATTTTATTTTTGCCTGCCCTCTTTGACATACAGTTAAAATTTTCATATAATCTTTCCATTCAATATTACTAATTGTTGTCAAACTCAGAAGATAATGGCTGTGATTTCAAGTGATATTTTCTAAGATCTGTTGAAAGAGGTTTCGACAGTATTTCCAATCTCTTCTGCTACTTGAAAAACGGATACTAAATCCGTCACTAGATTCAAAATCAGCAAGTCAGCCTTTAGCCCTTTCCAATATATAATGGGACAAATTCCAGACTTCTTCCAAAGTACTCCTTATTTGTAGTCCAGAAATATAAGGCTGCTATAGTGAGATGTTAATAAAAAATCTCAGTGCAGTAGAACAAAGTACAGGAGAAAAACCATGTGTAATCTGAATGGGTCAGATAGCTGTTGTCTAGCAGCTGTCAAGAAGAAATAAGCAAATAGTATTATAAAGCATGGTTACATATGCAGATTAAAGGAAATGTTGTATATTTCAGATAAGAAAACCAAAGTTGCAACATATATATATATATATATATATATATATGGTGTTATTTAAAATATAAAAAGAAAAGAGTTTCATGAATTAAGTGAAAACTCTTACTATTTCAATCCATTTAATCCAAAAATGTTCTTCTCTAATGAGATTTTAATTTTCATCATTTATGATTTCCGTTAAAATTGGAGTCTAGTCTTGACAGCTCAACATAAAATTTAGAATTTATTTCTTTAAATTAAATCCTTATATGATCACTGAAGCCAAATGTATATTAAAGTGAGCAATAGTATGTAGAGGATAGAATCATCATTACTTGAACTAATTCCTCCAGAGTAATAATATTGTTGACCCCATAATTAAGGTAGTAATGATTTTTATGTGGTAAATTAACTAATACAATTGTTTTCTATTTTTATATCTAATTTGCTGGAACACTTCATATAATTTTTATTTTAATAGAAAATAAATTATAACAATATATAGGTTTAAGGTGTGTATCATTATCAATCAACATTTATATATAATAAATTATTTTTACCACAGTGGTGTAATTCTATCCTTCACCATTGTGTATAGATATCATACTTTTTCATTACTCAACTGTTCATCAGCAGTAAGGTTTTTCCAGCTCTTGGCTATTGTAATACTCCAATAGATATGAGTGTGCATATATCTGTGAATCCATGTTTTTGTTTTTCTGGTAAATACCTAGAAGTGAGATAATGAAATCATATGCAATTTCTATTTTAATTTTTATTGAGACATCTCTATAATGCTAACAAGTGTGAGATGATGTCAGTGTTGAGTTGAATGCATTTCCTTAATAATGAGTGTTGTGGAACATAGTTTCATATACCAGTTGACCACCAATATGTCTGCTTTTTTATTGCATGATTTCATGTTTTGTCCAATAGTAATATTTTTTATTTCTTTTGTTCACAATTCATTTAAGATATTGAAATTGAATCTCAGTTTATATTTCATACAACAACCACCCTCAAGTTCCAGTGTCCTTTATCACTACCTTTTCCCCTCTTTCCTTCTGCCCCACCTCACACCCCCATAACCAACCCTGTGTCCTGTTCTTTGCATTGGCATTTGTATGTTCTTTTGGTTCATTTCAATACATATCACATAAGTGAATCCATCCTGTACTTTTTTTTTTTACTTATTTCACTTAACATGATTACATCCCATTCCCATGCAGATTGTTGGAAAAGTTACAATTTCATCTTTTATGATAGCTGCGTGGAATTCCATTGGGGGAGGGTGGAAATATATATAACTTCTTTACCCAGTCATCTGTTGATGGGCATTTAGGTTATTTCCATATTTTAGCTATTGTGAACTGTGCTATAAACAAATGAACATAGAGGTATAATTGTTCTGATTAGAAATTGTGTATCCTCTGGGTATATGGTATCTGGTATATGGTATCAAATGGTAAATTCATCTTTAGTTTTTGGATGAATATCTACACTGTTTTCCAAAGAGGTTGCACCAATTTACATTCTAGCAACAGTATAGGAAGTTCTTTTTCTCCACAAATCTTCCCATACCTGCTTTTTTTTTTTTTTTTTTTTATAAAGACCATTGTCACTGGTGAGAGGTTGGTATCTCATGTGGCTTTTATTTGCATTTCTCTAAAGATGAGTAATGTAAAACATTTTTTTTCAGGTGTCTGTGGACCATCTGTATCTTCTTTAGATAGCTCTCTAGTCAGGTTTTCTGTTCATTTTTGAGTTGGTCATTTGCTTTTTTATTGTTGAAGTGTGTATGAGCTCTTTATATATTTTGGAGATAAAGTTCTTATCTGTCATGTGTTAGATATATTCTCCAATTCCACTGGTTTCCTTTTTTGTTGTAGTGAAATTGAATCTTGGTTTATATTTCACACCACTACCATTCTCATATTACAGTGTCCTTTATCACCACCTTTCCCCCTCTTTAGAGAGTTTGATGTAGTTCTGTTGTTTAGATTTGCTTTGGATTCTTTTGCCTTAGCTGTTCCTTCTCCAAGTAAAATTTTGAAATTGAGGTAATGAAGTGGTTTTTCCACATTGTCTTCTAAGTTTGTCATGGTATTGGGTTATTTGGCCAGGTCTTAGATCCATTTTGAATTTGTGTGTATGGTGTTAATGAGTAATCTAGTTTCTTTTTTTCACTTATTTCCATTTTCACCAGCACCATTTATTGAATAGACTTTCTATCCTCCATTGTATGTTCTTGACTCTTTAGTCATAGATTAACTCTACATATAGGTATGGATTTATTTCTGGGCTCTCAGTTTTATTCCACTGATCTGTGTGTCTGTTTTTGTTCCTGTACTATACTGTTTTTACGATGATTATTTTGTAGCTTAAGTTTCAAGTCAGGGCACATTATTCCTCTGCTGTTCTTTTTTCTCTTGGGATAATTTTGGCTGTTCAAAGCCTTTTATAATCCCATACAGATTTCGGTTTTGTTGCTCAATTTTCTTTAAAAAATCAGTGGAATTTGAGGGGAACTGCATTATATCTATGTATATTGCTTTGAATAGAATGACCATTTTTTACCATGTTAATTCTTCCAATCCATGAATATAAAATATATCATTCCATATTTGTGTCTTCTATTCTCTTTTGACAAGGTCCTGTAGTTTGCAGCATGTAAGGACTTTTTACCTCCTTGTTAAGTTTATTCCCAGTCACTTAATTTTTCTTGGTGCTGTATTGAATGGGATTTCTTTCTTGATTTCTTTTTTCTCTGTTTCATTGCTTGAATGTAGGAATGGTACTTATTATTGTGTTTGTTGATTTTATATTCAGTCAGATTGCTGTATGAATTTTTCATTTCTAGCAGCTTTTTGGTGAAGTCTTCAGAATTTTTACAGATAAAATGTCATCTGCAAATAGTGATAGTTTTATGTATTCTATTTTTTTTATTTTGATTCCTTTAATGTGCTCTAGCAAAGACTTCCAGAATGATGTTGAAAGGTAGTGAGAGCAGGCAACATTCTCTTATTTTAGATCTTAGAGGAAAAGCTCTGTTTATTATTATTGATTATGATGATGGCTGTGGGTTTGTCATTTATTGCTTTTATCATGTTGACTTATATAACTTCCATTCAATATTGGTGAGAGTTTTTCTTTAATCATGAATGGGTGTTGAATATTGTGAATTTTTTTTCTTCATCTATTGTAATAATTTTTTTTTAATTTTCACTTCGTGATGCCTTCTATTGCACTGATTGATTTTGTGTATGTTGAACCATCCCTACATTCTTGGAGTAAATTCCACTTGATTGTGATATGTAATTTTTTGCTGTGCTGTTGAATTCTATTTGCCTGGATTATGTTGAGGATTTTTGTATATATTCGTTAGTGATATTGATCTGTAGATTTTTTTTGGTGCTATATTTGTCTAATTTTGGAATCAGAATAATATTGGCCTCTTAGGATGAGTTTGAGTTTTCCTCCTCTTTAATTTCGTCGAAGAGTTTAAGGGAGACACGGATTGGCTAATCTTTTCATGTTTTGTAGATACATGGAGTCTTGTTTGGGGGAGATTTTTACTGCTTCAATTTCTTTGCGATTGATCTGTTTAAGCAGTCTGTCTTTTCCTGGTTCAGTTTTGGGAAGGTTTTTGGATTTTAGAAATTTGTCCATTTCTTCATGATTAATGCATTAGTTGGAATATAGATTTCCAAAATAGCATCTCAAAATGCTTTTTATTTCTGTAAAGTCAGTTGTAATCACTCCCCTTTCATTTATGATTTTTGTTATTAGGATTTTCTCTTTTTTCTTAGTGATTCTAGCTATGAATGTATTGATTTTGTTTATTTTTTTAAAGAAGAAGATCTTTGAATCATTGATCATTTGGCTGGTCTTTTTGTTTGTAATTTCATTCAATTGTGTTCTAATTTTTGTTATTTTCTTATTTTTGGTTTTTTATTGTTCTTCCCCTTCTAGTGCCCTCAGGTATGTGGTTAGATATTTAATTTAGGCTCTCTAGTTTTCATGCGTGCTCTTATGGCTGCAAACTTCTCTCAGAACTGCTTTTGCCATATATCATATATTCTGGTAGGCCATCTCTGAATTTTCATATGTTTCCAGTTGAGTCATAATTTTATCTTTAATTTCATCTATGATTCATGAGTTTATTCACAAGTATAATGTTCAATTTCCACATCATTGATGTTCTTCCAGTTTTGTTCTTTTTGTTCATTATTAATTTTATCCCTGTGGTCAGAAAAGATGTTTTTCATAGTTTCAATCCTGCTAAATTTGAGACTTTTGTGTCTCAGGACATGGTCTATCTTTGAAAATATTGCATATATACTTGGGAGGAATGTATATTTAATTAGCATCCTTATTTCTTTGTTGATTTTCTGCCCAGGTGATCTACCCATTGATGTAAGTGGAGGGTTGAAATCCCCTGCTATTATTTTGTTAGTGTCAATGTCTGCACTTAGCTCGATCAGGATTTTTTTATATTTAGTTGGTGCTACATTGGGTACAGATATGTTAGTAATATCTATTTCTTCTTGATGAATTAATCCTTTGATGTAGTGTCCATATTGTATATTATACCATTTTAGTGGAAATTTTTCTTGTCTAATCATTAGTATTACACCTCCTGATTTCCTTTCATCACTGGTACTTTGATATAAATTTCCCAGAGTCCATGTTTATCCTTGAGTATGATATTAGTTTTTTGTAGGCATAATATTGATGAGTTCTGTTTTTTGATCCATTCAACAGTTTTGATTGGAAATTTCAGTCCATTCATGTTTAGTGTGATGACTGAAATGTATTACTGTCATTTGAGCCTTGGTTTTCTGTTTTTTTGTGTGCCTGTTCCTTCATTTCCTGTTTTTTTTATATTTGTTTGTCCTTTGGATTGTTTTCAATATCTATTTTGTCAGTTTTGTCTGCATGTTGGCTATTTATCGCTTTAGGATAGTGTTTTGTGGTTGTCCCATGGATTATCTTCAACTGTACTGCTCTATGATAGTATTTTATGAGATGATTCCATATGATATTTACATATTTTTTTTAGAGTACATGTTTTTCTTTCCCATTTTAGTGTTTGTTTTTTGTTATTTTTTTAAATATCCTATTGGTCCCATATTTGTTTCTGCTTTTGCTTTCCTATTTATCACATTCAGATAGCTTGGTGAATCTTTGTTTTTTATCCTGTGCATGGTTCCTTTCAAGATTTTTTGAATGACAGGCTTGTTAGAAAAATTTTAAAATCCATTAACCTTTGTCATTGAAAACCTTTATTTCTCCATCATTTTGGAATAACTTTGCATGGTATTCTTGGCTGGTAGTTTTGCTAGTTTTACTATGTGTCTGGAAGTATTTCTTTTACATTTTGATATGCTGTTTCTTGAACCTCTGTGTTTACTTTTTTAATAGATTGTGAAATTGTCTATTCTTTACATAGGTTTTTGCTACTTTTCCTTCATCTCTCCTTCTGGGAGACCCATTATCCTTTGTTCTCATAGTGTCATATTTCTCTTACACATTTTCTTCAATTATCCTCTATATTGTGAGTGTTTCCTCTGTTATCTTTTCTTCAATTTCTGCTATTCATTCCTCAGTAAGAATGAATTTTCCATGTTTATTTTGTAATAACTTGACTCAGTCACTTTGGTGAATTATTCCCTTTGATCTGTTACTTCTTTTCTGAGGTCTACAAACTGTCTTTGTGTAGTTGAGTGTGCTTCCTGCATCTCATTCACCTTTTACAGAACTATTATTTTGAACTCCTTATCTGTTATGTTGTCCCAGTACATATCAATGGGTTCTTCTCTGGTGAATTCCTGGCAACTTACTGTTTTTGTGCCATTGGAGTTTTCATTTGTGACTTAGATTTTGGCATGGCTTTCTTCTCTCCCTTGAATTTAGCACTAAGGCTTTAATTTTCTTATTATTTAGATTTTTTCTTCCTGTATGATGTGCCAGGTGCCAACCCCTTGATTTCTGTGGGCATGGGACCAGTTGTGTTCTCTAGAATGCCCTCTGGTGATGGGTTCCTGATGACTATTTCAGTTGGCTCTTACAGATTTTGCGGCTCAGCAGTGCAGGAGGTTTCAAGGCAGCTCAGGTGCAATCATGACCACAGCTGTCTGGTAGCCTGATCGTGTGTTTTAGGTCTCAGGGTGTGGGTTGAGATAATTCAGGGGTCCACATGACCTGAGTCCTACCAGAGGCTTATGCCTGGCAGTGACTGTGCAAGGTCAGGGTCAATGGCCTTAGGGAACTGAAGCCTACTGTTAACTATTTCTGCAGCGCCAAGGTAGGGCTGGGGGTCAAAGCATCTGCACCTAGTGTGCCATGGTTCTGGGCCACAGCAAAAAGTGCTGTGGGTCAGTGGCCTACAGGTCCTTGGTACCTGAAGCCTAGTGTGTGCTAGTTGAAACAGCGGGGCTGGAGACAAGGGTCTCTGTACCTGAAGCCAGGTGGGCACTGTTTCTGGGTGAAAACAGGACTGTCCAGGGGTTGATGCTCGAGTCAGCAGAACAGAAGCCTAAGGTATGCTATTACCCAATGTGTTAGGGTGGCCCAGGACTTAGGGATCTGGGGTCTAGCATTCTCTAGCTGTGGCAAGACAGGACTGGAGATTGATGACACACAAGTAAGCAGAACAGAGGCTTCACTTATACTGATTCTGGGCCATGGCAACTCCATGGACAGAGGTCTAGGGTAACTAAATCCTGGTGGTTGCCAGTTCTAGGCTGTGGCTGGGTGAGGCCAGTGTTCTATAGCTCCATGTGACAGAAGCCTAGCATGTTATCTCCAAGTTACAAAATAGTCAGGAACAGGAGTCTCAGGTACTTGAACCCTGGAAGGCACCAGTTCTGGGTCATGGCAGGATTGGTTCAGTCATCTGAAGGTCTGCCAGAACTGAGGCCTAGCACGCACTAGTTCTGGGAGCAGCAGGGTCCACCTGTGTGACCTCTTTGGAGAAATGTCTATTAAGATCTTCTGCCTAATTTTTAGTATGATTCTTTGAGATATTCTGATGTTGGTTTCATCCATACTATATACATTATTGATAATAACCCCTTGTCAGATATATGAGGTGTGAATATCTTCTATTCAATAGTATGTCTTTGTTTTAATGATCGGTGTGTTTTATTATTGTTGGTTTGTTTTGCTGAACAGTTTTGTTTCTTTTGATCCTGGAGCTACACTCCCAAAACACCTGAAGCTGAGTTCCAGAGACATCTCTTAATCAAATGTCAAGTGTCACCTATGTTTTCTTCTGTGTATTTTATGGAGTCAAGTCTTACATTCAAGTCTTTAGTCCATGTGACTTAATTTTTCTCATGGTCTAGTTTTTTCTTTGTATATGGAAGTCCTGTTTTCCTAGCACATTATATTGAAGAGAATTTTTTTGTCCCATATATATATATATATTCAGTTTCTTTGTCATAAATGCAATGTTCATATATGCATGGAATTATATTTGAGCTCATTTCTGTTCCATTGAACTATGTATATGTTCTTATTCTAGTACCATACTGATTGATGTCTATTGCATTGTGGAATAGCTTGAAGTCACAAGGTGTGATATTCTATTTTTATTCTTTTTTAATGAGGACTTCTTTTTCTATTTGAAGTCTTTGGAGTTCCAAATAAATTTTATGATATTTGTTATGTCTCTGTGAAGAATGACATTACAATTTTGATAGATTTTGTGCTACGTTTGTATACTGCTTTAGGTAATATTGACAAGGTAATTCCTTTTAAAGCAGGAGCATTTAATATATTTCCATTTTTGTATCTTATATTTCTTTTATAAATATATTAATTTTTAAACTACAGATGTCTCTTTTAGTTATTTATTCAAAGTCATTTCATTATTTTTGATGAAATTTTAAATAGGGAATGACTTCCCAAGTTTCATTCTGCCAGTTTATTATTTATATATAAATATACAACAGATTTTAATTTATTAATTTTGTAACCTGCCACTTTACTGTATATATTGCTTACTTCAAACAGCTTTTTACTGGAGAATTTGGGGTTTTAATTCTCTCTCTATATATATGTGTATATATATATATATGTATATGTATGTGTATGTATACTATCATCTACAAAGATTAGTTTCGTTTTATGTTCTTTTCTTACACAGTATCCTTTTCTTTCCTAGAACCTCCAAGACTATATTAAATAGTGATGAAAGCAGACATCCTTTCCTTTTTCCTGATATTAGACAAAAAGCTTTGAGGTTTTCCCCACTGAGTATGACATTGTCTGTGTTTTTGTCAAAAGCCTGTATATGTTGAGGTATGTCCCATATATACTATTTTTAAGGGTTTTTAACATAAAAAGGGGTTGAGTCTTATCGACTGCTTTTTCTGCATCTAATGAGGGAGCTCATGATTTCTGTCCCTTCGTTGATGTGATATTTCATAATTAATGATTTTGCATTCCTGGAATAAATCTCATTTGATCATGGTGATTAATACTATTAATGAGTCTTTTAATTTCGTTTGCTAGAATTTTTTGAGAATTTTTATATCAATATTTATGAGATTTTGGTCTGTAATTTTTTTTGATAACACCCTTTCCTGGTTTTGGTATCAGAGGAATGTTGGCATCATTAAAAAAAGTTTGTGTTCATTTTGTTTTTGTGAAAAGTTTGAATTTCTGTTTCTCATTTAAAGTTTAAATTTCTTCCTTCTATTCATTTATTTTTATAGCTCAATGATGCATCTGACTTTGCTTATATCTCTTTGCCTTGCTTTCCTGAGTAGTCTTATAATTATTTGAGTCATATTTCTGAGGAATTTTTTGTATCTCTTTTGAGTTCCTTTATGATTGCTACTTTGGATTCTTTATCCACTGAAAACATATAATCCATGTCTTCAAATTTGCTTTATGGAAATGTGTCAATGTTTCCTTTGATGCCAAAATACCTTGAGTTCAGATGCTCTTGTGTTTTCTCCCTTCCCATTAGTGCCTGGGAACTGAACTGTATTACTTTTGTTTCACTAGTAGGTGGCGCTATGGCTTGTTAAATTTTTTGATAACCTTTAAAGGATTTGGTAGTAAATAGCACTTGTTGAGTCATCAGTGTGAGGAATGATTGTGTGAGGGTTGTGTGAGATGAGGTAGCTGTTACTGTGGGATGCAGTAGGGGCCAGGTTTCTGTGGGTGGCACCAGAGTGAGCCTTCCTCTCGGGTATCCAGAAGAGGATCTTAGCAGACAATCCACTGTGCTGTGAGGTGTATCACTTTGCCATCACAGAAACCAAACTGATTTTGGAGACGTGTAGTTCAGTGACTCTCTTATGTCATCTTCTTGCTGAGGTCCTAACCACTGAAGAAACTTCTGTTCCTTGAGCTTTACTCAAGCTAAGCATGTGTGCCACCACACAATTTGTTCTTACCTCCCCAGGGCCCAATACTGGGCCTGCTCTTCTGCTATCTCAGTCCTGCCTGTGCAGTAGCCACAGCAATCCATGTCCCTTACCACCCACCTTCTGTGATACCAATACACAGATTACTCAGGTAGCCTTTCCATTGTAGTCTCTTGTTTTTTGAGATGTTTCAATATCACCACCCTACAGGGGGGTATTTCCATTGTATCACTGTAGTGGTGAACACTGTTGCTTTTAAGCAAAGAAGGAAATGTCTTCCATTGTCACCTTGGTCTCTTTGTAATTCTCTTCCAATTAGAAAATTGCATTCAGACATAAAGTTAAAAATAGGCTCCATCTATATTAATCTTATGCTAAGGAAAACATGGACAAAATAACTTTTATTTTAAAAAGATATAGTAACAAGAAAGCCCCCAAATCTCCGTGCAATAGGGATCGATTTCAAAGGAAATACAGACAAACCCAAGTTCAGGAAAATCCTAAAAAATAATTGGTATGTAATATTTTGGAAAAGATCTTGAAAATCAAGGGAAAATGGAGTAATTCTTCCAAACTTCAGAAGACTAATGAAACATTATAAATAAATGTAACATATCATCCTAGGCTAGAATTTTTTCTATAAATGACATGACTGGAACAATTGATTACTTCTGAACCGAATCGATGAATTAGGTCATGTTAGTATTTGTAAATATCCTGATTTTGATGATACTGTGGTTATATAGATATATTATTTTAAATGCATTTAAAGTTTCCAAGGGGATGGGACATAATGAAAGAGAATTAATGGATATTTAAAAGGCTAACAGGAGTGAAATTTAAATGAGGGGAATAAAGGATGTTATTTGTACCAATCGTCCCTCACCACCTTAATGCAGGTATTCCTATGTTCTAAAAATCTAATTAAACTGATTTTCTTGCACATGCTTTCCTGTGAAGCTCTGTTCACTCTCTTGATTTCCACTACTTTGATATTAATAACTCCCAAATCCATATTTTTACTCCAGAACTTGTTTCCTAGCATCCCACTTATATTACTGCGTAGAGTCATAATAACTTCAAATGTAACACTACTTACTCATTAACTGAACAAATATTTACTGAATTCCTATATAGCTGGTGGTATGTCAGGCAATAGGAATATATTACTGAACTTACCAGCTAAGTCTTGTTATATTACTTTCAGGGTTTCCTTTGCTAAAAGCAGTCCTATAACATAATCCAGAAATTTAGGAGCTATTCTACATTTTATGCTTTATCATCCTCTACATGCATTTTATTGCAAAGTTTTACCAACCTTATTTCCTAAAGATTTCTTGCATTTTCTTGCCTTTCTTGTTACTTCTCTTTTTACATCCTTATGATTTCTAACATAATTGACCACTGATTCTCCACCTGCACTTTGTCAGAGACCTGTAAATACATTCTGTTACCGGGAGCACTGACTATCTTAAATCTGTTTTATATTTTGCAGCCAAGCTAATCCATTTTAACTAAAAGTTTAGTCATATTCAACTTCTAAAGTGCCATATTATGTCCATTTTATATAAAATCTTACTTGTATCATAGTCTTTTATAACTTATACAAATGTCACTTTGATAATTATGCTTCCCAACACCACTCTTTCTAAATTCCCACACTCCATACACATTCACTATCTCCTTTATTACCTTTTTGATCACCTACTTTAAGTCACTTCATTAATAATACCATCTAGTTTACTTCTCTTGATTAGTGACAATATTCCTCTCCATAAAATATAAACTCCATGAGGACAGAATTTTATTTTCTGTTTTGGTCACTGTAGAATCCAAAGTGCTTAGAAAAGTATATAATGACTTTGTAAATATTTGTTAACTATAAATAATTTAAAGAAGAAAGATTCTGAATGATGTGTGAGGAGAAAGTAGGGCAGGGACTATTCTCTCCTCCAACCCCTAAACCCGTCATTAAAGTTTCTTCTAAAGGAACTTAAAGCCACTACGAGAGCTTAGTGGTTTAAAACCCAAGTCCAGGCCTGCATCTCAAAAGTATTCCTTTCTCTATAAATCACCTTCCAATGTCTAGAAATATTTTGCTTCTTATGGTTCTCTTCATGTTCCATGTATGATTACCATGAGTTCAACTAATAACAAAAACTGTTGTTGGAAAGTGTGTATTAATTTTTTTTTCAAATTCCACATCTTGTATCAGCCCAAATATCTTTGCACTGCATTTTATGCTACACAGTCCCTTTCTCTGATAATAACCAGTCATGCTTCTATCTTATATTACTAATATTAAAATGTATTTACAAACATTATATTAAAAATATATGTAATTACATGACACGTGATAGTCATCTAAACGTTTTCAGCATATCTAAAACAAATTACTTTTGCAATATACAAAATACTATGTCAATTATAAATGAAGCATCAATAATAGATTGTAATTCTCAAAAGCTCAAAGACTTGGACTATAAGTATTAAGGACCTTCAATACAAGGAGCTATCACTTTTTCACTAAAACCAGAGATCTCATTGATTCTCTACTTGAGGAAAATTTAAATTATTGAGCTAGTATTATATAACAAGCAGCTTAGGAAATGTATACATCTTATACATCTTAGTCAATATTCTAAAAGGAGCCAATATTTATTTCCAAAATCCAGATGTAGAAAATGAAATTCTAAGACTATTTTTCCTGAGGTCAAGAAACTTGTGGCGATCAGAAGCAGTATTTTTAGTTAGATGTATCACATTGCAAAACTGATATTTCTCGTCTTCAAAAATAATCCTTTAAGAACAGTAATAACTGTGGTAGCTTAAAATAACTAAGTATCTACTCGACATTCATTGTTTCATTTACTAATAAGTGTTGTGATGTAGAGACTAATCCTACATGGTCATAATCATTGTAGGTATTAGGAAACTGAGGAAAATAGATTAAATAATGTGCCCTAGTAAACTGGAATTTGACTCTATTCGCCTGATGCCAAGGATTAACTTTGACCCCATCCGTGTGTGTGTGTGTTAATAATGATAAACTTTGGTCTTTTTGAGAAGATAATCTGTAGACTCAGAAATAAATGTTAATACTGAGATAAGAATGATAGGAGTGACATCAGACCATGACTAAGTACACCCCTTCAGAGAGTTCTCTTCAACTTACAACTAATATCCAACTGTCTTCGCAACCAGTCTGTATCAATCTAGCAACAAAGACACTATCTGATATAAGCATTTTACTTCTGAAGGAAGGTAAAAGCAACTGTTGGACAATTTTCAGAAAGGGTAGAATCAAAAGAGGCTAAATGGTGTCTGGGGGCTGCCATAACTAGCAGAGGCAATGGTGTGAGAGAGCACAAACTGGGGTATAACAAAAACCAATATACCAGAGTTACCCACAGGAGGGCTAAAAATTGTACCAATTATGGATTCTGTAACCAAACCTTGGATCAAAGGAGTTGGTGATCAGAAATCCAGCAGGTTCAGGCCTAAAACCCCTCTCTGTTTGACCACAAAAAACACTGCTCATTTGAAAGACTACAATCAAGTTCCATAAAATGGAGATTGAGACATTTCATAATTATCAACAAAATTTTTCTCAAAACAAATGAAATTTCAACAGGATTTGAGTAAGAAATTATAAAAGATAGAAAATAATATTTACTTAATCATTTAATGTATAAGTTTATTTTTATTGAATATAGACACCAGGAGGGCAGGTGCTGCTTGTTCCCTTATGTTTTTAATGGTAGAGAATGATGATACCTAGGAAACACTAAATATTTTCTGGTTGCATTATGGTAGGAATATATGTTGAGACTGAGTTTAAGATTTGTGTTTAGACCTACAGTGCTACCCCACAACATTTATCTTGAAAGGCAAAATTATAATCAGGTGAGGATTGTTTCAAAAAACAAAATTTTGCATAATAGAGTTTTCAGGATATATTGGAGGTAATCTAAAATGATGAGAAAAGCCAAAGGCACCCTTATTCTCCCCTTGTTGCCTAGACTTGAGAAATTATAAACATTATTTCCAGTGAAATGAAAAAGGTAATATATTGAGCATATCCTGGGAAATTCTATATTTATATGTATATCTGAAGATCAAATGTTATATAAAAATGCATAATATAAATCATAGAAAGAGTATCAGGTGATATTTGTTAAATATATAAAAAACAGTAAATTCATGAAATAAATACCTGGAAAACTTGAGGTAACTTTGATTTATAAAACATGTTTAGAATGCAAATTCACTAGCAGTAAAACACATAGCACCAAATTTATAATAGTCCTCCTTAACTGCCCATTGCATCTCCACTACCCTTTGCTCTCATTTCTAATGCTTTCCCTCAGGTAATCTCAGTTCTGGTGTCAATGTCCAAGGATTCATATCTGATTTGTTAATTTTCTTGTTTCTTTGTATTCCACATCTAAATGAGGTCATCTGGTATCTTTCTCTTTTTGACTTATTTCACTTAGCATAATCCCCTCTAGATTCATGAATGTTATCCCAAATGTCAAGATTTCCTCTCTTTTAGGAATGTGTAGTATTCTATTGAGTATGTATACTACATCTTCTTTATACAATCAACTGAAGATGGGCACGTAGGTTGCTTTAATATCTTGGATATTGTAATTAATGATACAGTATACATTGAGATATATATAGCTTCAAATTACTCTTTGTGTTTTTAAGTAAATACCAGAAGCGGAACAAAGGGATCATATGCAATTTCCATTTTTATATTTTGAAGAGTATCTTTACTGTGTTCCATAATGGTTGTAACAATTTATACTACCACCAAAAGTGTTCTCTTTCTCCACATTTTCACCAATACTTGTTTTTAGTCTTTGAATAACAGTCATTCTCACAGATATGAAGTATTTAATTTTCATTTCCCTAATAAGAGACGAGAGACATCTTCTCATGTGACTACTGGCCATCTATATGTCTGCTTTGGAAAAATGTCTATTCATATCTTTTGTCATTTTGATTGGATTATTTTATGTTGCTATTTTATGATTTCTTTATGTATTTTGAATATTAAGCCCTTGTTATATGTATAAGCATCTTCTCCTATTGAGTTGAAATGTTTTTTTTTACTTTTGATGAGAGTTTATCTGTGCAGAAGCTTTTCAGAATTTTCTAGTTCAGTTTTTTAATATTTGTTTCCCCTGCCTCTGGGATCAAGTGTCTAAGACTTTTCTAACACTGATGTCATAACATACATACTGTGTGTGTTTTCTTCTATGTATTTTATGATTTCCAGATTTATACTCAAGTTTCTAATCTATTTTGAATTAAATTTATGTGGGGTGTTATATATTATTTTCATTCTCTTGCATGTGCAGTCCAGTTTTCCCCACATTCGCTGAAAAAACTTGCCTTCCTCAATTTAAAACAACTGCTAAGAGAATACACTTAATTGACCATAAATGTGAGTTTATTTCTGGGTAATCAATTTTATTCCACTGATCAGTGTGTATGTTTTTTTGTCAGTACCATATTGTTTTGATTTGTAGCTATGTGGTATAATTTGAAATCTGGAACTGTGATACCTCTACTTTTGTTCTTAACACTGACAGATACTTTAGCTATTTGGGATCTTTTGTAATTTCAAAAAAAATAATTTTTTGGTTCTACTTCTCTTAAAATGGAATTTTGATGAGGATTGTATCATATCTGTATATCACCTTTGGTAAACAACCATTTAAACAAATGTTAATGTTTTCCAATTACAAGCATAGAATACTTTCCATCTCTTCGTAACTTAACGCTAATGCTTTTTTTTTGCCCCCTGCTACCCATTGCCCTGGATTTTGAACTTAGTCAAAAGCTATCATAGTCTTTGTTTTACCTGCCTGAGATACAGAGTGGGACTTTTTTCACTTAAGGAAGAAATGTTGTTTATTTTGGGTTTACCCTTTGCACACCTGAGTCCTTGGGATTTACATGGTTTGCACATCAGCATCTTAGTTGCCTGAGTACAAGGGTATGTCTTATAATTCTTCGACAAAATCTTGTACTTTTCATTGTACATGTCTCTTATCTCTTTTTAAAATTTATCCCAAGAGTATTTCATCTCATCCCTTTTATTTCTTTTGTAAATGTGATTGTTTAATTTCCTTCTATGTAATTATTTGCATATAAAATGAAACGGGTATTTGTGTATAAATTTTGTAGCCTGTCACTTTCCAGTATTAATTTATTCTGTAGTCTTTAGGATTTTCTTTGTATATTATCATGTCATCTGAAAATAATGCTAGTTTGTTTCTTTTCAAATTTCATTCATTGTTCTTGAATAATTGCTTCTGCTAGGAGTTCAAAGATGATAAATAATAACAGTAGTGAGAGTGTATACCTTCCCTTGTTTCTGATCTTAGAGGAAAATCTTCAGTTATTTACCAATGAGTATGATGTTGATTTTGGTTTATCATGGCCTTATGTTATTGAGGTATGTTACTTTTATCCCAAGGAAATGAGTAATGAATCTTGTCAATGCTTCATTAGGATCTATTGAAATGGTCTTATGATATTCTCCTTCCTTTTGTCAGTGTGGTGTATTACATTAATAAATTTACATGGGTTCAGCCATCCTTGCATACCATAATACATCCCACTTTGGTCATGATAGAGAACCACTTTGATGTATTGTGGAATTCAGTTTGCTAATATTTTGGGGCGGGGGGTTTATGTATGTTTACCAGAGATACTGAGCAGTAATATTCTTTTTCTAAATTGTTTTGGTAGTAGCATTGTGGCCCACCACAAAAGGGTGTTCTAGAGAGTTTAACCAGTCCCCTCCACCCAAACAAAGTGGCTGACACAAGACACACCAGGACCCAATATCACCGAGGAAGAAATCTAATGTCAAAGAAAAGTCACAAAGTAACAGAAAGATGTAAAGATTGAACATTATGCGTCTGAACAAGTATACATGGAACATTCTCAAGTATAGACCATATCCTGGGAAAGAACAAGGTTCACAAATTTAGCAGAATTAAATTATATAAAGCATCTTTTTGATCACAAGGGGATAAAATTACAGATTTTATCCCGAAGGACCAAACTGGAAGCACCACATGTGGATATTGCTTCTTAACAATCCCTGGGTCACTGATGAAATTAAAAATTAAATTGAACATATCTGGAGATAATAAAAATGAAGAACTACCAAATCAGCTACCAGAAAAAGGGGGATGCAGCAAAAAGTAGTTCTGAGAGGAAAGCTTATAGTCATACAAGGCACATCAAAAGTCAAGAGAGAACCCAAATGAAATATTTAACCATACATTTGAGGAACTAGAAAGGGAAGAATAATCAAAACCCCAAAATTAGCATAAAAGGAAATAATAAATATTAGCATAAAAATAAATGAAACCGAAAAGAAAAAGATCATCCAAATGATCAATGACTCGTAGATCTGGTTCTATTAAAAAAATTGAAAAGTTATAGTTCTCTAGTTTGAATCATGAAGGAAAAAGAGAGAAAACCCTAATACAAAATTAGAAATCAGAGGTGCGATTACAATGACATCACAGAAATACAAAAGATAATAAGAGACTATTATAAGGCTCTGTAAACCAACAAATGTGTCATGAAGAAATGGACAGAGTCCTACAGACTCCCAAAATTGAACCAGAAATACAAACAACTTGAATAGATCATTGAAGCACAGAAATTGAAGTAGAAAGTAAAAATCTCACGAAATAAAAAAGATCATGCCTGCACTATCAAATTCTACCAAAACTTCAAAGAGCTAATCCTCACTCTCATACTTTTTCCACAACATTAAAAAGAAGGAAAGCAAGCAAATTATTCTGATGCTATTACCTCAATTTCAAAATTAATCAGTCAAAAAGAAAGGAAACTATAGACCAATATCACTGCTGAATATTGACACAAAATCCTCAACTCAATCTCTTGCTGTTTTAAATATTTTTCTCTTTACCTTTGAATATATAATTAAAATAAAAAAGGAAAAAAAACAATTTAAAATGTACTCAAAATCCCAAAGGATGAACTTCTGTAAAAATTTGGATATTTTAATGAATTATTTTATCATTGGAGTGAGGTGACCTTCTGCAAGTTTTATTAGTTTTGTAAATTTAAGCAAGTCAGTTAGCTTCCCTAGCATCAATGTATTCATTTTACAAAAGGAATAATAGCCCTTCACACACAGAACCGTGGTGCGATTCAAAAAAGGATCCTTGGCGTAAGGTTCAATAACTAACACTAGATAAAAGTCATCTATCATTAGTAATATTTCCTTGCTCTGTTTAACAGAAGATCACTTTCTAATAGCTGGGGGTAAAACCACAATTGAGATGATGATTACCTGTCATAATCACAAACTACACCGGTTTCTAAGATACCTTCTATGCAGAGAACCCAAACAGCTTTCAGCAATTGAAGGAGCAATAGCTAGCACAACTACTTCAAATCCCATGCAGATTTCACCTGTATTCACCCCACTGGTATTCATGTACCAGACATCAGCCACACAAGCCCCTACCAACTCCCCCTCACTGACCCCATATGAATCCATACCTGTAGCCAGTCCATATTTCTGCTGCTGTGAAAGCAAGCACAAGTCACCACCCATCACCCAACGGATGACCCACAACACAGTGGACATGCTTGAAGACAGCTCTTCCAGCTGAACATTTATTCACTACCAACCGGGATTCTCATCTATATACTGTTGAGTGTTTGGTGAGATATTGAAAGTGCACACTGGAAGCCAAAACCTCCACAGTATCTTTTAGGCCCAGATTGATTACTATCTACACTTATTGACCTGCACAAATGGGCTCACTTACAGCTAACGCCTTAATTACACACTAGCACAACTAAAGTCCAACCAACACTAGCCTCTATTGCTGTGTGTCTATGGAAAGATCCTTCAGCAATAATGTTTCAAGCCCACAGATGCTTGTGAACCAGGTTCTGGTTCTGTCTGACTCCTGTCACTGACTCACTTGCACCTGTCCTCTCTATTTGTGTACCTTCACACATATGATCCAACTCTTTTCACCATTCTGCAAAACCTTGCACACACACATTTGGAGACTTGGACCACAAGAGTGTATGCAAACACCCAGAACCTCTGCACAGCAGTTCCTTGTAGGTCTACTTCTAATCTGTTAACCTGTCGCTTGCCTTCACTGTTTAACATGATTTCAACCAGCCTCATCATCTGTGCAAGTATACTTCCCTAGCATGACTCCCATCATTGGCCTCCAGTACAATGTACACGCCTAATGAAGAGCCTTAAACACAGAAATTCATACTGACCGTCTTAGACCCTGCAGCTTCCAGTGTTCCCCAAGTTGTTCTGTCCCTTGCTTCAATCCCTAACCCATGTCAATCCACATATATATGCAAATGTCCCCTGCCATGACACAAATAACTTCCAATGACCCTGCTGCAGAAATTTTGCATACCACCATCTTCAACAAAGGTAAAGAGAGACATTGGCAGAAAAAGAGATAGTAGGAGACTTCAAAACCCCACTCAGAACAATGTACATATTAAGCAGGCTGAAAAATTGACATAGAAATAACAGGCTTAAAGGATAAATATCAAAATATTATACTAGATTTAATAGATCTTTACAAACTACTCTACCCAACAATTGAAGAATTAGAATTTTTGTCAAGTGCTCATGGAAAATTCTCAGAGTACCCCAAATTTTGGATAGAAAGCAAGTGTCAACAAATTTACAAATTGAAATTAAATCAATTATCTACTCGAGTCACAATTGCCTAAAATTAGAAGTCAACCACACATGTAAGCTGAAAAAATTCATAATATGTGGAGGCTAAACATGCTTCTGAATGACTTTTGCGTAAAAGAGGAAATTAAAAGACAGATTAAAAATACTTGGTGACTTTTGACTAAACGAAGAAAGCAAAGTAGAAATGTTTAAAAAAAAACTTGGAAACAGGAAGTAAGTCAAAAGCTATGAGAACTTATTGGATGTACAAAAGTAGCATTCAGTAGACAGTTTGTAGTAATTCAGGTCCATTTCTAAAAACAAGAAAAACTACGAATAGATATTCAGAAAAATTACAATTAATGTCAAAAGTGAGTAGAAAGAAATAAAATGACATAGAAATAAAATAGAAAATTAAAAATTCACAGATTAGTGAAAACAAAATGTGGTTCTTTGAGAAAATAAAATTGACAAATCTTTGGCTAGGCTAAGAAAAAAAGTGAGAAAACAATTAGGGTCAAAAATGAACGGGGAGAAGTTATTGAATGCTTCAGAAATGTAAAGCATACTACTTGGAACAGCAATATTAATAAAATGAATAACCTAGAGGACATGGACATTTTTAAAATCAGAGTCTGCCAACACTGAACTAGAAATACAATGGAAAACCTGAACAGACCTATTGCAAGGAATCTAAAGAAGTGATTAAAACTCTCCCCCCAAATTAAAGTGCTGACCTACCAGATAGCTTTAATAGTGAGTTTCATTAAACCATCAGAGAATTACTGATACCTACTCTTCTCAAACTTCTCCAAAAATTTAAGAACTGGAACACTTCCAAACACTTTTTTAGACCATTACACTTAACCAAAAACAGACCAGAACATCATAAAAAAAGAAAATTACAGATCAATATCTCTGAACATTGGTGCAAAAATCCTCAGAAAATATTAGCAAACCTAATTTAAAAATACATTAAAAGGATCACCCAACATGACGCAGTGTGATTTAGCCTGGGGATACAAGGATGGTTCAATATAGGCAAAACTATTATGTCATACAACACATCAACATAAATTTGAGGCTGGGGTAGGAAATTATCATTCCAGTAGAGGCAGAGAAAGCATTTGACAAGATTCACACCCATTATTGATAAAAAAAAAGTCTACATAAAATAGGGATAAAAGGAATATACCTTAACATAATAAAGTTTACATATGATAAACACACAGCCAACATCATACTCAATGGTGAAAAAATGAAAGTGTTTCTTCTAATGTCAGGAATAGGACGAGGGTATCCATTCTCAACACTTATATTCAACTATATTGGAGGTCCTGTCCAGAACAATTAGGCAATCAGAAGAAATAAAACGAATCCAATTTTTAAAAAGTAAAACTATCACCATTTGCAGGCAACATAATATATTCAGAAAGCTTTATAAGAATGTACTTTCGCACACATACACACACCCCTATGAGAATTAAATGAACACAGTAATGTGGCAGGCTACAATATTAATGTACAAAACTGTTGCATTTTTATATGCAAAAATGGCATAAAATAAATATATTAACACAATAACATTTATAATAGAAACAAAAATACTCAAAGATATGCTTAACAAAGGAGGTAAAAGACCTGTATAGTGAAAACTACAAATCACTGTCAAAAGAAATAGAGGAAGATGCAAAGAAATGGAAAGATATCCCATGCTCATGATTGGAAAGAATTAGCATTGTTAAATGGTCATGTTACCTAAAGCAATAAACAGGTTTGATGCAATCCCCATTAATATTTCCACTGGCATTTTTCAAGGAATTAGAACAAAAAAATTGTATGAATTCCAAAAAGATCCTGAATATCAAGAGCAAGCATGAGAATAAAACAAAACTGGAGGTTATCACACTCCCATTTTTTGAGCAATATTACACAGTGACGGTGATCAAAACTGTACAGTACTGAAATGACAATAGGTATACAGATCAGTGGACCAGAACTGAGTCACTAGAAATATATTGACACAGATATGGTTAATTTATAACAAAGGAGCCAGGAAAGAATGGATAGAGGTATGTCTACTCAACAAGGAGTGTTGGGAAAACTGGACATCTACATGCAAAAAAATAAATTGAGACTACTCTCTGATACCAAAAAAACAAAAATGTAAAACTGCAAACCACAAAATACTTAGAGAAAACATAACCAACAGCTTCTAACGACTAATCTTTGGGACTCAACTCTAGAGGCAAGGAGAACAAAAACACATAAACAAATATATATTAAAAAATGAGACTGTATCAAAATGAAAAGCATCTTCATAGTGAAACCGGTAATCACCAAAACAGAAAGACATCCTTCTCAATGGGAGAAGACATTTTCACATTATACATCTGACAAGAGCTTATAAAATATATAAAACTTGAAACTAACAACCCAATCATAAAAATGGGCAGATCTGAATAGAATCTTCTTCCAAATAATACTTGCAAATGGCCAACAGGCACAGGAATAGATGTCCCTCCTGTCTTATTAGGGAAATGCAAATTGAAATTAGGTAAAATCTCACACATGTGAAAGTGGATATTATTCAAAAGACCAAAAGCAACAAAGATTGACAAGGATGTGGAAAACCTTTTACACATGGTAGGAGTGTTTATTGGTATAACCTTTATGAAAAGTAGTACTGAAGTTTTTCCTTAAAAATGTAGAATGTAAATTCCATATGATCAAAAATGTAGAATGTAAATTCCATATGATCCCAACATCCAACTTGTTGGTTCTTATTAGAAATTGCAAAATCACAGAGATAATATGCACCCCTTTTTATTACAGCATTATTATAATAACTAAGAATTGGAAACTACCTAAGTGGTCATTGATAGATGAATGGATAAATATGTGGTGTATATGCACGGTCCAAAAACTGTGGAATCCTGTTATTTGCTACAACATTCATGGAACTAGAGAAAATTATGCAAAGGAAAATCAGTCAAAATAAGGCAATTACCAGATGATCTCACTCTTACATGGAATTTAAAGAAACAAAGCGAATGAACATATGAAATAATAACAGTCCATGCACGTTGACAAGAGAACTGAGGTTAACAGAAGGCAAGTGGTTAGTGGATTCAGAAGAAGTGGTCATGGTGGTTCAGTGTTAAGTGGTGGAAGTTAAGAGTACTGATAATTTGGTGATAGGCATGGTATATTATCATATTTGATAAATAGTAAACCCGCACACGTAGACACATTATTTTGTAAATCAAAGTTAGTAAAATTTTTAGAAGCTGTGATGAGCATATGTAATCTAGAAAATATGTATGCTATGTGTGAATCAAATATGTCCAAATATTTTACTTGTCTTCAGTAAATTATGTAAATAATCTTATTAGAAAAATGTACATGATATATTGTTTCAGACCAAAATAATTCTGTATATAATGCTAAATGTTTTCTGAGTGTGATAATTGGTTACTCTTTTCAAAGTTTTGTAGAAAATGCCCATTCTCTGTTTTCTTATAACATGTCTAAAAATTCAAGAACAAAAAATCAATATATAGCATAATTTCTAGAAACAAAAACAACATATCAAATTTATGAGCATATTAAAATGAAGCTGACTGTTCTATCTCATAGTTGTTCCTCCTCAGAAACCTTATTTTATTTTCAGTTATTCCCATTGGTTGGATACATCAGACCGAGGACTTGAACCCTGGGTTCTGTAATAGCTTGCTCCTTTTGGAGGCAATTGACTAAATCACTGCTACACCAGGGTGTCCCCAAAAAACATAGTTTCAATATGAATACCTGTTTTCTCTGATCCTGTAGTTGCTGCTGAATCTTGGTCACCTCTTCCCAAAAGGAAGATTATAAACCAAGTGAGGTTTCTCTTGTTATCCCCATTTTATAGTTTATGGTTTAGCACTCTAAGAAAACAAGGATAACAGGGTGTTCTCTAGCAGCATAAGAGGGTGTTCTCTAGCAGCCACAAATTTTAAGAATAATTGAAAACAAATTGTCCAGATCAGTATTCAATATAATTTTCTTGTAAGGTGCCTCATAAATATATTGCTAGTTCTAATAAAATTTTTATCATAAATATCTAATATTTACCTACATTATAAATATACCTAAGTGATATTTTCAGGCAAAAAGTTCAAAAAAAAATCACTACATTTGAAAAACTGGTGACAAATATGTGTAAGCCTAAAGTGTGAGTAGCAAGAAAAGACAATTTTTATAGGAAAAATGTCAGCTTTCTGAAAGACTGCTTTGTAAATTATTAAGGCTTATAGGTATGTTTTTCATTTCTCTATACATTCTTGTTAAAATAAAAAAATGAAATATAGCATATGTATAAGAAGTATATCCAAAATAAATGTACAATTAAAAATATTAAGTAATGAATGCCCAGACAGCTACCATAGAGATTTAGAAATAGAATATTTTCAACACATTTGATAACACTTTATATTCTTTCCTATTAAATCACCATCTCTCTCTCTGCAGTTGACTGTTTCTCCAAGTTAATTATCCCATATATTTTCTGTGTGAATTTAACAAATGTGGACACCTAAATAACAATGTTTATATATTTCTAACTTGGAATTTACAGGAATGGAACAATGAATATTTTATTTTCCTAATTGCCTAAGTAAGCATTATTTCTCTAAAAGTAAGACTTGTTGCTGATATGAATATGTATTGCTGTACATCATATCATATTCATTTATAACTCAATTTATTAATTATCCTAGCAGAAATTTTACTGTCATTATTTTGTAATGTAAAATAATGCAATATCAATTTCTTTTTGCTATTTTCTGGCCTACCTTTGAAAAAGATTCTCAATTACATATTTTGCAAAGATTTGCTGGGATATATGTATTTACATCTCCAATGTTGTTAGGTAATATTAAATTATTTCCAAAGTAATAGTGCCAATTTATCCTCCTATTAGTAAGTAGTTGAGCATTCCCACTGCTCCAAAATTCAATTAAAATTTATAGTACCAGACTGCAAAATTTTTGTAGTATCGTAGGTTTGCATATTACAATATGGTGACACTAATGCATTTTCCTGATTATTAAAGAAGGTCAATAGTTATTCGCTTATTCATTGAGCTTTTTCTATATTTATTAACCATAAATGCTTTGTCTACTGTGAAATATCTACTATATCTACTTTGATATTCTACCTTTTTCTATTTTTTTTCCCCAATTCTGAGTGATCATTAAGGAATTCTTTCAATATTTTGGATATTAAATTCATCAGATAGGAGTTGAAAATATCTGCTCACAATTGCTTATAATCAAAGACGAATTCTTTCTATGATCACATTTATTTTTCTTGAATTAAAGATTGTCCAGAGTTCTGATTCCAAATGGTGATGTAGGGAACTCCTATGCTTTCATCTTCCTGTGTATATACCAAATCAACAAGTACATTAATTTCCTGATAATATCCTTAAAAAAAGTGAAACAACTCACACATTGAACAAATGAGAGGAAAAAAAAAACATCAAGGTAAGTAGGAGAGGCTACACAACAATCTTGACATAACCTACACACCCAGCTCGGTTTGGTTTAGCTCACGATCAGGAGAGAACTGAAAATGCAGACTTCTTGAGCAGCAAAGGGTTTTAACTCCACATAAGGTACCCCAAATTTTGAAACTATTCCCTGTGACATGAATTCCCCAAACATTTGGTTTTGAAAGTAGCTAACCTGCCAGACTCACACGGCTTATTATAAATTGAGAAACAGACATTAAAGGGTATGTGCACTCAAAATCATCTTTTGTGAGACCTAGTACAGAAACAACTAATGGCGAAGTGCCCAATGATATGTGAATGAACAGAGATTATGTGGTGTATGCATGCAATACTACTCCATTCTTACAAAAAAACAACAACAACAACGATTAATTTGCCATTTGGATGGATCTTAAAGGGATTTGCTAACTGAAATAATTTAGACAAAAAAAAACAAATACAAGATTTTACTCATATATGGAAGACACAACAAAACAAAGTCTACATAAAGAAGACAGAGTTGAGATTACCATAGGGAAAGGGAATTGGGGGTGAGTAAAATGAGTAAAAGGGAGTCAACTGTGTGATGGATAAAAATTAGACTTTCGGTTGTGGTTATGATGTAGAGTATACAGACCTCTGATTATAATTCTATTTACCAGGAAAATATATAATGCAATAGTCAATGTTATATCTAAATTAAAAAAACAGATGCCTACATTTATGCGAAAGAGGTTCTTTTGCTAGACTTAAAATGTTAGCCCAAGGGGGAAGAGATCTAAGACGACGGGGCCTGTAGGGATGTGCTCCAGTGTACACATGCTCGCTGTTACCACTTCCATGCTCTCCCTCTTCCTTGCTCTGACTGGTGGGAGCAGGATTTTTATTCCCTGCTGGTTCCATATTTACACTTGCCTCTGGACCTCTCCAATTAACAAGTCCATTTTTCATGGTCTCCCTCTGTAAAGCCATAAATGACAATGTCTTAGAGAGGAGCTTAGTCATGCACCAGTTTTTCTATCCTGTGCTGTTTATATGGCTACACATCAGGAGACAGCTCTTGATAACCTGACTCTGGAGGCCAGGGGAGTTTATGTTCTTGAATTCTATAGGACTGTAATGATCAGAGATTGAGTTTTTGACTGACTACCACCCCAACACCGCAGGGAAATGGACGGACAGACAGCTGCCTAAACATAGTCCTAATCTGTGAGACAGAAGCCTATATCCTTGTCCAGGAGCTTTGACCCCAGGGGCAGACTTCTGAACTGTCACATTTACAGGTCTATGAAATGCTGCAGAGGAGGTGAGGAATAGAGGCTATTAGACAGAATTTTTGTGTTTCCCTCTTCCTTGCTCCAGCTTACAAGCATCGTACAAAAAGGAGCTTATCTGGTGGCTAGTTTTGAGGTGGGTTGCCAAGGACAACTCTACATCACCTGCCTAGAGGCTTCAGGGTTATAATCCTAGGTTCCACAGGACTATAACCAATTAGAAATAATCTGCAAACTGCCACCATACCTAGGCCAGAATATGAAGCAAAAGACACAGGAACTAAGTCCTTTTATGAAAGAGGTCAATTATCAACATAACTACAACCTGAGCAAGAGGTTTCTAATTAAATATACATATAAGGAATGACTAATCTTTTCCAGATAGCTCAAAGGGCAGAAAATACTTATGGCAATCTCCCTTGGTCACACTCCAGAGCATCAGTATAGCTCAACTGGGGAACTTCCATATGTTGAGCAACCTACAATTTATCTCCATTGCCCTGATTTATGGATGTTTCCCAGGAGATAGATGCCCATTAATCTGACTCTGATAGCCAGGCCCCACTTGCATTCCTAGGTCCCATGGAATTGTAATAACACAAAGGAAGTTCTTGGCGAGATGTAACAACCCAGGGTACTACACAAATAGTAGACTGAAAAAGACCCTAGTCTTTGTGAAAATGCTTTTTTTTTTTTTTTTTTTTTTTTTTAAATCATAGAACTGAGGAGGATTTCTGGTTTGGCACATTTTAGGGACTTCTAAAGTTGTTCTCATGGAAAATAGGCAGGTTGATGCATTTTTGTAGTTCCCTCTGATTTTCTACAGCTTGCTGGTACTCATAGAAAGGAGTTTATGCACTCTATGAAGCCCGAATTTCTGTGAAAGTAGTGAAGAACACCTCCTATTCACCTATCTCTGGTGGTTAGAGGGGTCTATGCTTGTCACCCTTCAGTACTGTACCTATTGTACTGTAAATCTGCTGCCTGAGGCTCTGATGTCCAATCAGCCTAAATCTAAGTACTGATTTGAGATTCTCTCATTTGGGACACTGATCATTCTTAACTAGTCCTCAACTACTAGGAAGCAATTGAAATAAAATAGGCTGCTTGGGCAATTACAAAGCCTTGACAGGAAACCAAGAGGTATGGCAGGGTGAGGGAAGCCACTCTTAAATATGGGGAGATGTGTTTATCCTGCTAGTTTATAGAAACCATAGGGAATCAAGCAAAATGAAGAAACAGAAATATATTCCAAAAGAAAGAACAAGCTAAAACCTCAGAGGGGAAATCTTGATAAAGAGGAGAGAAGTCATTTACAAGATAAAGTGTTAAAAGCAGTGGTCATAAAGATGCTCACCAAGTTATGGAGAAAAATTAATGAACACAATAAGGACTTAAGTAAATGTTAGAAAGCACCAAACTGAAATCACGGCACTGAAAAATATACTGTTTTCAACAGCAAAGCAAAAAGAAAAAGAATGAAAAAAGTTCAGGATAGCCTAGGAGACTTAAGGGACAACTTCAAATTGAATATTTGCATTATAGGGGTTCTAGAAGAATAAAACTGACAGAGCCAAAAATTTATTTGAAAAAAATAAGGAAATGAAAAGTTGTCTTACCAGGTGAAGAAACAGACACAGATCCAGGAAGGCCAGAGAGTACCAAATATCAGAAACTAAAAGAAAACAGTGTCAAGACACATTATAATTAAATGTTTTAAAAGTTAAAGACAAAAAGAGAATATTAAAATCAGCAAGAGAAGAACAATGTGTAATCTACAAGGAACCCCAAAAAAGACTATCAGCACATTTTTATTATCAGAAATATGGCTGGTCATAAGGAGAGGTATAATGTCTTCAAAGTGCTTAAAGAAAACTACTCCAAACAAAGATTACTCAACCCAACAATGTTATCATGTGGAGTTGAAGAGTTTACAAGGAGTGGGGAAAAAAAGAATTCATCACCACTGAACTGGTGTACAAGAAATATTAAGTAACTGAAAGAGGACACTAGGTTAAAAGAACCACATGAAACTATAAATCTCACTTGTAAACATATATAAAGGTAGTATATTAATTATAAAGCTAATCTGTAGGTTAAAAGATAGAAGTAGTAAAAATAACTAAGAAATCAGTTAACGGATACAAAGGATAAAATGATCTAAGATGTGATATCAAAAAAATGGAGAGTTAAAATATAGAGATTTAGATTGTTTGAAAATATAATTTGTTATCGGAATAAATATAAGTAAATATATGTAAGACTCATGGTAACAACAAAGTAAAAACCTATAGTAGATACACAAGTAGTGATAAAATAAGCTAATCATACCAATAAAGAGAGCCATCTAACTAGAAAGGAAGAGTACAAGGGGATGAACGGAACAGAGAAGGAAAATAAGAAATCAGTGAACAGTATGACAGTGGGAACATACCTATCAATAATTCATTTAAATGTAAATGGACAAAATTTTCCTATAAAAAGACAAAGTGACCAAATTTATTATCAATCAAGAACAAACCTAATGTTACACACACTGACTTCACCTCATCTGCAAAGGAGGGCAAGATGGCAACAAAGGACATTACTGCTTTTATTATGAAAGAACAACTAACAGTTATCCACTGAAGGAAATTCCAGAGCTTGGTGGTGGGGCAGAGACACTGAACAATATCGAATGCAAAAGGAATTACAGGGAAAAAGATGCCTGATAAGACCCCCTTCTCAGGGTGATGGAAAGTGGGTGGAAAAAAATACACAGGGCTTCCTCAGGCATGGTCTAGTCCAAACAGACATAGAAGGTCTGCTGACCCACTCCAGATTCCTGGGGAGAGAAGAGAGATTGTATGGTGGCACACATTGTTTTCTTGGATGAAGCACAAATAGAAGGAGTTATGGATGGAACACCCGGTCTCTATACCAGCTGGGATCCTGGTAAGGAAGATAACAGCACTCTGGACTTCATCCTCCCTCCCCAAACCTCAGGATCCTTACTGATTTAGAAAAGTACAACAATCGAATAGGATAGTCTGCAAAGAATTTGGTCTGGGATCCCAGAGAGGAGGGTTGACTCTGGTGCCAACCACCCAAATTACACCCCATCCAACCCCCAAATGTCTCAACTAATATGCTCCTCCCCACCCAACAGACATCTTCCACCCTTGTAACTCCTTAACTGCTATTTACTACATAAGACTGCAAGGATCAAAAAATACAACAAAATAAGGCCAGAGTGCCACCTATTGGTAAAATAAATTATAAGCAACTCAGTTTCAAGTTTTAAATGAGAAGACAATACAAGATCATCTGGTACCTCAACATAATATGACATCATAAGGAAAAAACTAAACTACTCCAAAAACCAAATTCAAAGATTATGTATTTTTAATAAGGAATTTAAAGTAGCAATCAGAGAAATTCAAAGACATAGAAGAAATATTTAAAATTTTAAATATTTTTTCTGAGACCTCAGTAAAATGAGTCAAAGAAATACAAGAGAACAGCATAGGAAACACATTCAATGACATAAGCCTCAAATAGGCCCTTGGGGACTCAAATACTGCATCATGGGAAACAAAAAGAAAAACAACTGGGGCTGGATCAAACTAAAAATCTTCTTCACAGCGAGATAAAACATCACCAAAACAAAAGACAGCATACTAACTGGGAGAAGATATTAGCATTTCATACTTTGGACAAGGGCTTAATATCTAAAATATACAAAGAACTAATAAAATTCAGTAACAGAAAAGTAGGCAATCCAATAAAAAAATGGGTAGAAGATTAGAGAGACATTGTTCTGAAGAGGATACACAGATGGCTAACAGGCACATGAAAAGATGTTACTACTCTATCAGGGAAATGTAAATAAAAACAATGAGATATAAATTTATACCCAAAAGACTGGCTAGTACACAAAAATCTGGAAACAACAAATGCTGGCGAGATGTGGAAGAAAGGGAAGATTTTTATACTGTTGGTGGGAGTGCAAACTGGTGTAACCCTATGGAAAACAGTATAAAGACTCCTCAAAAAGTCGAAGACAGAAATTCCACATGATCCCACCATCCCACTCCTGGGTGTTTACCCAAAAGATTAAAAAAGCAAACTCATTTGCAGAGATTTATGCACCCCAATGTTTATTGCAGCCCTATACACAATAGCTAAGAACTGGAAACTACCGAAGTGTCCAGTGAAGGATGACTCGATAAAGAAGATGTAGGAATATATATATATATACACACACATATATACGCATATATATGTACATACACATATGCGTATATATGTGTATATACAGTGTATATTTTGTATATGTGTATATATATATATATACACACACAATGGAATACTATACATCCTTTAGAAGAGATAAAATCCTGTCATTTGAATCAAACATGAATGAATTTAACAGGGATCTTACTAAGTGAAATAAGTCAAAAAAGAAAGATACCAGATGACCTCACTCATAGGTGGAATGCAAATAGACAAAACAAAGGAACAGATGAAGCAAAGCTAGCACATGGACACTGGCAATATACCTGAGGTTACCAATATAGAATGGGATGTGGGGTGTGACAACTGTTGGCAGAGCCCACTGGACAATAATGAAGAAAACTTGGTAATTTAGTAGAGGGCAGGGTTTGTTAACATACATCTGAGGAATGGGGAAACTGCACATTGGGAGGCTGAGGCAGGAGGACCCCTTGAGCCCAGAGTTCTGGGCTGTTGTGCACTATGCCGATTGGGTGTCTGCACTAAGTTTGCCATAGATATAGTGACCTCCTGGGAGTGAGGATACACCAGTTTGCCTAAGAATGGGTGAACCAGTCCAGGTTGAAAACAGAGCAGGTCAAAATTCCCATGTTGAATAGTAGTGGAATTGCACCTGTGAATGGCCACTGTACTCCGTCCTGGGAAATATAACAAGGTCCCATTTCCAAAATTAAAAATGAAAAGAATTAAAATGCAAGAGGAGTCAGAAAAATAAGTCAACAAGCTCAAAAATACAATTAATAAACAGAGGCAAAGAATTAAAGCTTTAAAGAAGAAACTAACAGATACAGCATTTGAAGGCACAGAAAAGGAAAATAAGTTCTACGGAAAGCGATGGAAACAGAATTGATCAAATGGAGAAATGGATTAATGATCTAATGGATAGAAACATAGAAATGACCCAAGTAAAGAAGAGAGATAAATTAAATATAAAAAATCGATACTCCGAAATCCATCCAAATCTATTATCTATTATAAAAAGCAACATAAGAATAATAGGTATCCCAAATGTTGAAGAGAGACAGGAAAAGCAACGCAATAATATAATAATAATGGGTATCCCAAAATGTGGAGAGAAGGGATCAGAAAACTTTTTCAAATAAATAATAGTGAAAATTTTCTAAACTTGGGAAAGGAAGTGAATATGCAAGTCAATGCAGCCAACAAAATGCCTGGTTATCTAAGTGTAGACTTACACTGAGACACATAACAGTGAAACAATCAAGAGTCCAGACAAATATAGAATGTGAAAAGTGACCAGGGGAAAAATAGTAGCATATAATAGTGTTCCTATCAGGACGTCATCAGACTTCTCAGCAGAAACTCAAAGAGCAGGTGTGGATTAACATATTCAAACTACTGCAAGTTATAAAAAAGAAGTCAAAAATACTCTCTCTTGCAAAACTTTCTTTGAGATCTGAGGGAGAAGTAAAGGTTTTCACTGACAAAAACTAAAGGAATTGATCTCCATGAGACCTCCCTTACAAGAAATATAGACTGATGCTCTTATATCTAAAATTTTAATTACACAAAAAATAAGAGGCACAAAATAGATAAAATCAGAAAGCAAATGTGAAAATGTCATTACAAGCCCTCATATATCAATAATCACCCTGAAAATAAATGGACTGAATTAATCAAAATGCATAATTGGCTGGATGGCTTAGAAAAATAAAAACCAACTATATACTGCTTAGAAGAGATTCACTTAAGCTATAGAGACATTGTCTTAAAGGAAATGGATAGAAAATGATATTCTAAGTCAATGAAGAATTTGGAAAATCTGCAGCCACTATACTCATATCCAATAAGATAGACTTCCAGACCAAAAATAAGATTATAAGATACAAAAATGGACATTATAATCATAAAAAGATCAATACAGCAGGAACATATCATTTATTATTAATTTGCACCCAACATAGGTGAACCAAATATATTAAAGAAATAGTAATAGACTTAAAGGGTGACATTGACAGGACAGAATAATAACAGGGAAATTTAACAACATACAGTAATGGACAAATCATCCAGACATAGAATCAACAAAAAATAATGGCCTTACATGACAAATTAGATGAGATGAATTTAATAAATATCTAATGAGCTTTTTACTGAAAACCAAATATGGAACAGACAAATACTGCAAAATCGTAAGACTATATATAACAAACCCACAACATCATATTAAATAGGAAAAACTGAAAGCTTTTACCTCTGATCAGGAACAAGTATCTATTATCTTAACAACATTATTCATTCTAGGTTTAGAAGTTCTATGTAGTGCAAATATATGAATAAAATGACAGAAACATTACCCAAATAGAAAATAAATGAAACTATCACTATTTCCAGGAGACAAGACAACAGCTACTGAGAACCACAAAGGCATCGATAAAAAACTATTGGAAATAGTAAAGTGGAAAACACCAAAATTAATATACAAAAATCCGTTGCATTTCTGTATGCAAATAATGAACTGGAAGAAAGTACTCAGGTAAGCAATCCCATCAAAAAGAATGAAATGCCTTGGAAGTAATTAAACATGAGAAATGAAAAACCTGTACTCTAAAAATCATAAGACATTGCTAAAAAATAGAAGACTCACAGACATACACAACATGCAAAAGGGAAAGATTCAATGCTCATGAATTGGAAGAATTAGCATAGTTGAAATGGTCATCTTACCTAAAGCAATATTGCAAGCATCGATGCAATGCCCATCTAAATTCTTTAGATTCCTTTAGATTCACATTCCTTATAGAAAATTAAAATACAAAAGACCCCAAATAGCAAAAGTCATACTGAGAAAACAAAAGAAAATGCTCCCTGAATAGTATCATGCTCCCTGATTTCTCACTATACTAAAAAGTAACAGTAATTAAATTAGTATGGTATTGGAATAGAAGCAGACACAAAGATCAAATGAACAGAAATGAGAGCCCAGAAATAAATCTGCACATATATAGACAACTAAAGTACAACAAAGATAAGACCACAAAATAAGATAAGGACAGTCTCGTCAATAAATTGTGTAATAAAGCAAGACAGCCACAAACAAAAGGAAGAAACTGGACCACTAAGAAGTATCCTACACAAGCATTAATTCTAAACTTATTAAATATTTGGAGGTAAAACTAAAACAATAAAATACATAAAATAAAATAATGAAGATAAACTTCTTGACCTTAGAGTAAGAAATGTCTTAAGGAACTCAACTCCAATATCAAGGGAAATAAAAAGACAAGAAATAAAGAAATAAGACAATAACAAACTAGAAAGCTTCTGTTCAGGAAAAGAAATTACCATCAAAATGAAAAGACATTCTACTGAATGGGAGAAGATATTTGCACATCAAACATATGACAGGATTTATTATACAAAATATATAAAGTACCAATAAAACTCAACAGTAAAACAATCCAATTTAAAAATGGGCAAAAGATCTTATGAGACAATTCCTCAGATAATACACACAAATGGCCAACAAGCACATGAAAAGATATTCTACCTTTCTTGTTCTTTGAGAAATATAAATTAACAAAACAATAAGAAGCACTTTACACCTTTGAGAATGACTAGTATCCCAAAGATTGAAAGCAATTATTCTTGAATATGTAGAGAGAGGGAAATACTTTTATACTGTTAGTAGAAGAGTAAATTGGTACAATCACTATGGAAAGCAGTATGGAGATTCCTCAAAATATTAAGAATGGAAATTTCATATGACCTCAGCATCCCACTTCTGGGTACTGACCCATAAAGCACAACTACAATTACTCAGAAATATTTGAATTTGTATTCACTACAGCATTATTTACAATAGCCAAAAGCTAGAAACTACCTAAATGCCTATCAACAGACAAATGGATTTAAAAAAATAATTTTAAGTATGGTATATGTGCACAATGAAATACTCATCCATTAAAAAAATGAAGTCCTGATATTTGCAATAATATAGACATAAAGGAAAATATAAGCGAGAAATACAAATGCATTATTTCATTTGTACTTGGTATATACAGGAAATAAAGCTAACTAAAAATGGAATTTTCATCTATGGACTCAAATTAGTAAATATCAGAATGAGAGGAATAGAAAATTGATAAAAGGGGTCAATTATGTGGTAAATGACAGAATTTTACTTTTGGTGGTAAAGTTAATGTATTATATAGATGTCGATTTATGATGGTGTACACCTTAAACATTTGTAATGCTATGATGCAATATATTCCTTCAATAAAAATTTTAAAAACTCAGATACAAGGATACATAGACTAAAAGTGAAGAAATGGACGAAGATGTTTTATACAAATTGAAAACAAAAGAAATCTGAAATACTTATATTGATGCAAGTAAAATAAATTTCATAACAATACTGTAATAATATACCCAGAAGGGCATTTCATAATGATAAAATGGTCAATCCAAAAAGAAACTATAACAATTGTACTTATTTATGTACTCAACATAGGATTATTTAATTATATAAAACAAATATCTGACCTAAAGGTAAAAATAGACAATAATAAAATAATAAGAAATTAGGCACTATCAATAATGAATGAAAAAATAGCTTTAAATGGCATGATAGACCACATGGATTAAAGATAAGATGATAGATAATATAGAGAGATATAATATAGACATATAACATACATATATATATACACACACACGTAGCTATAGACATATAAAACATTCCATCTTAAAGCAACTGACATACATTTTTCTCAAGTGAACATAAAATGTTCTCCAGGAGAAATCATGTTTGATCACAAAAAGTCTTAATACATTTAAGAAGACTGAAGTCATATTAAGCATCTTTTCTGAACATAAGAATATGAAACTGGAAATTAATTACAGGGAGAAAAATGAAATAGTCACAAATATATTAAGGTTAAATAACAAGATAATGAACAATCGGTGAATCAATAAAGAAAAATAGAGAAATCAAACATAACCATGAAACAAAGGAAATGGAAATAAAATATATTACAATGTATGGATGCATAAAAGTTTTAGAGAGGTTTTCATAACAAAAAAGCATATACGTATATGTATCTATCTATCTATATATATATATAAATGAAGATATGTTAACAATGTAAAAACCATTTTGCTAAATATTCACACTGGGTTGAATAAAATTTGTCCTCAGACCAACAGTGTAGAATTTCCTTTTCTCTCCATTTCCTTGCAAATTTTGTTCAACCCAGTATAGAGATTCAGCAAAATGATTGAGAATGTAAGTCCCACAAGATCCCATCATTACACTTTTGGGTATTGACCCAAAAGAGACAAAATTCACAGACATATATGTGCCCCCATGTTTATTGCAGCATTATTTACAATAATCAAGAAGTGGAAACTGCTTAATTGTCCATCGTCAGCTGAAGATGTGGTATATTTATGCAAGACTACATATATCTAAGAAGATGAAATCATATCATTTTTGACAACATGAATAATACTAGAGACAATTGTGCTAAGTAAAACAGTCAGAAGTAGAAAGACAAATGCCAGATGATCTTACACACGTTTAAGAAACAAAGCAAAGGAATAGGCAAAAACCTACCCTTAGGCATTAATAGAACTGAAGTTACCCTGGGGAATGTGATGGGGTGGGAAGAAATTGTTAGTGGCATTCAATGAACAACTGAGGACTCTTGGTAATTTGGTTGTGGGCTGTTATGTTGTTAAACATTTGAAGAATGGGAAATCTTCACACTAGGGTTTGTATTATTTTATAAATCAAAATTAACTCAGTTTTAAAAAAGCTGTAGTGAAAGTCCTGAAACTATAAAGCAACTAGAAGAAACCCAGTCCTTTGTAAACTCCTTGAAACGAGTCTTGGTGATGATTTTCTTTTTAATCTGATCTCAAAATAGCAACAAAATTAAAAAAATAGTACAACTATATCAAACTAGGAAACTTCTGCACAGAAAAGGAAATCATCAACAAAATGAAAAGGTAACCTAAGAATTACAGAAAATATTTTCAAATCATGTATCTGATAATTGTTTTATATTCAAAACATAAAATCTCATGTAAATCAACAGCGAAATAAATCTGAAAATATGCAGATCTTAAAAATGTACAGAAGATTTAACTAGACAGTTTTCCAAGAAAACATACCTATGGTATATAGGTACATGAAAAGATGCTCAGCATGAATAATCATCAGGGAAATACCACCAAAGGGTAAAGGATAGAATTGAATTGTTTATGGTGAACGTACTATGTTCCAGTTGATTTGTAATGATGCATACCTTTCAGTTATATGTTAATATGCAAAGTTATTTTAATAAAATTAAAAAATAAAAATAAATTTAAAAAAAACACAATGACATATCACCTCATACCTGTTATAGTGGACATAGCAAATTTGGTGAGCATGTGGAGAGAAGGGAAAACATGTACACTGTTGGTGGTATGGTAAGTTGGTCCAATCACTATAGAAAATATGGAGTTTTCTCAAAAATTAAAAATTGAACCACCATATGATCCAAAAGCCAATATTTTTCTATTTATCTAAATAAAGTAAAAGCACAAACAGTAACTTGAAAAGATAGAGACACTATCATTTTTGTTGTAATATTATTAATAATAGTCACTATATGGCAACAACCAGTTTCCATTCATTATATATATAATATATATGTATATATATAGTCCACTGAATATGATTCAGCTACAAAAAGGAAATATTTCCATTCATTTAGATGAATGGACTTTGAGGACATTATGATAAATAAGTCAGTGAACGACAAAAATGGTCATATGATCTCACTTATATGAATAAAAATATAATAAAATTAGAAACCAAGCTTATAGATATAGAGAACACATTGGTCGTTGCAATTTTGGGCAGTGGAGGTGACAAATGGATAAAAGATGTCAAAGGTAAAACTTCCTGTTATAAATTAATTCATAGGGATATAATGTATAGTATGGTGACTAAGTTAATACTGTTTTTTATATTTGAAAGTTTTTTAAGAGCAGACATTAAAATCATAATTTTATAATAAGAAAATAATTGCAACTATGGTGACAGAAGTTAATATGTCTTATTTTGGTGATCATTTGTACTATCAAAGCATTATGTTATATATCTGAAACAGATCTTATGTGTCAAGTATACCTCCATTAAAAGATTTTTTGCTTTACATGTTGGGCATAATGGGTTATGAAATATATGCTCATATATATGCTCCCTCCAAGCGCTCCCACTTTCTCTTAAAGTATGTATCACTTCTCTATGTTTAGGAATCAATAAGTTTATAAAGCAGATTCTGTATCACTATATTTCCCTTCTTAATATAGAAAATCCTTCTTTCTTTCTACCAACCCCTCCCTTTTAAACTACCGTAACATTTCTTCTTTCCTTCCTTGCTAAATATCTTTAACAAATAGTTTGTTTCCCAATCATCAACACATATCTCTGCCCTAAGTCTACTTTATTTACTTAGTCTTACTAAGTCTACTTAATTCTACTTTAATTTCCAACACTCTGCTAGACCAATAAAAGACACTAAATAACTATTACTATTTGGCAAATATGTTAAAATTTTCATAGAACCCCAACTTTTTACTCACTACTAGAACTCTGTAAGGTTGTGATGCCAGAAGAAATCAAAGTTTAAGGTCTCCATGGTAGGGAGACGTTGTTTCCACCTGTTTTCTTTCTTTCTCTGGAACTACCCTAAGTTGTTTCCATCTGTTTCTTTCTCTGGAATTGCCCTCGTTCTCCCCCATCAAATATGACATTGTTTGGCTGACAGTGTGGTCATTTTTTCTTCTCATCTAACATAATAATTTCCTTGAAAATATTTATACTTACATGGCTTCATATGTCTAGAGAACATATTAATCAATAAATATAAATCAATAAATTATTGGATATTGGATATCTCTATCTCAGGCTATGACTAGCACTCCCATTGAAAAGAAATGATTCTATAATCATTTGAATTTCAAAAAATAAGCTACACATAAATATTAAGCTAATGAATCAATACAAGCAATATTTTTATCCCAACTTCCTCTTTCTCATAACTGTTAAAGCCACTATTGTGGTGATTGTATTTGGTCAAATGAAATCAGAAGTCAAAATGTGACAGATAATAATAATACTCAGTGGAAGTATCTAACAGACAATTTTTAATTTGAACTAAAAAAATTCATCAAAAAGTCTCTCAATTGCTGAATATCAAAAAGCAAAAATGTAAGCTGGCTTGAAAAGTTTTTAATGTTCTTTAGTACAGAATAAAAAATTGTCTTACATAACTATGGTATATAAATGATTCCCACAAAATATTTACATGAATTTACAAGTTAACTATTATATTAATACGATATAGTGTTTTCCACATTTTCTAGTAAAAGATCAAAACAAATAATTCTCAAACTAGAGAGGTTGTAACACTTAATTTACCATATACTTTAATGAAATAACAGATCAAATATTTTCAAGATAACTACTAAAGCTTGTTATTAATTATTATAGTTGTAGATTTCTAATAGTTTAGAAACAAGAAGAGACTGATATAAGCATTAGTAAATATGAATAATTAGTAAGTAATGAATATCTGTTGAATCATTTCATTTAATAAAGTTTTGACATTTCTTCTTTACTTATTTATCATTTAAGAGAGAATATATATGTGTGTATATATGTAATTTATTTCAGAAGCACTGTAATGAGAATTTATTTTGCTTTAATAATGTCTCAATCATTTTTCTTATGAAAAATTCCTAGATATCAGTCCAAAAGTCCAAATGGTTGGTATCTCATATTAAACATATTTATAAATGGAATGAACAATATTTAAATTTTCTTCCATAATTTACATATCATGTAACATTCTAAATTTGTTCCTATCTTAGTCTTATACCTATTTAATTCCCAGCCTTTGAGCACACTGCCAATCACATAGTAAATATTCAATATAATTGCAATGACCTAAATTGAATCCACTAAAAATCTGGCTTCATTCTTTTCCTATGTGTCTATTAAATAAACGTTCTGTTTCCATTTTTTATAGGATAATCCTTTCTTGCAATCGCAGATGTGCTTGGTAAATTAAAGCATGTGCCAATTTTTTTACTTCTTTAAAAAGTTCGTATATTCATTTAATTTCAGTCTTAAAATCTATAACCCAAAATAACACAAGAAATGGGACACATAGAACAGAATCTTCATCATTATTGCATGTTTTCTTACTCCTTTCTATTTCTTTCTGAATCACTGGAGATTAAGTTATAAATAATATGACCCACTGCCATTAATAATATTCTCCTGTATAACGAAGTGCAATGAGCAATACCAGGAAATTAAAATTGATACAATAATAGCATTTAAACCACAAACCTTATTAAGCTTTATACACGTAAAATTTATAGCAAAATAAAATCCTGAATCATATATCAAATTCAATCTCCTTGTCCCTTTATTCTACTTTAAACTTACACTAGTCTTATTTTGTCTTTCATAACTTCACTACTTCAGATAAAAATAGCAGTTATTTTTAATATGTCTCTTAATGTGGATTTTTCTAGTGTTCATTCAGATCATCTCTCTTTGTCAGTAAGATCTAGTTGTGTTTTTCTCCTTGCATTCTATTAGGTAACACAAGGTTTCAAATTGTCCCATTGCCAGTAAGATTAATTTTGATCACTTGATAAATGTGTCTCCCCCATTAAAAGTACATAGCTATTTCCTTTGGAAATTATTAATTTAAGGATAAAAATGTTGATACTAGCCAATATCCTGATAATCAACAACCCATAGTCATAATGTGCTTTGAAAACTGTTACATTATTCATTTATTACCCGGATGGTTATCAAATGTTGGTTTGCCAATGCTATCATTTCTTCTACATGAAATTATTGGCCTTATATTTTAATGATGTGATTCCTCATTGTCTCTGTTTTCATACATAGACAACAATTTTATAATATTAATATGAATACATAGATCTTATTTTAATGGGTTATAAAATATTACTGTTATTCTAATTGTTTATTTTGATGCTCAATTTTTACCTAGGTTTTTATCAGTGAGAGTCCCCTTAATCTGACTCTATTAAATATTAAATATACACCTACAAAAGCTGAAAACTGAAAGGCAAATGGAAAAAATCCACAATAATATTTGGAGATTTCATGATCCTATCTTAATAAATGATAGAAAAAATGGACAGTAAATCAATAAGAATATAAATGACTTCTGGAAAACTGTCAAAAAACTTAATAGTCATTTATAGGACAATACTATGAGTAAGATATATATTATTATCAAGTATATATGAAACACTTAACATAGTCCCTATATGGGGCCACAAAACATCTTCACATAGTAAAATAGCTCAAGTATTAAAATATATATATTCTCCAATCATAATGAAATTGAATTCAATTGGAATCCACAAGAGAAAAATATATGAAAAATCTAAATATTTTTAAATTAAACATTTCTAAATATGGGTCAAAGACAAAACCAAAATCAATTATAAAGTATATTGAATGTAATTATTAAGAGGTTGTAACTTATCAGACATTGTGGGATACTGAAAATCTAGGGTGATATTTGCCAGTTTTTATTAAAAAGTATGAAAAATATCAAGTCAACTATCTTGTCTTCTACCTTAGGAAACCTGAAAATGAATAGATCATTAAAACCAAATTAAGTAGAAGAAAGAAAATAAAAATATCAAAAAGGAAAATAACACAATGAAAAATAGAAAAAAAATCAATAAAATCAAAATATTATTGACAACAATTTAATTATCGAGAACAATAAAGCTTATGTCCCTATCAAAAAAAAAAAAAAAAGGAAATGGAAATTATAAATTTAGAAATAGGTGATGGGATATTACTAAATATTCTACAGATAGTATATATATACTAATTAAATCATATGACTATTAAATGACATAGATGGAATGAACAAATTACTTAGAACACCAGTTTTCTAAGTTAACTCTAGATAGCCTAAATGAAACTAAAAGATGTTGCAAAGTTTAAGATGATATAAATAAATGAAGAAATAATCCTTGTTGATAAATTAGAAGACTCAATATTGTTAGGATACCAGTTCTCCCTGATTAATCTTGCAATTCAATCCATTCCCAACATAATATAATGAACATATTCATTGGTAGAATTCAAAAGTTCATAATGAAGTGAAAATAACATAGAAAACAACATTGATAGAGAACAACAAAACTAGAAAGCAAATAGTAACTAAGACTATTGTCTACATAACTAATATTAAAAAATTCTGTTGTATTCCTATACACAAGTAGTGAACTTAAAGAGAACTCAGGAAAACAATCCCATTTATATTTGCATTAAAAAGAATGAAATACTTTAAAATAATTTTTTAAATGTTAAATAATTGTATTCTGAAAGCAATAAGAAGTTGTTAAAATAAATAGAAGACACAAGAAATGGAAAGATACTTCATGTTCATCCACTGGAAGAATTAACATTGCTAACGAGGTCATACTACCTAAAGCAATATACAGATTTAATACAAACCCTATTAAAATCCCAAAAACATTCTTCACAAAAGAACAAAAATCATTTCTTGTATTTGGAAATACAAGAAAATCCAAATAGTAAAAGCAATCCTTAGGAAAAAAGAACAAAAATGGAAGTGTCATAGTCCCTGGCTTCAAGCTATGCTACAAATAGTAATGCTATGCTACAATAATAATCAAGTCAGCATGGTATTAGAATAAAACAGACATACAGCTCAACAGATTAGAATTGAGAACCTGGAAATAAACCTACATATAGACAATTAATGTATTTTAATAGAGCCAAAGGTAAACAATGGGGTGACTATAGTTTCTTTAATAAGTGGTATTAGCAAATCTGAACAAACACATGTAAATGACTGAAACTAGATCAAAACCTAATACCATAAAATTCAAAAGGAATTAAAATTTACATGTAAGAACTGAAATCATAAAATACATAGACAAAATATTCCTTGACATTGACATAAATGTCATCTTTGAGAACTTGACTCTAATGACAAGGTAAATGAAATCCAAAATAAACATCAAAATAAAAAGCTTCTACACAATGAAAAATACTCTTATCAAAACAAAAAGATATCGTTCAGAATGGGAGAAAATATTTGCACATTATACATCAGACAAGGGATGAATATACCAAATACATAAAGAACACATAAAATTCAACAGAAAAGTAAATAATTGTATTAAAAATAGGCAGATAATATTAATAGACACTTCTTCAAAGAAGACACAAAGATAATAACAGACATATTAACTAATGATATTCTACTTCTTTTGTCATTAGGGAATTACAAATCAAGATAACAATGAAATAGCACCTCATATCTGGGAAAATATTATTCAAAGGACTGTAAACAATAAATGTTGGCAAGAATGCAGAGAAAATGGAACTCTTACACACGGTGAGAGTGTAAACTGGTGCAACCATTATGGAGAGCAGTATGAAGATTTCTCAAAAAAAAAATGAAAATGGAAATCCCATGTGGTCTAGTTATTCCTATTCTGAGTGCTTTTCCTAAAAAGAAAACACTAATTCACAGAGATATATGCACCTCTAAAGTCTATTGCAGCATTATTTATAATAGCCAAGAGTTTGAAATAACCTAAATACATATTAATGGATTATTTGATAAAGAAAAGGTGATATATAAATATGTATACACACACATCATGGAAAACTTAGTTATCAAAAAATTTTATCCTACCATTTACAGAAAATGGTTGGACCTAGAGAGAATTATGCTTAGTGAGAGAAGCCAAAGAATAAAGACAATGTTTGATATTTTTATTTTTAAACCAAGCAAACTAATGAATTAAATAAATATAGAATTTTAGTCAATAAAAGCAAGTCAGTGGTTGTGGGGAGAAAAGGGGAAAATGGGATGGCAAGTTTGAAAAACAGGTAAACTGTACAGTGATGGAAGAACAGATTTGGATTTACTCTGATGTATACCTTAAACCTATATAAAGTTATGATGCAATGTTCCTTTAATAAAATACATTTCTTTAAAAGACTGCATTATCCCGAAAGTTGAAATACAGCACAATGGAATACAAGAATCCAGAGAATGACTTGTCTAATTAAGAGTCCATTTTTTTTTTTTTTACAGATGGATTCACCATATGATCCAGAAATCCCTCCTCTACACGTATAGTGAGGAAATCTAAAAATCACTAATAAGAGAAATTATCTGCACTGTATGTTCAGAACAGCACAATTCATAATAGTCAAAACACACAAAAAATCTTAAATACACATCAAAGATGACTAGACAAAGAATCCCTGGTATATATATACTCAGTGAAATACTATGCAGCTGTTAAAGGACAAAAACATGCCCTCTACAACAAACAAAAGGAATTGTGGGTGATAATACTAAGTCAACTAAGAAGGCAAATGCAGGATAGTTTCACTATATATAGAATATAAAGAAACAAAACAGTTAAGTCTCGATAAAATTCATAGAACGCAAGATGTGGCTTGCAGAGAAGTAAGAGGGGGCAGGAAAGCAAGGAGACAAACTATTGGCACAGGATACTATAACTCTGGCAGGGGCTGTGGTGTGATATAGACACTGAGGTACAATTTCAATATTCTAAAATGAATATAGAAATATAAATGAAAGAAAAATTTTTTAGAGTTCACTTATTTTTGACAAAGGTGAGAAGGAAATTCATTTAAGAATTATATTTTTAAAAAATTATTTAACCGTATCCAAAATATAAACAATCACCATGTACTAAAATATGTATTAAATAAATATAATATCTGAAAATGAATAATAGGCCTAATTGTTAAACCACAAAACTTTTGGAAGAAAGCATAGTAGAAAACTTTTGTGAAATTGAGTTAGGCAATGATTTCTTTGATGTTACACCAAAACCACGATTCAAAAATGAACAAATTGATAAATTTGATTTCCTCAAAATTAAAGACTTCTGGTCTTCAGAAGACACTATTATCTAAAATAATGAAGTAAGTCACACACTAGGAGAAAACACCTTAAAATCAATTGTCTGATAACAAACTGGTGAACAGATATTAAACATATTTTCAAATTCAATAAGAAATGAAGCAACTCAACTTTTTAAATGTACAAAGTACTTGAAATACTTTACCAAGGAATATAGATGAACAGCAAATAGCCACATGAAAAGATGTCCAACATCATTAGCAATTAAATAATTTAAAATTGAAATAACTGTGAAGTCCTATTACAAATTAATTTAATGACTAAATCTTTTTTTAAAAGATCATACCCAATTTTGGCAAGAATGTGAAAAAAAACACTGAAATACTCTTGTGGGAATGTAAAATATAATGAGTTTGGAAGCCATTTTCTTAAAATGTTACACATACATCTATTACATGATCCACCTTATACTCCTAGGAATTTACCTCAACATAATAAAAACATGTGACTATACGAGGAGTCACACACAAATGTAAATAACAAAATTTACCACAAATTTCAAAATACCTAAAAGCATTAGAAACTCCACCCACTTTTCTCAAAATAATAATGTTCTAGAATACAGGAAACACTGGAGTAGGAAAGCAAAGGGGCATTAAGTAGAATGAAAAAATGGAAAAGAATTACATATAAATCAATTTGTAATGTCATTCTCTTATCTGTCTCCTATATACAATTTTTATTCTTGAAAATCAGATTCTAAGCAATTTAGAATGTCATTTATCATTTTATACTCATGCCTTCAAATGTTTACTACTTTGCATTAATACAGGTTGATTTTACTTTCTCTGTCTTATTTTTATGGTTGGATGATACTATCTCGGAAATAACCTCCACTGTATTTTTCAAAATACAGTGCAAAAATAAGTATGTATAATATATATAAATATTATTTTTTCATTTTGCCATTCTATTTAGTGTCCCCTTTAAATTTCTCCTCCAATGGTTTCTGTATTCTGGGACAGTATTAATTTGAAAAAAAGTGAGTGTAGAAGTTTCTAATGCTTTTAGGTATTTTGAATGAAAATTGGCTTTTAAACTTCTTATTATATTTCTTATTGAGATTTCCCATCAATTTTAATACAGTATAATTGCACATCATAACGTTAAAGGACATCAATTATTTAAGGGTAAATGCTAAAATGGTCTATGTACAAGACTGATAATGTAACTTTGAAATAATAGTATGAATATTACCATATATACATTGCCTGCACTCAACTTTCAGTGAGTTGAAAGAAAATAGAAAGACTAAAGACCTATATTGATAACTTTGGCTTCTCTAATTTTGTATTTTTACACAAAGTCATACTTTTATCTAGTAAGATGTACACTTAATAAATCCACAGAGTAATTTTAAGGTTTCCTTAAATGCTTTGTTTTGATTTCTGAGGATTACGAGCCTCAGGAATATTAAGATAGAAAAGATAAAGGAAGCTAAAAAGTAGGGATTGGGTAAAGAACTAGGTGTATATCTATACAGCAATATTTTAAATTATATGCATATGTGAATTTATTTTAATTCAGAAAAATCTGAAAATCACAGCTAATCATTAAAATGTATTTATAATTGATATCAAACTACAGCACAGACAATAATTTTCTAAATTTTTCTTTTTACTTTATTCTATTTGTTATACACAAGAAAAAATAAATTGTAAACACTGAGTATACTTTCATCACAAATTCCGAAAATCTGTTTTCTGTGAATTAAAAATAAATTTTGATTGATCCATGTCAATTGAGTAGGTTCATTAGAGTTTTAGATAAAGACATTTAAATGCCACCAAAGCAATCTGTATTATTGTGAATAGTGACACTGAGTATTGCAAAAGTTACAACTCAGACATATACCTAGAGTAATGGAGCTGTTATTAAAGTATTCATTTAATGTGAATTTTAAAGCAGATTATCAAAGACTTTCTTCATTCACATGTTTAATATTGTTATGGAAGCTATTCTGAAGAAAAACATGCTTATTAATCACCATGTTTTACACAGTGTTTTGATAAAGAGTTTCTCAGACAAGCACAATTTAAAGGACTTCATTAACAAAAGCAGCTTTACAATAAATACTAAAAGAAGTTCTGTAAAATGAAAAGAAATCCCACTTAAAAGCAGCAAGACACTGAAATATAAAATGTGGGGAATAGAGTGAAAATATATACTGCTAGAATAATCTCAAGACTAAAACTATAGGTGAAAAAACAAAGATAAATACAAAAAGGGAAACCAAACACAAAATAATTGATTTCAAATCACCTGAGAAAGAACAACAGGGTACTGCCTGCAACAATACCCAGAAACCAATTAGCAAAATGGCAATAAATAGTTATACTTAAATAATCCCCCTAAATGTCAACAGATTGAATCATCGATCAAATAGCATAGTGGCCAAATGAATGAAAAAACATAATCCACCTTTATGCTGCATTCAGAAGAGTCATCAATATATAAAAAGATAAACATAGGTTCAAAGTCAATGGTTGGAAGACAACCCAAAGGCAGGTGGTGCAAACGAAGCAGTGATGGTCATACATGTATCAGATAAAAAACACTTTCAAATAAATAAAATGATAAAGATAGGAATGGACTCTATATAATGATTAAGGATCAATTCAGCAAAAAAGACATAACTCTTATTAATACAGATGCAGTAAATGAAGGAGCATCAAAATACATAAAACAATTACTGACAGAAGGAAAGATACTGACAACAGTATAATAATAGTAGGAGACATCAACACCCCACTATAACAAAGGAAAGATCAACCAAGCAGAACATTAACAGATACAACAGTTTTAAATGACAAATTAGTACAGATGGACTTGATAGACATCTAATGAACACTTCATCCAACAGCTGCAAAATTCACATTTTCCTCAAGTGCTGAAGGATGACTCACTACTTGGGAAACAAAACATGTCTCAACAAATTTTCAGATGTTGAAATCATGCCAAATATATAACTAGATATCAACTACCCACCACCAACCCCCCAAAAAAGCAGCAGCAGCTGGAAGATACCAAAATATATGGAACCACATGCTACAGAATGACTTTTGGGTAAAAGAGGATATAAAAGGAGAATTTTAAAAGCACTTGAAGACAAATGAGAAAGAAGTCATGAGCTGCCAGACATGGAATGCAGCAAAAGCAGTGTAATCAGGGACATTTATTGCAATCCTGGTCTACCTCAAAATCAAGAAATAATGAAAAATCTTCAACAAAATATCAGCAAACCAAATTCAGCAATTCATCAAAAGGATCATCCATTATAACCAAGTAGGATTTATCCCAATGATGCAGAAATGGCTCAACATACACAAATCTATTAACATATTACAATACATATAAAAGTGAGTAGAAAAATCACATTATCATATCAATAGATGCTGAGAAAGCTTTTGTCAAAATTCAACACCCACATATGATAAAAACGCTACATAAAACTGGAAAAGAATGAACATACCTCAACATAATAAAGGCCATTTATAATAACTCCATAGCCAAAATCATAGTCAATGGTGAAAAAATAAGTGTTTCCTCTAAAATCAAGAAAAAATAATGGTTTCCATACTCACCCTTCTATTTTACATCCTTTACAGATCCTATGAAGAGCAATTATGCAAAAAAATATCAAAAGGAATTCAAATTAGATAAAAGGAAGTAAAACTATCCTCATTTGTATATGTCAAGATAATATACATAGAAAATCCCATAAAACACCATCAAAAACTATAAAAATTAATCAAGACTATACTAAAGTGGTAGAATACAAAATTAATGTACAAAAATATGTTACAATTTTATATGCAACCAATATGATGGAAGAATAAGAATTCAAGAAAACTATCTCATTTCCACTAGAAATAAAAAATTATGAAATACCCTGAAATATAACAAAGGAGGTGAAAGACCTGTACAATGAAAACTATCCCTAAGACTTTCTTAAAATAAAAAATTTATATAAGAGGAATTATAAAAGATGGATGTCTAAGACTTATTCATTCAGAATATATCTTTATAATTGTCCATACATATGTATCAGTAGTTCATTTCTTTTCATTACTGAATAATAGTGCATTGTATCAATATACCACATCCATTCTTGCATGGTCTTGAGTTTGGGACTATTATAAAAATTTTTTATATAGTTTTTTTTCTTTCAGTGAACTTTCATTTTTTCATATTACATGACTATCCAGCATTCTTTTTAATTTTTTAAATATTTATTAAGGTAACTTTGATTTACAAAATATAAATCCATATGTGCTGGTTCACCATTCATTTAGAAAATATAACACACCCTCCCAATCACCAAATTACCAAAGTCCTTCAACATTTTTCACTGGACCCCACCACCACTTGCTTCTACTCTCCCACCCATTCCTCACTGGTAGCTTCATTTCTATTGTAAATGTCAAAGGGTTGTTTTAATTTTATTGGTTCCTTTGCTTTGTTTCTTTATATTTCACATAAAAGGGAGCTCATCCAGGATTTGTCTTTCTCCTTCTGACATATATCATTGCTCATAACCCACACTAATTCCAACCATTTTGTCACAAATGACAGAATTGAATATTTTTTAGGGCTATCTAGTGTTCCATTATGGAAATATACCAGGTCTTGTTTATTCATTTCATCTTCTTAAAGGCTATAGTTAGTTCCCAATTCTTGGCTATTGTGAAAAATCTTGCAGGAAAGATGGGGATGTATATCTCTGCAAATTAATGTTTCTGTATTTTGTGGTAAATATCCAGAAGTGGGATGATGAGATTGAATGGAATTTCCAATCTTAAATTTTTCTGGATCTCTCTACTCCTTTCAGTCAAGGTTGTACCAATTTACACTATCACCATCAATATAAAAAAAGGTTCACGTTTATCTGCATCTTCGCCAACATTTGTTGTTTCCAGACCTTTAGATAATAGCCAATTTCACACATATAAGGTGATATCTCATTGTTTTGATTTGCATTTCCTTAATACCAAGTGAGGAAGACATCTTTTCACATGCCTGTTGGCCATTTGTATGTCTTCTTTGGAGAAAAGTCAATCCAATTCTGCCCATTTCTGATTGGGTTGTTTTAAAACTGAACTTTTGTTCAGTTTTATGAATTATTTGTATATATTGAAAAATGCACCCTTACTAGATGCATGATGTGCTAACATCTCCCAGTTAGTATGATGTCTTTGTTTTGGTAATAGTTTGACTGTGTAGAAGCTTTTAAGTTTAATGCAGTACTATTTATTGGTTGTATGGGAACACATTGTAAAATGTTTAACTTTGCAGTGAGTTTGAAAATTTCCTTAAAAGGATATTGAAAAAAATCATGTTTAAAGGAAAACAATGCTTATAGAAGAAAATCTATAGCAACTTTATTTTAGTAGCCCTTAATCGGAAAGAATACCACAGTCCATTAGCATGTGCATGGATGAGCAATTTGTGATCTTTTTCAAAAAGGAAGAACTAATGTGAAAAGCAATTGCAACTCGGTTGACTTCAGAAATTTTAGATTATTCAAAAACCTGTACTCAATAAAAGTGTATCACATGATTCTATCTACAGAAAATTATAGGACAAAATAAAGTACTTTGCTGAGGACAATAACTCTAATTTGTTAATATTTATTTATCAAGTCTCCTAAAGTTAGCTGTTTCTTGGAGCTCAAATCATGTGGTCACTATCTGATTTAACCAATTACACTGCACCTTTTTAACAAGCAATGCTAACTTTTTGGTCCAGATAATGGGAGTACTCATTGCCTCTCGAAGCTGCATCACTCAGATACAAGTGACACAGACTTAGGTAAATGAGGAAATATTATTACTTTTTTGACTTCTGAGAAACAAGACATTTTAGTTACAAAACTCTGATGAATGGGGACGCAACTGGCACTAAAAACTGTAACACTAGGTAACATTTCCAGAGTTCTTTCACTACCTCTTTTCCCTTCTTTTTTCCCTTGTAGTAGTATAATTTTTGCTTTGGGTTTTTTTTTTTTTAATTAGAACTTCATTCTCACACTGGAGAATGTCTTCACTTTTTAAGACACATGAAATGAAATTTTTCAAATTCTAACTCTTAAGATTTCTTTAACTTGTGGGAGTTAGTATTGATGCTCTTTAGTCCTAATTGAAAATATTCAAGGAAGAACAATTTTGGTCTAGCTTTGTTCACAAAATTACCTGTGGTCTCACTGACTATGGCCTGGGTCCAGGTAATATGGTATCATGAAATATATGCAGCTACAATGACAGCATTAGGATATCAAGATTTAAGCTCTGGAAATAGCACACTATAAAGAAATATTAAGAAAACGAATTCTTATAGACTCATGGCTGTAAGCATATTGCCATATGTTAAATATTTATCAAATTATTAAGATAAAAGGGGGAGTCCTTTTTTAAACTAATTATAAAATGCTTCCTAATCAATTCTGAGAAACTGACAGACAATAATGAAAATAATGTTTAAATACTTTCACATATTTTCCATAAAATTAATATTTATAATTTTTTTTAATTAAAATCTTCAGATTTTTATTGTATTAGCCAAGAGAGAATAAACAGTTTTTAATGATATAGGGCAAACAATCTGAGGAAGGGTAATGTCTTATTATAAGCAGAAGTAATTGTCCTAGTATGATTGGGAAAACTAAAGAATATTAGTATTTAATTTTAGCTCAACAATTAATTACTGCTTTTTCCATACTATTAATCTCTGGCAGTCAGTTTTATATTCCACATCTTAACTTGGATTGGATGCTCTCCAGCATTCTTATCATTGAGATGCTATGGGGTTGTTCACCTAACCAATTATCTTTTAACTCCCATAATTAATGTTAGAAACTAGGATATTTGCAGAATGACTTCTGATGACTCCTAAAAATGTACTGAACAGGATGAAACTTAGGATGTAAAATAATTAGGTATTTTCTGATAAGCAGAAAGATGCTGGAGATCAAATTTCCATCATAATCATGTTATTTAAGGCCCATATTACCAGAATTTACTCTTCCATACTCCCCATCTCACTCATTTATCTGGTGACGAGTTTGGTCTTTCAGTCACGGAATCATATTCTGTGTAACTAAAGCATCCTAAAAATGTTTCATCAATACATCTTTGTTTTTAATATTTCAGCAATATTCTCAACATTTCTTAAATTAAATGACTGGTATTATGCCAATTAACTAATTTATATATCATTTTTCATTTTGTAAGCAGTGAAATGAGAAAAGTAACTTTTTATAACTACAACAGTGAATAATTTTACGTATTCAAATTATTTTGCTGAAATTTTGATAATGCTATTATTTTTAAATTATCTTTCTTCAAAACTGTCCTTACAGATATATTCCTGTACATTTTTATTTTTGGCTCCTTAGTCATCTCTATTAAAATACGAATAATCCAAAGAAATTTAAAATGAGTATTTTTAGTAGAAATGTGATTTTTATATTACAGATTCATATCATTTCTGGAATGTGAGTGATTCAGTAAGGACTATATAAAATCCTAAATTTTGGCATTTATGAAGATTTTATTTTCCAAATATATGTAAATCAAAATATTTCCTGATTCAAATTTAAAGAATGGAAATTCAATTATTTTAAATAAATGTCATGTAAGTGGATTTTCTCCTTCATTCTTTTCAATTGTAATCTTATACTAATTAAAATAAAGCTTTCAATTGTATTTTAAAAACATAGTAAAGTATTTTTCTAGGGCTTTATAATCTTATGTCAATTACTTGAATGAAATTCTAATGTCATATATCTAATTCTACATTAAATTTAGGTCATTTGGGTCAAGGAGATAGCATATAATAAACTTTTTTTTTAAGAGGAAGGAATTTAGGCAGGAATGAAGGCAAGCAGGCAGGCAGTGGGCTGAATGGGAGAAAGAAGAAGGCATATATATCTAGTCAGTTGGTTCATGTTTTTGTTTGTTTAGCTTTTCACCATCATAGGCTGCAAAACCAGGACCTTGGGCTGGGTGTGGACTGCCCCCTACCCCAGACGCAGGCTAAACAACTGGGCACACAAATAAAATTTAATATCCATTCATTTGTCCTCAGGATTGATTTTTGTCCTTCACAGAATTTTTTACTCAGTCCTTTCAGAAAGAATCCCCTGAGGTAAACACTTTCCAAAGAATCAGTAGTAATTTCTAAAATAATCAATATTGAGAAATTTTTCATCAGAAAAAGACAACAGCCTTTAAATGAGACTGAAAGCAGTGTTTCTAACCTGTTCCAATGCTCTCTGATTGGCTGATTTCTCCTACAGTTATAAGTCAAAAAGTTAACTTTCAACTAATATTTTCTCATTTCCTCACAGCAGGTAAAAAATATTTTGAATTGCTAGACAAATTTACTGGGCAGCATCTTCCAGTGCTTATGAATAGCATTTTAACATTACCTTTCAAGGTTCTGATAATCCAGAAATTATAACTACCTGGAAGACAAAAAGTACATCAAAAATCCATGTAAAGAATTAGATGCCTGAATCAGTGTTCCACAAGACTGAGGTCTGTTTTATAACTTCTGAGTGATTGTGTTAATGCTTAATTCTGAAAATCCAGGACACTTTGATCTTCCACTAACAACAATTTGCATTGCAGTTTACATAGCGGGGTTGTGAAAATATTCCTTTGAGTTTGGTAACCAAATACCTGGGCAAAATTTTGTTTCCTCATTTATTACATCCAGTTTTAGCACTTAGAAATAGAAAAGGCAACAATGTACGGTGAGTTAAAGATAGTTTACTTCTCTCTTACATAAAGGAAATTTGGAATAAAGTACTCCAAGCAAGGATTTACTAAGCCAACAATGACTAAGGGAGTGATCTATCTGCTCTAATTCAAAAGCATGCCTTCTAGTCTACAGATCACCGCACAATCTAAGATGAATACTGAAGCTTCAGTCATCAAATGAAAACTTCTCAGGGCAATAGAAAGCACAAGTGGAAATTTTCCCTGTTAAATTGGATCCCTTAAGCATCTTGCCTGGAAATTTCACAAATTTTTTCTTTTATTTTTGCTTTTAAATTGACTGTTGTAAAAACCCAATCCTTCTCTATTAGAACTTGATTGAACCGAGCAGAAAGTTGCCAATATATGATCACATAAAGACCTACAGCATCCTCTACTACAAGAGATTTGTCATATGTCCAAAGATTATTTCCCTTGCAGACATAGAAAAATAATAAATTTTAGACATCAAATAATTTAAACTCAATTTGATACACTATCTTCCACTGTTCTATAGTACAGACTGAAGTCTACTTCTTTCACAGGTAAATTGTGTTATATTTTTACCTGGTGATTAGTAAGATTCTATCTTTATCATTACAGGCTTGTCTTGAAAACATTGATGGTTTTCTTCCAGAATACCTCAATAAAGCAAATATCTCAATAAGTCCCATAAAAATCATTTATACTATATTGCCAATTAAGTGTTTGTTAGCATTATTTCTAAAAACACAAGGTACATGCCTTAATTAAATGTGACTCAGAAATAGCAAGTGAGTACAGTGGGAAAATGACACTGATAGACTTGTTTAAACAAGGTTTCACAAACCTGCAATTTTTAAAAAATAATATCAGTAATGCACAATAAAGTATAAAGTAAAGCAAACAAGGTATGATTGTATAAAATGAATGTCCCATATGGCTAATTCTTGTCTGACATGTCATTTTGATCAGTAATTTCAAGAATTCTTCCATTTCACAAAGTTTGTTATATCGTCCATAAAATATAATATGGAGGTTATATTCCTTTTATCTGTACATGATATTTAAACTACTAAGATTGATGATTTTGAACGTTCTTGGATCTCTAAAATTCAGTTCAATTTCCATAGCCATGAATTCAGTTCAAGTGAAGAGTTTTGCATCTACATCACAGTTCTTGACATCTCTATACAACTACTGTTCCTAGTAAGATGGTGAAGGTATTTTGTCAAAATTATTTTTATCTCACATAATACCACACTTTTTATAAGAATTTCTGAAATTTCCCTCTTTACTGTGCTTAAAGTTTTACTTGCACTTAATTTTTGAGAAATAGCAGGAAATGTTAGCATTTAGATTGTGTTCTTCCTTTGTTTACAGTAAAATTACAGGAATTCCAATTTTTATATTTATCTTTTCAAACAGAAGAAATTTAAACACTTGTAATTAAGTTTTTATCTTGCAGAATTATCAAACTATATGTAGTAAATATTTCATGTAAACAAGAGTGGATTTCTTAATTTTTTATCCAGATGTGTTTACTCATATAATCTTAAATTTGTGTTAAAAACCCTTTAATTTTTATGATATATGTGATCTATTTCTGGACACCTGATGCTATTCCATTGACCAATTTTTCTATCCCCAAATCAAAATTATATCTATATTGACTAATATAGAATTATAGCAAGGCTTGACATGTAGCATAAACAACACAAATTGTTCTATTTTTTCAAAATTATTTGGGTTATTCTAGATTCTTGGCATTCTCATAAAAGATTAGAGTTATCTTGTTAATTTCTATTTAAAAGTTTCTGGTATTAGTATTGTTTTATTTTTGTTAAATCCATAGATCATTTTAGGGATAAATAATAATGTAAAATTAAACATTCCAGTCCTTGAAGATAATGCTTCTCTCCATTTCCTTAGTCCTTAATTTCTCTGTGTATTATTTTATATATTTCAATATAGGTCTCTTACAAATGTATGTTTTAATTTATTTCCATGTACTTTGTATATTGCAGTTTATTTCCCAAGTATTTGTTGCTAATATAAGCATATACATTTGACATTATATTGAATATATATTTTTGAATATGTTAAATTTATTATTTATAAATATTTAGGAAAAATTCTACATTGAAAATTATTAAAAATCTTTATACAGATAAAGGATATTTTCAGCAAATAAAAAGTTTTGTTTTTGTTTTCAAATTTTATGTATTTTATTTCATCATGCTACGTAGTTTATCAATCATGAGCAGGAAAATAGAGGGGACTATAAATGAAGCAATCCTTCAGTCAGAGGCAGTCCTCCAATCAAAGGCAGCAGACCATTTAATGGCACTAATCTGAAGTTCTCCAATTAGTTTCAAAGGAAACCACTAAGGGATCATTCAAAACCCTGTCCCACCTCAGAACACCCTTGGGTGGGGCCCAGGACCACCAGACTCCTTAAACAACTCAGTCTGAAGCTCACATGGCCTAGTCCCCTCTTAGACTATGGCCCACCCTTATCCTATCTCTTAAAGGGCATTTATCTTTAATAAATCTCTTTGATTTTGCTCACTAATGGCTGCACTACCTTCTTTGTTCCTGGAATGGGTGAATCCAATGAAATCTCTCCAACTCACAGGAAACCTGGAGAAGACCTCAAGACCACTGGACTAATAATCATATTTCTTACTTTTGTTTTATTTTACTGGCTAGGATCTGTAGTGCAATGTTGAATACAAAATGTGAAAGGTTAACAGTCAAGATGTGGGACCAACCTAAATACTCATCAAGAGATAACTGGATAAAGAAGCTGTAGTGTGTGTGTGTGTGTGTGTGTGTGTGTGTGTGTCTATAGATAAAGATATGTGTGTATAGATATTTATATATTTTTATAGTGTATATATATATTTGTAGTGTGTATATATATGTGTGTATATATTTGATGGAATTCTATGCTGCTGTTAAAAAAGATGAAATTGTGCCCTTTGCAACAATATGGATGGAATTGGAGGGGATCATGTAAAGGTAATAAGTCAGAAAGAAAAAGATATCTAGGACAGTTTTACTCATCTATGGAGTATAATGAAAGAAATGAACCTATAAATTACAACAAGAATACCAGGGCACAGGGCTATAGTTATGGGTTGTGGGGAAGAGGGGAAAAGATGGTGGTAAAGGACAATGGTGGGTATGGTAAGAATTACAGACTGAGATACAATTTCAGTTCCCAAAATTGAATATATGCTTGTGAACAAAACAAATAATAACTATTATTTAAAAAATGTGAAATCGAATATTCATCTTAATCTAGATCTTTTGGGAAAGCAACCAATAGATTAACATTAATATATTGTTAGTTGTGAGATAATAGAAACAATTTTTCAAGACAAAAATTTCTATATATTTTGATTATATTTTTATTATGGATGTTAATTTTTTTAATATTTACTTCTGTGTCTATTAAGATGACCATATCTCCTCTTCATTATTTTAATATCCTGAATTACATTGTTTGATTTTATAATGCTAGATCAACTTCTCATACCTGGGATATATTGCATTTGGTCATGGCAATGTATTTTTCATGCAGATTTCAGAATTTTCTTATTTTTTTCAACACTGTTACGTCCACTAGAGATAACTGTATGCCATCTTTTGTTATTTTTTAATCTTGAAATTTTAGGGTAATAACATTATACTGGCATCATAAAAAGAAATGATAATCCTCTATTTCTTAAAGTAAAATTATAATTATATTGCTATTGTTTCTTCTTTAAATGTTGGACAGTATTAAACAATAAAGCAAACTGGTGCTCGAATTTTTTGTGGAATGAGAATTTTTTTTTATTTTTAAGCTATGTATTTTAATTTTAGATGTTTTAAAAGCTACTGACAGAAAGTAGCAAAAATGGTAAAGCAGTCTCATGTTCACTTTATATAATTCCATATTCAAAATCCAAACCTATTTTCTTACCACAAAGATTTCCCTCATGCTACCTCTTTATTCTATATCACACCTACCCGGTTGCACTACCACCATACCTAATCCCTGGAAGTCACTAATCTTCAATCTGATTATATAACTTTGTCATGTTATTTTAAAAATGTGAAAATTTGAACGTTATTTGGATTCAGTATTATGCCCCTTAAATTCATCCAAGTCAGCACATATACCAACAGTTTGATCTTTTGATTATTGTGTAGTATTTTATCAAAGAAAATCAAATAAGATGAGCCAAATAATTTCCCTAGGTGGTTCCCAATAGTCCATTTTCAGACCGCAGTACAGAAAGTAGAAACCCAAGCATTCCTGGAATTTCACTGGATAAAGAATATAAATATTGGAGTGTGGAAAGACTGATATGGCTATAATTTGCAGCAGAGTACAGCAGTAGTAGAAGATTTATGTCTAGTCTTGGAATGAGTATTGAACTATGCATGCCTGGCTACACATTTTCCAGAAATAGAGAAATAGATTAAAAACGTCAGAGCGATCACATACCTCTAAGAGAACTTTGGCTTCCGTTATATACATAAAAAAAGATTTCATAATACAGGTTATTGCATAAAGTTCTTAATAGGATCACACATTAATAATAAGGTTAAGGAGACAATCAGAAGATGACACCCTGATAGGGGCGAGATTCAGATAATCCCCACAGAGCAACTAGGAATTCACCTATTCTCCAAAAGCAAACACTGAGAGGTAAAGCAGGTGCAGATGCAGAGGGTATACAGATGTAACAGCAACCTGAACAACAAAGGGTAGGCGAAACTTCCAAATTCATAGCTACACTGAAGATTTGGGACTGGGGATTCAGTCCTGAGTGAAATGGGAGAAACTGTAGAAAGGAAAGGGCCTCCTGGAGAGTCACTCCAAAGGCAGCAAAGAGCCCATCCAGCAAAACCAGAATATGGAGGCAGGGGAAATGGTCTTGGCATAGGGTGGAAAGAAAGCAAGCATTCCGAAGTCTCAACTGGAGCCATGTGGTGTAATTTCACATGGTGCAGTCATAACTGGAATTCCCCACAATGACTGCCTCCCACCAATATATCTCAGGATCTACCAACTGGATGTCCCACCCACAGGATATCCCACCTCCAGGATTAAAGAAAGAAGTTAGTCTTCCAGAAGGGACAAATCCTCAATGCTACTCACTAGCACCACCCTGATGGTGGAGGCGGATATGCAGTATGATTGCCAATTGTGAACTAACAAGGTGATCACCCTACAGAACACCAATACTGCAGAGAAACAAAACCCACAGAAATATCAACAGAATGCCAAAGAGCAAAGACACAGAGAAAAACACATAAAATGATGGATCAAATCAAAAACTGAAAAATATGAATATAGCAGACATACGCAAACTATCTGAGGATGAATTTAGGTTAACAGTGATATACACATGGAAATCAATAAAACAGTAGAGGAAGTAAAAGAGAACAACAAAAGAGATAAGCAAAGAAACAAAATATCAAAGAAATGAAGACTATGATAACAAGACTACTTAACAGAGGGAATTTAAAGGAGTATGATGTCTCCAATAAAATCAGCAAGTTATAAGATTGGGCAGAGTAACAAACACAGTCAAACTGAAAAGAGATAAAAGAATGCAAAGAAATTAAGACAGCATTTGAAAACTATGGGTTAACATCAAAAGGAACAACATACATATCACAGGGATCCCTGAAGGAGAAGAGAGAGAAAGTGGGGCAGAAACAGTACTTAAAGAAATAACAGCTAAGAAATTATCTTTCCTGAAGAATGAAGCAAGACTCCAGACCCAGGAAGCTAAAAGGTTTCCTAATAAAAGAATCCAAAACAATTCTATACCTGGACACGTCATCAAAATGTCAAAAATGCAAGATAAAGAATGAATTTTAAAAGGAGCCAGAGTGAAAATAAGTAACACATAAAGGAGTCCCCATAAGATTGTCAGCAGATTTCTCAACTAAAACTCTACATGCCAGAAGGGACTGGTATGATATATTCAAAGTGATAAAACAAAAGGAAATTCGAACTAGGATACAATACCCTGTGAGATTATAATTTAGAAAAGAAGGAATAATAAAAAGCTCTTCTGCTATTCAAAAATTAAAGGAATTCATCACCATAAAATCAGCTCTAAAAATATATTAAAGGATGCTCTATACACTACAGACAACTCATTAACAACAGCAAATGTACAAATATAAAAAGTGAGGAGGAAAGAGAATAAAAATATGGACTGTTAGAATGAGTGAAAAATGATCTGTTTTCAAATAAAAACATGGAATAGACAGACTTTTTAATGCTAACTTCAGGGTCACCTCAAAATAGACGCCCAGGGAAAAAGCAAAGAAGAAAACTTGAAGGGAAACCAATCAAAACATAACTATATCTGACCCATCTAAGAAGAGAAAGAGAAAAACAAATTCATTGGAACAACATATAGAAGACACATTTCAAAATGAAAATAAGTAGCTACATAAAAAAAAAAAAAAAATCACCCTAAATGTTAATTGCCTAAACTCACCAGTCAAATGAAGCAGAGTGGCTGAATGGATTAAAAATAAACCAACCTTCTGCTATATTCAGGAAACCAAACTTCTTTCAAAAACTAAAGCCTCAAAGTCTATGGTTAGAAGACAATAATACAGCATAATGGCTACCACAAAAAAGCAGGAACAGCTATACTTATATCAGATAAAATAGGCTTCCCAACTAAAAATCATAACAAAAAAAAGAGATGAACACTGCATAATGATTAAAGGAACATTCTAGCAAGAAAATGTAATGCTCATTAACATATATGCAACAAATGAAGGAGTTTCAAAATATATTAGACTAGTATCGTTATAGCAGATGAGAGATATCAACAGCAACACAGTAATAGTGTGAGACTTCAGCATCACACTTACAAATATGGACAGATCAACCAGGCAGAAAATTAATAGGAAACATCTGCTTTAAATGACCATTTGGAACAGTTAGTTCTAATAGATACATAATGAACACTTCCTTCAATGACTACAGACTTTTCTTTCCTCTCAAGTGCTCATGGAACACCTTTCAAGGATAGATCATATGTCAAGACACAAAATATGCTTCAACAAATTTACAAAATTGAAATCATAACAAGTAATCTTCTCTGACCACAGTGGCTTAAAACTAGCAATCAGCCACAAAAAAGAAAGCTGGAAGACTCCAGCTTATTGGAGACTTAACAATATGCTTCTGAATGGGTAAAAGAAGAAATGAAAGAGGAACCTAAAAAACACTTAAAGACAAATGAGAATGAAGACACAAGTTACCAGAATCTGTGGAATTCATCAAAAGCATTACAAGAGGGAAGTTGATTTCAATCCAGGCCTACGTCAAGATACAATAATCACAAATACCCTAAAGCTACATTTAAAATAACTAGAGAAAGAAAAACAAAGCCAAAAATCAGTAGAAGAAAGGATACAATGAAAAGTTGAGCAGAAATAAATGAAATTTAAAACGAAAAGATAATCCTGATCAATTAACCCAAAAGTTTATTCTCTGAAAAAATAAACAAAATTGACAATTGGCTAGACGCACAAATAAAATCTCTCATAACTAGAAACAGAAATAAAAGTCGAGAAGTTACAACAGATTCCACAAAAATACAAGACATCATAACGGGCTACTATAAACAGTTCTATGCCAACAAAGCAGACAGTCTTGAGGGAATGCACAGATTTTTAGAAAAAATATAGTCTACCAAAACTGAACCTGGAAGAATTGGAAAACCTGAATAGATCACAAATAAGGAAATTGAAGAGGTAATTAAAGTCTCCTGAAAAATAAACACCCAGGGTCAGATGATTTGTCTAATGAGTTTTAACAAAACTTCAGAGAATTAACACTTATTCTTCTCAAACACTTTCAAAGGATTGAAGAATCGGGATCACTTCCAAATACTTTATGGGACCAACTTGACACTGATACCAAAGCTGATAGAGACACCATTAAGAAAGAAAATTACAGACCAAGATCTCTAATGAACATAAATGCAAAAATTCTCAATGAAATATTAGGAAAACGAATCCAACAATGCATCAAAAGATCATCCTTTATGATCAAGTGGGATTTATCCCAGGGATGCAAGGATGATTCAACATACATAAATCTATTAATGTAACACACTATATTAACAAGAGCAAAGATAAAAACCACATGATCATATCAACAGATGCAGAGAAAGCTTTTGACAAGATCTGACACTCATTTATGATAAAAACTCTGCATAAAATTGGAATAAATGGTACATATCTCAACTTAATGAAGGCCATATACAACAAAGCCACAGACAACATCATAGTCAATGATGAAAAATTGAAAACATTTCCTATAAGATCAGGAACAAGGCAAGGCCATCCACTCTCACACTGCTCTTTAACACCAATTGCTCTTAACCAGAGCAATTATGTAAGAAAAGGAAATAAAAGTAATCCAAATTGGAAAGGAGGAAGTAAAACTATGATTATCTTTCAAATTTCATGATTATATAAATATTGAAAACCCTAAAAACTCTGTCAAAAACCTACTAGAATTCATCCATAAATACAGTAAAGTGACCAGCTATGAAATTAATGCACAAAAATCTGTTGCATTTCTATAGGCAATCGACATGCTAGAAGAAAACGAAATCAAGAAAATCACATCAGTTAAAATAGAAGTAAAAAGAGTCAAATATCTTGTTATGTACTTAATAAGGAAGTGAAAGAACTGTACAATGAAAAGTACGTGTCCATTTTAAAAGAAATAGAAGAGGATACAGACATATGGAAAGATACCCTCTGCTCATGTTTGGAAAGAATCAACTTTATTAAAATAGTCACCTTATCTAAAGCAATATACAGGTTTATTGCAAACCCTATTAAAATCCTATGACCTTGTATATAGGAAATAGAAAAAAAGTCTTAAAATTTGCATGGAATAACAAAAGGCCCCAAATAGCCAGAGAAATTATAAGAAAGAAGAATGAATCCGAATGACTTTGGAGTTATTACACTCCCAGACACTGAGCTCTACTACAAAGTATTAGTGATCAAAACGGTATAGTACTGGAAGAATAAAAGAGGCACAGAGCAGTAGAATAGAATTGAATCAGCAGAAACTGACTCACTCAAATACAGTCAGTGAGTCTATGACAAAGGAATCAAAAACATATTGGAGAAAAGAAAGTCTCTTCAATAAATGGTATTGGGAAAACTGGACAGCCACATGCAAATGATTAAGCTAGACTACCCCCTAATATCACTCATAAAAATTAATTCAAAAAGGACTAGAGATTGGACATGCGACCAGAAACCATAAAATTCTTGGAAGACAGCATACGAAAGACAATCCATGACATTAGCCTTAGAGAGGTCTTTAAGGACACAACATCAGCATTAAGGGAAACAAAAAGAAAAATAAACAACTGGGACTAAATGAAAAAAAAAAAAAAAGTTTTCACAGTGAAAGGAAACACCAAAACAAAAATAACACCTACTAATTGGGAGAAGACATTTGCATCCCATGTTTCTGACAAGGATTTAATATCCAAAACATACAAAGACGTCATAAAACTCAATAACACAACAAGTAATCCAATCAAAAATGGGAAGAGGAATTGGAGAGACATTTTTCTGAAGAAATACAGATGGTGACCTGGAATATGAAAAGATGTTTCTGCTCCCTAGCTATCAGGGAAACGCAAATCAAAATAACAATGAGATATCACTCTTCAACTGAGTAACTGGCTGTTATCCAAAAATCTGGACATAACAAATGGTGGTGAGGATGTGGAGAAAAGGGAATACATTTTCACTGTTGGTGAGAATGCAAATTGGTGCAACCTTTTTAGAAAACAGTATGGAGACTCCTCAAACAGATGAATATGAAAATCCCACATGATCTTACCATTCCACTTCTGGGTGTTTATCCAAAAGATACACAAATTATTCACCCTCATGTTTTTTTAATGGTCCTATTCACAATAACAAGGAATTGGGAACAATCTAAGTGCCCAATATCAGATGAATGGAAAAGAAGAAGTGGTATATATACACAATGGAATACTACACAGCCCTTAGAAGAGATGAAATTCTATCATTTGATAACTCAAATGATATCTAATTCCTGGATGGAATTAGAGGGTATTTTTCTGAGTGAAATAAGCCAAAAGAAAAATTGGTAACAGATGATCTCATTCATAGGTGGAATATGAATATAAAAAAACAAAGCAACAGATGGAAACAAGACCAGATTTTGGACACTTGCAATAGAACTGAGGTTACTAAAAGGAATGGGATTAGGGGAGTGGACTAGTGGTGGCAGAGCCTAATGGACAATGGGGAAGAATACATTGATTTGGTGGAGAGCAGGGTATGTTGACATATATATTAAGAATAGGGAAACTTCACATATGAGGAAACTACACAATTGAGTTTGTTTTAATGTTTAGAATCAAAGTTACTATAATAAAAATTTTTTTAATTAAAAAAATTAGAAAAAAGTATAAATAAAAGCCTGAATAATGGCTACTCTGGACTCAGATTAACCAACAAAGCTTAAAAACAAGTTTTAAAAGATAAAATTGATTCTCAAATAATATAAAAACTTTCCAGAGCAAAATCAATCTCATAAAAGCAATACATACCATTCATTCATTCATACATACATATATTTCTCAATCATAAAACATTAACAATGTCTGACATCTGTCAAAATGCAACAAGGTGAGTTACAACACCAAGATTCCCTCTCATAAGGAAAACAGCTATTCTGTTGAGAGGATCCTAGAATGCTGGGATGAGTCAAAAGTACCCCTTACACCACAGACAGAATTTGAAGGGTAAGAGGATGACTATATGCTGACCACATTTCCCTCCCCCAATCCAGTGCAACACCATGTGGAGAGGTCTCCTGTAAACCCACAATTTCCTTAAGTAGAAACAGCACCCAAAGGGTAGCTTCCAACAACAAGTATTTAAATCTTGGCACACAGATGTCCTGCCTGCAGAGCCTGAGTAGTCTCAACCAGGGACTTTGCTCATTTGAAGACCCAGATTAACCAGTAAACTCAACAGGGCGCAGCTCTGTCGTATCAGGGTTCTTAAAGGATTAGTTTTCCAGTCTTTGAGCCTGGTCTACCAGAACCCATGAATTACAGAACCACCTATTGCAGAGTATGGCTTATGGCGCACCATGACAGGGCTAGCACGAGAATGCCTAGAAACTGTACAACTCAATAATGCTCTTGCTGAGAAACAGGCAAGCAGAGTTGGGCAACTCAACATTAAATGAGTACCGGTAGAAAGGGTCCCCTGTTATGCTCAGGCAAGGAAGTTAACTAATAGGCTTTCCTATGCTGAATATAATATTCATCCTCTCCTGTTGGAAATCTTGTTCCAAAGAATTTTGAAGTTGCCTGAGTAAGCTCCCAAACTGTCCTACAGGGACACAGTAGCTGAGTCAAGGTCTTACCCAATACTGAATGACTCTCAAGCCATTTGACGGAGGAGCTATGGGAATGCTCAGAGTTTGTACAGCTCAGATATCTTAAAAATAAGCATTTAGAAATGTGCACTCAGCTGTTGTCAGAGATAATGTTCTCAATATGTCTGTCAGAGCCTTCTGTCCTTTAGTGCTGCTAAAATCTGCTGTTTGCTTTCTGACTATCTGAATAATCTGTCCATTGTTGAGTGAACTATTAAAGTCTCCAGCTATTATTATATATTTCTCCTTTTAGTTTTGAAATGGTTTATTTTATAAATTCAAGTGATTCAATACAGAGAATATAAATACATTTTTATATCTTCTTAATGTATTGACATACTGACCATTATATAATGTCCTTTGTCTCCTTTAATAATTAGTATCTAAGTATAGCTATGCCTTCTCTGTTTTGGCTACCATGTGTTTATCATACTGCTGAAATCATCTGAAGAAAACTTTTTTTCTATCTCTATGCTATTCTATGTTACTTTTACTATTTTTTAGCTTTTGAACTGAATTGTGAATTATTCACCACCATTTACATATTATAGATTCTAACTTTGACTATATATTTACCATTACAAGTGAATTTTATAATAAATTTTTTATGTTTTTCTGGTGTTAATTATCATAATTTTACTTCCAATCAAAGTACTCCCTTAGGGGGTATGCCCTGTGACTCAGGCAGCTGAGATGCCGACTGAGATCAGACCACATAAGGCCCAAAGATCAATGCCTGAGACCCAGGGCTGGGTGAATAAACAAAAAAAAAAGTAAATAGAGGTGTCTTCCTCTTTCTTCCTTAAGTGCTTCTTCCTTTTCTCCATTCTTTCCTTCCTCTCCAAAAAAAAACAAAAAAAAAAAAAGTAACTCCCTTTAACATTTCTTATAGTGATAAATTCACACACAGCTATTTGTTCCAAAATGTTGTATTCCTGCTTCATTTCTGAAAGACAACTTTGCCAGGTGTACAATTCTTACTTGACATTTCTACTCTATGCTACCCCATTCTCTCCTGGTCTGAAAGTTTTCTAAGAAACCCACTGATAGTCTTATGGGGTTACCAGGTATGTAACTTCTCTCTGTTTAACTGTAATGTTTGGGTATATCCATATTCAGTTTAAACTTGTTTGATATCCTCTGCAACTCCTAGATATGGATGTATATTTCTCTCTCCTGGTTGGGAAGTACAGACGCCATTATTGCTCTCAATATACTTTTCTGTCCCTTTACTTTTCTCTTCTGGAATTCTATAACGCAAGTATTTCTCACCGTGTTCATTAAGTCCCGTATTTTCAGTTTTTCCTCAAACTCAAATCTTCAAGCTTTATGTAGTCTGCATACTAGCAATTTAGCCACCAGAGTTACAGGGCATAGCCCTCCAAATGAAGTTCTTTGAGTAGAAGTAATCTGATGCTTCCCTTCACTCTTTTTCATTCTTTTGACTTTGTATATCTCTCACTGGAAAATTTTAAATGTCTTATCTTCCAGGTCACTCTTCTTCTGCATGGTCAAGTCTACATTTGAAGTTCTTTGCTTAATTCTTCATTACAGTTAAAGTATTTTTTAGCACTAGGATTTCTAGGGTCTTGATGTTTCTGTTTCTTTTATTGCTTTCATAAATTTATTATTTCTGTATCCTTGTTTTTCATAAGCCTCTTTAAGTAAATTATTCTGAATATTGAGAGTTTATAGATCTCCAGTTTTTAGGGTCAGTTATTAGAGATCTATCAGTTTCCTTTGGTGGTGTCACATTCACCATATTCATTAATCTTTTGTGTTCCTGGATTCCTTACATTGGTATGAGTGGATTTGCATGAGTAGGCTTCTCTTCAAGAGTTCATCGATTTACTTTAACAGAGAGTTCTTTACCACTCAGTTCAGTTTCTGAATATGTCTGTTGTTTGAGTTTCTACTGTCCTCGGATTGATAAATCCTGCTAATAGAGTCTATTTGGTGAGGCAATTGTTTTAAATCTGAGGTTATGGGTGTGGGGCTTATGCCACAGCTCTGTGGGTCTGCTGGTGTGGTTTCTTACCCAAGGAATCTGAAGGATGGACTCTCATTTCTTGATTTTCTGGTCAGGCTCACTAGATGATCAAGACTGAGCAAAAGGTGGTGCTAGGAATTAGCTTTTCTTCTTTGGCAGGACAGCAGGCTAGGACTTGGGGCCTACGTGGTTCGTTATTTGGAGACACAAATCAGACAAGAGTATACACTGAATTTCCTCGTCAGGTGAGGTCACCAATTTTGTTCTCCAGACAGGCAAATTCACAGGTTGTACATTCTCTTCAAGTACCACTATTAAGTAAAATTGTGGAATGGACTGTACAGCTCCTGTATGCTTTGGATATGTGTCTTAGCAGAGGGCAGTTTAGACTGTATTCAGCAATGAGTAAGGTTATAAATTAGTGCCAGGATAATTTATCTGAAAGCATCAGAATACACAATCTTCTTAAGTACACATGGAACATTTTCAAAGATAAACCATGTTATGCCTCAAAACATGTCAGTAAACTAATTAAGATTGAAATCTTAACACTATTTTCTGTGACCACAATAAGACACTACAAGTCAATAAAAGAGGAAAAATGGAAATTCACAAGTACATGGAATTTAGGTAATACATCATTAAGAACCAAAATAAAAAATATTTTTTTAAATCTTGAAACAAATGGAAATTGAAACAAAACATAACAAATCTTATGAGAGATGAAGCAAAAGCAATTATATCCAAGAACTTAGTAGTAATAAACACGTATTAAAAGCAAGAAAGATGCAAATTAAACAATTTAACTCTTGGCCTTAAGAAAGTATAAAAAAAGAACTGAGTCCCAAATTAGCAGGAAAAAATGAAAATAATTAGAACAGAAATAAATGACATGGATAACAGGAGAATAGAGAAGATTAACCAACTAGTAGTTTGTTCTTTGAAAGATAAATAGACTATATTACCTAGTCTAGCAAAGGAAAAAAAGATATCTCAATCAACAAAATTACACCAGTTGACACAAAAATACCAAGTGTAACAATTCTTAGAAACATGCAAATAGAGAATCAGGAAGAAGAAAATCTGATCAGTCCCATTACTGGCAAAAAGTTAAATCAGTAATCAATTATTAATTTATCTCCTAATAAAGCCCAGGATTGTTTCACTGATGAATTTTACCAACATATAAAGAGGAATTAATACCTTGGCAAACATTTTTCTGAGACATGTATTTCTCAAATAATCCTTCTCAAACTTTTTTAAATCAGAGAGAACATTCTGAAACTAATTTTGAGAACTGTATCACAATGACAACAAAATTAAAAAAAAGAGAGAACAAACCAATATCCCTGGTGAGTGTAGACATAAATATTCTCAATAAAATACTAGTAAATTCAATTCAGAGTCATATTAAAAGTATAATTCACCACAGTCAAGTGGGATTTATACCTGATATGCAAGAATTTTCAACATACACAAATCAATTAATGGAATGCACCATTTGAAGATACTTAAAGAAAAAATAATTAAATCATTAAAGGAGTCAAAAGCACTTGACAAAATTCAACATCCATCCATGATAAAAAAAAAAATCTTAGCAAATTTGATATAATAGAAATATACCTAAACATAATAATTGCCATATATGAGAAGTCTACATACTCGATGGTGAAAGTTTGAAAACTCTTTTCTACTATCAGGAACTAGAGTGCCCACTTCCAGCACTCTTATTCAACACAGAACTGGAAGACACAACCAGATAATCCAAGGGGATTATGTTTAGCAAGACAAGTCAGAAAGAGAAAGACACATATGATATCATTCATATAGTACATAGAGATAGTAAGCAAACAAATGAACTAACATAAACAAAAATAGACCTAAAGCAACAAATTCAGAAACATCATGAGAAAAAAATTAAAATGCAAAAATTAGTATCATTTCTATACATTAAAAACAATTTTAAAAATAAATAAGTATCCCCTTTACAGTGGTATCAAAAAAGCAACTGAACATAGGTATACATTTAACAAAGGAGGTAAACTTATAAAGGTGAACTTTTAATTTCTGAAAACTATGTCATCGATGAAACAAAGAGGAAAAAAGAAAGGAAAACTGAATAAATGCAAATATACTATGTTCCTGTATTGGAAGAATTTATATTTTTAAATGTCAATACTATCAATAGACATCTAAGGATTCAATGCAATCCTTGTCAAGAGCCTACTAGCATTTTTAACAGGTGTAGAGAAAGCAATACAAAAATGTACATGAAACCACAAAAGCTCCTGTATATCCAAACCAATTCTGAAAAAGAACAAAGTGGGAGCCATCATATTTCCTGTTTAACAGCTTTCTTATACAACTGTAATTATCAAAAACAAAAAATGGTACTGGTACTAAAAATGAATAAATAGATCAATAGAATGCCATAAAAATAAACCTATGTACATACAGTCATCTGAGAGTTGACAAGGGTGCCAAGATACTCAATAGAGAAAAGAGAGTCTCTTCAATAAATTTTGCTGGGAAAAACTGGATATTGACTTGTAGAAGAATGAAAGTAGAATACTATTTTACACAAACCACAAAAAAATAGGCTTGAAGTGGGCTAAATATTTAAATGCAAAATCTGAAACTCTTAAGCACCTAGAAGAAAAGCTCCTTATCTTAAGTCATGACAATAATTTTACTTGGCTATGATTCCCAAAGCACAAGCAAAAAACTTAGCAATGATATTATGTGAAACCAAAAAGATTCTGTACACCCAAAGGAACATTAAATAAAGCAAAAGGTCAATTGTATGGAAGAGGGATAAATACCTGCAAATCACCTATTTGATTAAAGGGTTTATACCCAAAATATATAGAGTTCATAAACTCAGTATCGATAAAACAAATAATTCAATTTTTGAATGGACAAAACGTCAGAAGAATTTTCCAAATGGTCAACAGATGCATAAAATGATGCTCTAATCACTAGTAACTAGGAAATGCAGTCAAAACCACAATAAGCTATCATTTCATGCCCTTTCAAATGACCATCATCAAAAAGTAAAGATATAACAATGGCTCGCAATGTGCAGAAAAGGGAGCATTTGAACTCTATTGGTAGGCTCATGAACCAGAACAGTCAATATGAAAAAGAGTATGACATGCCCTGGTACACTAGTGGTTAGCTCAATTGCTTCCACAGGAGCACAGCAGCATGCATTCCAAACACCTGGCATTTGTGTCCCTATCTGTGAGAAAAAAAAAAACAATGTGAACAACTAAATAAAATTTTTAAAAAATAAAATGTTTCTTTAAAAAAAACAGCTTAAAGAATCCTCAAAAAATTAAAAATATAACTACCATGATCTAACAGTTTCTTTTCTGGGAATACATCCAAAGGAAATGAAAATACTACCTTAAAGATATCTGAACCCCATTTTCATTTCAGCATCATTTACAATATTCAATACACTGAAGCAACCAAAATGCCTATCAGTGGATGAATGGACAAAGAAGTTGAGGAATGTAATTACCAGGAATGTTATTTAGCAAGTTAGCAATGTGGAGATACTGTGAAATCATGGATGAACCTGAAGGCATTGTGCTAAGTGAAGTAATTCATACAGAGGTATAAAAGTACTCATGTTCTACTTTGTATATGGAATCTAAATAAACGAAAACCCATCTTACAGAAAAGGAGATCACATTTGTGGTTACCAGAAATGGGGTAGGAAAAATGGAAATTAGGGAATATGGTTAATATATACAAATTTCTAATTACAAGATTAAAAAGTACTAGGGATATAATATACAATATAATGACTATAATTAACACTGTACTATGATACATTTGATAGTTATTAAGTTATTAAGAAAGTAAAAACTATGAGTTCTCAATACAAGGAGAATTTATCTTTTATTTTCTTTTACATTTTATTTATTTGAGATGATGGATGTATTCATTTTACAATACATACATAAATCACATTATTATGGAGTATACGTTATACTCATATAGTGATACATGTCAGTTATATCTCAATAAAAGTATAAAAAAGCAAAAAAAAAATATGCCAAGCACACAGAAAACTTGATTCATAACTAGAGAAAAAAAATATCGATATTATTACATAAATGATAAATAGAAAGAATCTGTAAGACCACCAGGATAAATTTTAAAAGTATGTTCAAGGATATAATCAACAAATTGAAAAATAATTTTAAAAACTACTAGGACAAATGGAATATAGTTATAAAGACAAACATCAATATTCTATGCATAAAAATAAAGTCTGAAATTTAAAATATGCTAAGTTGGATTACAACATGGATATTATAGAAGGTAAGATCAAAGAAACAGAATACATATACGGTTTAAAAGGGATAAAAGACTGACAAAACTGAGAGAACGTGAAGTGGCATAGAGCAACATTGACAGCAGTACTACAGTATAATATACATGTAACTGAAATCTGAGACAAGAGAACTGGGAGGAGGGCAGAAAACAATAGAAATGGCCAATATTTTCCCATATTTGACAAATTATAAACTCACAGAACAAAAAACCTTTAGGCATATAAACAGAAGAAATATAATAAAAACGATCGGAGTCATATAATGACCAAATTTCCAAAACAAAACAAAAAACTTAACCAAAGGAGTAAAAGACATATCCAGAGCAAAAAAGTTGAACAGGCTTCTCATCTGAAATTCTCCTGGCTAACAGACAATGGAAAGAAAAGTGTTAAAATCTACATCAGCTATTTTTTTTTTCAAAAAAGCACAATAAATCAAAAATATTTTCAGGGCAGCAAAAGTTTAACAAATTTATTACTGGCAGACATCAATTACATTTTTTTTTAATTTTACAGAAAGAATTATACCAAGTGAAAATTTGTTTATGCCTGACCAAAAAATAGCAAATATGTAGGTAAATATAAACATTTTCTGTTAATTTATAGATTCTTAAAATAGAGCCAATCACTTAAAGTAAAAATATTAATGCATTTTAAGATTCTGACACTTAACAAAGTATTGGGGATAGGAATGTTTATGAAAACTGCTTGCAATATACACATTAGTTACTGTAATTTTATTGATGGTAGACACTGCTAAGAAAAATATATTATTATAAACTTTGGAACAATGACTAAAATATAAAATAAAAATGAACTAATTAATAATGTAGTTAAAATGGAATCCTAAACAAATTAAAATGTATCCATATGAAAAGAAAAAGTAGAACAAAGTAGAAAACACAAAATGTAGATTTAAAATTAGCCACAGCAGTAGTTATAGTGTGATTTGACTAAATACTACAATTAAGAGAAATATATTGTCAAGCTAGAAACTCACTTTAAATATGTTACAGAGTAACTAAAAGTGATAAGATAGTAAACACTATCATAAAAATTCCAGAGTGGTTTCACTAATATCAAAAGTTACCTTCTAATTAAAGAGCATTATCAGTAGTAAAAAGGAAAAGTCCATAATGATAAAAAGGGTGTTTGATAAAGAATAAATATTGTAAATATGGAGAATGATAAAATGTTTATTTGGTGAATAAAAAATAATTATAAATATGTATACATTTAATATCAGAGCCTCAAAATGTAACTCAAAAATATGAAAGAACTGAAAGAAGAAATCCAGATCAAAATCATAGTCGGAAATTTCAACATCCCTCTCTCAGTGATTAAGGAAACAGATTTTTAAAACTCAGTATGAACATTAAAGTTTTATTTAAAAATCTTATTAATTTGACCTATATGACATGTTAAAATACATGTTCCTCTCTCATTCACATATATAATTTCAAGGTAAGCTGTGAGTCTACAGATTCTCAATAAATTTAAATTAGTCTAAATAATATGGAGGATTAATTTCACAAACTATAATGGAAATTAGACTAGAACTTAATATATTCAGGAAAATACCACTCCATATATTTATGAAATTTCACCACCACACCTCCAAATTACTTATGTTAAAAAAAGTCACAAGAAAGTTAGAAAATATTTTGAACTTAATTAATGTAATATATAACATATCAAAGGAGGTGAACAAAAATGTCATGCTTAAGGAAATATATAACAATTAGTATTTATTTTTAAAAACAATGATAAAATCAGTCATCTCAGCATTTACTTTGAAAAATTAGAAAAATAACAATTATACAAAAAAGTAAACAGGCGAAAGGAAATAAAAGCAGGAGCAAAAATTAGTGCAGTAGAAAAAAAGCAGTGATGGATAAATCTATTTAAGAATATTAGTAACTTTGATAAGAATTTAGATAGTCATAAAAAAATACAAAACAGCCTTCTTTATAATACAATCTGAAGTTAATTGACTATAGTTCATATATGTTATTTTGATACAATTTACAAAATAATTTAATAATCATAATTTCATTCAGTCCATCACATTTGGGGAGAAAAATAAATAACTGTTTTGAGTAGATATAAAATTATGCCATAACCAACAGAATATTCATTCAGTGGAAATGGTTAACACTCTTCAAATATATTCGAGCTAATTGAGTTGTAGAAATTTTAGACCTGCTGCATTATTAGTGAGCATAAATACAAATTCATGAACACTACAACAGATATACTCTCAAAAAAGGAGAATTCAGTTTTTCAGTAATTCCTACTGCACACAATTTAATATTCTCTTGTGATATTATTATTCTCATAAATATTTGTCTAAACATCATGTTCCTAAGGGGCTATCAAATAGATTATTCTTGTTTTTTTTTTTAATTTTCCACACTATCCATGTCTGGCACAGAACTCTACATTGTTTGTTAAGGTTTTAATTAAAAGTTGATTAATTAAGGGATCATTATTGTTTTTAGAAAGAAAGGAGGGGAAGTTTATAGAAAAAAGTAACCCAGTTATTGTCAGAAAATTTCAAGCAATACCTGAATATTTCTTTTGATTTCTCATAGAGGACATAGAAAGAGCAAATGGAGCGTTTCCATAAGACTTGTCTCACAAAGTGTCTTTTGGAAAGTACTACTACTTGAAATCTGACTTTTTCAATGCTGCAAATCAACACCTGTGTTTTTCAGAACCGGATGTGATGAGGTACAGAAAATGAGAGTAAGTACAGGAATATTTATAGCAAATAGACAGATTAATTTTATGTCTTTGGGTCTAATTATAACAATTTGGGTTATCATATTTTGTATTTTTTGTATTTTATCTTATTTTTATTTTAATTTACATATGAAATAGATTTTTAAGATTCCTTCAGTAGAGATGATTTGAAAGTACTGCTGTAGAACAATAGTCTACAGAGTTTCTTTTCCTGTAAGTATTCCATGGCAAAATTATTTCAGGAAATGTTTCATTGTGTTTCTCTTATAGATTACAGGGCACATTGAAATGTTAAAACCTGCACAAATTAAAACTGCCTCTTCAGTTTGATTAACCCATTATTTTTTGTCTTTCTGATGTCAGAATTATTTTCATATAGTACTATTAAGATCCTAAGGAAAGAATGTTCACATGAACACAATTATAATTATGGGATATCCAAATTTATGACATTTTAATAATAATGTCGAATGTTAACTGTTTCAAATTTCTAACCACAGTGAAAGGATTTTTAGTTATTTGGGAGTACTCAGCTAATGTGTAAATTTAGCTGTTGATTTTATAATAATTTTCCATTGTCAGAAATATTGATGTTTCCTTTGAAATCATCAAGTGCTATATCATATGTTTTTAATTACATGAAATTCACTTGGAATGTTAAGATAGACATTAAGGTTTAAATAAATTGGCTTAAAATACGAATCAAAATGGTTTATTGTTTCTGAAATTCATTTTTATCTATAGACCTTTATATATAGAACTTTATAATAAACTGAGTATTTTTGTCAACTGTATCTAAGATAGTTTAAAATTATAAACATTGAAGTTTATAAAAAATCTTTTTTTAATTATTTCCTTTGAACAAGCAGCTTAATATCTTTGCTAGAAAAAAATTGTAATACCTTTACCTGAGAATATGGTAGTCATTTTTATTTATCTGGTAATTTTCATTCTGTATATTTCTGATAAGATATCATTAATAAATTATTTTAAAATCCACTTATAAAATAACAATTAGCATGGGTATGACTTATCTTCTATAACTTCAGGAATATCCAAAACCTAAAACTTTCAGAAACTTTGCTGTCCACAAAGTTTTCTTATTTTTGAGAGATATTTAAACTTTAAAATAAGAGCTATAGTTTTTTCAGTCCTGCTCAAATTCTGAGATTTACTCAAAGAAGGAAAACATTTCAGAAAATCTAGATTGAAAATAATTTCAACATTAATGTTCTTTTTTTTAAGAAAACAAAAATAATAACTATTCTGGTTACCTCAGGTGAGACACTTTTGAAGGAGTATAATGGTGAATAGACACTTATCTGCCATTATACTATCTAAAATCCAAGAGTTCAAGAATAAGAAATGGAGAGTTTTTTTCAAATGTGTGAACTGATTATTTAATTCTCTGGAGCTATAGAGTCAAGGAATACACATAGAAAATATGTATATGTTACATATAATAACATCATATATGGCATATTATATATGATATATGATATTTACATGTAAAATAAAGACAAAATTATCAAAGCAGCATTTTGGAAACTTTGTTGAGTATAAATAGCTTAACTGGAAAAATAAAACAAGACTAGATGATGCTATGGCCCAGATATTTTAGAAAAAAAATTCCTTTTCTAAGAAGTTGAAGACCTCTGAAGTTCTTAATAGTTCTATGAATTCATGATTTTGATTGATTATTGTCAAAGTTATAGGAAATTCTTATTTGAAAATCTTTTCATAGGAGAAAATCAAAGATCTAAATAAATTGATAACTACAGTTCAACCTAGTAAGAAATGACTGATATAATTTTTTACACCTAACATATTACAGGTAACATTTTCTTATTAACCTCAAAGTTAAAAAAATATGTAAAGATTTTGTTACTTGTTCTAGTTCTTATGGAACTATTTAAGTACTTGTTCTTCCATAAGCTACCTGATTTGAAAGAAGAGATGCTGCACACTTTGGAATGATACTGATCCAGTTTTATTTATACATTAATACTTCATTATTAAAGATGACATTTTTCCTTAGCCTGGGAACCAAAATACCAAAAGTATTTCCCTTCCTTCAGTAATTTAAACATAGTTTTTGCCTAAGATATAAAATCTGTAGATACTGTTTCCTTTCAAATATTAGAAAATAAATGCCATTGTATATAATTATTTAATTTGATCACATTAGTATTAGTATACTTAGAAACTGCAAGTCATAGTGGTTCTATGTATCGAATTTGGACTCAAACAATCAAATTCTATTTCCATCAGTTACTTTTGTAGCTTGGACAAATGAACCCTCCAACTCTACTAAGGCACCATCAGAAAAATAGGCATTTGTATTGCATTTAAGCTGAACTGAAGAAACATTCATATCAAATTCTTAGAACAGTTTTGATAGTATTTTTAAGGTTGTGGACTGCTGTATAATGTTTAACATTTCAGAATATGAAAATAATTGTATTAGAAATTGACTTTAAAATATCTGTATACAAGATCAATAGATGTGATTCCTAAAATAGACTTTGATCATAAGTAATATTTTTCCAATAGACTTCCACTTTTAAGTTGTGGTACCTAGATTTAAGAATGAAATTATATTAAAATACATTTTAATAATTGCATGAAAACCACATCCTTACTTCAATCTCTTATTTAAAAATATTGGGAGTTCCAATTCAAGATGATGATACAGGAAAAACTAATTGCATGTCCTCTGACAGACACACTGAATCCACAGTTATGTCTGAAACAATTTTCTGTGGTGGGAGGGGATAAAAATAAGGAAATAACACCAACATGTGGAGAAAATAAAAAATTAACATCAAAGTGAATACAAGAGACAGACAAATTTTGCCATAAATCTCACAGCCTATATATAGTGATCTACAATTGGAAGAAAGCTCAAACCCTGTTATTTCTACTGAGAAATAAAGTATTTGAATGCATATTGCCAATTCCAACATTTTAGACTTGCATCTAAGAGATAATCCTCCAAAACATCTAGCTTTGAAAAATAAAGAAGCTCATGCCAATGAGACCAGCAAGGCTTTAACAAAGTGAGAAAAGACTTTTAGGGACTCATGTATTTAGACTAACCTTTCCTAGAAACGAGTGCAGAGCAACCAACCACGCCCTGACTTCATGTTAAAAATTCATTTGCTAATCTTAAAGTGTTAATCTCAAGGGCAGAGACTTGCTGGGGTACTTTCTGAACACCGAAGTCTTTGATGACACCTTTGCATTCTCCCTCTACCTTACTAAAGTCAATGATGCTATCTTTTTCTCTGTAGGTGTTTTGAATGCCATATTTATGGTTCCCCCGACTCACTCTACTCAGTGGGTGTTAAAATTTCAGTCTCACTCCACCAAGATCCAGAGAGCAAATATCTCCTGGGGGTAAAATTCTACATGTGTCTGATACCTCAGTGTTTATAGTTCTTGCTTCTACCACCCTGGAGACACCATTTGATTACCTAACTTTGGAAGTTCAGGGGGTAGAGTGTGCTTGTGTTCTTGGGTCTCAGGGGACTGTAATAATCAGAAAGACAATTATAGACAATCTTTCACAACTAACATGCTATACAAAAAGTATAATACAACATACTACCAATCTTTCTGCGAAAGAGGAACATTTGCCCATTCTGGGGCTTCAGTCTAAGGAGCTGCCTTCAAATTCATCACATATTTGGGGACATTTGCAGTACTATCAGGGTCGCAGCCAGTGAATGCTACTTCTGCCTTAATATAGTTTCATGGGAAATCTCTACATAACAATAATCACCATAATTATAAATTGATTCACACACACACACAAAACAAAAAAAATTGACTGGATGGATAAAAACAAGGACCCATAAATATTACTTCTACAAGGAACTAAGATTCAAAGACAAACATGTTATGTCAAGAGCTATAGAAAATTATATGAAAATAAAGGAAATGAAAGGAAATCAGAAACTACAATACTGATATCAGACAAGATAAACTCCCCCCTAAAAACACAAGGCAAGGATGGACACTATATCATGGTCAAAAGGGTAATCCATTAGGAAGAATTAATTGTCTTTAACCTATATACACTGAATGCCAGACCAAATGAGTATATAAAACAAATACTGACAGAGCTAAGGGAGATATCGATAGTAACAAAATAGTACTAGGGGACTTCTATATACCACTTATATAAATAGATCATCCAGGCAGAATATAATACAGAAATAAATACCTTAAATGAAGCACATAGCAGATATACCTAATAGACCTACATAGAGTGTTGTTCCTTACCAACAACAAAAAATATAAATTCTTCCTAAGTGGATAATAAAGAAATGGACAGATTTAGAATTCTGCAACATCCATCAACTAGAAGAGGAAATAATTTGAAGACAGAGATAATCTGAATAGACCAATTGTAAGCACATAAATTGAAGAGATAATCAAAATCTCCCAAACTAGAGTCCAGGACCAAATGGCTTCACAAGCAAATTCTACCAAAAATTCAAAGAAAAGCTACCCCCATCCTCCTTAAACTTCTCTACAAAATTGAAAAGTGAAAACTTCAAAATGTATTCTATGAGGTGATCCAATATGAGAGTACAAAAAAAGAAAAAGAAAATTAAAAACCTGTATCAGAAATACAGATGTAAAATTCCTCAAGATGCTGGCAAATCAAATACAACAGAAATTTTTTTTTTAAATATTTAACATCATGATCAAGTGTGATTTATTCCAGGGATGCAATAATGGTTCAACATATGCAAATCAATGTAATATTCAACAAGGGAAAAATCAAAACTCATAAGAAAATATCAATAGATGCAGATAAAAAGTATTAGACAAGATTCAACACCAATTCATTATAAAATTCCTTGCCAAAATAGGAATAGATAGCTTATACATTTACATAAAGTGAAGTATGACGAATGATTAAAAAATCATCATTAACCTAATTATATCATTATCAAATGATAAAAAATTAAAAGCCTTTCAACTAAGATCTGGTACAAACAAGGATTCCCATAATCATCACTACTATTCAACACAGTCTGGAAGTGTTGGCCAGAGCAATAAGACAAGAAAAGAAAATTAAAATATTGAGAAAAAAGAAAAAAAAACTTTCATTATTTGAAGATCACAAGATATTAAATGTAGAAAATCCCATAGAAACTATGAAAAAATTACTAGAAAACGTATATATAGAAAATCAAAAAATACCCACGAAAAAATAGAAGAATAATACAGAAAAATGGTCAGATATAAAATGAACACAGAAAAATCAGTAACACACCTATATACAAACAATCGAATAGATGAAAATGAAATTAAAGAAAGTCCACTCACAATAGCACCAAAAAAGATTTAAAATAAATACCTGGGAATAAATTTAACCAAGCAGGTGATATACCTCTACAATGAAAACTGTAAGAGTTTTACAAAAGAAATATGAAACTGATATAAAGTATTTCATGTTCATGAATTGGAAGAATTAACTTAGATAAATGGTCATCTTCCCCAAACCAATATACAGATTTACTGCCATTCTGATCAAAATTACAGAAACAATTTTTCAAGAAAATTGAATCCCAAAGACCTCATATAGGCAAAGCTCACCTCAGAAATAAAGAATATGAGTGGAGCCATCAAAATCTCTGACTTCAAATTATAGTAGAGTAATTATCATTAAAAAGACTAGAAACAACAAGTGCTGGAGAGGTTATGGAGAAAAAGTATGGAGATTCCTAAAAATAAATCAAAATGGTGTTACCATTCCATGCGGCAGTGCATGAACTTCTATGAATACACTCAGAGAACACAAAAACTCTAATAAAAAAGATCTACACCCTGTTTATAGCATTGCAATTCACAATAGCCAAAACATGGAAACAATCTTAATGTTAATCACAAATGACTTATTTTAAAAGTTATATATACTTTATGCACTTCTATACAATTTTTTAAATGATGAAACTGTGCCCTTTCTAAAAATCTGAATGGAACTTGAGAGGCTCATGTTAAACAACATATGTCATAAACAAAAAGAGAAGTATAGGATGGTTTCAAAATGTTGGAAATATAAAGAAACAAAACTTATGAACAGACAAACCCCATCAAAAATTCACAGGATGCAAAATAGTGATTAAGCAAGGAGTGAAAGGAGAGAGAAAAGAAGAGTTAACAAGGTAGTGGTAAAGGTACTAAAAGTCTGGTGGTGGGTGTAGGTACTAAAAGTCTGGTGGTGGGTGTAGTATGAAATACAGATTGAGGTGCAATTTAATTATCTTAAAATGCATACTGCAAAGTAAACAAAATAATAAAATTTCATAATAAATTAATAGTTTAACTGAATAATATAACATTTGAGAGACAAATAAGAGCTAGGGTTGGTTTGAACAATGAGGATCATCTTCTACCTGACATTATCCTTTTATGACAGGGACATGTGACTTTTATCTAATGAAGATATGCCAAGACAGAACAAAGTCATATTAATATGATCCAAATGAAAAAATAAAATAAAACCAATTAAAAATATTAATGAAACAGAGGTAAGTATTTTACCTGACAAATAATTAGAAGTAATGGTCATAAAGAGGCTCACTAAACTCAGGAGGAAATAGATAAACAGAGTAATCATGACACTTACCAAAATAGAGCAGAAAAATAAGAATGAGAGAAATAAACAACAGTACAATAATACTAAGAGACTTAATAGATCGTTCATCAGTGGATAGACATCCTGAAGGAAATAAATGAAGAAACAATATCCTTAAACATCATGGAGTAGACTTAACACATATGTATGGAACCTTCCATCCAAAAGTAACGGAAGGTATAGTCTTCTCAATTCATACAGCACAGTCACACACCAGGTGGAAGAGTGGTTATGTCAATTGCCTTTGAAGAAGTAAGTCACATACGCCTGAGGAGTTTGAGTCCTGGGTCCTGGAGTAGACAACCGGTGTGAACAAATAAAATAAAAATGCTCTTTTTCTCCTCTCTCTTCCTGCTTGTCTGCCTGCCAGACTACTCACTATATTCCTGTCTATACCTTCCCTTTTAAAAAAAAGTTAAAGAATATTTATATAGCACATTCTCCAGGATAAAATATATATTAGATAGAAAAATAATTCTTAATAAATTTAAGAAGATCGAAAGCATATAAAGCATCTTGTCTGAATGTAATGTATGAAATTAGAAATTAATTAGAAGAAATCTGGAAAATTCACAAAATATAGTAAATATCATACTACTAGGCAACTGAAAAATCAATTAAGTTTTATTAAATGAGAAATGAAAAAATACCTTGAGACAAAGGAAAATGAAAATAAAATGTGTGCTATTTTATGAGATCAATAAAAGTTTTAAAAGGGAAATTCATAGAAAAAAATACCTATATTCAGAATAAAAATTTCATAAAGGGAACTTAATATACCATCTCAAGGGTAAAAAAAATTAGACCTCACAATTAGAATAAATAAGGATATAACAAAGATAAGACGAAACTAAGAAGACAATGGAAATTATCAGAGAAACTAATAGTTGTTTAAGAAGATATGAAATTGACACACCTTCACTAGATTCACAAACATAATAAAAGTAATGATGATGGTGATGGTGACAGGGCTTGAAAAAATAAAATCAGAAATAAAAGAAAAAATGTTATTACTGCTACCACAGAAATGGTATTAAGAATTCATTATAATTACGTACTAACAAATTGGATAGTCTAGGAAAAAAAATGGATAAGTGAATAGAAACATTCAATACTGATACATGAAAAAATAATCAGATTACTAGAAATGAGATTTAATCAGTAATCAAAAACATACCAACAAACGAAAGACAAGGAATAAATGGCTTCACTGGTAATTTTGACAAAATATTCAAAGAAGAGCTACACCAACTCCCCTCAAACTCTTCCAAAAATCAGAAGAGGTGGGAATTAATTTCTGTCATTTGATGAGGCTAGCATATCCTGATACCAAAACCAGACAAAAGATCACAATAAAAGAAAATTAAATACTAATATCACTGATGAACAGAAGCAAAATCTTCAACAAATATGACCAAAGCAAATTTGCAAAAATATTAAAATAATAAACTATAATAAAGATGAGTATTCCCAGGTATGAAAATATGCTTTGACTTCTGAAAACCAACCAGCATGATATACTATAGTTTAAAATGAAAGATAAATGCATATAATTGATTAGGCAGGTCCAAATGGCAGACTCTCAAGATCTCCAACTCACCTCCTTCCCACAAACAGAACAAATTTACACCCATTTAACAACAAAAACTTTGAAAAGAAACAAGGACTAGTTATCTCCAAAAGAGAAAGTATTTATAGCCCCTCAAAATAGGAGAAACTAATATACTTCAGTAATCATGCAACCCTGTCCAGAGACCCTGGAGAACTTAGGGAGTGATAAGGATATTCTCTCTAGATCTGAAGGGCTTGCCACCTGAGCAGATGCTCCTATAACTGACCCATCAATGCATACAACCTCCAAGGAAAATAAAGGAACTTTTCTTTGGAGACCAATAGGCCTCTGGAAAGCAAAGTCACAGGATAGAGAATAGGCCTCTTCATTGAAAAACCACATTGTAAATATAGTAGTTACAAACCAGACTATAGGACTCTAATTTGTCCATCCAAAACCTCAGGGGGGTGGAGGTTGAGTGAGAGATAGCCTCCCTGTAAACCAAATCATGATGTCTGGGCTTCTCATTAGAGCACTTTACAGCATGGTACTAGCCCAAGAAGTAACCACTAAAGGTGGCTCCAGGGTTAAAACTCTGCTCCCTGCTTTCCTCCACATTGGCATACCTGTGGATGCAGTTCTCTGAGATATGGTGAAAAGCAGTGAGGTTTGTAACACATACACACACACACACACACACACACATCAGATAACAGAGACTTCTAATAAAGAGCATTCTCTCTCAGGGAAGCTCTCAGGAGAGAATAACTTTGACTCCATTGAAACAGCAGTTTTCAGCCTACCTGGGGCTACAACTAAACAGTCATGCATATATGCTTGCTACTTGCTATCCACTGGTCTCAGGGCTTGTTTGCCTCTTCCTGCTGGGGCTGCTGCTGCATGGCTGGAGGACTAAGGAATTTTCACAGGGGAGTGTGTTTTTCTACTACCTTTTTTCAGCTCTATTTCATCAGTATCCTCTGTTGGAACTCTTACCTGCTTCCGGCCCTCGCCTACACCACGTAGATCTCTTTCCTAGTGTCTTGCTGTTCAAGACTGTGACTTATGGAGAAACCTCTGCACTTCCTACTCCAATTCCTCCAACCCTGTAGGCTGGACTCTTGGATTTCAACACAGTGCTGACCAAAGAACTTTAATAATTCTGAATAGTGTAGAGATCACGCAGCAAAAGACAGCCTAGAATCCAGATCATGGGCCTATACTCTGCAATTTGATACCCTAAAAGAAGGTCTTCATATCAGAGAAGCCTAATCCATAGAACTAAACACAGATACCAAAGAGGACAGAGAAATGTATGTGAAATGATGAAGCAAAAAGAATCTGAATACAACAATATTGAGTAAACTACCTGATGAAGATTTTAAAGCAACAGTTAAAAGATATTCACTGAATTGAGAAAACAATGGAAGTATAAAAACTACTCCAACAAAGATAGAGAATATCTGAGATTTAAGCAGTAGTCTCATACAAATAGAATTCACGGAGTTAAAGAACACAATAGAAAGGCTCAGCAACCGGCTGGAAGAAGCCTCTAATAGAATCAGTAAGCTAGATGACAGGGCATGGAAACTCACCCAAGAAAACCAGCAAAGAGAAAAACAATAATGAAAAGAAACAAAAACATCATATAAGAGTCATGGGATAACATCAAGGGGAATAATATGTGCATCATAGTGTACCCGAAGAACAGAGAAAGAAACAGAAACCTCATTTGGAGAAGTTACAGCTTAGAATCTCTTTAACCTGATTCAGATCCAGGAAATTTAGAATTCCAAACAAAACAAACCCAAGCAGACATACAGTAAGAAGAATTTCATTAGAATGACAAAAATACAAAATAGAGAAACTTAAACGCAGCTAAAGAAAAATGTATTAGATACAAGGTCGCCCTCATAAGACTGCTGAAATTTCATAGCAGAAACTTTACAGACTAGGAGGGAATTACAGGGTATACTTTAAGTGATGAAAGAAAAGGACATCTTACCCTGATACATTAGATTAAAGGAGTGATAAAGAGCTCCACAGACAAAAGTTGATGGAATCAATCACCAGTCAGTCTTACAAAAAATATGAAAGTAATTTCTATAAAATGAAAAGAAACTCTACTTAGAAGACATGAAAAATATAAAATAAGGGAAGAGCACTTGCTTTCAAGTTAAAAAAGTTTATAAGCACTAAAACTTTATGTAAGTCACAACATAACTTTGAAACATAAATATATTGAAAAAACAAAAAAGCAAATTAAAATGGAAACAGAACACAACACAAATGTTTTTAGAGCTCCTAAGAAGAGAATAAGAGAACAAGGGTACTATCTACAACACTCAGAAAACAAATAACAAAATGACCATAAAAAGTTGCATACCAATGATCATCCTAAGAGTTAATGGATTGAACTCAGCTGACAATGGCTTAATGCCCAAAATATATAATTCATAAACCTGACAACAACAAAATAATCAAAAATGGGCAGAAAATCTAAATAGGTATTTCTCCAAAGACATAGAGATGGTCAACAGGCACCTGAAAAGCTATTCCTCCTCTTTTGCTATTAGGAATATGCAAACCAAAACAACAATAAAACTTTACCTCACACCTTAGGGTTAGGGGTAGTATTATGGAAAACACAGGAAACATATGTTGGCAATGATGCAAAAAAAAGAAAAAAAAGGACCCCCCTTTGTACTGCTGGGAGTATAAATTATGCAAACTTTATGGAAAGCAATGTGGAGATTACTCAAAAAAAATCAAGAATGGAAATTCTGTGTGATCCCATCATTCTATTTCTCGGTATTTATCCAAAAAGCACAAAAGCAGTATATTACAGAGACATATATGCATAACCATGTTTATTGCTTCACTGTTTATGACAGGTTAAGAATTGGAATCTATCTCAGTGTTGATTGACAGATGAATGAATTAAGAATATGTGTTATAAATGTAATAGAATACTATTCAGCTATCCAAAAATATGGAATCCTGTCACCTGAAGCAACAGGAGGAACCTGGAGGGAATTATGCTTAGAGAGATAAGCCAAAAGGAGAAATATAGCAATCATATATCACTTGTATGAGGTATATAGAGGTACCAAGCAAACAAATGAACTAAATAAAACACAATTAAACTTTTCTAAAATGAACTAAATAAAACAACAATAGACTTTTAGTTTGAAAAAAGCAAACTGGTTGCAGGAAGAGAAGTGGGTGGTTTGGTAGGAGACCGAGTAAAAGAGATTGATTTTATAGTGAAAGAAAAATTGAAATAGAAGTGAACATAATTATATGCAGATGTTGATTTACTGTGATGCATACCTAAAATTTATATAATGTTACAACACAATGTTTCTTCAATAAGATTTTTAAAAAGAATGAAATCCTGACATTTGCAAAAAATGGTTAGAACTAGAGGGGATTATATTAAGTTAAATAAGCCTGAAGGATAAAGACAAATACTGGATGATCTCACGCATATATGGAATATAAAGAAACAAAGCATATCAACAGGCAAAACAAGAACTAAACTTTGGACATTGACAACAGACCTCTGTTTGCCAGAGGTGAACTAGGTGAAGATAAAAAGCACAAAGGTCACCAGGGAAACAATGGAGAGTCATGGAAAACTGTTGGTAATTTGGTGGTTTGTGTGATATATGAACTATTTGATGAAAGTGAAACTGTACTCTAGACATCAGTACATACATATATACATATGTATATATATCTTATATAAAACAATTACATATACAATAAATCAAATTAACCCCAATAAAAATTAAGTTATATAATCATTTCATTATATACAGAAGAGTAATTTGAAAAAACTCAAAATTCATTTATAATAAAAATTTCAACATAATAGGTATAGAGAGAATGTACCTAAACATAATAAATGTCATATATGACCAGACTATATCGTACTCAGTGATGAAAACCTGAACGCTTTACCCCAAATCAGGAAAAAGTAAACTGTACCCACTCTTACTACTTTTAGTCAACGTATTGGAAGTCCAACAGCAATTAGGCAAGAAAAAGAAAAAAAATGACTCAAATTATAAAAAGGAAGTAAAACTATTTGCAGATGACAACATGTTATATACAGTAAACCCTACAAAGTAAATAAAAATGTCAGAACTAATGAATAAATTTACTTATGTTAAGGGATACAAAAGCAATATATAAAAAGCTATTACATTTTTATACAGTAATTACAAACTGTCAGAATGAGAAATTAAGAAAACTATCCCATTTACAACAGCATCCAAAAGAATACTATACTTCAAATGAATTTAACCAAGGAGGTTAAATATCTGTATACTGAATATTATAAGACAATGAAGAAATTGAAGAAGATGCAAATAAATGGAAATATATTCCACACTCATGAATGGAAGAATAAAGTTAAAATATCCATACTTCCCAAAGCAATCTGCACATTAAATTTATATAAAATTCAAATGTTATTTTCCACATAAATAGCATAAACATTCCCAAAATTTACATGGACTCAAAACCTAAATAGCCAAAGTAATCTTGAAAAAACAGACATTTGGAGACATCCCACTCTGATTTCACATTACATCACAAAGCTTTAGCATAAATGTCTATATAAAATGGAAACAACCACAAGTCCAGAAATAATCCCATACATACACGGTAATTTAATTTATAGCAAAGGAACCAAGAATATACAATGGAGGAATAAATCATTTTAATAAATTGTGTAGGGAAAACTAAACAGCCACTTGCAAATAATGAAACTATACCACTGTCTTAAAACATACATAAAAATTATCTCAAAATGAATTAAAGACTTGAATGTAAGACCTGAAACCATAAAACTTCTTAAACATAACATAGACCTTTTTGATTTTATCTGACTCTAAAAGCAAAAGAAATTACAGGAGAAATAAACCAGTGGGACTCTCCCAAAATAATAATCTTGCGCATATTGAAGGAAATCATCAAGAAATTAAAAGACAACCTACTGAATTGAAGAAAATATTTGAAAATTATATATCTGGTAAGAGGTTAATATCCAAAATTTATAAAGAACTCATAAAACTCAATAGCAGAAATCAATCTGTATGAAAGATGGGCAGAAGATTTGAACCAATTATTTCCCAAAGAAGATTTAGAGATTACCAACAGGCACCTGAAAAACAAAAATCAACAACACACTAATTCTCCAGGAATGGAAATCAAATCCAGAATGAAATGTCACCTTAGATTGATTAGAATAGCTATTTAAAAAATACACAAAATAAAACTGTGTGGAGAAAAGATAATGTGTGGACTACTGGTGGGAATGTAAATTGATTCTGCCGCTATGAAAACCAGTATGAGGATTCCTGAAGAAAATAAAACTGAAACTACCATATAATTCAAGAATTTCAAATCCAGGAATATTCAAAGAATATGAAATCACTACCTTGAAGTGGTATCCAAACTTTGAAGTTTGTTGTAGCATTATTTACAATAGGCAAAACAGGGAAACAACCTAGGTGTAAATGATGGATTAATAAGAAAATGTAACAAACATTTATATTATCCAACCATTAAGAAAAGGAAATCTTGTCATTTGTGAGAAAATGGATGGACATTGAGGTCATCATGTTAAGATTATAAGAGACAAATACTTTATAATCTCACTAATATGAGAAACCTAAAAATAAATAGTAAAAAGATTGAGACTGAGCTGGTAGGCGAAATGGGTCAATGGGGACAAAAGTTACACTGCTTAGGTTATACTCCAATTATAAAATAAAGGGGGTACAATGTAATACATGGCAGCCAAAGTCAATAATACCTATTTCATATAGAAAGTTGCTAAGAAAGTGATCTTCAAAAGTCTCATTACAAGAAAGAATACATTTAATTATTAGGGTGGTGGTATTTGTTGAAAGGTGTGGCCTTTATAACATAAACAAATATGAATCATTGTGCTGTACATCTAAAACTAGAATAATGTATCTCAACTGAAGTATTAAAAAAATTGTATTGAATTTTAATAAAAATATATTAAATTGAATTTTAAATAAAACTGTCAAGTATTTAAAGTTATATATCAGCCGTTTTGTTCAGTTTTTAGGTTTTAAATCAATATATTTTATAATTTGACCCAACTTCTATGAATTTTGGTGAAGCCATTCATAATAATAATCAGCTTATCTCCTGAGTGCTATCCTAATTGTTCTGTTGTAGGCTGTTTCAGAAACATAGCTTTTGACTTCATGGATTATGACCTAATACAGATTTAAATAAATATATTTTTAAATTTTATTCATTTATTTTTGAAGGCAAAATATCTTCAAAATTAAAAATAGCTTTTCATAGAAACCAAATCGCAAGAAACATATGACTTATTTTGTAAATATCAAAGAAAACAGTTTCACTTTATGTTTATATATCCATAAGATATTTTAACTGGAAACCGGACAAACTATTTCAGGTATAATATTCACGTGTGTGTGTGTGTATTTATATGTTGTGAATAATTTATATACAATAATACATTTGATGGTTGAGGGCTGCCGCGACCCATGCAGTTGATAGAAAGGGTCCCCGAGGGGAGGCTAGAGGAGCCTAAAAACAGAAAGACAACACATCTAGAAAAGCGGGGGCCAGGTGGGACACCACTCTGAGAGGCAGTGATGCTGATCCTGACTCCTTGATTTATTTTATAGGGCTGAGTTACAATGAGATGACAAGAATGTTGCAAAGCAGGGAAGGCTGCAAACGTTAGCTGTTATCAGGAACATTTGAATATTTAAAGATGGGCATGCAGAAGCTCTTTTGTTCTCTGCTTCTAGCTCTGTTATCATGAGAGAACTTCTGCCTTGGGATATCTTGCAGAGGCATGCATAAAACAGTTCACTCCCTTCAGAGGGCATGCTGCTATTTATTATTTTGATTCATGTATTTGTATTATACTGATAGTACAGAACTTTTAAATACAGTTAATGTAATTATCAGCTACTAATTAAATAAAGAGGCATTGTTCCAAGAAACTTTTTAAATAGAGAGATGGAAGGAAGGAGGGAAGGAGAGAGGGAGAGAGGGAGGAAGGAAGGAAGGTATTTTTGTTTTTGGTTGCTCTCTCCCATTCCGGGGTGACAAAGCTGGTTCCTTGGGCTTTACATGGTCTATTCATTAGTCATAATCATGGCACCTGAGCTACCAGGGTGTTCTAGGTAATTTTTAAATATGTATTATATAATTGATATACACATGTTATAATTACCAGTATCATGTTAATACATGCCTCACCTCATATAATTTTTTGTGTATGGTGAGAATACTTAATAACATTACTCAGCAAATTTCAAGTATATAATACAGTATTATTAACTATAATCACAATGTTCCATTAGAACTCTAGAATTTAATTAATCTTAAAACTAAGTTTATGCCCATTCATCAAAGTATTCCATTTCCCCCACCATTGTAGACCCTAGCAACTACCTTTCTACTCTTTGATTCTAGGAGCATACCTTTTAAAATTTTAAATGTAAGTGAAAATATACAATATTTGTCTTTCTGTGTGTGGGTTATTTAACTTAGCATAATTCCTTCAGGTTAATATTATATATATGTATTTTTGTACATATATATATACACACACACATATTTTTTTCAAAACTAATATCCCGTAATATACAACATATTTAACAATTCTCTATCTATACACACATATCATACATGGGTTTATTTCTGGGTTCTCTATTCTGTTCCATTGATCTATGTGCCTGTTTTAATATATAAGTTTGATTGCTAAAGCTTTATAATATAATTAGAAATCAAAGTCCACTGCCTCCATCTTTGTTCTTCATTTTCACTATTCCTTTGATTATTTTGGTTCCAATCAAATTTTAGGATTATTTTCTATTCTGTATAAAACACCATTAGAATTTTTATTGGGATTGTATTGAATGTGTAGATGATTGTTGACAGTTTTCACATGTTACCATGTGCATGAACACAGGGTATATTTCCATTTATTATTTCTTCAATAGATTTCATCAATGTTTTATCATTTTCACCATACAGATCTTTAAGTTCCTTGGTTAAATTTTTCCTTCAATATTTTGGTCATCTTGATGTTTAAATTAGATTGATCTCTTATTTTCTTTTTTGGATTATTTATAGAAATGCAAAAATTTTATATATTAATTTTATATCCTGAAATTTTACTAAAATCATTCATTAGGGTTAATTGTTTGTAGTGGCATTTTCAGTCTTTTCTAAATGTAAGATATGCCATCTGAAAACAATTTAATTTCAAATATGGAAAATGTTTCTTTTTCTTGCCTAATGCTCCTCATAGGACTTTCAGTATTATGTTGATTAGAAGTGACAGTAGTGGATGCCTTTGGGCTTGGTCCTTTTGCTTTGATCTTAAAGGAAAACCTTTCAGTTTTTCAACATTAACGGTTATGTTATCTATATCATTATCATTAGTTGACTATTATTTTGAGGTATAGTCCTTTGTAACTGATATGTTCAGAATCTTGATCATGTAATTATGTTGGGTTTTTGTGAAATACTTTATCTACTTCTATGGATATAATCCTACAAATTTAACCCTTTATTCAGTTAGTTTAATGTATAATGTTTACTGATTTGCATATATTGAACCATTTTTTGTCCTATTTATCAATGCACAGTTGAATTTAGTAACATTTTTGGAGTAATTTTCTCCCTAGCACAGATTGATATTAGCCTGTTTAGTTTTTTTGGTTTTTTGCAATGTTCTTATATGGTTTAGTATGATGATAATATTGGTCTTATAAAATTAGCCAACAAGTACTTCCTCCTTGAAGAATTTTGGAAGGATAGATGTTATATCTTCTTTAACGCGTAGAATTCAGAAGTGAAAGTATCAAGACATCAATCCTAGATTTCTTTGTAGAAAAGTATTTTTATTCTTCAAGTTTTTTATTCATAACTGGTCTAAGATTCTTTTATATCTTCATTATTATGTTACTAGGTTGAACGCTTTTAAGAATTTATTCATTTCTTCTAGTGGTCCAGTTTGTTCATGTATAAAGTTCATATTAGTCTCTTATAATCAACCTTATTGTCAATAACTGTTTCATACATCTTTCCTATTGTCTTTCTAGTCTCTTTTATTTACATCTGCTCTAATTTTTATTTCCTTTCTTCTATTAACATTGAGCTTAATGTGTCCTCTATCTAGATCATTGAGATCTAAAGAAGACTTTCAGATTTTTTTTATTTCTCGGTGTAGGTATTAATTGCTATGACATTTCCTCTTAGAACTATTTTTGCTTCATCCCACAAGATTTGGTATATTGAGTTTACATTTTTTTTTTGCCTCAAGATACTTTGATTTCTCTTTGATTTCTTATTTGATATATTGGTTGTATAGGAGTATGATGCCTAATTTGCACACATTTATGCATTTTCTAATTTTCCTCCTATTTTTTAAATTCATACCATTTTGGATGAACAGGTAAGTTATATGATTTAAATTTGTTAAGCCTTGTTTGTGGCCTAATATATGATCAACTCTGTGGAATATTCCACACACACTTGAAAAGAATGTTTCCTGCTGCTATTGATGGATTATTCTGTATATGTCTGATAGGTTCATTTGGTCTATAGTGTTCTGTAATACAGATATTTTTTGTCTGTAATAACTTATCCATTAATTGAAATATTTAGTAGACTAAAAATTTTGTATTACAATATCTCTTCAATTCTGTCAATATTTGCTTACTATATTTAATATATTTAGTTATTTCAACACTGAGTACTTGCATGTTTACAGCCATTATATCATCTTGACTGACCCCTTTATCATTATATAGTAAACCTTTGTCTTTTATGATTTATTTTGACTCTAAGCCTATTTTTCTATATAAATATAGCCAGCTCAACTCTTTTTATTAACATTGGCATATAATATCTTTTTCCATTCCATAATTTTCAGGCTATGTTTCCTTAAAAAGAATCTCTTAACAGGCAACATATTGTTGTATGTTTTCAACCTTTATGTAGTTTTTGATGGTGGGCATGTTATCAAATGTGCCAGACGGGGATGGCTCTCTCTGGGTCCCTGAATGAGTTCCAGCAGGTCACTGGGGAGACACTGAGCAGTCAAAATTGTTTCCAGAACTCAATTTCAAAGGGTTGGACCAGAATCACAGGGATTCTTTAGCATATTGCTTTAAATCAAGGTCAGCAAGTAGACCCCTGGTTGACACATTTGTCTCCTGGCGAATACCTGAGCAGGCAGGACCACACTTGGACTGTAGCCTGGAGCTGCGTTAGAATGATTTTAGGATCTGTTATAAGATCAGACTAATATAAAGGGCTTTTCTTAGATATGGAAGGCATATCTCCTGCCTGGTCTTGAACTGACAGGGCAAGATACTAACAGGAAATGAAGCTAGGGCATTCAGAGGCCACAGTTGGGAAACAGGTTCACAGGTCAGTTTCCCAGGGTATGCTTCTTTCAAGTCCCATGCTGGATGATGGAAGGTATAGGATTAAAGCCAAATGAGTTTGTGGCTAGTTCACAAGACCAAGCTATTACTGAGTCTTTATTTGGGTCACAGTCAGCAAGCAAGCTCCCTGAGTATAGACATTTCTTCTCAACATAAGCCTACTGGTTCTTGGGTTTCAGCAAGGTTTCACAATCATGTACTAAACTGGAAAACTCCCACAGTCACTTCTGTCAATGGATGGCTGTCAAATTCTAATTGCTAAAGGAAGTATAAAGCAAGAACCTCTCATTCTGTCATTTAACTGCTGTCAAACTCTCAAAGGTCTTCTAGATATTTGTCCTTTAATTTACAATGGAAATAGAAAAATATAGTGTAACTCAAGCCTTACATGATAAGTTTCAAAATATCTTCTGTTATTAATGAGGTTTTGAGTAAATGAAGTCTTCATGGAGAAAACTGTTCTTCTAACTAAAAATATTTAGTGCATATAATCAAATTTCTTAATTTCTTCTCTTATCTCACTCTTGCAGTATCTTTATAGAATTGAAGCTATCTGTCAACAACATGTATAACTTCTAGCTGTAAAAGCAGATTTTTTTCCTTAGCAAAAAGGAAAGTAGATATTTCAACTCTGACTTTAGCAGCCACATGTATCATCAAGAAATCTGTATTCCGTGGACGTGAACAGATTTTTAGTAAGCATATGCTTCCCTAAATAGCCCTGCCAGGAATGTCTGGGTCTGCTACTAAAATAGGAATGCCATTTAGAGCAGGTGGATTCTGCTATTGTTTTTTTTTTTTTTCTTTCTTTCCTTCTCCAACACCTTTCAAGACTAAAAAGTTGGGTGAGACCAATATATCTTCTTAGACAAGTGACTGAATTCATCTTTGAAGACCCTTGACCAAGTAAAACAAAGTATCTTGTTATGTTGCAATTTACTGGTAAAAGTCTTCCTTAATCTTTGCATTTTTAATAACAAATGCATCTATTAAAATAACCAGCCAAAGCTGAAATAGAAAATAGAACTCCTCACAGATAAAATACATCATTAAAATATATGCTACTTTTAGAAAAACTTGTTCATTCTTTCCCTCCAGATACATTGATAAAGATTACATGGTACAGAAATTATGGATTTCTAACCATATTTGTCAGTGACCTCTTTAATGCCCACTGTGAATTTATCTATGGCTACAGACAACCACGAAACTTCAGGAGTTTCATGCTGTGTTGAGGGAAAACTTAAAACTGTTAAATCAGTAGTTTATCTTGAGTGCCCATACATATCAGAACTTCCATTTATCCTTCAATTACTCCTGAAGAACTTTCAATTCCTTTCCTACATAATCATACTCAAATTTCAGTAACTACCAAAATATAAACCAAGAAACCAATTCACACCCAAAAGACAGTTGATAAAACTTATGTTCCTATCCCTTTCAAGAATGCTTGCAACTTTGCATGTAAGTAAAATATATTTTAATACTACAGTCTATTTCATATCAACATTTCAATATTTAGTATGAGTTTTAAGGGAAAAATTGGGGCACAAGAATATTCTCAATATGCAGAAAACAAAGTCACATATTTCATCTATTAAGAAGTCAGGCCCTAACAATGGATTTTTCTCTAGATCTCCAAATAGAATATTTTTAGGTTAAAAAAAAAAGCTAATATTTAGAGAATATGTAAGACGGATTTCATACAATTTCAAGAGGAGGAAAATAGGGAGACAGAAAGATTGAGATAAGATAACTAGGTTAATGACAAGTGACAAAAAAAAAAGTTGATGGCTAGGAAAAATGCCATGTCATTAAAATCTAAGAAAACATATTCTCAGACACTGAAAGTAAAATAGAACAGGGCAATTAGTAAGATCAAAAGCAGTTCTCCTATCTCTGAACTAGAATACCAATTAAAAATTTTGGCCTTAGAGAACATACCAAAAATTAGCTGAAGGATAAACTGGGCACTTGGTCACAGATATAAGGTAAAAGTCAAATAATAAGGATATTAATGGCTTCAAATATTTCTAATTTCCACTCCTGGTCATGATGCAATAGTGTGGGACAAGATTTATGTTTCAATGTTAAGGGTTATTAAAATTCAAAAATATATATGAAGCAACAACATTCAAATGTCAGACAAGTAGAACAGGGATATGATCCTTGACAGGAAACAAACGAGTTGAACTTCATGGTTGCCTAACCAACTACTCTATACATATGTGCGTGTGTGTGTGTGTGTGTGTGTGTGTGTGTGTGTATACCTATATACATTACATATTATCTCATATGTATGGGATGCAGTGTTTGATGTTTCATGATTCACAAATATCTGATAATTTGTTTCTGTCCTTTTTTATACTTATATTTTTTACTAGTTTCTTGCCATGTTCAACTATAGGAATCCCCTTTGTGGTGCATTAGCTGCTCTGAATTCAATCCAGTGTATCTTTAATCTCATAGTATACTGGTCATCTCTACAAATTTGATTTCATTGTTCTTATATCCTTCATATCTATTTGGCATGCTTACGATATCATTTACCTTCTTGATATAAATATAGTTTTTAAAGGAAAGGTGCATGCAGGAATGAAAGTGAGTAGGTAGGCAGGAAGAGAAAGGAGGAAGGATCAGTTTATTCTTATTTAGTTGTTCACATCTGCTGTTTTCCCCGATCATGGGTCTTGAACCCAAGACCTTGGGATGTGAGACTTTCCAGGGTTTACTAAACCACTAGACCATCAGGGTGTGGCCCCATAAATACATATTTAGCATCATTATGTACTAATTCTATAATGCATGTTATTTCTTATTCTGCACCTATTTTTTACTTCGCTGTGTGTATTATTTCCTTATTTTCTTAAGTTCAATTTTTATTGAATGTCAAGCACTGCAAATTTTTATTTACTTTTAAGTGTTAAGTATTCATTTTTGAAATAAGCTAAGAGTTTGCAACAACTAACTTCAATTCTTAATATAAAAGTATAGTACTCGAAAGAATATAGTATTTTTATAAAAATAGGATAATGAACAAAATCTAGTCCAGAAATAGATCTATACATCACTGGTATAATGATTTTCAACAAATATAACAAAGACAAATTTTAATAAGTGATGTTCAAAAAGAAAATATCACAAGATATCTAATTTTATATTTTAAAACTCTCATCTTTAAACTTACATTTTATGTAATAATTCTGTTCTATGTTACAGACCAAAAACACTAAAATTTCTCAAAGAAAACATTAATCTTCATAATGCTAGGTGAACATGTCTATGATAAAATAACACATATATAAAGCATAAAATAAAAATTTACCAAACTCGCCTTGATCAAAATTAAGAATTTCTGTTCTTCAGAAGAATAAGGAAAATTAATAAGTAGAATTGAGTGCACCATGTTGGCTCAGGCATTAATCTGTGACTGTGGCATAGCCCACATAAAGCCTAAGGACCTGGGTTTGCAACCCAAGGTTGGGAGTTACAACCAACATAAACAAAGTAAATTAATATATGCTTCCTTCTCTCTCTGCCTGTGTTCCTGTCTACTTGCCTTCATTCTTGCCTGCTTCCTTCCTCTAAAAATAGATTAATTAAATACAGAATTTGAAAAAATATTTTAAACTTATACCTGATAAAGGACTAATAATCATGATACAAAGAAGATTCATAATTCAAATTACAAGATGAACTAATTTTTAAATACTTGAAAAATAAATGTCTTCCCCCCAAAAGATAAATAGATAGCAAATGGGAACATGGAGAGGGGTTGATCATAATTTATCATTAGGGAAAATCAAAATGCAAATGAAGATCCTGATGAAAATCAACTACATTCCCACTAGAATGGGCTCAAATTTTAAAGTGTGACCATACCAAGTGTTGAGAAGGGAACAAAAAAAATAAAAATCCAACAGAGGGAATATTATATGATATACAGCACTCACTTTGGAAAACAATTTAACAGTTCCCATGTCATCATATGAAAAAAAAAAACAGTAATGTTATAATAGAGATGTGATAGAGTTTAATATCATTGGTGATAAATTACACTGATAGAAAATATCCTAGATATATTATGAGAATGGCATTTTAATTCTGCGATCTTTATACCCAAGAATACAGTTTAATCTTAAGCAAAATACCAGACAAACCCAAACTGAAAGGCATTCTACAAAATTCCTAAGAGTATGCCTCAAAACTATCAAGGTCATAAAAAAGGAAAAAATTCCAAGAGACTCTCACAATCTAGAGAAGCCTAAGGAGAATGATGAATAAATAGAATATATTTTGGAAGGGATCCTGGAACAGAACGAGTACATTATATGAAAAATATAGAAAATCGAATCAAGTATCTACTTTTGTGAATAACATTATTCTTATCAATGCTCTTCACTGTGACAAGTACACCAGAGGAAGACTATATAAAAGTCAGAGAACTTGGGTGCAGGGTATGCAAGCACCCAATTCACTATCTTTTCAATATATCTGTTGTTCCAAAACTATTCTAAAATAAAAACTTTATTAAATATAAAAGCTTTCCTATGACCAGACCCTTTTACTCCCATGTATTTATTTACCCATGAGAAATAAAGCCATATAGTTAAAGATATATTCTATTTGTTTATTTTCTATTTAAAATAAAGAAGTTATAATCTTAAACAAACCAAATAGCCATCAAAAAGTAATTATAAAAGTATTGCTGTATTTATAAAACAAAATACTATTGGGACATATAAAGAAAATAAACACACGTGCAAAAACCTGACTTCCTAGAAAGAATGTACAATCCATAATTTTACTTTAAATCTCTAAAAATCTCAATATAATCAATCATTAAAAAAGCATATTATTGTTTAGTTTGAGCAAGGAAGGAGAGAGAAATGACACAGGCATATAAAAAACTCTTGAGCATGAAGCAAAAAGATTTTTACTTTGATGGCAGCAATATTTTTATGGATATATATGTATATCAAAACTCATTAAACTGTACACTGTTTATTATACCAAGTATACCTTCATAAAGCTCTAAACAAAAAGAGGTAACAGTTTTTATTATTTTGTCTTTGTATATCTACACTCATTCCCTGGGTGTTTGTAATAGGTTAAATAATGACTTCATGATAATTTGTCACAGCAGTCACAGAAATTCCTATAGTTATATAATTACTCTCAAGAAGTTAAAACTTCTATTAAGTTTTTTTTTTAAATTTCCATCATTGTCGTTTTTAAATAACCTTCCTACTTCTTTCTCTATAATTTAAACTGGAAATTAATTATCAAATCACAATATTCCCTTGCAAGTTTCAGCATTTCCAAAATTGAGCATCTTTTGTGCAAACCTGTTCCCCCAAAGAGCGTTGCAGTGTCAGTTAATACCAAATCCATACCTTCAATTACATTTAATCCAAAATTTGTGTTGGCTCCTAGTCTTTTTACCACCAATACTCAACATGCAGGGGAATTACTTTATCTCTGCGTTCAAAGTATGTCCAGACTGACTATATATTAGTCACTTGAATTTGGTTCGTCACCAGTATTTCTCACCAGGATTGCGGAAATATCCTCCAGCTCTCCTGATTCTCTCCTTGCTCTTCTCTAGTCATCCAAAAAGAGTTAGTTACCCTTTTAAGACATGAATAAGACCAAACCATTCAACTGCTTAGAGTGTTTCCCCATTTGACTCAGTAAAACAGTGTCTTTTCAATGGTCTACTAAGCAGGCTCCACTTAATTTGGCTCTCCATTACTTTTTTAACTTCTTCTCCATTGTTCTTTCACTCACTCTATATATTAGTCTCACTGGCCCCAGGGGTTGATCTCAAATACCCTGCCTTAGAATCACTTTCTCTAATTATTCCTTTTACTGGAAACGTTCTTCCCCTAAATAGATTTACAAGTCTTTGCTCAGACCTCGAATTTTCAGTGCAGACTGTTCAGACCATTCTATTTAAAAAAAATTGAAGCAAAGCACCACACCTACCACACCAGTCCCCAATACCCTAAACTATTAGAATAAACCCTTAATAATTACTTCTTGAAAAAAAATTAATAAATTAATTAGCATTAAACTCAGTTCTCCATTTAAGAAATTACTATGTATTTTACTTTAAATTAAGTAATGTGAAACAATAACTATTTTCTTGATTATAAACTTGTAAGAAATTAAATGTGCTACTGTCTGGCCAACTTAAATACAAAATCCTATTTATTCAGTACAATGCCTTTTGAAAGGATGCCACCTCATATTGTGTAAAAAGAAAAAGATCACCATTATATTGTTCAATTATTTGGAATCCAGTTCTCCAAGCTTTTTTAATGTCATAAAATGCTTAGTTCTTTTGAATCAAAGGACTAAAGAAGGAACTTGCTAAATAATAATCTGAACATCTGAACCAACAAATAATGAAAACAAATTTTTTTAACTTAACTGATAGAGTAGCCATTTTATCTGCTAACCTCTTTAATAATTATATGATCAATTGGTCCATATGAAACACTACTGAAATCTAAATTCCTTTAGTGAAAACTATTGGAATTAAATACTAAATGTGTTTTCATGACCATGATAAATTGTTTTAAGTGTTCTGACAAGTCATTAGGAACAAAGAAAGACAGAACACAGTACAGTTCACTTTAAATTTCTATACTAATTCAATATGACATTATTAGACATCTATAAATATTATTCTGTTTTTGAAATAACAGACACAATTAAAAGTTGTGAGATTGAATGACAGGTTTTTTACTGTCTTCATATTTTATATTTTTATATGCAGTTCATAAAAACGTTCTATAAATAAAAGGATTAGTAGGCATTATAAACCCTTCATAATTCAAGCTGTCATCACTGTAGATTCTAGTATACTAAAGTTTCCTCATGGTTTTAGACTAGAATTATAAAGCAAATTTGTGTTTCTCTCTATACTATATGGTATCTATATGAAGCTATACACATAGTTGATGTTTAATTAATATTTATTAACTAGTCAATGAATAATGCTAGTTACCTTAACACACAACTGAATACTCAAATGTAATACCTAACATGAATTCTTTAAAAAATTATTTTTTTCAAATAGTCACTTTTAAGTGATTACTTCTTTAAGGGAACTCTACTTCATTTACTATTCCATTAGCACATTGATTAATCCCATTAACACTTCATCCATCCTTTTGCTAAAATTTTATTTCTCTTTTATCAAACATATAAAGGCAATTACAGTAAATGGCTCCATGCATTTATAGCAATGATTTTTTGCACTATTCAGCACATATAGAATAAGGTATCTCAATATTTAAGATTTCAATAAATTTTAGAAGAAACAGACTTATGATAAATTAAAGGTAGAGGTGAAATCTTGATATTTAATCAGATGGTCTTCAATTCAAGGTCTTTTTCCTAGCACATGAATTAGAAAATGACAATAAACATTACTTAAAGTATTAGATATAATAGTATCAATCAAAATATTGTGAATCTCAAAATCAGGTCTTGTTTAGAAATAAAGTAATTGCAGACATAATTGTTTCCATAAACTTCAGGTCATACTGGAGTAGGGTGGGTCTTTATCTAATATCACTTTTATAATAAGGGGAAAAGAGACAGACACAAGGAAAACCACCATGTAAAGATGGATGCAGAGCTTAGCTCTACTGTGATGCACCTATAAACCAAGGAACAGAAAGAATTTCCTGCAACCAATAGAAGCTAGGATAGCCAAGGAAAGTTCTTCCCACAAATCCTCTGTAGAGCATGGTCCTACCACTGTCTTAAATTCAGACTTAACAACTCCAGAACCAATAGAGGAAAAAATGTTCTTCTAAGCCCACTCAGTTTGTCTAACTTTGTTTTAGCAGCCCCAGGAAATTAATGCTCTTAGTTTGCTAGTTAATTCTTTGCAATATGAAAATCTGTAATCTACATGGTCACTCAGCTTTCCATCAAACTTCAGATTACTGAAGTACTAAATGAGAAACAGATGTCAGTGTCTTCTATTACAAGAAACATAGCAGATCTTGTGGATATGGCTATGATTACATTTCAAATCAGACACTGGAAATATTCATTTAAAAGTTTCTGCAAATGCTTGTGTTTAAGTGCTTTCTTTTATTAATATGTATAGGAAAATAATCGAAATTGAGAAACTAGAGTGTTTTTAAATGAGACTCTTCCATTTTTGAGGATTTGTTACTCAAATGGATTGAGCTTCTCTGAAGGTGACCCCATTGACAATAAAGCTGTTTAATAATGAGTAACTCCAATTTTTGATCTAGAGTTTTAATGCAATATTTTGCACAACAGATTGGTTCCGATATTGAGAAATTAACATACATCTGTATACTATTTTCATATTTTTTAAATGTTAAAATGTCTCTCCCCCAAATGATTCAGTCTCATCACATATGAGTCTGCTTCCTTTCCAAAAAAACATTTTCAGTCTACTAGTTTTAAGAAGAATGAGTAAAATATGTTGCCCATACATTATCTTGGTCATGAAAACATCTTCTCTGTGCACTCAATGATTAACTATATAGGGAAAATTAATTCTTCTTTAATAAGATTAACTGGGTGAATATTTTGTTGTTTTTTTTTTTAAAAAGATTGATAAAATGGTAATTCTCTGTTCTAAAAAGACAATAATATTGATGTTTTTCATCACTCAATACACAGGAATACTTTTCTGGAAAATTTACATAGTATATAAACTGGACGAAAGTATCTAAAATTACTATTTGCATTATTTTAACTGACAAATATGAATTTCCTATGAAGTTACCTTCCTAATCCAGTTACTTACTAGATATTTTAATTGCCCTCTGTACTCTAAAGAGTATTTATGAATGTGTGTGTATATATTATGTGTCTTCTTATCCTATCATATTGTACATCTACTTCTTCTCTGAAATATGGACAAAAGAAATACTGGGCCATGCTCTAAGTGTCATGGAGTGAAACAGCTGAGATTCACTGGACCTACATTACCTGGCGGACTTAAAAAGGAAAGATATCCAGATTTCCATATATATTATAACCACTTTTGTTTGTTAGTTTTACCATGGGTTGCATTAGTTTAACATTTCAAAATGTTTGTAAAATATTAACACAAATAATATTTATATGCACATTTTTATGTCCTAACCCTAATTGTTAAGTGCCTTTAAAGAAGGCTAACTAGAAGGATTTATTTGTCCATAGTTGGCCTAATGACTGTAGAGATGTAATAAAGAAACTGATACATAATTCTTGCTTTTCTGATTTTCCTGTTTATTGCTTTTTCTTTTCTCTGTTTCTTTAGAAATAATCCAAAATGAAACAGATGCTGTATAAAATTTCTCCCATAGGGTAGCTTCTAAAATCAGAATAAAGATTGTACTGAATTAATCTTTTGCTTGTTAAAAATTTGAAATTAGATATAAGTTAAATGAATGAATGGATGTTAAAAGTATTTTGTGTCACATAAAGAATTATAAAATTCTGGTTGCAATAATGATTACAAATATTTATAAGGTAAATTATACCTGGACTCTAAGAAAAAAAGATTTTTTGTGTTGTTACTTTACTATCAGCAATTTTCAGTATTCTGATTTTTATAACCATTAATTAACAAGTGAATTGCATGTTATGACAGTCAATTAATGAATAACTAGTCTATTAAAATCTGTATGGGTTTTTCTGAGCTTTTTTCAGATGATGCAAAACATTTGGACTCATGTGCTCCCTTTATAAAGTCTATTAGAAGGTCTGAAGCAATTTTTTCTATAGATAAGTGTTTGAGTTTTTAATCTAGAACAATTACTTTTCTTGCTCAGTAGAAGAGAACTTAAGTCCTAGGGTTAAGAAAACCTTAGGTGAGGAATTTTGAAATTGTTGGATATAGTAGTCTGTATTTTTAGACTCCTTTGTTATTTATCACTCATATTTGCCTTAAATATAATTTTATTTTAAGTTGTAAGCATAATTTAAGTATAGTGTTTATTCAGTGAAAATAATTTCTCATCATATAATGGACTCTACTATGTTTGTGTATGTATATATATACATAAAATTTCAATCTAAAAGTTTCAAAATTCAGTGAATTAATTATAATAAAAAAGCATATTGTAATTATACATACAAAAAGTATCCACTGCTTATTATTTTAAAATAAAAATACAGTATTGAAGAAATACACAACCCTGCTATATGTGAAAGTATTAAACACATTATTTATCCATGTGACTTTTATTTTAAACATAATAAGGATGCTTTAACTATCTATGTTGAATAATTGAGTAGCTATGAGAAATTTCAATATGCCATTGTAAGTTATCACCAGTGGATGTTTCAGGAAATAAAGTCCATATTTTAAAATTTTAGATACTGAAGATTTAACCCCTATCCTTGGAAAGGTTAACATATATAGTGCTATGCAAAATGTGTAATAAAATTTCTCTTGAACAGTTCCTCTTGAACAGTTCCTCTTTTGCCTCAAAGAGTCCTTGGGTTAGCTTTTCAGAGTAGTAATCATGTTAATATTAGATAAAATCAAAAGTTTGTTCTTGGGCATTAATAAATATAGAGCAAGAAATTCTCATGAAGTGAATAATTCTAGTAGATAGTTGGCAATTTTGATAGAAATATGCTCATGTAAATTTGAACAAAAAGGACCTCTTTAAGTGAATATAATATACCTATATATACATATATACAGAAATATATATGTATATGTATGTATATATATATAGAGAGAGTTTACTTCAGTATCATATAATTTTGGACTTAATATATGGTTATATTTGCTTTACACTGTAGTCTTAATGGAAATAGCAATGTTATACACTTTTCATATTTACAAACTAAGATTTAACTAGATTTTAAGAAGTTGGGATTCTCCAAAGGAAAAGCAATGTTTAGAAAAAGAATTTTTTTCAAATATCAAACCAAATATTTATTTTGCTAGTGTAGAATAAGAACATTCCAAGAATTACATTTTAACTGCAATTGCAATAATCTGATTTACTCTTAGGTTGCTCCATATCTGACCTTAATGAAATCATCTATACATGAAATTATAAAATTCATTTTCCATTTTTGTGCATTAGGCTCTAGCACTAATCTACAAAGCCAACTTTAGCAGTTCTTGTTAAATTTATTCCCGATGTCATAGATATGTGGATTTGCAAAGGTTAAATTGAATCACGAGTCCTAGTCGCAGAGTTTCATCATATTCTGCTCCTATACTGTCATAACAGTTCCTTTCTCAACTAATTAGGTCTCTTCTGTACTTTCTATTTTTAATTTGTAGATAATATCCTGACTTGCCATAGCAAGTTTTACTTCCTTTCAATGTTCAATGCCTTCTCTTCTCCCTACAGCTAAAGTTATATTATCTACACTTGTTAACTCTGTCTGCTGCCTGGTTCTCTGATCTGATGTCACTATATGTCTAGACATAAAGTTACTATATACTTTATACCTCTCCCTGCTATATACTTTAAATCTCTCCCTGCTATATACTTTAAATATCAGTGTTAACTCATTCAACTGAACTTACTTGCCATTGAACGAAAGAAATCTCCACCAATGCCTAGTTATAACAGCACTTCCAACATAAGGTCATGATATAACCTGAAAACTAACAAATAAGCAGTTATTCCTAGGACTGGGCATGAAGATTTCTGCTTTGGAAAGTTATTAATCATAAAATAATTTCTTTAGTAGATATAGGGCTCAATAAGTCACCTATTTCTTCCTGACTTATTCAATGAGGGCAGTATAAGCTTAATATCAAAAAAACAATAGACTTTGCCAGATAAATTTATCTCTTGTGAGAATAGATGCAAAAATCTCAAAAAAATTTAGCAAATTAAATCCAAAATGCATAAAAAAAGTTATACAGCACTACAAAGTGAGATTTCTCCCAGATAAATAAACCTGTTCTTGTGTTAGATATCTAGTATAATTTATAATATCTAAAAATCAAATAATTTAATAATATTAATAGTTCATTTAAAAGTTCAGTTAATAACATTTGTTGTCTATTCATGAGAAACACTCCAAGGAAACTAGGAATTGAGGGAATTCCTCAACATGATAATATTTACAAAAATTCTAAAGTTAACATTCAAACTTAAAGATGAGAAACTTGAAGATTTCCCAATGAGATTAGCAATAAAAATGATTATTCCTTCTCACCATACCTTTTCAACATCACACTGGAAATCCTTGCTAAAGCAAAGAGGGGAAAAGAGATATAGAGTATAGGGGAAAAAATATGTTTATATTTTCAGAAGACACAATTGCCTATTAAACAGTTAAAGCAAGGATAATGTACAGGAAAAAAGGATAACATACAGAAGTGAATAGCTTTAATAAACCAATAATGAAAAAGTGGAATCTGAAATTAACATAAAGAATGCCACTTATAAAATATGCCCAGAACTCTGAAATACTTATGCAAAAATCTATCAAAATATGTACAATATCTATGTTTGGATAGACTACAAAATCCTAATGAATTAAATAAAAGAACTGAATAAATAGCAAGATATTGCATGATCATAAATAGGAAAATTTGATTATATAAAGATGTCATTTCTTCAAGATGATTTATAAAATCTGTGATATCCCAATAAATTATATATGGATATAAACAAACTGGCTCTAAAGTTTAAATGTAGAGGCAAAAGAACTAGAGGAGAAAAACAATTTTGAAGGAGAGTTCAAGAAAAACAAAGCTGGATGATTGATACTACTAGATTTCAAGATCTACTATGCAGCTAAAATAAACAACACATAGTGGTATTGGTGAAAAAGCAAATAGATTGTAGTAACAGAATAGAGAGTTCAAAATATCCCCTAAAATAGTTAACTGAGATGATAAAGAAGCTAATATAGTATTTGTGAAGCAATAATCGTCTTTTAAATGTTTGAGTAACAACTGGCTATCCACATGTAAATAATTTAGATATTTGTGGCTTTGCTTATCTGTAGAACAGTTAGTGACACAATATAATCAGGGAAATGAACCAAGTATAGGTCTGTCTAGTTAGGTCCTCAAAAGAATTGTATTTATCTTGGATCCTGGTCTGCCTATACACAGACAGAAAAATAGAGTACTAGCCCTGCCCACTGTACAAAAACCTCCTGTACCTCAGAATCAAGAACTATCTTGGAAAAATTTGGGAGTTACCTTAAGTAGACCCTCCCAGTCATGCCCATTTAGAAGGGCCCAGTCATAGCCCATGCTCCAATGAGCACAGTCCCATCTTCATTAACAGGAAGGGCTGGCAAGATCTAGAAGTTATATTCTCAATAACATTTGAGCACAAAGGACTGTGGTAAGATCTGTTTGCTCCCAAAGCAAAGTGAGTGGCCCCGTTTTGTTAGGTAATTCAGAGTCAAGACCACAAACTGGCATTGGAATAACTTCTCACTTTTCCCACTGTGCCAATGCAAAGAAACTAATTAATAGCTCAATTTTTTGCTGAATACAGTCTTCACCCTTTGCAACAAGTACCTTACAAGAACACACAGAAAGCTGTGTAGTGTGTCCGACAGCCTTACCTACAATGGCATTTGAACAGTGAACATGGCCCTTGGCTTTCCTCATCTGCAGAACAAAATTGATGACCTCACATGAATATTAAATTCAGGGCACACTCTTTGCTGATATGTGCCCCCTGCCCCCACAAATGAACCATGCAGGCCATGGGTCCCATTCCAAGTCCCAAAACTAGGGAATCTAATACATAATCCCATGTACTGTTAAGTAATGTGTGCAGAATGACTAGAAAGATTGAAAAGAGAATCCAGGAAACAATGATGCCAAAGCCAGACGTCACTTGGACAAGGAACCAAAATATCAGCTCTGTCTAGATATTCCTAAACATTAGCACAAACACTCAGCATGACTTTACAGCACCTTGTTCAAAAATAGAACTTAGTATCAGGCCTCATCTCAAGGACATTAACACTAGACAGATCTAGAAATCCAAACTGGGCTGACTAGTAAAACATTGCCTCCACCAAAGCAAACATACAAAGACTCAGAGATGACTTACACAAATACACAGATATTAATGTAAAGAATTAAGGATCACAAAAAATATTTGGTAAATATAAATCACCAAAAGAAACAGAGACCACTAATACCATAAAAATATGGAGACCTATAAACATTCAAAGAATTAGTTAAAAAAGAGAATTTAAGCGTGTATATATGTATATATAAATGGATAAAAGAACAAATAGACAACTAAACAAATTTAGGAAAAATTAAAACATGAACAAAATGAGAAGTTAAGCAAGGAAATAAATACCATAAAAATACCAAAAAAGCACCCATAGAAATAAAAATAATAACACAAATAAAGAATACAATAGAACCAACAAAAATAATCAGTGAGCAGGAGGATAGGACATTTGAAATCATCAGTCCCAGAAGCAAAAATAAACAAATGAAAGTTTATGAGACTTATGGGACACAATAAACAATAAGGATTATTTTTTTATGAGAATTCCAGGAGAAAAGATAGCAAATGAAACAGAAATAATTGTCCAAATTCAAGAGGCCCAACTCAATGAATGCCAAATATCCTAAATAAAAAATAGTCACCTCCAAAAATTGAAACTAGATCTATTAAATGATACCATACAAAATATTAGCTCAAAGTAGACCAAAGGCCTTGACATAAGACCCCAAAGATTAAAATACAGAGAAGAATGTAGAAAAAATATTCATGTCACCAACCTCCAAGTTGTCATTTGGGAAGTGCCTCCTCTGCCAAAAAGAAACTAAAGTAAAATTAAATATTGGGACTATGTCAAACTAAAATTTTCTGTACAATGAAAGAAACTACCAATTAAAAAAAAAGAAAACGCCCAGTGAATGAGAGAAAATATTTTCACAACACACAGGAGATTGAGTTTTAATCTAAATAATAAAGAGTCCATAAATTTCAACAAATAAAAAAACTAAACAACCCTGTCAGACAATGGGGGAAAAAAACTGACCTGACACTTTCCTAGACAATATACACAAATAACCCAAATATACATGAAAAAGTTCTCCACACTTGCCAGCAGAGAAGTTCAAATAAAACCCCAAGAAAAGATTACCTAAAACCATTAATTATTGCTTATATCACAAAGGCTGGAAAGAACACATGTTGGAGAACGTGTGGAGAGAAGAAATCCTTCCACACTATTGGTGAGTATGTTAATTAGGGGAACCACTTTGGAAAACAGTATGAAGATTGCTCAAAAAAATAAATATGGATCTACCACTTGATCCAAAAATTCCGCTTCTTGGTATTATCCCAGAGAACATGAAAACAATAAGAAAAAAATATGTACCGCTGTGTTCAATTTACAATAGACGAGACAAAGAAACAATCTAAATGTCTGTTAACCGATGACTGAAAAATGAAGCTATGGTATAATTTAGATTCTCTCTCTACATATATCTCTATATACTCACACAAGAGAACTGTTACTGTTAAAAAAAAAAAAAAATGAAATTATGCCCTTTAGCAACAATCTAGATAGAACTGGAGGAGATCATGTGAAGTAATATTGTCAGCAAGAAAGAGAATCTTGTAGAACGGTTTCATTCATATGTAGAATATAGAGGAAAAACTGAACAGAAAAATTTTAACAAAATTCACAGGATACAAGACTTTGATTACCAGGGTGTAGAAAGAAGAGAAGAAGGTAGAGGAAAAAAGGTGGTAGTAATGGGTACTAGTACTATACTGGTGGGTATTGTGTGAAATGCACACAGATTGAAATGCTATTTTGATGTCTTAAAATGTATATAATATGTAAACAAAGGAAATTATTATAAAAATAATATCATATTAGGTGACAATCTCCAACTTTTTCTTAATTTTGTAATATAAAGTGTTAGAAAACTATCGTGAGACAAAGGAAAATGAAAACACAACATAACAAAATGTGTGATTATGCAGCTAAAACAGATCTATAAAGGAAGTTCATAGCAACAAATGCTTTAAATAAGAATCAAGAAAAATCCTAGTTAAAAAAACTGAACTCTATACCTTAGAAAATTAGAAAATTACAATAAACTTTATTCAAAGTTAGTATAAGGAAGGAAATAATAATAAGTATAGCACAGAAATAAAGTAGAAAACATGAAAACTAAAGATTAACCAAACTAAGACGAGTCTTTAAAAAAAAAAAAATGCAGAAATTTTGCCAGACTACACAAGGAAACTAGAGGCTGTAAATCAATAAAATGATAAATATAAAAGGAGACCTTACAACTAAAACCAAAGAAATACTAATGATCCTAAGAAGTTGCTATGAATAATTACATGCCAACAAACTGGACCAGCTGGAAAAAGTGGATGTTAGAAAAGTTCTACTCTGAAAATAAGACCTTAATGAAATAAACCAAAGAATACACAAGCAAATGGAAAGTATACCATGATAATAAATTAGAATAATTAATTTTGGTAAAAATCAACACTAAATAAGTCTTCTATAAAATCAACAACATCAGTATAATTCTAGTTTGTTTTTTTTTACATAAGTAGAAAATGCTACCCTAAAATTTATATGGAACCACAAAAGACATTGAATAGATAAGGAAATCCTCAAAAGAACAACAAAGTAGAAAGTCATATTTTTCTGATTTCAAACTTTACTATAAAACCATTGTTATCAAACCAGTACAGCAGTGGGATAAAACAGACAGCTATACAATGGAAATGAATTTAGAGGTCAGAAATAAACCAAATCACACACAGTCAACTAATATTTTGTAAGGGAACAGATAATCTCAATAGAGAAAAAGATAACTTCTTCAACGAATAGTGCTGGAAAAACTGAATGTTCACATGTAAAAGTAGACACTTATTTGAACCACTCAGAATAGCTAACTTGAGATAAATTAAAGATATAATTGTAAGACATGAAACTCCTAGAAGAAAACATTTGGAAAAATTATTTGCAATGAGTTGTCTGACTATGACATCTAAACACAAGCAAAAAAAAAAAAGAAACAGGTGGCACAACATCACAGTAAAAATACAGCAAAATAAACAATCAACAAAGGGATAAAACAACCTAGGTATGGGAAAATATTTTTTAACTATATATGACACATGTAGTTACCAGAGGCAGGAAGAAGGGAGAGAGGGAATTAGAGGAAGGTAATTAAAAGTTATAAACATAAACATCACTTGTAAGTATTATGTATATAATATACAACAGGATGATAGTTGAAATTGATGTACATTATATATAAATATGTACTTAAAGATAGATATTAGATTGATAATACTTTCTCTTTATTTACTTAAGACTTCTCATTAGAGGGATTTTTTTTCTCTTTTATTGTATCTATATGAGATAATGATACTAACTAAACTTATTACAGCAATTATCTCACAATATTTTAAATCAAACCATTATGCTGTCCACCTAAAATTATATAGTAATGCATTCACTTTTATCTCAACTAGAAATTTTAAATAATTGAAATATAATATTAAAAAACAGTGAGACATTACTAAAACTCAGAAGAGCCAAAACACTAAATATTGGTGAAGATATGAAGCAAGAGGAACGTCCAAATATTGCTCATGACAGCCATTTTGGAAGATAGTTCTGCAGTTTCTTGCAAAACTAACATACTCAACATAGCATCTGACTATTTTCTCCTTAGAATTTGCCCGAAAGGGTTAAAAACTTACATCCACACATAACCTACAATTAGATCTTGTAACATCTTTATTTAAAATTGCTAAAACTGGAAGACGCTAAAACCAAAATGTCCTTCAGTAAGTAAAACTGTGGTACATTCATTCAATGGAATATTCATAAATATGAAGGAAGTGATCTATCAAACCTTGAAAAGACATGGAGGAAACTTCAGTGTGTATTTCAAAGTTAATGAAGTCAATCCAATAAGGGTTTATACAATATTTTTTCAATTATATGACATTCTGGACTAAGTCATCCAAGGAAGCAGTAAAAAGATCAGGGTTTCAGGATGAGAAAAAGTAGTACAGAGGTTTGGAGGCAGTAAAAATATTCTGTGATAATATAATGTTGCATTCATGCCATCATAACTTTGTCCAAATCCGTAGTCTATATAACACCAAGTGTGATCCCTAAGGTAAACTGGATTTTGGAGAATTATGATATGTCAGTATAGGTTCATCCTTGGTAAAGAGTGTAAAATTCTGGTAAACAATGATGATAATGGAGGAAACTATGCATGTGTGAGACAAAAGCTTTATTAGAATCTCTATGTCTCCTCCTGAATTTTGGGAAAACATAAAACTTCTCTAAAAAGTAAAGTTTTAAATTTATAAGTGATAAAGTGATAGTAAAGGCCAGAGAACTGATAAGAAAGGTTTTAAAAAGTAGGAAATAAAATCAAGAGTACAGAGGATAGGTTCATATTGTTGGGGAGACTATAAATTGATACAATTGTTTAAGTACTTGTCAATATTTGCAAGAATCAGAAATATGTTCTTTCATATATATTATATATAATTTATATGTAATTCTATACCAAATAATCTAAATTATATAACTTCTGTCTTAAACATAATCATATGATAAAAGAAATATAATCATGTACATGCATGATTATATGTACAATGATTTTAATGCAGATATTTTAGAAACATAAGTGTATCATAATATGTAATAAATAAACATATACATATATGTAATAATGTCATTAAAATCACTACTTTGGGGAAAACATACTAACAGAATAAGCAATCGGTACATAAATACAAGTTTAAGAAGTAGAGTATCAATTTCTACAGGGAGATATTTCTAAAATTTTACAAAATTTGAATACTCATTCATAATCATTCACAAAACTTAAATGTTCATAAGTAATGGAAAGACTGTGTATTGGATTATTACATTAGATTAACCTGAAGGTGCTGAGTGAGTATGAGGTACATTTTTACTTGAAAGGATTATTTGGATACAGGATGGATAGTCTTTAAAGGGATATAAGAATACTCAAAAACAGCTATTAAGAGGCTATTACACAAAAACTTGAGGTTTCTGGGACAAACTTGCTGTTCTTGACAATGGGGAAAAGTAAAAAGATCCTCAAAATATTTCTAACTTAAATCAACGATATATGATGAAGTGGGGTGAATGCAATGGGACTAGAAAATGTGACTCCTAGGTTTCTTTCACCATTAAATAACAAAAAATAACAAGAAGGATATTGGCACCAGTAATGGTCATTTATTGCTGTATATAACAAGATATTTTTCAGGTTTCTTACTTAAGCACTCAACTATGTCACAATATTTGCCATTGTGATTATATGACTTGAGGACTACACATTTTTACTTCTATTTCTTTTCCATCTCTTTCACTGAGTCCTTTCCTAGTACACCTATAAAAATTGTAACTTTTAATCATAGCTGTAAGTCTCCCTCCTCTTTTTATTCTGTACACTCCCTCTAGGTCAATGGCTTGAAAATGTTTTACTCTGACTCTCAGTAAAAGATATATTTTGTATTGCAATGTAGCAAACACATACACATACACATATATATATTTATATAGTGGAAAAAACCTTTTTTTGAAATCATATTTAACTGAATTATACTAAATGCACTGATATTTTATATTGTTACATTTTATTTCATTTTTTAAATGAAGTTTTGGGACCTCTAAGCTAATTCTTCTATTTTTTTAAATTCTCTTAGAACAAATTATAAACATTTCAAATGCAAAGTGACTAAAATAGAGCCTATATTTCTCTTTGTGTCTGCTCCACCTCCAGAAATCCTTATCTCACCAAATGAAGTGGAATCTATACATTAAGAAAGCAAGGAATTGGGATTCATTCTTTTAGCATCTTTCCTCCTCTTCTCTATATTCAACCAATTGCCAGTTTCTGTCTATTCTATCTAGTATTTCTTGAAGTCACAGTCTTCTCTTGATTCCAATGAATGATTTATTTGAGCACTATACATTTTTTCTGGGTTACTGATACAAGTGATATCTTAACTTCTGGACTTGCCCAGAGATATTATCTTATTACCATGCTGCATCCAAATTGATTTTTTGAAAAATGAAGTATTTATAGTATTTCCTAGTCTTTAAAGTCTTGAATAGTCCCATGTTACTAGTAAAAGTTCCTTAAAAATGGGATAATATCCTTCATGATTTTATGTAAAATTTGCTCCTTTGCCTGTAATATTGGCCCTTACCCTTTGTTCTTAGATTCCTTTTCCATTTATGAGTAATTTTACAAACTTGCAACAACTCCCACTTGAAATGTTCTTCTCCAATATGCAAATACCAAATACTAGTTCTTTTTAAGGTGAAGACTTTCCCATTCCATGTAGACTAAGTAAGAGATTATTCAATAAGCCCCCATCTAGTAATTATTTCTAATATAAAACTATTTGCACTGAGGTTGAATTGCCTTTTAACTATCACCTCTTTAGCATCTATACTCCTTAAGGAAATGGATATTTTCTTATATATCACTGAAACTTCAATACATAGCAATGAATTACTGACACAAAGAAAAGAAAACATCTTTAAAAGTTAGATGAGTTATCAAAGTTATTTCACATAATGATATTTGGTTTTACTATGCATTTAAAATCAATGCCTACTTCCCACCTCCAAGTTTTCATTCCAATATTTATGAAGTATTTAATCAGTCTAATTGAAATCACAATCGCATTAGCATGTACATTGACACAAAGAGTTAGCAAAACAGGGATATATATAAATACATTAGGAAATACACATGTATATGAAAATTAAATATAAATTCATGTACACATATAATAAAGTTGATCTCTTATAAAAGATATATTGCAGATGTGACATTGCATCATATTTTAAGAAAATCCCAGGCTCAATTCCAAAAATATTACATGCATGGAAACAGAAGCAGAATTTACTATAACTCCAGAATATTCCCCTCTGAGAAGGTTTATGTGGAATGAGGATCAAATGTCCACCTCAAAAAATACAACCATTTTATTAATTTTTGGTTATTATTTCTCAGTCACAGAATTTCTTATTATACTTACCAATTATCTGCTGAAAATCTCAATGTTGCTTGAATTTCATTGTGCATATTAAGTACAACTATTTTAATGTCTTTTTCTGACACTTCATTATCTAGATCCCCCGTGTTTCTTTTTCAATTATCTATTGTTTGTTATGGTGGAGAATCACATTGTCTCATCTCTTTTTGCGTCTGGTTAGTTTTGACTGAGTTCTGGATATTGTATATAAAAATTATAAAAATAATTTTAGATCCAAGATAATGTTAATCTTCCTCCACAGAGAATTTGCTTTGCTTTTTCCAGGTGCCTGAGGAGAACCTTTCTGAGAGAACCACAATCCACTTCAGCAACTGGGATGATGGAAAGCTGAGCCACAGTACATTAGATTGTTTTTACTTCTGGTTTACTCTTACTCCTAAGTAACAGTCTCTGTCTCAACTCATGGACAATGTGTTCATTAACACACACAATTTGGCAAGTCCTTGAAGTTAACATCTGATTACAAGCAATATAGGATTTCAAAATTGCTCTCCAATTTTTCATATTATCAGTCCCTTCCAAATAGATAAATGTCTCCAGAGTAGAAGCAGAACCAACTGTTGTGCTTATGAGTTGATCTCTGTCCTCTCAATTATGATCCAGCATTTCTCCACTATTTTACTATCTTCCCATACCTTCATTCAACTCTATCTATACCAATATGAGTATATAGATTTATACTTCTTTTCCATTTGTTTTGAGCCAAAGATAAGATTGGTTAACACGATGTACCATTACTAAAAGCAGACATCCCTGAGCTAATCTTAAATATTTTTGTGGAAATCTGTGAGAACTGACTGCTTTCTTTTAGAGTAACTTTTTAAAAATTTTATTTACAAATTTTTTTCTTAATTACTATATTTATAAATACTTTAGGACATTAAAAATTACTTAACATTTTATAAGTTTTAGGTGTGTGTCCTACGAATCAACATCTGTATACATTACAAAAAAATAAAAGACATTAGATGTCTACTACTATCCTCCATCATATAATTGACCACTTTTATGTAGACAGATCGTACACGCTATTTTAAATAGGACTGTCTCTTTTTTTCATATTTCTGGACCATCAGTCATTGTAATGTAAACGTAAATTTTTTCCGATTTTTAATAAACCAGGGCTGTCTTTTTTTTTTTTTTTTTTTTAAAAATGGAAAGATGCAGGCAAGAATGAAGGCAAGTAGTCAGGCAGGAAGAAAGGAGGAAGCATCTTTGTTTATTTAGTTGTTCACACTAGTTGCTACCTGCCAGATCCTGTACTTGAACACAGGTGTATGTGGCTTGTTTCTTCCGAGGCTATTGACCCAACTGCTGCCCCACCAGGGTGCACATTCAGGGTTGTCTTCAATGCAGGGCAAAAGGGGTAGTTATGTTGCCCCAGTCCTAGTCTCTTGAGGGGACCATAAATATCTGCCCCTTGTGACTCACGTTATAGGTGGCCCTTGCCAGCACTGACTGCAGTGTCACTGTGGCCTACTAGTGCTGTTTCCACTCCCTGTGAAGAAACAGGAGCCTCAGGGGAACAGGATTTCACCCCACCCCGCATTCACACACAGGCCTATTACTTCAAAGCCAAACACCAGGTAAGTACTCTGGGGTTATTTTGACACTATGGGGGTTATCTCTGACACTGTAGGAGTTATGGGCACTTCTGGTATTGGAATGGTTAAAGTGGCAGGTGTTTAAGCAGGACACTTAGAGCAACGCTTACAGGAGCACCAAATATGGATTATGATTAAGGTGCTGAAATTCCTTGTGCTGGTCCTGGCTATTTGTTGAAGGATTTTACCTTTTTTTTAATAACTAAATAATATTCTGTTGTGTATATATACACCATGTTTTTATCTAATCATCTGTCAATGGACACAGGTTTCTTCCAGTTTTGTATTGTAAATAATGCTACAATGAACATAGGAGTGCATATATCTCTTCGAATTAGTGTTTTTTTTATTTTTCAGATAAACACCCAAAGTATAATAACTAGATAATCTAATTCCTTTTTTTTAATTTTCTAAAGATACTCCATACTACTTTCAATAAGAGCAGCACCACTTTACATCCCCACTAACAGTCTATAAGAGTTCCTTCTCTCCACACCTTCCAACATTGGTTTTGAGACTTTTGAATAATATCCATTTCATTCACAGTTTTAAGGTGACAGCTCATTGTTTTTTCAATTTTCATTTTCATAGTAAGAGATGATGAAAGTCTTTTCACATGTCTGTTGATCATCTTTTTATCTTCTTTGGAGAAGATTCTATTCAGATTTCTATCAATTGATTTTGTTGAACTTTATGAATTCTGGATATATTCTGGTTATTAACCTCTTGTCAGATGTATGATGTATAAATATCTTCCCCCATTCTGTAGATGTATTTTTGTTTTAATAGCTTCTTTCAATGTAGAAGCATTTTCCTTCGATGTAGTACAATGTATTTTAGGTTTTGTTTTTATTGTCAATGGAGTAAAGTCCCCAAAATATCGCTAAGGTAAATATATAAGGAGCATATTGTCCATATTATATGGTTTATGTATTTTATGGTTTCAGGTGTCTACATTTGTTCTTATCAGATTCTTCCTGGCTTGGTTATATTTTCATCTTAACTATTCGAGATACTGCTCTCCAGTCCACACACAGAATATAAATTTGACAACCAAACATATTGGAGATTCATGGCTTTAGTTACAAATTCACAGGTAAGATTTTTTTTTTTTCTGATCTAGTGTCTCAACAGAAACATAGAGGTCTTTCTTTGCTGGCAGTGGTAGATTAATTGCTCCTATTTCAGGTTTGGTTTCCCCTTTCATTACCTTCTATGGATCCAAGCTAGGGTTTGTCCTTTCTCCCTTAGATATAAAAACCAGACATTTTTATTAAACTGGAAACTCTCTAAAATGCTTTAAAAATTAGTTAAGGGATTTAGCCAATCTGATTCGAGTTCTACCTTTATTTTAGACTCAGAATTTTCATTAGTTCCTTTAAGTTTTAAGTGGTTAATTAAAATATTTTTAAAGGACAAGTATAGACAGGAGTGAAGGTAAAGTAGACAGACAGGCAGGAAGAGAGAACAGGAAGAAGCATTTTTTATTTCTTAGTTGTTCATCTTGGCTGTTCCCCTTGACCTTGAATGCAAACCCGGGTTGTCCTTCAGATATACATGGTCTAATCCAAGCTGGAGGGGGTGAACCCAACCTCTAGTTTACCAGGGTGCAGTAAAAACATATTTCTCTATCCAGAACTTATCCATATTTTAATAGCTATTTCATGTTGTTTTATACATTGCTAGAGCTAGAAGACTATTATGATTTAATTATCCTATTATTTTAAAAGAAAATAAGTCATAAAGATACATAGTCAAGTCTCAAAAATCATAAAGCAATGAAATGTGAGAATATAAATGAACATACTTTCAAAGAGTAATAATATTGAGAAAATATCAGTGACCAATCCATGCTTTGAGTTATAAAAAATATTGAGTTCAACATGAAGTCTACTAGAATTACACTGAACCAAACTTTCTTAGGTTTCACTACTACAGAATCTCAGAGTTTTTCAATTTAGACACTCAATATTCACTCTGTAGTTTGTGGGAACCTATTCTGAGAGGTCTCTACTCTTTTACTCCCCCACACACCATTTTATACTGATCCTGGCACTTTTCACAACCACCCAGTCATCAGACACATTTATCCCTCAACCATTTAGAGCTACAGATCCTTGAGTTGTATTACTTAGCTGGTGAGCTAAGTAAGCCTATGAGAAAAAGGCAATGTTCTTTTCTTTATATTTCTCAGTTTAAAAAAAAATAGGAATTAGATGTGAAGTCTAAAAAGAATGCCATGGATACAGTTTACTCTGAGTTGTGTTTTTATGCACCCCTTTTGGTCAAAGAAGAAGCATGAATTGCATTTTATTCAAAAAGAATACATTTTTCTTTACAGAGAAAACTATTTATGGGATAAGGAAACAGCTCCTCTTTAGCCACTTAAAGCCATTTTATATAAATGCTGCAAGGTCAGAGGAATTTATAGAGAATGTGTATACATGTAGACTTCATAGTTTGAAGTTGAGTATTCTGTCCATATGTTGCTAAATGGTAATGTTCATGAAAGAAAATTCACAACTTCTCTGTTGACAAACATCAATCCTATATGAAGTATCCTTGTTTGAAATGAATAAATCATTAGGAATAAATATCAGAAAAAGGAGAACAATTCTTCAATACAAGAAAAGGAGCATTTCCCTAAAAATTGATAAATCGTACATTTAAAAATATTGCTTTCTTGGAAAAAATGAGAATCATACTTTGCACAGTTTTAAAACAAATACAAGATGGGTCTACTACAAAACATGAGTTTATATTAAAATTAGATTTAAAAACGATTGATTGGTTTAGGTTTAGAAATAAAAAGGGATTCCAATAAAGATATAAAAAGAATGAAGAGTATCTAAAAATGGAATACAGAATTAAGTTCACCTCTAGAAGAATCTATAAAAAAGGAGAACAAAACTGCAGAAAAATGAATGAGTGACAAAATGAAAAAGCTTCCTAAGAGTTCAGGGAAAATGAAATCCAGATGAAAGTAAAATAGGCGATGAATAAGGATGGTAGGTAATAGGGACCCAACCCATGAATTATAGGTGCAGGTAAGGAAGGAATGAGAACAAATAGAACAAAAGAAATGATCAAAAGTATAATCATAATCATAAAAAACTGCTTCTATAACAGTAAAAGTATCTGCAGATCATTCTGCTCATAAGGTTATAGGAAAGGAAAAAATTAACCCATGCCTTTTTATGAAGAAATATGTTTTTTTTTTTTTAAAAAAAAAAAAAAACATTAGTAAACTGTTAAATTAAGTGATAGATGATCGATAGATAAATAACGGGCCTCCCTCTCACAGAGCAAGTAAAACACTGTTCATTAATGCAAAAACAAAAAGAAATAAAAACATTGTCTTATATGTGCCTCATTATTTTGTAAGCAATTTACAATAATCTCATTTATTTCTCATAGGAAGCCTATGATTTAGGTATTAGCATTCTTCTATTGTACAGAAGTAGATTAACAGATTGCCTACCTATAATAGCCAAGATGTGGTGAAGAAAAAATTTAAATTAAACAGAAGCTTCCAGAAACTATGTACTTAAACACTGTGGCATATCTAAATTTATTTTTAAGTATCTTGAAATATTTTTAAAACAAATATGTATGACTAAAAGATGCAAAACAAATATATTTTGATTTAATAGTTAATAAAATCATTTTGTTTCCAAAAGCTTTCAGATTGAGATATTATATATAATCAAAATCAGATTATATGTAATATGTATTCTATATATCATAAGATATAATATTTATAGATTAATATATTCATATGTCTATTTCTATTTTAGTCAGGACTCGATTTCTAACAGAAATCTAATTCAGTATATGAAATATATTGGTATACATAACTAAAAGTACAAGTGCTGTGACAGGTTTCAGAGGTGACTGGATCCCATGGTTCAAAAGAAGACTTGGAGCTCTGTGGCTCTCCATATTTCATTTTTGTTTATAGTGTGTTGACTTCATTCATTGGAAAGCTCTTGTATATGGTGATCAAGAGCAAACAATTCAGTTATAGATTTAAACATTCTTACTAATGGATGATTCACAGAAAAAGAAAGGACTCTGGCCAATTATTGCCACAAATCACTGTCTGAATCTATCCCTCTGTCAGTGTGTGGAAATCATAGAACCACCTTTGTGGCATTAAAGGTGGACTATATAGTTAACAGATATCACAAATTTAAATATTCACAGATGAAGCACAAGCAAAATACTAGCTGATGTCTATTCTGAATGCTTACAAGAGAACCAAAATGATATAACAATTCTACTGATGATGAACAAAATTTATAAAGAAAAATATTAGAATATGAATATCAGGAAATAATTCAAATAAAAATACAAATATACAAAAAAAATTGATACATAATGAAATCATAAATAGGCCTCCATTCATTTAACAATATGTAAAGAAAAAAGAAAAACTGTTAGAAAAATAAAAATATATTGAGCTAAACACAATTACAGTGTAAAAACTAAAAGTAATCATTTGGCAGATCAAGTAGAAATATGAGGACAAGTAGTATTGCACAGCATAATAAGTTGGAAACCTATTGATACTCTGAATTTCTTAGCTAACATAGGAAAATGTCTTTAATTTTCCATAAAGTATTCAGAAATTGATCATAAACTGGACCAAAATATAATCTCCAAATTTCCAAAACATAAATTATACTGGATAGAATGAGATATTAATTACAAACACCAAAAAAATTTAAAATATTTTAAAACTTTAAAATCTTCCTTAATTAAGGTAAATAGGGAAAAAGATTTCTAACGCTAAGTTTCTAAGATTAGATGAACTGAAAAATAGTGAAATGAATATATTAAGTGAATAAGACCACTTATCTTATTAAAATTAAGTGAAAACATTTCTTATTTGTATTAAAATTATCGAGCAATCCAATAGATTCAAATGTTAAACAATTTCAGAACTTAAACAATCCAGTTTAAACAACTGTAGTGTATATTTTTAAAGCCCATCAGGTTTTATTTGATATAGTGTCTACCAATACATCATTTATTTCTTTATATTTCACTTTCCAAAAATTTGATGTTAATTGCATGACATGATGAAAGTCAATTGATTTTAATTAAAAGATTATATCTAATATGACTATATTCAAATTGACTTTTATAATAAAAAGATTAGAAAAGTTTTATGTAGAGTTATCTCCAATTTGAACACATTTAATCTTTACTCTTAGATATTGATGCTACTTTTCTCAGATGTCTCTAAATTTCTTAACTCAATTAATTTCCCAAATAAGCTTAACTAAGTCTATAACTACTAGAGGGCAGTAAAGTCTTGTTATATGCCCAGGAGATGGCCAGTACAATTAATCCCTTGCAAAGCCACATGAGTTAAGTGTATGATGCAACTTTCAGCTTTATTTTTTGCCAAGTAGTAAAGTCTGTGAAATCAATATGGTTCTAATATTTGCACTTTAAACAAAATTCAATCACTTGATCCAGTCCAATCAATAAACACTCATTAGTAAGCCAACCATTGTAATTAGGATATAAATCAGTTAAAATAGCATATTCCTTTTAAGTATCTGATAGTAATACTCTTCTTATAAAACTCTCTAAACAATTTGTTTTAGGACTTACTATAAAATGGTCATTCAAAAATTAAACAATTGCCTGGTTTAAGAAGCCATAACAAATATTTACTGTGAAATCATGTACTAACAAACTTTTCAACATTTAATTATTCATGGGAAAGAAATACCCAAAACAGAATGTCAAAGCTCTGAGGAATATATGTAAAAATGATGGCGTTGCCTAGCAACACCAGGCAAAAAATAGAAGATGAGAAACTTTGTATACTATCTAGCCATTTAAAAAAAAATGTTATTCCCATGGTGTAGCATATTAGACCAGCGTGCCTTGTGAACAGGATTTTAACAGTCAGGAGATGTGACTGTGTTTAAGATTCCTTTTTCCAGTCACTAGTTCATTGTCAGCGGCAGCTACAGAGCAGCATTATGTGCATTCAGAGACCGCCAGGAAATTAGTTCTGCATGACTAAGTCAGCACTGTAGCTGAGAGAAGGAGGAGCACCCATTTCCTTAAGCAATTGTTTATTCCTTGTTGTGATAACAATATTAAGTATTATAATTCTGGTGTAAGACACAGTCATTTTATTATATTTTCTGTAAAATTTGTCACCTCCACAAGATTAATCCAGGCCATAGACATTAAGTACAATTTGCTGCACTTTTTTTTTTTTTTTTTGCTTTTTGTTGCATTCCAAAATGCTTGTTTATTGTTGATAGCTTATTTAATGTCTTCCAACCTTATTTTAATATATATATATCACTATCAAGTAGTGAGGTACAATATCAGTGAAATGAGTTCAGGGAAAATTAACTAGTAACAGCTAAAATTAAGATGATCTTTAAAATTAAGGCAAATGTGTTTGTTTCTATGGTTTTCAAGGAAAAATAGCTGGGCATTAAGATTGTCCTATCTGGACTAATTATTCAGTAGGCTACAACCCAAAGTAAATTTACATTGTTCCAATGCACTTCACTACTGCCTCATTACTGTCCACAGGCATCTATCACAAATCCACCCCCCGCCCACTCAAATCACCCTTATTTTTGTTCGTTCAGTAACAAGGCAATAAAAAAATCTCTCTATAGATGGTCTTGCAGGTTAGGTAGTCTCCTAATTAAACACTGTTTTTTAATCTAAACAATGATTTTGCATATCCTTAAAGAGTGAGAAGGATTCATTTCCCTAGTACCATGTATTATACATGGAGATTGAAACCAGCAAACAGTTTCAGAGGTTTTTTAATATATTTACTAATCATATAATACAGCATGTTATGTTTAATCTGAAAATATTGCAAACCATTTCATCTGAGCATGCACAAGAATGCATGCACACACACACTTACACACACACACACATACCACTGAGTTCAAACAAATTATCCTTACCTGAACCCAAAGGAATAATTCATTTAGAACTTAAAGCCTAAGATTTTGGGGAAAATTTCTAGGGACTTTAAAACAGTATTCCGTTATGTGTCTTATTGTAATATATGTATGCATGTACATATTATATAATAATATACATGTGTATACATACATATGTATGTATATAGGTTATATATACACATATAAAACATGATTTCAACAAATTACCACTTACCTTTTTTATGGGTGAAAGACTGACAATAATTTAGAAAATGGTTCAAAAATTCAATTCAACAGAAATATTTAAAAAAAAATCTATGGTTTGAACTTTGAAATGTGTGTAAAGAAGTACAAAATAGTTTTTACCCTGAAACTTGTTCTTTTAACAACCTGAAAGATACTAATTTACCCATCTATCATAATTTTTATTTGAAAAAATATAAGAACATGTGAAGTAAAATCAATTTTTAAGTTTTGTAATAGCATGAAGAAAACAAAACCATATTTTTCAAATTGATCAAATTCCATTTTATGATGAAATGATGGACTTCCTAGCTGAGGAGAATAGAGAGATAATATATTGAATCTTCCTAGTCAGGAATACTAGCAGAAAATAGAGAATCTAGTTTACTATAAACCATTTTCTTTATTTTAGAATTTGAGAAATATCAGGAGTAAATGTTAATTAACATTAGCTCAAAGATGGGAGCAAAAAATTCTTGTTAAGATCAGTAGTTAATTTGAGATAAATTACAAAGTAGCATAGTTATTTTGTTGCAATAAGACAAGTGGCTAACATCAAACTAAGGTTAGGGAGAGATTAGTATGAAGCAATGGAAATCAGACAAGGAGATCAGGGTACAAAAAAAGGAGAAAAATTAAAGCAAATAGGGTTTTGCAAGTTGTGTGCTTTCTAAAGAGCCAAGTCCTAATTTTTAGTTCAGATTCTCAGAGTATCTTAAAGTCATTCTCTTCAGCCTATCAGAAACAGGTGAAATTAAATTTTGAAGAATTGTAGGGTATCATAATTCATGATAAGAGTTTAAGTATAAGGACTACCAGTTCATATAACAGTATTATTTAGAAAAATACTTGAGAGGTTGAAATACTGATAGTATTAGGCTGTGTAAAAATAAATGATAACATTTACTTTCATCCCATTTTTTAATTATGTTGAAAATAAAGCTAGAATGGGAAAGTAGGGAGGAAATACTTGCAATATTCTACAACTCCTAAGGCATGCATTGCAATGATGTACATATATCATCAGAGATGTCTTCAACAGTTATATAGATTTTGTCTGCCACAAAGAGACTTCTCTGAGAGGGTAGTTATGGGCTGAATTCCACCCACAATTTGTTCTTGAAGGTATGGGTCCTAGAATGGGAATGTGTTGGTCTATAATAAAGGAAAACCTTTTTTTTAACATTTAACTTAATGCTGAGTCATCAGAGGCAGAAGATTGTGGTTGCCCATGAAAAGTTCTATTTCCTGTATTTACTTGACCCTTGGTGTCATTATGCAATAAAGAAATATCAGCATTTTTGCACTATGCATGCATTGCTAGTATTTATTGTGTGAGGAGGAGACATAGATCAATTATGTCTGTAATTTTCTCAATTGTTAAATTTCTTGAACATAGAAATTATTTTCAAAATGTAATCAAAATCACTGCTTAATTATTTAAACTGTAAAATAGTTTATACTTTAAAAAAGGAAGAATGTTATCTAATAAATAAAAAGCTGGCTCTTTTTCATATTCTTTAATGTATATAAATAATTTGATCATTGGCATATTTTAAAATTTAGTTAGAAGGAGAGGAAAAGTAGAAAAGGAAAAGGAAGAAAAGGAAGAGTGGGATACCTGACAAAATTATCACCCAAGTAAGATGGAGAAATAAAAGTGTTCCATGAAAAACATTAGTTAATGGATTATTCATTACAGAGTGATACCAACAGGAGAGAACAAGCAAACAATAAAGGGGGAAAGAAAAATATGGAACATATATGGATATATAAATATGGTATCAGTGTATAAGAGATAATTATAGACTGATAGTTAGGAAAAATACACATGACAGTCACAAAATCCAATATGAAAGAGAAATATAGCTGGGAAGAAGAAAAATTTAATCAACACTGACAACCATCCAGATGAAATAACAAACAAAAAGAAATATGGGCAGAGACTTGCCTCTGCCATTACAAGAAGTTTCAATCACTGTACTCAGAAGAGCACAGAGATCTTCATGGGAACCTCCCTTCATTGAGCAGCTGTGATGAGTGAGTCCCAATTTCCACAGTGATCGACATAGCTCATCAGATTGTCTGAGTTTGCTTCCTGATCAGGGAGTTACAGAGAGAGCCCTGCACCCATCATCACAAAAAAACCTGTTTCTGTGCTCCCTATAAGTACAGGGACCTGTCTGTGAAACCCCGTGTGCTGGAGAGCTATGGTGAGTACCATCCCTCAAAAATCAACAACCAGAAACTTTCTGCTGCCTAAGTGCTCAGCAGAGAGCACTGCTCTTAAACAGGAGAGTTTCCTATCAATGGCACTGCAACAGAAGAATTAATCCCAACCCACAGAAACCAGTGAACACCTCCTGAAACAGCATTGCTAGTCGACCATGAGACAACTTTCTGAAGGATGGACCCAGGCCTGCCCCAACTGAAGCCAAGTGGCTTGCACCAGCCACACCAAGATCCAAGATCATCACAAAGGAAGAAATCTGAAGTAAAAGATAAAGCCTGTGTTCACCGCAAGGCAGAGAAAATCCATGTCAAAATCTAAGTCACCCTCTAAAAGTTGCAAATGAATCAAACAGAGGCTGTTGCCAAAACTTTCCCAGAGAACGCTATTGACTTTAATTGGGAAAACCTAACAGATAAAAATTTCTAAATAATAGTTATTAAAAAGCTAAATGAGATGCAGGAGGCTCACACAACTACCCAAAGGCACTTGGAAGACCTCAAAAAAGAAGTGAGAGATCAAAGGGAATATATAAGCAAGGAGATTAAGACCATGAAGAAAGTCATAATAGAAATATTAGAGATAAAAGATACAGTCAAAGAATTGAAGATAAACATGGAAAGATCAATAAACAGATTCAATTTTGCAGAAGTATAAGTCTCAGAAAAGAAAGACAAGACACAAAGGCAATAGTCACAAAAGAAAGAAAAGTAAGATGGAGGGCAAATTAAGAAACCTGTGAGAAATATCAGACACCAGGAGAACAAACAAAAATAATAGACTTTCTGGAAGGAGAGGAAAGGGGAAAGGACAAAAGATTAAAGAAGTAATAGTGGAGAACTTCCCATATCTATCACAAAAAGTAACCATGAAGACTAAGAAGTAGAGAGACAATCAAAATGAATAAATATAAGAAGACCCACTCACAAACACATCACAGTAAAACTGGCAAAAGCCAATGACAAAGGGAAACTACTCAAGGCTTCTAGAGTAAAGAGAAACAATCTACAAAGATAACCCCATCAGGCTATCATAAGATTTCTCAGCCAAAACCCTACAGGACAGGAGAACACGAAAAATGTACTCAAAATTATAAAAGACAAAAACTACCAACCAAGACTACTTTATCTTACAAGATATTTCCAAAATGATAGAGAAAAAAATCTCAATGAAAAATAAAAGTTACTGGATTTTTTTCCATCACAAAGTCTGTCATTCAAGAAATCATGAAAGGTGTCTTACAACAAGGAAATTGAAAACAAACATGCATCAAACGTGAGAGGTTATAAACAGAAAAAGACAGAAACAAAGCTAGAAAAACAGAAGAGAATAAATGAATCACTAAGAGGGCAAGAAACTCATGGAATCTGTAAGAACATATAAATATGATATGATATCATCTCATAAAAGACTATTAAAGGGTATTAAAGAGAGATAATCCACATGACAGTCACAAAACCATATCCAAACAAGATATATAGCAGGGAAGTAGATAAAATTGAAAGAACTTACACTAAAAACCACACAGAAAAAGCAAATAAAAATAAAATGGAAAGGAAGAAACAAGCACAAAAAGCAAAGATTCAAATGACAGCAATAAAGTCCTGCATATCAGTTATCACCCTAAATGTAAATGTAATGAGCAAACCAATCAAAAGACAGAGTGATCAGATAAATCAAAAACTATCATCCATCAACACTATGGCAACAGGAAACTGATATCAGATCCAAAGACAAGCACCAGTAGTAAGTGAAAGCCTATGGAAAAATTTTATCAAAGCAACAGTGATGAAAGGAAATCAAGAACAGAAAATCTAATTTCAGACAAGGTATACTTCCACCTATTAAGGGTATCAGGAGACAAGGAAGGACACTACATTATGGTCAAGGGGATAATCCATCAAGAAGTAACTATTATTAACATGTATGTATCCAACTATCATTAACATTTATGTATCCAAACAAATACTGGTAAAGCTAAAGATAGACATCAACAGTAATACAATAATAGCAGGGAACTTCAATATTCTACTTACATCAATAGTTAGATCCTCCAGACAGAAAATGAACAAATGGCCTGAGATGAAAAATAGATCATGTAGACCAATATATATATGTGTATATATATACATATACACAGACATATACACACACATATATATACACAAACACATACACATATATATGGTATTCTATTACAACAAAAAGACTATGCATTTTTATCAAGTTTGCATGGAACAGTCTCAAGGATAGACAATATCCTGGGACACACAAAGCAAGTCTCAAAAAATTTAGCAAGACTGCAATTAGAAATAGCATCTTCTCTGACCAAAAGTAGAAATGAACTAAAAGAATAATTCTACAAGAACCACAAAGATATGGAGATTGAACAACATGCTTCTGAACAACTACAGGATCATTGTGAAATTAAAGAGGAAATGAAAAATTATCTGGAAACAAAAATGAAAAGACAAGCTTCCAGAACATGTGGGATGTGGCAAAAGGAGTTCTAACAGGAAAGTTTATAACCAAAAAAGTACACATCAAAAACCAAGAGAGGACCAAATTAAAAACTTAAGCACACACCTGAGGAAACTAAAAAGGGAAGAAGGTTCAAAATCAAAAATCAGCAGCAGAAGAAAGGAATAAAATTAAAGCAGTAATATATGCAATTGAAAACAAAAAGTTTATTCAAAAGATCAAAGGAGCTGGTTCTTTGAAAAATAAATAAAATTTATAGACCCCTGGCTAGACTCACAAAAAAACAAAAACAAAGAAATAAACAGAAAAAAAACCCTAATAACAAAAATGAGAAATGAAAGTAATGAGATTATAGCTGACATCACAGAAATACAAAGGATCATGAGGTACTGCTATGAGCACTTATAAGCCAACAAATATGTCAATCATGGAGAAATGGACAGATTCCTGGAATCTTAAATCCTCCAAAAACTGAACCACGAAGATACTGGCAACTTAAACAGAACAAAAACAAGCACAGAAATTGAAGTAATAATAAAAATGTACCCTCAAAACAAGAACCAAATGGCTTCACTAGCAAATTCTACCAAATATACAAAGATCTAACAACATCCTCCTTAAAATCTTCCACGAAATTGAAGAGGAAAAACTCCAATTTATTCTATGAGGTCAATAGTACCTTGTTTCCAAAACAGAAAAAGATGGTACCAAAGAAAACCTATAGACATAAATGACTAATAAATAGTGATTTTAAAAAAAATTCCAACAAAATCCTGATGACTTGAATTAAGCTGCACAAGAAAAAAATAATGCATCACGACCTAGTGGTATTATTATAGTGATTCAAGAATGGTTCAAAATATTCAAATAAATCACTGTAATATATCACATCAAAAAGGAAATATCAAAAAAAATATCTTATTGAAAGATGCAGAATAGCATTTGGCATGATGCAAAACACATTCATGATAAAAATAAATCCTTGCCAAAACAGAAATCAAATCACAAACCTCAACATGATAAAAGCAATATATGACAAAAAAAAAAACATAGCTGACATCATACTTAATGGTCAAAACGAAAGGCCTTGTCTCTAACATCTGAAAGGGGCAAGGTTGACCTCTCACCATTACTATTCAACATAATTCTGTAAGTCTTGGTAAGAGCAGTGAGACAAGCAAAGTACATTGAAAAATCCAAATTGGTAAAGAAATAAAAATATCATTATTTGCACATGATATTATATTATAACTAGAAAATTCTAAAGAATCCACAAAAATACTGCTGGAAATAATAAATGAATACAGCAAAGTTGTAGGGTATTAAATCAATATACAAAAATAGTATTCCTATATACAAACAATTAAGTAGAGGACAAAGAAATTAAGAAAGAAATTCATTCACAATAGCACCAAAAAAATATCAAATACAAAGTCACTTTAACAAAGTAGGTGAAAGACCTCTACAATGAAAACTGAAAGACTTTAACAAAATAAATAGAAGAAAAGGAGAGATGGAAGAGAGGACTATGCTCATAGATTATAAGAATTAACTTAGCTAAAATGGCCATCTTATATAAAGCAATATATAGATTCAATGAAATTCCAATCAAATTCAAGCAGCAGTTTTCAAGGAAATTGAATAAAGAATACTGACATCTGTATGGAACTATAAAAGGACTCAAAAAGCCAAAGCTATTCTAAAAATTATTTGGAAGAATCACACTTCCTTACTACAAAATATACTACAAAGTCATCATAAACAAAGTAGTACTAGCACAAAACAGCCACAAAGACCAGTGAAATAAATTGAGTCCATAAATACACGACAGCTAAATAGACAATTAGTCCATAACAAAGGAAACGAGCATACCATGGAGGATGGAAAATCTATACAACAAAAAATTATTGGTAAAACTGAAGAGCCACACACACAAAAAATGAAATTAGATTATTCCTTAGAGTCATACAAAATAAACTCAAAATTGTTCTAATAGCATAAAATACAAAAATCATAAAATACTTAGAAAAAAAGTAGGGGAAATAATCAACTACTTCAATCTCAAAGAAAATTTTGGGGAAGGAAAAACTATGGCAAAAACAAAACACATAGTAAAATAAACTAATTATAACAGCATCAAGCTAAAAAGCATATATATCATGGGGAAAAAAAACACTAATAAACCAAAAAAAAAAAAACTGGTTGAGATTCATACAACATGCATCAGATAGAACTTAGTCTCAAAATATATTAAGAGCTCATACACCTTAATAATAATAATAAAAAAAAAAGCTAACCCCCCCACTCAAAAAAAATAGGCAGAAAAATTGAAAACACCTGTATAAAGACGATACACAGATGGCCTTCAGGCACATGAAAATACATTCTACATCACCTTGAGAGAAATGCAGATAAAAATCATGATGATATATATCTCCTCACACCAATGAGAATGGATTATATCAAGAAGTGTAGCAACAAGTGCTGAAGAGGTTGTGAGGAAAAGGAATCATCCTACAATGCTGGTGGGAATGTAAATTAGTGCAACTTTTCTGGATTACAGTATGGAGAATCCTCAAATAAATAAAGTTGTATTTTATCATTTGATATAGCGATCCCTCTCCTTGGGATATACCCAGAGAACACAAATATCTACTCAAGAAAAGTATCTTCACCCCTATGTTCACAGCAGCAGAGTTCACAGTAGCAAAGACATGAAATCAAACTAAATGCTTATCAACAGGTGAATGGATTAAAGAACTCTGGTATATATAGTAAATGGAGTTCCACACCACTGCTAAAAAAGATGAAACTGTGTCTTGCAACAATCTAGTTGGAAGGAGAAAATCCTATTAAAAGAAGTAAGTCAAAAAGAAAAAGAGAAATACAAGATGGTTTCACTTATATGTGGAATATAATGAAACAAAACAAATGAGGAAAAAAAAAATTCACAGGACACAGGGCAATGGTAATAAGGGAGTTGGTGGGGGTGGGGTAGGAAGAGAATGAGAGGAAAAGTGGTGGTAAAATAAACTCTAGTGGAAGGTAAAATATGAAATACAGATTGAAGTAAAATTTCAACATCCTAAAATGAATATAGTATTGAAAGCAAAGGAAATAAAATTATGTTAAAAATGGAAAAAACAACAGATACTTAAAACATAGGCTCAAATAAAACAATAAATCCCTACATATCAATTATCATACTGAATGTGAATGGATTGAAGTCATCAGTCAAAATAACAGTGACTATATAAATCATAAAACAAAACTAATTAATATTATGACTAAAGAAAACTCATATCAGATCCAAAGATAAACATGTTGAAATTCAAGGGCTACAGAAAAATATGAAAGCAAACATGATGAAAGGGAAATAATGAACTGAAACAATAATATTTGTCAAGATAAAAGTCTATCTAAAAGTGTATACCAAGGATTGACACTGCAAACATGAACAAGGGGGTAATTGATCAAAAAGTAGTTAACTGTCAACATTTACGTACCAGCTGGTCAATCTAAATATATAAAGTAAATATTAACACAGCTAATGGGAGATATTTACAGTAATACAAGATTCATAAGGCATTTTAATACACCACTGACATCAACAAAGATCATCCAGGCAGAAAAACCAACAAAGAAATCTAGACTTTAAAAGAGGCAACAGATCATATGAACCTAATAGACATATACAGATTGTTCTACTCCAACAAATAAACACTACACATTTTTCTCAATTGTACAAGGAACATTATCAGGAATATACCATACCCTGGGCAAACACAAATCTCAGTACATTTAGCAATATAGAAATTAAATAATGAATTTAGCAACATGGAAATTAAATAACCCTGACAAAAAGGGTTGAAAATGGAAGTAATTTGGAAGACTCTCAAAGATGTAATGATTGAATAACATATCATCTAAACAACTTTTAGATCATTGATGATATTAAGATTAGGAAAAAATGAAGAGGTGAGCTACAAGAATAGGTGGAATTCAGTAAAAGCAGTTCTGAGAGGAAAGTTTATCCAAATTAAAGAGAATCCAAATTAAGTATCTAATCATACACCTGAAGAAATTAGAAAATAAAAATCAGTAGAAGTTCTCTAACAAAAATTAAGCAGGAATAAATGAAATGAAAACAAAAAGACCATCCAAAATACTGATAAATAAAGGAACTGGTTCTATGAAAAAATTTTAAAAAATGATAGACCCCTAACTAGATTCATGAGGAGAAATAGAAAACCCTAACAGCAAAAATCAGGAATCAAAGTAATGAGATTATAACAGATATTGCAGAAATGCAAAAATTACGAGACTTTCATGAGCACTTGCAAGATAATGAAGTCATCAGTCATGCAGAAAACGGACAGATTTCTAGAATCCTCCACCCCCTCCCCAAACTAAGACTGGAAGACAGAGATAAATTGCACACACAAATCACAAGCACAAAAATTTAAGCTGTAATTATTAATCTCTAAAAAAAAAAATCAAGAACCCATGAACACATGACTTCAGTACCAAATTCTACCAAACATTCAAAGAACGAATACCCATCCACTTTAAACTCTTCCACAAAATTGAAGAGGAAAATTCCCAAATGCATTCTATGAAGCCAATATTACACTGATTCCAAAATTAGGTAAAGACAACATCGAAAAAAATTACCAACTAATATAGATGCAAAAATTGTCAATAAAATCTTGGCAAACCAAAGTGAGCAGTACATAAAAGATACATCACTATCAAGTGAAATTTAGTCCAGAGATCTAAGGATGGTTCAACATATGCAAATGTCAAGTAATACACCACATCAAAAGAGAAAATCAAGAATGATGTGATTATACTAATAGATGCAGAAAAGGCATTTGATAAATTCAACACTTATTCATGATAAAAACCAACATCAAAATGGAATAGAAGGCATATGCCTCAACACAATAAAAGAAATATATGACAAACCAACAACTAACATCATATTCAACAAGGAAAAATTGAAAGCCTTCCCTTAAGATATAAAGTTACCCATTCTCACCACTATTATTCACATAGTTATAGAAGTATTGATCAGAGCAATAAGGCAAAAAAAAGTATATTAAAAAGTCCAAATTGGAAAATAAATAGAATCTTCATTATTTATAATTTATGTACCTAGAAAATCTTACTCTAAAACAAAAAATGTTAAAAATAAATAAATACAGCAAAGTGGCACCACACCCATATGGATTAGTCTATAACAAAGGAACTGATAGCATACAAGGGAGAAATGAAAGTCTATTCAAGAAATGATACTGGAAAAATTGGATAGACACCTATAAAAAATGAGACTGTATTGTTAGCAACATACCCAAAAGTTAACTCAAAATGGATCAAGGTCATGGATATCAGCCCCAAAGTCATAAAACACATAGAGGAAAATTTAGGAAAAGGGCTACATGACATCAACCTCAATGATATCTTTCAGGAAGGGACACCTATGGCAAAAGAAACTAAAGCAAACTACAGAAAACTAAAAACTCCTGTACAGAAAAAGAAATCACCACTGAAACAAAAAGGCAACCCATGGAATGGGAAATTATATTCTCACAACATATATTAAAAAATAACTTAATCTCAAATATATGCATAGAGAGAGATTCACACATCAACAACAAAGCAATTGACCCACTCATAAAATGGACAGAAGAAGTTGATAGACAGAAGAGAAAATAAAAGATAAAAAAAAAAGCCATCTTTATCTACACAGGTAGTAAGAAAAAATCTTCTCTAACTTGACTGCCATTTTAAATTGAATTTCATCACTAGTCATTCCTCTCCAGTAACACCTGTTACAGGATAGTTCAACAGATAAGGATAATTTACTGATTTATTTTACCCTAATCCTTTACTCTGCTTTCCTAAGTCTATCACACAAATACTACCAACACTTAGGGATCCATTCATGTACCTCCTTGCTTGGTGTTACTTCATGATCCCTATCACAGTCATTCCAAACTTTCCATAACTTCCTTCAGAGGTTGGGATAAAGAGCTCCACACAAAATTTATGAAATCAGTAAAAATCCACAGTGACCAGGACCAAATTACATGTGCTAAAGATCTCCAGGAAATTTACTTTATCAGAGTCATGTGCTTTGGCCACAGTAATTCAGGAATTCATCTGTTTTAGGGCTGTGTGGTATTCACATTTCTTAAAGGAAAGATGCAGGCAGGCAGGAAGGAGAGTAGGCAAGATGGAAGGAAGAGAGAGGAGGAAAAAGCATCTTTATTTTATTTTTATTTAGCTGTTCAACAGTTACCCTCCCCACAGCCCCATGCCCAGGACTCAGCACCAGGGGTATGTGGCTTGCTCCTTTGGAGGTGATTGACCTAACTGGACACATCTAATCACATTTTTTTTTTATAAATCACCAATTAATGGGAATTTAAGTTGTTTCTAACTCTTGATTATTGCTATATTAAATATAAAATTGAATATAACTACTTGGATTCATATTTTTGTGTTTTGTGTGTTTGGGTAAATACCCAGAAGTGGGATAAGGTCATATGGAATTTCAGTTTCTCATGTTTTAGAGCAATCTCCATGTTTTCTCTGTTTATACCAATTTATACTCCCACCAAAAGTATAAAAGTATTCACTATTCTCCCCATCCTTCTCAACATTTGTTGTTTCCACAGTTTTGGATAGTTACCATTCTTACAGGTGTGATATGATATCTTTTATTTGTATTTCCCTAATAACAAGAGATAAACATTATAGTGAGAGAAATATTTTCATGTGCCTATTGGATATCTGTATGTCTTCACTGGAGAAATGTCTATACAGATATCTGCCCAATTTTAGATTGGATTATTTCTTTGTTAATGAGTATTATGAGGTCTTTATATATTTTGAATCTTAAGCTCTTGTCCGATGTATAATGTGTAAAAACTTTCTATTTCCATTACTATTATTTTGTCGTATTTTTCAAAATCCAGAAGTCAAATATCTCCACATTATTTTCTCATATTTATCTTGACTATTTAGACTCACGATTCTATTTTTTTATATTTATGTTTTTTATATTTTTTATGTTTTCTTAAATGCTACTGGAATTTTGATGGTGATTGCATTAAATGTATGTATTTCTTTTGGTTACATCATTTTAACTATTATTTTTCCCAACCAGGAACAGATGGCTCTGCTATTGAGTTCTACCAAACCTTGAGAGAAAAATTATTATCTACTTTTCTCAAATTCTTCCAAAATATTGAAAACAGGGAAAACTTCCAAACTCTTTCTATGAAGCCAACATGACCCTGATAACAAAAGCAGACAAGGACAGATCAATATCTTTGATAACGTAGAAGAGAAATTCTCAACCAAATATTTACCAACCAAATTCAATAATACACCAAAAAGGATTATCTATCATCAGTAAGTGATATTCCCCAGATTCAATGATGTTTCAGAATATGCAAATTATTAATACTATGCACCACATCAAAATAAAAAGGAAAAAATCATAATCATCTCAATAGATGCTGATAATGCAATAAATGCTCTAGCACTTGACAAGATTTAGCATCCCTTTATGTTGAGGTATGTTCTTTCTATCCCTATTCATTTGCCTTATTTAGTTGGAAGTCTGTATTATCTAAACATAACTGTTCTTTTTTCAGGGATGGGAGTTAACATTTTATTGTAGGATTGTTGCCCATACTTTTTCTTGGAGCTATGTTTCTCATTAGAACTTAGATGATTTTAATGTATGCAGCAGAATCTTGGAGTTTAACCCATTGGACTACTCTATGCCTTTGGATTAGCGAGCTCAATCCATTAACATTTAGGGCGCTTACATGTAACTATTTCCATTTTACTGTTTGTTTTCTGGCATTGTAGAAGCCTTTATATTTTTTTCCTCCTCTTGTGATTTTGAAAACTGGTATGTTGTGTTTGCTTTCCTTTCCTATTTTCTTTAATTTTTCTATGAATTTATATTTTTAAAGTACCCTGGGTTTTAACATCAGTTTCCAAGCTTACAACATTTTTTAAATTAAAAGCAAGGAAGGCTATTTCTAACAGTCCATATTTTACTATCCTCCTTCTCTCATTTTACTTTTTGGTGTCTTAGTGCTTCTAAGTGGGATTTATTTTGATTTCATAGAAATTTCTTTAGTATTTTTTATGAGTGGTTTATTTGTAATGAATTTTTAACTCTTTCTTTGAAAAGCTCTTAATCACTTCTTGGATTCTAAATGGCAGCCCATCAGTGTAGAAAATTCTTTGTTAGAAATTCCTTTCAACACTTCGAATAGATCAGTTCATTTCCTTTAGTTTGTGAAGTTTCTGCTGAAAAATCTTCAGTGTGATTTTTGGGGTCTTCCTTATACGTAACTCATATTTCTTTAGATGCTTTTACGAGTCTCTTTTTATCTTTTAGTTTTGTCATTTTAATTAAAGTGTGCCTGTATTCCCTTTTTTAGGAACTCTGAAATTCTTGGGTCTGGAAGTTTGTTTCCTTCCTCTGGTCAGCGAAGTTCTTCTACCCATTAAGACGTCTACCCATTTTTTTCTCTTCTACTTCTAGACCCTATGTTGCAAATGTTCCTCTTGATGTTATCCTATAAATGTCTTACACTATCTTTGGTTCTTTTAATTCTTTTTTCTTTGCTTGTCTGTTTAGTTGCACTCTACTGCTCTACCGTCCAGCTCACTGATTGTATTAGAGGCATCTTACAGTGTGCTCTAGAGCTTAAATAGTATGTTCTTTAGCTCCATAAATGTTGTTCATTACTACCTCATATTCGTTGTCATTTTCTTTTTCCTCCTTCCATTGTTTTACTGAATCAGTGAGCATCATTAAAATAATTGCTTTAAAATCTTTAGGTAATTTAGTTCTATTATACTAAGATTTGTTTCATGGGGTTTTGTTTTAGACCTTAATTTTGGTATATGTCTGTCTCTTCATTCTGTTTGGTACTCTTATTTATTACTATGTTTTAAGCTTAATGATGTTCCTTCCCTACCCTTATATAATCCTTATATAGTGATATTTTGTTTGGGTGTGAGATTGCAGAGTATAGCCTGGGACACTAGCTGAGAATTCTGGACTTTCTAATATTGAGTACCAGTCAGAATTGTTGGAGCTTTAGAGTCAGCACAATGTTAAGGTCTGAAGAGTACCCAGCTTTCAGTGTTGGAGTTGGGCCAGGGCATATAGAGGTCCCCTGCCCTGCTGAGTCACAGACATGAACAATAAGAAATAAGGAGAAACCCAGGAGGTACATGGCCAAGTCACAAGAAGGCAACAGAACCCACTAGTGAGAGAAAGTTTTGTGTCTCCTCGGTCTTTTGGGATCACAGCAAAACACACTCCCCCTGCAGAGGTCTTACAGTCCTCTAACTGGGCAGCAGTACCAGCAGGGAGTAGCATTTAACAAACCCTGATATTTGGGGATAGGAGCTCTGGCAAGTAACAGGCAGATATGCAAAGCTGTTTAGCAGTATCCCCAGAAAGGTGCTAACCTGCTATTTTGCTAGTTTCTTTAATGATCCTCTGCATGAAAGTAACAGAACACTCATTGCAGGAAATCACTCCTCTTTCAGAACAGCAAACCTAGTTCCTGTTCCCACCCTGGATGGGCGTCACTCTCTTGGCAGTCTGGAGAACCATAATCTTGGGCACAAACTCTCCTGTCCCACAAGTGTGCTAATGAGGTGAGGCCAGGGTATTTTACTCTGGGGATCTTGCTGAAATATCAAGGCCTACAGATCCAGTGCTAAATAGACAAGAGGGATCAGGAGATGGCAGCAGCAGTATCTTGGTTCACAGGGAGGCTACCTTATAACACACTGAAGTTTCTGATTAAATAATTAACTTCCTTCAATCAGGTCTGTGCACTTTATCTATTGGTTCATAATGGTTTCTGTCTTCTGCTGTTTGCTCCCCAGAGTTCAGAGAAAAACTGCTCTATTTTTCATACCAAGTTGTATGTGTTTACAGGTTTGTTCTCAGGTGTAAAGCCACCCATTGAGGAGGTAGGCTCTTCAGCCTAGGGAAGAGGGCTGTATCACTCATCACTCTGAATGACCCCAGGGTCTCTGTACTGGGTTGCATTCACACAAAGAAGAATTCACACCAAAAGATGTTGCCTACCACTTTTGAAGACAAGTGGCCTTTTCTTTGTGAAGATGCTTGTCCTCCTTTTTAAAAGGACATCGTTACTATATGGACTTATGGATGTAGTGTTGTTCTGTCTGTTGGAAAGAGGTGAGCTCAAGATCTAAATAGTTCATAATCCTGGAACAATCTTATGTATAAGTTCCTGGAGGTTGTAGGAATCAGTTTGGTGGTGGACCTCGTCTGTTATCATATATATGATTAATGGGCCTTCACATTTCAAACATATGTTTTAAATCAGTTACTTCCATTTTTAGAAAAGGTTTTAGAAATCATCCCCATCTTTGCATACCATATTGTTTTATAGTTTTTAGAACTAGAGACTAACGGTATCATACATTTCCCAGTTATTTTTTTCTTTTTATAAGTTTCTAAATGTTCAAAACTTTTCTTGCCCCAGCAGAATACTGATACCCCATCTGAAAACTTCTGTGAGTTCTCATCCATTATCAGTGGAAATAATTCATTGTTTGTCTTTGCTAAGTGAAATAATGGACATGTGATAGACTCAAAAACCTTGAAGGTAATGGTGTGTAACTGCTCTAAAACTCAATAGAAAAATAGAGATCCCATTTCGGCTCTTATCTCTTGATGGTTGCAAATTATATACTTTTTCTACTTGAGAGTAAAACAGCACTTCAAAGAATATTCCTTAGTTTTCACTCAAAAAATGATAAGAATTGTGGTAGATTAAATTTCAAAATAACAAAAAGTGCATATCTTGAGTGCAACACTATACAAATTTAAATATAGAATGATCATGAACAAATAAGTTTTATTCTAATCATAAAACTTCTAGATTATAACAGCAATAGCTTACCTAAAACACAAAAACACACAAACTAAGAATTATGAAAATGTTTTGCATGTATTTAATGTTCTCCAAACAAGTCAGCAAGGCTGGTGTCTCTAATGAATCATTACTTTGAATATACTACGAAATTAGAAAGTCTAAATATCTTGCTCTAGACTGAATCACAGATTATGCTCTATCTTAAAGAAATCCTGTTTTTTAGAATTACATGATTTTATATAATGTTGGCTTCATTGTCAGTTTACTCACTGATCATTAGCATGGACTGATTCAGTAAAGAACAACAGTCAGCTTTTAAATTACAAAAGTATTAGATTTATGAGTTTTTGAATCATTTTTCCTTTGTGAGAGTTTAGCTGAAGAGAATTTATATGGCAAACTCCACAGTGTATATTTTCTGCATATCCAGGGAAAATCTGTTTTCTTTCTCTCCCTAGCAATTATAATTTAATGCTTTCTTTTCAAATTACTGTGTCCAATAACTGCAATATTTCTTCTTGTTTTCAAACAGCCACATTTTGTTTTTAATTATTTGTTTTCTAAGGGTTATGCAGGGAGTTATGATATCTGTGATAGAACTACTATTTTACTCTCTCATGAGGGGGATTGAGGGAAACATGTTGTATCCATCAAAAAACTGCAGACTAGCAGAAGAACAAAACAGATATATTTCTTTATGAATCAGAAATATCCTGAGTGGAGACATTAGAGATAATTTCTATTTTTTTATATCCACTCTTTTATATTCACAACGTTAACCTTTGTAGAATTAAAAATGTGAAGTAATTATAAATGCTTGGAATCATTAAAAAGATAATTTGCTTAAAAAATTCCTTGGATGAATCAAAATCTTGTGCTGAGATTTAAGATATAATAATAAAAATAGAAGGGGGTCATAAAGTATGTTTAAAAAGAATGGGTAAGAACAATGACTAGAAAATGGATGAGTTTTTCCCCTCAAAAAGTAGAAAAAATGTCCCGAGTTTGTTGGGTATAAGAGATGAAGACAAAAATTAGGAAACTGATAAATTATTATCCCTGAAAAAAGTGAAGAAAAAAGGTCATGAGAGTTTGTTGGGTTACCTAAAGAGCTTTTGTATGAAAATTATATTTCCCACTTATAATTGCAGTTATGACAAAGAATAGGTGACCCAAATATTTGAACCTGAACTACCATGCAGTTGATTATTTAAGAAGTTGCTACCATGCACAATTATTAAAAGGATAAGTTTTTTTAATAAGACAAATATGAATTTGACTCTTTGCAATACTATCTCTTTAATAAAATTTCTAAATTGTTTTTATCTTAAAATGGAAATAATACTATGTATGAGATATTGTTTTAGATTCATTTAATAGAAAATACCAGGAAATTATATCACAAAAAAGTAGCAATGCAAAATTGGCATGCCTAACCATCTATCACTTTGTAGCATAGCCAATATATCTTTCTCTGTATTTTCCTCCTTTGTTAACATCTCCTACAAGAATCAGCTAGAAAGAAACAGGACCCATTGATATTATAAGAAATGCACATCAGAACTAAAAACAAACCTAGGTTGAATTTTAAAGACTATGGAAAATATACCAAAGCAGTGTGGATGAAAGAACATAGGGAACTGCAATAACAGTATGAGAAAAGACATATTTGCACACAAAAAGGGTAACACATGGCGAAAAAAAGATGAACACATCATGGCAAACAAGTTAGTCCATCAAAAAGAAATGTGGTCATTAATATATACACACTGAAATTTAGCCATCTAAATATAATAAATCCTAACAGACATAAAGGGAGACATTGATAGTAACAGAGTAAGAGTAGACTACAACACCCCCACTGATACCAAGATTGATGTAAACAAGAAATAAAAGGCTATAAAGTGAAGCAACAGATCATATATACCTAATAGATACAAATGATCTTCTACTCCAATTAAAAGAAGATTATGCATTCTTGTCAGGTACACATGGAACATTCTCAAGGACAGGCAACATGCAGGAACATAAAGCAAGTCTTAATAAATTAAGCAAGATTACAATTATAGATAAATTCAACAACCACAATAAATGTATCAGGAAAAGAAAAAGGAAGAACAACAACTGTGTGGTAATTAACTAACATGTTCCCAAACAAATAATAGATCAATAAGAGTTTAAAGATAAAATTTAAAATTCTCCAGAAACAAGCTGAAGTGAAGTGATGAGCTCCCAGAACATGTAAGATGCAACAAAGGCAGTTTTAAGAGAAAATCTTTTATGAATACAAGCGTAAATTAAAAAAAAATATTTCAAACTAACCACAAACTGAAGAGTTCAAAAAAAAGATTAAAACCAAAAATCAGCAAAATGAATAATTTAATTAAAAAAATAGAGCAGAACTAAATGAAATAAAAAATAAGACCGGTCAAAAGATTTATGTAACTAAGAGACAGTGCTTTGAAAAAAATTTAAATTGATAGCCAGACTGATGAAAAAAATAAGAGAATAAGAAAAAAACGAGAGCAGAAATTAAATAGGGACAATTAAAATAGACATTCCAGGAATAAAACAAGATCACAAGAATTTATAATAAATACTTGTATATCATCTAATTCACCTGTTTTAAAGAAACATATTTCAAGAATCCTACAACCTTCCAAAAATGAAGATATAGATAATATGCAGACCAATCATAGGCACAGAAACTGGTCATAATCAAAAAGGCTCCCAAGAAAAAAGAGCCCAGTCATTTGACTTCTCTAGTGAATTTACCAGATATTCAAAGAAGTTCAAAGAAAACACAGTAACTTAAACTCTTCTACAAAACTGAAGAAAAGACTTACAAAAACATTCTACATGACTATCATTACACTGACCCAAAATTAGGCAAAGACAGCACAAGAAAATTACAGAACAATATCACAGATGAATATAGATGCAAATTTCCTAAACATAATCTTAGCAAACAGAATTCAATACCCAAAAAAATGTATACATCACAATCAAATGTGATTATTTACAGGAATGCAAAGATGGTCCAACATAGGCAAAAATCAATGATATAGACCACATGAGAAAAAGAAAAAATTATATGATTATATCAATAGACACAGAGAAACATTTGACAATGGGTGTTGACCCAGTCATGATAAAAATTTTGCCAAAATGGGAGTAAAAGGCACATACACCAGCAAAAAAAAAAAAACAAAGTCATGATAGAAACATACACAATCCATTACTATTTAACATAGTTTTTTTAACTCTTGGTCAGAAAGGTAAGGCAAGAAAAACTTATTAAAGAAATCCAAAAGCAGAAAAGAAACAAAACTATCATTATTTGTAGATAACATGATATACCTGGAAAATTCTATACTCTACCAAAAAGTTCCTGGAAACAATAAATGAATACAGCAAAGTGGGAGGATATAAAACTCAGTACACAAAAAATCAGTAACATCATATATAAAAAAATGAAGTTGAGGAAAAAGAAATTAAGAAAGAAATACCATTTTTAATGATACCAAAAATGATAGACTACCTGGGAGTATACCTAACACAGGAGGTAAAAGTCCTCTACAATGAAAGCTACAAGACTTTAACAAAAGAAATAGAAGATAGAAAGAGATGGAATATTCCATGCTTATTGATTGGAAGAATAAAAATGGCAATCCTACTAAAAGCAATATATAGATTCAATGCTATGTCCATCAAAACTTCAGGGACTTTTTCAAGGAAATTGAGTGAATAACGAAGTTTGTGTGGAACCATAAAAGGGCTCAAAACCAAGGATACCCTGACGTAATAAAGGAACAGCAGAGGACACACTTCCTAACTTCTAACTAGACTGAAAGTGATTATTAAAAAATAAAGACTATGGTATACTGGAATAAAAACAGAAACAGATCAGTGGAATAAATTGAGAGCCCAGAAATAAATCTACATGTTTATGGATAAATAGCTTTCAACAGAGTCAAGAGCCTACAATAGAGGAAAGAAGGTATATTCAATGAATCATGTTGAGAATACTGAACAGACATGCAAAAATATGAAAACTAGATCACTCATTAGCACCATACACAAAATTTAACTCTAAATAGACCAAAGACCGGAACATAAGACACAAAACCATAAAATATGAGAAGAAAATGTGGGGAAAATGTTCCATGATCTCAAATTTAAAGAAGTCATTACTTAAAAACAGCTTAAAGTTCACTCCAGTATCTTTGAATTAAGAAGCAGATCAGAGTCTAGCTTAAGGTCCCTTGGAGAAGAGTACCAGATTGCTCTTACACCTGAAATTCATTAAGGATATGTTCTTAGGAGAAAACTGTGAGATCCAACGGGGAGAATGAAAGGAAGGATGTGACTTTAGGGGAAGTCTAGCCTCAGCCTGATCTGAAGCAGAGCTCAGAGAAAAAATTGCATTGCCTGGGGCTTTATATCACTTTGATGCCAGACACCCCACTAAGATCCAGATCATGTGGTCAACTTTCTTGACAAATTTTCCTTACTTTTTTTGAGATATATGCATCATTTGCTACCTAAACTGCATAGTTGGTTGTGCCAAATAACTTTCTGAGAAAATATTCACATTCTGCTGTTTCAGTTTTCTTGTGATCTCAATTAAAATTGCAGATAGAATTCAGAATCAGATTTTTTTTAACTTGAAATGTGAATACTTCTAAAGACCCCATGACAGTGATTTAGAGATTTCAAAATCTAGATTATCTAAAAATCTATCCATCAGAAGCACTTGAGATAAGTGAATAGGTATTCAAACATTCTGAGCTTTGCTTATCATTATCACAAGTCATCATTGCCTCTAAAATCTCTTGGGCATATTAATTCATCTAAAATACAAAGATACATATTTTTATAAATTGTCACATTTATTAGAGATTTTAATTTGAATACAGTATTCTATTAAGATATAAAGCAACCATATCTCAAATTATTTTATCAAAACAAAATGTATGCTTTGGGTTAAATAAAGTACCTAAAAAAAGTCAAATATCTAAATATCATAAATTTGAGATGAGAATAAAATATTTTTTCCTTGCACATATAAGAACTGGCACTTGAAACATACACACTTTCCCTATTTTTCTGTTTGAATTGGACCCAGCAGTGGGTGGCTCTGTGATAATGAACATGACTAAAGATATCCTAAGTGCCTGCCATCTTAAATTTTATAGTCAATGATTCAACCTGCAGTACAACACATAATTCAGCTTCAATGAATGAAAGAAGAAAGAAAAGAATGAAAGAACTTCCAATGAGGTAAAATAATCGTTTTGTTACATTTCAGTTGCTTAAATTCCATTTGAGTAATGCCAAATATTTCAGTAAAGAGACAAAATCTGTGAAAGATCATTCTACAATGATTTTAAATATTTACAAATCGATGTTACTCTATTTTTTCAAAGAAATGGCTTTTCAGAGCAAGCATTTTGTTTTGACAATATAATCCTCAAAATAAATTAAGATGGGAAATACTGGTTTTATTAACTCTCACTGTCAGAAGGGAAGAACCTTCTCACCCTTACATGAGGGAAGATTTAAGAATGAAGTTATATTATTCGATAAATCCTAATGACAACACAAAAATATCCTGGTGCTGTTAAAACCTCCTTTTCTCCTAACTAGCTTTTTAGATCCTCAGTATTCATCCTAGCTTGAGGGAAGAAAAGTACTGCCCACAGAGCCTTAACCAAATCCTTTGGTTTAGTTTAAAATCAACAAGCACAAAATGAGAATTCCATATGAAATTTGGCTTATACTGATATAAAAGTACATTTTTGAAAGTAACATGTCAAACCACAAGATAGAAAAATAGTACATTAGGTCAAGGAGAGGATTTTCATCTCTATCCAATTATTTTCAGCACAGACTGCTATCTATAGTGACAGAATTAATTATACTTTGTTTTTCTAACATGTTATAGTGACACAATTGAGTGTGTATTAGCCTTGCTCAAGTCCAAATTGACTCTCAATAAGGACAGTATACTGGAATAGCTATTTAATAATATAGTTGTTTGCATTGCCAAGACACGTTTAAAACTGAGTAGTGTATATTGCTAATGGTTTGAAGTTTTGAAGTATATTTTATTTCCATAAATTAGTTAAAAATAGTTTCAAGAAGGTAGCAACTACTAACTCCTTCAGTTGTCTCGAATAAAATAATAAAAACATTAATTCTTCAAAATTTAAAGCTAAATGAATGTGAATATAATTGGATCTAAATAGAGGAAGAGATATTCTTTGATAACAACGCAACCATTTTCTCTATATCTAAAAGATTGTTAGTAAAATTCCATCATATTTTCCTTCAATTGGTATTCCTTTGAGGAAGGAAATTTCCCATATATAGTAATGGATATTGCATAGCAATAGAAGCAGTCTTCCCTGTAATTAATACTATTCATTCAAATGATACATAAAAGTTAAAAATGTATTTAACCTACAAGTTACTCAATATGGAGGTATCACTCTACTTTGATCAGGCTTTTTCGAGTAATGCACTTTCACATTACCAGTCCCTACTTTATCTTTCAGATGGAAGACCAATTCAAAATCTAAACTCAGTAATTATCCCAGTTGGTTTATGGGCAGATTTTTTTCCATATGTGGGATATTTCTTTTTTAAAAAATAATCTTAAGAATCTTGAGAGATCATAACTTGGCTTACACTTCTACCAAGCAAAATAATTCTTACTCATATTTAAGGTTCTAATATATTTTATAAAAATTTCCCAATAATCAACTACTCACAGTTTTCTAATTTAAAGATTGAGTTTGTTTTATTATTGAAACATCAAAGGAGTTATAACTTATTTTGTGTTTCTGTATCAATCACTGAATTGTGGTGTAAATCACACAATTTCTGTATCAATCATTGAATTGTGGTGTAAACAACACACACTTGTATGAGGGGCCTAGTTTTTCCCCCCACCTCTTATATTTTCAGCTGTTTCATATTCCTTTTCAACCTCTCAGAGTGGGCAAACACATGGGTAAAGGCACTTCTCAAAAGACTATACGAATCCAAAAAGATTTTAATCAGTATTGTGGTGACAATCTCATACAGAACTTTGATTTTAGGGTAGCATGTATTTTTTATATACACAGGAATATCGAATGCCCTGCATCCCCCTTCCACTGTGCTTTCTCCTTCATCCTTTTTAACTGATCTTTGCATTCAACATAAATGATAAATAATGCTGCATGTATTTCTCTGAAAACAATTTTGATTTTAAGTATTTTTCCAGATGATAAAGTCAGTTTTAAAAGGTGTTCAGTATTTTAAAAATGTTATTTAAGCCTTGAAATAATGTGAGATAATTAGTTTATCTTTGCAAGGTAACATTACATATTTCATCACACCAAAGTTTTAACATTGATGCTTAAATGAGAACTAAAATTTCACAGGAGTAACAACATAAGGGTAAAATCCTAAAATGGTAATAAATGCAAAAATAAATATAATTAAATAGTGTGCAATGTAAGAAATATAATCTCATTAAATATTCAAAACTTTATTAAAAGCTAAACTGCTTACATACACACAAATGTTCAATTTATTTTATTGTCATGTGTGAAGAAGGGAAGTGATAATCATGAGTGGTAAAAGCTGAAACAGTTTAATTTCTGAAGAAATTATTTCAATGGTAGTTTAAAAAATTAAATTTTATAATTGTAAAAGATATATTTTAAATAAAATAATAGTTTTCTTTGCATTTCATTTGATTCATTTTTATAATTCAAACAGATTAAGGCAGCATTATATGCACAGGAAATATAAAGGATTTATATAGTTCTTTAAAACAGTTGTATTTGTATTTTACTACTTTTACATTTCAAACTGAAAACTCAGTGCACTAATTTATTAATTTTTAATCTCCAATCAGAATCTTATGTCTCAGCTATTTTGAAAAGCTTTTTTATGATTTTATTTCTTTATACTCAGGAATTACATTTTTATTCATCAAAGAAAATTCAATTAAGTAAAATGATAATTTCTAATTTCTGTAGTTTTGTTCCTCAGATTTTATGAGTATATTCCATTTGGGAGGGGCAAGGGCAGGGTGTGGTTTGGTGTATGTGGTGTTTTTGTTTTTGTAACCTTTGAATTACCCTTCTGGTTGTATTTGAAATGAAGGAAGAAATATGCATTATACTAATCTATAGCTTTTTAGAACGCCAAGACACAGCTATCAATATACAAGAAAAAGTTCCATTTGGAAGCTCAGTGTTACTAAGGCAGGACTGCTGCTGATTAACAGGTTTAATTGATTGAAAACAAAGTGTGCGCAGTTAACCCCTTCTGCCATCACAGTTGCCCATGTTTCTTTTTTTTAAAAAAAACTAAGTATTTTATCAGAGTGTGACCTTTGAGGGTAAAGGTAGAATTGTTAGATGGGCTAAGAGCAACTGTAATTCCCTGATACTTCTATAAGCAAACAGGAAAAATTGCTATGTCAGAAATTAGAAAAAAATCGATTGAACCAAATAGCCTACTGCATTTATGTCCTATTGTTGCTTTAACAAACTTACCACTAACTTGGCAAATCTGACAACACCAATTCATTACCTTGTAGTCCTAGACATCAGAAACCTTGACGGACGTCTCACCAAACTAAAATCAAGTGACTCTCAGGCCTGCGTTCCTTTAGATAGGGTCAGGAGATCTGTTACTTACTTTATTAATTTTCTAGAGGTTGTCCGTTTTCTTCAGTTTGTGGTTATCCTTCCTTCATCCTCAACGTGAGCAGAAGTGACTTGAGTCCTTTTCATATCACATCATTCTGAACCCCTCCATAGTCACATTTACTCTGACTCTTGTACCTGCTCCCTCCTCTCTTATGTACCCTTCTGATGTATTGGACCCACCTGATAGTTACAGCTGATCTTCCCATCTCAAGGTCAGCTGATTACAATCCTTAATTCTACTTGCAATCTTATTTTTTTTACATGAAATTCAACATAATCATTGGATTTGGAGATAGGGACATGGACAATTCTGGGGTGTCATAATTCTTCTTATATCTCATATTTATCTGTAACTGATATTTCACAAAGTTTATAGCACCTGCTCAAAATATTGTTGTACTCATCAATATTCATTCCTTTATTTATTTACTCATTAATTCAAAGAATTTTATTTTAGATTAAGTGGTGAGTAATTGATATTCAGTACAAAGCAAAATAAACATGCTGCTTTCCCATCCTTTTGAATCTATTGCCTACAATAATTATCTGTCAAAACAAAATAAAACAAAACAAAAAGAAATTATATAAATGATGGATCATAAACTCTCTCGTATGTATCTTTGTGTTTAATTTTAGAGAATTTCTAATATAGAATTCATAATCTTTTTAAACTATTTATGTTGTATATCCACTTTAATAAACTACATTCTCCATTTAACTGAGACTAAAGAATACAAAGAAGTTTTTCTCTATGTTTCAGACATGAAGATATAGAGACACTATATTGATTGTAAATGGAAACTATTTTGCTAGAAAAACTACATCCTCTTGAGCCTCCTGTTTTGGTTTTATAAGATTCATCTCTTCTCTTAAAAGTTGAAAATAAACTGTAAAAATTAGTACTTGGAGGCAAACTGTAGTTTTGTTCTGAAGTTTAAGTGTTGCATTCAATTTTATTCAACTATGACCTTTTACAGAGATCCCTTTCCTCTTATGGCACAAAAAAATGACAAAAGAATCTTTAAAATTTCTAAACTCAGAATTTATGTATTTGTTTTAGGCCATCGGTGAGGAGGGCAAGAAGATAAACATAACAAAAATAATTTTAATTGTTTTAAAATAAAAGGATACATTAGCAGACAGCTATTGCTATATATATATAACCACAACATCTCATGGCATACGAAAACAAACATTTACTTCTCATACAGCTTAAGATCTAAATTAAACTTAAAACTACGATTGCGGATGTGCTTGGCTCCTCACTGTCTATTCATTATTGGTTTCATTCAGAGACATGGGATGAAAGGGTAGCAATGACCAGAAGAGGAGTATATACTCATAGTGATGGCAGAAAAACAAGTTGCAAGCACTTTCCAAATTATGCTTACATCACTTTTGCTATTACCACATTGGTCACAGAAGTCACATGGTCAAATGGAGTGTGAAGGAGTAAATTTAGCCTAACATGAGACCAAAAAGATACTTGGCCAAATCTAACAATGATTTTGAAAGGAAGTACATTCTGAGAGGAGGAGAAATATATATATATATATGTATATATATATATATATACATATATATGTATATATATAGACACATATATAAATAATAATTCAAACTGTCACAGAGATTTTGAAACAAATATTCAGAGACATCTTTATAACATACATTATTAGGTATACGAAAAAGCAAGCACATGCTTATCATTGGAAATATATAAGGTTTATGATATAATTCTTTAACATAAGAATTTTAACATAACATAAGAAGCTTCGTAATTATGCAGACGATCCTTCTTTTCATTTGAGGATAACAAAATACCATAATTATGTGGGTAGTTTGAACAACAAATTGCTCACAGTTCTAGAGGCTGGAAGTCTGAGCTCAGGAGGTCAGTATGGTCAGATTCTGCTAAAAGCCCTCAGCCTGGCTTTCAGGACAAGGACTCTGTGACTGTGTCCTTACATGAAGAAGAGAAAGACTGTTCTGGTTTCTTTCTCTTGTGAAAAGGACACTAATCCCAACATGAAAGTCCTCTCTGGTCATGACTTCATCTAAACCTAATTACCTCTCAATGGCCCTATTTCCAAATAGCATCACATTGGGGAGTTAGGTCCCAACATATAAATCTGAGGGGAGAGGGCACAGATATTCATTCCACAGCAATACCTAAGGAATCGACTTTGGAAATAACTAGCAATGCTGCATAACTATTTATCCTTTGAGTAATCCCAATTCTAAGAATTTATCCATGGAAATATACCAGTCTATAACTATGTCTCTAAAAAATCACAACACCAGATTATTGTGGCATTATTTGTAATGCAAAATATTAGGAACATTCTCAATGCTGGCACATAGGTAACTGATTAAGTAAACTGTGATATTCATGCAACCAGGTACTATGCAAATATTTAGAAGAAGAATGAGGAAGAACTCTGTGAACTGAGGTAGAGTAATATCCAGGATGTATAATTGTTTTCTTTTTAATTCCAAATTTAAAAGTTTATATACTATATTGCCATTTGTGTAACAAAGAACGATAAATACAATATGTGCACATTTGCTTAATTTTTGAAAAGATATACAGGAGGAAACAAACCAGCGCAATTCATTGTCATCAAAAAGTTTATGAGAATGAGATGGAAGGAACAGAAAAGATAATGAGCCATCTTTGAGCTTGCCTCATATAATGACTTTTAAACCATGTCAAAATTTCATATATTAAAAACATAAATTAAGCAAGGATGGGAAAAACCCTTAAAATTGAAAAGAAACAAAGCCAAATGAACCTAACTATATATCAAATTGATAGAATGCACAAAAGTAATTCTGTACAGAAGTATTATTTACAAGTATTTTTGGACAAAGTCCTCTTACCACATATCTTTAGGGAAACTAGTTTGAGAAAAAAATGAACAAACTACATAAATATTTGAATTATCTACACAGATTGGATAGTGGTGTTTTAATTCTAAAAACATCTTTTCTATAATGAAACTAGAGTAAATTCATAAATACACAGGTAGGTTTTTAGAACCAAAGTTCTTAATGTGAAAAAAAGAGATATGCAATGTAGAATGCAGAAAGAAGAGAATTAACCCAGTGAAGGGTACTGGACTCGGAACTATCAACGTGAATATATATCCTTCCTAACGCTTATAATTAAAGGGTCTAACAGCATAATATCCTGATACCAGTGAACATACTCAGTGCCTATGTTTTAGTTACTAAATGCCTTTCACCAAAAAAAAAAAAAAAAAGATGGGATGGGGGCAGGGAATGATTACTAGAGAAATTCCAGATTCCATTATGAAAGGTGAAATGACAATGACAGATGCAAGTCAAAGCGAGCTTGGACTATTCTGTTGATATGCTGACTGTAAGAAGCTACCCAAAACCTGAACAGGATATAACACAAGAGAGAAGTCAGCTTGAAAATTTTCTCCTAATGGTCCTATTTGAAACACTTTGAACATCACAAATTATAATGACAATAATTATCACACATTGAGTGTATGTATGTGTTAACTGAGTCAGAGATATTCAAAAATACAATGGAGGGATAAGAAAAAAACTGCTCTTTAGAGCATGATATAGAAGGAATAGCACTAAAGTTACCTTTAGAAGCCAGTAAAATAATAAATCCTTTAGAAATTATTATCATTTGATGCTAAAATTAATTCACTAAATAATAGTTGGGGACATTATATTTGCATAGTCTCAAAGAATTCCTATTAATTATTACTTGTCAATTAAAGAGAAAATGATAGCTTAACAGTGAAAAAAAATCTGTCAGCTAAAAACTTAATAATGAAGCACACAGACATTTTGCTCCTCCTATGACACAGTAAAAAGGCCATATTTACTGTTTTTTAGTCTCAATATCATAATGGGTACAAATTAGAAAAATTGAAGGACATTCTATAAAACAGCCGGCATTTTTATTTTTAATGATAACATTATGGGTAACAAAAAAGGAGTTCTTCTAGTAAAGAGGATTTTATAACTAAAGTCAACACTTTCATTTCATTGGATTCAAGATAGATTTTTAAAAGACATAAGGAATATATTAGAAAACTGAAAAGCTTTAAAAATTGATTTTACATTATTGTTTCAATGTTAAATATTTTCTTCTGATTATTTTGGTATATTTTATGACAGAACTTCCCATTATTACTATTATATACTAAATGTATTACAAAGTTTATGAATTATCAGTCTTAGAAATGCTTGAATGTGATAAATAAACAAGCATTTACTTAAGGCTTGTTTTATATGAAGTTGATATTTGCCACAAGGGTTTAAGAGGCATGTAGCAACCTCTGTGCCTGATAGTTAAAAGATTAGTTAGAGATAAATGAAGCAATTATATAGATGATATTGCCCCCCAAAATCAAATTCCATAATATATACAACTGCTTCTTAACTGTTTGGTGGTTGTGTAGCAACAAGGGTTTTATTAAAATTATGATTTTGTAGGTGCTGAGTGGAGTTGAAAAGTCTTCATTTATAATAACCTCTAGCCTCTGGTCACAATTTAAGTGGTATGGTGTATAAACTGTAAGAGCTACAGAGAAAGGGAATACTAATAATTATAGAGTTAAGGAAAGCATCATGGAGAAAATGATTCTTGATACCTTAACTATCAAAAGGGACACAGGGAAATATAGATGGGTATTTATAACATCACTTCATTCACTCATTCATTACCCTGTGTATCTTCTTATTATCTATATGTAGAAGACACTGTGTACAGAAGTGAGGGCAATTTGTAAATTCATCTTTCACAGTATCATTTACACAGGATCTCACTGAAAATAATTATTGAATTTAATTTATGACAGCAATAATCTGAAAAAATAATTGTAGTAATCATTTTCCCATTCAGTAGGATGTCTTTTCACTTACTTGATTATTTCTTGTGTATTGCTTGTATAGCTTTTTAGTCTGATGCTTCTATGATTTTTTTGTCTTGCTTTTGTAGTCAGAGCCACAAAATCATTGCCAAGATCCCTGTTAAGAGCTTACTACTAATTTTTTCTTCTGAGAATGTTTTGAATTTTTATGTCTTACATTCAAGTCTTAAGCCTATTTACTTTTTGTATATGGTATATGACAATGGTTTCATCCTTTTGTATGTTATTATTATCAAGTGTACTTTACTTTCTCAATATCATATAAGACTGCCCTTTCCCTAGTGCTTACTCCTAACTCCTTTGTCATAAACTGATCAATCAGATCTACATGGATTTATCTACAGCTACTCTATTGTATTCCATTGATCTATGTATATTTTTTCTGTAAAAAGAGCATGCCATTTTGATTACCATAACTTCATAATATACTTGGAATTTAGGATGTGTGATGCCTCCGGATTTACTCTTTCTCAAGATTTTTTTGGCTATTCACGATCTTACATGATCTTATAAAACTTTTATGATTGATTGTTCTATTTCTATGAAAAATATTGCATGAATTTTGATAGAAATTGCACTGAATCTGGCAACCCAGATGTAGCAGCAGTTAGGTCAATCACCTCTGAAGGAGAAAGTCACATACCCCTAGGTTTGAGTCCCGGTTCTGGAGGGAAATGAGTATGAACAACTGAAAATAAAGATGCTTCTTCCTGCTTTCTGTTCCAGCCTGCCTGTCTACTCATACCTTCATTCCTGTCTCACTGTTTCTTTAAAGAAAAAATAATTGTACTGAATCTATCACTTTGAATATATACATTTTAATAATATTAATTGTGAAATTGGGAAAAGGCTCACGAATTGTGTATTTTGGGGTACCACCTTAAGAAAAAATAAACAGCAAAATGGTATCAACACTCATCTGGATTATAAAATAGACAGAAGACATATAATCTTTCACCCTACAATAGAGAAAAAATATTGAGTAGGTACATACATAGAAAGGTCTGAGACAACTTCACTGCACTAGCCAGGTACAGAGTTCACAAGCATTTGCTTCCCAGGAAACCAGATTATAGGCTCTGCCCAGAAGAGACCCTGAGCTGTGCCCACCCAACTTCATTGTGCTTGCCAGGTACAGCATCCCCAGACCTCTGGTTCTTTGAAACCTGGCTCACCAAACTTAGCCAGAGTCCCTAAGCTGTCCTGGTTTACTTTTTGCTTCACTCTGCTTCACTCCCCAGGGTCCAGCAACCCAGGTCTCTGCTTCTGAAACCCAGACAACTGGACCCGCGGAGAAAAGGCATTTGACAGTTTCCAAGCAGGCCTCCACTGGAGTCCCGGATCACCGGACTCACCTGTAGTGGCCCAGAAGTAGCACCAGCCAGGCCTCAGGGCCAGGACTAGAACTTGCCAGGCCCCTGTACTCAGGGGCCATCATCACCACGCTATTCAGGCAACAACAGGAATAAGGACCCACTAGACCTCAGAAACTTAGGACACCCACTATGCCTCAAACAAGACCCAGAACCACAAATCCTAAAACACGTAATTGGACTACCTCAAAGTTATATTCCTGGATGCACCTGGGCTGCATATAAAACTCCCTGTACTTGACCTGCAAAACCTTCAAGTACCACCTGAAAAGGCCTACCATAAGAAGGTATCCTAGAGAACATAACCAGTCCCACCCCAACTGAAAACAAGGGACTGGCACCTGCCACAGCAACACACAAATAGAAGTCTGAAGTAAAAGAAAAATAAAACCACAGTGCTAAATTGAAGGCAGAAAAGAAAAGCATACCAAATTTAAGTCACAAAAAAAACTCAAATGGCCCAAAAAAGTCAAAGATGTCAGGAGCTCTCTGGAGAAGAACTCTATGGACATGGATTGGGACAATCTAACAGATATAGAGTTCAAAGGATAACAATTACAAAGCTGAATGAAATGCAGCCAAGTTAACACAACTACCCAAAGGCAACTGAAAGACCTCAGACAAGATGTGACTGATTAAATGGATTACTTCAGGAAGGAGACTGAAGTCATAAATAAAGTGCTAGTGTAACTGCTAGAGATGAAAGACAGTCAAGGAATTGAAGATAAATAAGAAAATCTCCTTTAAACAGTCTCAGTTATTCAAAGCAGAGAATATCAGATACTGAAGACAAGTTAACAGAGGCAACCTTTATGGAAGAGGAGAGGGAAACAAGACTGAGGAAAAATATTAGAACTATCAGACACTATGAGAAGAGCAAAATAAGGATAATAGATGTCTTGGAAAGTGAGGGAAGGGAGAAAGGAGAAGAAAACCTATTTTAAAAATAATAGCATAGCATTTCCCATATCTGACATCAAAAATAACATCTGTTGAAAAAGCAGAGAGAACATCAAAATTTCTAAGTCTAAATAGAACTTTACTCAGACACATCAGAGTAAAACTAGCAAAGGTCAGTGACAAAGGAAAACTACTGAAGGCTGCTAGAAAAAAGAAAAATATTACCTATAAAGCCATATCCATCAGGCTATAATAAGATTTCTTAACACTTATACTACAGGATAGGAGAGAGTGAAAAATGTATTCAAAGTACTAAAAGATAAAAATTGCCAGCCAAGAACACTATATTGCAAAATTATCATTTATATATGATGGAGAAATAAAGATATTCAATGACAAATAAAAGTTAATGGATTTTTCTGTCACCATGCTTACCATTCAGGAAATCTTAAAAGAGGCTCTACAACAGGGAAAACGAAAACAAAGACCCATCAAGCCTTGAGAATAGTGATAAACAGGAAAGCAAAAGAGGAAACAAAGATGAGATCAAAAGGAGAGAATCCAAGAAAGAAAAACAGGTAGCCTATACAATTATATAAATAAGATATGGCACTAGCTCACAGATCTATCACAGAGTAGTACAATTAGAGACAACTTGTGAGACAGGCACAAACTCAATTCTAAAGAGACAAATAGCCAGAAAATAACACTATAAAATATCCAAAAAAAACCCCCAAACTTAAACAGGAAATGAAGAAAGAGGCAGACAAAAACAACACAGAACAAAGGATCAGTTGACAGCAATAAAGCCCTACATTTTATCGTCACAAATATGAAGGGAGTGAACTCATGGATCAAGAGACACAGAGTTGCTGGATGGATTAAAAAAACAGGACCCATCAATATTAACCAACAAGAAATACACATCAAATCTAAAGAGAAACATAGGCTGAAAGTCAAGGGTTATATATATTAAATAATATATCAAAGCAACAGTGTTGAAAGGTAATCAGGAACTGCAATACTAATATCAAACAAAACAAATTTCCAACTAAAAAGTATATGACAAGGCAAGGATGAACACTACATTATGGTCAAGAGAGTAATCATTCAAGAAGTAACTATCATCAACATATATGCACCAAACTCAAGACTAACTAAATACATGTAACAAATACTGACAAAACAAAAGGCAAACATTGACAGTAACATAAGAAGAGTAGGGGACTGCAACACTCCACTTGCTCTAATTGAAACAAAAGATCACATGGAACTAACAGACACATGTAGGGCATTCTTCCCCAACAAAAAGCATGCACTTTTCTCAAGTGTTCATGGAACATTCTCAAGGATAGAACATATTCTAGGACATAAAACAAGTCTCAGCAAATTTAGCAAGATTGAAATCATAGAAAGCATCTTCTCTGACCATAGGGGATAAAATTAAAAATGAGCCAAAAGAACAAAATTAGAATAACCACTAGATTTGGAGATTAAACAACATGCTTCTGAAAAACCCCTAGATCACTAATGAAATTAAGATGTATCTGGAAACAAAAGAAAATTCAAAGACAAGCCTCCAGAACACATGGGGTATGGCAAAAGCAGTTCTGAGACGAAAGTCTATAGCCATACAAGAGCACATCAAACACTAAGAGAAAGTCCAAATTAAATCCCTAACCAGACACCTGAGGGAAAGAGAAAGGGAAGAAGAATTAAAACCAAAATCAGCAGAAATAAGGGAATAATAAAAATTGGAGCAGAAATAAATGAAATTCAGAACAAAAAGACCTCCAAATGATCGATCAATCCAAGAACTGGTTCTTTGAAAAAATAAAATAAAATCAATGCACTCCTAGCTAGACTTATTAAGAAAAAAAGAGAAAAACATTATAACAAAAATCAGAAATGAAAGAAGTAAGATTATAACTGACATCACAGAAATACAAAGGATCATGAGAAATGGTTATGAATACTTATATATTAACAAATTTGTCAATCATGAAGAAATGGACAGATTTCTAAGACCTTACAACCTCCTAAAACTGAACCGGGGGACAATGACACCCAATCACAAGCACAGATATTCATGTAATAATTTTTAAAAATCCATATAAAGAAAAGCTCATGTCCAGATGGCTTCACCAGTGAATTCAACCAAATATTCAAAGTAGTTAATCACATCCTCCTTAAACTCTTCTACAAATTTGAAGAGGGAAAACTCTCAAATATATTCTACATCGTGATTGCAAAATCAGACAAAAAAGACCAAAAAAGAAAGCTACAGACAAATATCACTGATGAATATAGATGCAAAAATTCCCAACAAAATCCTGACAAATATAATTGAACAGCACATCAGAAAAATTAGACGCCATGATCAAGTAGGTTTTATTCCAGGGATACAAGAATGTTCAACATATGCAAATCAATCAATTTAATATACCACATCAACAAGCTGAAAATGAAAAACCATATGATCATCTCAATAGATGCAGAAAAGACATTTGACAAGATTTAACACACCGATAAAATCCCCACCAAAACAGGAAAAGAAGGCACATGCCTCAACATAATAAAAGTGATATATGACAAACACACAGCCAACATCATGAACAGTGGTGAAAAACTGAGAGCCTTTCTTCTCCTAAGATCTGGAACAAGACAAGATTGCCTGCTATCACCACTACTATTCAACATGGTTCTGAAAGACTTGGTCAGAACACTAAGACAAGAAAAGCACATTAAAGAAATCCAAATTGGAAAAGAAGCAATAAAATCATCATTATTTGCAGATGATATGATATTATACCAGAAAACCCTAAAGACTCCATGAAAAATCTACTTGACATAATAAATGAATACAGCAAAGTGGCAAGATATAAAATCAGCACACAAAAATCAGTAGCATTCTTATATCCCGACAATGAAGTAGAGGAAAAATAAATTAAGAATGAAATTCCATTCATAATAGCACTAAGCGAGATCAAATACCCGGGAATAAACTTAACAAAGGAGGTGAAAGACCTCTAGGATGAAAACTATAGTAACTTAACAAAAGAATAGAAAGCAATAAAGAAATGGAAAAACATTCCATCTCATGGATTGGAAGAATTAACATAGTAAAAATAATCATTCTGCCCAAAGCAATATATAGATTTAATGCAATTCCCATAAAAATCCCCAGGATATTCTTCAAGCAAATGGAGGAAAACAATACTGACGATTGTAGGGAATCATAAAAGACCTTGAATAGCCAAAGCTATCTTATGATGAAAAAAGAACAGTGGGGCAATCACGTTCCCTGACTTCAAATTATATTACAGATCAATCATCATCAAAACAGTTTGGTACTGGAACAAAAATAGACACATAATCTGTGGAATCATATTGAGAGCCCAGAAACAAAATAACACCTATATGGACACTAAATCTATGACAAAGGTAGCAAGAGTACACAATGGAGTAAGGAAAGTCTATTTAACAAATGGTGCTGGGAAAATTGGAAAGACATTGACAAAAAAAAAAAAAAAAGAAACTAGATTACTCATTATTGCCATATACAAAAGATAACTCAAGATGGATCAAAGACCTGAACATAAGAAATGAAACCATAAAGTACCTAGAAGATAATGTAGTAAAAACACTTCATGACCTCAATCTCAAAGAGATCTTTGGGGAAGAAAAAACCATGGCAAAAGAGGCTAAATTTAAACTTAATGATTGTGACTATATCAAACTGAAGAGTTTCTTCACAGCAAAAGAAACCAGCACTAAAACCAAAAGACAATCTATGGATTTAGAGAAGACGTTCACATAGCATACATCAGATAAGAGCTTAATCTGAAAAATGTATAAAGAGCTCACACATCTCTACATTAAAAGAGTAATGACCCAAAAAATGGACAAAAGAACTAAATAAACAACTAACTGAAGAAGACACGCAGATGGCCTACAGACACCTAAAAAATGTTCTACATCACTCATCATCAGAGAAAAGCAAACAAAAACGAGAGACCACCACACAACAGTGAGAATGGCCTACATCAAAGACTGGAAATAGCAAGTCTTAGAGGGGGTGTAGAGAAAAAGGAACCCTCCTACACAGTTAATGGGACTGTAAATTGGTTCAGCCTCTTTGGAAAACAATATGGAGATTCCTCAAACAAATAAAGATGGCTCTACCATTTCATCCATCAATCCTACTTGTGGTCAGATACAGAGGACACAAAATCACTAATCAGGAAAAATATCTGCACACCAATGTTCATGGCAGCACAGTTTGCAATAGCCAAGACATGAAAAACAACCCAAATGCCCAACAACAGATGACTAGATAAAGAGGCTGTGATACGAATACTCAAAGAAATTCTATTCAGCTACTAAAAAAAAAAGAAAGAAAGAAAGAAATTGTGCCCTTTGCCACAAACTGGATGGAATTGGAAGGGATCATGTTAGGTGAAATAAGTCAGAAAGAAAACAGGATGGTTTCATTCAAATGTGGAATACAGTGAAATGAAAAAAATGAACAGATAAATCCCAGAAAAAAACTCACAGGACACAAGATGATGACTGCCAGGGTGGAAGGAGGCAGGAGGGGAGAGAGGAAAAGGTGGTGGTAAATGACACTGGAACTCTGGTGGTAGGCAGTGGTGTGAAATATAGACTGAGATACAAGGTCAATATTCAAAAATGAATGTAGCATTGTGAATCAAAGAAATAACAAATATCAGTAATCTTTTTAAACGAAGCATTTAAGTTTTCTACAATTGCTCAATTTCCCTAGGGACATAGCCCTTGGCTATTCAATGCTTCCAAAGCTTGCCTGATTCAGTTGTTCCATAAAATATGGTTCTCATTTTCAGTTGACCTGAAATGATAATTCAATATTGTATTTCATAGATTTCCTATATTTCACATAAAATAGTGTACAAACTGTTGTGTATATGCACAAATAAATATAATATCTTTGTGGGGGAAATAAGTTCTGAGAAAGTCTCAGGATGCTTAGCCAGACTGACTATAAAGGTTTATCTCTCCTGAAATCAGTCAATATAATGGAGATAATTACTTCTTCAAATATACAGATACCAGTGCAAGACTTCAAGAACACAAAATCAACAAAATATGACAGCACAAAAAGAACACAGTAATTTTTCAGTTACTGACTCCAAAGAAATGAGATTTAGTTGTTTTCTGGCAAAGAATGCAAAATAATCATTTTGAGGAAGATCTGTGAGCTACAAGAGAACAGATAATGCAATGAAGTCAGAAAAGCAGTACATGAACAAAATGATAAGTTCCACAGATATAGAAATCATTGAAAAGAACAATACAGGAATTTTGGAGCTAAAGAAGATAGTGAATGAAATGAAAAATTCACTAGAGAGCACCACAGAAGAGTTAGTCAAGCAGAAGAAATAAATTTTAAATTCAAATACAGGTCATTAAAAATAAATAAAATGAATTTTAAAAAGTCAAGAAAATTGTGAATGATGAGATAAATTCAGGTGAAATGATATATGTATAATGGGATCCCCAGAAGAACAAACGTGATAGAAAAATGTACAAAACATATTCAATGCTGAAAACATCCAAATCTGAAGAGAGAAAAATATCTATATATTGAAAATTGTAACACATAAAGAAATTGAAGAAGACATAAATAAATAGAATTATATTCATGTTCGTGGATTGGAAGAATCAATATTGCTAAATTACATATATAGTCTAAACAATGTATATATTCAGTGCAATCCTTATCAAATTAAAATAGCATCTTCACAGAAACTGGAAAAAATCCTAAAACTCATAATGGGAGCTGCAAAGGATTCCAAATATCCAAAACTATCTTGAGAAAGACATCACAGTTCATATTTTAAAACTATGTTATAAAGGTATAATGATCAAGACATAATACTGGAATAAAAGAAATAATATAGTCAGATTTAACAAATGTCAGTTTTTTGCAGTATGTCCCACCGATTATTTCGTAAAGAAATTAAAATAAATGGATACAGTGCTTAAAACAATGTCACTACTATTCTTTTCTCTTTCCTTATTATCTATGTTAGCTCCTATCCTAAAACTCATGTTTTCCTCCAGACTATCATTATCTGTGTACAACATATTGAATGATTTTGAAAATTTTTAAGTTCACATGTGAGGTTTCATGTTATAGTATCAGCTTATGCATTAATTTTTTTGAAATTCGAAAAGTACAATACGTATCTTTATCTGAGGCTAAAACTCCTCAGCACTTCGGATACATTAGAAATTATTGCCAAGAGATCCATATACCAGTGTGAAAGAAGGTGGGAGGAAACATACACATAGAGTATAAAGGATATAGCAGGAGATAGCCCAGACTCTGGACTGATGAGAGGAGAAGAGAGATTGTGTGAAGGCTCATACATGCATGGCTCTGGTGAAGGCCAAGAGAAGGAACTGAGGATAGGATCCATGTGAATTTTCTCCACACAGGTCAGGACCCTGGTCAGGAGACGATGACAGTGAGTACTCTGGACTACACTAGCCTTCCCCCAGTCTTTGGAATCATTACTCAATATAGTAAAATATACCAACAGTACAGCAGATAGTCTGCTGAGAATCAGGTCTGATAGCCAGAGAAAAGAGTTAATATAGTTGCCTCCCAGGTGAACTTTTCCCCCCGACCAGTCCACTTCTCTACTCACAGGCTGTCTTCCACCTGATTGACTCTGCAAGGGCTACTTACTTCAGAAGCCTGTAAGAGTCAAATAATAATAAAAACAAAATAAGCCATAGTGTCACCTTCAGGTAAAACTAAAGGTAAGTAACTTGCTTCTAAGTTTCAAATGAGAACAATTCCAGGTCACCTAAGAAACAGGAAGAGATGCTGAGAGATTCAAGAAGACTGGAGTAAATGAAATCAAGAGTATTAAAGAAAGCTATGGAAGCAGAAATTACTAAATAAGTAATTGATTAATGATCTAGAGGATACAAATGTAGAAATGATATAGGCAGGAGAAAAGAGATAAATTAAATATTTAAAATGCAAAGAAACAATTCAAGAGCTACTTAATTAGGAAAGGCAACATAAGAATGAGTATTTCCCCGGTGAACCCTGGTGAAGTAGTGCTTAGGTCAATTAGCTTTGAAAAAGCCCAAGCCATGTACCACTAGGTTCAAGTCCTGGGTCTCATGGAGAAACAATCAATGTGAACAACTAAATAAAAATAAAATAAATGCTTTTTCCTTCGCTCTTCCTTCCTGCTTGCCTACTGGCCTTCATTCCTGCCTACACCTTTCCTTTAAAAAAAAATTAATGAGTATCCCAGAATTGGGGGAAATAATGGCTTAAAACTTCCCAATTTAGGAAGGAACTGAATATACAAGACAATGAAGTAAACAGAACACCTGGTTATCTGAATGCAAAGAGATCTACACCAAGACATATAAGACTGAAACTATCAGTGTGCTCTGGTGGCTTAATCGTTGTCTTCTGGATATAGCTCACATGTATCTCAAGGACCAGGGTTCACATCCCAGGGCAAGAGGGCAAAACCAAGATGAATAACTAAATTAAAAAAAAAAAAAACAACTTCCTCCTCTTTCTTCCTGCCTGCCTGACTCTGCTTGTCTTCATTCTTGCCTGCACTCTTCCTTTAAAAAAAAACAAAAAACAAAGAGCGAAATTATTAATAATCTAAGACAAAGAAAGAATATTAAAGGTGGTCAGGAAGGAAAAAAAAACAAGTGACATATGAAGAAACTCCCATTATTGGAATCATGGAATTCTTAGCAGAAACTCTACAGGAGAGTGGAATAACGTATTCAATTTACTTCAAGATAAAAACTGCCAACCAAGAATAATACAGCTTGCAAAATTCTCCAATATGATTAAGAGATAAATGTTACTTCAAACAAAAGTTGAAGGACTTTGCTACCATGAGACATCCCTTATAAAGGTGAAAGATTCTCCTCTATCTAAATAAAAAAATAAGTCACAAAAAATGAGTAAGATAATAAATGGTAGACATACCCAGAAAACTAAATGTCAGTAGCAAGTCCTCATATACCAGAAGCCCCTGATTACAGACAAATGTCTCCGATGAATATTGAAGCAAAAATCCTCAACAAGACACTAGGAAACCAAATTCAACAACTCATTAAAAATTATAAAATAGCGTGTCACAAAATATTATGTTGAGAATGTACTTAAATGTATTTATACATGGGAAACAGTTTGTAGGATTTTAAATAAAAAATTTACCATGTTTTGTTCTGTATATTTTCTTTCTCAATCTGTTTTAATTTTTTAACAAACATCTGTTCTTCATGAAATTATATGCATTATTTGTACAGGCAACATTTAAAAATCATATCCCTAAATTTAAAAATATAAAAATGTAAGGTTTTATTTATCTATTCATCCATTAGTATTTTGTAAGTGGGGATAGAATCTGGAAATTTTAGACTCTTAAAAAAGGGTTTAATTTTAAGCTAAAGTGATTTAAACATATATAAAATCAGGATCAGCACCTACTGAATCATAATTCATTTGGAGCAAAAAAATAAAAACATAACATATTCATCGACTACAAAGAGAAAAATATTTTAATCTAAATGAAGCATTGGCTGTCAACAATGTAATTTATATTCAAGAAAAATGATATTAAAATCTTATCCACATTAATAAGGTAGTAAAATTATTTGAAATTGTCATAGAGATTAGAATAAGAGTAAAATGTATTTTATTAACATGGTATTTGTTCAAATGAATTTTATGCTAAAATCCCACATATGTTATTAGTATTAATAAATGGTACTAATACTGGTAAAATCCATCACAGTGATGACACAAAAGCCTCCAACATGTAAAGGAGACTAGAAAACAATCCTTAGAGCAGAGTACACAGCAATGTCCTGGCAGTCCACATAACTTTGGAACCTCAATGTTTATCTAAGCAGTTTCAACTTTATCTTCTATCAACAACTCCTTTCTATCAAGCTTCCTGGCTGCTTCAAGAACACAATGAGCACTTTTGTCTTACCTTTGCATTTGGTATTCCCATTTAAAACTCCTCTGGTTCTAGATGCATGACTTCATTACTTTGTTTCTCTTCTCCAAGAGTAGAGAATCTTCTGACACCACCTGTAAAAACAGCTGAATCATCCTTCTAATAGATCACTCCATCCTCTAAGGAGTTTCATTCTTAACCAGAGCATTTATCACCATCTGATGAAAGCATGCAGAAAGCAGGGAGTTTCTCCATTCTGGACCTTCAGGACCTAAATTAATGTTTAGAACATAATAATTCTCAGCAAATATTGTCAAGTGAGTAAACGAATGTACAAAGAAAATTAAAGGGCATGGATAAATTAGGCTTCAAACTATTTGAATCCTGTTCTTAGATCGCATATTAAATGGCTGTTTCCCAAAAATACTTAAATTCTCTTTTATTAATGCATCTTCTTTGGTACTTTTAATTATCTAATGTAAATTCATAGTATAGTAAAACAATTTCAAATGTTCCCTTAATGTGGTGTCTACTTTCCAACTACTCTAAAACAATAAAAATTTAATTCTGCATTTTATATTTTCAATAGACTTTATAAATAGACAATTCCTTCTAATGTTAAACTACAAATTTATGACAATAAATTAAGAGTAAGTTTGAAATGATATTTTAAAAATTAGAATGTAGACAAGGATTAGAGAATAGACTACAGCAACAGAAAAAAAAAGGTTAAAAAACTGTTTTACCTTCAACCAATGAAAATTCAACTCCAGATTATCTTATAGAAGACATATTATCCTGTATATTATGTAAATGAGAAGTCAGGCCAAAGGATTTGTTGGGTAAGAACAGCAATGATGAGATTTCCTCAAATTACAGTGAAAATATATCTAACACTATTTTAGGGGTTATATAAACATAAATTGTCAGGAAAGAAGGAAAAGAAAATCCAAAATCCCTATAAAATATTGTCATTACCATTCAACTGAGCTATTTGCCTACAAACCCAGAGTAGCATGGAACACTTGCTGACTGATAAAGATGGATTTCAGATTCCCAACAGTAGTGGAATCAGTGTCCTAGTTCCCAGCCTATTCTGATCCTAACTACTTCTCTGCTTCCTTACCTTTGGGCATCTCAATCTGGAGGTTTCTATTTTGAAACATTCAATAGCCAAAACATTTCATAACTTTATACTGCTGACTTCTCAGGACCCATATCCTTCATATGGAGCATGCTACCTGATGCTTCAGTTTTCCCTCTCACATTTTTTGTTTCTTGCAGATTTCAGACAAGTTAGTTGTACACTCAAATGACTTTTATGTAATCTTACAAAATAAAACAGATTGTTGGCGCACCTGGTGGCCTAAAATTTAGTTCACCCAGCATAGTCCATATACATCACCAGGTCCCTGGTTCAAGACTCAGGATCCAAGGAAACAACCAAGATGAACAGCTAAATCAAGTAAATATATTTACATCTTCCTCTTCTCTCTGCCTGTCTTCCTACTCCCCTTCATTCCTGCCTCTACCTTTTCTTTAAAAAAAAATAGATGGTCAGCCTCAGTAGAGTAGTGGTTAGTTCAATCGCCTCTGAAGGAACTCAGGCCACCTACCTCTGGATTTAAGTTCAAGTTCTGGGTCCAGGGTGAAACAACCAGTGTGAACAACTAAACAAAAATAAAATGTTTCTTTCTCCGCTTTCTTTCTGCCTGCCTGTCTGTCTGTACCTTTCCTTAAGAAAAGAAAAAAAAAAAAAAAAAAAGAAAAAGATTGTAAGGCTTTCTATTTCTTAGATAGGTGTTTCCTCCTAATATGTGTATGATATTAAATAGAAAATAGCCCTGGGCCATGTACTAGTGGAGTAGTGACTGGACGCAGTTCAGATACATCCCAAGGACCAGGATTCATGTCTGGCGACGGGAGTGGGGGTTGACAGCTAAAATGAACAGTTAAGTAACAAATTAAAATGTTTCTTCCTCCTTTCTCTTCCTGCCTGCCTCTGTACACCTACATTCTTAGCCACACCTTTCCTGCCTTTAAGGAAAAAAAGAAAAGAACCTTGGACTTGGATTCCAAAGAGTTGATTTGCATTAGAGTAATTCCATAAATGTGCTTTAGATTATGTATACATATATATACATGTATATACACATATATTAGTCAAATTTCTGCATTTCAGTTTTCTAATCCTTTTGTTTCTGAGGGAAATATTTTAAGCTTTGTGAGCTATACTTCCTGTCATATTAGCTCTATTAACTCTATTATGCAGGTTCACAGTCATCTTAAATATTATGTAACCATGGAGTATGTCGGTGATTCAATAAAAGTTTATTCACAAAAACAAGTGGCTAACCAAATTTAACTCACAGGACTTAGTTTGTCTTGTGGGGTCCTGACCTAAAAAATGGGAAGAATAATGCCAGTACTAGTTATTGTTCACAAGGCTGGTATAAGTGATCAAATATATAGGAATGGACCACATCATAAACTCTAAATTGATACTCTGGTCTGTTGTTGATTATTATTATTATTGATGATTTTATAGCCTTAGGATTTATTCCATGAGCAACTATTATGTTAAAACATCATATGATCCTTCAATATCATAGCAAGTAAATTTACTGGCTTCCACAAACAGCCTTCTTCTAAAATCAACTCTACATTATTTAAATAAGAAATCCTGGACTTTAAAATCTATTTTTAAGTGCAAACTTTCAATGTTTACCTAAGAAGAACATAACATAAGCACATCACTGTGTTTTAGTTGGTTAGAGAACATTGAAGATAATGTAGGATTAAATTATAAAGGGATATAAAATTGATGATATAAAATTAAGGTCATATAACTGACACACATATTTTAATTTGCTACCTTGAAGACATAGAATGTTCTAGAATGGATTTCCATCAAGGGTACTAAGAGATGATGCTATCCATTTAAATAGATTTTAATTCATTCTAAATTATAATTGAAATACAAAGCACATGAGATGACCACATTAAAGAGTCATTCTTGAGCAAGACAGAGTTTGATGGCAGTTTTGCTATCTACTTGGGAATGCTGAGCAGAGACAATGGTACTTCTGCTAGGAAATCTGGGAGAGCACATTTTATGGACATCTCTGAGGAGCAATTAAACTAACCGAATTCAATTAAAAATTGGCTTGAAATCAAAAGGATATGAACTTAGTCAGGAGAATAGCACTATGCATTAAAAAAATAAATGCTAGACTTGGACACAAGAGGTAGAGCATTGCACTGATTCTTTCAGATGCTATCTAGAATGAGATTATGTTATTGCTATAATAGCAAATCATTTTAATAAGCAAGGACCTTTAGGAATAATTTCCATGTCACTAATTCAGAAGCTGAACTAAGGAACTGAATATAAACCTAACAAAAGCATTTAGTTAGAAATTTCTTTTTACTACATTTGATTTCTTTTTTCTGATTATAATTTGATAAATGCTAGATATTCCTTAATCTTCCTATGTGTTACATGCAAACAACCAATTCACTTAATTATTTTAATATAGTTTAATATCATTTTTGCATATTTTTTTTATTTTACTGCTCCTTGTATTGGCCTCATCAAAACAAACACACACACACACACACACACACACACACAAAAATATGCACAAACACGTGAAAAAATAATCTAGCCAAGAAGATTATCATTCTATAATAAACAGATGCTTAAGCAACAAGAATCACAGATTACCTTTTTTCTTATTTACTAGTAAATTATTGTTTGGACATCAAGGACCATAAAATGGAGAGTATGTAGTGTTTCTAGGCATTATTTTATTAATTACATTTGTTAATGTGTGAGTTTAAATTCGTGAACCTAATAGGAAAGCTTGCTTATATAGAGGGTTATAATAAACAATATTATTTATAATATACTAAAATAACATAATGAAAGAAATTTTGTAATTTCTGATTGTATTATATAGATATTATATAGAGAAAATGATGTTTTTACTACTAATAATATTAGCAATACATTTCTCACAATTTTATGCCATGTATTATATATCATATTAGTATTTTAGTTGCAATTTTTCATTTATACCTTACAATAACTTTTTTCACACCACATCCACCATTAGGGGTCTAGTGCCCCTTTCCACCACCTTTTTCCTCCATCTTCCCTCCCCAGCCAACCCCACAGTCACCATCTTGGATCCTATTAATTTTATTGAAATTTGTCTATTCATTTATTTGATTTTTATATCTTCTATATATGAGTGAAACTATCCTGTACTTTTCTTTACTTTCTGGCTTACTTTGTTTAGCATGACCCCTCCAGTTCCATCCAGTTTATTGCAAAGGGCACAATTTCATCTTTTTAAACAGTTGCTTAGAATTCCATCGAGTATATAAACCTCAGCTTCTTAATCTAGCCATTTGGTGATAAACATTAAGGTTGTTTCTATGTCTTGTGAATTGTGCTTCTATGAACAATGGGGTGCATATATTATTTCTTATTTGTGTTTCATATTCTCTGGGTCTATGTCCAGAGTGAAACTGCTGAACTGAATGGCAGAATTTTTTTTTTTGAGGAATTTAATCTCCATATTTTTTTTCAAAGAGGTTTCATTAATTTAGATCTCACCAACAGTGCATAAGAGGAAGTTTCCTTTTTCTTCACATCCTCTCCAGCACTTGTTGTTTCTAGTCTTTTTGATATAAGCAATTCTCATTGGGTAGTGGTGATATCTCATTGTGGTTTTTATTTGTATTTTTCTGATGGTATATACCTCACAATAACTTTATTAAGTAGGCAGTATAATGATCTCCATTTTGTATTTGAGGAAACTAGGTACTTTTGAGGGACTGGGGGTAGCAAGCAACACTTAATACTCCTGGCTATTTATCCTAAAACAAATCTATTAGCTGAACTTCATTCTCCCCATTTTACTGATGAAACTGGGGCTCAGGAGAAGAAACTCATATGAGTAGTTAGTAGTACTACAAATTATATTCTGAATTCATCCTCTTGGCCAATATAATATGTGAAATATAATCAGTAATATCAACATTGATATTGATTTAGCTATAGAAGATTTAAATTAACTGTCTTTATGACTGATATCAGCACTTTCTCAGGGAGCAAATATCTTTGACAAATACATTGGTGGTTGCTTGGAGGTAGAAGTTGAATATAGGTGAACAAGAACATGATTGAAAAGTGATAATGTTTGGATCATGTTCCTAGAGAGGTGAGGGGAAATAGGAAAGAGGAAAAAGGCATATATATAACTAAAGGAGCCTTTAGGACTATGTGTACAATCTAATGTGTAATGTCAAACTACATATTGGATAGCTGGTGTATAATCATTCCACAGAGGTAAAATTATTTTTTCTGTTTTTTTCAATGAAAAACTTTTGTTGAAGGAACATTGCATTAGAACATCATTTAAATTTAAGGTTTATGTCATCACAAGTCAATAAATCTGCATTTGTATATAATATATGAAGTTCATCACCAATAGTCCAAAACCTTCACCATATAAAACCATATTATTGACCCTTTTACCCAATTTGCCCACATTCGCTCTTTTCCCTTCTGGTAACTACTAATTTGGGCCTATAGATTATGTCTATTCTTGTTTGGTTGGTTTCTCTGAATACCATACAAAAGTTAAATCATTTGATATTTGACTTTCTCCTTCCGACTTATTTCACTATGCATAATTCCCACTAGGTCCAACCATCTTGGTCCAAATGACTGGATTTCATATTTATAATAGTTATGTATTATTCCATTCTCTAACATGTGTTTATGTATGCATGTGTCTAGAATAGAATATATATCTACTCATCTGTCAGTGGACATTTAGGTTGCTTCCTGCTCTTGGCTATTGTAAATAATGCTGCAATAAACATAAGTGCATATAAGTCAAATTAGTGTTATTGCATACTTCAGGCAAATACCCAGAAGTGGGATAACAGAATAACATGAATTTGTATTTCCTATTTTTTGAGGAATTCCCATATTACTTTACATAATAGTTGTGCTGATTTACACTTCCACCAACAGTACATAAGTTTTCCTTTTCTAAACATCCTAGATAATACTTGATTCTAATCTTTAGGAAAAGAGCCATTCTCAAAGGTGTGAAATAATATCTCATTGTTGTTTTGCTTATAACCTATCTTAATCTGAAAGCAAATTCATTTCAATTTCATTCAAACAGTCCATATTTTACTCTCCTCTGTCCAATTTATGTTTTCGATGTCTTGCTGTTTCTAACTGGAGTTTCATCTTATTTTATAGAAATTACTTTAGTATTTCTTATAAGGCTGGATAAGTTGTGATGAATTTCTTTAACTTTGTCTGTAAAACTCTTCATTATTCTTTCAATTCAAAGTGATAACCTAACATGGTACAACATTCTTGGTTGGAAATCCTTTTGTTTCAGTACTTTGTATCATGTCATTCCTTTCTGGCCTATACATTTTCTGCTGATTAGTCCAGAGAAAATCTAATAAGTGCTCCCTTGTATTTAACTAATTTTTCTCTAGATATTTTTAAATTTCTTTGTTTTTCAGTTTTGTAATTTTAATTACAATGTGTGTCTGTTTGGGTTTCTTTTTTGGAAGTCTGAGTTTCCTGAATCTGGAAGTTCTCAGCTATTAACTCTTCTGTACCTTTCTTTCTCTCTCTTCTGCTTCTGGAACTCCTATAATGCAAATGTTATTCCTTTTGGTGCTATTCCACAAATCCCTTATGCTATCCTCATTTCTCTGTTCTTTTTATTTTTGCTGGTCTTTTTGGGTGCTTTCCAATGCCCTGTCTTCTAGTTAACTGATTTGATTGCTAGTTTCTTTAGACTGCTGTTGAGCCCATTTAGTATTTTTTTTTTTTTTAGTTCAGTTATTGTGTTCTTTTATGCTTTGAATTGTGTTTTGAATTTTCCTAATTTTGTCATTATTATAGATCTTATTTGTTCATCCATTGTTTCCCTCATATCCGTGAGAATTATCGAGCTTAATGCTTTAGAATCTTCTTCAGGTAGTTTAAGTAATTCTTTTGCATTAGTATTTTTCTATAGGGTTTTGTTTTGATCCATTACTTGGGTAAATTTCTCTATTTTTTGGTACCCTGTGTTTATTTCTGCTAATTAAATTTAAATGTATTTTTCTCGTTCTGATAAAATAGTCTTGTGTTGGGATTTTAAATTGTAGATATAGGCCTGGGACAGGAGATCCAGCTGTCCTGGCCTAGGGGCTCTAGGCCTCAGGCAAGCAGTGGGATCAGTAGTGGCTCCAGGTGGAGGAGGGATGGATGTTTATTAGATTGCTGGACTCTCTTTTGTGATCCTCTCTGAGAATGGTGCTTCAGCAGAGCTGGAAGCTCCACAAACCAAGTTTTGCAAGAATGTTATCTGTTATCTGTGCTGGGGTTGCAGTCTCTGACTGCCTGCTATTATCCTAGGTGATTGCTGTCCTGCTGGCTACAATAATGAAACCAAGAGAGCAAATTTCCCATGGCCACAAGCACCACTGATGTCGGTGGGGAGATTTTGATCTCTGCTCCTATTCCAGTATGGATTCCCAAACTCTAATATTGTATCTGCCAGTTCCAGTGCCACAAAGACAAAAGATTGTCGCACAGTACACATAAAGATGTTTCTGTTCACTGGAAGACTGTTCCTCCTTCTTATTTCTCCCACTCAAAGTTTTGATACTATAAATGAAAACCCTTCATATAAGTTGACATTTCATCTGTCAACTCCCCCTGGTCTGTCCTGTACACACTCTCCTCTAGGGTACAGGTCCTAGATGCTAGGGCACATGATGTGTATCAAGTCCTTGATTCCTTTGGACAAATCTGTGTATCGCTATAGTCCTTCCTGACCTTGTGTCACGATACCTGGAAAACTGTCCTGATGATAGTGTGTTTTGGCTTTTCCTTCTCTTTCCCAAGTTTTCTATCAATTTTCTATGTGGAAATGTTGATTCTCCAATTCTGTTATTTTTTGAAGACTGTACTTAACATGTAGATGCGATTTTGTTGTGTCTGTGGAGAGGAAGTAAGCTCAAGATATTGCTAGTCCACCACCTTGACTCTGTCTCTGAAACTGGCTTATTAAATCATCCTTATTAATCTCTCAAGAGACATAAAAGACTCCTCATGGCATCAGATCTATCTCTCTATCTACCTGTCTATCATCTATCATCTATCTACCTACCTATCATCTACTATTTATCCATCTAATAATGGCTGTGGTAACAAAATCCCAGTGAATTTATCAGATTACTTAAAATTTCGGAATCATTCTCATTACCAGGGGTTTCGTTCAAATATTTCCTTCTCCAACATAGATTTTGAATGTTCTTTTAATCTTATCTGTTAACTACATTGCTCACATAAATTTATAACTGAACAGGTTGAGAAAAATGGAAATGAATACCCGTGTTAAAAAGAAAGAGTAAATTAAAATATTGAAAATGTCAAACAGGTGCTGTAAAAACTTGATCAAAGTTTAGATTTCTTAAACCTAAAATCTGGTTCCATTCCACATCCCAACAGACATAAGAATACACAAAGAAATGAAAATTCATTTGATACATTATGCTAGATCTAGCATGTTATTCAGGTTTCAACTACAATTTTCTTTACATAATGGGGAAGATAATCTAATTCTAAAGTTCCTATTGAATTTCAGTAGAATTAAAAAATTTTATGAACTCCTTGGGTATTGATAGAATTTCGTATCTTGGCTTCATAGTGACTATTTATAGAGACTCAGAAAAGAGTAAGTATAGAGAAGAGATAGAAGAATTTGCCTAGCAATTTGTATATAACGTTCTCTTCAAAAGTTTCCATGAATCTTTTTCTCTTTTTGCATTGGAATAATTGATAAACTTACTAATTTTTAGAAAATTAAAATACTGCTTGGCACATCAGATTAACTCTTATACCTTGTAATTGCTTAGAAAAATGTTGGAATTCAGTAATAGGTAATAATGACCCCCAAACATTATTTAATACCTTTTTAAAAACTTCAATATCTAATAACAGCTAGAGTTTAATTTTAAACTTTCATTCACATGAAGTAAATTTTCAATAGTTATTGCAATCTGCTTTTACTGTAAGCACATGACAGAAATTTAATTTTCCAATTACATGGACTTTATTATGGAAGCACTCAATTATACTGCCAAACTCATATTCTGAATGTTTTCAGAAAGTTATAAAAAGTTTGACATAAGCCAGAAATGTTCATCTCACAATAAAACTTTATATTCAAAGTGTCTTCCAGCAAGTTTTCAATCATTTATATTGAAAAAAAACATGAAACTTAATATTGTCTTGAATCTATTCTTATGTAACTCTTGAAAAGTAAGATGATTACTATTAACTACTATAAAATGAAATGTAGGCTTAACATACCATTGCCATTTTCTTACATGTTGGAAATAATGAATATTTTGATAAATAATTATTTTGCCTATTTTCACAGAAAAAAAAACTAAATTTGAGTTTAAAATGCTAGCACTGTTCTTGAATCACTATCATTACATAAGTCTGATTAGATAAAAATATTGAACATAAATATGAATAACAGAATGCTAGTTTTTTATGTTTCTAATAACTGATAAATTCACAAATGATGACTGATTTGTTAAACATTTACTGCTTAAAAAAACATAATTCATATCCTATCACAGAATTACTTTTAAAAGAATTTAAACATGTTTAGAATATACTGAGAACCAGTCAAGCTCCAATGCGTATAGTACAAATGCTACTATCTATAAAATATGGTTTAATTCAAATATTTTTCTATATCTGGATCTTATTTTGCTTTTCATGGAAAATATAAGTATATAATTTGAAAAGTTAAATAATTACATATTAATAGCTAAACCATCACATAATGGGTATGCATAGTATGTCTTTAGCTTTTCTCTTTCAGCAACTTGGAATATTTGATAGAGCAAGTAGTTTCTAGTTTATATAAAGTGGAAGTGGACAACAATCACAATGTTAGATGTGGAGTCTTCTTTTATCCTTTCCACTCAGCGTTATCTTCTTTGTCCCTGGTCTAATGGCTCTATGCCTTGAGAATAGGAAATTTTGTTTATTCATCCTTATACGTTGTCTTCATGCTTAATAAAGTTTCCTATTATTTGCTTTTAGGCAGTCCTAATAGTTAAATTTCATTTCCTTCACCATATTTGACTCTTCCCATGTTATCCCTGATCTTCATGATGTTAAAGTAAATGATACTGTCTCAAAAGTGATTATTTTTATACTGAAACTCAGTTGGGAAGTGATGTGTCCATGTCTACAGCAAACTTAGAGGTTAAGTCATAAGTAAAATTTCAGTCTGTCTGAAAAGCCTCACTAACATGTTTTGATTATCTTTGTTATGTGGGCTATGATGATCTCTTTTGAAGAATTTCAAATGTAACACTATTTGTTGCTGAAACAAAGGTAAAACAGTCATGCTTCTTAAATTGATAATTAGAGATGTATCAGTTTTATGAATTTCATCCATAATTTCAATCAGTTTCAGAATGCATCCATCAAAGCTCTCAGCAGTTTAAATCAGTTCTCTATATAGGCCCAGATAAGACTGGTCAACAGCTTGGCTTTACATCCTGTGAAGGTTATCCACTTTCAGCAGTTATATGCAGGCCTCAGTGGAGAAAATAAATAATGTTGATATATAAGTAAGACAAGCAATGCAGTAATTTTTGTTCACATAATCTATATAATGATAAAACTATCTAGTTAAGAGAAATGGGTGAATTATTATTTCATTCATGAATCAAGACTGAAATCTCAAAATAGAAATTATTATAGAAATAGGAAAGAGCAAGGAAGCATAAAAACTTAGTTTCTCATCTCAAGTCTGGCATTATCTGGCTGGGTAGCTGTTTACTGTTGATGCTTGGGTCTCAGTTTCTTAATGTGTTAAATGAGGAGCTTGAATTACAGCATTATTTTCCAAACTTGTCTGATGTAAGAATCACTTGGGGGCACTGTGAAAAATATAATCCTGGAAAGCCTGTAGAATATGAATACCCATGGAAAAGTGTCTTAGGTATGTGTTTTAATGACCAGCCCTGTAGACACTGGCAATGGTTCAAATTTACACAAGTGAAAACTATTTCTAGTGTTGCTTATAGTAATGAAAACTCATAACTATATTATATATTTTTGTGAAAGGTTTAATATAGAAATGTAAAGTAGATAAACCAAATGTTTTATCACTGCCAATATTTGTTCTTAATTTAAATTTTTTTCTAGTTTCTTAGTGACTTTCTCACAGAAAATGAAATTTAGCCTCAGTGTATAGTATGTTGTTATTGGAGATCTTGAAATGAGGACAGCACAGAGTAAATTTTGAGTCGAATAAAGATAAAATTGCATGTCTGAAGCATGAAATTTAAGTTTCATATCATCAGTCATTCAGAGGGTAATGTTTGTTCAATGAGGATGCTTTATTTTTAGCCTATGGGGAAACTGAATATGTTTATATGGTTATACATTTTCATAACTTAATGGAGATTAAAGTGAAGGTTTTCCTTTTTCTAATTCAGTTTGATTCAAGAGAGGCAGTGAGGAAAATGAACAAAATCCATGCTGAATCCCTTCTCCTCCCTATAAAGAAAAAAACATGAAGATGAATTTAGATAATTTATAAAAAATTAGCAGCTTGTTTTTCTAAAGTCAGTGAATAATTTCTTTATACTTAATCTTCTAAGAACTGAAATGTCACCTGAAGTAGTGCCTGAAATCTGGGCAGCATCAACTCCATAAAAATACTGAGCAGTCTCTGGGATAGGAGGTTAAATGATTTTTTTTAAAGAGATCTTTGTGAAATATTGTTTATTAATTTTTCTCTTAATAGATCATAGACAGACAGTGTTGATATAGAAATGGAAACTGCCAAAGATTTAATTTCCAACAAAAATTACAGGATAAGAAATTAAAGAAGTGCCTTCTTTATAAACTAAAAATCTCAAATTTTCCATAGTACTAAAATTCTGGTGATTACAAGAATTTTAGTAAAACAATTGCCCTTCAAAATACTTTGAAATTTTTATAAGGTCAAAATGTTTTTAAAAAATTAAGATATAGATCATTTTCACTGATGAGAGGTGAAATCTCATTGTGGCTTTTATTTTCATTTCTCTGATGATGAACAATATAAAGCCTATTTTTCATGTGTATATAGGTCATCTATGTGTCTTCTCCAGCAAGGTATCTAGAAACATTAAGTATTGGAGAGAGTGTGCAGAAGAAGGAACCCTCTTACACTGTTGGTGAAAATGTAAGTTGGTTCAACCTCTTTGTAAAAAAGTATGAAGGCTATCCAAAAAAATATAAATGAATCTACAATTCAATCCAGCAATCTCACTTCTAGTAAACAGCCAGAAAATACAAAAACACAAGTCAAAAGTAACGTCAATATATCAGAAATAATATATGCACCCCTATGTTCATAGCAGCATAATTCACAATGGTCAGGACATGGAGAAAAACCTTTATGCCTGTCAACAGATGACTGGATAAAAAAGCCGTGGTATACATACTCAATGGAATTCTATGCTGCTGTTTAAAAAAAAATGAAATTGTTCCCTTTGTGACAACCTGGATTGAACTGCAGGTGATCATGCTATGGGATATAAACCAGAAAGAAAAGGAAAAATACAGGATGGTTTCACTTTTATGTAGAACATAAAGAAATAAAACAGACCAATCACAGCAAAATTCACTGTACACAAGACTGTGGCAACCAGAGGAGCAGGAGGTAGGAGGGAACAAGGAAAGGAGGTGTTAATAAAATGGTGGTAAAGGGCACTAGTACTTTGATGGTGAGAGCAGTGTACAATGTACAGAGACTGAGGTGTGAATTCAATATCATGAAAAAAATATATATATAATGTAAACAAAAGAAATAATAAAACAATATTTAAAAGAAATACAAAAATAAATCTCCAAAAGGATAATTTCTGTTAAAGACCAAAATGATGTGAGATAGTCAGTTGTCTTAAAAAGAACCCTCACAATTTTGTAAGAATATTAAAAAGAAAGATACCCATTTGAAGAAGGATAAAACAATCACGTAAGTTCAATATTTAACAAAAACAGAAATTGTGAAGAAGATCCTTAGTCCCTGGCATAGATTATTTAATTTAATGATAATAGAAGGTAGAGGAAAAGCAGCATTGATTCACTCAAAAAGAAATTGGGCATCCACTCAATAACCAGCAGCAAATGTCAGTCCAGAAGTGAAACATTTTGGAAGTGGATTCTCCAGAACTATCTGTCCAAGGTGACATTGAAGGGCTCAGAGATAAGTCTTCCCACCAGCAGAGTCTCCTTCCTCAGGTTGCATATTTACAAAAAAAACCAAATGGTTATTATTTTAAGTCACTGTGTTCTTGAGATATTCTCTCTCTCTCTCATACACACACACAATTAAAAAATACAAACACACAAAACACAATTACAAAACAACACACATACATACATATTTAAATTAAAAATTAAATTATATAAATAAATGAATGTATTGTAACTAATTGTCATTTTAATAAGAGCCAGCAATATGAAGAGCCAGTTATTCTCAGTATACTAACCATTAGCAAATTCTATTGGTTTTATGTACAAATATGATTTGAACAATTCTCTCCATCTCCACTAATGCCACCATTGTCATAGTCTTACTTGTTTCTTACATCCCTCAAATTGTTCTACATATTTAAGTGAGAATATACTGTCAATCATATAAATCTGATTGAGTTTTTTCTGTTTACATCCTTAAATGAGTATTGCTATTAGGATAAAGATCTAATCAACAACTTTATCAATGGTTTTTTTCTTTTCATTCCCCTCGCTTTAACTTTGTTTCTAGAATGTGTTCTATTCGCTTCTGTCTCAATATCTTTGCACACTCTGTTCCTTTTGAATGGAATGCTTAGTAATCTCTTATTTTCCTTCATATCTCTGATCAAATGTCACTCTATTTGGTAAATGTTCTCTGACTTCCCATATCATGTCATACTCCCTCACCCACACACCACATACATACTTCATAACTTTCATAACTCTTTCTCTTTGCCTCTGAAATATTTGACACACTTGCAACTTAGAATTAATAACTCATAAGCTATCTCTACCAATAGAAGCAATCATCATCACAAAGTCAAGGACTACTCTTGTCACCTATGTTTCCCAAATAAACTAAAATGCCTTATATGTAGTATGTACTTAGCAGTATATATTAAAAAACATCTGTAATTGGTTCATTTGGAATGTTCATTTTGAAAGCCTACTAATCTTCATGAGGAAGATCATCCTTGGAACTACACAATTTGACTAAGTAGACTAAGTCCAGGGAAAAGAAAACTCTAGATGAGTGTGATATAAATGTATGTTAAAGAGCTATTAAAATTGATAATACTTTAATTTACAGAACCAATATTAATACAAAGAATTTAGCATGTTGAAAATTTCTGTTGATTTGGTCACTATATATACATAGAGAGAGAGAGAGAGAGAGAGAGAGAGAGAGAGAGAGAGAGAGAGAGAGAGAGAGAGAGAGACAGTGAGAGAGAGCAAGAGCGCACTTATTGTATGTCTTGTGCTGTTGGGCAAGTATACAGAATAATAGAACCCACAGGCTAATGAGAAAACAGATAAAGAACAATTAACTTGAAAGAGAGCATAAAGAACAAGTTACTTGAAAGAGAATAAAAAAAGAAATAAGCACGGTTTTAAAAGTAAAGCTTCTCATATCAAGATGAAAATGAGAGATGAGAAAGGGGCCTGTCAGTGAATAAGAATTTACTACCCTTGAAATAAACTTGACAAAAGAGATGAAAGATGTGTACAATTAAAACTATATGGCATTGTTAAAAGAATTAGAGAAAGAGGCAAAGAGAAGGAAAAATATCTCATGTTCATATTTAGTAAGAATTGACATTGCTAAAATAATAAAGCAATATACAGATATACTGCACTCTCCATCAAAATTCATTGGTATTTTTCAAGTATATAGAACAAAAAATTTTAAACTTTGAACGGAATCACAAAATAGCCAAATACAATTCAAATAGCCAATACAATTATGAGGGGGAGAAAGAACAAAAGTAGAAGCATCACAATCCCAGATTTTTAACTAGACCACAAAGTGACAGTGATAAAAACTAGTACTGGAATAAAAACACAGAGACAGGTGAAATAAAACTGAGTTCCCTGAAACAAACTCACACATATGATCAGTTAATTTATGACAAAGGAGCCAAAAGCATACATGGAGGAAGGAAATTCTTTTCAGCAGCTGGTGTTTGGAAAACTCAACAACTACATACAAAAGAGTGAATCTAGATCACTATCTAATACCATACACAAAAATTAATTAAAATGGATTAGAGAGTTGGATGTAACAATGAAAACCATAAAAGACATAGATGAAAACATAAGCAATATATTCCATGACATCGGCTCAGAAAGGTCTTTGGGGTCTCAACTCCAGCAGCAAGGAAAAAAAAAACAAATGGAACTACATCAAACTAAAAATCTTCATGGAGAGTGAAAGAAAATAGCATCAAAATGAAAAGACAGCCTACTGAATGGGAAAAATATTTGCACATCATGTATTTGACAGGGGGTTAATATCAATATATATTATATATTATATATATAGAACTCATAAAACTAAACAACAGAAAAGCAAACACTTCAATTAAAAAATGGGCAGAGGATATGAATAGACATTTCACCAAAGAAGATATACAGAAGGCCAATAGGCACACGAAAAGATGTTCCACATCTCATGTTTTTAGGGAAATTCAAATCAAAACACCTGTAAAAATGGTTATTAAGCAAAAGGCTGGAAATGATGTGTTGGCATGGATGCAGAGAAAAGGGAATCCTTGTTATTGAAGTGTAAATGTACATTGGAAAGCAGTATGAGAAAACTTGAGAATCAAAATTCCATGTAATCTCATTATCTCACTGCTGGGCATTTATGAGAAAAACACAACACTAATTGAAAAAGATATATGCACCCCATGTTCATTGCAGCACTATTTACAATAGCCAAAAGCTGGAAACAACCTAAGAGACCATCAGAAGATGAATAGATAAAGAAAATTTGGTATACGCACACAACGGAATACTACTGACTTGCAAAAACAAACAAACAAATAAATTAATAAATACAATTCTGTCATTTACAGCAACAGAACTAGAAAGGATTATGCTTAGTGAGACAAATCAGATGCAAAAAGATAAATATCATATTATCTTAACTATATTGGAAAATGAAGACACATAGGAAAGGAAGAGACAAAACAAAAAAACTGACCCTTGGTTACTGACAACAGACTTAAGATTACCAGAGGTGAAGTGAGGTGGAGCTTGGGAGCAAAGAGTAGAGGAGGTCCAGTGGACAGTGGTGGAGGACTATAAGAATTTTGGTGGTGAGTATAACCCCATACCCACCTGATAAAAGGTGAAACTATACATCTAAAACTTATATTTTTATACTAAAGTTACTCTAAAAATATTAAAAATATAAAAAAGATTTTCAACTTTTTCTAAAGGACTAAAGGATACATTTAGTTTTGCCTTGAGTATAATTGGTTGAAGATAGATTAAGAAACAGTATTTGACACCAGCTAGAAGATTATTATAGTTAACTAGGGGAAAGCAACATGCTTTGGAAAAGAAGGCAGTGATAAGGGAAATAATTAGTTAGATTTTAGATATATTTCCTTGAGGTATATTATGGACTGAATTGTGCCCCCTCCCAAATTTGTATTCTGAATCTCTAACCTCCAGTACATGTGATTGTCTTTGAAGACAGAATCTTTAAAGAGTCAATTCAGTTAAAAGGAGGTAACTAAGGTGGGTCCTAGTCCAATATACTTGATGGTCCTATAAGAAAAGATTAGAGTATGCAGAGAGATATCAGAAGCAATATACATCCAGGTACCACCACACAAAGAGACAGTAAGAAGGCAACCATCTGCAAGTTGAGACCTCAGAGGAAATAAACTATGCCTACACCTTGGTCTTAAATATACAGCCTCCAAAATTGTAAGGAAATTAATTTTTGTTTAAATAACCCAGTTTGTGATAATTCCTTCTGGAAGTCCCAGCAAACTAGTGCAAAGCAGAACAGACGTCACTGATCAATGAATAGGTGTGGGAGTAATAGAAAATGAGGTAACAAGCATAATTCCTAGGTTAGTAAGTTGAATAACTGAGTAGAAAGTGTCTGTTTCATTAGATGGAAAAATTGAGACAGAATGCATTTCTATAGACTAATCATGAAATCAGGAATTGTTTGCTATGTTGCTCAACATTCTTGTTTTCTTGCATCAGTTTTTTTTCTTATTATCACTATCCCTATAATGATTTTGTGCTATTTCAGCATCATTTAGGAGACCTCCTTAACATCAAAGTATAAATATTTTATACCCTATACTTGGAAGTGATATTCCATTACGCTACTATACATTATTACTTAAAAGCACATTTCTAAATCTACTCAAGGGGTGATAACTACACTAGGATATGAATGATAGAAAGTATGGATCACTGGGGGTAACATTAGAGACTGCGCACAAGCTATAAGGAGGGAAGAAAAGATAAGAAATTGTGGAATTAATGCTGAATTTTATGGAAGACAAATCCATATAAGTATCTGAGCTTATAGATATTAAAGAGAAATGGAGTATTGAAACTTGAAATATTGGAGGTGGTACAGTAATTGGTTATTGTATCTTTGGTTGAAGGCCATAAAACTACCATAATTTAGCTGGTGTGAAAGAAAACACAGCAATGGAAATGAGAAGTTTGTGTGACAGATAAGGCATCTTCACGGATGTTGAAATCATGCAAAGAAAGACTGATGCTGGATGAAGAGGAAATCTGTGATCCAGAAACTAAAGGACTGCATAAACAAAAAGTAAAATCCTGAAAGCGGTAGATGGTGGAAAGGAGGATGAAGAAAAGTTGGCAAAGGGAGATGGCATAACTTCTAAGGAAAAGGAGGTATAAATTCTCATCATTGCTGATTTCAAACCTTACTAAATAATACTATTAAGTAAGCTTTGAAGCCAAAAATGGTGGCAAAGGACCCTGATCATATCTATTCATTGACCCTAGCTAATCATAGTATGGAGGTCTTCATATAAGTGATTCCCACTGGGTATTGCTACAAGAGATGCCACATCTTCAGAAAAGAGCAGGTTTCAGTCAAAAGAAGCTACAGAGAGATCATTCTAGAATAAATGTTGGTTAGATCCGGAGAGTAAGGAGACCTAGAAGGCAAAGTGGGAGAACATGGGAGGAGATGAATAGAAGGGATGAGTGGGTCAGAATTGGTAAGTACTAAGGATGGAGGAGAGGCACCAGAGTTCAGAAATAATGGGTGATCAATAGACCTCAGTCTCTGTTATTAAGTTCAATATATATTCTGATTCTGATAGCTTTAGTTCCGGTAGAGCGGGTACTCAATCTGAGAAAAAAAAGATACAATGAGTAAAGAGTAAGGATATAAAGGATTGCCTTACATTATCAGATCACAACAAATAAGGAAGGATAAAGCTGGTAAATATATGAAGTTTTTCAAATTATGATAGTGGTATTTCCAGTATTTGTGAGTAACAATTATGATTCTTCTGAATTTGGGATTTTGTTGCATTTTTGTCAGCTTCCATTTCTTATGAGATACTTTATTTTACTTAGAAGACATCTATAAGAATCTTTTCAGTTGAGTCCCTTCTTTTGAGGAAATTGAAGTCCAGAGAGTCTACAGCTTCTTGTGTACAATCAGGTACATAATTAGTGTCAGCTTCAGAGGTAAAAATGAAGAATGTGATTTCAAGTTGATTAAAATTTCAGATTATGCACAGCAAACAGAATCAACAAAATGAAGTCATCCTACTGAATGGGAGAAAATATTTTAAATCATCTATCTGTAAAGGTGTTAATATTTAGAATATATAAAGGACTCATACAATTCAAGAAATAGAAATCAATATGAATTAAAAATGAGCAGAGGACTTAAACAGACCTTTTTCCAAAGAAGACATACAACAGACATATATAAAGATGCTCAATATCACCAATATCATCATTAGGAAATTGCTAATCAAAACCACAATGAACTATCACCTATAACTATTAGAATAGCTATTGTCAAAAAGACAATAAATATCCAACATTGGCAAGAATGTAGAGAAAAAGGAAACTCGTGCACTGTTTTGGAGATATATTGCTGCAGTCACTATGAAAAATGTAGAAGTTCCTCAAAAAATTAAAAGTGGAACTATCATGTGACTCAATTCTACTTCTGGGGGTTTATCTGATGAAAATGAACATCAATTTAAAGAAAATGTGCATCCTCATGTTCTCTGCAGCATTGTTTACAATAGTAAAGGTACAGAAACAAGCTAAGCATCCATCAATGAATGAATAAATCATGAAACACACACACAATGAAATACTATTCAGTCATAAAAAAGGACAGTCTTCCATTTGAGATAACATAATTGGAATTTGAGAACATTATACTAAGTAAATTAGTCAGGTAAATACAAATACAGTATGATCTTATATGTGTAAACTAAAAAAACTAAGTAACACACACACACAAACACACACACACACAAATGAAGCTTACAAAATGGAGAACAGATTGGTGATTGCCAGAGGGGACAGATGTAGGGTTGGACAATATGGGTCGAGGAGGCATAAAACTACAAAACCCAACAATAAAATAAAGAACTCATGGGATGTAATGTATAGTATGGCGATTATAATTAATAATACTGTATTGCATATTTGAAACTTACAAAGCAAGTAAACCTTAACATTCAACACACAAAAAAATTGTTTCTAGTAACAATGTACTGATTACTGTGACCATCATTTTCTAATATATGAAAATATTGAATCATTATATATTTGAAAAGCATAAATGATATATATCAATTGTGCCTCAGTATAATAAAAAAAGTTCCAGGGATTAAGATAATGTCATAAATATGGTGATTTTAACACCCAAAAAGGAGACAAGCAAAATAATTGGCATGGAAGAATTTTAGGGTGAATTCACGTTTAATTGCAAACCTAAATTTTGACCTTTTAGTTCATATTTTCCAAGATGTTTCTATAATACACAAATGTGACATGATATGGTACCTATCCTTGACATTTCCTGAATCCCAAATGAAGCCTTGAGAATTCATGGCCAAAAACTTTTTCCCAATTTAAGATTTTTACATGTGATTGTAGAGAGAAATAATGTTAAAAAAGGAAAAAGGATGCAAAAAGGCTCTTTGAACTAAAAGTAACTATGTCTGGTTAACCCAGGATAACCATCATATCATATCTCCCTTTACTCTAGCCTTTAATTCTTAGTACTTTTGCCATGTATTTTCTATTCTGTGATGTCCAAGTAGAAAACGGCCAATTTCTTTTTAGACGGAGACTGAATAAGATTAGTTCTTGAGAAACTTAATTATTTATAAAGAAAGGAAGGAAGAGGAGGAGAAAGTTTTTTCAATTAATAGTAAATATGCAAATTTAAAATAAAGTATGTACTCATAACTATTTAATCTTATATTTGAACATCTTGTTAACACAGGATATAATAAAATATTTGATTTTAGTAAATAAAATATAAACAAATGATATTATAATAAATAAGAAAATGATATTACTATTTTCTTATATCTGAAGAGGGTATAGTAAATCTCTTTAGTAATGGAATTAGTGGTTTCTAAAACCTTTTTTGCATATTGGAGGCATTAAGTTTTTATTAAGAAAATAAATAAGGAATAATATACAAATCTATTTGTGCTTAGTCTTAGTGAATAAAAGTTGCAAAATTTAGAATGTGGTACTATGTTGATACCAGAAAGAATGAGAAAAAGGGCAAGGGAATACAGAAATACTTTCTAAAACTGAGTAAACATATTCTAGATACATAGTCTTTAATATTGGGTCTGAGAATTGTGCAGGTGATATTGTATTTTGAGCAATAATCCTGAGGATTGGTTATTCTCAAATGCTAAAGAACTTAGCAAGAAAAAAGAGACAATAGAAGAAAAATACATAAATAACACTTCAAAATATTACTTCTCTGAAATAATCTTAAATGTAGAAATGATTAGAAAAATAAATTTGAAAGTTTACATGCCTGGGACAATTTAAAATGCAATACAAGTCTATATTTTAATGTATTAACACTGATTTCTTGATCACCCTTTTGGAAGCTGGCAAGAGAACTTAAGTGAAAAGTAGTTTATACAATAAATTTGGCAGTTTTGGGGTGAAAATATTTAACTATATTAAATAGAAGTCTAGAAAAGTGGGGTGAAATCATCCTCCCCAAGATATGAGTACTAACGGAAATATATATGCATGTATTATATAATGGATACGTTTATAAATATATGTATGTCTAGATGTAAAATATGTGTTTGTGTACATAGACATGCACTTGTGCATACATACACAGATACACACACAGACTGTGTGAAAGGCAAAGATTAATTTGAAATGGTAATTTTAAAATGTATTAAAGTGCAAAATAGACCAATCTCAGGAAGGAAGAAAAGGACACAGAGGCTACAGTGTGTTTAAACTGCTGCTCTTTTAGTCATTGGGTCAGTAAGTCAGCAGTGCTTTCCATGTGAACATAATGCAGACATGAACCAAGGTTGGCTCGCCTTTGGATTGTGCTGTTTTCCAGAGTCCAGGGACCAGAATCTCCATATATGGCTCCTTTTGTGATTCTTGATTATGACCCCCTGAGGAAGTCAGACCAGCCTGGGGTTACTGGAGACTGTGTCTTCCTTGGCATATTTATCATCCACAAATCATCTGCTATAAATATACCTCAGCAGGATCATCATCAGGCAGGCTCAGTAGCCTGCAATTTATGAAGGTTATGAGAAACAGTGTGAAGGGTGAAGTGCTTTATTAAGGGTGGCTTTCTTCCTGACCCAGCCCTGCATTCTACTTGAATATAAATGATCCTGGGAGTGAGTGCGTCTCTCCATTTAGGATTAAGTCTTCTTAAATTGTCCCTTTGGGCTATTTTTCTTGTGTCACAGCATCATGACTTTAAGAATTTCTAAGGAATATTGAAATCACAGTGTTCATTCAAAGATTATGTGAGAAAATACCAGATGCAAAATAGACGTATATCCGAACCTCACATTGTGTTCTCTCCTCTTTTTATGTCCAAATTATGCAAAACATTCTCCTTTTCTCCATTAAAAATTTTGTCGTTAATCTCTTTATTTTGGGGAGCAAACAAAATTCACTCAGTTATCTTGAAAATACCATAATTACTATCTCCATGGAAGTTAAAATAAATGAATGTATTTTTCCTTTGCATTACTGAATGTTGTTTGTTTTTAAAACAAAATGTGTTTGCTTAAGCATGATGTTTTGAATAATGCACTGGACAATAACCTTATTTTTCTTTTACAGTCCCTTAAATGAATAAAAATGTTGTAATGAATCAAAAATGACAAAAAACCAAAACGCCACCCAGGCTGCTCTCTCAGTCACTGAATTTTCCTGAAACATGGTTAGAGCCTGCTAGATGGGGAATAATTAACTGTTTCCCTGACAGGGTGTTATTCTGAACACTTGTCCTAGAAGAGAAAGCTCTGAAGAGGTTCAACCTGTTAATATGTATTATGAAGTAAAGGGTCAATTTTAATATTTCAAACAACTGGTGAATAAAAGATCATGGGCACCTTCCTGTTTTCACTATAATCCTCTTTTAAAATTACGTTCTTGGCTATCCAATCACCCCAGGGGAGAGGAACAAGGGGAAGAAAAATTGCCAAAACAGTAGGGAGAGAAAATGATGGAAAATAGTTTTATTTAACTTCACCTGCCGCTCAAATAACTCGCCATTAGGAAAACTGCCAACACTTTTATATGAATTACCTAGTATGGTCTCCTCCCACCACATCACTGCACTATTTTAGCACTTGCTTTGCAAACAATCAACTGCATTTACAAGTAGAGACATAAAGACATAATCAGTAGACGAATGCCCTTTTGTAACGTTTTTGAAGCAAGTTCATCAAATGCCGGTCAGTCAATTGTCCAGGAGGCGACAATACTAATACTATTACTAATATGAATATTACTAATAATAAAAGTAGGGAGTGGTGGAAATATATCCTTTATTTCCTGCTAAATTGAGAATCAAGTAGTTACTCTCCCTTTCCTTTCTTTCTTCCCACCCTCATCCCTAAACCTGTTACTAAGGAAACTTGAAAAAGAATCATACGCATTAAAACAAAATAAAACAAAAGTTTAGACCCCACAACCAGATCCCATTGCCATGCAAAAAGCAATGCAAGATGCCCAGTCTCACTCGCCACACCGCGGTCCTGACAAAGCCTGTATCTAGCCAGAACAAATAAGATGTTAATTGCAGCCTCACTGAGAAAAAAACTAGTATTGTTCCACCCGGAGACACGCAGCAGTTCGGAAGCGGTGAGATGTGCCCCCTCCACTGTGCATTGGCTTAATTCGTCTGAATTCTGGTGTTTGAAATAACAGCTCTTCTGCGACTTCAGGTCCACGCTGAAAGAGAAAGACCATCAAGTCCACTATTTACTTCCCACCCCTCAGAGTCGCCTTCTCGTCTTTCGCACCCCGCTAAGCTTCGCCTCCCAGGGTTTCTCTTACTGTTGGCTGCCGCTAGCCCCAGCGGTGGGAACTGAGGATGCAAAAACCTCCCAGACGCAGAAAACACCGCTTTCGGGACGTGCTTGGTTTTGAGTAGCCGTGACGTGCAGGGGCACCCGGCCCTAGCTGGAGCTCCGGGTAGCCCCTTCCTGCCCGCCTCTCTCCAGCCCTCCCGCCAGGCCTCCCTCCTTGCCCGCCCCGCCGCTCCCCTCACCCTCTCTCACACACACCCGCCCGCGCCTTCGGGAGGCAGAACTTCGGCAAAGCGCGGCGGCCGCATGGTGCGCGTGCAGCCTCGAGCCGGTCGCCAGGCGCACCGCGCTGGTGCCGGCGCGGGGCGCGCGGCACCGTGGGGGCGCGCGCGCCCACGAGCACGCGGGAAGCCGGCGCTCGGGCACGTGCCCCGGAGACGCGCACACCCGGCCTCGCGCGCGACCCGGGGAGAGCGAACGCCGCGCGCCGGCGCGCACACCCGAGACAGAGCTTTACTATCTCGCTCCCTCTCGCGCCTCCCTCCTCGCTGGGCATTCAAACAGCTTTCCGACATCACCAGCCAAGGATTTTTTCCCCCCTCTTCTTAGTCGCCGTCAGTCCATCAGTACCTGCGGGGGGGAGGAGAAGGAGGGAGGAAAGCGGAAAGAGGAAAAAGCATGAGCTTGAGCCTTTCGATCCGACCACGAATACTCCAGTAATAAACCCACCGCCCCAACAAATCTGCCTTAGCAGCCGCTGCCGCCGCCGGTCACTACTCGTCTCAGCGCTTTCTTTGCTTCTTGGCTAATTGGTTTGTCGGGGGGTAGATTTGGTAAAACAAATCCTCGCTCTTTAGCCACTTGCATTTTTTTGTTTCCTTACCCCCGCCCCCCCCCCCCCCCCCCCCCAGTTTGGAGGTTGTAGTCAGTTGGATACGGCGTCAGGCTCCGAGATCTGGGGGCCTTTTTTCACCCCCTCTTCCCCTTTTTGACCCCCACCCCAATCTTTTGCTTTTCTTATGTGTGCATTTTAAAAATAAATCTTGATTTTTGAAGCTGAGCCTGGGAAAATGGGCAATGGTGATTGGGACCGAAGGGGAGTCTCTCCGTCACTGTTGCTGGGACGCGTGCCTGTGCTGGTGTCTTAGAGCAAGAGCCACCCTGAGCTTTCGGAGTGGAAGGTAAGGAAAGGGGTCCAGGGGTCACCTTCTCCCTGCCAGGGGTCGCCCCCGAGGAGCTCTCGGGGCTAGGTGTCTGTGGAGGGAGGAAAAGGAAAAGGAAACGCTGTTGCTGGCTGATGGAGGGGATGAGATCAAATCCTACTGTCTGCATTCACTTAAACGCCGCAGTTGAAAAGTTAGAGAAGTCTGTTTTTCAAGAGATGTGCTGGGTCAGAACAGGCAGAGAGACCTAGAAAATCTGACGGTCGTGTGTGATTGGGATAATTTTATGGGGGAAAATTTTAGGTTAAAAGGAAGTTAAGATCAGGCGAGGCAGTGGGTCTTCGATTGGGGGAAACAATTCAGTGGAGTGATGGCGCCGTCTATGTTCGACTAAACTAAAGTGTCACCCAGAAAATCAGTTTTGAGAATAGCTAAACTAAACGCCGGCTTGCTTCTCAGTAGGAGACAAATAAATAAATAAATGCAACATCCTTGAGATCTCGGCGGCCAGTCCTTAGACACCCCCCAGCCCATTCTTCTTTCTTAATTAGGGAAATACAGTTGTTTGAACTGGCCCTGCAGTGGGGAGGTGGGGGGGTGGGGGGTGGTGGCCGAGTTCGATGATTCATTTTTGATTATTTAGAGCAAAAACAAGACGCCGTTCACCAAAGCTTAATGATTAAAATAAAGAGCATGATATTGAGGGGGCTCTCCTGAGCAAGGGTGAAAGTGGTACCTGAGCTATTCCCTCACTCTTTGTAATCCTTGATGAACACAGCAATGCAGACATGCAGTGTCAAATAAAAGGAAGTGAAAGTACCGGATTTCATTAGGAAAAGGAATACGACCCTCTTGAGTTACAGATTATAAAATGAAGCCCCCTTTCATGGGTGGAATTCCTAATTTAGACACTTATTGTCACATTGGCTCTCAACGCCTACACTCTATCCTGAAGAACACTGCGCAGACCTGCATTGCCTGCAAAGTGCTACAGCAAAAAAAGAGGAAATAATTTCCAGAATTTCCTACAACTTTCCTTATTTTTTTAACCTTTAAACGTTCGTTGGTCTTATTTTCTCAAGAAGAAAATGCATTATTCATTGAGCTGTAGGCTTGAAACAAAACACTGTTTTGATAGTCCCAGCAGTTCTGATGTTATTTTAAACTGCTGCTATGTAGAGATTCAGAGTTGGGGTGCTTTGTCTATATGAAGACATATAGTTTGAATTATGAGCTGAAAAATGCAGCTCTGTCTTCAGAGACTTTGGTTGCTGGATTTTGTGTGCATGCGTTGGTGTGTGTTATGCAATGGGAAGGAAGAGGGTTTTATTTCTTTGGTTCGAAGAGGACCCAGGAAAAGACATGAAAACTCTTAACTCTCTATATATCTTTATATCTGTCTCTGTTTACAGAACAGTGGAAGAGACTGCAGCCTAAAGACTTAAAAAAAATTAACTTGGCATCACTTTTCTCAGCTCAAAGGCTAAACAAAAAAGCAGTGTCATATTCTAAGAAATAACTTCTTAAAGGTTAAAGCTGAAAAAAATTCGAGTTATTTTTGGATAACAACTTACAGAGGTAAATATAATCAAGGATCACATTATTATGCAAGGCCAGGGGTTAATTTTTTAAAATGTTTTTAAAGGAAAGAAAAGAAGAGGAGCTTTGGAGCTGTTGTTGGAAAGGGAGCAATTCAATCATTGAAATCTGCTAGGAAAGAAAATGCTAATGTCTTTTATCTACCATCTGTAAATCTTAAATTACAATATATAACTCTAGATAAAATAGCCCTAATTAAAACAAACAAACAATTAAAAGTATGAAACCAGCTCAATTACTGTGGTTCTGGGATTTTTCACTGACATTGCTTTAGATAGAGATACTAATACAGGGATCCACTTTATATATCCCAAGAGGGCATGCCACATTGCAAATGACTGCCTTAAATCCTGGTTCTCAATGGTGATGTCGAACAACAAGTCTTCTTAGTGTATGTACCCACATATGCCCTTTCTCAAAGAGTGGTTTCAAAATTCTCCTAATCCACATGAATGTCGGTGTTTTTGCCTAGGAATTTCCCATCCATTCAAACAGTGGCCCCTGCAAAGACAAGTAGGGGTATGGGAAGATGTTTCATTTGAACAAATGAGCATTTGTGCTTTAAAATTTGTGGCTATCATTGGTCTTAATTACTTTTCACATTTAAGAGAAAAGAAATAATGTGATGACAGCTGTTCCTAGATTATCAGATTAGATTTTGTGTGATATTTATTGCTGACAGAGGGCTGAGGGAGAAGGAAGATTGTACACGTTGCTTAAAAATATTTCAAATATTGACATTTAGACTACTTAAAAATGTATTTCCTCTTGTTGAATAGAATCACAATGCACCTGAAAGTAATCCTTGTAGGTAACTTAGAACATTCCTATTGATATATTAAATACAATTTTTAAAAATTGAATGTAGAAAATTTGGTCATTGTCAATGACCACGTGGGGGCGCTGTTCACACAGCAACATAATTTTCAGGCGTTATAAAAATAAAATTACCTGCCCTTCTTTTGAAACGGGGATTTTAAACTGAAATCTTGAAAACAGCTGGCCGTACTATTGGAAGGAGTTTGTTTTTTCAATGCACGGAGACTCCTACTTGCATTTTTCTTTCATTGCCATTTTTGCAGGCCAAATGACATAGGATGAAGGCTGTTGGTAACCTGCTGATTTATATATTTTCCACCTATCTCCTGGTTATGTTTGGATTTAATGCTGCCCAAGACTTCTGGTGTTCAACTTTGGTGAAGGGAGTCATTTATGGATCGTATTCTGTAAGTGAAATGTTTCCCAAAAACTTTACAAACTGCACTTGGACGCTGGAAAATCCAGATCCAACCAAATATAGCATTTACCTGAAATTTTCCAAAAAGGACCTTAGCTGCTCTAACTTTTCTCTCCTGGCTTATCAGTTTGATCATTTTTCCCATGAAAAAATAAAGGATCTTTTAAGAAAGAATCATTCTATAATGCAACTCTGCAATTCCAAGAATGCTTTTGTTTTTCTACAATATGACAAAAATTTTATTCAGATTCGTCGGGTATTTCCAATCGATTTCCCAGGATTACAGAAAAAAGGGGAAGAAGATCAGAAATCTTTCTTTGAGTTTTTGGTATTGAACAAGGTGAGCCCAAGCCAGTTTGGTTGCCATGTCTTATGCACTTGGTTGGAGAGCTGCTTAAAATCGGAAAATGGGAGAACAGAATCATGTGGGATCATGTATACAAAATGCACCTGTCCTCAGCATTTGGGAGAGTGGGGGATCGACGACCAGTCGCTGGTTTTGCTAAATAACCTGGTGTTACCCCTGAATGAGCAGACCGAGGGCTGCCTGACCCAGGAGCTGCAAACCACCCAGGTCTGCAACCTTACCAGGGAGGCCAAGCGCCCACCGAAAGAAGGTAAGTGCCTGGTGGAGAGGGGGGGACCTGGAAGGGGAAGGGGCTGATTGATGTTGGAAGGAGTGGAAATGTGTTAGAACACGGGAAACTAAGTGTTGTTGTTCTTTTACTCCAGCGGCTTTGGATCATTTGATTTGTGATTTTCACTGATAAAGGTCTATTAGGCTAGTTTTAGATTTCAAGGTTTTAGAGAGAGGGTGGTGAGGCTGGGCTAGCCCTCAGTAACAGGCCCGGGAAGTGCCAGAGGACTATTCAGGAGAGAGATGTGAACACCTGGAGCCAGTTTGCACAGGAGGTTGGCTAGAAGGGGGAGGGAAGCCTTGGTGAGGCTACGGACCTCTAGGAGACCGCTGGCACACGCCCTCACACTGGTCACCTGTGAAATGGATTTGAGGCTGTTTTACCTCTGCTCTAGCCAAGTAAAAAGTCCACTTCTTTTTCTTTCCTATCTCTCTTCCGTCCCCCTTTCCAGGACTGAACCCCTTGAGGGCAGCACTAAAAGGTGATGCAAACTCAATAGTAAGCTCGTTTGGGCCAAGTGATTTCCTGATACCTGGAGACGATGGGGCATCCCCCACAGACCCGGATTATTTAGGATGTTTTGCAAAATAAACCCCGGTGTGCTTGTTCTTTGGTGGGTCCAGAGAGCCCACCTACCCTCGAAGTGCGTGCTCTCCTCTCCTGGCTGTGAAGTCACTTGAGGGAGGAATTAAAACACTTGATCCTTAAAACCTGGTATCTTTCTTGCATGATTTTTTTTTTTTTTTTGCCTTTTTTTTGTTTGGCTGTTGATACATCCGAGGAGAGAGGGAGCTTGTTTGAGATCAAGTAGATGGCAGAAAAAAAACCCAAAAAACAAAACAAACCAGTGCAACGGAAATGCAGAGGAAAAAAAAAGTACAGGCGTGATTTATAGCTTTCACCCAGTCTCCTGTGGGGGAGCTACCAGAGAATTTGAGATTCCGGAATATGTTTAATAATGCAACACAAACAACTAGCACCAAAACAGACAGATTTTAAGAAAGTGACTTTCCTGTTTGGAAGGTTAATGGATGTGTTCCATTCCTTTGAGGACATGGCTGATGCATATTCCTTCTTGCTCCCCAAGCCTGCCACCAGAGAGAGTGTTGATTTTTTATGCAGGAAATGTTTTCTGATTGCCACAAAGATCCCTGTCTGTGGAAAGGGACAGCCAAGCTCCAGTCCCTCTTTCCTCCCCCTCCCCCAACAGAAGTTCTCTTTGTGGCCAATGTAAAATTGACACGTTGTTGCAGAATTTTCTTTAAGGGTAGCCAAGGCTTTGTAAGATGAGGGGGAGGGAAAGAGAGATGGCTTAACTAGCTAAAAGCTATGTCTCTGCTGAAAGCAATTTGGGGGATGGGAATGATGGAAGAGTAGTGGCACCAGGGGAAAAGATGTGTTAGAAAATGCAGACTGATGGCAATGAAAGGGGTGAAAAACCTTTAAGATTTCTACAGGTCAGTGTTTCACTAACAGCTGTGAGTGAAGAAAACAAAGTGGTTTTAAATTACAGGAGTTCTTTTCTCTAGTAAAAATCCCAGAGAAGCACTTGCAACTGCAGGGATGGGTATTTAACACCATTTAAAACTAATTAGTGTCCCCTAGAATAAGAAGCTACAGTACACACAGAAAATGTGATGTTACAAGCTGGCTAACAAGACAATTAACACCAGTAACCAGTTTTTGTGCGTTTATTGTATTACTATTTTAATAATATTTAGAAAATGTGTTTCTTCCATGGTTAAAGTTCTGTCTTCAAGTTGACTGCTGATGAGTAGAAAGTTCTTTTTATGAATGATAGCAAGTAGCAACAACCAAGTTATGGGCACGTTGAGCAATAATCCTGATCATGAGATGTGGGTTAAGATGGTGCTGGGATTTATAGAAGTTGAAACTCAGTTGCCATTTGTTTTGTAAATGATTTAAGATTGAGTGATTTTAGACAACAGACATATAAAGTCGTGTGGGAGAATGTATTTTTTTTTGTGCTAATTAGCTGACAAAATAAGAATGGAATACACCACAGACACCACAGACAAATGATTTTATTAAAATTGTTAACATGTGCATAGAACTGAGATAGAAGTTTATATAATGGGGACAAATATGCTATATCAGTAACATCACACAGCTTGTATTTTCTGTGTTCTAAATATATACTCTGAAATTGTTGAGGTATTCTGAGTCAGAAATGTTAAGAATAAGTAATTCCTGATGACATAATTGTAGGTGAAGCATTTGGCAGTAATTCTTATAAAATATGTACAGTACTCCTTTATTCAAAGATTTTTTGGCTTTGTTGCATTGTAGGAAAGGAATGTGAAAATCTTTACAGACTCAATTGAGTAAAATGTATGCAAAGTCTACTAAGTCTTAAATATTTGATAGAAAATTATATATAAAATCTTAATGAGAGAATTATTTAATACTATTTCAAATAAACTACCACACTTATTCAGAGGACATGAGGCTAATAGTTACATACAGTTGTACTACTCATTTCTAATTTTATTCCAAAATGTCTTCACTTCATATGGTAAGATATGTTACCTCAGGTTTTAAAATAAAGTTTTAACAATCCACTTATATTTTCTGTTACTTCACGCTTTCTATTTTCTGTGGAAAAATAGACTGTCCTGTAAATTGTCAAGAATAAACACAAGACTTTTCCACACTTTTGGATTCCCATTTTATTCATTGTAATGATTACTGACTCAGAAAACCTTGAGCAGAAATATTCTCCACGTCTCTTACATCATAGAAGTGGCACGAATTTGACAGAAGAGACTTTACACTCACTAGATACAATCCCATGTTGTTTTGCCTGCTACTGGTGGTAATAGCAAAGTATAGCAAATGCTGACTATTTTCAGTGTGTCCACTGGAATTACAAGATGATTGACATCCCATACCTAGGCTGCCAAGTATGGGATGTCAATTTTTACCTACAGTCTGTAACAAAATGTGCTTTATTAATACTTTGGTGTGTTGAAGAATTTCATAGCCAGAAAATAACAAGAAGAAAACTATCATTTTTTAGTGTCAACACCAACAATTACAAATGTTAATTTGAATGCATAATAAAATAAATTATTGGATTTATGCTTCATCAAAATATTAAATTTTAGTACATTTAAGTATCTTAAGACCGTATTTGACGTCTTTGCGTGTGGTATGTGAGTAGAGAACTTATTTCCCAATTATTTGTGACATTTGGAAAACCAAATCAACAAAATGTTGCTGTTTAAAAATAATGATGTCTTATTTCCAGGCAGTTATTTTACAAAATCTGCCTACATGTAGTATATATTACTTTCTTTTAAAGGAAACTCAAAGAATATTTCTGTTTATGTGGTTTTCGGATATTAGTCTGGAGGGAGGACTGCCATTTATTCCTGAGGTCTTTATTAAGTTTTATAGGAGACTTGACAAGGATGATTCTGGACTGTCTAGTCTAGCTGAAACATAAAAGATGATGAAAATAAATGATGGAACCAATTTGGGCAGAAATTTCCCTCTCTAGAATGTCTAAATCACTTAAAAAGACTTAATGGAATCTTTGTTTCCTACTTACATCAGTGGCACTACTTATGTGAAAAGAAATTGGGATTCCTGTATAGATTCCAGGAAATCTGAATACACAAACTCATTTGTCTTTACTTTGCCTGTTCTAATCCTTGATATGCTACAACCTAAGGGAAGTTCTTACCATGTGCCAGGGTATCTAGTCGATGTTTGTGTGTTTATTTGCATTGTTTAGACACATTTGTCACCTAGATCCACTTGTGTCTCTTTCAGTTTGTAGTCTCATTTCTACCTCTTTTGACCTTTATTCTTTTTTATACATCTTTGAACTTCTTCTGTACCTATCTTTGATTTCCTTTGTAAATGACTGCCATAATCCTGTACTCTATCAGAATGTAGAAAGATAGATGGAATCTATGGGTTTTTTTGAGGAAACAACAATTTGCCCTACCCCTTGGCTGGGTCCCATAGCCCTTTGCACATACTGTGCTTCTGTTCTAGCGTTTGTCATACTGCAGTGTGTTGTCCATTTATATTCCATCTTCCTCCGCTGGACTTGAAGTTCCTCAAATATAAAGCCTGAGTCTTTAAATCACCACAGTCTGCATGGAGCTTTAGTAAGTATTGGTTGAAATAAATGTTAAATGAACAAAACCAAAAAAGATCTCAAGGGAAAGAGAGCAATAAATTAATTGTAGTCCAAATAATAAAAACATATCCATTTGTAAAAAGAGCTACTTTTACCTTTCTACTTTTTTTAGAAGATAACTACCATTTATATCATACTCAGTTTCACTGATATATTACTTATACTTGCTTCTGATATAGTATTGTTTAATAATATTTTAAAAGACTAAGAATGAAGTTATTTAGATAGTCTTAATTTCACATATATTATGTTAATGATAAACAATGTTCTATATGGCTATCTAGAATAAAAGTATTAAGAAAAAAATCTGTTTAGCAATCTTCATTCTCTTTACATTTCTCTCTGACTCTAGCATTATATTTACAATACTGATACTTCCCAAATCTTCTCATACCCAGTTTGAAGACAGACATATGCAATCTTTTCCCAGGAGAAGTAGAGTATTTTCATGTCAAATTCAGTGCTTTTGTTATTCACTCTTGCTTCTGGTCTATAAATAATTAATAGATTATTACTAAAATTGTAGGTCTGGTCAAGTAAAATGCTATGATTTTTTATGTCTGCTGTTTTAGAATTTTGTCAATTAGAAATTTGCTCATATATATGGTATTTAATGAAACAAAGCTTTATTATGTGGCAACATATTTTTTGTAGACAAAATGTTAAAACATTAAGAATATGAAAATGTGTGCCAAGAAGTATGTTTCAGAGGATTTTTATTATAGCTGTAGATTAGTGTGCTGCCGGTTAATTTATTCCAACATCAAGATAGGATTTTTATTTCACTAGAATCCAGCTTCGTGTATTCCTTTTCTTTCAAATCATCTGGTATTACCTATAACAGTCATTGGGTCTTTGAATTTTAAATCAATGTTCATTCAAAAATAAGCTTTTCTTACTTTTTCAAAATATCTTGTGCTGACATTTAAGATCTTGAATTAGAGAGCTGAGTTTAAATCTGTTTGACCACATCATAAATATGTTGCTCTGTATTACTACTTTCTCCTTATCAATTTACATTAGTAATGTTATTTTTCAGAGTACTGAGAATAGGAAATGATGTCATGTATTTTAAAAGAAATAATGAATGGTTTGGAATATTTAGTTCCTGTCAGCTCTATGGAAGTTTCTTCTCAATTCAGTTAGCTAATACGAAATCATAGAAATCTTCAGTTTTTCAAACTATGTCAGTTCAATGAAATAAAAAAAGATATTTTGATATGAGATACATTTAGGTCCCTAGAGTGACTCAGCTACCAAGTAGCATCTTTGACAAGTACCTGGTCTTGACTCATCAATAAATGAAAACAATACCAACTGTAGTAGAGTGTCATAGTAAATGAGATTGAACATGTAAAACACTTAGTCCATTGATCAAGTTATATTAGTCATATAAATTTGGATTTTAAAATCTCTTTTTTAAATTATCTTTTGGCTACAAAGGATTGATAATAATAATAAAGTAGATTGTCATTTCATTTTATTATTTGAATTTGTTTAAGAATTTAGGGAATGTAACACAGGATCATTAAGTCTCCTGAATGCATGTCTATTTAATATTAGATAAAGACAAGGTAGCATCTTAATACCTTTGTGTTGATGGAAGCATGACTAATACATCAAATAGATGAAGGGAGTGGGGTGAGTCATGCTAAGCCTGGGAAGCTGTCCTTTAGATATCATTGCTGATAGCCTGCAAAGCCATTTAAATTAAACAGTTTCCAAGTATTTTACTATGTTATTTGTTGTATTATGCAAGACTAAATTCCTATTTTGAGATCTGTTTCTAAAAGGAATATTGAAATATAAGCCCCTGTTAAATCATTTGGGAAAACAGTGGGACTTTTGAAGAGTTTTTTTCTACTTAATTGTGATCAGTTATTGTAGACTGAGCCCCAAGTTTTCCCCAAATTCTTCCTTAGTGAGATGTTGAAAAGAAAATGCATTTTTTGTTACTCATGAAGATTTTAATAAAGAAGTAATGCATTTTATAAATTAAAGGACTTAAACACTGAGACAGTTCTTTTAAGTTTGTGAATAATCTTGCAGATGCCATTTTATTTGGGCAGTAACTGAGGTATGTTATTTACTACATTGATATATGCTGAACATATATAAATCTTAAGGGTCCTGGTTTTCCTTTCTCTAAAAAATTTAATATAGATTGCTTCCAATGAAAACCAGAGAATCTCAAAGTTGTGGGTTTTCTCACTTTGTCTGTTTCTGGAGCACTTGAATCTGAATCACAAATTCTCAGATTTCTAAGGAACTTTGGGCATTACCTAGTCCAAATCTTACCTGATTTATGGAATCTCAGTCTGCAGATAATAAGATAGGAACATAATTTCAGTTAAACATTACTCTTTTGGGAATTTATATTCACCATCTCTATAATATAACAGAGGCACAGTCATTTAGTACCATATGATATAGCTGAAGATTTGAAAAATTAGTTGCTATACAGACAGGACACTAATCAGATCTACTTTACTGAACTACTTGATGTAAACTTGGCTTTACAAAGTAAAGCTTTCATTCATGAGATATTTGTTCTTTTGGTATATATTATTTAAGCAAATATGATGTAGTTCTCAAAAATGAGTGATTTTCAGTCTAAGCTTATTAAACTTAAAGAGCAATATGTTTTAAGTGTAGGGTCTGTTTAGCTTTGCTAAGATGATTTAGTAAGCTCTGTCTTGGATCTTCATTTTTATGGTCATTTTCTAGGGAAACCTGTGTTTCAGAGAAATAACATGTCTTCATTTTTTAGTTATCTTATGGTACATAGAGAAATACTGAACAGGGAAAAAGTGTGAGGGCAGGGTGTCTTCTGTCCCTCTCTGTTGAAAGTCACAGCTTCTGTTAGGTGAGCTTACTCTTTGGGTTTCTAATTCCTGTAGACCTACAGGCAGTAATGGCTGGCTACTCTGTCTTACCCTGCACACTATATTGGCTTTTCTCTTGTTTCTTTCCAAGTGCCGTGTATACATCACTCTCTCTTCAAATTACCTTAATTGAAGACATCCACTTGTTTCTTACTGGGACTCTGATTAATGCCGTATGGGTGTATAGTTTTGGAGGTGAGGTGATCTTTGATTACTTATGAGATGGGTCCAGCACCAATGTTTTAATTCTTTTCATGTGCTAGAGGTTTTATATAGTGATTAGTCCTTTTTCAGATTGGCACATAGACAAGCCCAAGTAAACATGAAATAAAAAAAAATAATTAATGAAAATTAAAATCAAGCTGGTCTACTTTCTTAACTAGGTTGAAATGGTAATTTTTGCACTTAATCTCCTCACTCAGTATCTATTTGTGTTCATCTTAAACTTCATTGAATTTAGACTCAAGTGTTTTTTCAACAAAATTCTCGTTTATTGATTGCTTAGCTTGTTAAATTGCATACTATGTTTAGATTCATTTATATCATACATGCCGTTTTCTTCAGTGTTATAACCTTAGAAAAGTTGAACTTTTCCTGGACATAATTCCTTTGAGTTGATAATTTAAAAAATAATTTTAAGGTTCCCATATGAAATATAAAAATTTCTGATATTTAGTTCAATATTGATAGATAAAATAATAAACATATTGAATGGAAACAATTTCAGATACTAATACGAATGCCATTTTGCCTTTGATTTCGCTGTACCTTTCAGAGCGAAATGGAAAGAGAATGCAAATAAAGCATTTTTCCCTTTCTTTGTTTCATTCCAAAAAAGGAATTAATGACAGCTACGATCGTCCTTACAGTTACATAAAGAAAGTATATGGTTCTATATTTGTTCTTTGTTTTATCTGTTTGTCGACTTTCACATCAAGCAGGAGTCCTGAGAGGAAAAGGAGAAGTAACTTAAAAAAACAAAGCAGCAACAACAAAAACACAACCTTTCTTTAGTTTTTAATTTATCCAGAATAGAGCTCTGTTGTTTTTCTGAATAGGTAATACATAACAAATATTTATTGTATACTGACTGCTGTTGGAAATATTTCTCCTTATGTTTGCTATTCACAATTGTAATGTGGAAAGGAGGGCACCTTGCAAGGAGAAGAATCTGTTTATATAATCTGTCTACATAAATCTGGCAAACTTTCAAAGATCTTCTGCACTGTAGACTGAGAAATTTCAGTTTATTTTGCCTTCCCAGAGAGGTCAGCTTCCTTTACAGTTGTGTCAGCCTGTGGTCACCTCTCTTTGGCTGGCCTTGGTTTTTGTAACTTAGAGGGCACACTGTATATTTTTTAAGCTGTGACTGAGAAATTAACCAAGTACTGTGGTCTTTTCTCTTTCAGTAGGCTTTACTTTCAGATATGATGAATGGAGCACCATTGTTTCATTGGCATAGCATAGAATACTTTAATATCTGAGCTTGTAATACAGTAAAAAAAACAATGCTCTCTTCAAAATGTGTGGTTTCTTTCTATTTAGTGATTACTGTGTAATTTTCTGATGACCATCTTTTGGTGTTTGATTGGTTATAAAGCACAGAAATGAATCTAAGGCACAATAAATATTATATGTACTTGCCTCTGGTTTTTGCATCCTGAAACCACAGAAACCACAGATAGTGAATAATGGAAGTTCATAAGCAGAACAGAAGTTGATCTACTAAAGTAGTAGGAACTGACTAAGTGGAAGAAATAAGTACATGTAGGATGTAAATTAATATAATTTTGTTTTAGCGCTATAGCTTTTTTCTAAATAAAAGCCAATATATAAAAGAGATTTTGAAAACTAGAACTTCTTTGATTGAAGTGTGCAGGAGGCCTAAAGAACTGCCGAATCAGTTTCTTCTCTTCCTCTGTTAGTCCCAGAGGCAACTCTGCTTTGGAAAGCCATGACGATCTATTAATCTTAGAGATTCCATATAAAATCACATAGGCAAAAGCAATGCAAGAAATGTTCTTCCAAAAATTAATATTTTCAGTGCTATGATCACCAGGAATGTGTAAGAACTGTCATGTGTTTTAATGCACTTTTCATAGAACAAAATCCATAATTTGTCTAGGATTTTGTGGCATACATATCTGTACTGAGTTTTTCTCCATACCCTGCTTCTTCCTATCCAAAAAAATATTAACGTTTGTCTGAGCCTAACTCTCTGGAGTTAGTCAGTTCTGTGGTTCCATGTGGAATCTCAGAATGAGCACTGCCATCTTTCTCTCTAGTTATCTAGATTCCAAATCTCTTCAACCCTACGTTCTCAACCCTCCTGCGAATTTGCTTATTCCAGTCATACCTCTTGCTCACATATGCTAGAGAAATGTGAATGTTATTTTAGAATTTTTTTAGATATTTAACTTTGACAAATAATCAAAATAATACTTACATATTAATATAATATATTTGGGTGATGTTAATTCTTTTTATTGTTTTGTTAATCCCCAGACAGTTCCCTTGCAAAACATTAAACTTCTTGTAAAGTGAAAAATGATTTTGAATTACTTTGTTTACACATGATCTGTATCCATCCATAACTGAAGACAGACTAATAAAACAACAGCAAAAAGCTTATCAGTATTAACAGTACATAGATATGAGTGGATAATTGGAGTATCATTAATGCTCTTCACCACATAGGCCAGACCTTTACATCCTGGGTACCTGCGGGAATTGTGTTCTGGCCCACAGATGATTGGCTCTTGCTGGTGAGTTGTGAGCAAAAGTGACAATCCTCATCTTTGAGCTTGGTCATTGCATTACTGAAGTAAGACAGAAAGATCTCTTTGCTCTGGAAAGGAGACTCATTCTTTGAGAAGGAATAATTTGTCAGCCTGACTCCTGAATGTTTAAAATGAAAGGAGCCCCCTGTCCCGAACCCTTTCTGATCAGTGGTGGTAAAGCATGAACTTGGAAGAACTCTTTCTCTTTTGAGATACTTCAGATTTGGGGATTGTCTTTGTTACTGCAGTCTCTTCTAAATAATCGCCTATTGGGGAGGATTCTGAAGTAGTTCTCATGAATGATGGTACTAAAAGGTGTTAATAAACTTGTGCAAAATTGTGACTTGTTCTGCAATTCAGCTGTAATTATGTGATGGCCATGTTGGTCTATGATATTTGGGGAGGAGGAACTCACCCACACAGTCCACAGTATAATCTGGGATAACTGCATTTGATTTATTACTAACAACACACACTCTGAAACTTTTTCTTTTGTATTTATCAGTAGGTTATTATTTTAGCCTAATTGACATTAATACTAAAATAACTACAATAATTGTATCTTTGTATTAGAAGAGACCCTTCTTTCAATATTTACTCATAGATTACTTAGTATTTCTATATTTTCAAACTCATCCAGATTATGATTATCGCAGCACTAAATGGAAAACATTCATTTAGCCTGGTAGTTCTTACTGAAAGGTGAAAACTTCCATTCCCTAATTCTTCCATCTTTTCTTTTTTTCTGTTGCACTCTTTTCCCCTTCCTTTATTCCTCCTCATTCCTTTATTTATTTTTAATTCAGCAGTAAAATGGTTTATGACTATTCATGTTGCTCTGTATACTAAATATTGCAATATTTTGTACAGAATCTGTTATCACTATATTTGTAGGTATTTTTGTAAGGCTGTATTTCCCTGGCAGTTTATGGGAATCTCGTAATCAGTAAGTACTGCTTCATTAATCTTAATTTTCTTGCAAGGTTAATTATGTAGCAATAATTAACCTCCCCTTTGAGTAGGTGGGCTTTTGTCACATTGAGACATTTTCTCACCTCCCATGAGAGGCGTGAGGGAAGAGTAGGATGCTGTGAACTTTAAACAAGCCTCTGTGAGTTACTTAGGCAGAAATAACTAGTTCTTCCCAATGTTAGCGGTACATTGACAAGTTTTGTTCTGCTAGACAGTGTCTTTCATTAATACTCTGGTTTTCCCATTCTCAACACGTTGGTATTATGATATGCTCATTAATTGTAAGAGATACACTTCAGGATTCAAAGATATGTGTAGAGACCATTGAGTAAGAAATTAAACCAAAAGCAAACATACTTTTTTTTTTTATTTCTTATATTGGATTCTAAAGATAATTCAGTGATGGAATGGTCCAACAGGTTTTTCCAAAGTGTTTTTATCTTATATGTAAGATGTACATATACACACTCATTTATACATTAATATTTTGTATTAAATGTTCATTTATATGCTTATGTCATTTGAAAAAATATTTTTCAATAGTTTGAGAATATATTCCCTTTTCAACTGCATTTACTATTTACTAAATATAAATTTAACTGGAGTGACTTAGGAGATCATAGGAATGATAAAAAAATAAAAATACCCTTTGCAATGGAAGCATTAAGTTGATTATTAAAAAATTCACTTGAAATCTCAGCATTATTCATTCAGTCATCTTATGCATTAGAAATTAAATTTTTAGTTAGGATTTAACAGTAAATCATAGTGGTGGAGGACTATTGGTTATTTATGATGGATGTTTTGTGTTATCATATATTTGATGAATAGTGAACCTGCATATCTGAACTTATATAATTTAAAATGAATATTATATATACATTATATATATTATGTACATATATATCAATATTATATATTATTTTTACCTCAATAAAAAGAGTCAATTGTTTGCCAAGCAGGTTTCTAAAAGATTGAGAACAAATATCAATTTCAAAAATGAGTTTTTTACTTTCATATTTTTAATGATGTAACAAATTAATAGTATTCCTTATTATCTTTAAACATTTGTTGTTTTCTACCTTGCAACTTTGTTAGGCATTATATTCCCCACATTCCACAGCTATATAAACAGATCTTTATCTAAATAGGTATTTAGATTAAGATTTTAGATATTTCCATTTAGAAAGTAGTTATAATGTAAAACAAAATTTGCTGCAAAAGTCAACATTTCCTAGAAGTTAAGGTCATTCTTCCTGGGTTTAAAGCCTGTTTCCTGCATTTCTTATGTGACCCTAAGAATATTATACACTTCTTTAAACATCAGTTTTTCTGTGAAGAGATGACATTTTCAGTGAGGAAATTATATGCAATGAGTGATATAATTAATGTAAAATACTTAGCATTATACCTGGATCGAATAGTAAAGGCTCAATAAATGTTAACATTTGTTAATTGGTTGATTCTAAAAGCCTTTATGGATTTGATTTCATTAATGTAACAAATAAATTTTGATTTATAATAAAAAGTAATTAACTTATTTAAAGGACCTCAGAAAAATTGGTTCATTTTGTTTATAGAAACAGTACAAGATACAGTTCATTTCTGTATACAACACTTTTAATTCTTTATTTCTACTGATTTCTCATGTTACTGAGAAAAACAGTCTGAATTAAGCTGCCATTGCTACTCTCCTTTACTCCTCACTTCAAAAATGAGCACTGTATTCATATCCTACATTTTCCTCTTAAAACAGACAGGTTAGTGATATTCACAGATTATATGACAAAGAGTTATTGCCCCAAATGATCTTCTCATAAAGACACAGGTCCACTGTACTCAGAAACAGTGTCAATTGTATTTGGCCTCCTAAGCAATTTTATCTTTTGGACATTTTCTGAAAATACTTATGTCCCTTGATGTAGCCCTTTTGCATAATATTATGATTCAAGTAGATTCAGTTTATTTGTTAAATCAAGTTAAAAGCTATATTCCAATTTCTTTCTAAGGATTAGTTAAAATGAAGCAAACTAATTTTCATCTTGGCTGCAATGAATTTCTTTTTCCTTCTAGGCAGACATGTTTCTTATGAAATTATCTTCTTGTAGTGTATTTTTAATATTTGTAAGAAAATATCAATAAAATATGAGCTAATTTTTCAAAATTTATACTATTTTTTACTTTTGATACTATAAAACTTTCACCCTTGCCTCTAAAACAAGAGAATTTGCAAAGTGACCTTAGATATCAACTCTGCAGAATGCTATGTATTTGCAAGACTACTTGGACTGAAGACTGAAGCCTTGCAGATGAAGTTTGCCATTACTGGCCGAGTAACGTCAGGCACGCCACACCATCTCAGAGAGGGCGCCAGGTTGCTCAGTTTTATAAAAATAAAAATGGTCATTTGAAATTCAGGATTGTATGGAAAATAGAACTTCATTATTACATGAAAGCCATTAAAAAGAAAATTTGGCATCCAAAATGTTTTTATTATAATTGCCGATAGTAACTTGTAAATTTGATCAAGTTTCTTGCTTTAGTTGGCTTGTTCATATGTGAAAGAATGATCCTGTTCTATGATGATGTATCAGAATCATGGATGAATTTTGGGACTTGACATTTTTAGATCAGACTGATGATCTGTCCTTTGGAAAATGCACTAAATCCTTAGTTTTTCCTCTTTATTTTCTGCTTCAGTGGAAATACTAGTCGTGCTTTCACATTCAAACATTTCCATTTGATTCCCAGTCCTGCCATCCACTAATTTCGTGATCTTTGGCATCGTGCTTCATTTTTGAACCACCATTTTCTGATTCTTTAAAACTGCAATAATCTCTATGCTCTATTTAAATGTAGTCTGTAAAAAAACATTATTGAGGTTAAGGCACAAATAATATGGAAGTAGTCAATTCTCTTAATTTGGGTTCATTTAAGTAATTGAAAACCTGAAGTTTTAGGCTTTCCACAGTCAATTGAAGTATGACTTCAGTTATATTTAACTTTAGCTCTCCTCATCTGTAGATGGAGATAAAAAATAATACTGAATTCCTTCATAAGAAGCCTTTACTCTTAAGTAATTTTGAAAGCAGCTTGAAAATAAATACATCTTTCCCTTTTGTTTCTTGGTAAAGTCAAGAGTTAGCTTTAGAGGAGAATTACAGATATACAATTGTCAGAAACTTACCCAGGTACCAATAAAACTTGTCTGGGAGAAATTATAATTTCACACAACTACTTATTTTCTCTAGTGGGCAAAAGTTATCTATAGATAAGCAAAGGTTTCTGTTCTGTATCAAATGATTAAACATTATAAATGCATTAATTGTAAGGAATACGAATAAAGTAGAATTTACATCACTGAATTTTGAAGCACTCTAAAATATGAAAATTTGGGGCTAGAGATTCATAATTTCATGGAGTTTTCTTTTTTTTTGTCATTGCTGACAAGACTACATTTTGGAATCCTTTCTACTCCTTTCTGCAGGTCATAGGTGCAAATATTTCAGAAGACCAATGTGATCTAGTCACCAGCTATGCAATTATTCTGAGGAGATTACTTTCCAAATTGTATGATGATGAGATGCTTGCTGGTAACTTTCTGCGTAAAGTGATCAACTTGTGACAATTTTGGCAAACAATACTTGGAAAACACTTCTTTAAACCATTAAGATACATGCTTTTAAACAAGTGTAGCAAAATTAATAGGTGGAAGGCACGCCCTGATGGCCTTATGGATAAGTTTCACATGGTGGATGGGGTGTAACAAAGATGAACACATAAAATGCTTCTTCCTCTCTCTTCCTTTCTGCCTGGCCTCATTCCTGCTTGCACTTTAAAAAATATAGGTGGAATTTTATTCAGATTATTAAAAACGTTTAATTGCTTAATTCACATTCTGTCAATCTAAATATTTATTTTGTTGTCTTATAGCTTTCTGCAACTGGCATTTCACAACCTAACTTCCAATGTCAAACTTTTCTGTTAACCTGACATATGGGGGCTGGCTACTTTAGTAAACCATTAATAGAAACTTACCACGTATAGTGGATATTTTGAAAAGAATTCAAGTGGAATAAAATAGATCACCAAGACTATTTTTAATGTCTTTTTAGGGTTGTTTATTTGTATTTGTATATTTATTTTATAATCACAATACTGATGAATAATCTAGTGTATGTAGGTATACTTTTAGATAGTCTCTTTTAATCTTCTTAAGAACCCTGTGAGAGAGATCTGTTATTATTACTTCCCAATCTCCAGATGAAGAATCTGAGTCACAGAGAGGCTAAGTGACTTGTCTAGTATCACACTGAGAAGGGGCAAAACTGAATTTTAGTCCTTCTCTTAATTCTTTTTCTATACTATACTGCCACTCTGTGAAGATAAATGTAAACTTTTCCCATAATTCAAAATGTACTTACCACATGCAATCATTTGTAACTGTAAGAAGTTTTAAAGTAGTATAAAGTTTTGTTTTAAACCTCTGAAGTACATTCCTTCAGTAGCTTGTGATCTTTTCATGCTCCTTCCAACTCACTTTTTTTCAAACTAGCCTGCTGATGATCCTCACCAATAAAGGAGAGTCTCTTTAACCAAGTTCACTAGTCAAAGAATTCTTCAGTTTCATCTCTCTCAGGAAGCATCCAATGATTAAAACAGAAGTTTTGATTTTGACCTGTCTGGAGACCTGCAATGACTATGAAATACTTTTTAAACATACATTTTTGAATTTTTATATTTATAATTAATGTAAATATTTGTTTAGATATAAATATAGTCTGCTTTCAATGTTTTTTTTTCTGTTAAAATAAGTTTCTTTAGCTTTAAGAGTATAAATTATAAAGACTGTTTTAATTACCTTGAACTTCGCTTAGCCCCACATTAACACAATGAGGGTGCTTAATCTTTCCTGTAATTATGATCATAGAAGATCAAAATAAAATTAGAATTACAGTTACCTCTTCTTGTATAAGTTAATGGTTTTAAGCTGGTAAAAAATCCATTTATTAGAGACAAAAGTAGTTTATAGTTAGATTAAGCATCTCTAATAGTAGAAAATATAGGATATTTATAAAAAGAAGCAGAGGTGAAAAGTTCACTCCCTACACCAGAATGCTTTATTTATTTATTTTTTAAAATTAATTTTGATAAGTTATTTTAAATTCACAGAATTTATTTGTCTAGGCACTCAAAATGAATACTGTCCCGTTGGAAAAAAGAGAATAAATCCTGATCGATTCTGACTAGAATTATTCTTTGTGGGATTTTCTTCACTATGGTAGTACTCAAATACAGAAAATAAGGCTAATGCAAACTTTTCTTCTTGAATTACAGTGATTTAGTGTTTTGGGGGTGTAAGGATTTTTGGAGAGGAAGTAATTAAAGCAAAATTAGTTTTCTTCATAAAAAGAAATCTTAGAAGGGGAATTTTAAGACTAGGTTAATATCATAAATAAAAAAACAGGAAAATATAACTGAAAAATAATTATCTGAAAAGTTTGCATACATTAGAAGATTTTATTTCCCTTTTCACTATACCTTTTCTTGAATTTCTCTTAGTTTATACATGCTAGGAAAACATTCCTCTCAATAGATGTTTAATCTGTATCTCTTACTGATTTTTATACATATTGCATTTTAATTACACCCTAAATATATCTTATTTCTTGTCAGCGCCACTAATTATTTTTATCATTCATTTGCAAAGGTATGAATTTGAATTTTCCAGATTTCTTATATCATGCTAATTTTGTAGTGAACTTTAGGTTCATGATGAGAAAATTTTCTAGAACTTGCATAATTTAACAGATTAAGAAGAATTTAGACAAACATTTGAGAGCAATTTACTTGTTTTGAACATCTGTTTAACAGCTGGAATAATGAAAGTTAACACAGCAGTAACCATCTTTTACACTGATCTCCCATGCACATACACATAATAGGAAGGATTAACTACTATTAATTCTTGCTTGCTTTTGCTACAGGGATTTTCTTTAAGGAAAATAAAAAGATTTGCGATTTCTTGACCATAGAATATCAGCCAAAATTTATACATAATGTGAACAAAACTGATTAAAATCAGATTTCAACTTCATTAATATCACTTGAAAAAGAAAATTCTTAAGAAATACAGATAGTTAGAATTTCCTTGAAATTTATGTAAGCATATTTTAGGTAATAAACAGTATTATATTATTGACCAACACCGTATTTCACAGACCCTTAATGTCAGTTTGACTAGTAAGGACTGAACACATACCTTTTAAGATATTTAATATGTTATATCTATTATACTATAAATATATAATATACAGTATATAAGAATCCACAGTATGTTTATTCAAAGTTTGAAATTTTTAATGATTATTTTTCTATTTTTCATCTTCATTTAGTATATTGATTATTTGAGGAAGCTTTTTGCTAAAATGTTAAATGTGATTGCATGCTCAAATCCTAGTGAATACAGTTCTATAAATAATTAAAAATAATCATTATGCTCTGAATTATTAGAAAATATAGGAAGTGGTGTAACAAATTATCCTATCAGTTATTCAAAGTCACTTTCATATGCCTCCCTTTTAAAATTTTATTTCCATATGTCTAAATTTTTAGGCATATTTAAGGCATAGTTAATAGAATGAAAACAATGATATAGTTTAAATTCTTGTAAAGTAAATCATATGGTGCTTCTTTTATAAAAAATCATCTTTAGTGAAATGCTACAATAGTAGCATAGCAATATATATTGTTTTATACTTTTACACTAATTCTAGCTTTTAAGCTCATGTTAAGATATAGGATTGAATTTTGCCATGTGCTTCTTCAACAAAACGTTAATTTAGCTCATGCCACGTTACAGTGGTTGGAGATGACTGTGTGTGTGTTTGTGTGTGAGTGTGAGTGATTTGTATGTGGTAAACTGGATAAATGACTAAAAAAGAAATCCTGATTTTTGGTGTTTTCCTTCTTAGATCATTTTGCATAAAATGATACGAAGCTTATATAGACTAGTAAACAAATATGTAATTATGGCATTTACATGTCATTTCCAGGGTGATGCAGTATAGAATTTTATATACAAATATTTATTTTGTAACTATTTTCCAAGAGGTAGCTCTAGGTGTGGTGTAATATGAACTAATAATAGCAAACTAGTATTTCTTTTATATACTATGTTCTTGTTTTGGATTCAGAGTCATGGAATAGAAATAAGAACTGTATTTAATATATATCTCAGATGAGAAGGAAACAATAGAAAAGATCAGAAGAAGGCAACATGGCCCATGGCCAGTAGGATTTCAATTAGAGTTTCAGGGATTGATGAGAATATAATTTGGCAAAGGGAATGACTTTAACAGAGGTTACGTAAGGGAATGTTTATGGACTATTCTTGAATGCTATGGAGTTAGATTATAAGGGACATAGAAGCAAGTGGATTAGGTAGGACCAATCAGAGAAGTTTTTTTTTTTATTTAGGCCAGGTACTTTGGACTTTAATCTGAAAGCAATTTGAGAACTTTAGAATGTGATGATGAACATGGTGAGGCAGCTAAACTTTATTTAAATCATGAACGAGAGATTGAATGAAATTTATCAGAATTAAACTATCTGGAAACAGATATATGAAATCAGATACCTTGAGAGGACCACTGATGGGGCTCCTCATTAATCCAAAGGATAATGCGACTAAAACAGTAGTAATTGAAAAGCAATGATGAAAAAATTGTAAACAGCTTGAGGTATTTAAAATGACATGAGATAAATTTTAAAATGGGGTACAAAGGGGAAGAAAAAGCCTGAGTTTTGATGATGGTGGCAGTGACACATTAGGAATTTGCAAAGGTGGTTCAAGTTGAGTCAAGTGTGGTTCAGAAATTTTATGTCTGAAGTTTTATCCGGTAATTAAATTGGCAATGTTCTGTGGAAAAGCAGACTCTCATATCACTGTTCTCTCACTTAATAGCTATGAGAATTGTCACATAAAGAATTAAATAAATTTAAGGAGCTTAGAATAACTCCTTTCATGCAATTGGTATTTAATAGTTTGGGTAAAATTTACTTGCCAAAATTTTAGATTTAAAAATGTTAAAACTACTAATTTACAGGTTTAAAAAAAATTTTTTTCTTTGTACTGTAATCTGTATTTAAATTTTATTTTGTTTACGAGAATGCAAGTGATTGAGATTAGGGATGATGTTTTCTGAATGAACTTTATCTTCTACAAAATTTTGTAAGTACCTTGCTGTTAAAAGGAGCATAGTTAAATATTTACTGAACTATTATTTTTAAAAAAGAAAATAGGAAATAGTTGTATAAAGTCATCTTAGGGAATAATTTTCACAGTAATAAAAAATAACCTAAGATAGAGAACTGAGGTAAAGGCCACAGTACCCGGCACAGGGCAAGGTCATTGGGAGCTCTCAAGTGTTGTCAAGTGGTGAGAGGCATAAACGGAGCATTTTTAAGGATTTAGGAGCTGTGGTCACAGGACCACAGGTCTGTGGTCACAGAGCTTTGTGAAAAGATATTTTGCCTTTAGAGAAGATAGGATTCAGACTTGCCCACTTGGAATTTTTGCTTTCACTCTTTGAAAGCCAATGTAGCTTTGAATAGAAATAATTTTAAAATGGCAAAATTCCACAGCTATCAATGAGCAGTTGCTTTGATTTTAACCTGAGTTAATTGTGCAGAGCTGAGCAGAATATTTGGTTTTCGACTGTGTCTTCTTCATCTAGAAATATCATTATTAAATATGTGAAATCTAAATTTTCGTTTACTGTAGATTATAATCTTAGAATTACATTATCTATAAATTACAAGTAGCCTAAGACATCTGTAGTGTGGCAGTTTCTGTGCAATTTAATTTTCACTAAAAGCATGAAAGTCAATCGGAAAAGCTCCCTGTCAGCAAAATTTGAACATAGAAATTCCATTCATGAACTAAAAGCGTTAGTTTTATATGGGGAAATATATACTAATTGATATTTGTCATTTTGTTAATGATCAATGTTCTCATTTGTTTTAATTTAATTTCCCCTATTTCTACATTGGTAAAATAGAGTAAGTACTTTTATCCATCCTTTTATGTTTTAAAACACCCACTGCTACATAATAAGTGGATGGGCCACTATCCTGAAGAACTGTTTTTTGAAAAATTTGAAAACATTTATGTATTTTATATTCAGGATGAATTTCTTGTCATCCTCATGTTTTCTTGCTGTGCTGACCCACATGAGGACATTACCAACTAGAAGCTTAAGTGTACACAGCAGAACAGGCATCTGCATGGGGCAGTCTGTTTCCAGAACATGTGCCTTTCACACCCACACTATATGGCTCCCAGATAGTTGTTGAAAAAATAACAGAAGGAGGGCAAGTGAGAGAGCTTTGCAGGGCTAGGGATAGAAGGAATGTGATTGCAAGTAATTTGGAGTAGCTTCTATCAGTTTTTGGTCTTTTATCCCTTACTAAATCTTTTCTGTCTTTGGTGGTTGCTGGGGCATAACCCTCCATTTTTGTTGTTCACATGTCTGTATGTGTATTTGATCAGATCCTTAAAGTTAGTGGATCTCTCCCCTTCATGAGGTGTTGCCTACAGACATCCCTAAGATAGAGATTCTGCAGCTTGCATGAGGGGTGAGAAGGGATGTACCACACCAGTGCTCCACATTTCAGGGTCTTTGTTAGGTTCTCTGTAATTGATATTTGAAGCTTATGCTGGTTTCATTTCTTTGCTGAGTTCGTTCTTCCCTTTTGTTTTGTTGTGCCCATTGGGTTTCAGGGACTGAGTGGAGGTTAATAAAAATGTTGATTGTCTACAGTGTTTAACTGCAGTTCAAAACATCTGCCTCAAAATAATATTTTTTTTATTGAAGAAATATTTATTTATAGCATTATTTAGGTTCTGGATATTCAGCCCTTTAAACCAACATCTGTATATACTACCTTATGTTCAGCAACATATTTCTAGTTTCAACCTATTATCTGAATTAAAATTATAAGACCTAAGTATAGCTTATATACCTCTGTAGGAATAAAAAACTATACACTGCAGTACCTAGGCATGGAGCTATATTGAGGTTTAATGAAGCCAAGAGACATATGGCAAGTGTTTAATCAAATACCATAATAATTATAAAATAAGGCATAAATGTCCTCAGCATCACTGTCATATAGCTGGGGCTTTGCAGGGGGATTAATATTAAATGTATTTTTGTAATATCAGTGTATTCATGTAGTGAGTTTAATTATTATTGTAAACTACAGTCATAATGTTATAAATTTATATCACACAAGCATCCATATTTTAGCATCTAATTTCTGTTATTTCCAAAAGTAGCAATGCAGCACACAACTATTCCCTTGAAAGTTAATGGTAGACATATTCTTATATTTAATATAGTGTATTTTAATTAGCTACATATGTATCTGGCTAGAATACATTCATACATTTTACTTTGGACCTTAGATGAGACACATAAGTTGTTCTGTGAGTCTACTGTTTTTGTTGTTAAAATATCTCAAAGACGAATTCTAGAATCATAAAAGAGCTGACCTAAATCTGCCTAGAGAAATATTTTGATGTATCAGCACAGTATTTAAAACATTTTTAAATTTAAATGCCCATCAGGCCATAGTGTCACCAGTTCTCTGCAGACTCTACCTCGCAGTAATAGTTACTTCACACAGTTACGTTAGGTAGGTGTGTGGTCACTAGAGGAATTAATGTTTTGACTCGTAGATCTTTTTCTCTGAGGTTACTTCCAACTTAAAAGTTTTTGTGTATCCCTCTGACTGTTCCTATTCAGTAAGAGAGTTAAGTCTTTATTTTCACCCACATAGCCCATCAGTTATACTCTTTGGTAGATACCTGTGATTGTCCTATTTCTCTTGAGAAGATTAGCTGTTTTTGTTTTGATCATAGTTCCCAGAAAAGAACATTATGGTTTGTGTGAGTTATTATCATTTTGCAGTCTAGAAGGATAGTTCAAGAAAAATATGTTTTATTCACTATTTAAGAATAACAAATTTAGATGGTAGCTTAGTCTTAGCTTTGTCACTGGTTATTTTCATTTTGACTCAGAATAATTTTTGAATACTTACGAATATCAGAATTATAACTTATTCTGAACTTCATAAGCATAATTGAGTGACTATCCAAAAAGATAATGATGAGTGATCTTGATATAAAAGTCACTGAATTTTAGTGGGCTGATCATCAAGCTAATGAAATAATTTAAAGTGAAGTGGTTTTCACAGTTTGAAACAAAGGTATCGTATTTAAGTGATAAGATTATTTTGAGTATGAGTATGAAGTTCACCCACTACTGTGTCATTAGTACGACTTGAAAAGTTATAGTGAAGTCCAGTAGTTCTAGTGGATTGGTGATTGTATTGTCAAACTACCAGATAATCAATGAAAGTCCTTCATATAGAATTGATGCTTATTTTTTAAACTTTGGGGGAAAGGTAATATTGCTGAAATATAAAATAAGGCTCATAGCTAGTCTCATCAGCTGAACTCAGTTTGTAATTGTGATTAAGAAATGAATAAAATTCATTCATGATTTAAAAGAGGAATTTGATTAGGTTTACAAGTTAGTATTTGCTTACAATGTGATAAAAATTTAATACTAGATTTATGCAAAAGATATCAAAGTGTATGGTGATTTCATACATCTTCTGAAATACATTGGCATGTGAATGTGCTAATTTAAAGGTCTTCCTCTTCTTAAAATCAGCATTAATCCAATGCTATTGATTCTTAAAGAAATGTTAGTAATCTTGTCAGTATGAATTTATTTTTGTAGAACTTGAGTCAATCTTAGAATTAATGTGTTCTAAGTAAATATTTAAAAGATATTGGTATAATAAAGTCCATTCATAATAGCAGAATTTCATAACTATAGCTATAAATAATCTTAATCAAAATTTATTAAATATTTTGAACAAGTATACCGGTTATATCAAGAATATAATTTTTGATGGAGAATTAATTCTGTTTTCTTAGAACTTAATTCTAATTATTATAAAAAAATGTTCATTTTTTTCTACCTCAAGTGGTCATTCCAGTGGATCTTTTTAATAGAATGGTGTGAATTTTGTTATTCTAATAACAAATCTGAGAGGAACACTATTAGCAAGTTACTATAAAGCTATATGTTGAAATTGTCAGTATTTACCCAATAATTAGCATATCAATGAAATTTAACATAAAACTCTATTGACCTTAGTATGTTTTAGGACTTACTATTAATAATGGAAGCATCACAAATACAGATAGGCCCAGCTATTCAACCCACAACCTTGGAGCATTATTTGGAAAACCATACCTCAAGTGAAAATTCTCCATTGAAATATTTTACTAAAAGAAAAATAATGTTAAAAACATTGTGTTAAATATAAATGTTTTAGAAATATATTCCAGATTTAAAAGTGTATGTTACTATTTAAATAATGTCAACATTTTTAATCTTAGAATAAATGGAAGAAAGCACATTATTTTAAATAATATTGACACATTGACTATCAGAAAAAAGAAAAGGAAAAATATTACATATCAGAAAATTATATAATTAGACTTAAAAATCAAATTTCCAAATGGGCAAAATATTTACAAAAAAAAGATTTAAAATGATAGATTGATATCCGTATTGCATAAATTGCTCTTATAAATTAAACTTCTCATTTTCACCGTGCTCAGAAAGCAATATTAAATTAATAATTAATCAGAATATGTACTATAATGGATTTTAATGTGAATATATAGAAAGATGTAAAAATAAATCCCAAATGACCAGTAATTACATTTGAATACTGAATATCACTGGTAATGAAATATAATGTGTAAATAGAAAGTAGAGTACCATTTAGGATATCAAATTTCTAATCTTTCAAAGCATCAATTATTTAAGTAAATAACAGATGATAAGAGTGAAGTCATATACATATGAATTTTTTAGACTATTAGTAATAAATATAAAACAAAAATATAAAAAGTAACTTGGCAATTTATATCCACAGTTTTTAAAATCAGTAATTTGCATCCTAAGATAATAACTGCATTTTCTGAAAAATTTGTATACATTTTTCCTGAATAACACTTAATTTTTTTTATAATTTGGAAAAAGTCCATGTACCCAATAAGGACCTAATTAATTCAGTTACTGTATGTTTATGTTATGAAATAATATCAATCTTTTAAATTATGGCTTTGAAAATTTAAAGATTTGGAAAAAATGATCTTTTAAAATAATGTTGAATATGAAAAAGAAAAAATTATGAATATGTAACCCAAAGTTTGATTTTAATATATGTGTGACTGCATAGACTATATGGAAACACACCTAAATGTTAATAAAATTAACTTCTTGTAGGATCATGAGGGTTATTTTCTTTTTCCTCATATATTTCTGATGTTTTTTCCCAAAAAATATAAAGAGCATAAGAAAGTTCTAAATAGTAATGTTAAAATTTTCCAGTTCCATAAGCTATTATTTGTTGCTGAAACAGTATATATAAATGCTATATATGTATGTGTGTATATCTGTTAAATCATGTATATTATAAACCATACAATAAATGTAAACTATCAATATATAAACATAAATTACATATATACAACACATAAATGTATATATAAAGCATCATGAAATTGCAATAAGTAAGGCGAGTTTAGTTCCAATAACAGAAATTGCTGTAGATATTAAAGCACAAAGGGCATGATGGGACTCGATGTTACACAATTTCCGAAAGGCACAGCAATAGATGCAACTGTTCTCCTTTGATGTCTTATTTGGGCTGGAGTATCTACAGTAACTGTGCTTTAAACAGCTGGTCACCTCCATGTGTCCTCAATCTCTAGTAGGCTAGTTTGAATTTCTTTATAACGTTCTGTCTCAGGGTTCCAAAGGACACTAACAGAAACGTCCTCTTCCTTATGCCTGGGATTTCCAACTGCCTGTTGTTATTTCTACTATTCTGTCTGTTAAAATAAGTAACAAGAACAACCCAGTCTCAAGAAGCAGGGAGCTAGATACTGATGAGAGGAGCTACAAAATATTGTTTCCATGTTTTCAATGAACTATACTCTGTGATTTGCTTTGACCAATGGTAGGTACATTGACGAATGCTTGCAATTAGGATTAGCTTCCTGGAAAATGAACAACTGTAGAAGAGAGAACCCAATAATTTTAGCCCTCCCAGCTACACCTTGATCATTCCCATCCTCCCAGCCATGGACCCAGATATGTGATCATCCAGCCAGAGAGCCATAGTGCCCAAGAAGCAGAAGAGACACCTGGCAATCCACATATCTTGAGAAATTATGAATGCTTATAACTTTGATTCATTAAATACCGTGTAGCATAAGTTACTTAACAATAATTACCCGTGCTACAAGTCAGAGAACAGGTTAAATATTGGCTCAGGACAGTGCAGGTTAGAGTTAAAAAACTGAAGCCTTAGGTCTTTCAACAACCATCAGTAATGGAACAATGCATTGAAAGATAATATGCTTTTATAGACATCCTTCTGGCAGGGAGTATCTCTCCTTAAGTCTTGTGCAACAGTGTCTAATAAGGTAAAACTAAATTACACAAAGAACCCTGTTTATAGGGAAGTGCAAATAATGGGGATTTTTGTACTTCAAAATCAGAAGTATAGGTGATCATCTTAGCAAGGCTGAATAGATGTTGGATTCCTGTCTACCATCTATTACAGTCTGCATAGGCTTGTTTTTCCTTTTGATCATTATTTTGACTTTTAAGACTTTTGAGACTATAATTTTTTATTCATAAAGGAGTTAGATAAAGCAGTATATCAACACTCATTATATTTAAATATAGAAAAGGATGTCATCTCGACTCAGATTGATAAACAATTAAGTCATATACCAAAAGTACAGTGCTTATTCTCTAAAACCAAATTCCTTGTAATTTTCTTAAATTCGAATGATGAGAAAGGTTCATTTTAAGCTCAGTCTTTATCCCATCTCCTGCATAGCTCACTATTGCCAATTTCCTTTGTCTATCTCTGAGCCTACATATAAGCTATTACCATCTGCTAGGTTCTAGTTTCCCTTCTCTTCTCTGAAGTATTATTAACATATCCTGCACTTCCCAGCCCAAATAGAATTTTCTGAGATGCCTCAAACTTTATCAAGGTCTCTGTTATAATCCCCCATTAAACTGTATGTTGTTTCTTTATAATCCGGTGAAAAGGGAAATATACCTAGCCAAGGGCTAGGTCTAGTATTAAATACTAAGAGTATTTTTAAAAAATGAATGGAGAAGATCTGTTCCTATTTGAGGGGTCTAAAGCTTCCTGTCTGCTTTGGTAATGAAGAAAGGACACAGGCTACTGGTAAATAGGGACGTGAATTGTGGGTTGAGCTTTCCCTGGAATGGGGTTACTGACTGCTGCGTGGAGAAATTGGATGGTTCTCACCATCCAGTTTGGCTAGGCTATGGTACTCAGTTTTTGCTCAAACACTCTGTAGATGTTGCTGTGAAGATATTTTTTAGACGTGATTAATATTTAAATCCATTGATTTTCTGTAAAGCAGATTACTCCCCAAGTATGATATGGGTGGGCCTTGTCCATTTCTTTGAAGAGCTTAAAAGAAAAGAAGACTGAAGACTTTGGAGGAAAAAGAGATTCTGCATCCAGATAGTTGAAGCACCGGCTTTTTCTTAGGCTCATTCTGCAGGCCTGCCCTGCAGATCACAGATTTGCTATTCCCAGTCACATTGAACTAGTGCTGAAATGAAATCTCTTAATTAATTTGTCTGTCTCAGTATCTGTCTGTCTGTCTGTCTGTCTGTCTCTCTGTCTCTCTCTCTCTGTCTCTCTCTCTCTCTCTCTCTCTCTCTCTCTCTCTCTCTCTCTTTACATATATGTGCTGGCTGTTTTTTTGTTTGTCTGTTGTTGTTTGTGTATTTGATTTTTTTGTTTATACAGAGATGGAATAGAGAGAAGTGAGGGAAGTAACCTACCATGTGAAATAATTTTGCTTCACTCTCTACTTAATAATAGCTATTTAAATACCCATAGAAACCCTGGGAAGTGAATTTAATTATTATTGCCATTTAACAGGGAAAAAGACAGTCCCAAAGAAAAGAATATGGACAGAACTATACACAGGGAAGCATTCTGAAAACCCAGCTGTCAGTCTTCTAACCCTCTTATTAGTTGCAGATTGCATTATTACTGCTCAACCTGAGAGGAATTGCTGCTGGGTCTTCATTAACCAGAGAGGGCAGTGTTGTTTCTAATGTAGTAGAGGCTCTGGAAATAGAAAAAGGCAAAGGATACTTTTAAATGTTAATGGGATGCTAACATTTTCACTTGGATTTCACTAGCAATTATTTTCCTGTCACTACTCTGAATTTCAGAACAATTTCAAAACAATTTTCCCATTTTTTAAATAAAGGAGGGTTTTTTCCAGACCTGTGTTTACTTTTACCCATTATTGTGAACTTGGGAAGCTTTTCCCCCTCAATTTTAAATTTGTTGCCTTATTTCTCTGAAGTCGGTCCTGCATCCTGATATTTTATTGAGTTTGACCTAGGGCAGCATAACACTCCAATTGAAGGGTATTTAGAAACTTTCTACCTCTAATTCTGCTACCCAATGTTTAGTTGGAACAGTTTCTCAGAGTTGCTAAAATATTAGTAGACTTAGGGAAAGGACAAATAAAATAATTGGATTCCTTTAACTCTAAGGGCAACCTTCAAAGTTCAAAGCGAAAGTTATTTCTAAATATCTCATTATTTAGAATTTCCTTAGAATGCATCTCATAACTATTTTTAGAACTGTTGAATATCATGACCTTAAAATACTAGAACAGTTTCTCTTCAGATGCCTGAGTGGTTGGCATCTTAGCTCTATAAAGATAAAGATTTTCTAATATTGACAAAGTGCTCTCTTTGATATTTGGAATTCTGTCAAATTATTTTAGGTGAATTTATGAGTTACGTAACATAACATGATGATACAAGCTAAATTTAAATTGGCAGAAGGGAGTGTTTTTGTTTTGTTTTTTTACTACAAGTGGATATAAATGAAAACAAAGTTATAAATAAAAAAGTACATTTATGTAATATGCATAGATATCCTGATGTCATGGACATTTTGAAGAAATTTTTTTTTTTTTTAAGAAGTTTGTTATCTATTAGGGTTGACACAGTACACACAGGAGAAAAGGCAAAAGAGCTAGAATTTAAATATAAATTGAGAGAGCTATGAGTATGGTACTGCTCTTGGTTATACATGCAAGGGGAAAAATGATTTCAACTTTAAGTGTTGTATGAGCTGGCCCTTGAAAGATACATATGATTTCAACTTATTTAGGTGTGTGGAAACTCTTCTGGGCAGAGGTACAGCCTGTGCAAGGGAACAGGAGTAGAGCACAGGAAGGAGAAGAGAACCACTTCACTGGAGCCCAGAATGGAAAGAGTAGCTCAGGTGATTAATTCCTCCAGAGTACCAGACCAGTGATGTAAAAGATGCAGCAGCATTAAAAGCCTTGTGTTTCTGGCTCCAATCATATGTCTCCCCAAAACTGTGTTGGGAGAAAGGAGGAGCATTCTCAGAGTTCATGGATTTGTTAGGTTTTGCACAGATCTGTGTGTGTGACTCAGTAAGAAATAAGATAGAAAGTTAATGTTAAGATTTTGGACTCTGTTTTAGAGGACATTTTATTCTGACTACTTTTGCAAATATTGAAATTTATTACACACCAAAAGTTGGTGTAGGTAGCGTCTTTGTAAGCAATTTGTATTTTCAGGAAAAAATGCATATTTTCTTCTGAACGCATGGTTAGAAAGTGAAACAGTTGCTGGGAATGAGATAGCCTACATCCTCCTTGGTCTAATATATTGACATTCCTTCTCCCATTCTTTCTTCTTGCTATGTAGATAGTTCAAAAGGAGAGAAAATAAAGGAAGTAAATAATAAACTGATGAGTTTATTGTATTTAAGTTCAGATGTAAAGCCAATAATCAAAGTATACAAAAACAAAAAGATAACAAAAACAATTTGAGCTGTCTTAGAGATAGCACAGATGAAATAGGAAAATTATTATACCTGACTTTAACAATCCAAAAATAATCTTTAGAGCTTAAGAAATAAAGTTGAGAGAAATTAATGTTAGAATAGAAATTGAAATCAAAATGAAATAAGAAGCTAAAACACGCATATAAGATTTTTTAAAAGAGTGAGAGGGCCCAAAGGAAAAACTACAAACCTAGTGAAAGTGAGATTAGGAATAGCATGAAGCAGCAGGAGAGAACAGATGGTGATAAAGAAAGAATCTGCAGAGATATCACCTCCATGTGGAGTTCCTTTGGCAGGCTATCCAGTTTATTCTCCTGCAGGTGGGTCAGAGGATCCTTGTAGAGGATCCTCCAGGACAGACCCTTCCCTGTGTTCTCCTTTCTCCTCATTTGGAAGCTAGAGGTCAGTCTACAATCATTTTGTTATTTGAAACCTTTTCCAGTTACCCAAACCCCAAGTTAGTAATGGAAGAACTGACTGTTTCTAAAAGTTAATACTGCTCTTTGATATTTTCCTTTATTTTTGTATTTTTATTAAATTGATAATAATTTTAAAATGTTGTAGAAATATAAAAAGTCTCTTCTCATTGTTAGTTCACCATTTTGTATTTCACTTACCAAGCAATGCTTCACTTTTGTCCCATTTTAGCATTTGTATGAAAAACTCCTTTGTATACCTGTCTTCACAATGTTTTGACCTAAATAGCACCCTCCTTTAAAAGAGAATTAAATTGCCTTCCAAAATTTTGTTGTTTGTTTCCTAAATGAAAGTGTGCCACTTTTATAGATGGTGTTATCTTTCTAGAATGCTAATTTAATAATGAAAGTGTAATAAAGCTAATTCATAGCCAGGAACTGCTGTTTAAGCACCTACCAATGTTGTGAATCTCTTTTAAGCTACATTATTATGTACTTGCTTTAGCTTTCTAATATTTCTAAAATCTTCCATTTCCAACTAGATTGTAAAATCTGCTAGGATGGAAACACTATCTTAATACTTTTATGTCTTTCATAGATCTTAGTACAGTGTTGAGTACAATGCAGTTTTAAATATATTTGTTCAAATTAGTGATACAGTTCTTATGTACACATAGCAAGTCATGTGACATATCTAAGTTAGTTACCAAGGATTTTGAGTCTAATAAAGTTGCACTTCAATTAAAATAGCTTCCTTTTAAAAGGATACAGTTTTTTTCTAAGTTCTGAAAGTCCCTAATTCAGTTTGGGAAAAAAACAAACAAACAAAGAAACAAAAGATAAAGTTACTTTGGAGCAAGCAATTTAAGAAAATTGTTTATCCTAATTGCATTTTGCTGTTTGTTTCAAGAAATCTTAAATCCTATTTAGTACACGTCCTTTCTTTTTAGCAGAATACACATAAAGAACCCTCCATTTATTAATTTTTGGCAAGAATACTTTATATTGGCAAGGTTCTGTCGCTTTTATTCAGATATTTATACTTCTTAAAAGCCTCACAACAAACCAAAACAATATGTGTATTATGTAGAATAGAAAGCTTTTTTTTTTTTAAATGCTGCATATAGATTTCTTTGCTTAAATAGTAAAGCATTTGCTATCCTCTGCATTTCTAGTGACTCTGGTTCAGTAATATCTTAGATGTCTTAAGAGCTATTTTCTTAAATGATTTTCTTCCTGTCACCATAGAGTAGTTCAGAATATTTTTCATGGATGTCACTACATTGCTTTTTCCCCCTCTGAAACGTTTCAAGGAAGCATTCAAAATTTATCGGTATCAATAAAATCATGACTTTTAAAAGTAATTTCAAGTAAAAATAAAAGGGACTACAAAAATATATATCCAATTTCTTTTCTTTTCCTCTACTTATATAGAAGATTAAAAAAAAAAAAACTAATGGCATGAAATATAATCCTGAAAAAAGGAAGTATTGATAATCTATGCATTAATTAAATCATCATAGAAAATGCCATCATGTCTCTAGGTCATGTTGAATCAAACGAGAGGTCAAAGTATCAGTTCCCAAATTATCTTTACGCTTTATATTTCTTCACAGACATAAAATACACTCGCATTTGTTTACATGTAGTTAGACTTTTTTAGAACACAGGTCAGGGCTTGTCCAGAAAGTGTTTTTCTTGCTCTCAGTGTTGCAGAAATTAATATCTAAAGTAGCTCTGAACTTTTAGTTTATCTGAAAAAAACTCAGAATATTCAAAAGCACTAGACCGACATTTCAACAAGGCAATTACCTGTAGCCTGGAGCATCTGTTCCCTTTAGAGAGGGGCATGGCCTCCTCTATCCATCACAGCCCCTGCCGTTCCCAGTACATAACTCCCATGGTCACAGATCATCCTCTCAACCCTGTAAGATTTTGAGTTTGTGATTTCTGCTGCAGGAGATATAAAAGACCAGTCTATGGAATGGAAAATGGTGGTTAACGAAAAAGATGAATCCATTCAGAGTGAGGATGTGATCAAAGGCAGGTTAAGTAGAGTAAAAGATGTGAAATTTGGGACTATGTCCAAGTTCAGATCATTATTTTCAGAATTCCTGCTGTTGGGTTTAACAGCTAGTTTTACATCTATCCTTTTTATGAATTTCTCACTTGTTAGATTTATTATGATTTTTCGATATGCAAGTTTGTTAATATTGTAAAACTCATTTTAATACTCCATTAATTCCAGGGTCCAGTTGAAATATAGAATTTGCAAATAAAAGTAATAATGCTAATAACAAGATCAGAGGAACATTATACCAATAATTTAAAAGCATTTCAGAAAGGATATTATTTTAAGTCGTCCAATGGCTTGCCTGACAGCTGTTTTGATACACAGATGTAAAAAAAATGGCTTGCTGACATGTTTTGGTACACAAAGATAAAAGGCGGCTTTTCTTAACTCCATTTCTTCTAAATTTCTATCCCGTTTTAATTTACTATTTAGGTTTTACATTTTTTATGAATTATATTTAAAAATTTATGAGATTCCCTAACTTTCAAATTACAGAGGAAGCACTTACTTAAAATGAAATATTTGTTAGATTACTGTAAAATATTCAAATCCAAACCAAAAAAAAAAAAAATCACTGAGATCAATAGAGTATTAATTTGAGTAATGTCTGCTGTTGTAACAAAATCCAAAATATTAGTGGCTGTACACAATAGAATTTTATTTTGCTCATGGAAAGGAACTTTACTGAAGGTGTTGCTGGTGTGTGAGTGACTTTCCTTCATGAATTGGTATAATGATTCAGATTCCTTCCTGATGACTCTATGTTCCTAGGATATAGAATGTGTATCCAAGTAGAGAAAAGGAAAGTGTGTGGAGATTGTACACTTATTATGATGGACTAGAAGTGCCACTTCTAGCATTTTTATTGGCAAAAATTAGTCCTCCATTCCAGCCTTAATGAATCCTTCCATTTAAAACTTCAGTTGGTACTAACTACAATGGCTTTGATAAGCAGAAAGGTAAACATAATTTTCAGTAGAGAAAAAAGTAAACAATAAACAACATGAGAATAGTTCCAAAGAAGGGTATTATCATCAGAAAAAAATAAACAACAAACAGAATTCATTTGTTTTTTCCTAAAGAGAAAACATTGAGAGCAGTAAATGTAAACACATCAAAAAAGTACTAAAATAATGAAAAATATTCTTCCTATATGCATTGTTATATCCGTATTGGAGGAGGGATAAATGAATGCAGCAAAAAGGAAGATTGTTTTCATTTATCTCTTGGTCATTTGTATGTCTTCTTTTTGGAAATGACTAAGTCCTGAGCTCATTTTTTTTTTCTTTTTTTGCTCTTGAGTTGGTTAAATTCCATAGTTTTTTTTTTTTTTTTTTTTTTTTTAATTCTGGATAGTGACATATACATAGATTGCAAATATTTTTCCCATTCATATGTTGTCTTCACTCAATTGATCATTTCCTTTGTTGTGCAGGAGAATTTCAGTATGATGAAATCCCACTTTTCTATTTTTGCTTGTGTTGCCTGGAACTTGGGAGTTAGATCCAAACAAAATCATTACAGATCAATGTAAAGAACTTTCTTCCCCTATGCTTTCTTGTTATTAGTTTTATGTTTTCAGGTCTTACATAAAAGTATTTAATTCATTTTGAATTGATATTTTGTATATGTGAGATAAAGCTCCAGTTTCATTCTTTTGCATGTGATTATTCAGTTTCTCAGCACCATTTGTGGAAGAGACTGTTCATTTCCTATTATAGATTCTTGGCACCCTTGTCTAAGACCAGATGATTATAAATAATTGTTATTATTTCTAGGCTTATATTGTGACCCTTTGGTCTATGTGTCTGTCTTTATGTCAGTACCATTCTGTTTTGATTACTATAGCTTTGTAATATAGTTTGAAGCCAGGAATTATGATGCTCCCATCTCTGTTCTTTCACAAATAGCCAAAGAGCTATTCTTTGTCTTATATGACTCCATATGAATTTTAAGAATTTTTTTTTTTTGTTTCCCAATGGAATTTTAATAGGAATTGCATAGACCACTGTATGTTGTATGGGCATTTTAATAGTATTCTTTCAGTCAATGAGCATGGCTTGTCTTTATTTTTTGTCTTATTTTATTTCCATAATCAATGTTTTATTATTTCAGTGTACACATCTTTGAAAACTTTGATTAATTTTTTTCCTAAGAACTTTGTTTTCTGTTACTGCGAATGAGTTTCTTCTTAATTTCCTTTTCCTTTGCAATAGTTTATTGGTTAGGATGTAGAAAAATAGGGAACTCATACATGAGGATGCAAATTGGTGCAGCCATTATGTAAACAGCTGGAGATTCCACAAAAAATTAAAAAGTATTAATTAAAAAATGAAGAATAGAACTACCACATGATCCAGCAGTCTTACATATATAATACATACACACACACACATACACGAAATGAAATCAGTTGCTTTTTGTTGTTGTATGAGAATTAAAGCAGGCAAAAATAAAGGCAAGTAGGTAGGCAAGGAGAAAGAGAGAAGAGGAAAAAGTACTTATTTATTTATACTTAGTAGTTCACTTTGATTGCTTCTTCTGGCCCAGGGCTGCCAAATTTTGGTCCTTGGACTTTACATGGACTATATAAGCCTGAGCCACAGACTTAATATCTGAGCCACCAGGGCATATTTGAAATTAGTATTTGAAATGATAAATATAGTACTATTCACAAGAGCCAAGATATGGACATAACTTAAATATCTGTCAAATGATGAATAGATTAGAAAATAGGATACACACATACACATACACACTCATGGAATTCACCCTTAAAAAGAGGAAATCATACCATTTGCATCATCATGGAAGAATCTGGAGAACATTATATTAAGTGAAGTGTGCTAGAGAGAATGACAAATATTTTAGGATCTCACCTATGTATAGAAACTAAAATGTGGAACTCATAAGAGTAGAGTGGCGATTGTCAATGCTTGATGTTTGGGGAAATGAGATGTTATTTGAAGGTGACAGAATTTTAGTTATGTAGGATGATTAAGTTCAGAAGAGCTAATCTGTCAGGTAATATGATTAATAATGTATTGTGTACTTGAAATTTATGAAGACAGTTGCTCTTATGTGTTTTTATTAACAAAATGGAAATATGTGAAGTGATGAATATGTTAGCTGACTTGATTGTAGTAACTATGTCATAGTGTATAAATATCAAAGTACCATGTATACCATAAATACATCCTTTTTTGTCATTTATACTTCAGTAAAACTAGAAGTAAAAGGGAAAAAATAAGTTATGGAAGAGGGGTCAAAAATGGAAAAGGGAATGATAGAGGCAGTGAAAATACACCTATATACTAAGCACAGTGGTAGAAAGATTGACAGTGGACAGGATGGAGAAAAGGAGGTTTTGAAGTGTGTGCTGGAGTGCAGGCCCATCTATGTATTGTGGTAATGGTATGTAGAACATTCTGGACTCTTAGAATATTTGCAAAGTGGTAGAGCTGTTTCACTTTGCTGAGAATACTTCAGCTCCTTTAATCCTAAAGCCTTTGAGGATCCACTATGAATGGAATAACTGGAGCAACTCAACAGGGTAGAAATTAATTTCCTATCCCAGGGATCAAGAACCAGAAGAAATAAATCAATTGTAATTGGTCTCACAGTTCACACTTCCTTTTAGACATGCATTCAGCTACTGATCAGTAGGTGAATGAATGGATGATTTAATGACTAAACATATATATGTATGAATCTATAAATAAAAGTTGGAAATTAAACAAAACATTGATAAATCACATTTCTCATTTCAAAATTGTGGGACTGTAGGGTTACCATCAGAGGACTCAGACCACATGTCCCACAACTTACACAGAGTGTTAATAGATCAGTAAGTCAGTATTATGGGAAACTAGTATAGAAGGTAAGAAGAGTGATAAATGCTTCAGCTTCTTTATTCATTAAATCTTTGGCGCTCTTTCTTCTTACCTGTAATAGATAAAATGGTTTATGTATCCTTTGAAATGTATAAACTCTTTCATGTAATAGTGCTATGTTAGCCTTTACTGTATTCTTATTGTGTTAATTCAATTTCAAGTTGCTCAAAATCTGTGACATTGTTATTTTACCAGAAATGAAGCGTAAGTTAGCTGGGTTTTGATTTTGGAAACAGAAACTTTCAAAAAGCAATGGTATTTTGGTTTTGTTGTTAAAATCTCTTTAGTGAATTGTGCCACTTTTCTAAAACTTCAAGCTTTTCCAAAATCTGTTGAGAAGCATTAAACTGAAGTTAATATCCTTCTTTTAATAAAGTCATATTTATAGCCATATAACACATCTAGCACCTGGATATTTGAATGAAGGGGGAAAAAGTTTCTAATTGGGCAGAAGCGATAGTCATAGTGGTTGGTATTTAAAATTTTGAAATTTATTAGGTAAATGATATTACCAAGTTCTTTTGAGCATTGATTCACTTAATTTACAAAATTTTTATTAATAGTCTTGGTGATTTGATTTTACAGATTAGATGTAATAAATTTTGTAGTGATAATAATGCCATATAATGTGGCAGACATTTTCTAAATAATATTGAAATCTTAGAATGATCCTATAGTTTAGGAATAATGCTTTTTCCATACTTCTGAAGGAAAAACGGAGTCACTCCAGAGTCAAGTGGCTTCCTAAATTACACAGGTGTATCTGGACTTAGAACTAAGGATTGTCTACTCTTTCCATGACACACTCAAATCTCTGTCTCATATCCATACTCATAGTAAAATTCATTATTGGGTGGACAAAGTGGCAACATTAATTAAGAAATAGCTATGCTATATTTCCTAAGCATTTTAACAACTGAAATGGTTCCAAAGGACTTTTAGAGAAAATATTTTGTTTAATATTTTAGCATTTAAATGAGAAAATTCTAATCTTTCATGACACTTATATAGATCAAAAAGCACATTTCATGGTACTACATTGATATCAGCAGAATCAAGGACTCTCAGATGCTATGTATCATCTTAAAAAATATTTTCATGTCTGAATTAATAGTCATTGTGTATTAGACTGTTCTCTAGAGAAACAGTACCAATTGACTGTCTATATTGATATCATATTATGATTATATATTTAATATTATGTATGTTTATATATCTTTAAATGAAGAATTGGCTCTTATAGTTCTAGAAGTTGAGAAGTCTCAGGATCATCAGAAAACAGGAGAGCCAATGTTGTAAGCTCCAGTACAAATCTGAGGCCATAGGCAGTGAAAACCAGTATTGCAACTTGAAGGCAATAAGGCAGAAAAATCAGATGTTGATTTATAATGTATACCTTAAAGCTATATAATGTTATGCCATGTTGTTTCAATAAAAATGATTAAATAAACAAGATAATTATAATTCAAGAAATTTATTTAGCCATCTGATCTTAGTTACCATAGGACCTTCTACCATTAAAAGTAAAGAAAGAAGCCATGCACAATTAAGTATATTTGATACACAAAATAAAAAACAATTGGTTTATATCAAACATAAATGAAATAAATTATAGATGACACTTAAGTAGTTGATTCATGGCTTTTAAAAATAATTCAATATTTTTGAATAAAAATGGCCTATGCTAGTTAAAGACTTAAGATACCATTGATGCAATGATGAAAATTGTTTTATCTGTCTTTTTAATTTTTTTTTTCGGAAATGTACAGGCAAGAACAAAAGTAGGTAGGTAGGAAGAGAGAAGGTAGAAGCATTTTAATTGTTTTATTTAGTTGTTCTTCTGGATTGTTTCCTTCAATCCAGAGAGGCGAGCCTGGGTCCCTGGAATGTGTGTGAATTGTGCCAGCCAGAGGCAATGGTCTTAACCACTAAGCCACCAGAGCATGTCTGTCTTTTATTTTTTAATCAGGTTGGTTCATAATTCTACTTTTCATAATCTGTCTTACAGAATAATGTGAGATGTCAATAAATATTTTTATGATGATAGTACTTATAATGCACCTTTTCAGAAGCCAAATATCTAAATATTGGGTAGTAATTAAATTATATAATAATAAGCCAGATATAGCCATAAAATGAGCATTATTTCAAAACTTTTATTTGCATAGTAAATTCGTTTTCATCATGAATAACTTTTTGGAAGACAAATTTGTAAAAATAATTTACCACCATATGAACAAATAAATAAAATTAATGTTTGGAAAAATACGTGTATTTAAAACCACTGAAAGTGATTTAGACTGTGAAGTTCTGAGTATGTTTTTCCTTTATATGTTTTATATATTGTAATCTTTCTAACTTGATTATTCATTACTTTATACTGAATGGATGTTTATTTTAAGACTGTTGAGTGGGTCACTGGAATTAACATGAATTTTGTGATCTGGCAGCTGGAGCTGTATTGATATGTAAGGCCTTTAAATTCCATTTAGAGATGTGAGACCAAAGGAGGATTGTGAGCAGATGAGTGGTATTATCTGATTTATGTTTTTTAATACCTTCTAACACTTTCCTCCATTTAAGTTTGGCAGTATTCTGTCTTTTGCAAATGTTTCTTACAAAGCAGAGTAAATTCAGTGTCCTTTATGTGCCAGCAAGTCCAAACCTAAGTGTAGATCAGCAGGTCCAAAGCAAAGGAAAACCTATATTGTGTGAGTGGTGAAGGCACCTATAAGCTGTCTGGAGGGGACCTCTACCTCTCAACACCAAAATATTTGAAAATAGAGATGGGGCAACTGTTAACTCACCTAACATAGCAAGAAGAGCTGCAACTCTGGTTTTTATATGAAATTTACATTTTATTACTTATGTGACAATAAGAAAAAAAGAAATCTAGCTGGAATGTTAGTTTGCAGTCTCTGTCTTGTTCTCAATCACAGTGTCCTAATTTGTAATGTTCCAATATAGTCTCTAGATAGCTCTCAAGTCTGTCTACCCTCTAGTTTTCCCTGTTAATCTAGACTTAATCTACTTGGTTTATCTAATGTCTGTCTTATTTATTGATCTGATTTATTCCTTAGCTTACACAGTTCCTTTCTTGGCTATTTACGACTTAGTTTTAATTCTACTGCAGTGCTTGGTACAAATCCGTTTTAAAAAAGGTCAGTCACTTTTTATTATAATCTTGTTAGCTCAGAGACAAAAAGAATATAACAGAAATTTTTTGGCCCTTAAAACTTAAGAAATGCAGAATTTGACCATTTCTCAAGATTTATTCTTCCATTTTATAATGGGGTCATTTAAATCTGAATTGAGATGTCTGGCCTACTTTTAATTAGGCCCCCTCTTTTAATGTAACCTTTATTAAGAGAGACTTGATTTCCATGGGGAGAGAAATGAGAGCAATATTATATAAATTGCAATTATGAGAGGTTTTAATGCTTATATAGAGAAAGTGTTGCAGAAAAACTTTTGAGCGTTTGTGCATGATAGACTAGCAACACATAAATATTTGAGGGGTTGGGGGAGGGTATACTGATGCCATTTATTACTTAGCAGGGTAACTTAATTTTAATTTAATATTTACTATGAAATTCTTCATAAAATTTCCTTTTAAAAATAGTCTTTTAAAATAGGACGTTATGCATTGATTAGAAGTATGGAGTATTTAACCTTATCTTCCAGTCATTGATGTTGGGGTGACATACTGAACAAAAACAGGAGGTGAAAATATGTGAGTAAGAAAAGCATGCTTCACTCACTAACTATTTTATCCCAAACATTGGTATCACTTAAGCCCTTTATGGCAAGACTGACCTGAAACTGGACCAACTAAGACAAAGACCTTCATCTGCTTGAATGTTGAATGTCTCAAAAGGAAAAGATAGATTTGCGTTTTTGTAAATTACATTGATTGGATACAACCTACACAAACAGTTTCCAATCAACCGATTCAGTACTTTACTCCTAAATCAGTTGAGGGAATCTCTGATATTAAGAATCAGAATAAAAAGGTAAAAAAGGAACTCAGAAGAAATGAAGATTTTCAGAGCAAAAGAAAACTTCAAAAAAGCTATAAATTATTGTCGAGAGAAATTTAAAAATATGTTACATTTGTTGGACAAAATAAGAGTTATAAAATAAATCAACAAGCCTGACAAAGAAATTAAAAAAATATGCAGAACTAAATGAAAACTAAATAAGGTTGAAATATAAAAATAAAGGCAATAGAACATAGAAAAAATGAGAAGATGGGCAATGACAAAGGAAAGAATTATTCATGTCTAGAATCTGTCTGCAAGATAGCATGTCTGACTTGAGCCTCAAAAATAGAAAAATATAATGGGCAGAAAATAACTATTAAATGTTTCAGAAATAAAAAGTGAAGGACATGAGCATTCATATTTGGCGCAGTTCCCCAATACCATAAAGTGTAGGATGTGTGTGGCAGGCATATACTTTTAATTTCTAAACACTGGAAATAATTGTAAGATCTTAAAAGTTTCCAGATTAACAAAACAAAAATAAAAACAAAATAGAAAACCAGTTAACTCATAAACAGTAAGGATACAGAGAGTTCACATGTCAATTCCTGACAACCTTATAAGCTAGAAGATAGGATAAATCAAAGTTTTCAGGTTGATTGAAATTCCACCAAAAATTATTTTACTATCTAAATAATCTAGTATGAAGACTGACGATAGACTTTTTAAACTATAAAATGGCAGAAATTTTCCTGCAGTATTTTGTTCTCAGGAGGATTCTATGTGGTGTACAGAAAAACAAGATGGAAACCAAAAAGATGAAGGTATAAGATTGAGGAAGGGATTTACGGAGAAGTGAACAAATTTCCTAGACTACTGATAAAAAGAAGTCTGTGCTAGTCTGAACCATGAACCTAACAAGCATCAAGCTCAGAAAGATGCTAGAAGGAATGGCCCAAGAGAAAAAAATACCTCAGATATCTGAACAAACCTAAATGTCTAAAAAAATCCCAACTTAGAATTTAAGCTACAACTCAAAATGTGATTTCTCTTTGATATTTTATAATTCAAAAGCCAAATTAGTAATCCCTCACCTTTTCCCATGTATTTAGCAGTTCAATTACAGTTGCCTCTATAACATTGCATGGGTTTAAGGTGCTTCTTTGTGTGCACATCTAGCCTGGTTCCTGGATCAAATATTTATTTAGTTGTTCAAATTGGTCGTTGACATCCTCCCTCCCCACCCCCCCACTCCCACAGCCTGGGACACGAAAATAGTCCTTGCTATGTATTTTACTTGTGCAGGCTGAAGGTGGTGGACTTAACCACTAAACCCGCAGGCCTGCCATGTTTGAAAAATCTTTAGCTTTTATTTCAATTTAAGAAAATATTTTACTCAGGAACATTTAAACAGCTCATTTTATATTCATTAAACTAATTATAATAGCAAACTTTAACGTAGGCAAATTCTACATAGTTTTCTATAAATTAATAAGTATATATCTCCAAACTAAATATCACTGTGAGCTTAATTTTTCAGAAGATATATTGTAATTAGTTTTTAATCTCTAGATACTTTTTTAGATGATCAAGTTTTCTCTTCCTGAAAACTAGAATATTTTTAATAAGAGAATGTTCTCTTTAGTTCTTCTGTAAAATACAAATAGTTCTTTAAAATTGGAAGTGAATAAACAAATAACCTTAGTGGGTGCTAAGTGCAAGTTTATTGGCTATTTAGAGAGTAGAAGAATTCAAAAGTTATTAAAAATGCATTAGGAATAGACGAGGATTAACTTTAAAGTTGCTCTTCAGATACGTGATAATCATTATGGACAAGGAGCAAATTAGCATTTTTGTTCCCCAGTTTGCAAAGATAAAGAGTTAAAAAGAAATATTTTGATGAAGTGTATTTATTTTGGAAGATTGTTGGAATATTTCTTCCTGTCGGTCTTTGAATATAACATACATTTTAGCCATAATTATGTTTTTTAAAAAGTTGTGACTAAAATGTGGAAATGAGCTACATTACTTCTCATCAAAGGAAAAGAATGGGCATTCTTGTTTCTGTATTTTTCCTGTAATTTGGTATATTATTGAACAATATTCACTGATTTGTAATTAACAAACTCATGTTGTATATTTATTATATACCACTCACCATGAACTATAAAGATCTTACCACTCAGCAATATTGAATATGCAACTTCCACAAATAAATATACAACTAGCAATTTTAATAAATTCTGTGAGGGAAAAAGAAAAGGCTCCAAGAAAGCAAATGTACTTTATTATTTTAGTATGCTGACTTTTCATGTATAAAATACCTGAAAGTCCCTCAGTTTATTTTGTCCATAAATACTAGCATTTTTATAAAGTGATTTTTTTCTAAGGTGCATTATTCATTAAGATACACTTAAGTTTCAGAGTAAGAACAATGTAATTTTTCTTCCTTCCTGTCAAATGCATTCAAAAAGAGTGTGATATATTGTTATCTCTATTTGCCTTTTGGGGAAATTGAGTCAAGAGGAGATTGAGTAAGTTGTCAAAGAAAATGAAGTCATGAAAACTGGGAATCTTCTTATATCCAGGCACTGTTCATAAGATCAAGTTGCCCAGCTTGATTATAAATAAAGAACCTAAGAAATCCAACACCAGTCCTATTTTTTTGCCAATGAAAAAATTTAGGTCAAGAGACTTGACTACTGTTAAAAAAGTTCAAGAACTTAGCTGGAATGTCAGGGACTTGATAATCAGCCTTCTGTTCTCTTTACTATCTGACCTTATGCTATGATAAATAAGCTTAACTTTAAAGTTTAATTTTAAAAGATTTCACTTCCTCTTTAAATTTAAATATTTGATACTGTAAGAGATAATAATTTTCTCTCCACCTACCTATGCTTAATTGGGTTGAATACTGAGTGCTCACCCAAACATGAAGGATCTAGAGAAAGTAAAATCTCTAAGCTCTCCTGACTGAGTCATAATTTTATTTTTCCCTCATGTCAAAATTTCTGTTGAGAGAGTGTGAGCCAACCTCACCCACTCCAGTTTGTTCTTCTGAAAATTCTATGATATTTCATACTCACTTAAGTTTATAGCTTATATTATCCAATCCAGTGATTTTTATGCAATCACATGCTCCGTTGTGTGATTATAGGAATGCCTCTTGTGTTTTTGTCTTGATTTTTTTATGAAGGGCCTATCTTAGTTTTATGTCCCTGATAACTCTCAATAAAAGGAAAACTATATGCTAGGTGTTGTATAAAGGAGATGTACTGAATATATGTTCTATGTTTAACTTTTTAACTATATTTTTAGCTCCCAGGTACTGTTTGTTCATTTAAATTATTTTCTAAAACCTTATCATTATTACTGACATGATTTTATTTTCCTATATTTTAAGCCAATTGATTTTATTGAAAGAGCATTTTATCATAACTTTATATAAGTTTAAGATATGCATCATGTGAATCAACATCTATACATGATATATTAAATTTATACAACTGTTCCAGTTCTTCTTTCACCATATAATTGATTCCTTTATTTGTTTACTATCATATCATTATTATCTATGGGTTTGGCGCCAGAACAAGGAAATATATACTTTCTCTTACAAAAAATACAGGTATTTAATATTATAATGTTAATCTAGTTGGTGTTCTCTACCAATAGCAAGGGAAGCAATAAGAAAAAAAGAACTGGTTTGGGATTTAGAATCTTATTCAATCTTGAAGTTCATTTTAAAGAAAGAATACGAAAGTATGAATTGAATATTTAAGGCAAGGAAACAAGTTTATAAGAAGATACATATTATAAAAACTGATAGATGCCACAAACATCATAAAATCTAAAGTAATACTTTAATAATTTCAGTAGTTAACTAACTTACAAAATTCTTTAAAAAGGTTTTTCCTAAATTTTTGACTGCATACTCTTTAATCACTTCTTCATAAGACATTGATTTTATGTATTTACCCCTTGGGGAAAATAGAACGTTAATTCAGTCTACCCTCTAGCATGTATTTTATTATTGATAGCTGAGATGAATAAAACATTCAACTGCTCAAAGATAGACTTGCTGTTTTTAGTACTGATTCAGGTTTGTGCTTAAAAACCTGAAAGTTCTGATAAATTCTATTTCATATAATTCCCATACATAAAAGAAAGCAAGGAAAATATGGTATATTTATCAACGATACTGCTGATAGAAGAGAATTTCTGTTTTGACCAGGCACTGATGAAAACCAAATTCTCCACATTGAGTTTTGTAGGTTCTGAAAATTGGAATAATTTTCCACAGAATTAATTTCTTGCTCCATATATTTAAAAATATTTTTTCATCTCTAGTACTCACAAACTTCCAATATTGAGCATGGTAGGAGACAGTCTTGTGATAGTGAGATCTTTATGTCACTAAAGTGATGGTAAAAAGTGTCCAGAAATTCATTCCTACCTTGGGGATGATAGCAGTATTATATTGATTACATATGGAGATGAGATGCCTAGGACTACCTAAATAAATCCCCCCAAACCTGAACTAAATGGATTTATAACTCACCTTCACCATGTCTGGATCGCAAGGTACTTATGCCATTATATTGTGAGAAAACATAGTAAAGGTAAAATTGGCTTGGGAAAAAGGGCAGTGATTCTAATTGATTGCAATGGAAATATCTTAAGTAAATTTAAAAAAATGAATTACCATGTAGACATATTGCCAGGTACCTTCCCAGGGCCTTGAGAGATCCTTGCAAGTGACAACCTTGAAGCATCAGCTTCACTGAGTTCACATGAAATAAGCATTTATTCACTGAAAGCTTAGAATCAAATTTTTAAACCACTTTTATCAATACACCTTTATCAAATGACTTTATCAAATATAAATGAATATATTTATGAAGTCTGATCATTTCTTTGGAATTATTTAGTTCCTTATGATTTCTCATTGTCTTATTGTTGCTTAAGTTATTCTATCATATTTAACACGCACATATACATATATACACATGCACACATATCTATATCTCTCTGTGTGTATGTATGTGATGTTTATGTTTTCCCAAAGAAGTCTTATAGTTAGGAAGGAGCCCAGTAAAACACAAATGACAAGCTCAAAGGGTGTTTACCTGAGGAAAGTTTTAAGTGTCTATGTACAGAAGTATAGTAAGAGCTCAAATAATGTGCCCAGAAACCATCTATAATGCGAAGTTGTCAATTCTTCCAGACCAGAGAGGCAAATGGAGGAAATCATATTGTTGGAGCCTGATAGCTTCAAGAGGGTGGGCCTAGGAGAGCAGCTATAATTAGAACCAAGGCATCAGGACAGGCAGAGTGCTTAGCAGTGTGCTCAGCCCCACTTCCTCAGATCTCCTGGTGGTGCTTTCCAATTGGTGGCCACAGATAGTAAACTAGGAGCTAAGAGATCTGGGTATTGAAGCTTAGCAGGTATAAAGCAGATAATGAATATAGCAGGGGAAACAAACCAGATTAACCCCAATATCCTGAAAATATGATCTGGAATAATGTGAATTACTATTTGAGTACCTAAATACATGTCTAAGTGAATTACTAATATTATGAGAAATCTCTTTACTACTCTTAAAAATTCCACAACAACAAAGGAAGGAAAAATGCTATAGATTTTTGACTGGTTGGCTGGTTGTTTCATTTTGTTATGTGTTCTGTTTATAGAAGATAGGCGGTAAGACCAGATAATGTTTTTGAAGTCTCTAAGGCACAGTGAATCCATGCAGTGCTTTAATACTTTGAAATGTATTGTTCAACGTTATTTGTGAAGACTGCATATTATCAAGGGTGGGTGAATTGTACTTACTGTATGAAAGAAATTTCTTTGCAAACGAAAGTTCATAACAGTTTTTTCACCCTCAACACCTGAAGTGTTGCTGACAGCGTTTTGCCTGTCTCTTTTCCATTTGTTAGACCATTCCGGATATTTTTAACTCATGAATCAGCAGCTTCCTAGAAATCACTCTCTCCTTAGACTTCTTGGCATAGTCCTTGTCCAGTGTGTCTATGGTGAAAGGCTTTAGTGGGTGTGAGAGTGCAGTCTTTCTCAGTGAGAGGTGTTCTTGCCTTTCCTACCCTGTTTGTGTTCATGGATTATGCAATCACGATGAAACGAGTGACTAATGTGGTGCAAATCTCAGCCTTTATGTGCTGGTGAGCTGCTGTCAGCAACTTGAGGGACTAACTAGCTCTGGGGGGTGTGTGGGAGGTTTGTCCCTAAAAAGATTTGGAAATATTATAATGTGCCTTTGTTGGTTCGCCTGTTTTTGTGACATGGCAGCACAGTTTAACATATATTTATGGGCTGCAAGTTTTCTCCTCTCAAAATTTAAGTTGTGAAAGGAATGACTTCCTTTTGTGTGACATAATAATAGGCTTGCTGTTGATAGAATGGATGTTTCTGCCCACTGCTATGTTCACCATCAACAGGATCAACCACCTTTAGATTTTATACCTTTGGAAAAACTGAAAGAAATGTTTGCATTTTTAACCACTGAATAATTCTCCTTTATCAGTTCTCATGAGATTATGGACAGAACATAGCATTTAGATTTAGAAACCTTGAATTTTTACAAGTTTAGTGACGTTGAGCTTAACCTCAAAGCGTAACTTTCCTCCTTCTGGAAAATAAGTACTTTTATACTAATGAACTAATTCTAACATATATATTATACGTATATATATATATATATATATATAAAATATTCTTAGGAATTTGATGTTTGCTGAAAGTACTTTAGACTGTTTTAATTTCAGATGTTATCACTATAAACTTTAGTAACAAGTGGGTTAAGATACCTATAGGTTTAAGTGTGGTCATATATCCATTTTAGTTCTAGGGGCATCAGTCGAATAACTGAATATAGCTTAACAAAATTGAATGTGTTTTCATATAGTATATGACTTTTTACTCAATAAGCTACTTGAATTGTGGTAGACAGTGTGGTAGATTTCTCATCGTGTTTTCTTCTCCCTGAAAAGAGCTGCTGACTTAGTAAGAGTGCTAAGTCACAGTTGCATGACCATTCCTGAGCTTTGAAACAAGGACCTGGCATTTGGTCGATTGATAAATGAATGTGTAGTGTCTGGGATTTTTTTATCCGTCTCAGGGAAATTTTAAATTGATGTGCCTATCGCTAGTGGCAACTTACATACACGCTGGTTGAAGTTTCTTTATTACCAAGTATATCAGATAGTGTATTTTCCAAATTGAAGATAGTGTATTTAAACGGATAGTGTATTGTGCTGCTACCTAAGTGTGACTGATTTTAAATGCATTGATTCTTCAGTTGTGACTTTCCTATCGAATGATTTTAGGTCTGACGTTAGTCATTGGAAAGACAATATAGCCTTATGTTATTTAATTCACATTTTCACATCATTAAAATAAATTTGTAAGTATACATGTCAAATCACAGATTAGCTGTTTGCACAGCTAGCTACAATAGCTGCTAATGTTGACCATTAAATAATCATAGCAAGCACTTGTTCAGTTGCCAGCTTCTGTTTCTGCTCTCTGCTTGCATGTGAGCACTACCTATTACAAACCCTAATTAAAAAGGACCCTGATTTATAAACAAGAACATTTAGCCTACATTAAAAAAATGCATATTTGAATTGCTTTTAAATTTCAAATGTATTATCTTGTCCTAACAAAGGCTACTTAATTCAATGAAAGAAACTAAACTCACAGCTTCTTAGTATATAGAGTTTTGACAAAAGAAAGGCCACATAATACAATTTATAAAACTGTGCGCATATATTCATGTAAAAATCTTTCATGGACTAATCCCAATGTGTTGACCACATTACTGTTATAAATGAAGGAAAATTTTAATATTTAATGCTAAAAATGATTTCAAAGATAGTCCCTAGGAAATTTAGAATATTTTCTAACATTTCAAGTATGCAAAATCTCTTGAAATGAGTTTTGGAATCTATTAAGTTTGATGTGATTTAAAATGCAGTTTACATAAAGAATAAACTACTTTGATTGTCCCCTAGGAAGTTAATTTGATGTTTAAAGTAATGAAATCTTCCTTCTTCCACATTTAAAATTACAGAGGGAAAAAAGTAAATAATAGCAGTATAGCAAGCTAGGATACTGAACCGATATAAATCATTCTGCTCAAAGTATGTTTTCTCTATGTATTTAAAGTCTTTTTTGACCTTTCATTCCCTCCATTTTTAGGAAGTGAGGAAACATTTAAATATTCTGTATTTCCTATGTTAATGTTACTTCTATACCTTGGGAAGCTTTTGGTTTGTTTGTTTGTTTGTTTGTTTTTTAAGAATCAACCAGGGTAAAATATACTAGGGGTTACTTAAAGCTATACTGTGGCTACCCGAAAGCCCATGAAATACACATTGCCAGCAATGGTCCTTAACTAATGTTAAAGTCAAACCTGCAAGGAAAGCCTTAGGGATATTTTGAAGTGGTTGTTTGAGACTAATATTGTCTGCTGGGAGTTATTGAGCATCTCGGTGCTGTGTTGTTACTACAATTTTGAAATGGATAGAATTTTGAAACTCAGTATCACTGTTTTTAAAAGTTTGACTCTTGGGTTCCTATTTTGAGATGTGGGGAAATGATTTATCCTAGTGCAAAGGCAGTTGTAGAGTGAAATGAAATTTGTTTGCTACCAAAGTGAAGAGAGTTACCTCCTTAAAATGTCAATAATGAAATAATGTTTTCAAAAGAGCCCTAAAATCACACACACATAAAATATATACTAAAAAATAGCTGTTAGGGTTTCTGTAACTACTCAGCTCTATAGAATCATTTTAATAAACTTAGCTTCAGAGATATATATAAATTTGACAGTAACTGAATTTAAGGGAAGAAATAATAGTGGGAAAATGCTTGAATTCAACTTTTTTCTAATAATAATCTTTACTCTGTGATTTCAGTGGATGGTAGACTTAATTGACCACATTTTTCTTTATATAGCTTATATAATTCAAACTGCGAATTTTAGGCTTATGAAAATTAATTTTACAACCAAGAAAATGAATGAAGTTATCAGACTTCGGATGTTTTCATCTATTGAAACATCCAAGGGTGTGATGAATTTGGTGAAGAGAATATTGTGTTGCTGTATATTTTAGAGATGGTCTACCATATTTAAGAAATTTTATGTTATTGAAAAGCTATTGCCAGAAGTTACTGTATTGTGTAATATTTGTATAGTATAAGTCAGTTAACTGGAATATGGCATGTAACTTTCTCTACATTTGTTAGGAAGAATTTTAGCATTGCTTAAAACTAAGTAATGCCTAAGATCTCATACTTAGAAGTTTCTATCTTTCTTTCTTTTTTTTTTTTTTGATGTAGTATCAGTCTTTAATTTTCACACATATTTATGCCTATGAATTACCAAAGAGATTTTTTTATCCTAAACTTATGATATCAGCAGGACTGGGTGTTCTATACTAATTGTCACATTAGAAGCACATTAATCACCAGGAACACATGGCATTCTACCCCCAAATTTGGAAAGCACTCAAAAGTATCATTTGCGATTGGGGACTATTGACAAAACGGGCAGTTTTTTTTGTATGATGCATGGAGCCAAGGATCTGGTGAACTGACATATTGAACCCTACTTCTAAGAAAGTATAAGGGATGTAAATATCATTTCCCAACTTGGATGGTAATACATATAGATCCATTTGGAATCACCATTCATTTAGAAAATAGAAACCTAATTACAATGAAATCCTGATAGGAATTTTCCCTTTCAGTTCCCACAGATTTATCCAAGTTTGGCAGTAACTAGAATCAAAGCACTGTCGTGGAAATATGGTGGTGGCTTGGAGATATGTGCTGGAGGGCTAATCCATTTTGTTTTCAAGTCCTCTGCTACACTACACACATAGATGTCTACTTTGATGTCCATAATCCCTTATGGCCCTGTGTTATTTTTCTCCTGTAGGTTATCTCAGAGCCAGATAGTTCAAACAAATAGGTAGCAGATAGTTCTCATTGCTTCCCAGGCCAGGTGCTAGTCTTTGGAAAAAGATTCAGTCTCCTTGCCTATTCTTCAAAACATTTTGATTATGTCTTGGAAACCCTCTATATTCTTACGGGTTTATACTTTTAGAAATCATAAAGTCAGGAATATTTTATGTTCAACTATTTTGTATCTCAGTTCAATGCAATACACACAATACTGTTTAATACAAATAGTTATATAAATATTCTATATCTGTGTTGTCCACTATGGTAGTCACTAACCACTTGTGACTGCTGAGCCCCTGAAATGTGGCTAGTGTGACTGAGATACTGAAGTGTTAATTTAATGCAATTTTAATGAATTTAAATTTAAATTACCACATATGAATAGTGGCTACCATATGGATATTACAGGCAGCTGCTTTGAACATAAAGAAATGACAAAGGGAAGAAATATGAGGGTTTCTTTCCCTTAAGTGGCTATAATTACAAAATATTGTGCTATCTTAAAACCATATCTGGAAAGTACTCTATGGCTTGTCAAATTTTCTTTTTATTCAGTGCAACTCAGGTTGCCTATAAGAAAAAATTGTTTCTTTTTTGTGAATAGAATTTGTTCTTGTCTTCCTCTATTACTACTTTGTGGAGGAGAATTGCAGGGAAAGTAAAGAGGAAGAAATCCAAATTTTCTGTGAAAGATCTCTTTTGAGTATACTCTCAGTCTTTCATGAGAACTCTCTCCTCTTTCCAAGATAGCATCAGGAAATAAATGAACCCTTATGGATATGTCTTCCATGGAAAGAGGATGCCCCTGGATTGCATGCAATCTTTTGGGTTCCTTCTGGTCTTCTAAAGACCCTAACTGGGCAGGTTTGATGTCTGGGCAGTGGCTTATCTCTTAGTATTATAGTCCACTGTAGGTAGGACTCCTGATCTATTCTTTTCCCCATCGCCTTTTTTTAGTATTGCATTGTGGTAACTTCATTTTGCAAACTAAAATAAACTCATTTGCATGTTCCCCATATATGCAGTTTCCATACTCCTCAGATATATGTCAACACACTTTAATGGCTCTTGTTGTCAGTGTCCTCTCCCAGTCTGACCACAGCATTGATGAGATTGAACTTCTGGCCTCATAGATATCACAGATATAGATGTCATCTGTGATGACACCAGTTCCTGCATAATTTCTGGTGCTTTGCATCACACAGAGACAAAGTAGCTGCCTGTGCCATATTAAATGTGGTGAGGAAAGCCAACCACAAACTCAGATGATCTTGAGTTCTCTATCTGTACATCTGGAATTTCTGTTATGGATTTTCTCAGCTTCTTTTTGTATTTGACAGATTCAAAGTAGAATTATCTTTTCAGGTTTTGTTTATCCTCCCCTCTGAAGGCTTTTCACTCCTCATCCTGTCTGGGTAGATGTCTTTTAAATTCTGTTATCAATGGTTCACAGTAAGCATTTATGATCCTAATTAACCAAGCTTAAAACTTAATATTTAAATGATTTATTTCTCTTTAGCAAAGTCTGTCTTTCAGGATTATTGTGTCACTATGGAATCAAATACCTGTTTTGGAAATTAAATATTGGTATCTTTTCTCTTTGCTTTCCTGCATTAACAATAAAAGGGTATATAAAACAATGATAATATTATCATCTATGGGTTGAAGTTTAATTTTTTATACACAGCTTTTGAATATTTACTTGTCCATTTTATATCCTAAAAACAAAGAAACCTAAAAGGGAAAATTATGAGCTATCACAAAACCTCATTCAAAAATAAGATACAAGTCAAAACTAAACTAATGAATGTGCCTGGATATAGAAACTCCTGAATTTGATAGATTATTGTTCTGACAAAGAGCAAGAAATTTTCATGAGTTTCATTTAAGGATGTTTAGCTTTAGCAGATAACGAGAATATATATTTCCACATGCTATGAAGTCTGAATCATAAATAATGAAGTAATTTTTGTCCTAATGATTATAAGTAACTGAGGGAGAGTTTTCAGTCTGACTGAACACTAAATGTTTTTTGAGTTTGCAAAGTGTTTTTAGATTTTAGTCAAGAAAATTAACCATTTGTTTGTATATTATAGAGGATTAATAAGCAGTTTTAGTGAAATTACAGTCAACTTTGTTTGTATAAGTGTAAGACTCCTTTTAAATCCTTTAAAGAAAGTCTGGAAAGTGCTGTATTGTTTTGACTAATTATAGCAACTTTCATTCTTCTGTAAATTGGTTCCTTTGTGCAAATCTCTTGTAGTGTGATACTTCTTACTTAGAGTTGTCAGTAATACTTTTCAGTCCTATCAGTTAGTCAGAGAAAATAAAAAGGCATCAGATGACCACAAAGAATCCTATGAAGATACTGTTACAGAGCAATGTGGGTTGGACTAATCCTTGAGATCACAATTTTAAACCATGATTGCATGTTAAAAAATTCTGCTTTCAACATTTCTACTGAAATGTGTTTATGCCATTTTTGTGAGATACCATTTTTGCATTTATATTGACAGGTGGTAAATTTAATAAAATTGCTGTTTTAATTAACCAATTAATTCATGGCTCATTCCATAACAAACCTCTTCAAATAAGCATTTTGATATTTTTTAAGTTAGAAGTGTTTATATATATGGTCTGCTTTTGTTCATCTTCATTGATCCCCTTGCTGGTTTTCATCTTTCTAAGTGACTGATGTGACTGACTTTTTCTATATGAGCATGCATGTTAACTGCAATTCATTTTCATGGGTTGTCCTTTTAAAACACATGAAATGACTTTCTATATTGATTTTCTTTTTTTCTTATGTATTTTACAAGGCTAAGTCCTTCATAATAAACTTCTGTGGTGTTGAATCAGACTGAGTGCCTTTTTTCCTTTTTATAAGACTTTATTTTTTTAGAGCAATTTTAGATGTACAAACAAAATTGAGTGCTAGGTACAGAGATTTCATATATTGATGCCACCCATGGATAGCTTCTTTAAATTATCAATATCCCCCATCAGTTAATGAACTTGTATGGACACATTATAATCACCCAAAGTCCATAGTTACCTTATGGTTCACTCTTGATGTTGTGTATTCTATGGGTTTGGACAAATGATTAATGACATGTATCCATCATGACAATATCTTAGAGTATATTTTAACTACTTTAAATATCATCTATCATCCACCAATACTAGACTAAATTTATCTATTCATCCATAGCCCCAATAATCCCTAACAATCACTGATCTCTTTACTGTCTTGTAATTTTGCTTTTTTAAGAATATCAGATAGTTGGAATTATATAATATATGACTTAGGTATCTGTTTCAGCTTAATTTTGATCACTGTATAGAAAGTAATGATTTCACCATCCTCAGTTTTCCTTTTATTCTGTTCATTGAAAAAAGCTAGGCAACACTGTTAATCATTCTACTAGAGTATGACACCATTGCTTGCTACTTGTCATTTGATCTTTAATATTTTCAAAATTGACAGCTTTCAGTTTTCCTTAATTTTCCCATTTTCCAGTTAATTTGTTAAATTTATGATATTTTCAAAAGCTTAAAATTTGTACCTAGAGAAACTTGAATTCTGGTTCTACCAGTTAATATGATGCAAATATTTATATATAAATTTGATTTCTTAATCTGTAAAAGTGGATTAATAATACCTACTATTGAGATCTCATTCAAGAGGGCAGACAAGAAGATCTTGCATTCGCTTCCTCCTCACAAATACAACAAAAGGAGTATCTAGATAAAACTATGATCATCAAAAAAAAAACAAAGGATTGTGAGAATGACGTCCACAAGGAAAAATGATAGGAAATATCAGAAAGATAGGAAAGCTGAGACACTTTTACCAGGAACACTGCAGATGCTGAGACAAAAGGTTGGGAAGTACATAAGTGATATAAAGCTTTTTCCCCTGGGATTGAAGTGTTTATTCCCACACTGAGTGCCCCAGCACCTGGAACTGTACCTGAGAGGGAAGCAGGAAATGCTGGTGTGGAAAGATTGAAACTTTTCTTTGGATAGTAGTTCTTCAGCGCAGAGAGCACAGGACAGAAAGAAGTGGGACCTGACAGATGAAGTGTGTACAGACCTAACAAAGATTTTCATTTAGTGAACCTAAAAGTTCAGGAGTACTAAGAAAGGGGGCTCTTCTTCCAGTGAACAGAAATGCTGCGGGGTGTGCACAGCCCACTCTTCTGTTTGTGTTGTGCCAGCACTGGTGGACACCATATTGGAATAGGGTTGGAGACCAAAATTCCTGCCTCTCCACCATCAGAAGAGCTTGTGACTATGAGACCTCTCCTTCTTCTTATTATAGTTCTCCTGGCTAAAAGGGTAGCAACTGCCTATAATACCAGCAGGCAGCAAAGGCTGCAAGCCCAGCATAGGCAGTTGAATGCTTTTTCTGCAAAGCTCTTTTTATGAAGCTTTTTGCTCAGCTACTGTAGCTCTCTTAGGGAGGATTACAGACAGACTCCAGTAGTTAATGAAATAGCTGCCCCTCTGCCTGGGACTTCTGCAGAATCTACCTTCTTGCTGACAGCTTAAAGACCCCAATCCCTGACAGCTAGAGCTTCTGCCTCCAGTTCTATACTCTGCACCCTCAAATACTAATGTAAACCCATTACACAAAGACAAGGAAAGAAAATTGCTTAGTTTAATTCATAGAAATAAAACAGAGTACCAAAAAAGGAAGATTACCCAAAATGATGCATTCAAAACAAAACCCCAGAAAAAAATGCTAAGATAATAGAATTAAATGATCTAAAGTAGATCCCAAATCAAAGTATCTTGATGATACTCAGTGAAATTAGGAGGACAATGTATAAACAAAATAGGACTACAACAAAGGCAGACAAAATATAAGAAAGTTTCCAACAGAATTCAAAAAGTTGAAGTACACGATAGCTGAACTACAAAACACAGTGGGGAGACTCAATAATAGACTGGAAGAAGCATCCAATCGAATCAGCAAGGCAGAAGATAGGGCAGTGGAAAGCATCTGAAAGAGCAGCAGCAAAGACAAAAAAACTAAAATATACAGGAATAGCCTAAGAGATGTATGGGATAACATCAAGAGGAAAATAATCACATCATACCATTCCAAATGGAGACGAGAGAGAGAAATCGTGTCTGAAGAAATATTTTCTGAGAACTTTCCTAACCTGGGGAAGAAAACAGATATCCAGGTCTAGGATGCTGAAAGAGTTCCAAACAAAATAAAACCAGACAGACACAGAACAAGACACACTAATTAAAATGACTAAGATCAAAGGTAAAGAGAGAATATTAAAAGCAACTAGACAAAAATGCATTACATATAAGAGAGCCCTTATAAGACTATCTATAGATTTCTCAGCAGAAACTTTACAGACCAGAAGCGAATGGTAAATATATTCGAAGAGATGAATGAAAAGGCATACTTTGCCCTACTAGGCTATCACTTAGAATTGGAGGAGTAATCAAAAGCTTTCCAGATAAACAAAAATTAAATTTATTACCAATACACTAGGCTTGCAAGAAATACTGAAGAGATTCCATTAAAATAAAAAGAAATCCCTTTTAAAAGTTATAATATTATGATTGCCATTTGTGTTGGAGTTGTAACTAAACAATGGAGTATAATTACATTTTAATTTTACTGAATTATCTTCCAATTTAGAACAGTTTTGAATGGAATGCTTTTTATTTGGTAGTAAGCATAACTGGGTGATGTCAAGAAAATAGAAAAAAAATAAGCCTTAGAAAAAGTTTCTTTTCAGACAGTCTTTACTATTCCATAGGTTCTTGAATTGATATCTCTTATTTGGAGATCTCTCAGTCTTACAGATGGGCAGGATCACAAAGAGAATACAAACGCCTGAAGTAGTGAAGCAGAGTGAAAAGTAAGTCAGGGAAAGAAGAAAATTGTATATGATCACGCAAATGAGTTGAGCAAACAGGATGCCAGAGAATGCCCATTGTGACCAGTAGTCCTAGGCCTCCTGCCCTGTGCTCACTCTTAGGCAGTCTGCCAGCTGTGGTGACAGGGGCAGGGACAAATAGGAGACCCTTGAGTTCCCCACTTCAGAGGGAGGCAGAGTTAAGGCTTCCAGCAAAGGACAATCTTGATATATGCATGGGTTGACCTCTGTTTTTAAAGGCAACTTCACTCATCCCAGTGACTCAGATAGTTCCTTTATTACATAGTAGTGAAGATGTCCACGAGCCTTATTAGGAAATCTGTAAAACATACAGATGTACACATACATAAATAAACTAGGGGCTAGAGGAGACCAGGTGGTAAAACAAAAAGTACAACAACTAGGCATGGTCTCCACCTCAAAGAAGCCAAATATTTATAAAGATGGGTGTATATTTCAGAGAGCAGGGAGAAAGCATGACCCAAAATATGAACTTTAATGTGGAGGCAATGTCAAAGCTATAAATTCAAAATAGCTGTGTCCACATAAGATTTTAAAGTAGGTGTTTCATAAACATGTCACCAAATGTTTATACTCCTTGAAGGCAAACAGTACGTGTTTTGTTTTTTTTTTTTACCTCAAGTAGATATATTTTATTTTCAGAAGTTATTTTTCCCACTTATTACAGTAATTCTAAGAAGATATTAAAAAAAAAATTCATGCTAAGTGATTTGGATTTAATTTAACATTTCCCAGTCATAGGAAAGTAAGGTCTAGTTTAATTTTTCTCCTCTAACACCTGCTATTAATCAAATAAACTGTATTTGCTGTTACTTTTTAAATGATTTTCTTTATACACCAACAACTAAATACTTTCATTATAAGAAATACGAACAGAAAATCTTTTCTTTTTTGCAAGTTCACTGTTAGTTTTGGGATCTTTTCCTTCTTTGTAACTAAGATAAACGGTTTTTAACCATTTTTTAAGACAGTTCAAGAATTCTATAGAACATAGGAAATGCTTAGCTATCCTAATTGTTATCTTTGATATTATACTGAAGAGTGAATGTAATTCAAAAGCATGAAAAGCATTCTTCAATGAATTGAATAACCAAAGAAACTTGCCATTATGAAACTATCTTTTATTTTTATCAGTAAGAAAATAGACTCTGAATAAATCTTAAATTATTGAAAAGGATACAATATTAAAAGGAAGAAATAACTTCTACTACCTAGATGTTTCACAGCCAATGACTACAAAACAATTTCAGATTAATAATTGGACCAGGGCTGACATATACAAAGGAATCTCTGCTAGCTTCCTCCGTTCTTTCTAACAGCAGCCATCAATCACCACTTGGCAAATGAGGAACCACAGTCACACTCAACGGAGGGCTCCAGACTTGACACTACTGGCACTTAAGAAGAAACCTATTCACCGTCCCCATATAAACATGTTCACAAAATCAGTATGCGTGTAGGTGTGTGTAAGTATATATATGCACACACACATACACACACATATATACAGATATAATTTAATCAGTGGAAAAACCTTTTGTATTTGTAGGATATTTTTGACTGTAATTATAGCTCTGTTTCATTTCAAATTAACACCATCTTAGAAAACTTGCTTGTTTTATTTAATGATCTCATTTTTATCACATCTTCATTCAGGGCTCTTGAATGACAGCTTGCACAACAACAGGTTTATTTTTCTCCTGTGATTTGAAAGCCATTTAAATTGACTGTTTATTATTATTGTTCTGCCTCAAAAGGAGAAATCAGAGATTTCCCAGTTCAAATGCCATAGATATTTGACTCCAGGAGAAAATCCTCCTTTTTCCACATTTTTCCATTGTCTCAATCACTTTTTAAAGATAGAAATGGGTTTTATAAACGCTTTGAGTTGTATGTTAATTTTTCCCAAACTAGAAGAAACAAAACGGTCTAGGGATAATTGATTCTGATTTGGCAGGATTGATCAATCATTTTAGAGTCTGCAAAATTTAATTTTGAATAAAGTTTCAACTATATTTATTCAGTGCATCAAATTATTTTTATACTCCTTAATGACTTGAATGTGGGCAAGGCAGCCTGCAGTGGTCAGTCCTTCTACCCACGGAGCAGAGCACGGAAGGGATCAGAGGCCAAAACAGCACACCAATGAATCCCATTCTTCCTTCCAAATGTTAGAGCCTCTGAGTATTTTAGTCCTGTTAATAAGAATGAAAATAAAACTGAGAAAGCTATAATCAGCCAAGAGAAAAGAATCGATAAATAGCTCATGGCAACATTTTGGTCTTTGGGACCACTCAAAGTGGTTTATTTTCCTAATTGGACCCTGGCTGATTCCCTTGACAGAATATAGTTTTTGCTTTTATTTCCTGGATATATTTATGTGGTTAGAATAGCATACATTTGTGTCACTTCGGACCACTATTTCAGAGTACTTATGATCTATGAGTTTTTTTAAATATTTTAAACTTGGGACTTTAGAAATATTATTGAAAATATATTTTAATAGCCATAAGGATTTTTAAAAGAATTAAAAGAATTTTAAAATGTAATAAACAATTACATTATATGTCAATATTGTTAATTTATTTAAAAATTATCATAATTTGATGGTTGGAAAGATCAAAGCAAATATTAATAAAACAAGTTTTGGAAAATGTTCATGGTAAAAATCAATGTAGTAAGTATACAGCTGTCTACTGTAAAATTCTTTTCAACTGCTGTATCTGAAAATGTTCATAGTACAATTTTGGGAAAAATCAAATTTTGTTGATTCTAAACAATATCCTTTTGTGACATTTAACAAGAAAGTAAGCTTAAATACAGTTTAAACAATCTTTTCCATAAAATATCACTGTTGTGTAGACCATTAAAGAAATATAACTTGGAAATTTTGGGCCTTATGTTATAAGACCAGATGCATACTCGATATATTAAAAGCTATTATTATTCACTTCATTAATTTTCAATAATAACTTTATAGCTATAATTGGGAGCTTTTTCCTGTTTCAATGATTTAAATTCACATTTTTACAAAATACTTAACATAGTAAATGCAATTCATTAAGATTAGTATGTTGCCATTGGTATTCCCATTTAAAGGAGATCTTTGCATGAAACTTATGGGTGTTGTTAATAGGTATATCCCTACGACATGTTGATCACCTACTTAACCATTTATATTTTATTATGTAATAACATTTTATATAATTGATGAATAACATTGTAAGTTGAAAGTGTGCTTTGATTTAATGCATTTATATTGCAATATGATTCCATTGTAGTATTGACTTATACTGTCATATTGTCACGAAATTATTTCTCCGAGTGGTGGAAAAAATTAAGTACTAGTCATTTATCAAAAATTTAATATTTATCATACAATTTATTACCTATAATGATTGTACTGTGTCTTGCGTCTCCAGGACTTAGTTGATATTATATATCCTTAACATCTCCTCCATGCCTTCAGAACTCAGCCCAGTTTATTCAAGTTCATTCTTTTATTTAAGATTACACACACACACACACACACACACACACACACACAGAAAAAGGAATATCATATGGCATTTGTCTATCTTAACTCACTTAACATAGTGCCCAAGGATCATCCATATTCTCACAAAAGGCAAGATTTCCCTTTTTGTCTCATGGCAGAATAGTATTCCATTTTATTTATATACTACATCTTCTTTATTCATGTATTCATTGGTGGTGACTTAGGTTGTTTCAATATCTTGGCTTTTGTGAATAATGTAACAATAAATATGGGTGTGCAAATATCTCTTTGATACCTTGTTTTAATTTCATTTGCATATATACCCAGAAGTGGAATTGCTGGATTGTATGGTAGCTCTATTTTTAATTTTTCTGAGGTAACTCCATATATTTTTCCATATGTCTGAATTTAATTTACAAGTAGTCAAGTATTTTACAAAATATAAGAGAGCCTCTGGAATTCTGAAATAAGCTTGGTGTTATTATTGATTCATGCAGGCTTAATATCCTCACATTATATATCTTGGTTGTTGTAAAAATTTTTGCTCCGTTTTTAGATTTGGGGCATTTGGAGAATAATATGAACTTGATTATCATTCTCAAGTGAGCTTTCAAGAGTTCATTAAAAGTTAAGAAGAGAACAGCATGCTCTAGGAAGCAGCTATTTTTAACAGCACCAAATTTGAATTCACCTACTTTAAAGCTTTTCACTGTTTTTAGAAAATATTTCTATCGATATTATTTAGATTGTAAGACTATTAAGGTTGCAGTTCAGAGTCACATATAGCAATGATTTGACATTTTTGCTTCCTGACGGAATTCATGAGAATAAAATTATTTCACTTCAAGAGCAGCCTAAATAGAGGCAGAGTATAAAGCTTTGCTCTAAACAAACAGCCAACCCAAATGTTCGATTTAATTGGGAATCTGCAAGGATGTGCAATTATGCTTTGATGTGATAAATGACTGCTAAATATTTTTTGCTATTTGAATACCTCACTTTATGGCAAAGGTTCCTTTTAAACATGAAAGTTTAAAATTATATTTAAAATCCTGTAACATTAGGCATAATTTTGTCTCAACTGTAATGAAAAAACAGTCCTTGAAAGTTGTAACATCTGGTTAGTAATTTAGCTATACTCAAAAATCGACATTTAAAAAAAAACATTTACAACTATAATTAGTAAAATTTTATTTATAGAAATAATGGAAAACTATTTTTAAGATCACAAATTTATTTGAAAATATTTACCAGACAAAATAATGTTATTTTTTTGTAAAAGCCTGTCCGGGAGAGATCACAGATCTGTTACTGTTTACTTTATCTGGAATGTTCTTCTTTTTCACTTGCTGAGGTACTACAGTCATTTCCTTTATCCGTTGCTCTGCACTTGGAGAGTTGATCGGCTGTAATCCCCTCTCCTGAATATAGCGCCCTATTGCATTGTAGTAAGCTACAATGTACGCTTATATATTGTCTCCATTAGAATCTAAACCCAAAATCGATAGGGATTATTTTGTCCAATGCTTATGCCTTGCTCTCTGGGGCCCCCTATGCATTAAGTGTTCAGTGAGCTGGAATAGTTGATTTATTCTCTATAATCTCCCTCATCGTCAATCTAAGGCAAATCAACATTTCAGTATCTTAAAAGGGAGCAAGATAATTTCTAGGTTTTCCTCTCCTTTTTTTTTTTTTTTTTTAGTAATACGTGTTCTTTTTTGAAAAATCATGATGGAATTAATCTAGGTTTATTACTCTGAGTCTTTCTGTGTCTATCAGTGGCCCTTCCAGAAGCAGGTATACCTGTGAAAGTTTCATTGACGAGAGATTAATGAAGGGGCTGTGTAGAGATGAGGTAGGCTTATGGCAACCAACCTGAGATAGGAAGCACCAAAGGACTAATGCTAAAGAATAAACAGCTAGACAGCAGTTGAAATTGCAAAACCAAATTTTATTCGGGAGCTATTGCAGTAGACAGAGAGACCTCAGTGTAGATCTCTGCTCAATTCTGAATAAGCATGGACAGGTAGGAATTATAGCCATTGAACAAATTGGGCATCAGTGTATGGAAACTTGCAAGAAGATGGAAGGGAGGTATTTGACCAAACTGATTCAAAAGGATCCTTGTGAAGGTAAATTAGTGTGATCCGATATCACCTAGAGGATGATGGGGGATGAGAAATTTGATCAGATATCAAGTTGACCTTATAGTGTCAGGGATTCTCTGTAAGTTTATTCAGAATATACATAAAAATTGATCTTTGGAAAGCTGGAAACAAGGTCAAGTTAGGATGATAGAAGCCTGACTAGAGTTTGATCAGATGTGGTATTTTTCATTAGTAACATAAAGGAGTTGTTGCTAACCCTAGACTTGAGGGACATTGTAGGAACTGGAGCTTATAGAGAGCAACCACTGTTGACATTATGACAGTAAGGAAAGAGATAGGCTTGGGGAGGATTGGGAAAGAAGGAGAAATACCTTATTTGGCTAACCCTCCAGGAAACTAGTAAGCAGAAGACCCCAAATGTAGAGAAGACAAAGAGGGCAAACTAAGACCGGAGGGCTCAGTGGAGATTAATCAGCACATAGTTGAAGTGGCCTGAGGCTTCAGACAAATTATTCCTTTTTAACTTGTTTTCTCTTGAGTAAAATGTTCTTCATAGGTACAAGATTTAAAAACAAAACAAACAAATAAAAAAAAAGACCTAGGTCCTATATACTAGTTTCATAACTTTCCTGTTCTTCGTTTTCTGTATATGGCAATAAAATGTCAGTATCTCCCAAACATAGAATTTACTTCTGATTTGAAAGTTGTGTAAATGAATTAATTGAAAATGAGTATGGCATTGTGATTAAAGCAGAAAAATATTGCTTGGTAATAGTAAAATTTTGCTAGACCTACTAGTCTATAAGAATGAGAAGCTTATTGCAAATATCAAACGTAATTGTTTGTATACAGTATAGTTGTAAGTCTGTATGTTTGGGAACAGTGTTTGAGCACTGATTCTGAGCCAGGCTACCTGTGTTCATATTCTGACTCTGCCCTTTACTAGCTTTCTGACCTTGGGGCAAGTTACTTAATATCTCATACATAGTATTATTTATTACAGATTAATATGAGATATACAAGTTTGAGAATAATTCCTGGGACATAGCCTTTACTCAATGTTAGTATTACTATAGGAATATGTAATGATGTTTAATGCATAAAATATGTTACATATCTATCCACAGGAAAGGGATTTGCTGACATGGACTATCAGTGACAATTTTTGTCTAGCCTATTTGAACTGATCATCTGATGGATTATATTAAAATTGATCTTGAAAAAACTGCTGAAATAGACTTTAAATCACATCTTTTTAAATAATTGTGCTCTGTAGCTGTTTTCTTTCTTAGTACCAGATCTTCATTAAATATCAAAATACCTTAAAATTTTATTTAGTTATTTTCTATAGTAATTTTGTGTTTTATCACAAATGGTAAAACCATTTATGTATATCTGTGTGTGTATTATGAAGAGAAAGTATTTCAAATATACAGGATATATTATTAAAAAATCACATTTGATGAAAAATAAATGAGTTCTTTTTTACCCATACATTATGTAGAATCATTGTTCTTAAGATATGTTCATGTCATTTGTAATCACATTAATAAGTAAATGGAAGAATAAAATTGGCTGAATTATTTTTAGGAAGGCCCTCCTCCTGCCCCCTGCCCTCAGCAGTGTAAAAATTGTAAGAGATTCGTTATTCTGACCTTCTCACACCCCGTCCTAAAACTTCACAACTTGATTAATAAACAGGCCTGCTGAGGATCTCAAGAGGACTGGCCAAAGTACTGGACAGGTAGGGATATCAGATTAATTCAATTATCTCTGGAGACTTGCATACAAAATTTAGGCAACCTGGGAGATTCAACAAGTAGTAGAGATGAAAAGTTTATCTGGATATATTCTAGTTACACTGAGACTGAATGGTACCTTCTATATTTGGGATCCATTAGATTTTCATGTAATAAAATAGAAACAAGCTCTGGAGAGGGTATAGAAGAAAAGGAACTGATCTACACTGTTGGTGGGAATGTAAATTAGCTCGACTTCTTTGAAAAATGGTAGGGAGATTCCTTTAAAAAAATGGATATACCATTCAATCCAGCAATCCCATTGCTAGACATATACCTGAAAAATACAAAAACACTAATCAGAACAAGTATATGGTCCCCTACGTTCATAGTAGTAGAATTCACAATAACCAAAACATGGAAACAACCTAAATGCCCACCAACAGATTCCTGGATAAAGAAGCTATGGTATATGTATATACACACACACACACACACGCATATATGCATACATGCATACATGCATACTCAATAGAATTCTGTGCACCTATTAAAAAAGATGAAGTTTTACATTTGAAAAAAGAAATGAAGTATATAGTTTCACTCATGTAGAATAAAATGAAACAAAACGAAGAACCTATAAATCTCAATGAAGTTCACAGGATGAAAGACTCTATCACAGGAGGGTGGAGGGAACAAGGGAAGGAAGGAGTTAACCAAGTGGCAGTAATGACCACTAGAACTCTGATTGTGGGTAGGATATAGTGTGAAATGCACATAGTTGAGGTGGGGAATTGAATATCCTAGAAAGCATGTAGCAATGGAAACAAAAATAATAAAATTATAAAAAAACAAACCAGAAAAACGTTTTTATGAGAGAGTGAGGGAGAATGAGAGAGAGGAGAGAAATAGAACCCAGACTGGGTTACATTAATTTTTTTATAATCAAGTAAAACATTTCTTGAGCCCTGCGCCTCCTGTATCCAGAAGCTGAGTCAGCCCTGACCTGAGTGAGCTTCATTGTATTTCTGTTTCCTGTCCTAATGTAATTCTCATGTAACAATATGACACTCCAGTGAAATTTCTTAAGGGTTTATTTAGTTCATGGCTATATACAACCTGCAGAATTACAGATGTTTAGATTATCTCAGATCAGTAGATTTTAACAAAGAAACTAAAGAGATTTCTAACATTTACAAGATCCTAACCACTGATATCTATTGAATATTTTAAAAAATATTTGTAATTTTTTCAAGAATAACTAATTAAGAACAAGATAATGGCTTACTCTTGATACATATCAGATTCGAAGCTTCATTTGATCTTGTTTTTGAAATGGTTTTATCTTTCAGGAAATTAACTGAATATTTCATACTTGCAAATGGTATGAACTTCTGAAAGTGAGCTTTCCTTTTAAAGCTTGATTAATGTCAGTGTCTATTATCAATCTGTACCTAATGTCATTTTCTTACTTAAGAGCATTGAAATCAGTAAAAAAAATAAACCTCACTTGTTGGCACATATATTGGGATTTTGATGAGAGGAGATGCATTTTGTATGTACCCTTTCAGTAAAGATTTGTTTAAAATGTAGGTTGTTCTACTTTAAAACTCAATACTCTGGACATTTTGAACCATTTGCTTCATTAACTGCATTCATTCTAAAATACCTTTCAATTTAAAACAGGAGATAATTGTAATACCTTGAAGCAAATGAGATGTTATTGCAATAATTAAATCCAAAATGAGATGCAGATACTTTAGACCTGCTGCTGTTTCAGCTAGTTAATAGCGAATAACATTTCCATTGGTCACACTGATTTCTTTCTTTTCCAGTTGAGATGGAGGACTGCATACTAATCATATTCTAATGTGTTTTACAAGAGGTAAAATGTGTATTAAGCTCTATCACAGTATTTTAAATTAATTTAACTATGCAAAAATTATAATAATTATATAACTTGATGCTTTCATCTCATACAAATATGCATCAGATTTAAGAAAATAATTTTACATAACAATAAGAATTACTTGAATACTAAGTGCATGTTTCTCCACTAATGAATCTGTTAGTAGAATTAGGAGGTTATTTATTAGCTTTCTGAAGCTTCAGAAACTTTCAGTGTTTGAATCGTGCCTCATCATTTCAGTTGGAGGTGAGAAACCTGTCAACATGGTAGGATGTGTGTATCTCTACACTAAGAGGAGAAAGCAATTATTTTATATTTAGTATAATTTGGGGTGGGGCAGAGAGAATATTATTTCCCTCAAGGACATAGCTCCTGTGTTAAAATATTAAACTGGGATACAATATTTGTGTCAAACTACATACGCAAAAAGTTTCTGTTTATAGAAATGACCTAAATATCCTTTTTTTTTTTTTTCCTGGAAGAATGCCTTCTGGTAGATGGGTATATTGTTATACTCTTCGGTGTTTGAAAAGACCACCATGGTCTTTAAACTCTTCATTTTAGTTCTTGCTCACATTGTTCCTTATTGCTTTTCTCATCTTTTTGTCTTCAATCTCAATTTAATGATACTAGTAATACTAATAATTGATGAAGGTACTAATACTCATTGAACACTTAACTGGTGCTGACATTGTGATTAATGCTCTGAAAGATTACTTTTCCTCACAAAAACTTATAAAACTGATGTTCTTATTATCTATATTTTAGAGGCAAAAAATTCCAGAAGCATTGGTGGTGGAGTAACTTAACATGATACCCTATGCTACTTCGCAGACAGCAAATTGTCTGGCTCCAGAACCTAGGCTTTCAGCTCTTCCCCTACAAGGTGCTTGCAGGTGCTTGACTGGTTGAAACCAGGAAGAGTGTAGCAATAATATAGGTTTTTTTTTTTTTTCAAATGTTCTGTAGCTTATATTCTCAAAAGAATTCCTGTAAAGTCCCTTTCTTCCCCTGCTTCTCTTTGACTTTATAAATAACTCGTGTTCTGGATTTGATGCGTTATGGTTTTGCATTTTAGTGTCCTTTGGCTCACTGTAGTTGTATCTACTGTAACTTTTATTCTGGATATTTCTCAGTTTTCTGCTTCTGCTTTAGTAACTTTTGTATGGAGTTTGGCATTTCTCAGTGACTAGCGCTATCTGCTATTTGGGTCTACCTGGCCCCTTTCTTATATGTTTGCTGAATGTTTAAAAAGAATCAGCTTCCATTTTCTACATTAAGCTATCTTTACAGTATTTCTGGTTTAAGAGAGCACTCTCTCTACTGCCATACGAACTTGAGGGGCTGGGCTGAAAACTGTTACACTGCATCACCCTGGGTCCTGGTGACCTTTCTCAAGGCTTTTTCTTTGCAGAAACCACTTCTGATCAAAGGGCAGGCCTGATCCCTACCCTAGTTTCAGAGCCTTCCACTTGGGGATAACTATTAGCCTCCATTAGTGTTTCCTATTAGTGTTTCCCATCATTTCCTAAGGTTGAGCTGACGGGTCTTCAGGGAAATTGAACTCCTGGAGGTGTGCATCTATAGTTGTAAATCTCCCTGAGGTCTTTTTTTCCACAGTGGTTTTCTTTCTGGGTGACCTTTTCTTTCTCCTTCTATTCTACTTCTTGAAATAAATAGGTTTGGTTGGGGAACGTTAATTATTCTAGTTCCCATTATTCCATTTTAGCCCTCAAACTACCGTGAATTTAACCCCAATCTCTCCATATGTCTGTACATTCTTTTTCTACCCAAGACAGATCTCACCCTGCTAGGTCTTTTCATCCACATGGAATGAGGGCAACTGATGCTATCTTTATCTTTTTAGATCCTGGATCCACATCTCAAGACCTTATTTCTTTTCTCCTGCCAAGGGTGTGACCTGCTTGCATTTCTTTCTCTTTTTTTAACACTTACTCTTACATTTTCTTTATCTTGAATTCCTTTCTCTTCCAAAACACTGGTAAACTATTTCTAGTCCCTCTTTTACAATGCTATTTTCAAAAACTGCATATAAAGTAATTTCTATTTTATGTGCATTTTTATGGTTAGTTCATAGGAGAGTAAACAGAATATACAAAATTAGCAAACAGGAGCATTGTGGAAATACCGGCTCTCAGTGGGCTTACTTCGAAATGAAATTTTGCTAAGTGTTCTTTATAGTTTTCCCCACAACTGCCCTAGACTTTCTGCTTGAGTGTTACTGTCCATCCTTGCGTTTTTTCTGAGGACTCAGCTAGTACTGCAAAACTCAAGAGATTTTAGCCTCAGGCAAAGTGAGGTTGATTTGGCTGCTGGGTCAGCTTGTTACACCATCCCACCCCATCAAGAGAGTCCATTTGTCTTATTCTCTATAGCTAGTCTGATTTATTAACTCCTTCCTGTAATTATCACCAAATTTATATCTGCACAGTTACGTATCACATGATGCAAAGAAAAATATTTTTTCCCTTCAGTAGGTTAAACATGATTAGTATGAACATGTTTGTGGGAGTAAAGCACTGTGAAAAATACTTTAATGAGCTAGCAATGGAAGGAGGGACATTTAGGGGAACATATTTTGTTGGGAAGGCACAGTTTCAGTGTGACTATAGGTTAAAGATTCTGTCTGTCCTGGACTTGAAATATTGGACTATGGAAGCAAAAGATAACTCCCGGATAAATATTCTTAAAAAGTAAAAACTCGAGCTCCAAAAATAATGATGCAGACCAAAAGTATTATTAATAAATTTATTGACTTTTAAAGTGTACTAAAATTTTTATGAAACAGAAGTTGAGGAGAGGCTTAATTTACGTGTGGAACATCATTTCTTTGCAACTTATCTGAGTTCACCAGAGATAAAAATTATTTCACAAATAAAGAGGCAGCAATTTTTGGTGACTATGAATGAGAAGGCAAAAGGCATAGCTATATTAGCAATTTTGGTCTTGATCTACACCACAGGCATTTCAATAGCTACTTTTTCAAATTCATTTTAAGCTTTTTTTTTTTTTTTTTTTTGCATTTTAATAGCTATGCTTCTAACTCTAGAATGCAAATGTGAATTTTTGCCTCTAGCATATTTTATTCCTACCTTGTCAAAAATCACTGGGAATCCACATGCTTATAATAGCACCCTTCACTTTTCAGAAGTCAGGAGGAGGAAGAATGTCTAGGTAAAAATGAAAGGGTATGAAAAGACTATCTTGTGAAAATAAGGACAGAAATAGAGACAAATAGCAATGTAGAAGGGAAGATTAGAAAAATAAAAGACACTGAAAGCAAGACGGTGAAAAAGAAAAAGATATTGTGAGGGAGAAGTTAAGTAAATTATGATTTTGGATGTTGATACCATTGGGTGGACTTTTTTTTCCCCATTTATTTGGATAATAAACATTTTCAGCTTCTATCACTGTCATTTGGAATATTTAATCTATAAGAGTTAAGAACACTTATTTATTTTCTCATGGAAGTAACTTGCCAACTAATTTTCAGTGTTCGAAATTTTGATGTTTTTAAAAATAAAACTTAGTAGTTTAGCTAATGAATGAAATAATTGTTTTTATAAACTTATTTTGCAACTTTAGATTTTGGTCAATTATTAAATGTTTTTAAATAGCTCTTTGACTTTCAAATCCTGGCAGGTTTTTTCTTTTTCTTTTCTTTTTTTTTTTTTTTTTTTTTTTTTTTTTTTTTTTTTTTTTTTTTTTTTTTTTTTTTTTTTTTATTTGGTCTGTCTTATACCAAAATAGCTGAAGGTTATACTTTGAATCAGCAGATATTTTGTGCTTCTCGGGCTTTTCTTTCAGATCAAACTCAGGTTTATGGTCTAATTAGGGATAACATATGGTGTGAACAACAAAATGACAACTTAATGGAAACAAAAAAGCTCAGAGGTAAATGAATTAGGCACTTTTCTACAATTTGCCATTTTTGTGAGGAAATCATTTAGAGAATGTTCTGAATAAAATAATTAGATCACCCACCATTTGCTTACCTGTTGCTGCTGTAAACAGTCTCCTCATATCTAGAAGTTTCTAGTTTTCCTTTTCACTAGATTTCTGGAATTCATGTTTTTTAATTCTTATGCATACTTCCTTTAATAAAATCATTCTAAAATTGATAACTGAAATCATTTTGTCTAGCAGCTCTTGACAACTACTGTTTCTGCCTTTTACTTTCTCTGTTTCTTTCTCTTACTGTCCATTGTTACCTGAATCAAATGGGATTTTTTTTTAAACTCTCCCTTAACATTTCCATTTACTTTCCCAACTTTGACATCATTTCCTATCTTGATTATTCATGTGCCACTTTTCTTCATAACAGATTTTCTTCTTTTCACTCCTATCTTATAATCTCCAATCTTTTCTTTATACTGTAGACTCCAAAGGTAACAAAGGACAGTGATTCTTCTTTCAGTTATTAACATAGTGCTGTACTTTTTTTTTAATATTAAAGAGAGGTGAGAAAAATGCAGGCATGAAGTTTTTGAGGAGACAAGAAAGTATAGATCTTGTTCACAGTGTAAAGGGTTGGCTTCAGAGACATTTCTCTGTCTTTAAATCCAAGTTAAAATTTTATTTTTATGCCTGGGAATTAGAAATTAGTATCTCTAATCACAGGATAATTTATATGTTTCTTTATTGTTTACATATGTAGGTATGTAACAAATGTTATATGATCATTATATAAGCATTAGTAAGTTGACTATTAAATTTATATGAATTCTTAATTAAAACATTTATAGATTACATAGATTTTGCATTTAAAATATAAAGAGCATATTTTATATAAGACGGGACATTATGATGTAATTTTTAATGATTAGAAAGAGTATTAGTAAGTACTACAATTGATGCTTTAAAAGAGTATTGTTTGATTATATACAATATAAACACTTTGCACCAATCTGTCTTAAGAAAAAGCAAAACAGTTCCTTGGGGATTTCTGCAAAATATTTAAGTGTCTTTGTGCTTTTAATTTTTACTTCAGAATCAATTTTTGATATAGTCTTTTAAATATAAAAATGTTGTTCATATATTATTTTTGAAATTTATTGCACATTCACTATGTAGTTTGTTGATAACCTGAGTAACATTTTCAATCCAAAAGACAGCATATAAAAGTAAATATCCAAAACATAAATAAGTTTCTCAATTATGCAGAGAGTTTTATGTCAAAAATTTATTGCACATATCCTGAGTTTCTATTCTGCTTAAGTCATATGGCCCTGTTGTCAGTGTTTACAGGAGTTTTGCTGCCATGTAGTGGTAGTGCCTGGCTGATGTGCAGGTCTGCAGGAGCCACACCTAGGTTTGTTTGTTCACTTTACTTAATAGATAGTCTGGGAGATAATTATGAAAAATACTGATCAGGTAGGAAAACAGCGCACAGCTTGAGTAAACATTGTGAGTATCATATACAATTGGCACGCTGAAAAATTGTTTTGAAGGTGTTTTCATTGCAATGTACATGAAGTCAGGATAAAGGGGAAAATACTGAAGTTTACGAAAGGACAGGGGTTTGGGAATATACATGGATGTATATATATAGATATAGATAGATAGATTTATATACTTGATGCTATGTTTTAGAAATAATGATTCATTTCAAAGAGATAAGAAAGTATAAAAGGTTGTTTTCTTGGTCTTAAAATGTCTTTTATAATGTAGCATATGTTTAAAAATTTATAGACTGGAATTAGATCTAAATTCCTTTCTCTTTAGTGATATGTCTAACTTTGCAATCTTTGGAATGTAAGCTCTTAGAAATTGAGTATTCTTTTCTGTAAAATAGTTAATATGTCCCTTGTCACATTTAAGGTTCTGAGGAAAACCATGTGAGTTAATACATACAAAGTGTACTAGTGCAGTGTACAAAGTAGGAGTTAACTTTTTCATCTTTGCTTCACACTGAATAAATGTCTTTTATTTATGATAAAATATGAAAGACCTGAGGCCATTTCTCTCATGACAAAGGTCAGGCAGTAAGGCAAAGTTAAGAATCTAAAAAGAAAATAATTGGAGAGTACTTTAATATAGCAAAAACCCTTAAAGTTTAATACATTGAAATTGCATCGGACTTGAAAGGATTACTGGAGACTGTAAGAGCCTTTACAACCCTCTCTATAGGCTATACAGATTCTTCACCACACATCTGCCCTTTATCATTATCAGGCTTCTATGTCCAGTTATATATAAGGGCTTGTGATCAAGTTTGTTTACTGATGCTTATGAAACGCCCATTTTCTGTGAGATCTTTTTACTTACTATTTCTTGCTTCGTATGACATTTTCCAGTCGGCATTAGTTGAGCCTTTTTAATAAATGAAAAACAGAGGTATTATAGAAGGTAATGACTTTCCCACAACTATGGGGCTAGTAATGGTGTACCTGTACTGGAGCCAGGACTTTTCTTATTGTATAGTCCATTCTTTCATGAATCTTCTCTATTATTTCAAAGCTTACCATTTATTCATATTTCTAAATTTATAAATGGGAGGGAAGATAGTTTCTGGTAACAGTTGGCAGCTAGTGAAATTTGATTTAGGCATTTCATTTGGTGCTTTATATGTTTCATGTTTAATCTCCACAGGACTCTATAAATCAGCCATTTTATTCTCATTGATATCCATTAGGACACTATTGACTTTAATTAACAGAAAATAACTGGACTCACAATGGTGTAATAGAAAAGGAAATTATCTTACTTAAAAATGCTCTGAAAGTGAGAAGAAGAATGACTAATGGAACAATACTCATGATAAACTGCACAATAAACTATTCTTTCATGAGATGTGTATGCTGATATTTATGTCTGTGGGAGTATGCTGACAGAACTTGGGATTTAAACCTTTATAAGCTCCAAATATTGAGTGCCAATTACTTGATTTGCAGAATCCCATCAGTATTGGTATTTTCTCCATTAAATAGAAGAAAACTGAGATTCAGCTAGGTCCAATGAGTTGGTCAGGTTTACACAAATCATAATAGGCAATCTCAGCATTTAGATTCAAATTTCATTTATTTTAAAATATCTGGTTTTTAAGTAGCTACATTATTTTTCCATACAATGACTTGGGAGTACATACCCTGGTGGAGCAGCGTTAGATCAATTGACTCCAAAGGAGCTAGCCATATACTCCAGGACAAAACAACCAGTATGAACAACTAAATAATAGATGAAGTAAAATGATTTAGAAAATAAAAAAGACTTGGGATTTACTTAGAGTTGTTTTTTTTCGTCTCCTTTAAGTCATATGGTAGATTTTTCACTTTGTGTATATATGTATATATTCATATAATTTGTGTGTGTATATATCTGTTTATAGGTACTATGTGTGTAAATCTGTTGAACAGATCTGAAATGTTATCCCAGCCTAACCTTTGCAGCTTCTTTATATGTCCATGCTCATGATAGCCCCTGAAGATATTAAAATATTCCTAAAATTGTAGGCCCATATTTTGCTAGTCCTGTAATATAGGCTGTGTTTTCCATATTTATTTGTAAGTACTAAAATTTGTGTCATGGCTTAGTTTTGGGTAGTGGCGCCAACCCATAACAGCTCACAGTAAGCATTTCTAATTTCCTAGTCATATAATGATGTAATATAGGTATCTTGAAATCCCTGGTGGTAGGAATCTATAGACCACAGAAATTTGCAAACATTCCACATCAGGGCTTCCTGCCTGCTCCCTTGCTCTCCTCCCACGTCTTGCTGCCCAGAAGAAACAGTTAAACTTTCTCAAGCTCATCATTCCTTTTAACTCTTTTACTAGAACTCTGCTGAAGTTTTTGGGAAATTTGTGACTAGTCTGCATCTAGGCAAAATAATTTACCCTCCTGTTCTCTAGAGATAAGCTCTGACTTTTGGAAGTGATTTACTTTCTCTGAGCCTGTAAACTTAAGATTCCAATATTTTTCTTTATTAAGGACTTAATAATTTTCTCATATTCTTTATTTCCATGAAGAGACCTTGCGATAGAACTGGCTTTCTTCATTTCTCACTTAGTTGCTTATGTATCTACATAAGATATTCAGCAGTTTTCAAGTTTTACCTAAGAATGTTTCATTTGAAATGGTCTTCTTCAATGTTCAAAATGTGCTACTATATTTTATAACATATGTATAAGTAAATTGCCTTGATGTGCTTTAACCAGTCTTTCAATAAAGGGCAATCTTTATAAGAGAAAATTTTGCTTCTACCATATCAACAGTTTTAAATGTTAAGTATGCACAGCTCTTAGGAAGGTACTTATAGCAGTAAACTTATATGTAATTCACAGAATTTTATAATTCCAAATTTAGAGGCTCAGTTGGAGATGTTAATATCTCCAGTTCAAATAACACTCAATGAAAGCCTTGACATTAAAAAATGATATATTTTAGAATGCCACATCATAATAATTTCTGTTCTATAAATGTCTAACAACTGATGAAATGAAAGTTATTTTATAGAATGTCTACCTGAATGAATAAGAGAAAAGATGAGTTTTTGTGTACAAAAGTGCAAGATTATACATTTAGGGAAAAGTGATTCCACTTGTAAATCACTTGGGTCCAAGAAAAGTGTACTGGGAAAAGACTGGAAGCACCCAGTTGAGGTTTTTTAAATTTGTTTAAAGAATTTGATGGACTTTTGTTGGTTTAAGAAGTCTTCACATCACTAATCCATCATTAGTGAGGATGTAAAAATAACTACTTTTTGATTATAATGTTAGCAAATCCATTGTGTTTATCTTCCATATTCCATAAGTTTGATTGCTATGTCTCAAGAAAGAAAAGTGCTGATATTCCATTGGACAGATGGTTTGATCAAGAAAATATGAGGTGAGGGATGTGAATGAGAATAATTGTGTCTTGAGAATTATATAGGAAGAGAAGGTACAGTCCTCACCATAATAAATGTCATATATAATAAACCCACCAGAAATATCATAGTCAATGGTGAAAAATCTAAAGCATTTCCTTTATGGTCAGGAATAAGGCAAGGCTCTCTACTCTCACCACTGCTATTTAACATCATGCTGGATGTCACAGCCAGAGCAGTTAGGCAAGAAAAAGAAATAAAAGGAGTCCAAGTTGGAAAGGGGGAAGTAAAGCTATTATTATTTTCAGATGAAGTGATTATATATATTGAAAACCCTAAAAAACTCTCAAAGACTGCTAGAGCTAATCAATGAATACAGTACAGTGACAGGCTACAAAATCAGTGCTCAAATATCCACTTCAATTTTATAGTCAAATGAAATACCAAAAAAAAAAAAAAAATTAAGAAAACCACACCATTAAAAGTAGAAGTAAAAAGAATCAAATACCTTGGACTATAATTAATAAAGGAGGTGAAAGACCTGTACAGGAACAACTACCAGTCCTTAAAAGAATTAGAGGATACAAAGAGATGGAAAGACATTTCCTGATCATGCTTGGGAAGATTTAACCTTTTTCAAATTATCATCTTATTTAAAGAGATATATATATATTTCAGCCCCCATTAAAATCCCATGTACTTATTTCCAGGAAATAGAACAAAAAATCTTATAAATATCTATAGAACAGCAAAAGACCCTTAATAGCCAAAGGAATTATAAGAAAAAAGAACAAATCTGGTAGGCTTACACTTCCAAACATTGAGTTATATATTGCTAAGCAATAGTGATAAAAACAGTATGGTACTGGAATAATAACAGTGGAAGAGATCAGTGGAATATGGCTGAATCACCAGAAACTGACCCACTCACATACAGTCAGTCTATAGCAAAGGACCCAAAAGCATATGACAGCAAAAGGAAAGGCTCTCCAATAAATAGTGGTAGGAAAACAGGACACCCACCTGCAAAAGAATGAAGCTGGATCACTCTCTACCACCTTCCACAAAAATTAAATTGGACTACAGACTTGGATATAAGACTGGAAACCATAAAATCCTTGAAAGACAACATGACATCCGCATTAGCAAAACCTTTGGAGACTCAACTTCAGCATCAAGAGAAACAAAAACAAAAATAAACAATTGGGGCTATATCAAACTAAAAAGCTTCCTCACAGTGAAAGAATACATTACCACAACAGAAAGACAGCCTAACTAGGAGAAGATAGTTGTGTTTCTTATTTTTGTCAAGTGCTTAATATCCAAAATATACAAAGAACTCTTAAAAATTAATAAACAGAAAAACAGGCAATCGAATCAAAAAACAAAAAGCAGAATTGGAGAGGCATTTTTCTGAAGAGGATATGCAGATGGCCAAGAGGCACATTAAAATATGTTCCTACTTACTCTTTATCAGGGAAATGCAAGTCAAAATAACAGTGAGCTATCACCTTACACCTGAGAGATTGACTATTATCCAGAAGTCTGGAACAGCAAATGTTGGCAAGGATGTGAAGAAAAGGGAGCACTTTTACACTGTTGGTGAAAGTGTGATTTGGTGCAACCCCTACAGAAAATAGTATGGAGATTTCTAAAAAAGTTGAAGATGGAAATCCCATATGATCCCACCATCATTTTTACCCAAAAGATACAAAACCATTAATTCACAGATTTTTGCACCCCCGACTCCCAACATTTATTGCAGCCCTATTCCTAATAACTAAAAACTAGAAACCACCTAAATGTCCAATGTTAGATGAGTGAATAAAGAAGATGTGGTACATATACACAATGGAATATACTAAACAGCCCTTAGAAGAGAGGAGAGCCTGTCATTTGAATAAACATAGATGAATCTAGAAGGATTATGCTAAGTGAAATAAATCAAGAAGATAGAAGAGAAGAAGATAGATACCAGATGATCTCACTTATAGGTGGAATGTGAGTAGACAAGAAGAGGAACGAATGAAACAAAACCAGCCCTTGAATACTTGCAATAAAACAGGGAATGGGAGGGGTGGGGGATAGGTGGTGGCAGAGCCCACTGATCAATGGTGAAGAACACTTAGTGATTTAGTGAATATCTGAGGAGTTGAAAAATTACCCATGTGGGAAACCTATACAGGTAGGCATTTACTTGAATTTGTAAAACAAAGTTACTGCAATAAAATACTAAAACAATTATGTTTCAGGAAAAAGATGCATATTTCTTTTCTGAATGCTGGTGCCTGAGAATAGAGCTCAGAATAATAACTATGTATCAAAGTTAATCAGTGGAATGATGTGGAGAACAGAGACTCATTTGGAAAACTGAAATAGAATAGAATGAGGAGAAGCTTCCTGAAACTACTTTAAACAGTGAATAGTAAACTTCTGGAAACTTTTATGTGAAGAGAGGATAAAAGCAGAAAACAGCCCCAGTAATAATTTAAGACCGTTCAGCCTGTCTTAAATGTTCAACCTGCTTTAAATGCTAAACCTTTTTAGCCTGTCTTAAATGATTAAGGAAATGTCGTTAGCGATGTTTTAACCAACCATGTATGTCAGTGGCTCTCAAGTGTTAATGTGTCTCAGTATCACAGTGGGCCTCAATCAAAGGGGAGACTTCTCAACTGTACCACAAATTGACAGAATGGAATTTTTGGTGATTGGGGTTCACAAATCAAAATTTTAACAAACAACAGAGATGATGCAGCTGAGCCATGGACCATTTAGAGAAATTCTGCTTTCTGTTGATGTTAGGGAAGAGCATCCTAGCATATTTTTAGAAAGCATGATTGCTTCCTACTAATATATGTTCTGGTTCCTCTGTCAGCTCCACTTACAGTGATCTACCACCGACTCATTGAACAAGTCCTTTGCTGTTAAGCCTTTTGTCTTTTCTCAAGTTGTTCTCTCTTGCTGAAATTCCCTTCTCTCCATATTTACTTACTGAGGTCATATTCATCTTTCAGACCCATTTCATACCTCCTCTCCTCTGGGAAATCTTTCCCAGTTCTCTCAGTCAGAACCTATTTCTCAGTCCTGTGTTTTCCTAAGACATTGAACATATTATAGCATTTATCACAGTGTATCTTGCATCTGTATTGAGTTTGTTACCTATTATGTAACTACTAGAGTACGGATTGGCAAATTATGGTTTGTAGGCAAAATCCAGCCTACTGCCTGTTTTGTAAGTAATGTCTAATGGGAACACAGCCACATCCATTCGATTACACATCATTTAAGACAGCTTTTGCACAGTAATAACAGAGTTGAGCAGTGGCGACAGGCATGAATGGTCCTTACAGCCTATGATATTTACCATCTGGTTTTTTGAATGTGCCAACAGCTGATATATAATGTGTGCTATATTATGTAATGATTATGCATTGTATTTAATACAATTTTATAGTGATTTGATACTCTAAGTTATGTAAAATAATTGATGAAATAATGAAGAAATAGTTGGGAAATATGTATTATGCTAATAAAGGATATAAAAAGTAGCTTTTCCATTCTTGCCTTAGTGTTTTGTTTTGTTTTTGAGATCCTGGCCTTTATGTTATTCGGTGCTTCAGTAGAGATTTTTGTGATGATGGAAAGTGTTCTTTTATCTATGCTGTCCAAGGTGGTAGCCACTGGGTCTGTGTAGCTATTGAGCACTGGTTATGTGACTATTGTGACCCAATAAATTAATTTAATTTAAATTAATGTAAAATTAATTAGAATATTATAGTAAGTGGATGCCATATTGGACAATGTAGAATGAGGAAAATTAGATTTACAAGTAATTCCGTATAAGAATAAGAGGAAGAGAAAAAACTAAGTCATATTATGAAATATATAATAGAGATCTGATGTCTTCGCTTTGTTATTAGTTATGCACTGAAAATATATGTAATTCCCTAGCTAAGTACTCTATGGTTTGTATCTAAAAAAATAGCATCCAATCCAACAGTTAAACTAAGATTTTTACATATATAACCTCTCTTCTTAAGCTTTCTTTTTTTCTTATGGTCTTTCAGCATTTGCATTGATTAATTGATATCAATTCAGAGAGTAAACAGTGACAACATAAAAGTTAAAAAAAGAAATTAGAAACATCTAAAGAATCACCCATAAATTCTACATGTGAGTTTGTTTGCAAGTGCTGTGGTTGGGCATGGAATAATGATAAGGGACAGAAAGAGAAGGGAGGCAGAGATTGGCTTTGGATGCATTATCACTAATAGTGAAAAAAATGGAGGGTTTTCATGTTTCCCAATTTCTTTGTTTAGCTATAATCACTCCTCTTATGTTTAATGAACTTTAAGCCTTTTTGTGCACATAGACATATTTTATAAGAATCCCTTTGTTTTGGAAAGATGCAATTGCAAGGAGTTGATATGAATTGACATGTTTAAAACTATACACTTTCTTTGGGGCAGAGACTAGAGACATCTAGCATATGATGATATGGAGCAGGGTGGCAAGGAAGTTGTTTCTCTTATTACCTTGCAAAGTCTGGAGAGCAATTAAATATTCACTGGATATTTTGATTCAATTACTTCTTAGAATTATCCTGTCTACCAGTGTAGACAAACACCAGATAAAGATGAAATGTTATTTTTCTTTGTATTATTCATTTTGATGTCTTAAGTGACTTTTAATATGATATTCCAATTTTCTGAGAGTTTCTCACTCTTCAAAATAGGTGAGGCTTCCATCTAAGTTATACCTCAATCTCAGTGTGAAGTCTATACAGAGATACCTCTATATAAATATAGATAATGCATATATTATATGTAGTGATATATACACATAATCTATATCACTTTATATGTATTTAAAATATATTCATGAGTATATTAAATTAAAAGATATTTATTATACTTTCAAATAAAATGCTAGTCTTGTCCCTATGCAGAGCAGAAAAAGGGATGGGCTACTTTATATGGATCAATGTACTCAAGAGTTGCCAATCTCTAATATTAGATGAATTCTCCTTTTCCAGTATGAAGATCTTTAAATGGGGTAAGAGTAAGCTGACCATATTTCCTTGAAACAAAAATGGAACTGGGCTTCTGGGCCTCCTCAACAGACTGGACACAGGACAACTCAACTGCCCCCTTTTGCCCTGTGCTACAGATGGCCACTATTTTATTAAAAATGGGGCAAAATTGATAGTCAGGAAATATGAAAACAAATGGTACTGTTCCATTTAAAATGGTCCATGCGGTCAGCCTAGATAGGGGAGAATATAAAAACTTGGAAACACTTTTAGAAATGTAGATTAAATTTCTATTTAACTTAGGATGTTTAATTATTTATTATAACTACTTAGTAAATTTTTAAGTACTTTTTCCTCTATTCACATTTCATAAAACTGCTTTTTATTCTTTTCATATTCATTTCTTGCTGCTGTGTCTGCTTTGTCACTGGAGTTATATTTTGAGTTATATAATACAAGTTTATAATATCACCACTTTTTACTAAATTATTTGAGATACTACTTGAGCACTTTTTGAATCTATGCAGAATTTTATTCAAGACACAAATATTTATTTGTGCAATGTTTAGATTAAAAAAACTTGAGGTCTTTGTTCATTGATTCCCCCCAAATGTCATTGCTATTTAAAAGATGAAGTTATAATGCCTTGAATAATGAATGAATGTATTAAATTCATCTCTCTTTTTAGATGGAAGATACCCCATTATTTCTGTATCTAAAGTTATCATTGCTAAGGTAATTTCAGACTGATGTATATTCCCAAATGCACTAAGAAATTAGAGATTACTCCATAATATGAGACCCCATTGTGAAGACTCAAATACATAGCAATGCTTTCTTTCCTAAGGAGTAATTATAGTGAGTGACCCCCATCTTGTCAATATTTAATTATTATCTGTAGTGATGTTCATTTAGAATGAGATCAAGAAAACAAGCTAGCAACAACAACAAAAGACATGAAGGAAAATCTTAATAATCTAGTAAAAACCCCTGAAGGCATGGAGCTCTCTTAGGACACCCTGGGATCTTTGAAGGTCTTCTTGTGGTGACATTCATTTGGTGAACATTTTTATCTAAGGACATGACTGTACTTAAATAACAGTGTTTGCAGATATTGAACATTCTGTCATATAACCAGTTTATGTTTGTTTTTTTTATATTCAGCTGGCAAACTTTTGATAATTTGCTTCCTATGTAGTTTGCTTATGAAAAGATAATTTGAAAATGTTACTTGAAAAAAGATGCTGTGCTACATGGAATCATTCCTTGGATTAACTAGCCCTTATTTTTGCCTCCATGATTTTCCTTCTTGTCTTTTTCCCTTTGGTTGAACAGTTTTCTTTAACTGATGATGTCTATCATCAGATGTTAATATATTAAGTGAAGTTGCAGGCCCCATCTGCCAATGTAGGAGACATTTGATCTCTTTAAGATGACTTTATGACTTATCTTTTCTCTGTGTAATACTTTGACCACTAAACTTATAGAAAGCAGTCTTATTTCCCAACTACACTAGAAGTCTGTAAACCCTGAAGAAGAATGATTGTAAATTGTATTCTCCCCGACATGAAAAATTGTGCTACTTACCTACACACAAGGAAGTCAAATGCTACTGCTTTTGTCAGTTTTTCCAAGAACATAGAGGGTTGGTTATCTTCCATCAGGACATATGAATTAGATAAACCTTGGGACTAAGACATGTAATTGCAGAATTACTGAGATTTGGTAAAATATATTATCTTAAATATTAGCACTTAGTGATTTTTTCAGGAAATATTTATTGGATATCTGCTATGTTCAGATAAGTGATAGGTGATAACTATATAAAGAAGTATAAGCCAGGTTGCCCACCAACTAAGGTAGTGTTTTTTTATTGGAGATTATTTTAGCTCCTAGGCAACATGTGACAATGTTTGGAAATATGTCTGGGTGTTACACCTTGGGGGGACTACTGACATCTGATGTCATCTAGCACTGTTTAAGGATGTTGCTAACCGTTCTACAATGTACATGGCAGCCCCACTCCCCACATCTAAGAAATATTTAGCCCAGTAAGTTGTAACATAACCTAGATCTTAAAACAAATCTCAATACATGTTTTTATGACATGATAGGATATCTAGCAGAGTATATATGAAGCATTAAGCGAACGGTCTCAGTGGAAATGTTTTTATCCAGTTGATATTTATTTTATATGTTGCTTCTTATGTACTGGTTTAGAAGCCACGGTAATTACTTTCAGTGATCATCGCTGTCAGGTTATCACATTAAAAATTAGAGTTCCATACATTGATTCTTTTTTATTCTTTATTACACAAATTTCAGATTCTTGACTTGAAATATATTTTAACTATAGCACAGGGAATATGAAATTAAATGAACAGCAATGGATTTTTGTTGACTTTTGGGAATGGTCAAAATATAGGTCAACTACAGGTCAGTTCTCTAAATTGCGATTGTTTATTGTCCTAGAAGGAAGAATCTAATTTAATAAAGTCTTTTGCTGAAAACAGCTTTTCTATTACCATGATACTAGCAACATATTTCAAAATAATTATTAGCTTCCCAAAACTCTTGTGAAGTTTTTTATTAGAAGTAAGCAAAAATGAATAAATAACCATAAAATTTTAATCTGAGTTCCTACATGCCAAAATAAGAGAGTTGATTACTGACTTCATGTGTCCTTTGGTTTTTATAGATTTATGATCTTGGCAGAATGAGACTAGCTCATAAACAGTATAAATAAACAGAAGTGAATTGTCTGTGAAAACTCATGTTTCTTGATGAGCTTTTATGAAGAGCATTTCCCACATTCCTCTATTTCTTTAACTTTGATCACTGAGAAAAGATGTCCAAGAAACATTTACTTAATTCATCAATAAAATGCTTAATCAGTTTGTTAGGCACTAAGAATATAAGCAAACCAAGACATAATCTGTGCACTTGTGCACTTATTATTATATATAATAATCAGCACTAAAGCAAAGGCATGCATACGGCCACAATACATACCAGGATTTCTAATACTCTATTAATGTTTAATAAACTGATCTACAGTTTTCATGAATATCTTTTTATTTGTTAGACCTCATGACTATAATACTGGGAGCCAGATAATTGTGTGGACAGTCATCATAGTGAGCATAGACTACTTCATAGATTAGAAAGGGGGTTGAAATATTCTAGACAGAGACATGTGACATTTAAGGACTTTGTAATATGAAGGGACTCAAGTTTCATGAAAAGAAAACTTGTGCCTCTCTACTCGTTTGTTGGAAGACCAGTGGAAGATGAAATGGGAGCTCAATCTAGAATTTGAAGAATGTTATACGATATTGTGAAAACTGTAGGATTTGTCCCAAGTACAGTTTAGATTTCTAAAATGGCAGGTGGTACTAGCCAGAAGAGATATTTTTCACTACAGATTGAAAGGAATTTTTACCATGAAATGTCAGAAGAAAAGATAAACGAAACACTTGAGAATGGTACCATGGTTTTAGTTTGAATGAGCTAGAGAAAACACAGCTTGTTTGGGGTCATAGGTGGTGTCAAGTCACCTGTGAGGCATTTAGGGACAGATAAAATCTCAGGAGAGAGTTTAGATCGAGGGATTAGGATTTAAGCATCATTAACAACTACAGATTGTGGTTCTGATTCTGAGAAGCTGCGAGTGTGCACTAATAGCACAGAGTGAAAAGTGGGCATGACTGACAGAAGTTTAAGGGGAGGAAGTTGAGGAAAAGGAGCCAAGAGTCTGAAATTAAATTAATTAAAGAAATATGGATTCCAGGTGCATGTCGTCATAGTAATAAAGATGGAAATAGAGAAGGGTGGAGGATGAACCACAGTGTTAAATTTTGTATAAAATCTAAAGAACATTAAGACTATGAAAAAGGTCTACAGATTTGGCAACTGGGAAGCTATTAATATTATTGACTATAAATTTTTCTGTAACATTTGTGGACAAAAGCCAAATTGTGGGTTTAGGGTAAGTGTTGGATGGTTGCTGTTTATTTTATATTAGATTACTTTTGGTGAAAGTTATTTATCAAACAATATGCTGAGAAGTTTTGCTTCTGTATTTTGTTTTTGGTTGTGATCTAAGTGAATTTTTTTGTCATCCAAAGGTATGTACACCCATATATAAATAGAAGAATGATATTAAAAAGGGCTATATAATCATATCTACTTACTCAATATAGAGAGAAAATTAGAATTCAAAAGGTTAAGTGTCTTGCCCAATATATGCACATAGTCAGTTGCAAAACCAAATCCACAATTGGTCTCCAGATTCTTCGTCTGGTACATTATCCATTACTCCGTGAACAGAAAGATAGAGGTCATTTCTATGCAGAGGAAAACAAATGAGCTGTGTCATTGCAGAAATGTTCTGCATGGTTTCCTGCCATCTGTCTTAAAGCTCAATCTGGACTCCCAGGAATTCAGACTGCTGAGCTGCATTTAGATGGACCATGTGGACAGAGCATGGAAAATCTTTACTTGGAGGGTTTGGCTATTTCTATATATGGAATAAGGTGGGTAAACATATTTTTGACAAAATTAAGAGCCTAGTGGCTGTGGAATTTTGAGGACTGACTTGATTTCCTCTTTCATAAGATTCTGAACCTCCATATCTTGTTTTTAGACCTACTGTATTTTATGCATGCTAAAAAGCTGTTGAAATAAAATAATAGACTTTGCTTTCAGAGGGTGAAAATTACAAAGCAGGTAGAGAACTGTGATAAAAATCAGGTAACCTGGATTCTGAACCCCAGGTCTAATACTGAGTACTTTTGGACACTTCATACTCACTGGACTTCAGTTTCCTTACTGGACTAGGTCATGATTTGAAACTGGAAGACTTTTGAAGTCCCTTGGAGTCTTGTTTAGTCAGTACAACACACAGCTTTTGGAATTTTAAGTCTTCAACCAGAAATGCTTTTTCTAGGTTATGTTAATATCTCTCGTCAAATAGCCATGTCATGCCCTATGTCAGCATTTGGACTTGTGAGATCTGGTATCTAGCTCCCTTTCAGTTTGACCATTGAATGATTAGGGCAAAGTTTTCAAAGTATTGATTACTTTATTAAAACTGTCAAGGAAATACCTAAAAATGTATCTCTACACCATATATATGTATATATAATTTCTATACTTGTCGTTTATTGCCTGTAATGACACAATTGTAGATTTCTGGAAACTAAGAATGGCCTTTGAGTTAAAGAAACATATATCATTGAATGTAATTAAAGTAAGATGAAAATCATCAGAATTGCATCATGATGTGATCCATCAGATACTCTTTCTTGGTGATTGTTTTTAAACAACTTTCCCAAATTACAAAACTATTCTGTAATCTTGAAGAAAAAGCAAAAGTTGTCTACCAACTTTAAAAATGTAGTGGTCCATTTTTGTTTTGTTCCATTATTGCCAAAAGTCATCTTTTAGACTAAGATATGTTTGTCTTTATAAGAAGTCACTACATTTCTTTCACTGGGAATTTCTCAATTTAATTTTCAAGGACTCATAAGATTTGTCATACATTGGGACTTTATGTTCTATAGGCATTTCTTGGAAAATCAGATGCACATGAAAAACTAGAAAATAGATGTAAGAGTTTGTGTGAATTTAAGTATATTGCATCCAACCAGCTGAAAAGACAGATTGTCATCTCAATCAGATGACGTAAAATAATTCTGCAGAGTCAAACTGAACTTCATCAGAGAGGCCCACTGAACTTTTAATAGTTTCCCAAAATATGAAATAATCAGTCATTTATTTTTCAGCAGCTTAATATATATTTCTCTGGTTTGATTTTATCTAGGCACTTTTATTGAATTTCACTTGATTTGATTTTTCCGTTTCTTCTGTGAGACTGACTTTTTGCTTGTTTCACTCAAATTGACAATTTGATGGTTTAACACATTGATGAAATTCCTGAAAGATATGCTATGTTCTCTGAAAAATAAAATACTGACAGAGCACACTAAAGGGACATTTTAAAGTGCATTTTGATTTCCTTTGCAGCTTGATAACATATTTGCTGCTGTTTAGTAGCTCCCTAAGCCATACTTTCTGCTACGTGTCCAGATGATATTTGACAATGTTTCAGTACATCTTTCTGTATCTAGATTTATGTATGCAAATTGAGTTCTTGGCAGTCTATAAATATCACGAAACCCTCAGCTCCCAGTCTAGCAATACCGGACCAAAAAAAAAAAAGAAAAGAAAAGCTCCGAAAAGGAATCTTTTCCTCAGCCACTGACTCTTCCATACCACAGAGTCTAATTTGTCTCACAAAAGATTTTATTTTACAAAATCGCAAAAGATTTTATTTTACAAAAAATCACATGCATAATATAAACACTTGCACCACGCTATATGCTAAGCCATCTTCTAAATTATATATTTAATTCATGTCACTTGTTCTAATCTAGCATAGTTTACACAGTGTAGGAACCTCAATCAGTCCTGTGTTCCCAATGAGAAAATTGAGGCACAAGGTCACATAAACAGTAAGAACAGGCACAGCCAAGGTTCAACCAAACAGCTTGACCTTAGGGTCCCTAAACCTAACCAACAAATTGCCGTGCGGCTCCAACTTAAATAGGCAAAGTTTGATGTAGGAGTATAGTTCCCAGCAAGACAATATCATTATCAGAGGTACTTATTCAAGCCAGAATTCTGTAATTTGCTCTTTTTATCCATTAAGAGATATCATAAACGTTTTTCTTCTCTTTTAGTGAGTAACAAAGTCACTCTGATATAGACAAGGAATTTAGAGGATGTAAAGATAGGTGAATGCAAACATGAAACTTGTAAGTATATTGAGAACACTTTTGCATTTACAGAATTAGTCATTCCATGGGACTTTTTGTCCCTCTGCCCATTTGCCCTGCCCTGGGCTCTGCTCTTGGATAGCATAGCTGCCCTGAAAGCTTACTCATTAAACTTTTCGGTATTACTGATACTAAATCTAGAGGTCAATGCTAGGAGTGTTCTTGGATAAATAATCAGGAAATTATGAAATCTCTTTGCAAAGTGTAATCCTGGACTTAAATTCTTTCTAAATGCTCGATTTTTCATATAACATAAACATCTAGATATCAATCATTTGATATTTATCTTATGACTTTGTTTATCCTAGTATTTTTAGTAAACCTAATTATACTATGGAAATGATATGCCATCTGATCTCTCATCCAGCTACACAGAAAGTCAGAATGTTCTGTCTAGTTCTCAAGAGCATGACGGATCAAAGGCCACAGCAACAGGGTTTCAAATGACCAGTATGCAGCAAACCCTGGAGGGATTTCTCTGGCGCCTGTAGATCCACAGCCTGAATTTGTATGGGGTTCTGGTGCCCTAGGGCAGGCAGCTAAGGGCACCTAGCCAGCTGGGGTCATATAAGAGTCCCTGAGTATCTCTTTCCCATGCTAACTACTTTCAGAATCAGGGCCAAAGTTTCAATTATTGTTGTGTGGCTGTTGCAATTACTGTAGCTGTTATGGTGGCACTTTTCAGAACAGTTAACATCAGGGCTGTGCTGAGGGAAGCAGAGTCAGATAATGGCTTTTTTTTCTTGCTTTATTGATTCTCCATTTACAAATACACATTTTTTTTCTATATTCTTACAGCATAGATTCTACTTCTAGAAGCCAAAAATCTATTGTGCCAAGTTATAAACTGGTAAAGCACTCTTCTCAGCTCAGGGAATGCAAAGATGAATAAGAAACCTGACTTTGCCTTACAGAAGTTTGTTGTCTAGTAGGAAAAGGAGGCTTGAAAAATAGGGCAAATGGTATTTGGAAATGAGGCTGTATTTTGTTGTTTGTTTACTTGTTTGTCTCTGTGGCTAAATAGTGAAATACCAGAAAATAGTGCCAGTGTCTTATACATCTATGTATGCCCAGTGCCTATCACAGTGCCTGCTCATAGAAGTGTCTCCAATACTGAATGCAGTGAATATCTAGATGATTATATTCAATTAAATATGCAATAAATTTATAACTAAAATTATATTTGATTTTCATCCATAAACAATCATGTGACCTCATGCAAGTCATTTCAGTTCTGTAATCTCTTGGTACCATCCATTATGTTAGAATGATGGATGATCATACAAGATAATGAAGAAAAATGCGTAAGAAGGCTAACATTTTATTCATGTATAAATATCTGCAGGGCTCTGTAGAATCTAAATACCATGATGAAAGCAAATTTGCATTTTAAGATGGAATTGTGATACCCATTCAGCAAATATCCAGTAGAGATGATGATTCAGGCACTGTCGATCCGGAAGAAAGAATTAGAAATATGGACACATAAATATCGGATTGATCCACATGGAGGAAATTCACACACAATTGACTCTGCTATTGAAGGACTATAAATTGTAGAGTCCTCTTCTCCCTAGTTTATTTCTTGCTTTTGGTCATGGTTGGGCTCGCCCTTCAAGCAGGTGAGAGGAAGGAAAGAGTTTAAAGCTGAGTAAATCCAGTAATTTTCCACAATTCCATTCTAAAGAGAAGTACTAGTGGAAGATGCTAAAACTAATGGTTTAAATGAAACTTTCAAATTCTATGTAGCTTTCATGTATGCCTGAGTACCCTTGTTTTCAATTAGTTTTAAGAAAATAGTTAGTTTTTATTCCTGATGCTGATCTACAGATTGAGACAGCACACTGCTCCCTGGCCCTGCTTTGGTATCAATCACAGGCCTTTGGGGTGATGTTCAGAGAGGAAGAGAAAAGAATCTTAATTATTCAGAAAGGCAAAGAAAAATAACTTCTTTAGGGAGAAAGCAAGAAGGAACTAATGACTTTTCTGGACTACAGCCAAGATACAATTCAAATGTGTTCTTGGAACAGGTTTAAGAAACTATAGGAAAGGAATACAAAAGATGTATGTCTTTTTTGTGACTGCTGAAATGAGGAAGATTTAAGAATAGTGACAATAAGACACAACATGTGTGTATGTGTATGTATATATTTGGTCAATAATCTCAAATCTAATTTTGCTTGTTTTCTCAAAAGAGTTTTCCTATAGATACTTTAATAATTTCACTAATCTATGAAGATCAATTATATATTGTAAAAAAAATATTTTTTCAGGAAAGAAACTTCACTGCAGTGTGATTTAAATTATTTCTGAGTCTTTACAAAGACTAAGGATTATGGTTTAATACAATAACATAAACTCCAATATTTATACTTAAATGCATAGCTTATAGCTGCATTAAGATGTCAAGATGAACACATAACAGTGACACAAAAAGAGCTACTAAAAAAGGACCTACAATTTCAAGCTATGACATGAGAATATGATCTGCAAGCTGATCATTTTATGAAAATCTTCTTGTTTAGAACAAAAATGTTTTAAAAGATGATATTTTTCAGATATAATTGTTTTGCATTTTCAAATACTATATATAACTAAATATATATATATTATATATTATATATTATATATTATATATATATATATATATAACTAAAAACATAATTTTTATTTGCTTTTTGGAATACTCAGGTTTTAGTCACAGAGTTTATAACATACACTTACATATAATTAACCAAAGTATTTTCATTTAAATTGCAACAGTGAATCATAATTTTAAGTTACTTTTACAACACAAATATGCATTTTGAAAATTTATAAACATGTGGATCATATTGGTACTGTCTACAAAAATGATGACTATTTTTGAAAGGCATGGGCTTGAATAAATTATATAATTTTATAGAATTAAATCTATATTTACATATATATGCAAATATATTTAGGTTTTCAAGGAAGTTTTGTTCTATATACATGTATATGTCTGTATCTATATGTATATGTACATGTGTGTGGTTGTTTTTCTAAGACTATTGCTTAATAGAATGAAAGCATATATACTATTACCTTCATGGGTATATTTTGGTTGTTTATCTACTAGTGAATATATATTTTTATAAATTGCTTAATTTTATTATTGCTGCTTATAATATGAAATAATTGGTTATTAAGTTGATCATTTAAAATACTTCACTAGTGTTAAACTTTTGTTTATTTTAAAATGCTTAATATTGAACTATTTTTTAAAGGAAATTTTTTTCTAGCTATAAAAGCCATAAAATTTAAATCCATAAGTGAGGAAAGATACAAATCCATTATCCTCTGTCATATAGCCATTCCTAAAATTGTGATGTGATACCAGAGGGATGGTGAGTGACATGAGGAACTCGAAGAAGTCTGAGGAATTGGAAAACAAGAAGTTCAGGATGACTTTGAAGAGTGTTTCATAGGAGTCAGGATGAAGTGACAGAGATCAGTGTGGGAGGTGAAGGAGACCTTGAAGGAGAACTTCTGAACATTTTGTTTTTTACAAACTTATTAAAGGTGCAGGTAGGAATGAAGGCAGACAAGAAGAGAGAGAAGGAAGAAACATTTTATTTATTTAATTTAGGTACTCATCTTGATTTTCCAGCCTGCTTAAGTTGTGAACCCAGGTGCTTAAGCTGTATGTGAACTGTGCAGGGCAGAGGCAGTGGACTTAACCCCTAAACCACCAGGGCACACCTGAACATTTCATTTTTAGCACTCTTTGTCCATTTTTTTTTTTTTCCTATTCTGGACACTGCCAACCTCCGAACTAACTCCTCTCAGGTTCTTACACCCTATTTATGGCTAGCATCACATAAAGAAGGTAAAACCTTACCATTTATGTTGACTGCAATTTAGTCATGCTGCAGATATCCTCTGATACAAGTAGCACCTCAAGGTGTTTTGACTTACCCAGAAGACCACAAAGTTAACAGAAACAGAGTTTTGCGGTTTTTGAAAACATAAACTACAAAGGGTCAAACTTCTGTGGTGACAGCAAGTTCTTAGCATAATGATGTGGTGTAAGTCTTGAACATGTGTAGAATGGGAAAACTCTAAGAAATATTTAATTAGATAATATGAAACTTTGAAAAAAACAGCTAAAATACACCCAAGGTGATTTTACTGTAGAAAAAAAACAGATTCTTAAAGATATTGGAAAGTGTCCTTGAATACTGGAGAATGATAATGAAAATGAGTAGAGGTAGTTATAAACAGATGACAAGGCTTTCAAGGAGACCCCATCTACAAGCTGTTTCATTAGACAGACAGCATCTGTATCACCTAGAGACGAAGAGGAAGAATGAATAAAAATTGGTCTACCCTTTTAACCTTCTATTTGGAAGAATTTTTGACTGTTAAACTTGAAAGAACTTACAGGTTTGTGGTATTGGAAGGGGGAAATATCCAGGTTTTGGATCAGATTAGGTCTGTAAGAAAAATTCAGAGGAACATTCATTCCACAGTCCACTTGAAGACCTCCCCCTTCTTAACTTCTTGGTAAGAGTCTATGCTGAGCTTCTATTAAGAAGCTTAGTATTTCAATGAGTACAGTGAAGTGAATAGAGATCACACCAGGTAAATACTACTATAGAAATAACTAATAATGGTACAAATGTTTAGGAAAATTTTCAAAAAATTGTGATAGATTATGCCACTGACCACATTGCTCCTAATTATTATCCTTAGTTTCCCACTTCAGTTGAAATATCATTAATAAATATGTATTTCTTCGTTTCCATCTCATTGAGATCCTTATCTCTTTAGCATTCTATACCCAGGCCAGCTGGTATTCCCTTAAATTACTAAAAATTCCTTAATCTTCCCAGTATCCTCGTCTTTGCGGTCCTCTCTGCCTTGAATACTGTTCACTTCAGCTTTCTCCCTGAGCTCTTTAGTTGGGTCACTGGATATGAACTCCTTCAGCATCTTTTTTCAACACTCCCTACGCATATGGTTATTTGCTCAATGTTCCCCCTCCCCCAGCCTGCTACCTGTAAGAAATAGGTGAATCTCTCTGACTTATTCAATGATATTTATGGTATGTCCAGTATATACATAGCATAGATAAAAATGTTAAGTTGAACAAATGACTGAATAATCAAATTCTTGAATCAGATTATAAAATCAAAATAAATAAATATAAAACATAGATAGTTGAGTCTAATATATGTCTGACCTGAAAAATAGGCTTGCTCTAATTAACGAAACTCTGCTAAGTGTTCAGAATATCTAACATAATGTTACTTTTCTATGATGAAGGATAAAAATCATGATTTCATAGAATCTGAGAGAAATTAAACTGCAGTATCATTATAGGCTGTGCAAATGTATACTGTAAGGTTTTTCTAGGCTCCGCGAGGAGACAAGCTCAATCAGACAAAAAATGTCGAATAGCCAGGGCTTTATTGGGGTTTGCACACCCGGGCGAAACTCCCAAGTCCGCAGAGGGCCGGGAAGTCGTGGGCTTGGAAGTCGCGCGCCCGAACAAAGGGGTACCGGCTCTTTAAGCAGAGGAATTTCGCGGGCTTCCTATGTGGCGATTGGGGATTGGCCCTGTGAATCCAGGTGTGGGGGTTGCATCCCTTATTCTGATGTCATCCACCTTTTTCCCGGGCTTGGCCTTTCCCGGGCTTGGCCTTTCCCGGGCATGGCCTCTGCTGCTTTTGTCCCTGGGCCAGCCTAACATATACGACAGGGAAGAAAGCAGGAAAACATAATATTACAAATTGAAGATAGAAAATACTAATTTAGGCATGTCCTGGTGGAGCAGCTGTTAAGGCAGTCACCTCCCAAGGAGCAAGCCACATACTCCTAGGTTCAATGCTGGGTCCAGGGGGTAAACAACCGGTGTAAACAACTAAATATAAATAAAATAAAGATGTTTCTTCCTTCTCTGTATTCCTGCCTGACTGCCTATCGGCCTTCATTCCTGCTTGCACCTTTCCTTTAAAAAAAATAATGTATTTATTGAGCAAATATCAGGAAAGTAGCAAGGAGGCTATGATGACTTACCAGTATACTGCGTGTTAAAATACTGTAAATTTAAAGTTTGTCTAATTAAACTGATCACAAATTTTGTAACTTTCTAGAATACTCAATGATAAGGTTGTAAAAAAATGAAGATGGATAAATCCCAACTTCAAACTTATTCTTTGGAAAACATCTAACCAGATTGCAGGAGGTGATCCTCTCATCATGCCTTGCATTGAATAGAATGAAGCTTAAGGCATTAGACTGAATTTAATTTATGGAGAAAAGAACCAGAGATTGCATATGCCCATATTAAGATCACGTGCCTGAAAACCTATTTCTTTCTATTTTTGTTCAAAAATAGATGAATGCTTCAGTTTTGGTGACAGATTTGAGTGAAAATATTTGTAATATGTAACAAAATAGCCTTCCAATTATTTTTCCCTTAAAATATTTTATTACAATTGGTAGTTTTGAATTTGCATTCTGAGTGATTATGTAATTTTAAAAAGTTTAAGAATGTTTAATGAGAAATGGACTTTTTAAAATTTGAAGTCATTGTGAGGATAATAATATTGATTATTGGAATTATTATTCTCCTTTTATAGAAGATATTTGCAAAATAATTCTTTAAAAAATTTGCAATAAAAGTATGTCTCCATGAAAATAAAAATGTATTAGACTGAACTGATTTGAACCGGTTATTTGAAATTGCTGATTTCAATTGGTAGTAAAGTTTGTTTATCCACAATTGGAATGCTGTTCACAATTGGACTTAATTAAATGCAGATATATTACTGTTCTTTGTAATATTGGTAAGATTTAATTGAAGGCCCTAAGATAAAGACTTCTGGATGGATAAGGAACAGAGAGGTGCTGAGGAGGGTAAGACTTGAAAAGTTCTCCAGACAAAGCAGGAATGCTTTTTTAGAGGACTTGTATACATATACATATATATATAATATATATAAAGAATAATTAAACTTGAATTTTGTAAAAATAAGAGCTGAGTATAAAATAAATAATTTTAGTTCCATAATAAATATGACATATTCAAATTTATTTATATTCCTAAGGGAAGTAGGCAAAAATTTAAATTATTATGTTTATTTCATTTTTAATATAGAAAAGTGGCCCCAACACTCAGAGGCACTAACTGAAAATAGTTATATTTCTGTAATCAGTCTTTCTCTTTTTTTAGAAACATGCTTGTGTTCATCATGTTTAGCATTTTAATGTCCCACATCTTTCAATGACAATATCACTTTTAATAAAATATAATTCAGTAATAATAGTCACACTTAATATAATGTAATACATTTTTATTTCTTATGTAATAGAAAACATATGTTGATGATATATGCCAATTTCTGAACCATGCTTTCTTAACTTCAAGAAAAAGTTCATTTTTTTAGACATTCAAAATAACAGGACAATGAGTATCTTTATACTTAAATCTTTATGTGAGCCTCAGATTATAACTGCCCATAACAGAAATTACTATATTAGGAGTGATGATTCAAGTATAATAGTTGTATCAAAAAATCTTACCTCAGCCAGGAGGCAGCCCTCCATATCCTTCATAGCACTGATAGTTTATTATTTTATATTTAATAGGGAAAGAAGAGTGTCTATGGTTTTGTGTTTATTTCATTACTAGTGATATATAGCATATTTTCACATGTTTAAACTCATTCATACATTTTATCAATATGATTTTTGTTATAATGTCTAAAACTCCATTTAATCTATTGTAATTTAAATTTTTTCAATTTATTAGTAAGATTCCTCCTATTAAGTTTTGGAGCTCCTTTGGACTGGTATCAGGATTTGAATTCAAGTATTTAGCCTCCAAAAATGCATTTTTTTGTCTCTTGCTCCATATATAGTAAATATATTAAGCACTGGATGGAAGGCAGGAGGTGACAGGGGGAGGACTGTAGAGATCCACACTGGAAAATGAGGCCAGGGAAAGTGACAACCCTGTAGTCGGTATTCAAATATAGATTGTCTCTCTTTCCTAGTTCTCAGTTGTCAGAAGTCATCTCAGTCTCCTATAAAATATTCTTTCAGGTGTGCCCTGGTGGAGTAGCAATTAGACATATACCACATGTATCCCAGGGTCCCAGGTTCACATCCTGATTCCAACCGGGAATGACCAAGATGGACAACTAAATAGAATAAATGAAGTTCCTCTTTCTCTGCTCTCAATGCCTGCCTCTGCTTACCTTCCTTACTGCCTGCACCTTACCTTTAAATATTTTTTTTTTCAAAACTAAAGCCAAAAAATCTGAAACTGGAAGTTTTTAGCAATGAATATTTATTGGACACTTCCTATGGGCCAGATAATATTTTAGAAGCTGCAACTACAGTTGTATAGAAGATAGACAAGAAATATCTGCCTAGTAGGAGTTCTTGTTTTAGTGGCTAAGGTTCTACAATAAATATATTTACTGATTAAATATTTAATCTGTCAGGTGGTGCTAAGTACAATGTAGAAAAATAAAGGAATGGCATTACTGGCGATATTGGAATATATGTTTTAATAGAATGGTCAGGAAAGACTTCACTAATAAGTTGATAAGTGAGAAAAACTCAGAAGGAAAAGGGGAGTGTACCATGCTGATAATTGGGGGTAGATGGTCCCCATCAGAAGAAATGGCAAATACGAAACCATAAATCAAGAGCATTACTGGTGATTTAGAAGAAAGGCAGGACGGCCATTGTGGTTTGTATGGACAGAGTAAGGGAGGGAGCAGCAGCAGATGAAGACAGGAGTGGTGTGTGGAGGGCCAGAATCTGTATCACCTTGCAGGCCATTGTGAGGACCCTGACTGTTTCTCTAAGTGAAATGAGGAATTATTAGGGGATTTGAAGATGAGTGATGTTATCTGATATACAATTGAAATGGATCACGGTGGCCCCTCGGTTGAGAATAAGGGATCATATTAGGAGAGAGACTAGTTAGAAGACTATGCCCATAACCCAGGAGAGAAAGAGAAAATGTCGGTGGCTTGAATGATGGTGATGATAGAAGGTAGTGGGTATTGTAAGAAATTATTAGATTCTGACTAAATTTTGAGGGACGAGACAACCAGATTTCCTGAATGATTAGATATGGAATGTTACATGAGAGAGGTTTTTGGTCTGGCAGCTATAAAAATGGAATTGCCATTTACAAAGAGAGAAGACCTTTGGAAAAACAAGTTTTTCAGGAAGATTTTGGTTTGGGTAATAATAAATTTGAGATGTGTATTTCACACTCAAAGAGAGGCCATTAGATATATTAACCTGAAACTCAAAAGAGAAGTTCAAGTAGAGATAATATGTAAAAGTCATTAGTGGATTTTTAAAATGATGAAATTGCATGATCTTACCAAAAATTGATTGTAGAGAAGAGGGCTAAAAACTGTGATCTGAACTAGAATGGCTTTAAGGATTGGGGATGTGAAGAGAAAACCATGAAAGAGACTGAATGGACTGGCCCATGAGAGAGAAAGCAGAATGTTTCTTCTGTACAGTCAAGAAAGGGAGATGGATGTGAGTAAATGTTTCAGATTCTTCTGTTGGTCACGTAAAATGAGGACAGATTTTTGACTGCTGACTTAGAGAAATGGTAGTAATCACTGATGATCTTACTAACATTGCTTCTGTGCAGTTTTAAAATGCAAAAGTCTCATGACTTGAATGGAATAGGTATAAGCATGAGTACGAAGAGAGTAATCAGAAGCAGTAAGTAAATACAGCTATTTTAGGCAACTTTGTTGGAAAGGAGAGTGACAAATAAATTGGATAGTGGCAAAGTATGTGTAGTCAATTTGGAGTTTTGTTTTAACTTGTTTTTAAGATGGAAGAAAGTTTTCCATGCTTTAATATGCTGCTGAGAATTATTCTGTAGAGAGGAAAATTTTTGTGACCTAAGGAACCAACAGGAGTAGAAACTTGCTTTTAAATAGGATCCTCATGCATGATTAGACAGCTTTCTACATCAAGAAGTATGGAGGGAGATTAAAGGAGCCTGTCTCTAGGTACAAAGGCAGATAGGAGGCAGATACGCATGGTAAGAGTACTAGGAAACTCTTCTTTGCTTATTTATATTTGTGAGTATGATAACAGCTATGAGTGAGGATGGTAGATGTTAAATGTCTGGAAAAAAAAGATGCTCAGTAGTTGACAAGGAAAATAAAATTTCCTTCCTAAATTAACAGAGTGCTAAATATAACCCACATAATGCCTACGTATTCAAGTTGTAGGCTAATTATTAACAGACATAAAGCCATCTTGTGTAGTGAACTGGAGAGCTTACCATCAGTAGTCATTTAGTTTCATTTTCTCAATGTTATGTTTTAAACTCACTTTATTGGCTTTTGTTCAATTTTCTGTATTACTGGTGGCAGCAGATTGTAGCTTGGTTAGGGAGATGCTCATTTAGCATTTTCTAGTGAGAAATATTCATCAATACAGGCATAACCCGTAGGAGACTGAAACCAATTATTCAAAAGTAGTAGAGCTGCACAAAGCTTCCTGTCTCCTCTGTTTTATCAGCAACTCTTATCCTTATTGGGACCAACGAAGATATCTGCTTTTATTGCTTTCTGCTAATCAGAAAAGAATTCATTTCAAAATAAACATCATGGTAAATTTTAGTGAGTGGTATATTTTAGCTGTGCTTATATAGTCATGCACAGTGTTTCTCTGTTTAGACAGGCTTTAGAAAGGATCTTGGTTATACTCAAGGGGTCTTACCTTTGGATTCTTGTGTTCTTTGGGAGAAGATTTACTCCAAGACATGGCGCCTCCCAATTTCACCAGGATTTGAAGAGAAGTAAAGCAAATAGGGAAGTTTTATAAGTAGCAAAGTAAAAATAAAGGTAGAAGGTGGGCAAAGTGAGGGCAAACTGCAAGTAAGGGTGGAAGATGGTAAAGCAAGAATACACCCTCAAGGGTACAGGGCAGGTCATTCCCACAGGAGCCAACCCGGAGTTCTAGGAATTTTAACCTTATGGAGCTCTGACTGAGTTCCACATCCTTTCTCTACCTAAGGGGTTTTTGCCTTAATTGCCTATGTCTTATAATGCACATTTAGTGAACCAGGTTCACCAAAGGGTGAACCTTGCTCCTCCACCTTCCTTGAACACTGGTTTAGAACCAACCCACAAGGTTTGGTTCTGTTCTCTCCTTTTTAGGATTACTGATTGGTAGGTTCCCTAATCTCTAAGCTGATTGGCAGGGCCCACTTTCCATGTTTTTTTTCTTCTTTTTCTCACCATTCCCACATTCCCTGCTCATGACTGGCTAGCTGCTACCTAACACTAATCCATACAGAGATCAGTGGAGAACAAATGTCAACACCAAGCAAAATCTATTTCATGGATAATTAAGGCACCCTTAAAAAATAACATCAACTTGTTATCATTATCCTCAGCTAGGAATTTGGCAGAAGGGTAGCTTTAGAATTTGATAAACTTAAAAAAAAATCAATTTATATAGTTAGTAGAATAAATTCTAAATTACGTAGTAACCATGACAGCATGTGGGCCACAATGTCAGTATTAATGTTCACATGTACTTTTAAAAATAAGTAGGTGGTAGATTCAACATTGTATTTTTTCAGTAATATGTTAAGACATTGGGTTTCTTCTTTTTTCATAAGTTTTGGGGAAAACTGGCTTCAGAAAAATGTATAGGAGGACATCAGTTTTTTATAGAATTTAAATTAGAGCACCACTTTTATTCAATCTATCATACTCTTGGCAGATATTAAGTGAGTTCATAGGAAATGAAATGTAGAGGGAATGTTTGTGGATTAGGTCTTTGTTTAACCCCATCTTCTTGCCTAGTTCTCTGTCCATATTTTAGCTCAGGGATCTGGGAAGCTAGTCTGAATTATCACACACACCAAAAAAATATATTTTGGGGTTTTCTAAAACATAATATTTTACCCACATATTACAGATGACGAATGTGAGGCAGAGGAAATAAACTTTTCAAGATCACACAGCAGTCTGATTTTTAATCACTTTGTGATAACTTTGTATTATATAAACTGAAGAGTAATCTAATAACATACTGACTGAGGGAGCACGTTGAATTCCTGTTGTTAGTTCTTTAGACTTTCAAAATATTGCTTTTGATTAAATACTGTTTTGAAAACTCATATTCCCTTCCCTTTTTATATATATTTTTTTCTTACAGTATTTTAGCTAAGAATGGAAAACGTGTCATCATTCACAGGTGACTGTTGTTTTGGTAAGAATGAGAATATGAAAAAATTCTTAAAATAGTTAAACCCAAATTTTTTTCTTAAAATTTTAGTCAAAAGACTGTATATGCATATAGATTTTATTTATCCTAAAAAATGAAGAAAATCTACCAGCAACACTTTCTCTGAAATAAGACTTACAGGAGTTAGTGTTATATTTTAAACTTTGGTTAAAAATAATTAGAAATAAAAATTATAAGAGTTACAAGTGAATAATGTGTTTCACTGACTACTGTCGCTTGCAACTAACTTTAGAAATCCTAGAAAATCCATCACTTGTGTTGTGTGTTTCTACTTTCACTACAAATTATTGCTAATGAATAACTTTTTCCTTGGAATTGATTCTGACATAGGGAAAAGAGAAGGCATAAAAACACCTTTGATACTTTTCATTCTCAGAACTCAGGTTCAATTTTTGGAAAAATGAATTTGTGTAGTTGAAAGAGGATGGAGGCCAAAAGGCAGTTGCTGTTTAATGGGTTTACAGTTTCAGATTTGCAAAATGAAAAGTCCTATAGATGTTTCACAGCAACGTGAATGTATTCACACTAGTGAATGGCACCTGAAACAGTTCAGATGGTAAAATTTTTAGGTATATCTTAACTAGATTAAAAACTTTTTAAAAATCAGCGTGCTTAATTTCATCCTTCCATAAGAATTACATGTATCTCATACATGTATATCACTTTTATATTAAACATACATTAATATCTTTTATCTAATATATAGACATGAATTCAGAACCTATCTGTAAATATAATACATCTATATCTATATGCTTGGTTTATATATACATATATTATATATAATTAGATATATAGATATAATACTTACCTACTTACTATATCTTTAATAATATTTTATTACTTTGTGTTGCAGTTGACCTTTTATCACTTCATAATATAATGTAGCTCTCATGTGTCAGTTCATGATGTTTGTAATGATGATGATGATGTTATAGTTATTGACAACATAGTATCTACCAAGTTGTGTCATTCTTCTGTTGATGAACATATTTCTTATAAAAACTACTACAATGAACAATGCCATACACATTTTCTTACAGATGTGTGCCTGTAAATGGAATTCTCAATCATGGACATGAATATTTCTGTTTACAGATTAGACCACAAATTAGCCTTCAGAAAACTTGAGAATGTCCTTTCTGATAATGTTTGACAACACTGGATGATATCAACTTAAATAATATTTCTACAGACTTATGAATATTCACTAATATTAATATGTCTGGTTTTGCTTACTTTAATTACTAGTAAAATGAGAAGATTTTCTTACATTCATTAGTGATTTGTAATTTTCTGGATACCTCTTGTTCATATTCTTAGGCAGTATCTTCCCTTTTAAAAAAATTATGATTACTTTTCTCTTTTGATTTATAAGAAATCTTTCTATAACTTTGGAACAAACCTCGCTATGTAAATGTTTATAAATTTTATGTAATCAAATAAATTAGAGATATATAGTATATATGATACAGTATTATAATTAGAACCCTACTCCTTACATCTTAATAAAGCTCATTTCAGAGTGCCTTGTGAATATGCTATCATGAATATTCTATCAATAGTCCTTTAACACTCTTTGCCTTTGGTTAAAAATCTGTTCTCCTTTTCACTCCCCCAGTCTAGCAGAGTATTTTATTAGTCTTGGTTGGGTTTTCTCTCATAATTTTTTGTCTTCTATAGTATTTTTTCAGGCTCTCCAAAAGCATTTATTGGATGTAGTTAGTGTTTGACCCTCTAATCCTTTAAACTAATACTTTCTATTTTATCTAATAGTCTTTGAAGATAATTTCTTTTTCATATTCTCTAATATTTATACTCTTAGTCCCATGGACCATTTGTTTTCCTTGTGTATTGCTGAATTTGCTATTATTGCATTGTTGTTTCTTTGGGGCAGAATATATCAACCTTAAAAGCAGCAAACTTGGAGCCATCTTATAGCTCCCATAAGTCACTACCTTGTTAAGGCAATATGTACTAGCAGTGACGTATTCAGGGTTTAGATGGGCATAGTAAATAGCAGCAAGCTCCTTGGGAGATAGGACACTAAATTATCTTCCATGAATTCATTAGTGAAATTAAATTATAAAATCACATGTAGGATATGAATTTATATGCCAGTATATAATTTATATGCTTTAGACATAAAAAGGCCTAATTGAAGACTTTAGTTATGTGATCAGAGGAATAGGCTCATGCATATATAACCCTATGCATTGCTTCTCAGAGAGCAGTGAATCATCCATTCATACATGGTGAGCAGAAAAAGTAGTGAATCGCTAGAAGGCAAACATTTTTGTAGCATTCGTATTTGTGGCAGAGTTGGTGGTAAGGGCCAATTGATTAAAAACTCTTTGTTGCTTTCTAAAGTCAGACAACATGCTTTTCAATCAGGTGTTCTTTTAATTTATTTGAACCTATAGAATTCATTCTCAGGCAGCAGAAGAAATCTCCTAAAATTGACTCTGAAACTGAATATACTGTTTTCTTTTGCTTTAGCATAATTTTTCTAAGTACTTTAAGTGGCATCATTTCAGCCAATTGCATTTGCAAACTTGGCACTAATCTTGGAGAAGGGGAGAAAATTGATATGAAAGTGTAAAATGAGAGAATTTTTGAATTGTGCGGGGGGAGGAATTATGAAATGTAGAAATAGAATTATCCAGTTGAGAGTTTTCTTGGCTTCAAATTGCCCATAGCCTTCATATTACCATTTTGCAAAAGTTGTCATTAGCAATATTAGTATTTTGTTGGCAATGTTGCATGTAAATTAGCTTCATATTGTAATATTGAATAAAAGTGATTTCAAATAACTACATCATGATTAAGTTTTATGTCATTGTGAATCTTTCCAAAAGTACTGACTGTCAGGAAAAAATGTGCTACTAAATTTCATAAATCACCATGATTTCATCATTATGATTACCTATTCTAACATTTTTGCAGCAATAATCATGGCACAGATGCAGGACACATAAAAAAGGATGGTGGCATTTAAAAATCAAGGATTGTTAGCTACCATGGAATAAGTCAGAATAGGCAAACATAATTAAGCCCCAGTACATGGTATGTTAGGCAACATTTCTACACATCCCCGAGGATACCAGTAGACATATATGAAAGGACAATAACACAAGAACCTGAGCACAATCTGAATCAATGAAAACTTAAATTGTTTGTAATAATTGAGGGATTCACTATTTTGTATATTCTAGTTCTTGAATAGTCGGCAATGCATATATAACATCTCTTTGCTAACCAAAATATTTGATTAATGAGTATCCATTTTGTGACCATGCTAGATAATGAAAAAATTAAATAAACATTTCAGCAGCTATATGAAACTGAATTTACTGAAATACAGCAAGAGACATTGCTGGCTAAAATATCACTGTCCACATATTTTGTGGTCAGAAGAAACATAATGCTTTAAAATGTAGTAGCAAATTTTAGAATATCTTATATTCTAATATATTTATATATTCAAGGGTCTTTATTCAAAATTGAGTTTTCTTATGACTGAATTATTATAAAAGCTTTTATAATTCTAAATTACAGAATATCGAGCATACAGTGTCAATCTTTATGACTTGACGTTAACATGGATTTGTCCATCAAAACAGGGCAAACACATTGACTGTCACAAGAACGGCATTTTTGTGTTCCTATTGTTGGGTTCCATAAATAAAATCTGTAAGTTTTAAGGATTATCCCAGTGTTTCTGTGTTATCAGATGTAGTTAGTTCTTATTTATATTTTCTTTGAAGCAAAATATTAGCAATAAACTGGTTAATTTTTAATTTTTTCTTGCTTACACCTTTGTTCATAAATTTTTTTTTTCTCTCTGGCATTTAACAAGAAGTTTCTTTACTCTGAAGAGGATTCTACTCACCTCTGCCTTATTTTTCTCAACCTCTTTTTCTGTGTTTTTATGAAACCACCGTGACTAGCAAAGCACTTAGGGAATAGAGGTGGAGGAAGGTGGTTGAGGAGGGAAAATGCAGGTTGGTGAGAAAACAGTTCAGTTTAAAGCCCTTAACTGAAATGTATAAATATCACACTTCAGCCTTTAATGCCTAAACAACCTTTGGATAAATTATAGCTTGCTTGACTACAGCCAGATTGTCCTTTTTCTAGGTTCCTTTTCCTATGTATTTAGAAGACAACCAAGAAACTGTTAACTTTCCCACACATATGCTCCAGTAGTGGAGACTGTTTCCCATGTTTCCTATAGAAAGAGAAGATAAATAGAAGATGACATTGTAATTCTTTTAATCATTTGATATGTATGCTTATTTAATGAGCACAGACTTTGTGTGTGACACCATGTTAATCCTCAGACTATCTAACATATAGTTCCCTGAAGAGGTCATGTAGTCATATAAATTACTGGGTGCTAATTATGTATTTCCTGTAATTCTATGTTAATTCGACTATTAGTAGATGACTATTCATCCCACATAAGCCCATGTCAGGTACTATAATATGCAAAGACATATGTAACAAAGATTCTGCATTTTGGGAAACCTATTTAAGATTTAATTGGTTAGGAATCTATGTATGAGAATTTAAGGTGATTTGTAAGTAATATCAAAATGAATTGCAAGGAAATACATTATAAATAGTGAGAGATATCAAAATTAGGGTAGGAAACTAGTTAACTAAGACATTATAGAAATTTACTTAGCCTAGAAAAGATAATGGTTCTTCAGTTGTGGAATGTTCCTGAAATATGAAGGCTTTCATAACTAGTCTCTGAAATGTATGGATTAAATAAAGAGAAAGAAATTAAATGAGAAGATGGATCTAGTTGATGGACACCCAGGAGTGTCAAGTGAACTGTTGTGGATATATTCACGAGGCATCTTTTATGTTCTTGCTCCAGAGAATTAGACCCATGCATTAACTGATTAATTTATTTTTAGATAAACCCATGTTTTATTAAATAAACCTGGTATGGACCTGCAAAATAATTTAGTGATGAGGGAAATTTGGAATGAAGTTAACTTAGAAGGTTAATGCATATTTTGTGTCATGAAAGAATAAGGTTATCTTTTAAAATCAGTAAGAATTTGCTGATGGAAAGTAGAGTTGTGCTTAGTGTTTACAGAGATGGATTTTGAGGTAGGATACACAATGCAAGAGATATCTGTGGGTGATGTTAATGGCCTGAACCTGAATAGATGACAACACATTATCAGCATTTAAATAAAAAAGAAGGGTTACTTAGGAAAGACACTACCATAGGTGATAGAGTATGTAGTTTAAACTCCCTGATCTGACAAATAATTGTCAGATTTGGGCACATGGTTCAACATAGGAAATTGATTAGAGTCCTTTGGATTACATTGAACTTGAGATGGGCCTTTCAGGAAGAGAAAGAGGAAAATGGAAACGGGTGAAAGAAAACTACCTGTCTTCTTGGTGTGTGTAGGTGGATAGCATCATAAGCATTAGTGATTATTCAGAAGAGTTGGTAAGTAATCAGGTTACTTGGTTTCCTACCTGTAAGGTAGGAGAAATAACCTGGAACTCATTTTTCTGGCATGGGATGTCTAACTAAGATTTTAGAATATAAGACTGTTGTACAAACTTCTTTTGGTGAATATAATTAAAAATTGTGTTAGTTTGCTGGAAGGTAGAAACTATAAAGACAAGCAGAGTGGTTACTGCATAGTCATAATAGTTTAGGTGATTTTTCAATAGAGAAGGAAGGGTAATAGGAAAACAAAGAACAGGACAGATGAAGAGGCATTAAAAACAATCTCAATAACTGATGAGAAGTGGGAGAATAAAAGTAAAGAAAAAGCATTTTCCTAACCTGGTAAATTTTTAATATGATATATTATTGACAGCAATAAAGTAATAAAGCAGTCTTGTGCTGGTTGGAGGAGTTGGTATAGCCCTAAGACAACATGACAAATTTGGTTTAGGTTTTGGAAGGGCACCAAATTGAAATGTTTTCTTAACTATAGGAGAGAGAATTTTTTAAAGTGCAGTCATTTTAAGATGGGATTTAGATATTAAATCACTTTAAATAGAATAACTTTGGGATTCAGAGAGACTATATTATTTATCCGAGATAACAGATGGAAGTATGAAGTAAAAATAAATCTAGAGGAATTGTGAGCTCTGTAAAAGAACAGATCTCTGGGGGAAGAGTTTAGTGTCACTTTGTGGTTTGGGTTACTCATTTAGGAAGTTGGGAAGCAAGATAATCTTTTCTCTAGGAGTCAGAGATTAAAATTAGGGATAAAATATTTATAAATTGTTTTCAAATATGCTTGCATATGTGATACTCATATTAATCAAAAATTAGGCAAGAGAGTGCTATCCCCATGTTGTATTAGGAAAATTAGACTAACCTCTGAACACTTCCCTTTCCTGATTGGTGAGCCTTCTGGTTGGAGGAGGAGAATGTTATAAACCAAGAGGTGAGAGGGACATGGAGTTTGGATAAGGGTAATTACCAAATGTAACTAAAAACTGAGAAGACAGAAAAGAGACCTTTCTTTCTCCTGTTCACTCTCCTAGTATTCATGCTCACATTACTACACCTTTTACACAGCTTTGCCTCTATGCTGGTGGACTCTGAGAGCACTCAGTATATTTTATTGGTATTCCCTCCTCAGCATTTAGCATAGCATCTGATAGGTAGTTGGTAAATTGTTATTGAATGCTCACTATCCACAATGTATTGTGTCAAAATTATGAGGAGTAAGAATTATATAAGATAGAAAACATGGCTTCTGAGCTCAAGTAATTTATAAACTAAATTAGAATGAGGCTATTTAACTAGAGTGCTTACACGTGGAATGCTACATGTTGAATGTGGAAAATAAGGAAGTAGAGTGACATTGAAAAACCACCATTTGAGAAGTGGCAGAAATGAATATGGGTGCTTTTGCTGAGGCTGCAGAGACAAGGATGGACTCACCCCTGAGCATTGTTCTGGAATGGAGGAGGTGTGGGGTTGGGGAAGGAGACAAGAGGTGTCATCATGAGCCTGAGCAGCCAGTCAAAAAGAAGAAATTGGTGTTGGAAAACTGTACAAGTCGAATCTTAACAGTTCTAACAGAATTAGAATCCCAAGAATATAGGATCTGTGTATATCTGCACTGTATGAATGTGTGTGTGTGTGAGAGAGACAGAGACAGAGAGAGAGACAGAGAGATTAGGGGCTTTTGACTAAATAGATCTAAATGTTTGCACTTGACACAGAGGCTTGGGAACAGAAACCAGTTGGAAGGAACTGACTGCTAGAATGGCTGCATGAATAAGCAGTAGGGTTAATTATGTTCTGGAGGTGGAGAATGTCTTTCCTCTAGGTTTTTTATTGATATTCGATTTAAATATACACTTTAAAAAATACAAAAGAAGGAGCCAGAGAAGTAAGGCAGCACATATGTTGCCAGAGACAGATCAGAGTGAGCGTGGGGACAGAGCTCTTGGCAGTTTTGGCCTGACAGAGCAGGATGTGATGTCTACGTATTTTGACATTGGAGAGAAGGATAAGAGATATCAGGGTTAATGACTGAAGTGAGGGTAGCTTTAGGACTAAATTCATGATAGATTAGATGGTCTGTATGGATTTTCTTGGAGAATTGGAAGTTAAGGCCACCTGCTGAGGTTGAGGTTGATGTAGACTGAAAAAAGAAAGGTCAGTTGAGAATAGCCACTGTGTAAGCTGATCAATGAAAGATGAATAAAGATGATGGGAGTTTGAAGGGAGCAGAGATCAACCCAGGGAAAACTGAATATTCAATATTTGAAGGAAGGAGGGAAGAACAGGACTGGATGTTTTGTTTGTCTGACAGTGGAAAGAATTAAGACATGGGAGGTTTTTTTTTTTTTTCTGAAGAATTTATTCAGTGCATTTACCTTGTAGCATTATACCTTAAGACTTCATATTTTCTAATAAATGGTGTTTTGTTATTCTGTGTCAGCCTTCTAATCTAGACATGAACCCTTTGTTTAAATTTCTCTAAAATGCGATTCTTTTTGAAAATAAGCTCTTGTAAGGGAGAGTTTTCATGACGAGTATAAGCCACTCTTGCCTTTTCTAGGCTCTGTTAGAAAGAGCGTTTAGAAAACATTGATGTATGTGTTCTTTAACTCTATTGTTCAAATTAATGGGCACGTTGGCATGTTTCTGTTTCCTTCACCTGTCGGCTAACTCTGCTCTGGGAAATCTCTCCAGGTCAAATTAAGGCTAGAAGGCAGAGTGCCTCTGCCCCAGGAGACGGCTGTATATAACTTCCATTTAAATGCCACCCATGAAAAAAATTGCCTTGGTATAATTTAAAGCATTTGGTTAAGCAGAGAGTAACTTCATAATTAAATAACATTGCTTCCTTCCTATCTACCCCATGGGTATGAGAGTTAAGAACTAAAACAATTTAATAAGATAATATTTCAAGTGTATACAGTACTTCCCTTTCCATACACAGAGCACTTTAAATCCAGAGGGAATCATGTGTGCAGAGGTAATATAGGAAGTGAGGCCTGTGGAAGAAAGCACCTGCCTAAATACAAACACAAAGTAGCAAATAAAAGCATAGGCTGCTGTCTTTTGAAATCTGCTTGATAAAATAGCCCGTAGATAATTTTCCTGCAGCGCAGGTGCTCACTCTGCTGCAGGCCATGCTCACACTAGAAACTCGTTCAGGGTTCGCGGGCTTCCCGTGCTGCAGACAGACCAGATGGGAGCTCAGCGTTGCTTTGTTTAGCTTTTGGCCTCTAATGTCAGAGGAAGTTGCCTCAAGGAACAGAAACTATTTAATTCCGAAACCCTTGGTATTCTAATCGTTGCCGATATACCGCTTCTATCTAGAATGCATTTTTATATTCATGGGGTGATTAAAATTGTTTGGGTACGGGGCTTCTCACGGTGTGATAATGGACATTTAATCACATAACATGTGCCTTCTGTTTGTGAAATAGCGTGGAGTATTCATCAGGGCTGTCCACGTGGTCACCATCTCCATTTTCTTCTGTCTGTGAAATGCCTTCTTTTCCCTCAAATGGATGTTACGCATCTTCTAGCTCTTCTCACATCTTCACACTTTCTTCCTCCTACTCCTTGATTTCTAGTTCTGTGAGAAGTCAGAAAACATCTTTTGAGAATTATTTCAGCTTCCCTCCCATTGGTTCTACATTTTGTATAGCCATCCATCCTTTTCCTTCTATGCTGTATCAGAAATATGCAACTGCTTTCAAAGGATAACCTCTTTTGATCAGGATGCTGCCCTGAATGTAAAGCCCTTTTTTTTCCCACTTGCCAGTGATGTGAGTATTATCTCCATTATGCCCTCCTGAAGTCCCCTTTGTTGTTTTTTGTTCACCACCTAACACCTTCTTCAACTGTATATGGACTCTCCATCTGCCTGCCCTTTGAAAAAAAAATGAATTTCATATTTGGACACTTTTTTGTTAAGAAGAAACTGAAGTGAAAGCCAAAGTCTTAGCAGTTCCATTTTATGTACCCCTTTGTCTGACTAATTCTTAGTCTATGAGTTATTCTCTACCTGACCATTGATTTGAGAATAAAATGCCTCTAGTGTGTGACTTTTGCCAACTTATTAACCAAGAATTTTAATAACAGTTTTATTTCTCTCCAGTCAGTGCCCCTAATTTCTCCAGATGCTCCTGAAATTTCTTTCTTACCTTTTACAATTCTTTTTCTGCAAGTCCTGGATGAGTTTGATACTTTCCTATTGTAATAAGTAACACAGGAGAAAATAAAAATAAACTTTTAATCTCATTTTCTTCCCTCATCTGCTTTATCTTGAATAAACTGCTGGAGTCTTACTGCCAGTGTTCAGTACCTTGCAGTTGGACTTCCACAGCTACAGCCGATGAAAATTATTCTCTAACATTACCTTTGACCACTGAAATGACTGATATTTACTATTTATTTACAGTATTTTTGTAACTACTTGTTTCTTGATTTTACTTGAAACCGTCATCAGAAACGCCTCATTATATCTCATGGTTTTTCAGACCCTTTACTATTCTTAATGTAAAGCATCATGAGAATCTAAACACATGGGCTCTGGTGACTTCAGTCCTGTATTTCTCTTATGACCTCTTATAATGTATGTATGACCTACAGAGAACTATTTAATTCTTCAATTCTTCATTTATTCATTTGGAGGTACATTGTTCTCAAATTTGTTCTTAAGATTAGAGGTAATGGATATTGTTAGAAAGTTTTTGAATCACATGAAGAACTCAGTAAGCAGTTATTCAGGTTCCTGCAATCACTGATTCCATTATCACTGTCACCATCCCTGTCACTTTCACTACCCTCCTCATGGCCATCATCATTATCATCATCACCTTAATTATTAGAGTATCAAGGTTCTCTCCAGTCACATTTTCCATTTTCACTTTATTATTCCTTGCTTAACCTCATCTACGTCCATTGACAATGACACAACTATAACAAGCACAATATTTTAAAACAGTTTTATTGTTGTGCTACTTTATATAAAAAGTTTCCAGTTATAAACCAATTCCTTGTAATATGGCACTTTTGTCATCTATGATTTTGTTTCTCTTTGAATCCTATTCTTTCATACATCTCATGTTTAAATCACAGGATTTTCACATACTTTCAATTATCTGTGTCTTAGTTTTTGCTGTCCTGTCAGCCAAAAGTGTGGTTTATCTATGCGTCCCTGCACATGCAGTTCAGTGGAGTTGCTGTCTCCTTAAAGCAGTTTTTACAGACCCTGCTTGGAAATTAATGATTAACTGTTTCTACCAACATGTTTATTCATAACTTTTTACAACTTTATGGCATCTGTTGTTCTGTTTTATAGAGTAAGGAATTATTTATATGCCTGTTTGACTACCCTTCTTCCAATCCTGAAAGCTAAAGAGACCTACATTGTTTTATTCAATTTTGAATTGCAACCAAAATTGTACCTCAAATGGGTGATTTCGGACACTGACAGTTTTACATATATATTCCTGAAGTATGCATGATTTCAAGGGTGTTTGAATATAGCTGATACCCACAATATGAAATTCCAAGCTGGAAACTCTTCTGGGCTTGTGACACAAGAAGGAGCATCCCTCTGAGGAAGGCAGCCCATGATAAAATACCAAAACAAGCAGCCCGTCTTGTCAGTTTCTTTACCTGGATTATAGAAGATCTGGGTAGTTAAATATGTGTTTTTTAATGGTTTGTGGTCCGTTCATTGTTATATAGAATCCGTAGCCATTCCCAGCAAATCAAATTCATTTATTTTTCAAATATTTGGCAAAAGGAAAAAAAAAAAAAAACATATGGAATGAGTGTATTCTATAGCATTTCAATTAACTTGTTCATTCATAACTAAAAAATACTTATAAATTATTGTGAACTTTTTCATTTGTTCTTTTATTTTGTTCTTGAAAACCAATTTACATATCCTTTCCTGACAAAATAAATTACTTTCATTAACTGCCTATCTTGGCAAATCCCTTTTAAAAACTCTCTGTATTAATTTCAATCCTCCAGACCTCTTTTTTATTTTAACATAGGTTCTATGTACACAACATTTGGCCATTTCTTTATTCTAGAACTAGTTTTACATGTGACATGGCCTAATTTTATATAAAATGGTGCTCATAAGACCTTTATTTCAAATAGGTTCCTTTGTGTACAAGATACTCCCAAAATCTTTTTATTGATGTGTGTATTCCTTAATCTTAAATTGAACTTTATATATAGAATATTTCTGGTATTAATGAAAATTCTCTATGTATACATAAAACATACCTTTTCTTCCCAGAAAATTCAAATAAATAGGTCAATTGAGAGGAGAAAAATGAGAACTATTGTAGAAAAAAAACTATGTTAATATTTCGAATGATTTCATTATGTTTTCATACATTATAGCATTTAAAGAAAAATCTCATGAATTTTTATTTACTCTCTAAAGTAGTATCTTGTTTGGAAGCATTTCTTTAACATCGGTTTGTGTAATATACTTTTGGTTTTATTCTAGTCAGTATATCCTTAACTGAAAAATTATATTTAATTATACAATTTGCTATATATAGGCTCATTATTTTCTATTAAATCTTGAGTAAACACATCAGATGTAAATAGAAGCAAGCAATTTCATATATCTGAGCATGTAAATTTTAAGGAAATATAAATACTGGAAGTAATACTGAATAGATACTAATTTATAATTTATATGATGCTCAGCATTTCATAATAGTCATTTATTAGTTGCAAATTATTGTTGTTCCTTATGCTATCAAATTTGAAGGAAAATTTTATTTCAGAAAATGGCAGTTACATACACACACACACACACACACACACACACACACATATCACATCAGAAGAACTTTCTCCCCTAGAGGTCGTTGTCATATGCTTCAGTAATGTATATTAAATTCCTAGTGGTTAGTGGGATAGATCTTTTCCTAACAGAGAAGTTAAAATTCATTAAAAACTAATTAGAAATATATAGGAGGTTAATTCTCCATGTTAAGCCTTATTAAAGTGAGCTAAGTAATTCATAAAATATCAGAGAATTGCTTTGGATAGAACTAAATAATATGACACTATCAGGTATTGTTTTCCAAAAATAAAAAATAGAAGCTATGAAAGCAAGTCAAGGCAAAATTTCAAGTCCAACTTATCTTGCTGTTTGTCAGAAGGAAAACAACACACATAATGTCCACACAACTCTATCAAATAGTGGCTGCTGGCATGGAATCTGTGAAGTAGCAGCTGTCCATGCAGGTGGACTGCGTCCCTTTTAGTATTCTAGCTAGAGAAAAAATCATTCCATTTGCCAGGATAAATTTTCCCTCAGCAAAATGTAATTGGGTATGAATCTAGCTAGATTCAATGTCCAATTACTGAGCCTACCATAGGACACTATAATAGCAGCATGTCCAGTTCTCTGAATAAATTTGTCAGCGGCATTCAACGTGCAATTTAGATATATGGCATATAGTGGAAACTAAGGGAAAATATTCAAATACTATAATTTTTTCTTTTGCCAAACTTATAATTTCAAAATATATTAGCATCTTTTTAAGTCTTGCTTTCTAAAATAGGTTGGTTTATTTCCATGCTGGAAAAACAAAGTCAATGTCCTTGACATTCTTTCCTACTACCTCCTACAGTGGGTGTCTCACTCCTCCTTGGTGGTCTTAGGGGACAGGGCAGCTGGCACAGCAGTAAACAGCAGTACAATTGCTGCAGACCCAGTTCAGCTCACACAGCCTCTCAAGGCAGTGAATTCCCACCTACCAGTTTCTGCATAGAGAATGAACAGGAAGAAGGAATAGAAGAAGTAGACAGTGCATTATTCTCAAATGGGCATTATTGGATTAGAGTATGCATGCAAATGCCCTAAATCTTATTGGTTTCCTTGTTGAACTTTACCCTGTGTTTTACTCCTGTGAGCAATCTGAGCACCCAGTGGTGTTGGTTCCTTTGAGCCTAAATCAAATTTATATATCCACTGGTATTTCTTATTATATATGCTGGTATAGCATAGGTTATATGTCATTGTCCTGGTAGCCTCATTTCGTACCTGTTGCAGTCCCCGATTTTCTTCAATGAATATATAACAATGATATATGACCCACATCATGTGGGAGGCAGATATTTATTTTTTGTTTTATCAGATAGGCTAAAGCTGGTGTTGAATTGGCCTATTTTCTCATTGCCCTTTGCTTTAGGTTCTGCTCTTTTGTATGTTACAAACTTCTTTTTCTTCAGATTAAATCTAAATTTTTTTTAAACATGAAAATACTAATTATTCTGCTGTCAGATCTTCTCATCATGATATACTTGCTTGTCTTCCAGAATGGTAATTGAAAACTAGTAAACAAAAGTCCAAATTAATAATTCTTGTGTCAAGATTGCCGTTATCTACAAAATATTGTATTTGAACACTTTATTGCCTAATATTTTTATATAAGAGTGATAGGTTTTTATTCTTATTCATATATAATGACTTAAACCATGATACCACATTTACAGTCTGCTTTAAGGTAATAAATTAGCAGAATAGTTGCATAAATATTATAAGTATATTAGATTTAAAATTGAATATTATTATATAGTGATTAATAGATGAAATGGAAGTAAAATTGTCAAAAGAATTAGACTTGTAGTTATAAATGATAAAAAAAGTTATGGTAATAATAATGGTATTGAAAACTTGCATTATGTCAGGAACTCTGCTGAGCGTTTTACTTAATACCATATTTAATCTTCAGCGAATAAGATTATAATCTCTGTAATCTTCAGTAGAGATACATAGGACTTAGACTTCAAGTAATGCACTAAACTCTCAGTCATAATTTAAAACTTAGTGTGACTCCTTATATCTATTTAAAACACTCCTATGTGTAGTTATTTAGGTAGTTTTACTATTTTTATGTTATGACACTGGTAAGAACTTTACATATGCACACATAAACATACATGTGTTTAAGAGAGAAATTTGTTAAGCTGTTTTGCTTTAACCGTTCCAAAGAATATACTACTCTCTCTATTTGTCTAATGTTGCATTGGTAGATATTTCTATTTCTTACTTATTTTCTGTATAAATGAGCTTGAACATTTTCATATACCTCCTTTGTGCACATATAGAAGGATTTCTTGTAGTAAAATTTCTGGATAAGAGGGGAGACATTTTTTTTGCTTAATGCTATTAGAAGTGATAGCAAGCATTTATGTCTCATTTCTGGATTTAATGGGAATGTATTTGAAAATTAACAGTCAAGGAGAATCTCATTTTAGATTGTTTTGTTCTGGGCAGAAAAGTTTAGTTGAAGAAGTTATTTTTATTCCTTTAAAAAATTATATATGTTGAAAAGACATTGGACTTACAAAAATTTTTGTGCACAATTGTTTTTTCAAGTGATTCTTATAATTAGTATTTAATGTTCTAAAAAAATCTTTCTCACAAAAGATCTTCTATTGATTGAAATTCTGGAGTAGGTAAAAGAACATGTCAGAGTTTGGGAGAAAATCAATAATAGGTTAGAAAAAGAAATAAAAAATATGATAATTGAGTTGTAGCAAAACATGATGACATAGAGTATAGCTATTATTCAAAATGAAGAAAAGTATAAAAATATAAATGACTCTTTTAAAGGATAAAACAGTAACCCATCTAGCAAAAGCTTAAAAGACGACAGAGGAAAGTGACAGCTTAAGACTCGGGTCAACAGGCTAGCTCAGAGAGACCGACTCTGAACATAATTATGAAATTCCAGAACCAGAATTAGAAATGAAGATGAGATTAGCAAAAGTCAAAACAGTGTACTAGAAAAATCAAATATAATCTTGCAAATTTTCTCAATGAAGATGAAAAAGGAAAGATGATAGAGATGAGGTCCTTTCAAAAAAAATCCCTTAAAATTCCATTCCACTCTTTGTTTTAGTGACATTTTCCTCATATCAAATGAAAATATTCTCCAGTTATTTCTAAATGGGATTTATTAGAATTGTTCATTAATTCATTAAAGTCAGATAACATCTTTAAATATTTCAGTGTTTCATGTATTCATATCTCCTTTTATATCCTACTATAAAAATCTATAATTTCATTTGCAAATGTTTCATACTTTAGTAAAGTTTCATTATATTTTATAAAATTTTACTCCAGCATTTCTCTACTAAAGTTTTAGTTTAACTACTGATAGTTTAATGAATGTTATTAAATTTATCATATTGCCCTTATATCCTGCCACTTGTGCTCCTATTAATTCTAAGGATTTGTATATAGATTTTCTGGAAGTTCTCATGAAGATCATAAATATCTATTTTCTGCCATATGTGTTATTTTGATTCTACTTTATGATTCTTTGACTTTCATTCATTTTTTGAACTGCCTGAGTTTCTGGTATAAAGTTAAGTAGTAGAAGGAATATTCAGTTATTTACACATTTACTGTTAAAGAATGCTTGAAAAGATACTCTAATTCAAGATGATATTTGCTCTAGGTTTGTCTCTCTGGAGAAGAAGAAAAGCTCAAAAGAAGAGGGAAATTAAGGAATATCCTTTCTACTCCTGGTCTTTTAGTCATGAGTAAAGATAAATGCTACCAACCTTGTTTTCTTCATCTATTATCATTGATCATATTTTCTGTCTTTTATTTGATGAAATTGCATTGTAGATTTTCTAAGCATGGACAGTCATTGAAAAACCCTTGTCATTAAAATATAAATATTCTAAATATATAGCTAGAGCAGAAGGTTGAGTTAATTATGCTCCATAGTTGTCATTATTGATCCCTGAAAGTTTATTGTCTTATTTAATTAATCCTCTTTTATGTTTGCCAGTTTTTCTTACTTGTACTACCTTAGATATTTCTAAGACCAAGGTTATAATAATTTCATAAAATTGAATAGTTGTTCATCTTTTTCTATACTATGGAATTAAGTGTACAGAGTAAGGATTATCTTTATTTTGAAATCATAGAAAAAATTCCCTGCAAAAGTCCCTAGACAAGGCACATATTTATTCTGTGATCCATTGGGAAATTTATATATTTTTGTATATTGACAAATTTCTAAAAAATGGTTTCATTTAGGTTTTTAAATGTATTGACCTGTTTTAATGAAAGCAGGTATTTTCAGATAAAATTCATGTGTATTTATGTCCATTTTATATTTCATATTCTGTGAGATTTTATTTTATTTTTGTTTAGTTTTGCTGATATCTGGGGGTTCTTTTTAAAAAGCAAGAAATTATTTTTATTAATCATATCGATTGTGTTTTGGTGGCTAGTTCTATTTTATTTACTTTTTTCTCATTTATTTTTCCTATATTTCTTGTGTTTATTCTGATTTTCTAACTTATTACACTTAGTGCTCCAATTTTTTATTTTCAGATTTTTATGTTTTCTATTCAAGGATAATTTGGCTAGATATATTTTTCTGGAGATCCTGCCCTAGCTACTTGTTATATAATATGAATTAAAAAAAAAATCATACATATTAACCATTGTTTTATGAAGCTATGTCAAATAAGTTCACATAATATGTATGACAGTGCATAATTGTATTATATCATGTAAAGATCTAGAACTATAGAATTTATTAGCAATTTGTAATTTAATGAATAAATAATCCATTTTAACCTTATTGTGATTGCCATGACTTCTTAGATAAGGTTGTTTTAACATCATTTTTCATTTACTTGATTTATGTCTTCTTGATTCTTTAAATAAACTCTCCCATACTATTATTACCAAATATATGAAGTGATCCCAGTTGATATTCTTTTTTTTTAGTTACTGTCCCTCCCCTCCTTAGAATCTTTACCTCTTCCTGTCCCCTCTGAGCAGTTTCCAAAATTGTTATAGCTATAGAAATATAGAAAAAAAGTTACACCTTGCTTGTGCTGCAAATATATAGTATTGGTTAGTAATAAATGAGCAAATAACTGAGATTGAGTTCAGTTCAATGAAATCTGATTAAAGAACAGTAACCCATTTATAATGTACTGGTTTATAATCCATGCTTATCAATAAAAGTTGTACCTTGATACTATTCTTGAGATTTCTTATATACATTTGACTGCACATGGTGTTATTTTTTAATAACCAGTAGTTGATTTTCTCTATAATCTCCAAAAATCTAGATTGCCTTTAAACATAAAAACTATGAGAGAAGTTCTTTACTTTTAGGTTCTTAATGATATTTTTTAGTGGTATGAATTATTTGTTTTAGTATTTGCACATCACTGATGTAGAAGTAATCAGAGTATATGTGCCCATTTCTTAATTTTTATGAATTAGAATCAATAAGTGATATTTATTGAAATTTAATCAAGAAGTTGCAATTTAAAATAAATTTCTGCCTTTTAAATAATACTGTAGTGTAACTGCTGGATATGTGGCTTCCTTAAAAAATTGCTCTATAAAAATAATAAATTTTATTGCTCTTATATATTATATGTCAATACATGCTAGGTATTTACAATAAAAAGGCAGTTAATAAAGTTGGAAAATATTAGTAAATATAGCAGTTTCATCATAAAGTTTGTAACATTAAGTGAGAGAATATATTAAAATATCTTACTTTTTATTTTTAGAATGTTTTCTCACACTAAACTTTTTCTGTCTTAGAGGTATAGCTAGACTATTCCATAATATGTTTAAATTATTTTTTAGTTATTTATGTACATATCCATTAGGTTAAAGAAGATAAAAAAAGATGTATACTAATTGTCAAAATGCAGAACGTATTAATCTACTTCAATTAAAAAGGAACATATAAAACACACATACCAATTTTGTCCCCATTTTAATTGTAAGACTTTGTATTATAAATAAAAGTAAATTCATTTAAAATGTGGCATAAATAAACTCACCAAAGGTATTTCAGTATATATTAAGTATTCTAGAATAAAGATACATAGAATATTTGAATTATATTAATGAAATGTTTCATCTAGTAAAGCATTAATGTTCTTTAAATATTAAATATTTTAAATTGAGTTTTTGTAAATTTTATGAAAACAAATGGGATAACATAGCACTATTTTCTTTTGCCATGTTTAGGAATTAAGTTCAGAGAAAAAAGTTTTAAATTGTTTTTATTAAAATGTTTCAGAAAAAGTATAGTTTTTAATCTTATTTTCAAACCCTTTTTCCTCTACTCAAACTTGGGGAGGCTGTGGATTCACCACTGAGAGAATGTCCTCAATTTTTAATGACTTGCAATTGAAATTAACTGAATTTCAACCATTAAAAACATGATATGACATATCTTTATGGTTTCAGTGTTTTGAATTTCTCTGCTTCTCTTCATTTTCAACTGACAACCACTGTCTATCATCCTAACAGTATGAGAAAAAGAGATATGCATAGTTTATTTTGTGCTATTTTATTCACAAATCTTGATAATTGGATTATGAGACTCCATTCTCATTTTCTATCCCAGGACTCTTACTGATTACTTAACAAGTAAGACAGACACTCTGGAAGGAACATATTAAGGGAAGAACAGCACTGATAAGAGATTGCCAAAATCACTGATATTATAATTTCGTTAATGTACATTTTTGTCTTGAGTTACAAGATTGGGAATAAGTAGACCAACTTCTTATCACTATAAGGATTATCTGTTGCCTTTTGCCTTCATTAGCACTTGCAATTTAATATGTACCAAAAAACCAAAAAAACAAGTAAACAACAAAATAAATCAAGACAGCAAAAGCTAAAACTTTTGATATAGCATTTGAGAGACTCAAGTGTTTTTACTTGATCCATAACTGCTATCTACATACCCACTGGCAATTTAGATGAAATTAATTTTCCCTCCATAAGAGAATTTGATACTCAAAATGGTTGATGGTTATTTGTAAGAGCTTACATTCTGTTCTTCATGACATTCAGACATATCTTCATTGTGTTTCTAAAAGAATGGGCAAGAGTTTATTCTTACAGTTCAGAGACTATAATAGTATAATTCTTTTTATATCATTTTTTTTCTATAATTAGAAGAGTACTTCTCAAACAGTACTTACCCTCTTATTGCAAATAAGAGGAAATTGAAATTCCAAGAAGTTTGAGGTTAGTGGTTGTACTAGTACTAGAAACGTTATGTTGTGATCTCTGAGAATGGACTTGGAGTAGTGGCTTCCCGGGGAGGGGAGGGCTGAGTCTTTCCTGCTTCACATCCTTGAGTCATTGCTTTATGACACTGGGGTATTCACTCACTCATTCAGCAAATATCCATGTGAGTTTCTTATTAGGCACGAAAATTTAATTATTCCTTCTTCCCTCAATTTTACGATTGCTGTAATTATAGACAAGTGACATGTGCAAAGTGACTGGTACAGCATGGGTGGTCCATAATGCAATTCCTTTCTCTTAGTCCATAAATGTTAAGTAAAGGTTCTTTTATGTTGATCAAGTGAAGAGTGCAGCCATTAATGAGTCATTGTGAATTATCTTACCTGATTTACACTTCTATTGTATAAACTTTTACTTTGATTATAGAAATGTTCCAATTTCCACACCTCAAATTTTGCTGACTTCAAAAACAAAATAATTGATGTAAGAAGTTATTTTTTCCCTTTAAGGCATTAATAACAGATGTTTAGAAAATGAAATAACCATTTTGTGCATATAATACAATTCGCTTCACCATATATTTAACATCTATAATGTGTCAAATCATTCTAGCTGCTAAAGGGGATATAAACAAGGCATACCTTTGCTCATATACATATTGTATTATGAGAGAAGATATTTAAATATATATAGCTGATAGTATTTTAAGACCTAATATGATAATACTCGTATTCATTTATTCATCCAGTAAGTACTATGTGAGTACTTCCGTGTTTTGCTGTGTATACTGTACACTTTTTAACCCAAATTTGTGAGGGAAAACTAACAGTACATATTATACATGGGCAGTACTAATTCCGTATCTATATAAGTAAGTGCTTGTAATGCTTTATGCTTATGAGTTAAAAGTGTAACTCTAGAAATCAGTAACGATATCTGCATGCAAAATAATACCGTGGGATACTATAATGGATTTTGTTGAACTTACGGAGAACTTGCAGCAAAAGCAATTTCAGCCAATGATTCAATGAAATGAAATGAAGAGACTTAATGTTGTCCACAGAGTAAGTGACTGACTTGATAAGATAGGTGAATTTATGACCATAGTTTGAATAGCATGACATTTCTTTTCATACATGTCAGGTGGGAGCTAATAATCTAGTTGATACATTGACAAAATTACAAAGACTGAATGCTTTAAGCTAAGTTATTAAATATGCTAAAGAGCATGATGACAACTGCTGGGAGACACTCTAGACCTCCTTCCACAGAGAGTGCCATCAGATTGTGGAGGTAACAGGAAGAAAAATTTCTCATACATGGTATCTTTTCTTGTGTTTTTTGACTGTTTTTTGCAGAAAGTTTCTTCTACTATAATATGTTTTAAAAAGGCTGAAAATCCTTTATAAACAAGAAATAAGTACCAAAATGTGAACAAATCAATTTGAGTTGAAAAATTAAAATAATTTTTTTTTTCCTGAAAGTTTTGGCCAAAAAATGTAGGTGTACATTATACATTGGAACACATTATGCACTGCATAATAAGGTAACCTGAATTTAGGTTCTGAAAATATAGTCTAAGTAGGCGAGAGATAATAAACAAATAAGCAAGTCAATAGTACCTTATGGTTTTGAGTATCTTGCTTAAGGAAATTGAGAATGGCATATCCTGGGTACTACTCTAGCTAGATAGGATAGGCAAGGAAGGAATTATTTGCTTATCTCTGCATTTGACTGGCAGGAGAGAGAGAGTGAAGCAGCAAAAATAAGAAAAGAAAAAAGAAAGAAGAAGAGAAGAAGTAGGACTTGAGGGAAAAAATCATCTTGTTTCCTTAGCACAGTTGATCAGACTTCATGGGGTTTTGAGTGCTTGATAAAGGAATGTAACCTTCTAAAGGAGTAGGAAGCCATTAACAGTTCTGTTAGTAGCTTGCTGCTATTTATAAGAGGACTACTGTGAGGAGAACTGTTCTTAGGAATGGAATATTGCTCCACAGACATTCTGTGGGAAGAAGTGGAGTAGCGAAGAACCCGACTCAGGTAAATCAGTTAGGAAGCTATAGCACCTCCCTAGGCAAGTGAGTAGTGAGATTTTCATGGAGGAGACTTATATGAATCATTGGAGAGGCAAAACTGAAAAGGCTTACAACCTGAAATGTATCCAATGGGAAGTAGGTTATGGGGCTAAAAGATAAGAGAGGACTGAAGGCATTACTGAAAGTTTGAACCTGCCTAAGTGAAGGGATGGTGAAGCCATTGAAGGACGAAAGATGATTGGAGGAACACATTACTGGAGTTAGAAGAGGTAATTTCAGACTTGGACTTTTAAGGTAATGATAAGGGCTCTTTATCTGAGATATTCAGGAATCTCATCCAATTATGAGTCAGATTTTGGAAGAATGTTAAATTCACCATCTAGATATGAGAGATCAGTTATACTATCAGTTACTACAGTAGGAAAATTTAAGATTTTTGAAACAGCTCAGTAGTGTAGGCAAAAGTAGTCATATAAAAGTTAATATTAATTACAAATACTATATAAATCAGTGTATATAGCTTGTTAAAAAGGGCCTTTTGTACATATTGTCTTATTTTTTCATCAACAACAGACTGGGTTTAACATTACTGTTACTCTCATTTAACAGAAATTTTAAAGGAAATCAAGTAATATTTCCAAAGTGGCTCAATTTGTATGTTGCAGAATTAAAACTCAATTCTAGTTTTCCTCATTATATTTTAACAAAAAGTTTGCAGAGTCATCTTCTAACCTGTGTTATGTTCACACAGTAATATCTTCCTAAATATTTGTAACTCTGAATGGAGAAACACTGTTGAAATGGATTACAGTTCATTGTAGTACTACTCAGTTCACAAACCTTGAAAGAACCCAATCTTAGTGCATAGTAAGATTATTTTATATTCAGTAATGCTTTCATTCATTCAACAATAGTATGTTGAGCCTTTACTGTGTTGGGCACCATACTGGTTCTGGAGATGCCTAAGTGACTGTGATTAAAATGAATCTTTTCTTCACTTGCTTCATGTTCAACAGAAGGTGCTGACAAGTACACTGGCAGTTATAAATTATTGTGTGATAAATTTTGTTAGGGAAAGCCCACAATGCTATGAAAATTCAGGTTTGGTGGGTCAAGGAAGACTTCCCATGGGAAGTAATATCTAAGCTAAAACCAGAAGCGTGACCTGGGAAGAGTTGTGTTTACTAAAGAAGCAGACAGACATGGACACCTAGATGTCAGATAGGGGAAGAAAGGATGGTGTAAAGACTGAAAGCAAGGTACAGTTTTGCTGGACCATAAAGGATGAGGTGGAGATCCCCATATGCACGCCACAGAAGATAATTTAAAGTCTTGGTATCTAAAGTATGCAAATAATTGTGAAACTATATGCTATAGATTGTTTTTAAAGAAGTGATACGAAATACCTTTCCTGTTTCCATCAAAAATTTAAGTTCTTTAAATAAAGCTTACTATTAAATTTCAATTTTTCTGGAAAATCGCCTTGTATGAACTAAGTTATTCTTGAATAAATGAAGTAAACCTGTGTTTCCTTCTATTATAGTCTGTTATAGTCATTGGTCCTAAGAAAGAAGCAGAGGTAGTAGAGAGAAAAGGATAATAATTTGACTCAGTTGTTCTAATAATTTAATTCTGTGTAATTTAGTGCCTTTTTAGGCAGAATAATAGGTAGAGTATTCTACTTTGCTTTCTTTTCTTTGGGAAGTAAGAAATCACTGAAATTTTGACTAAACTTTGTCAGTATTGGTCCTCTTAGGGTCACTTCCAGTAATATATGAACTTCTCTCTAATACCTCGGAATGAATATGGATAAATTCCCTCCCTATTTTGCTCTTGTCATTATATACATTTTCAGATACTTTCGATACCAGAGAAAGATTATGGTCATTGGACAGGAGGTGGTATACAGTCTTTTTATGTTTATGACTGTTCTTTTTTTCTGTGGTACTTCTTTCAGGAAAAGGTAATGTTTCACTGACAGACTTATTTCTAAGACACATTTCTGAAATTGTGAAACATAGTAAGCCTAGGTTTCCACTTGAGCTGCAAAATATGCTATTTTGAAACATTAATTTTTCAACTGAATTGAAGTTAAATTAGGGACATTTTATCAACAGTGCTACTTATCATAGCAGCAAACATTTCTAGCAAAAAGAAAAAAAAATAAAGCCAACTCAGGATTCAATAAATAAATTCCATCATTAATCATAATCTTGCTTTATACCTTTGCCTCACCTTGTAATGTTTAGAAGGGGTTCTGAATGAGAACGATGTTTTAGACGAGATATTCAGTCTATAGTAACTTTGGCAGAAGAAATGGAGGTCTAGGGAATGGTCAAATATTCATGCTTGCACTTCACCTGTAAGCTGGGAATAATAAGATCCTTTCTTGTGAGGACTGCTAGAGATACATTCCACAAACTCTTTATTTCCATATCCCTCACAAGCTAATGGCTCAGAAGGAAAAAAAAAAAAAAGTGTTAATTTTCTTTCCTCTATCCACTTCAACTGCAGATTGCATTCCCCAGAGCTTCTTTGCATAGGGGTGAAATTATGATCATCACTGGTCAAAATTAAAATGAACAAGGACCCAAGCAGGGGAAGTTAGTGCCTTCTTGTATTTCTGTGACATGAGAGAATACTACTTGCTGATCCAAGATCAGGCAACGTAGCTGCCTCCATACTTCTGGTGCCATTTATGTGCCCTGGGCCTCTGTAGGTCACGGGCAATGACCATGGGAGCAAAAGTCAGACAGTTCCTTCTCCCCTGGCAAAGACAGTGAGATTAAATCAGGAACTTCTATTCCTCTACACAAATGCCTCCAGAAAGCAGCTGGTGGAAAGGTTTTGGAAGACTATGTTCTGGGAGAGAAAGCCTCCAAGCTTAATGCTTAGTTAGCCTTGATGTCCTAGATTAAATGAGTAAATATTTGCAAAGCACTCAGAACAGTGATTGACATGCAGTAAAAACTATATAGCTGTTTCAAATTGTGTGTGTGTGTGTGTGTGTGTGTGTGTGTGTGATGAATGACTTCACCAAAATATCAAAAGTAACAGGTAAAAAATAGGAAAAATCCATTATGTGTCTTTGTATCTTCTTTTATATGACCTACTCACAAGCTTCACTGCTTCAGGCACCATCAGCTGTGACCTACCATGAGCAGATTACTTTTTTATGTCCCTTAATTTATTTTGAATCCAGACAGCCTGGCTGCCAAAACATTGTTTCTCTTTTTTTGTTTGTTTTTTCATTCTTTCATATAGATACCTAGCTGATTTATTATAAAAAGTTTGTTTATGGGATATTTATTAAAGAATATATTGCGCTTTAATTTTCTTAGGAGTATCTTAAAAAATAATTTGGAGGTCAATGTAGAATCAAGCTGTGTTACTTTAGCATATATTGTGGTTAAGTATTTTTCTTACATGTTTTAGTGCATGGAGAATGCACATTCAGTTATGATGCAGAGAATGGGACAACCACTCTCTGCTAATATGCTAGTTTTGGCTTATTGTACTTCCCCATTTATTGGCCATTTCACTGCTTAACAGTACCTCAGTTTTAATTGGTTACAAAAAATAAAGATATAAGAGGCTAAGACTTGCCACTTTATTCCTGGTCAGAATTATAATAAGAGCCTTAATACAAAGTCATGATATTAATAAAAGAGAGAGAGCTTGGAAAATTAAGTCAGATGCTCTTTTTAACCTCTACCATAGACAACTGAGGAGGTGTTAACATTTTCTTTAAAAGTAGGATATAGTTTCACCTGCCTGGCTGACAGATTAGGAATTTGAAGACCTGGCATGGATGGAGTAGTTGACCTCTCTGACTACCTTTAAAGTCCCTTGACTTCATAATTTGAATGCATAATTTCACATGCATTTATTCAGAAATATGTGCACCCAGACTGCTTTCTGCTAAATGCAGACTCCCACTCAAACATTGGAGAGAGAAGCCTGTTAACTGACATTTGCAATTTCAGGATGGCACCGTGTGGGAGAGAGAACTGCCAATCATTTCTGCCAACATGACTCTCTAGGGGAGTCTAAATGAAGCTAGCTTGGTCCAATTAAAAGAAGCAATTATAAGTAATGGAAAGTAAACAAATCTAAGAAAAATGATATTGTCAATTATACTGGGTACTCACAGTGAAAGGCTGTAGTCTGTTAAGTGTCACCTTTGTTTCTAAGGCTATTAATCTACTTTGAGTTTCTTGAAGATTTTTATATGAGATAATCACAAATTTGATAACCTTCATTTCATAACTAAGTAAAATTCACAGTAGTGGAAAAATTAAAAAGCTCTATACAGAGCTCTAATTAGGTCAAATTTTGCATGGCCTTTGGGTTAAGGAAAATATATAAAATATTCTTTAGTGACCCATTTAACTGCTTAATTATAGAAAATATTGCAAAAGTCTAGTATACCTTACACCTAACATTTTTGGGGTAGGAGTTGAATCTATAATATGTGAAATCTGGTTTTGTGCTATAATACAATGTGCTATAAAATGTGAACTTTGATAAACTTCTTTATGCCTTTCCCTGTGTACAGGGGATATGGACGTATATACTGCAATGACATTTAAGTCTGTTCTCTTCTCTGAAAGCTTTGTGACAGAATACTTTTACCATTGTCAACAAATATCATGTTAAATTAATTCACTTTCACAATAATGCAATTAACAAATGTCTCCAGACATCAACATTTTGCTCCTAAATAGAAAATATACCTGACTCAAAGTTCTGTGAAGATTGTGGAAATAGTTTTTTTCGAAATATTTTTCCTTAAGTATCTCTACACTGGAGTCATGCAAGATAAGATTTATATTAGAGGGCCAACTACAAACTCATTATCTACTAGTGATAACTATAATGATCAGTGATAACAGGTACAAACGCAAGGGGATAAGGTCTTGGACACATGGAAAATAGGGGCAAATGGCTAAAAAAGGAACTCAGACTTCTTTAATACTGGAAAATGTATAATGGGACCAAAGGGAATAGTGAACAATTAGTTGATCTCTCCAGGAACTGAGTATACTACTGCAGATAACCATGATATGCTAACAAACCAATAAAAATATTTTTAACCATCTCTCAAGGGTCTTTATAGCTGACTTCCAATGAGATGAAAAGCTAGTGGACTCATACACAGAAAGGAACCGTCTGCTTCAAAAATTCTAATTAAAAGCTGAAGCTAAATTTTGATTTGGCTGATGTCTTGGGCATGCTGAAAAAATATGATCTTAGTAAGCAAAGTAAAGCAAAACCATCCTGATAGAGTACGTTAGTACATCCTTAAAGAGTTGTACCAACAGTCATTGATGCCAGTGTTACATTAAGTTTCAGTAGGTCAAATGCTACAAGTGTTGAGTCTTTACCTATTTGTGTCTATGGAACTGGCCCTTTAGCCTGTCACGGACTTCACATCAGGCATCCTGAAGTAGATGCTATTTCATTAGCATCACTTACTGCCAGCAAATGACATGGTCTTGGAGCAGAGCCAGGCTACTGGCATGAGAAACATGTTAGAGATACTGGACTGGATTTCTCCAGGGAATGGGTGAGCGCTATCTAGTCTTGTACTTGGTAAAGGCTGCTATGAGAAACAGATGGAAAAACTTCCTATATTCCATATTGTTGAGCAAAACTCAATTTTTACGAATTCCTTTATCACCAGAGAAAGACAATTCTTTGCAGATTATTCATGTACATAATTATTCTTTAAATTAGTTCTACCAGCAACACATCATCAGGCCCACTTTACAAATGAAAAAGTTGAGTCAATTTTGAGCTATGAAGCACTTACATTTAGAACACCACATGAAGATAGTGATGTAACCACAAATTTGAATACGTTCTGTGTTTCGTAGGTTTGTTTTCAAATCTTGCAGTGTCATGCAGCAGAAGCTTAAGCTAGTCATCAAAATATTTTTTAATTCAGGCATTTCCAATTGTTTGCTTTTTTTATTCCTGCAGAACACTTGTGATGAGTTTGTGTAAAACACTTACACTTGATTTCTTACCAAACCAACCTGCATATTTGTCAGTTTTTCCCATTGTAGAAAATACCAGAATTATATATTTCTATATCCAAAATACTACCATCACCCCCATTTGTTATTCTGTCCTGATACGGGACTGCCATCTGGTGGAACAGAGGAGGCACTTCTGGTTCAGACTTAACCAAAATTATGTGATCATAATTTCTCAGTTCTGAGAATAGCAAACGTGAACTCTGTCTGTCTTCTTAGGTGGAGATGAACCTGTAGTGAAAAGAGGAGACAATGTTAATGATAATGGCAGTGACAGTCACTGGGAGCTCCAGTGATTATGATGGGTGATAAAATGGCAAGAGGAGATCACTCACTCAATTTTATAACTCAAGATTAAAACACACACACATACTCACAGGCACTCACATATATACATATATATTCACACAAGGTGAATGTATATTCATATGTGTGTATATGAATGTGTATTAGACAAGGAAAGAAAAATCACAATGGAAGCAAACTGGCCTTAAATGCAAAAGCAGGTGTAGCGGAGCTGCTTTTCTCCACTACGTCTTCATTCCCTACCCTCTGCACATATGCCCGCTCCCTGCGGCTCCAGCAGTGTCACACTACCCATATCATTCTGCCTGGTCAATATGGAGTCTTTGGAGATTTGGAGCACTCAGTTATTGCCATGCTACAGCCTCTTGGGATAGTGTCATCATTGCAGAAGATTTGCACTGAAAAATCATGAAGTAGTACTGGAGGGATTATTTATCAACATTCGGTGTACCTGAGCTTGAACTAAAATCAATATCAACCATCAGTGGGAAGAAAGAGTCAGTGTTCAGGTATATCTTAACAGGTCTACCTCTGGCTTCCTAGTTTTCAGAACTAAAAGAGCTTCTTCTGTGCCGAAAACTGTGCCAAATTCACCTCAGTTAATCACAGATATTGAGGATAAGATGCTTTATTTTTCATATGAGGCACAGAGAAGCTAGACTTGAGGTAAGCCCTTCCCTAAGAAACCCAAAAATGTAATCCCAAACACAGGTATAATTAAGAATGGAACTATGCTTTCTTTAAGTATTTTTTTTTTTTTTATTCCTGAAACAGGCTGTACATATGAACTAAGAGATAAATATCATGGGGAAACTGATCAGAGCCTAATATTTGACAGAAAGGTGCAGATCTATCATTTTAAGAAGTGAGCAGTGGAGGATTTGGTTACTCATTGTCATTAGATGTTTATAGTTCAGGTAGAGGAGTTTAATTACTAGAAACTATGACCAAATGAAAGTTGGATCAGAAAAAAAGACAGAATATCTCCCAAATGGTAAAAGGCATCAGGAAAAAAAAATATGACAGCATATTCAGTGCATAATGGCTGAGTGCAGATGCTTGTGGAGTAATTCAGAAAATGTCTAAGTATTTTAGGTATGTAGAAGAGTAAGAACTGTATTTCTAATTACAGGCAGACCGTCTTTTAAGTGTGAAAAATTGCACTTTTAACTCTGATGGAATTTTCTTAGGTATTATACATCTTCTTGACATATGAAGCATAGTTGATTTTTTATTTTTGAAATAGTTTTGAAATCACAGGAAGTTGAAAAAATAGTCCAGAGTTCTTACTTTCCTCCAGTGATAACACCTTACATCATCAGAGTACATTATCAAAACAAGGAAATGGACAACGGTTCACTGCCATTATCTACAGAGCTTATTTGGATTTTGTAATTTTGAGCTATTAGAAATATTTTTTAACATGTCTTAGTGTCTAGATTAACCTTTTATTGTGACTCAGATAGCTACTCTGAACTGTCTCAATTCAGGACTCAAAAATTACTTGAAAATTGGATTTATTAAGCAAAGTCTTGCTATGTGCATTTATGTTGCTTTTGTTTTTGTGTTTTATTAAATAAGTGCATACTATAACTTGCCATTGAATGAATTCTTGTGAAGTTTAATATGATTGCTCATCTGCAAAGTTAAACTTGGAGCCTAAAGTGGCTCTCTTCCAAGTGTTTCCTTGTCTTCGGTAAAATCATAATTTTCAGTTTCTATCAGTGTCTTCTGACTTATGAACTCAAAATTTCATCTATGCCAAATCCGCTTGTCTCTTGAACTTTGTCCTCCCCTTTATTCAACTGTGGAAGTACAGGCATGGTGTCATTGGAAGCTATCACTATCCATTAGAATATCGCTGCTGTAGATTAGTAAAGCCATGTTGTTGCTTTGCATTTGGAAAATAATAAGAGCAAGATAGTATATTTGCACAGCCATTTATGGTTTCTAAAAACTTCCATCCAGGATTTTCCTTGAGACCACACAAGCAACCCTGTGAAACAGGCAAAACAAAAATATTTTTTTATATCCCTTAAGTTTTATGGGTTCATAGGACTAAAGGTCAGAGTCATTCATTGGAAGAAATTGAGTTCAGCCAGGAAGACTTATTTGTATGAGATAAATCAATAAGTGGAAATTTAATAGGGATTACTAAGATGATTAGAATCAGATAGAAGAGATAAAAGGATAACCAACAGGGGAGGAGGAGGCAAACTAAGGTTAGCAACTCTCAAAATCTGTCTCCACGTCTATGACAGGAGGGACAAAAAGAGGAGGCGGGGTGACTGGATCCCAGGGAGCAGAAGTTCCCTGTTCAACCAGCACCATCCACTGGCCAAACGCAGCTGGAAACCTCATGGCAAGGGAGCCAGGGGAGCATAGTTCCACACCAATAGGTCGTCTAAGCAGAAAAATAAATGTGGGGAACTAGTTGGAGAACGAATGTGCCCAATAATGTAACAGTTGCATTTATTTTTAATAGAAATGTCATGTGATAGCATGTTGCTGCGCATGAAAGATAGAGATAAAATGGACATTCTCCTGCTATGAAGAAATTTTCCATTTTATAAGGGGAGACCATCATGTCAACAAACCACTTTCGTTATTACTCTTGTCGCTAACTCATGTTTACTACAACTAACACACGTCAGGAGCTATCACGAAATCTTTGAAAACATTAAACATGTCCTTATTCAACCCTTTGAGTTCAGTTTATTATGACGCCCATTTTACAGATAACGAGGCTTTAAGAGCTCAAGAAAGTGAGCCAGAATCAGAAAGCTGAATAGCCAAGATTTTTTATATAGACTGGTTTTAAAATCCGTATTCCTATCCCTACTCAAGATTGCCTAAGTGTAATAGTGTTTGAAATGTTAGCATTATTTCCGTATCCAGAATATAGAGTAGAAAGAAAATAAGTGACCAGCTTATCTGAGGGGGAGACTTCAGAGGATCGAGTACACTCAAGTGTATTGGAATTAGAGTAAAAGCTTCCCCATGAGGCACGTTGTGGGAAGAGGAATTTTCGTAGGAGAAAAAGAGAGGAAGGCAGGAGTCATGTCGGAGACCGAGTGAAATTCTGGAGACAGTTCGTACACGAGAAAGTGGGAAGCTGTTAATGATTGCGTGCTGTGGAGAGTCCTAGCCAGTTGCGCGTTAGAAATACTGTGCTGCCTGCCATTGGGGAACTGTTTACACACGTTAAATAACGCATGCTCACTCTGCCAGGCTCTGGATGAGTGGAAGGATGACCTGAAAAATGAACTTGAGTTTAAATGTTATGCTCCTAAAGTAGAAGTACCATCACCTCTATTTACCATTCTTTCTTAACATCGCAGTCGTTGAAAATCAAAGAAGATAGAGATAAGTATAAATCTTCAAAATGTTAGTGTAACATTATGCGTAAAAGTCATCTGCCACTTTTAGAGAAAATAGTTCCTTTTGTTTAAATGTGAGTCTAGTGTTCTAGTAACATTTTGGGGATGTTTGCCATTCAGTCATCCTATTGAAAGGAGAAGCCTTTTCATTCTTGAGGGAGGAGAAAACAAAGTGATTAATTTTACACAAATCTAATATGACTTCAGTTTTCTCCTTGTCATCCCTCAATTATTAAGGTATGGGGTTTGAATTTTCCGGTGAATCATTTGTTTTATCTTTATATTGTATGTATTTTAATTTCTCGATATTTTAAGTGTGTATGTATCTGTGCTGCTTTGATTTGGAATACATTTCTTATTTCCAAAAATTGTTGAAGGAAAATTGTCTTATAACATTATGTATATACTTTAAGTGTAGATCTACATATGGATTTAATATATTAGATTCACCACCTAAGTTCAATTGGATACATTTTCTAATTAACAGCACATGAGAAATATAACCAGTGTAGTAATATTTTAATATGCATAAATTTTAAAAAAGTAAATGGCTGCAATGATGGAGGTAAAAAATGATGTTCCTGATCAGAGGTTAGTAATGTTTCAACAGGGTTTAGCTATTAATACTTGATTGGGCCCTTTATTTAACTTGTTTCAAATTTAAAGCAATGATATCTGAATAAATGTAGCTGTGTAACTTTATACTTATAACTTTCATATATGTTTTCATCTGTAGTCCTCAGATAATCCAATTAAGTTAGTAATATTGCTGGCTGTATTTATTGAAGTTTGAAGATGGGGAAAGTGAGTATCAGAACAGTGAATATTTTGCCAAGCAGAGCCAAAAATCTCAACTGATTTTCTTTTTGTTCAATCCAGTATTACTTCATATTTTTACGATCACTTTGATCTGCCTCAAACTGACTCTCATTCTGTCATAATTATGCCATGTATTTATTTAAAAAATTAAATTTTTATGTAATTCCCAAGATGTTTCTCTATTTTGTGTTTTCCTTTTTCATCCACAAAGACATTTGTTACTTCTCACCAGTAGATTTTGTGATGGATTTATTTTTTTCCAGTGGCAATTGTTTACGTCTCAGAAATGTTACCTGTTAAGTATATAAATTTGTTCAGTAAATAGAAAGCTATTTAATACCTTCATATGAGTTTTAAACTTGGCTTATCTGGTTTCCATTATTGTTGCAAGATGCTTTAGAGGTAGAAATGCATTTTTGGTCTACTCACTAACAGGTGAAAAATTATATTCCTACCTTCTTTGATTTTCCTTTCTTGTAGGCACTCATTTGAGTTATGTATCATCTGCTTTAAAATGGAGGTACCTTGGTATCAACAAAGCAAAAAAGAATTTTTAGTACTGAAATAGTCAGTGTCTTTTCCTTGTTTCCTTTCTCTTCACAGTTTAATAATATTCATTTTATTTATCTGAATGTCAAAATTCTCTGGATTACTTTATAATTAAAATAGTCTAGGTGAATCGAGACTAGTAGAGAAGTGACGGAATTGAATTGTGGTGAATTATCCACATAAGGAATGAATGAAAGACATTCTGATTCATCATCACTGCTTATTTAGCGAAGTAAGTTAATATTAATAATTTTATATAGGAATTGATTTTTCTATGATAAAAAAGATAAGACATTTAAAAAACAGCATACATCTCTATATTCTGCATTTCCTTTATAATGTCTTCTAACTTATCAATAGACTTACCAATTTATTCTGAGGAAAGAATTAAAATTGTCAGTATCATAATTCTAAAGTGAATATTCCTTTTTGTCTTTCTGAACTGTGCTTACAGGTATCCATATTTACAGAGTAATTTATAGCTATGCAGGTGAAAATTAGAAAATAGTCTTTTAAAAAAAATGAGCAAATTATATATGTGTAAAATACAAACCTATCCAATCTAAGTGTGATCAGTATAGAATTTGAAGAAAATTAATTGATGATTTTATTCCTATTTGTTTAATCCTTTGATTGCTGTTGTTTCTGTGGAAATTGTCTAGGAAAATTCAATTTCCTACCAGGAAAAATTGAATGTGGGGAATTGTATAGACACTGAAAATTCTTAGGTTGAAAGACTGGAAATTCACTTACAACCTTACAATTAGCAAGCTGCTACTTATTTGATGAAACTGCCTCATTTTCAACAATGTAAAATGGTTTTCTTGAAGAAAAATAAAATAGAGCCCATAGGAGACTTTGGTGGGTGAGATAAAGGTATTATTAAAGTTACATGACTGAAATCATTTTTATATTTAAATCGTCAGTTGGAAGTCAGTTGAATGTAATAATATAGATCCTTTTTTTTGACCTAGCAGAACATATTAAATTAGTGAGTGAAGGCATCTAAGTTATGTTTTGAAAGCCTGGTAAGACAAGTTGTAGGAATGAAATCGGAGTCCAAATTCTGAAATACCGATGCAGATTTGGACCAGTGGTCAACCACATTAGTGTTAGTCATACCTCAGCTTAGCCAGAGCAATAATCTTTGTTAAGAATTTGTTAAAAAGTTGAGTGAATTCCTTTCATTTCCTCTAGGCCTTTGAATGTTGACTAGAAGAGTTACATAGGGTACTCTTGAGGCAGCAGGTATTTATAAAAGTTACTGTATTCAAGAAATTTTGAAGGCAGTTGTGTTTGTGTGAATAATTGCCTTAATTCTACACTTAAGAATGATGCCTGAATGTAGTTTATTTGCTGTGAATCTGTCCTCCTCACTTAGGGCTAGCATACATGGTAAGCTAATAGTAGGGGAGATGAGTGATAGTTCTTTCAAGATCCTTCTGATTGGACACCAGAGCTCCTGTCTTGTGAGTTATGTTGCCCAGTCTTATTTCAGGACCTTTATTGCTAAGTAGGTGCTTAGTTTAAATGGTATTTAAATTCTGAGGTGTTGCTTTTCTTTCTCTGCGATCCACAAAGTGACATTTATCCTGTGGTTTTAAGCTCTCCATCTCTCTGATCTGAATTATTTCAGTCTCACTTCTTGGCACATGTTAGCTCTACACAGTCAATTTCCTTTCATTGTCAAGATCCCTGATGTTTTAAACCTCTTCTGGCAAAGATAGTTTACTATTGGGACCCTGAATTCTAAATATATCTCTTGTTAGGCATCAGTAGTAGATACCTCTCCCACTTTCCTGCCATTGCTCAAATGCATACAGTTGCTCCATGATCTATTTTTAAGTCTCTTTATCAGTTAGGGGGAGAGATTAGATTGCCAAGATGTCACCATAATGCTATAAGACCATTAGTGTGGGGAGGAATGAAGGAAAATAATCTTACCAAATAGTTTATTATGGGAGTCCCATAGATTATCACCTTGGCTTTATCTGACGTCCTGTTCCTGTCTCTTCCCCCCACCTCATCCTCTCCTTCCTTTTAGGCGTGTGGTCTCCTAAATCACCTTTCAAAATATATTCATAAAAATTTAATACAGCAGTATAGTCATAGACTTGTTTTACATTGATAAGTAAATACTTAGCACCCCAGACAGAAATGTTTTCATTCAGATTCCTGAGCAAACTTCTGGACTTACCCTATGGGCAGTGTGTCATCTATAAAACAATGAAGATCCAGGCCAGTAACTCTTGGCCAAATAAAATTACTTACCTCTAGGAGGCTCTTTTTCTAGCAATTTTAGATAGATTCTTCCTTTCATTTGTTTGTGTTTCCCCTTATTTCATGTTATCACACATCCAGGATAATTTCTGGTGATTTCCCCCATTTTTGTTAAAATATTTGACTTTCTCATGCAACTTAGGATTCTTAGTAAACTGGAAACAAGGCTACATGGTCGCATAATTCTAACTAAGGAGAGGGAGACAACAAAGTGCTTACACAGTATGTCTTCTAGTTTGTTATTTAGTTTGGACTTTATACCTATGCAGTCATTCCACCCACATGGGTTGGTAGGTGAACTTTGATCATTAAAATTGTCTACGTGGTATTATAATTCCAACAATGTGTAAGTCACATTTCTAGATATTTGATGTCTTACATGTAAAACTTGTCTATATCTTTTGTGTGTATGTATACATGTCCATATTATATTTACTATTTATATTAATAGATTATCTGTCTATCTACATAATCCAATGTGAATTACTCCCTTAGCTCTTTGCATGAATTTTTTCTTAAGACATATATAATTTTCTTCAAGGTTATATACTCTGTCTTTTGTTAAGTGGATAAAATTATCACCCTATTACAAATTAGTTTATGTTAGTTTTAACCTCATTCATCTTTGAAAAATCTTTCATATTTTTAGTGTGGAAATTATATGTATACCTATGTATACATATATATACATATATACTTAGTGTGCTATTTACTGCTTTTGTATCTATGACAGAGTGAGCTTTCCTAATGCTGCTTTCTCAAGACGCATGTAAAACTGTCTCATTAGAATTCTAAGTATTAAGAAACGCTTGGGCAGTTGGGGATTTGTATGTCAGAAGCAGTATTTCAGCTCAGATACTGTTTCTTACTCTGTGCCATATAACCAAATCAACTTTGGGACTCCTACATGGATAAATTGCTTATGTATATTAGCAAATTTTATGTTTCCTTTAAATTTGGAAATAATTCAAAGCAGAGCAAATATGGGAATCAAGATCTAATCCCTCAAGGAGAGTCATATAATGTTGACTGACCTTGATGCTTTACTTGTATTTCATACTAATCTATAAATATAAGAATTATTAAAGCTATTGAATCACTTTGAAAAGCAAGCTAATTCATTTTACTCTTCTGCAAAATGAGATGCAACCTGGGAAAGAAATTTATGCTGTGGTAATAATGCAGCATATTGGGCTCATATCATGTACCACTTTATATGTTCTTTTATTTAATGTTCACTACAACCTGGTGAAGTAAGCACTATTCATTATTTCCACTTAACATAATAAGGTGAGTTCTAAAGAAATTAAGTAGTTTACCCAAGATGTGGCAATTAGCTCATCTACAATTGGTGGTCTATTTTAGTGGCTTTATTTTCTTTATAGTTCAGAAGGTAATGAGAGCTGCAGTTATGAACCATATGCCTATTACAAATACAATTCAGTAAAAGGCTGAATCAGAGATTGGAAGTTCTTCCTGGATAGTTAATCCTCTCTGAGAGGTCTGTGGGTAGAAAGAATCACAGAGGTATTAGAATTCTGTTGCTTAAATCCAGCTTGATCTTGTCCTGTATATGACTGTTAACTGTGCTCAGATAATTTAAAAGTTTTAACATCAGACCCTGTTGGAGTCTTAGATGGTAGGATATTATATTTCCTTCATCATTTTCAGAGATCAACCAAAATGTCCTTGATTGATTTCTCAGAAAAGTTCTATGCTTTATAAACTCCATTATTCTTAGCTATAATTATTTTTGAAAAATTTGCTATTATGTAAAATAATGAGTAGGATCATAGATGAAATCATGTAAGGGGGCTTTTGTATAACACTTGCATGAAACTGAACGCGGGTGTAACCTTTAGAAACCCAGATGCCCTAAGCTGTCAGTTGTGTTCAGCGATTTACTCTTAGCTAACTTTCATACATATGCCATTGCGAACTCATCACATTTAACAATCACATAGCTTAACTTTTGTAATCAGTCAATGGTATTTCAATAGAAAGCAGATAAAAGTAGGAATTTAAAGATAAGTTTGATAAACTATAGGTCAATAAAATTATTCAGAAGGACATATATATATATGATATATATATATAACAAAATACATACTATAGGAAGGCATGGTAGTAGTCTACGACAATTGAGATATTTTCTTTTTAAATAAAGATTGATTGACATTCAAGAACCTGGAGGTTGCTATGAAAAATTCAGGAGCAATTATTTATTTCTTCTTAAAATAATCAGATGCAGTGATAAAAATGCAACTCTTAAGGTGGTCTTATATAGCTAGAGGTCAAATCAATGTTTTTCCTCAAATCAAAACATCAGAAGTTTTCCTCAGTTAAGGTTTAATTTTTAAGGTTGAATATTTGTGGGAAATCTAAAAGCTAAAAATTGTCAGAAGTCCTTGGAAAAAGGTTGAATTAAGTAATAAGTAAAAACAAAATGTTAGCGAATGAGTTTGATGATGTCCGCATGAATTAAAATGCAAAGCATTCTGAGAAGAAAGTGTGTTCACTTTCAGATTTCCAAGAGTCCAAAAACTCTGAATAGTTATTTCCCTAAAATAGTATATTTTTAAACCTATTTATGAATTATATTAGCTTACAGATTTTCTCCTAAATGCGTGTTAATGGCTTTATGTAAAGTCTTAATATCATAGACTTAGAATTTAAAGTTTCACTCTCATGATTCTCTTCTGGTTTTGCTGCCAAATAAATGATAGCCTGTGCTTACGACTCACTGGTGTGAAAGGAGAAGCATGAAGCACGGAGCCAGGCAGATTTGAGTTCAAAGCTTTCTCTGCTACCTGATCAGCTATTTAAATCTCATCATACCATATTGGTAATAATGTTGATCATATAGCATGATATTGTAGTGGATTAGAAGGAAAAAAATATAGCACGAAAGTCATTCACCACTTGAAATCCTGGTAGAATTTCACATTAGTCCAAGATATTTCATTCTGCATTTTACCACTTTTTTAGAATATTATCTCTATACTGTATTGACTGGAATCAGCCTAGATATAATCACCCTCCAACTTTTTCATTTAAAGCCCTGTATTCATATATTATAAATCTGAACCTCTATGCTTGACAACTGCACCATTCTCTCCTAATATTCTAGGGTTGCCAAGTATTACCATGATCTTTGTCATTCTTTTAAGGTAGTCACAAAATTTATGCCAAGCTCTCTGTAGTCATTCTGCCACTAGTCTTTCCAAGGGATTTCTGAGAATTTCCCATTTAGTCTGAAAGCTTCAGTTAAGCACTTTTAGAGTGCAGATCTTCTGGGAATATGTTTTCTTCATCTTCGAGGTTCACTACGTAGGTCTCTGTTGTCTTGGTGACAATCTACTATTATGACCCAAATTCAGAGAACTGTGAAATGAAATGTTTGCTTCTATAACTTCTGATACAATCAGTCCAGGGAGTATCTTTGCCCATTCATAACAGCTCTAACAATTTGAACACAATTCTGTCTGGAAATGAAATAAAATAGAATGGATGTGCCAGACTTAAGGAGAAATTTGTTGGTAGCCTCTGGTTTTGCAGGGGGCGGTGCGGGGGGTTTGGAGTGCAGTGGAAGTGGAGGAGAAAAAAGACTTGCATACTTGTAACTGTGTTATACATGTCTGTCTTTGAAAAAAACAAACAAAAAAAAGCACAAGTAATGATAAAAGCTGTTTGAGAATATTTTTTTAGAGACATGAATATATTTGGTTTCTTAGAATTTGAGTGTGTGTGGATGGGGAGGGGTGGAGTTCTACAGCTAGACTGGCCCTTTTCTCCTTATCTCCAAGCCTGTCTAACAAAGGAAATCATTACTCAGAAATGAATCAACCATGATAATAACCCCTTGTATTTGTCCTTTCTGTATTCATTTATTCCACATATGTCTAGGTAGGCATCAAGTGTCTAGCATTGGTCAAACACTGATAAAAAGCTTCTAAGACAGAAAGGACAACATGACTCCTAGAATCCAGCAGTGAGTGATCAAGTGATGGGGGAAAGAAGTAAGAATAAAAAATTGTGAAAAACAACTGTATGCAGAAAATGTTCAGTTTTTTCTGTAGCTAAGTGGAGAGCTTTCTGGGAATATATTTTATTTGGGCCCCAGCAGAGGGAGAGCTGGGCTAGAGTAGGACATGGTAAGCAGAAGGAGCCACACTTGCAGAGTTAAGAGGTCAGAGAGATGCCTGCACTCCTAAAACCCCTCAGTCCTCTGGTCCCTTGGAGAGCAGAGCGTTGGTCCTTATGACAACATCCTTAGGAATCATTTATGCATCTTACAGAAAGATGAGTGGAGGTTCAGAGTTAAAGGCAATGCAAAGACGGTCATATTTATTAAGTTAACTGAGTGACCTTGAACTGAAGGCTTCCTTTTACCTCCTCATCTGGTAATTGTTTCTGCAGGCTATGTCTATCTTGAGACAAGACATCTTTCCTTTCACCAAGTCTTATTCTTCAGATTATTTGGATTTTTCTTCAGTCATGTATCCTCTTACCTCTGTTGAGCAGTGGATATCAGGCAAAGAAGCTGAAACCATATAATAACATTTGCTTTATTAGTTAACCATGTAAAGGTTTTTCAATTTGGTTCTAACCAGTCATCAAAGAACATATATATATATATATATATATATATATATATATATATATATATGTATGTATGTATGTATGTATGTATGTGCTCTTTCTATTCTTAGCTTGCTTGCCTTCTTCCTACTTGTCCTTTCCTATTTTGACAGTCCTATTGTTCTGATTTCTAGTTTGAAGTTAATACTCTGCAAGATGCATTTTCAGATTAAAGAATGTCTTCCAGTTACCCCTTCCTCAGCTGCAGATTTATTTTGCAAGTCAAGAGATAAGAGGTTTAAATAAAATGGAAAATAAACTCATTAAAATGGTTTATTGAAAAACAACAACCTTAACATGACACAGATTTTAGAGGCATATTTTCATTCAGTTCAGCAAATACTCATTTATTCACAAGTCTTCCATGATTCAAATCTGTTCTAGGTCTTCATCTAGAGGATTATGAGATGAATAAAACATTGTTCCTCCCCTTAAAGGGTTCTCAGGTTAATAGGGGGGAGAAACACTTAAGCTAATGAATTGGAACACTGGATACAAAGTGCAGCAATGGAAGCACATTAAAATACAGAGATGATACTAAAGAGAGAGTAACTGCATCTGGAGAGTAAGGGAAGATTCTGGGAGAAGGGACCTCAAAGTTATATTGTAAAAACTGCAAAGGAGGATTTTTTTAGGAGTAAGTTATTAGGGACAGGTAATTCACAGTACAAAGAGTATTCTGTGCAAAGACATTGATGGATGAAATCCTGAGTTGCTCAGGAATGTTAAGTCCATCAGCTTTAGAAAATTTCAAGTGTGATAGGACAATGGTAAGAAGTAAGGTCAAGATTGGCCCAGGTAAGGGCCTTGGATAACATCCAGTTGCTTGAACTTTGCTCTCTGGACTCTTAGAAGACAGTGGAGGATTAAAAGCAAGGGAGGTAATTGAACAGACTTATGTAATAGAAAAATAAATACCTTTTCAATTTATAGAATATTTTGGTGGGTAGGAGGAAAAGGAAGGAGTACATAATGCTTTCTCCTTCCTTCCTAAGTCAAAGAAGGAAACTCACATGGAAGGAATAAATAAGGAGACAGGTTAATATGTTATTAAAAAATCCAAAAGTGGATAATAAAGTACTAAAGCATAAATAAACAGGCATGCATACCAGCAGACTCAACCACCATAGAGAAGAGAGAAAAGAGTTAATTAGGAGAGAGAACCACTGGAAACTGCAGAGGCTCATTGTATTTGAATAGTGAGGCAGATAAAGTACAAGAATAGTTCCAGGCTTCGTGTGGAATAAAGAATTTGTGGGGTGGGGCTAGGAAACAGTCATTCATTAATTTAACAAATATTATTGAGCATTCACTCTTGGCTAATAATATTCTTAAGTGTTGTATATGCAAAAAAGTAAAGCCAAGACATTTCCTGGTCTTTGGTAGTTTGCATTCTATAGAGAAAACAAATAATGTACAAAAAGAATATATAATTCTAGATAGTACTAAATTCTATAGAGAAACTAAAGCAGATAAGCAAATAGAGTCCATAGGCTGAGACTGTTTATGCATAATTAGGTGGTTAGAAAAAAGCTTCTCTAAGATGTTATTTAATTGGAGAAATGAATGTAACAGATACTCACTTGAAGATCTGAAAGGCATTTAAAGCAGAGATAACAGTGACTGCAAGTGCAGTAAAACAGGAATAAATTTGGCATGGAGTGGAGACAGTCAGCAGGGGAATGGTTTAGGAAATGAATTTCAGAGAGATTGGAAAGGGCCTTGCAAGAGAAAAAAACGATGGGGATTTTCTACCATTGAAATGGAAACTGAAGAGTTTGTCCATCAGAGTGACAAGATCTGATTTATGTCTTTAAAAGATGATACTGACTCTTGAGCTTAGAGAATTGATTGTAAGAGGTAAGGGTGGATGCATAGAAACTGTTAGAAAGCTACTTCAAGAGTGTAAGAGGGTTTAAGAGCATGGAGTCTTAGACTTTGAGATGGTGAGGAATTAGAGAGTGTTTAGATTCAGTGTATATTCCAGTGTATATAGGTATGCAGGGATTAGTTTCAATATAAGAAAAAAAGAATAATACTGGATTTTGGGGCCTGAGCAATTAAGATGTGTGTGTGGAAAGCAAAATTTCATGGAGAATATAAGGGAGGAAAAATGAAGAGTTTATTTTTAGATATTGTAATATTGTGATCTCAGTGTACTCCGGTGTCTCAGGGGTTAAGTCTGATGGCTGTGGTGTGGTCCATGTAAAGCCAAAGGACCTGGATTCATGATCTAAGGCCAGGGAGACCAACTAAAATGAACAACTTAATAAATGAATAAAAATGCTTCTTTCTCCTCTCTGCCTGCCTGCTTACTTGTCTTCATTCCTCTCTGTTTCTTTCCTCTTAAAAAAAATCAATAGATTTCAGTATGTGGCTTGGACATTCTTGATGGGTTATTAGGTAGCTGACCAACTGCTTTCCTTTGGAGTTATGATAGAGTTCACACAGGAGACATAAACTTGAGAATAGTCAGCTATAGGTGAATGAAATCACCTAGACTGGAGGAGGCCTACAGAAGGAAAAGGGACAAGAGACTGAGTAAGAGGCATACAGCAAAGATCAGGAGAGGACACTAGCAAAGGAGAGTGGGAAGAAACAGGAAAATATTTGAGTTAATCTCATCTATGGATTTCAGTGATAAAAATATAACTAGAAAGTGGGTATGGATCAACTATGTCCATTGCTACTGACACTTACCTAAGTTAAATATTGAGTTATCACAGAGTTGCACATATTAACAGAATTCTGCCCTCGAATGAACTAGTTCAAAAATTAGGAATTAAGATCAGTACATATAAAATTTCTATGCAGAAAGAAGAGAAAGAGATCTGTTTAAATGGGAGAAGGGATCTAATAAACAAGAAAAGAACTAGCAGCCAACTTTAGAGCCAAAAGTGCCTTTGACCAAGTAGTCCATATTGTACCTGATACTATTTAATATAAACAATTTATTCAGAGACTGAACTGAATGAAAGGGATTCTGTGCTGCTGCTGAGCTCATGATTAAAATTAATTTCAGTTTTCTCCAGCTCCACTGACCTATGATTATAACCTTAATTAATATACCATTATTTTCATTATTTTACTTCTTGCCCATCTGTATAATGGAAAAATTTAGTTTTAGTCTTATCTGTCCTATATTATTTGTAGGAGTTCATAGAACCTCGGACTCATCAGATGTTCTGTTCCTAATAGAAGTGTTTCTCCTTCCTGCTCCTGCTGCTCAGTGTCATGCTTTATTTGCAGATGCTGTAAGCATCACTCTCCTTCACTTTGAGACTTCAGATTCAGCAGCAAGTGTCTCTACCCTGTTTTTTTTTTTCCAATTTTTGATCACTCCAACACTTCTTAAACCCTATGCCCAGGTAACAAAGGTACAATGCTTGCCCCTTCCTTCCTGTGCTAAAGAAGGAAACTCACACGAAATGTATAAAAATGCCTTTCTCTTGTTTTTCCCAATAGTTTGAAAATATGCCCAGACCTATCTAAACCACAGGAGTGGGGTCAGCCTAAAATTAAACTAAACTCTTTGCCATATAGATTATGGGATTTACGAGATATTGAAAGTATACAATAATGAACAATGAAACTGGCCCCCCAACCAAAAAAAAAGAAAAAAGTGAGGAGGAAGAGAATACTATCTCAGAATTCTTAGACTTTGAAAGCAGAGGAAAGATAAGGAAGGCAAGGAAATGATGCCATCCAATTTCTTTATTGTTCACTTAAAGAAATTGATATCCAATAAATGTAATTGATGTATATAAATACTCAGAGTTCATTTTGTAGAACTTAAACCTCTATCCAGGTCTCCAAACATTAGGCTAGTTCCCTTTCCTATAAAATCACACACACATGCACACACATACACACACACAGAGTAGCATAATTTTGAATGCAGTCTAATTCCTTCCATTGAGTAGGTGGAGTAATTTTACTGTACTCTTGCAAGTGAGAGCAGTGTTTGAGATGGGAAGTAAACAGGAAATATGTGGATGAGTTATATTGTGGATGCACAAAGAAAAGTATTAACCTTTTCTAATTCATTCTTATGTTTCCAGCCTTAATAATGTATTCATTTTTAATATAGAAAAATAGTTTTGACTATATCTGCTTAGAGGATTGGGAAACTCAATAAATCTTGACAAGTAATATAAAATACTATTCAATTTCTGATTGTTCATTTTATCTATAGCATGGCATAAATATTCATAGTGACATGTGTTTGCTAAAATGCTGGTCAGTTGAGCTAATCCTTTAATTAATTAATTAGCTATCATACCAATTGTGTTAATAAAATATATTAAAATTTTTAGAATTTTTGTGTAAATGACAGGGAACTAGATTTTCCAAGTAAATGATTAAGTACAGGCTCCACCATATCATCCAGGTTCCATATCCTACCAGTGTTATCATTTAAAAATCCTCTGATTAATTAAATCCCCTTATTAAAACTTGCCCCCTATTTTCCACAGAATTAATTTACAACTTCTTATATGACTATCAAGATCTGCTTCGCTTCAACTTATGTTTTGATGTTGTCTCTGACCTCCGTTCCTTTTTCCTTTCTAGCCATAATCTGCTCTTATCTTTTTAATATTTTACTATGTACCTTTTATTAAACGGCTGCCTCCAAGGTCTTTTAACTATACACATCACACTCTCTCACCTCTAGGTCTTGTTTATCTTTCTTCTTGAAATGCTCTTCTAATCTTTTTTAACTGGTGGAAAGTCTGTGGTTTCTTCAAAGGCCCAGAACAAATATCAACTTAATCTGGGGATCCAAATAGCTGCTCCTTGACTCCATTTCAATCCATGATCTCTGTATGCACAAGACCTTCTACGCTGCTCAGCTTTCCTTTTTCCTCTCCAGAGTTGCATGCTTTTACTATTCTCCAAAGCAACAAATTCAAATGTCACCACATTTTCAACTCTCCAGTCCTACTACCATTTACTTTTCATTCCACTTAGTCTCAGAAAACCTCACCATCAGGTGATAATTCTACCAATTGTATCCCTCAAACTCTGAATAAATCCAAGTCCTCACTCTACCTTCCCAGCGTCCCACAAAGCAGAAGTGTCACCTTCCAATTTTGCCAACTATACTCTCAGTTGGATTCCCTTCCCCATTTGGCATTTTGGCACAGAGCTCTCTTCTGCCTTTGGTATCTTCTTTTCCACCATCTCCTTCCTGTCAAACAACATTCTTGTTTTTGCTCATTTTATTTATTTGTTTGATTTGTTTTTTAGTATACTGCTTTTATTATTTCTTTTGCTTACATAACTATATGTATTTTAGGATATTGAAATCACACCTCAGTCTGTGTGTATTGCATACCACACCCACCAGCAGAGTTCTAGAGTCCTGTATCACCAGTTTCTTTTACTTTGTTTCTTTCCTCCCCCGCCCACTCTCCTGGTAGCTAATCTTAATCCTGTGCCCCTCAAATTTTGTTTGGGTTTGTCTGTTTACTTGTTTTGTTTTTCTATTTCCACATATGAGTGAAACCATGCAGTATTCCTTTTCCTTCTGACATTTCATCTAACGTGATCCTCTCCAGTTCCACCCAGGTTGTTGCAAAGAGCAGGAGTTCATCATTTCCTTTTTTTTCAGCAGTATAGAATTGCAATTCAATGAGTGTTATATATCATAGCTTCTTTATCCAGTGATCTGTTAATGGACATTTAGGTTGCTTCCATGTTTTGGCTGTTGTGAATTGTGCTGCTGTGAACATAAAACAACAGTGTTTTCCACTAGCTCTGCTTCCTCTTCAAACTATTGCCCCATTTGCTCACTGCTTGCATTTCAATTTGATGAACAAATGCATAGAAATGTTAGTTGATGTCCATGATCCTGCTTCATGTCTATTTGTTTTTAAGTACCATGTGCTCAGGTGTTAACTTCCACTGCACTACTGAAATGGTTCTGAAGTCCACATAAATGGTCGTTTCATCTTCATTCTGCTTCCCTTCATTTTTCTCCAGCATTCAGTAGCCCTGAATGCCAGTTCTTTCATGAAATACTTCCCACTTTTGGATTTAAGGGCTTGCACATTCCTGTGTCCTTTCCAGCTTTTCTGACTCCTTGTCAATTAAGAGCTCAAGGTCTCAAGATCTGATAATTCACACACTTCATGAAATACCATCCATAGCTCCCTGTTACTTACTTAAGAAACTTGATGGCCTTTTACAGTCATAATACAATCTAATTTTCACACAACCTTTTTAGTAGCCACACCAGAAGGCCTCCAAAATACCATGCATGTTCATGCCTTCAGGCCTTGGACCATGCTGTTGCTCTTTGTCTAGAGCTCTTTCACACTTTTTTGACTTGAGAAAGTCATGCTTATTTTGTATATTGTCTCCCAAATGTCACCCCCACTTGTTACTTACTTTCCCTAATTATTACATGGAGAAATACTAGCTGCTTACTTGTTGCCTTAGCAATTTTTATGTGTGGTGCAACATTTTAGCAATAGTGCTTGTCATAAAATGAAGTTATTTTAAAATGATTTCTCTGTCCCCATTATGGTATTTCCTCAATTAGGCTAAGACCTACATTAAACTTTACATTCCCTGTTTTGCAAAGTATAGGCTATCACTCACTATGGATTTATTTGATAATAGTGCATACTTCTCTAAAACTCTTCGGTGAGGGAAATTCTATAATATTTCTTACATCACATTGTAGAAAAGAAATTAATGTAAAAAATGGAACAAATTAGTTTTTCTGCTATTAAATGGTGAATTTTCAGGAACTAGCAGAAATGTGTTTATTCTCATAATGGCTACAAGATTAAATATTTAAGTCAATATTTTAAAATATAATTTCTCAATATTTGTATATGTCAGATTGTTCATTTTCAATAATGCTAATAATAGTAGCTCTTATTTTTTTCCTCTTTCATGATTTTTCTGACTTTTCTTATAGTTCTTCTTTCTGTTAACATAAGTAGATCGTGGTTCTGAAAAAAAAAAATCCCATCTTAAAGTGAGTCTCTACCCTGAATATACACAAAATAGAGTTTGGAACATTTTATAACTTCTTAATCTCCTGAAAATATTAATCTGTCATCTGAGAGCCCATTTCTTTTCTTAGTCTAATTTTCTTTTATTTACTTCTTTGAACTCCGTCCTACGCATAAATGTAATTAAGTGGTTAAAAAAGCACAATATGCTACAAATTTCATGCTATTTTACTTTAACTCATGAAAATAAATTCCCATGCCTCAAAAGACATTCTGGAATTCTTAACCACTGAAAGCCTTGAGACTTGAGCTAAAAGTTAAGATTTCTATCATCACTGAACTATGGGAAGAGATGTTTGCAACCTGCCTTCACCAGCCACATCGTAGTGTTCAGTGGATCAGGCCTCATGTGACTGGTACAGTGGCTGTATATTGTAGATGTTTTAAGTAAATGAACGATGGTCATCATAATTATTTTCCATGCTTAAACTCATTGCATTATAGTTCTTGTGCAGATTTAGGAATTTAAGAGTATTTGTATTTTCAATGTCTATGATTTGATAAAATTAGGAAGGATTATTTTTTAAATCCCGGGGATTTGTTTTTGTCCTTTTAAAAAGTATACAGACGGCATAATATTGCCTATAAGCATAATATAAACAAAAAGTCACATGATTATACTTATTAACTTATAATCTAAACACTTTGGTTCATATAGTCATAGCAAACTTCCTCCTCCTCCTCCTCCTCCTCTGCTTCTCCTGCTCCTCCTCCTCCCTCCCTCTCTGCCTCCCTCTTTTCTTTTTCCTGCCTTAAGAAGGCAGGAGTTAAAGCAGGTAGGCGGAAGACACATATTTAATTAATGTTTTTCAGGTGGCAGCAGTTGTTTTGTTCCTTTTGGCCCCAGGTTCTTGGGTTTCACATGGACTACACCGTATCCGCTGAGCCGTCACAGCACACCCCAACATTTTTCTTTATAGTTGATAAGGTACTTGATCATTTACCTGATGTTCAAAAATAAATAATTACTGAGTATATGAACTCCCGAATAGGCTTTTCATATTTATAGATTTTGACTTTGATGTTCACATCAGAGTTCATACTTTATTCAAGTTCATAACAGTATTAAATTTTAGCTTTTATAAAGCCCTCTTAATTACAGAACCTAGTAAATCACTGACATCAATTTTCTATGTTCCATGCCAGATAACTTTTTATAATTTTTTTGAAATTATAGTCAGTATTGAAGGTGAGTAGACAGGCAAGAAGAGAGAAGAGAAAGATCCATTTTATTTTATTTTATCTAGTGTTCACATTAGTTGTTCCCCCAACTTCTCAGACTTGGGATGTCAACTCAAGTCCTTAGGATATATATAGGCTGATCTTCATCAGAGGCAGCTGACCTAACCGCTACTCCACCAGCGTGCACCTTTTCAACTTTTTATAACACTAAATTGGAATAGCAAATAATTTTTATGTGTATTCACATATTACCAAATAGAATTGTTTGCGCTGCTAAATTGTTTAAATTATTATTTTAATGGTTGCATCAAAGTCTAGAGATTTGCTATTCTAAAATTTATAATTTCTTATTTCTCTTGCTTGGCTTATTGCAGAGTTATACATTATCAAGCAACCTAAATAAAAAAGAAAGGGTAGTTATAATTTGACTTCCATATATTAATATATATCAAATATTTCAAAATTTAAGCTATCTTCATGTGTATGTAAATATGTACATACACATTTATATAGTGTGTATATTTTTTAAAATGTGATAATATAATAATATATAAATTATATAGTATAATAGTATATTGTGGTCATTTTTCAATGTGTAAGTCAGAGTTATCTACATACTATTTCCTTTCTGAAGTATATCATAGTTTTAAAGTAGTTCCCTAATATTACACATATAAATATGTTCTAAAAGAGAACATACTTAATTTGTTACAATGATTCAGTGAGCATGCATATCATTATATAATTGCTTTCTTAGTAACTTAGACTACTTTCCTAAAATTGTGTTAATAGTATTTTTTTTTTTAAGAAAAGGTGCAGTCAGAGATGAAGTTGAGTAGGCAGACAGAGAGAGGAGGAAGAAGCATTTTATTTTACGTAGTGTTTCATTTTGGTTTTTCCCCCAGGCCTGGAGTCTTGAACTGGAGACTTAGGATTTATAAGGACTATACCCAGTGTATTAAACTGCTGGATCATCAGGGCAAAACTTAATAGTATTTTTTAGACTTTGAAATTTATAGACTAGCTCAAGAAAATGTTATGCTGTTCTCTTCCTGACAGCAATGATGTAATGCAATTTAGCCTTTTTGAATATTTATAAAGTACTCTTTAGAAAGAATTGTTGAATTTGTTTAAACACATGACAACATATCTCAATACACAATTCAGCTTAGATAATGGCTACTGAGTATTAAAGGTTTCTTTCATATCACATTGAAATAGACAATTTCTTGTAATATGAGAGTGATTAGTATTATATATTCTTGTCACTTGATCATAAATTCTAAAATAAAAATACAATATGGTAATCATGCACAGGCAGTAACATCACAATTATCAGTAACACATAGACAATTCTTTCAGATTAAGTTAAGCTTTCAAAAATTTTTTTGTGGATTTTACTTGTTAGGACTCAGAAATCTGTGAAACATTAAAATAACAACTAGGTTTTTTTTCTTCTAGGAAATACTATACCACTTTATAAAGCACTGAAAAGAGATCATTTGGTTAATATTCTCATTGACTTATAGTTGAAAAAATTCATGACTGAGTCATGAAGACATTTATTCAGTATACAAATTCTCATTTGCTTTTCTTGGTACAATAGCATTGTTGTCAAAAGAACATTGTTCTGTCTTTAAGAAAATGCTAAAATATTTTTGAAATTAGTTCAATAACTATATTTCAAGATCAGATGGATCTAATTTCCATTTTATCCCTGGAAAAAGTCAGGCCAAATAAAATTAAATCAGTCTCCTTGGGTTCCAATATGGGAGTTTCTGACCTGGCATTTAGTGATGTCAGAGGTACAATCAAAAGGAGAAGTGCTTGTTTGGGTGATATCATCCATCACCTTGTCAGTTGGACACAAAGTAGCATTTGACTTCGATTCCAGATAATGTCATTGTAATGGTTCTCATTGTCACAAGCCTGTTACCTGTATACTCAAGTAAGAACAAATACCTTAGTTTTAAATATTTTCCTTATGCTACCTACCCCTAAATACACTTAAAGAGTTTTTCCAAATCAAATTGATTTGATACTATGCAGATTATATTTTTCTCCTTGTACAGTTCTCTTTTTTTTTTGCACATAAGAATGGTATGCTATGAATGATATAATGTAACTATCAAACTAGATTTCATATATGATTGTATGTTACTATTTCCCAGAATGCATTAACACCCAAGAGATACTATGCAAGATAATAAATATAAAGTACATTTTGCATGTATTTGGTAGAGGTATTACCAGGAGGGAAGAGAAAAGGAATGAGGAAGAGGAAGAGAGTGGAGACACGGGGGAGAGAGAAATAAAAGATATGTAATGAATAAAACCAGGTTCTTGCAGAGGTAGCTGTTAGCAGAGAGTTAGCTATAGCAGTGTTTTTTCAGGAGAACAACCTGCAAAAAGTTGACACTGTGTTTTTTTTAAAGTATAACTTCCTGTCTGCTACTCCATATCTACTAAATCAGATTCCTTTGAATGGGGCTCAAGGATCTGTAATTTTCTTGAGCAACAAAGATGAATTTATACCCATCGAATTTTGGAATCTATTGAAATCAAATATAGAGTTAATTGAAAATTCTGGCCCATGACCTTAATAAAAATAAAAATTTGTTTTGGCTTCAAAAACCTATTTATATATTGTGACTTAACCTGAAGCATTAACAAGGGTGGAAAATGCACAGAGAATGCTAAGAAAATTTTTCTTAATGAAGCAGATATTGGAAAGCAGAAATAGATGAGGACTTATTCACCTTACATCTGTTCAACTATTGTTGAAAGGTGCATTCTTAAAACTTGAGCAGGGAAATTATAGGAGAGAATGACTTTTTTACATACAGAATTTTGTTTCAAGATAAACTATATGATGAATGTAATTAATGTTTAAGTAATATAATAATTAGGATATGTCGGTATCACCTCCCTCTGAATTACTGAAGCATGCAAATTAATAATTTGAGTACTAAATGCTGTTTGCATACCAAGGTATTTACTATGCTTCTGTTGATGTAGGGGCATATTTTACGGAGGCAAATATTATAAATACAATATAAATAACATAATAGTAGTTAACCATTGTTAATAGTGATTTTATTTAAATTAAAAAATAACTTGAGGCCATGTTTTGCTTAATGCCTTCTGAGATTGTAAATTTTTCTGCTATATAATTTAAATAACTTTTCTCATCTAAGGAAAGTGATTGTGGTATAGAAAGCAAGAGATGAATTCATAGTTCCAAAGGTCAGATGATAATTTTGGATTTCCTTCATTTTAAGAACATTATCAATATGTGTCAAAACTATTGATTACTAATGAAAAAAACTTTTCCCATGGAGGTCTTTTTGATGTGTATATTTCAATATGTGTTAAAAGCATATTAATGTGTTTCTTTTCCCTCCAATATTGGAATTTGAATAGCGACACAAAGATAGTACACAAATCAAGACAATTCTTTCCAAAGCTCTGAAAATTTAATGTCAAAAAATACATATTTTAGCATACATTATTTCGCGAAAAGTTCATTTTTATTTTTTCTGCAAAAGTGCTCTAAACTTTGAAGAGATTCTTGTAGTCCCTAGATGTACTATATATTTAAGATTTTTTAACTTCCTTATGGGCATCCAGAGATTTTAATGTTTGCCTTTTTTTCTAGTATGTCATTTTCATTGATGTCTTTGTGGGTTTTATTATTTTATGTATAAAAATAAATGGAAAAATTGGTCAAATGATCGGTGAGTGACAACCATCTCACACCTGGTCAATAACTTAGGCTAGAAGATTATGGTTCCTGTAATCAGTTGGAATCCTTAGAATGGGGTGGAATAAGGCTCTGTTACTAGAAATGTCCCACAAATGCTTCTGAAAAATCATCACCACTACCATCACCATTAAGAATCATTGCCCTGGGTGCTACCAGTAATTACCAGTCACTTACTTAATATGAATATGACCTAACATGAAATAGATGCTTATCAAAAACAGTGAATTTAGTAATAATACCATTTTTAGCTGTAGTAAAGGGAATATTATATTGGTGAAATTAGAATTATTTGTCCAATGCTTTTATGGATCACAGGATTTAAAGGTATAGAGGGAAAGGTATGAGTAAAAGTATGAATTTGCCATGTAGACAGTGTTTTGGGGAGGCAATGAGTAGATTGGTAGGTAAACCTGGAGACTGAAGAGAATGCATATGAGTATGGCAGATGTGTTTGGGCTCTAATTATAAAGAACCTTACATGCCAGACAAAGAAACTTTGAAATGTATCCTGTGTACAACAGAAAACTTATGGAATAGAAATAATTAAATTATTAAATTACTTGGGGATAATTCCTAAGAAAATTTAACTTGTATATATAAGTTATTGACCAGGTGTGAGATGGTTGTCACTCACCGATCATTTGACCAATTTTATATATATATATAAGAGTTTAAATGCTCTATTTTAGGTGATGCTATTAATTGCCAATGGTAATAGAATAATTTTTAATTTAATAATATTTTACAGATAATAGTAACACTGTCATGCTATGTACAAGGTACGAACCTTGCCTAATGTGACCAACATTTTTGAGAATAATACAAGTGAATGCCTTATATAATAACTGAAGCCTTATTTTAATCACAGAGTATCATATAAGAAGTATTAATTGTGAATATTGCTCCTATCAGGCAATATACAAAGATTGCTATGTGGGAACTCTTTAAAATCTGTGCCCAAGATGTCTAAATTGTTTGAGCATCCTCAGTATTGTACACTACTTTTGTACCCACTGGGCTACATTTTTCTTGGTGTTTATAGCTAAATCTGTTATCTTTAAGAAACCAATTTCAAATAGACTTCAAAAAATAACAGATAATGAACCTCTGCTACCTGTAACATGTATGCAGGTTCACGTTAATTGAGAGGAACAGAAATTAGAAGGGAAAAATAATTGGACTCATTGTTAATAATGGAATGTTCTGTTAGCCAGTCCTTCAGGACATTTGCTCAGATGCTTTGATGTTCTATACAGAGTTTAAATTAAACTTAAATTTCACTTCTCATTCTCTTCTAATTTATGGTTCTGTAAAATGAATCTTGATAGTCTTCTTTAGTTTTGATTTCTATATAACATTGGCATAAGTAGCTAACAGTATAAATTTGTCAAAGAAAACTGATATATAATATTTGTGAAAAAGTGAAACAACAGCAATCTGTGATTATTGAGTTTGGAGATTCTTTTATCAACCTCTTAAAGGGAATATTTTCTTATTTTCATTTTTTGTTTACCCGGAACTACTTGTAGTATTGAATATTCAACTTTCAAGATATCTACATATAACCACTTTGACTACCAAGAATACATACATATAAATGTATATGTGCACATTGTGTATGTGTAGTATGTTTGATGTAATAATTTCATCAGAATTCATCCTGAATTATGAAACTCATCCAAAGGATAGTCAATATTCTTAAACACGTTTTGGATATAAATTGCTCCAAATAGATATAGGTTAAAGATGCACAGTAAAAAAATTTTCACAAAATTTTAATATTTAGATTGTTTTACATATTCCCTTGAAGAATATAGTTTGGTTGATATCTGTTATGCTGTATCTTGACACATTTTTACAAAGATCACAATCATGTACATTTTTATAATAGTCACATTGATAGATTTATGCACCAGACTCTTAAAATTGTTTTGTATGTTGTCTTTTAGAGCAGTGTTAAGCTTTACACTTGAAAAATATTATCCTACATAGAATAGAGAACTTTCAGAATATTTTTCAGTTTTTCTGACATTATAATGACCTGACATGACAGGTTATAAAAATACTTTGAAACAAAATATTTTTTAAAAGAGAACATAGTAACAGCAGACAATACCTTTTGACGTAAATTATTTAATAAAGCTAAGGCACCATTAAAATGGGATGTATTCATGGTATTTCAGCTTCCTTTTATTTGTGGAGGCACAGGAACTTTTGTTTTAAACTGGTTATGATAAAGCTGTATAGCTTGAAAGAAAAGCCTCAGTAGTATCAGCAGATATGAAGCAAATGACTTCCAACATTATTTCTTCCTTTTTTAAAAGCTTTGAAAGAAATTAATGCAATGCTGGAAGAAGAATGAAATCAATTTAAAGATCAAATAGAAATTAATTATAGTGAGCAAGAGATACATTAGAAAGTACAAAATTAATGGATATTATATGAGAAGAAAGTAACATTTCATTGAGTTTAGGTTAGCAAACCAAATTAAGTTGATTTTGAATAATTAATATAAGCATTTTTTAATTTACAGGGATGTATAAAATGTGAAATAAACCTAGGAGCATTTACTTTAGAATAAGTAGTCATTGCTTGTTTGAATAGAAATTATGATTATTTATTATCATGAAAATGATTAGGAATCTGTGCTGAGTTATGACACCGTTAAATGGAGAGTTATTAGAAAACATAACAGAGTATTAATACCTAATTATATAAAATTGATTTGTAATTAGCTCTACAGGAGTGCAAAAATAATTCCTGCAGTATTAATGACAACTAGATTAAGGAGGAAAGGATTTTTTTTCTCCTTGCTCTAATTAGTTTGGTTTGCAAATTCTTATTTATGAAACAAATATATTATTTATTGTGCTCTAAAATGTGTATGGCTCCCTAGCTACTTTTTCTACTGCATGAAGGTTGTTTTCTTCTTTAAAGTTATTGATGTAATCACACCAAGTTTACAACAAATTAAAAATGAAAAGAAATAAAAAAAAAACAGGTCCACTCTTTTAACATATGTGTGAAACATTCATAAATGATGTTGTTTGGCACTCATTTTATTCCTTTAACCCTGAAATCTAACTTCCTTCTGATGGAAGGGGTCTTCTGGTAGCGGGCTCCAGCAGTGCCATCTGTATCGCCCTGTAGTCTGCCCTCCTCAGCCCAGGCCTGGGCTTTTGCTTACAATTGCCTCCTCCAAGCTCAACTCTGTAATGCATTGTTTACATATATTGCTTTAGGATGATGCATATCTTAAACCTATCTGATGTTATAATGCAGTGTTCTTGCCATAAAATTAAAAAAAAAAAAAAAAAAACTAAGTTAAAAAAACAAAATCAAACCACTCAAATGAACACTATTTCGTTAGGTCTTTCGGTATTTCTTGTTGTCACTAATTTGATGTAAATCTTCTAACTGCTATTCTCACAACCAATATTTGGGAAATTTCCCACATAAACTTGTTAAGATAACACTTGGCATCAGTCTTTACAACACCTATTATCTTTTATAATATATACTCTCCCATGCCTTTCTTCCCTATTAGACTAAAATTTCTGATTGTAGAACATTTGCTTTATACACTTGTGTGTTTCTTGGAACCTAACCCAGGAGCAACACTGCATGCTGGTTTCATGTCTGCTTTTAATAAATATGTGTTGAATAAATGAATAGAAGAAAAGCTCATCATCTAGCTTGATAGAAATGTCAATAATCAAGTACTATTTTAATCATTTCAGAAGTAATGTTGAAAAAGTGTCTAGTCTTTCCACTTGTCCGTATAGGTATAAAATGTGATTCTGTATTTCACTGTTTTTTCTTATGGAATGGTTTATTTCTCTAGCTTGTTTTCCCCATAGCTGAATGCTCTTTTCCATCTAGTACTCTTGTGCACTATTGCAATGTCATTCAATGTATGCTACTAGAATGCTGAAAGAATACTTTTAAGTTCAAGCATTGTAAGTACTATGTATTCAAAGTATCTAATGATATACCCAATAATACACAAAATACATCAGTAAAATTGTCTTCTAATGATCCTTAAAGTGGTTTAACCTTTCAATGAAAGATATTTGTAATGTAACTGACATAATGCTCAGCATCCATGGTAATACCTCAAAAATTTCTATGATGGTATTTCATACTGATTTTCAAGCCAAGTGAATTTGTGAGTAGCAAAGAGGCAATGAAAAAGTCATTATGATACACGGAGGGAAGTTGTATGGTAGAACTCTGAGAGAAAAAAATAGTGATCTGGTTTCAAATTATTTGTTACCATATACCTGCTCATCCCTGTAAAATAACTGTTCTGCTTTTCATAAAATAACTGTTCTGCTTTTCATTTAAATGTTTAGTGTTGCGACTTAGATCTTCAGCTGGAGGTGAAAGGAGGTAGAGAAGAGAGTTGCTAAGTTGCTCTTCTTTTAAGCAGCCAAAGTTCAGGGAGTGGAATAGTTTCCTGTTCTAGTAACTGGGAACAATTCATAAGGAATACAAATTCCTCTAAAATTGGAAGCTCAGTGCCTACATAGATCAAAGACAAGTGAAGGAGCTCAGGACAAATAAACTTCAGCAGCAGGACAGAAGACAGAGCTACAGTGCTTCCTCCCTTGCCTTTCCTTTGCCACCTCTGACCAAACTGCTGTGATACAGGAAAGCAAGACTGGGAAATGAAACAGTGGGGGATACTAAAGGACAAATATAGTTTAGGATCCATGGTATGACTAGTGTGAAATCTTCATTGGAATTGTGAAAAGATTTAAATTTTGACTTTGTCCTAGAAGCTATGTAATCTTGGATCCTCAGAAATTTTTTGAAGCTCATTCCCCACCCCCCCCACCCCCAGAATGTGTGTTTACTTGCAACCCTTATTATCTACTGGTCCTGAATGAACTCTCAAATCTTCTTATGCTCACCAGCAAGACCTAAAGAAATGTAATTATATTTTAACAATACAAAAAACTGAGATATAGGTGTGCCCTGGTGGCTTAGTGGTTAAGTTCATGGTCTCTTAGCACAGTACACATACATCCCAGGGGCCCTGGTTCATGATCTGGGGCAGGGGAACCAATCAAATGAAAAGCTAAAATAAATAAATACTACCTCCTCTTCTCTCTTCCTGTGTTTCTGCCTAGTCACTTTCTTTCCTGCCCGCATGCCCCTTTCCTTAAAAAAAAAGGCAAAAAAAAAAAAAAAATGAAGTACAGAAAATTCAAGGACAAGAAAGCCTCTCCATTATTTAATCTTCCAGACTTCCTTTTGAATTCTTAAAGAAAACCGACGCTCTGAGGAAAAATAAATTTCAAAGAAATCTGCAGTGTTTCTATAAAAGATTGATAAGTACATGTTTCAGTATATAAAACATTTGACTTAAAAGGAACAATGCACTTGGCAGATGCTACTTTATTTTGAAATTTCACAGCTGTCATCTGTGCGGCAGTGATGGTTGAATGAGTAGAATATTGTTTATTCCACTAAGGAAATTATCCAGCCTTCAGTACATAAAGATTTTTTTCTTTTTTCTTTTTTTTTTTCACCTTTAGATCTAAAAGCAAGGGAGCATACCTATCTTCATTTGTAACTTCTTAATGCCAGCTGGAAGTACTCTCCATGACGCTCAGGAAGCCCTGTATATTCTGATCCATTTCACACCATTAAAAGTGCTCATTCCCATTGCAGCAAACATCTAGCTGCGTGAGCATTTTTCATCTCTGTCCTCCTCAGTGTCTCTGTACTACTTAGTGTTTTCTGTGGTCCCCATGCATCATACACTTGTCCTTGAACTTCCCTGCTCTCTCTTGCACTTCCTTTCCATTCCTCTCTTTGTTAGCTTGCTTTCCTCTGTCTGCAACTAGATTGCATCCTCAGCAACTACTCTGTGCAACTTTCCTTCTTGGTGTATTCATTCTCTCTAAACATGGAGTTTAATTCGTACCTCAAGGGTCATCATTTCCAAATCTCTATACATAGTGTTGACAGTTCCCATATATTTTCAGCTGCTCTGGGTATTTCTTCCCCGAGTTACCACTGGGTCCCTCAGAGCCCAAACCAACATGTAAAATTGTTTTCCCATGGAAATCTTATTTCTCCTTTCTTTTTTATCCAGTTAGTAGATATCAGGCTTTGAAATGACAAAGTAAATCCTTACTTTTCATTCCCGTTTACTTCTTGTTTGCATTGTTCTATAAAATTTTCCTCCATGACTTTTCTCAAAGTCACTACTCTGTTTTTCCACGCTATCACCATCCAGCTGATATTATCGTTAGCTTGCAGTCGTACTGTAATCGAATATGATTGGTTCTACATCATCTCTTTTCCTTTCCCAATCCATCCTACATCTCTGCTGGGGTAGACTTACTAAATCTATTCCCAATGATTATGTAATTTTCCTTAAAATAGTTTCAGTTGCCTTCTACATTGTCCTGGCATTCAAGGCCCTGCACAGAAAAGCTAAAATACCTTATATCCAGTTCTCACCTTCATACTGATTTAATTCAACCCAATTCTATTGCAACTGTACACATCTCCCTACTTTGCTAATGTTTTCTGTATAAAACTTTCCTCTTCATTTGCACTGTGATAGTTTATAAAAGAATTCTTCCCACGCTTCTTTCCTTCTTTTCTTTTCCTTCTTTATTCCTTGTTTTCTTCTACCTCCTTTCTGTTTTTTTCCAGAGTGTCTTCTTACCCTTTTACTTACTCACTTGTCTATTAATTGAAAATTAAACTTGAGCATTTATTGTGTGCCTGAACAGTTTTGGATCTTGATAATAGAATGTTAAACACAGCAAAGATCATAATTTGTTGTTTCTTGTGATCTAAACAAAGGGATAGGGGGCACTTTAAAAGTCACATACATTGTGGTCAGTACTGAGAAGATGAAGTACAGAAAAGGATATGTGGAGCTGTTCTTCATAGGCCTCACCTGGGTTCTAGGCTACCTTCAAATGTCACTTCAGGCAGACATTTTGTTTCCCAATCACTTGGCCAGGATGTGTATTTGTGTCTCAACAAGAACACAAATTTCATGAAGACAAAAATTTTTGTCAGTTTTTAGTTGATCGTTATGCTCTAGCTGTCTAAAGACCGGATCATAGTGAATACTCTATAAGTGTTAATCAAATTAATAAACATTTTAAGATACTAGTCCTTTATTTCTACCTTGTCTTGAGACACTTATATTTTGTGTTTTCTATTTGTCTGTTTAGTTATTTTATCCTCCCTTCAGTGTGTAAGCACCAAAAAGTCAGGGGTTATGTTTTACTTCTTTTTCTAAACTTGGAATTATTTGTGCAGTATGCAATACTCTTCGTATTTATTGAATAAAATTTATTTGAAGATATCTCAATTTATAAGCATTACCTAGCTACAAATATTAGTCAGCTACAGTTGCCATGTATGGACAGTGGTTTCTCATTTTGCTATTTGATAATCTGCTTTTCACTGGCATGACTGAATGGCCTTCCCTGTTTATTATTTGTTTCCATAGATATTTTAAGTGTTACATGATATGGACCATTTACCTAATCCCTTCTCATGTTTTAATCTTTACAAAATTCACCATAGTATCATATCAATATAAAAGACTTGGAAAAGAATTGCTGATTTTAATACACTAAACTGACAGCAAAACTACATTGTTTTAGTCAAGCTTTCATTGCACTAGTGAAGTTATTTATACATTTTTGATGGGGATTTTATGAAGAAACAAAAGGATTTCATTCCATGATGTGGTTTGGATATTTGAAAGTCTACATATATTAGTTAAAATGTGGATTGTGATTTAATATGAGTCTGACACTGTCCTTAAGACAGATATTAATTCATTTAATATTTTAAAACCACTGCGAGAGGTCAGCAATTATTATTCAAATTTACAGTTGAAGAGCCTGAAGCACCCAGAATTTATGTAAATTGTCCTACATCAGAGAGCTGGTGAATTATCAGTAAGTCTGGCTTCAGATTCTGTGCCCTTAAGAATGTCGCTCCTCTAGCTCTCTTAGATGTATATGTGCCTGTGAGATGACTAAAAGAAATGCTCTTGGCACTTAGAAAATAAAGTGAGAAGAGACTAATCTCAAGTATGTTCCTAAATATATTAAGTGAAATTTAATAGAGAACTTTTTTTATAACCATTCCCATCATTCCTAAAATGACAAATAATAAAATTAAGGAGAAGGCATAACAAGAGGAAATTGAAACAATTATTTATAATTTGACGCACATATTTCTATAATTTATATGAACACAGGTATGAACTGCCTGGTGAAATCTTTTCAATATTAAAGAATAAGTTCCTTTCTGACTACTTCTTTCTTTTCTCATCTTTTGTTCAATTTGGAATACCTATTTTTTAATATATTTGAGATGCACTGTCGTCATAGTTGTTTAAAATCTTTCTTCAAATAGAGATATCCTATCCTCCAAAAACAATATTCCTATTTTTTTTAATCAAATTTTGCTTATTAAAATTAAAATATTTCCTTTCAGGGTCCATCTAGTATCTCTTTGAACCACCAGATCTCATACCAAAGAATAGTTCATTATGTCAATTTTTTAAAATTTCTTTTTAAAATGTTGGTTTTAGAGCCTTGGATTATACCTTAAGAAATTGAATAGTGATTTGGAGAACTAGAAATTGTCGTGCACACATTTCATGAGGCACTTCATTTTCGACTCTTGATTAAAGGACTCTCTAGTCATTAAAGTGACAACTGGAAATGACTGTACTGCTACTGTCTTTGGAAGCATCATTTCCTTTTACATCCTCCATGAAAGCTGTACTGGTTTCTAATTTCTAAGCTAAAGAATATGTCAGTTCATTGCTAGGAATTTTGAGTGCAAGAAATAAACATAAAACACAAGGTTTTAGGCAAAAAGGTAATTAGTACTATTGAATAATTTAGTACAACCAATGAGGTCCATTACAAGGGCAAAGGAAGGTTACTTTTGTTCATCTGCACTGTAGAAAGCTTAGAACCCACAATTCTACAGTCATGAACATGATTCTAAAGGTGTGCAAAGAAAAAAAATGAAGTGTCAAGTATGGATACTTCTCATACTTAAGAAATTTTTGTGTTTTGAATGAAAAGTGGAATATTTTTATGATAGAATAAAAATTCACTTAAATATTATAGTAAGTAGTACAGAAGAAATATTTCCATATATATGTTATAATTCTTAATTTTTTTTTAAAGTCCTTCATAATAAAGAATTATGCCATCCTTTTTTTACTGTAGTAGTCTTTCTAGTTGTTCATAGGAAAATTTTTTAGAACCAATCATATTTTAATTAACAGTCAAGTAAGTGGCCAGCAATTTGATGCAAAACCATTCATGCTTGATATGCTCTGTTAGATCATGTTCGTAGATGTTTGAAAATATGTTTGGAATAGGAAATTAAATTCAGTTGCTTTGTTAAACTTTATAATTATTATTTCTTGCATAGCCATCTTTTCTATCAATTTAGTTGTTCCTTCAGTGAGTTTCATTAATGAGATTGACTTTCTCAGGTTTTGTATAAAATATAAAAGTTCCCTCATTCTTACATAATAATTAATTAGGAATTCAACCCTATGTTATTTTTCTCTGAAAAGTAAAGATTTTACCATATCTTCAGTTTTCTGTTGTTTCTGTCATGTGTAATCCTTTCTAGTATTTTTTTCTTTGGCAACTTTTTATATTTTTCTCATTTTCCCATGCTCCTGAAGTTTAGCACTTATGTGCTTAACTGTGGAATTCTTTATATTTAACTCAGTCTCTGTAGTTTTCACTTTCTATATCTAGGTTTCATGTCTTTCATCAACTATGAGAATTTTTTTTTATCTATTTTCACTTCGAATACATTCTATTTTGCATTTTTTTGGTTATCTCAGTGTAAAGCTCATTAGTAGAATATCTTATTCTGTGTCTCCTTATCTTTCAGATTTTTATTTCTATGAAAAATTTTGAGTAATTTCTTCAACTTTATCTTCTATTCTAAGTCACTACTTTTCATATCATGTCTAAATTTATTGTTTTATACCATATCTTGCATATTTATTTTCGATGAAAATATTTTATTTAAATTTTATAATCACTTGTTGATGTATAATATACATAAAATAACATTTACATATTTCAAGTGTACTTAGCATCAAGCTTGAGATTTTACATGTGTATGTATATATATGTAGTCGTAAACCCACCAGCAGAATCATAGAAAAATTACTATCCGTTCTTTTTGTTTTTTCCTAATATTTTGATGCCTTATTATATTTGCCTATTCTAATTCATTACTTGTGACTTTAGTTATTTAAATGTTTTTATGATGTACATTTAGTTAGTTCTATAATCTGAACCTCTTGTGGTCTAATTATGGTTTGATTTTTCAGTCTGCTTTGTTTTTGATGAATTATGCTCTTAGTGAGTTTGTTCACTTTATGTTTTGTAAATGTGCACTAAGTGTATATTTTTGCATATTTTAATTTGATAATTCTGTATGATCTTTATTGTAAGTACATTCTCCAAGAGAGGAATTTCATTGTTTTTTAGGTACTCCACAGGTATCCAAGAACACATAAAAGTTTCTTTTGTATAATAATTAACACATAAACATAATTGTAATATATACAAGGGAATGTATTTATCATATTTAATCAATACCTCTTTTCATTCCACATAGATTAAGAAACAGACTTTACATTACTACTTTTTGCAAAAACGTCTCAGGACTGTACTATCCATTCTAGTGTCAGTTTCTTTTCTATTTAATGCTAGAAAAAAACTTTTTAATAAAAAAATCATTCATGGCATGCCCTGGTGACTCAGGAATTAAGTTTGTGACTGTGGAGTTGTCGACGTAAAGCCCAAGGACCCAGATTCCACCCAGAGGCAAGAGGAAACAAACATGAATGAATGAATGAATGAATGAATGAATGAATACTTACATACATGCATACTTCCCCCTTTCCTTTCCTTCCTCCCTTCTAGCCACTCGCCTTCATTCCTGCCTGCTTTCCTTCTTGTAAAAAAAACAAAACAAAACAAAAAAACACACACATAACAAAAGTCATTTATTTATGTATTTAGCAGATAGTTACTTTTTGAATATTTACTGAATCCTCTGCCCTTAGTTTACATTCTACTAGAGACGACATAATATTTAAAAGAAATAAGTAACATACACACACACACACACAAATTGAGAGAGGAAATGAGAATGCTGGAAAGGCATTGAAGTTATGGAGGGAAAAAATAAGAAAATATTATAGAGAGTGCTAGTGGAGCCAGGAATTACAGGAGAGTCAGTGAAGGTTTTGCTAAGAAGACAGACCTGAAGAAACTGAGTGAAGTTATGAGGAAGAATAGTCCAGGTCAAGGGAATAGTAAAAATAAAAACACTGAAGCGATAGGATATACTAGGAAAAGTCAGGACTCAGTTTGGCTGGAACAGAGTATGGGGAGATTTAGTACTATCTATGAACTCAGAATTACAGCAGGAGCCAGACAATGTACAAATAAAGTAGAAGAAACATGGCTGCAATAGTAAATGGAACTGGCAGCTTCTGGAGTTTTGAGAAGAGAAATCATGGTATTTGATTTGTTTTAAAGGTATCTACCTGGTTGCTGTGTTGAAATACTCTGAAATTGGTCAAAGATAAAGCAGGAATATCTGCCAGGAAGCCATTGTAGTAACCCAGATAACAAATGGTGATAGTTTTGATCAGAGTTACACTAGTGTAGGTGAGAAGAAGTGACCAGATTCTGGAGGCACTTTTAAAGTACAGTCTGCAGAATTTGTTGATGGATTTACTATGGATGTGAAAGAGAAGAATCAAGACTAATGACTGTTCCTGGTCTGAACAATTGCAGGGATTTGACACCAGTTGAGAGGGAAAAGAACAGGATATTTGGAATTTGGAGAGGAACATCACTTTTAGCCTAGAGATGCCTATTATATATCCTAGTAGAGATTTCATGTAGAAAGGTAGTTCATAAAAGAAATAAATTTGATTGATGTCAAAATTTAGATTTTAGTTAAAGCCCTGACACTTAAAGAGCTCCTCAAAATAGTCAGGATAAAAACATGAATTCTAGAGACAGAGTCCAAAGGAGTTCCCAGTTGTAAGATCTGGGTGATGATGAGAAGCTAGAAATGTGTATTGAAGTTGAACAGATCATTTATCACAAGGAAAGTTAAGTGAGTCTTATATCCTTGAGATGAGGACAGTGATGGAGTGATCAGTGTGACAAGTGGTGCTGACAGCCTCAAAATAAAGCTGTGATTTGACCATACTGGGAGATCAGCTTTAAGGCTGACTCAAGTGAGTTCATGAGAAATGAGAAGAAAGGAAATTCTCCCTTAAAAAAAGAAAAAAGAAAATGGGTCATAGCTAGAGAAGGACATGGGGATAAAAAAGGATATTTTCAGATGATAAAAAATACTAGTATGTTTATAGAGGGAAAAATTGGAAGAGCAAAAAATAGATTCTGCAATAGAGAGATGGGAGTCTGTGGGGCTTTCCTCTGAAGTAGGTGAGAAGGGATGGGGTTGAAGGCAGCACCGGTGGAGGTGCTGGCCTGTACTTGGTGCCCAGAGAACTGTGGCTTAAAGGTTTGTTTTAAGTGTTTCATGAATGGGGTTGTTGGCTTATATAGTCTACAGGATTGTCAGAAATGGCCGTTATTTTCAAGAATGTAATGCATCATCTTTATGAGTCTGGTCCCTTTCTCTGTGGTGCTGAAAGGTTCATGGTCCCACTGATTACAGGACCTTTGCACCTGCCTCCACAGGCACCCGGTGTGCGGGTTCATGCAGACTTTCATAGCACTTTCCACAAATGTAATTTTTCACTTAATTGTGTGTTCTAATGAATCCCATGACTTTGAGACTACATTACTTCAAAAGCACATAGTATACTGAGAAGCAAACAGTGACACCCATGACCAATGCATTGACAAGCATTTTATGAACTAAATACATCTTTATCTCAAAAGCATAATTTAGTTATATGATATTTAACAATTCAAGTGCTTATTGCTCATTTCCACTGTCTAGGTGGTATACAGATTAAGTAGATTATTGTTACAATTATAATTAGTTCTTCTTCACTTTCTAGATAAAATATTTTGTGATTAAAATGTAATCTCAACAAACTAGCAAGTGCTTTTACATTGGAAGGAATGTTCTAACGCTGTTCAAAAGAATGAAATGCATTCATACAGAAAATGTTGATTATATATTTAAAATTAAACTTTAAGAATTTTAAGTGTGCTGTAACAATTTAGAAGCAACACTACCTCAAATACATATATTATTTACTCAGTAAATTAAAACATTCTCTGCTCCCTGAAAGCATGTCTTTAGTGCAGTATATAACGTAGGAACGTAAGTGTTGGCAGGACTAGGGGAGCTGTGAGTTGGAGACAAATTTAAACAAAATAAATTTCATCAGTGGCTTCATGTAGATTGAACTACACATACAAATAACAAAATGAGGAATATAATATTGTGACAAAAATTTATCAGTGCTCAAAAATCAGGAGACTTCTAATACTAATTAAAACCTAGCACATATACTATTGCATCAAATTATGAATCAAAAAAAATGAGAGTTTGGTCCTAATTTTTGCTACTTTTGTGACTACCAGCAGGATTTTACATAATAGGAGCTCCATCCTCTAAGTGAGGGTCGGAAAATGCAGTTTTCCACACGCGTTTGTCAGATGATTGGTGTTTACGTGATAGAAATACAAGTTAAATATAGTCACAGAAAGAAATTGTCTACTATTACCTTAAGTTTTATTAATTTTTTTCATTAAATGTTCTACCTCAGGGTTCATATTATCCTTTTAATTGATGTCTCAAGCATCCCATACCATAAAAAGAATAGATAAAGTTTTATTAATATACCTTTCAAATGACTGTTATAAAGTCATTGGCTACAGTATAAAAGTAAAATTCAGTCCAAACATTTTATGGCCAAAAAATGAGGAGTTTTCTGACAGTAGATTCAATGGAATGAAAGAATTAAGGTGTGGGTGAGGTGTTTTCTAAAATTGCTTTTTCTTTAGTGCTTTACTCTAAAATATTTTAGCATTAATCGAGGGAAGGAGACAAGTTGTTATTTTCCTATTTGGAGCAGTATAGATTGAATATATTTTAAAGAAAATTCATTTTTTTTTTCAAAAGTCTATTTATTTTGTAAAGTTGAATGCTGTAGTTGGTTTGTGTCAAGTTTGATTCTTTGACCTATCTTGATTCAAAATGAAAATATTAAGATGCCAAAATCATCATGCTTAATAGTGACTTCTTGTTAGAAAAGAAGTTAATAAGTTGTGAAGAAGAGAAAATATTAATTATTCAGCATTCTTTTAATAGGACTATGTTAATATCCAGTGTTCTATTTTTGATGATTATAAAACAGAAAAAAATGTATTGACAAATATATTTAGTAACTCCAGGTACTTCTCTTTATGGGGATTAGCTTTTGAAATGAAGCATAATCAAAAGAGCTCACTCAAAAGTCAAATTATTCAGGTTAATTGTTAATAATTTCCCACATTCATATTTAAATGACTACCATATAACAAAAGTTCTGTTTTGCACATTGATTAAAATAGAAAATAATGTTCTGAATGGAATTTACTATTATTAGAAAATGAAATTAAATCATCTCACATGAGATAGAACACAATGATAGGAATGTATATTTGAAGTAAATAACTACATGAGCTGTTCAGAAATTCTGAATTTACAGAATTGTTGGTGAGCAGGATTAAACCTTAAAATGAGCAGTAACAGATAAGATCTTACTGTTATAGCAGATGTATTAAGTGTAGTCTAAACTTTTACCTTCAAATAGATTAGTGGTAGATGAGACTCATTTTGAGTTGTCTTGATTTCTTGTGAATCATAAGTTATTTCCATAATCAAAACCATTTAACACTCTCCATTAGCAAGTATTATTTTTGACCTTTTCAGATCTATGATAGTATCAGAACTAGAAATACCTTGCCCTTTACTGTCACACAGACAACAAAATGCTAGATAAAGAAGAAAAATGAGAAAAATTCAAACTAAGCAAAGGTTCATATTCAGAGTTGGAATTTATAATGTGAACCAACTTTTCCTGTAACCTAAATCTCTCACTTTCACTAAATTCAGTATCTCAAAGCAATATATAGAACTTGGAGCTTCTGTCCTCATTCTCTTAACTACATGCTATTTTCTTTAAGATACCTAGCAATGTTATCTTGTTGATTAAATTAAAACAAGTCATGTTAAAATTTAGAAAATTAAAATGATTTCTTTTACATTTTTTCTTAATTTTATTGACAATTTCCATGCTTAGATGGTCAGAAAATTATATACGTAAAAATATCATCGAACTGAAAATGTCAGGAATTGACTACCCAACAGAAAAAAAGAATGTACAGAAGGAATCATTTGAAAAAGTTGTAAAGACACAATAGGAGAAGTGCTAATGAACGAGATGAGTATAAAAAAGAATGTCAGCGATGATTCCAGAGTTTCTTTCTCACTTAAGCAATAGGCAAATGGGGAATGTCAAATGGAGAAGAGAGAAGGAATGACTTGTTTTAATGATTCTGCACATCTCAAATTGGAAATATCCCAGATTTTTGTGCACTGTTTAGGTAGAAGTTCATTCAGCAACTAAATAAATGAACTGAGAGAACTGAGAGAAGACCTGGTTTTAAGTATCATATTACTCCAAACTGCCATTTTCTGACTGTGGTATATATAGATGTACAGGTCTATCTTGTTAAGGTTTTTGAGTTATCAAATAGTAATAATTTTGAATAGGGTAGTGAATGAGATCTCCTAGAAATCCTCTGGGCTGAGGGAAAGAAAAGGCAATCAAGTACGGAAAACCATTGGCTGAAGAAGTCTTCAAAGAAGTAGGAAGAAAACTGGAAAGAAGGGATACTTAGAAGTAAAGTGGGAAAAGTTTTGCAAAGAGGGAAACAGTCAAAAGAATTGGATTCTTCAGGAAGTCAAATGAAATGAGAAATAAGTTGCGCCCCATGATTGTGGAAATAGCTATACTAATTATAAGTGTAATTTAACATTTTCTGGTTCAAGTGGTATTTCCATACATTCATCATTAGAGTGTCATGCTCTCAAATAATATGTACAATTTATTTCTACTATATGAAACTCTTTTGATTCACTCCACAATGATCTGAGCCCAAATGTACTGAGAGAGCCAATGATAACATTGCTAGCAGGATCATGGACAGTGATTGAGTAGGAACTTAGCAGTTTTTTCAGATTTTTTTTAAGTTCAAATATTAAAGAATTTGAATCAGAGTATAATATTTAAATTTCCAATTAATATTTTAAAGCATATATTCTAAACTGGACTTTGTATCCAAAGTATATGTAATATGATAGGATTAAATAAAATTAACAAAAAATCCTTAAGATTATTTGACATGAACATATAGGTAAAGAACAAAAAAAAACTGGACACTCTGGAAGTATTTTTAATAATAAAGTTACATTTAAATCTATATCAGTTACTTAGCTATTTATATTTCTATAAATGTGAGTAAATTATAATGCTAATTATTTCTGTTTATTTAAGAAAGTCTATATTATCCTAGTCTCAGTAAAGACATATCTCTTTTTAACTTTTTAAAATATTATTTGACTAGGCACTAAACCTTTTCAACTGAAGTCTTAATTTCCTTGGTGAAACACAAGTCTAGCTCATCTCTGCTTTGCCTCCACACCAAAGTCCAAAATTAGAAGTGAAATATTTTCTCAATATATAATATCAGCAAAAGTGATTTACCACAAATCTAGTTTGATTAATTTTTGATAGTGCCTCAAGGAAAGCAGTTCACATTGGACTGTCTTATAAAATTCTTCCAATTATCTTTTTTAATGTCGTATTCTCCAATATCATTGACTACTTTTTAGATGGGTTGGAACATGGTGCTGAGAGGATAAGCTAAGCTTTGAACTTTGGAATTTTAGCTTTCTCAGAACCACAAATTTACTTTTTTTTTTTCCAAAGAGAGGGTGCAGGCAGGAATGATGGCTAGCAGGCAGGCAGGAAGAGTGAGGAGAAAGAAGCATTTTATTTTATTTTTATTTAATTTTTCACACTTGGTTGTTTCCCTTATCCCACCCAGGAGTCAAACCCAGGGATACGTGGCCTGTGTTCCTTTGGAGGGGATTGACCTAACCGTTGCTCCCCAGGGTGCACCATAAGTTCACTCAACCTTGGCCACATTTAAACTGTGCAATATTGATTAAAAATAAAGGGCAGAAGTGCACCCCAGTGGCTCAGTAACTAAGCTGCAAGCCATGTAAAGCCCAAGGTTTTAATCCAGGTTTGCAATCTGGGGCTGGAGGATGGAACATAAAATAAATGGGCAAGAGGATGCACGGAAGTAGAGAATTAATTACAAATCCATTTACGTATCTGGAAAGAGAGTTCAACAGACATTTGTCTGGATCAGTGGTTTGGTTGTTCTTAAGGAAGAACACATTTTCTCTGCCTTGCCCTTGGATGTGAATCCCCTGTGCTGATTACTCTACAGTGCTGACTTGCTAACATCGGCCACTGTCTACCTTCCTTTGTGCTCTTAACAGCAGAATGCTCAGGAACACTATCAGTGCACACTTAAGGGCTATCACTGTTTCTCAGGAGGATTTTTAAATAGGTGTGTTTATTTTAAGGCTATTATTTTAAACCAAAATAGACATCTCCATTCCATATAGGAAAGAGCATATGGAGAACATTTACAAATCCAAGATGACCTAATATTCCTTGACTCAATTTTATACATGTAACTCTCCATGCTGAATTATTTCAAGAAAATTATTTTATCAATGAAACTGATTTCTAGAATTTTAATGTAGTGTCTATATAGCAACTAAAAGATTGAATGAGTATGGGAGAGCAGAGCTTAAAAATACTATAATTATTCACTTTATAATATTATTGGTATGATAAGGCCTTTAGGTATCCCAATATACCACATTATTCAATTTGTGACTTTGGTCACACCTAAAAGGTGAAAGTCAAATTGTTGAATTAATGGGTTATTATAGTGTTCCTATTTTCAAATAGATAAAGGAAAAATAATTTCTTACCTATGTTAATAGGTAAAAAATATCTGAATTCAGAATCTTCATTATCTTTCCATTTTCTTGAAATCAATTAGCTAAATATGATTTCACTTACAGACAATGGACATTGATATTATTGAAAATCTATTAAAAACACAATAATTGTTTTCATAGTGATTTTCTGAAAGCAATTTATAAACTACAAATTATTTAATGCCAGTATGGCTGGCAAAATTCATAGTTATTACCTCAAAAATTAAAGCAAAAAAATTTTATGTAATTATAAAATAGAAACATAAGAAAACAATGTCAGTTTGTTTTATACAATAACTAAGTCAAATGGAAAACCTTTTTTCCTTGTCTAAGAGTGTAAGCTTCCTCTGGGTAATACTTTTGTCTGCTCTGATATTTACAGTGTCATCAGTACAGTAACAGAACTTATCTTATAAGCAGTATGAGTGAATGAATGAGTGGAATGCAAAATGAATCTGATTATACTCGAAATGAACTACTTATAAATCAACAGAATTGTGCTATACAAAGAAAAATGACATGTAACTTGAAAGTCAAGGCTAAACTCTGGTAAATTCTGTGCAACTCTGGTCAATTTTCCAGTCATATCCAGTACTAGCCAAAGCCATGAAACATCACAGTACTTCTTGAGGTCCCCAGTACTCTGCTCCTTTTAATTTTAAACTTAGAGATCATGGTTTAGACCAAGTGAAGTTTTGTGTGAATCATCACAAAGCTGATAACCAACACTCCATGAATACTTAGTCAAACTTCATAATCTCCTTAATATGTCAATATTATTTTGATCTAGAAAATTTGGGACATTATTAAAGTAATAGCATTATGCTTAGGATTTTGTGAGTGTGTGTGTATAAAATTTATTTTTTAAATACAATTAAAAGATTGTTTAAGGTGGTTTGATGGTTCCCTGCTGTGACTAGTTGAGCTAAATTCAAAATTATAGAACAAATCAACTCATAAAACAACCACTTTGTAAGAAGAACAAGATCTAGAATATTGTAGCCATGTTGAAATCTTTCAGGAGAATACTTCAAACCAATGTTTCCACAGTTATTTATAGCTGAATTAAGTTTGCCAGATTTATTCATAGATGCTCCATGTATTCAGTGTGGAGAGTCTGGAACAATATATTTATGGGTGGTTCTAAAGTCCAATCTGATGAATCACTAAAACAAGAAAGTACTAAGATAATGCCCAAATTCACCAGGTTTGCAAAATACTATTTATCAAATAAAATTCAATGTTTTGTTTTAAGACCCTGGAGCAAACAGATACCAGTCCTGTAGGATATGAATATATCAAGCATAAATATGTTTCTCAAACTAACAATCACTACTTAGTCAAATGGAAAATATTTGAGGTGGTAAGACTAATATCTAGGTTATTTCAAAGCTATTTAAGTTATTTCTATAATCTCAGCCTTTAAAAAATTTACACACACTATTAGAGGAGAATTTTAGAATAGAGTTCAAAAATTTTGAGTGCCCTTTGAACGCTGATGTTATGCAGTGGGACTTCAAGATAAGGTGTTAAGTCTGCTCTAAGAAGGTGGTATTATTTTAAACACTTTCCATATCTCCAGCAGCTGCTCTTTGGTGGGGAGGCCGCACCAAGCTGTACAGAGAATATAGGCAATTAGTCGATTCATCATGAACTGACACAGCCTTCCTGATTCCGCTTGAATTTTTATCACTGGAACATTTGAAGTGGTTTATCTTCTATAATTTGAAGTAACTGATCTTCCTGTGGAGTTTATATTTAGACGGAATATATGCAAATATGTGGTGCTTCCTTGTGCTCTTATTTTTATAAGAAGGAAGTATATGCTATGTTTCATTTTCAATTATCTTAGAAAAAAAGTAACTATCTTAAATGTAAGTGAAAATAATCTAGATGAGTTACTAAAGAACCAAATTACATCCCAAGCCCACATAAACATGAGGTATGATCCTATTATCTTTTTTTCTTTTCATTTTTACCCAGGCTCTCACAATCCTTATTTTGTTTTGCTTTCATATTGAACACTTGCATGCATGTCTAGAATTCTCGTATTATCAAGAGTTCACAATTTTTGCAACTTCTCAAGATTTCAAGGACACTGTTTATAGTTTTAATCTGCCAGACAACATAATTGTTCTGCTGTAGGTTTCTCACTGCCTTCGTTTTTCATGCCCTTTGTTCTTTTTCCTATGGCATTATTTTCGGGAAGATTGATTTTGGCTAAAATCGGTTTTCTTCCTGAATACAACTGAATGCTACTCATCTTTTTTTAGTGGATTTTATTTTTTTGCCCATCCCAGCAGTTTTATAAGTACAATGTAATGCGGCGAGCTGGTGGAGTTTGAAGTGGTCAGCGCTGGAGCTGGACCTAACCAGCCCTCCACCCTTGCCAGTGATTTTGGTTATTGGATTCTCCAGGCTAACAAATATTCATTGCATGTTACCAGTCCTGACATTATACTTTACCACACCAGAAACAAAGCTGTAAAGATGACTTTTATCCTCCATATACAAAATAAAATCCCTACTTGTGTTGAAGATGCCATGAATGTATGTTTTTTCACCCGGATGCACTGCCCCTGCTGTTTAGGAATCCCCTACACATCTCTCACACCTCCATCTTGTCTTTCTAGACAAAGGACACTGACATGGCACTGAAGGGCACATGCTGCCGGAGACCCACATGGGTTGGGCTCACACTTTACTTCTTCCCTGGATCAGGTTCTATTTTCACTGCTCTTGGCAGCCCCCCTTCCTAACTTGTGCTTCAGGATTGTGGCCATTTTCTAGGTACATCAAGATGTGTCTTTCTCTCCTGTATCTGTATTCTCCTTGGCTAGTTTCAGAAAGAAGAAATCAGGCTGAGACAGTCCTACTTCATTATCTTTAACTGGGTTTTCAGGTTACATTTAAATTTGGCCAGTTTTCTTTGACTTTCTGGTGAGCTGCTAATGCAGCAAGTACTGAGAGATGTCTCATTTGCTCCGGCAAATAATTTTTTCCCAGTTTTTTGCACCAGTGCTTAATGCCTTATCTCATCTCCATGTACCTTATATTTAAACACAAAATGTATGTGAAAGAGGCTGTCTGGAGTGAGGGTGCAAAGACACTATCCATAAAAATATGATACATGTGAATTTAAAATTTATTTTCATTTGATTGTGAATTTAGTATATTGAAAAATCTGTGGTTTTAAACAAGTGACCTCCCTTTTAAGGAGTCTAATTTAGAAACTAATTTAATAAATATTATTTAGCATAATTGAAAGTGTTATTTGTGCATCTATTCAAATATCCTTATAAATAATATGATAGTATTAATCTGTAATTTCTAAATGGTAGAATAAATAGTAAGAATTTCTGTAAAGTGTATGTCCTTTAAAAAAAAAATAAGGGTTACCAATAAAACTTTTAACTTTTTTTTTTAAGACTTGAAATAGGATTGAATTGAATTCTATCAGTCAGGGATAGTTTATGGTTCTAGCCTAAGAAATAGATATGGATTTAAAGATAGCTTTTCCATTCTGGGATTATAGTCTTTCTCATTTGAAAAATTGGTTCGTTGGCCTGTGAGTCTGTTTCATGACTTCTGAAGGCCAAGCTTCTCTCTGAGTAGATTTATCATTTAGACTCAACTATGTTCTTGGATTTCCACTAACTCTCTTCAAGGAGAATGCTGTCCCAGGATTTAAACAGGGTTAAAATCTATTTGTAGTATCACCTAGCAAACAGTATCTCAAGCTAAACTGTGGCAGAATCCATCAAAGTTAAATTCCAAGGCTATTCTGATTGTCCTACCTTGATTTTGGATCTTGAATTTTTAGCACTTTAGTCCTTGCTTTCTGTGAAGAAAAATAATCTGGGGGGTGGGGGTGGGGACGGGGAGTGATATTACAGAAAATAAATGTATAAGGAAATAACAGCCTGGAAAATGATAGGTAAAGGAATGCTAGGAACTCTTGGCTGTGCTTTATTAGGATGCCAGATTCTGGCTTCGGAAACCAGTGAGAAATTTTGCAGTAACCAGTGAGTTTACTTGCAGAAGCTAGAGGATTTGCTTTCATTAAGAGGACTTTGCAGATTTTCACACATTGCTAGGGCTCATTTCCCCAAAACTTCTCAAAACAGAGGAATTAACATGAGCTTCATCCATGAGAATTTCTCTTCAGAACAAATCAGAAGGAGACCCTAATCTAAGGTCAGCCGGCTTGAACCCCACTGCCCTTGAAGCTCCCTTATTCACAACACTTGGAGAAATGTAGCTCCAGGGGCACATGCAGCAATTTGCCTCATTTTTCTCACCCTTAACATAGGTTTAAAGGAAACAAAAGATAACAAACTTCTGTTCCTCAACCGAACTAGATTTACTTCATTTCCCCCCCTTTTTCTTCTCATTTCTAAATTACCTTTTCCTATCCAATTCTGTTTGTATATAACACAAAGCAGTAATACAGGCCTTTTATTTGGTAAAATGTTTTGTCAATAAAATTAAGTTATTAGCATAGCCAAATAAAATAGAATATTGGTGTCAGGAGAATTCAGGATCCTGAATTGAGAATTTTAAGTTTGTTACCTATATATGGGCTTGATTTATGTGAAGTGCTTTTGCCTGAATGCTGCCTTACAAGGGATGTACTGTTTCAACTAATTTAAAGAGTTGTTTTGGAGATTATTTAACGTGTCTTTGTGTGTGTGTGTTCTCATTGTTTTATTCCCAAGTAGGTTGGAAATTGCTTACAGAGACATAATGTATGAACATACAATTTAAACAAAATTAGTGCAAAGACAAATTGGCTCAGCTCATAGAAATCAACAGAAAAAGAAAAATTAAAATGGGCTATGTCATATGGTATGAAAGATTCCCTCACCCCTCACAACCTCTCTCTCTTTTACTCAGCCTTCTATGACAAGTGATAGAGTGGCCCAAATTAGAAATATGGTCTTTATTTGTGTGTGAATGAAAGGGTCTCTTCTGTCATTTTTTCTTATGAATTTAAACACTTTAACTTCTCACAAGTCAGGTAAAGTTGTATTATCGTGTCATCCTTTTGTTCCACTGGCGTAGTATATTTTAATCAAAGTTTATCTTAAACCTTGAACCTCAAAATGTCCAACATCTTAGAAGAGATGATGATCTAATAATGTCAACAGGCAGCACCATTTTAAAAGGTCAAGTTTACCATTTCTGTGTGGATAGCACTTATTGTCCTAAGAATATTTGCTCTGTCATTCTTCCAACTACCCAGGAATAAGACTTCCTGATAAATTAACTTTAAAGAAAGTTCCAATCTCCTGTTGATGTATAGAGGATCTCTGTTCATAGTTTTACAATCCTGTCCCCTATTGGCCACTGAAAGCACATTTGAAATTAAAAGGAGTAACTGAAGTATAAAAGTCATCTTCTAAAAAAGCTAGTAGAGCATTCCATTAGTAAAAGAAAAGAAAAAAGAAAAAAAGAATAAAAATTAGTATTAACAAAGTAAAGGTTTAAGAACTAGAAACATACATCTGAAATTTAAGGCTATTTAGTCCAAGACCCTCTTCATTTTGTCTTGTACTTAAATTCATTATCAATAGAATACATTTTATTATTCTCATTAACTACTTCTATAAAGCAGGAGAAAAAAATGCTAACTTTCACTCTTAAGAAATACTAAGTTGGCAGACAAGTGGAAACTCAAATTTTTAGTTTTAAATTTCATTAAAAATCAGCTTTTCCTATAATTACTTTAAGTTTGGAGAGTAAGAAGTCATAGAAACAATATAAGGATTGGTTTTGCATTGATCTAAGAAACCAGCTATCAAGTACGTCATTTATATATTTTAATGGCTCTTTTCTTTCTCAGATTCCTAGCATTTTCCACAATTTTTTGCATAGTTCTACTAAAATATGTTTAGATTTTTCTATATGGTTTACTAATCTACACTTTCAAAATCAATAGGGAAAAAGGAAATTATGACTGAAGAACAAAATAATGTTAGCTGAGTTTTTGTTTGTTTTACCAACATTTGCTTTACCTTAAAATGTATCATTCGCTCAGCCTTTCTGTGTACATTCAATAAAGCTTAATAATCATTTCATATTGCTAGTTGAAAAATGTAACCTGAAGTAATGTTAGGATCCTGTAAATGGTCCAATGATTTTTGAACATTGATAGTTGAAAGACTGCTTCAATTTTTGATATTTCTAAGACTAACCCAAATTTTATATTTCTTCCAAATAAAGAAAAAAAAAATGCCTGAAAAATGTTGAAGGAAAAAAGGAGATTGCTCTTCAAGATTGATTGATTTAAAAATGTTAATAATCAAACTTGTGGCACCTGAAATGTTCTAGTAGTTTATGAAGGGTTTTGAAAGACAAAAATATATACTTTAGTCTTTAGGTGAGATATGGTTATTAAATCACGACAAGGGGCTCTTAGAAAACACTTGCAACCTTACATTAAATAATTCTCAGTGAAAATATTTCATGATTTTTTTTATTAATATCATTTCTTAAATCTGTGTCTGTTTGGGAACTTTGTAGGAGTCTAAGGAATTTTGTCTAAGGAATAACCAGAAAGTAGAGACTGCATCTAAATTACACATTTAAGTTAAATTCAAACTTAGAATTAAAAAGAAAAAAAAAGATTCGCTGAAAATGAAGTGATCTCTTAGGAGAAGAAATAGAAAAGTATGATTAGTTAAGCATGTTAAACACTCACATAAACAAATTATTCAAATCAAACCTGTGAATAATCTTCAACTGGTATTGACAGAAAGTTAAAAAAATAAGCCTTTTTTGCACATTTTCTTCCAGTTTTTAATGCAAAAATTACTTCATTGTTTTTGACAAAAAATAATGCTTAAAAATTTTAAAATTATAGATGAAAAATTAAATTCTACTACACTAAAATAGCTATTTTTGATACTAGCTTATCTCATGCATTTCTTAGTGCAACAATTTGTGCTGAAATACTGCTAGAAATTTGGATGTATGGGTAGATGAATGGATGAATAGACAAATCATTTGTAATATGGGATTTTTTTGTATAAATGTATTTCATTAAGGCTTAATTGGCATGTAATCATGATTTGATATTTAATGTATTGTGAAATGATCACTACAATAAGTCAAGTAAACCTCTGTCCCCATACAGTTACACATTTTTTTCCCTTGAGAAGAGAGCTTTTCTCATTTTTATTTTATTTTTATTTAGTTGTTCACACTGGTTGCTTCTCCTTTGGCTCAGGACTCAAACTGAGGGTTATGTGGCTTATGCTTCTTTGGAGGTGACTGACATAACCACTGCTCCACCAGGGCACACCATGATGAGCACTTTTAATATTTACTCTCATAACTTTTTGATATGAGATATGGTATCACTAATTATAGTTTCCATACTGTGCATTACATTCCTATGACTACTTTATAACTGAAATTTTATACCATACTAACTCATTTCACCTAACCCCCCACCTCTTCTGTGACAGCTACCTGCCAATCTGATGTATACATCTCTGTAAGTTAGAAGCATTTTAAATCTAAAAATCAACTTTATTTTCATTATCATTCCATTGAACTAAAATAAACAGATATGAAAAAAAGAAAAATGTTAATGTCAAATAAATAGTACTTCACCACAATACAGTGCCTCTTAAAATGCCTCTAAGATTAAAAAGAGAGTAAGAGAGAGGGGAAGACTTAAGAAAAGGAGAGAAGAAACAAAAGTGAAGAGGGCTGGTCAGGAAAGAGAAGATATCATAATTTTTTTTTTATATTTATTGAAGGAACATTGCATTATAACAGTATAGATTTTAGGTGTGCATTATCATATATCAGCAGCTGTATGCATCCATATGTATATGATGTCTCAGTTCCTCCATGTTTATTTTTCTTTCTATTTTGGATTTAATGATGGTCTAGCTGTTATGTATGTTTGTTCTGTTTTCTCAGTAAGGGATGTTGGGTATTGCATTGTCTTAATTTGTCCCTGTTTAAGAATATCTAACTATTGCCTTTATGTGTAAATAACATCTTGACTTGTTTTAGAATTCTAATTAAGTGATTTGGGGAAGAGAGGTTGCATCTGGAGAGTCAATAGTTTACTAGGCTGTGTCTTGGCATTGACTATTCTATATTAAATATATTTGAAATACAGTGTGTTCTTTAATGTGCAAGTTCAGTTTCTTAAGAAATCATTCTATATTACAGATTTAACAGGGATCTTCTCTTGATTTTGCTGGGTATTCTTCAGCAGCGATACAAGTCATCTTCATGCTTCCATTAAGACATGAATTCCCTTTATCTTGCTTCCATATTTCCTTGTTTTACTCTGCCCATTTTAATTGTTTATATTTTAAAAAATCAATAATAATTTATAAATTTCAGTGTTTCCCTAATGTCACTTGCTTGATTTTTAGTCATTTTATTTCTACTCTTTCTAAATTTTATATTGTTATGTAATGGTGAAATTTGGGTTCTCATTTTAATTTCAGATAGTTGTTTCATCTCATTTTTGCCAAGTTCACATTCTCAACATGTTATTTTATATTATCAAGTAATTGTGAAACAGCCATTGTGAAACAGCCGATCCTGTTCCATGAGTTATTTTTCTTTCACGTTAGATATTTGGTCTTTATTTCTTTTTTCTTTGTCTTTATGAGTTCTGTAGAAACATTCTCTCTGCCCTGATAAATATGGGTTGTATATTTATTGTTTTCCCTCTATATCTGGTATCAGTTTTTTTTAAAGATACGGTATAAGAGTTCTGCATTTTGTTTTCTATACTTTTTTTTTAAAATAATCTGAATTAATGGCAAAGAAAGTGGAAGCAATAATTGAAGAGGGAAGCTAAACTAAGGTGCCTTACAATCTGTTAGATTTTTTTCATCTGAAGTTTTGTCAATGTCCAATTCTGGATTCAGTCCATCTATCTTTTGGTTTGTCTGGTTTCCAAAGAACTAACACTATACTTTGGATCAGCCCTCCAATTCAATTTGATTCTCCAGAATCTTCTTTCTACCCTGTTTTACTAATATGCATGCCCATTCAGTTTGCATCTATGTTATATTCAAATTAGGCAGTATTAGTGAGGATTATCAAGATTTTATGATTTAGAAGTACAGTTTGTTGAGGCAAAATAAGGTGCCAGCAAGTGTGGTGCTCAGCAACTGCTATGCCAGATAACATGTACCTAGTGTCTCTCTCTATCTCTCTCTACCTCTCTATCTCAATTAGAACACATACTAATTTAAATTATTTCTAAGACAATATTGTTTTATAAACTATGGAATTGGAAAGATATCTTACTTTTAAAATTCCATTATTTTTATTGAATTTATTTATGATGGAAAATTTATCATATTGTTTAAAAATGGCTCTTAAATATATCCCTGAAAGTTTTCCCTCTGAAACCTACTTTGGGTAGGTAAAATAACTTTTGAAGAGTGTCACTATAATAAATAGAAGTTGCATTAAACATGATTTTTTTATTCTCTTTCTGATAGTCATAAAAATGAAAGCAATTTATTTACTTTGTGCAGTAGGTTAAGTTTTCCTATATGACAAGACTAGCATATCTTTAAAATCTCTTTATATAGTATTAATTTTAATATTGATTATTATAATCTATTGTCATTGGTTTTTAGATTCTGTATTCTAATTCAGTGCCTCTTCCTCTACCTAAATAAATAAATTTGGCCATTTTTTCTTTGTTTCTAAAAATTAGAGATTTAACATCATATATCAAGTACAAGGTACTTGCAAATATATTCTAATCATGAGTGTCTAGATATATCTAGTTACTTTTAAACTACACAAATAAAAGTATTTCTATAAAATGGTTCAGGTCTTTAAATAGCTAAGTTAATGTACATTGACTTCATTAACATAAGCTAATTTAGAAAAATAAGAGAAATATGGTAATGAATCTCTGATAAAAAATATTCAAGTTATTTTATATAATTAATAAAAACTATATAGGTATATTCCAAATGACTTGTGTATTTATAAAGACTATAGATAAATTCCAGAATTACTGTCAAAAGTTCATGAAGGCCTTCTGGAATTGTTTTCTTCTGAGGTAAATAAACAAATGCATTCTGGCTTCATTAAACATTTTGACATAAAAAGAAAAAATCCACCTTTTAGCATTTGTAGCAAAAACCATTAGAGGCATATTTTTAATAGTAGCCTTCTGCAAAAATGCTACATAAGCATAATCTACTGTTTTTTTTAAAATTTTAAACATATTTTTTCCTTAACTAAAACTCTGAATCTTTCAATGCTGCACACTTAACAATGCAGCCTGTCAAAGACTGGAGAACTAATTTAGCTGGAAATGAATTAATGCCATACTCATCTCACGTTAATTTTGTTAAAATTGTGTCTCTAGTAGAAAGTGTTGGCTCTGAATATGCAATAATGAGTTACTTCTTTAGACTCAATGGAGTAAAATGCCAGGAATGGAAACCATGTCACCTTAGTGACTGGAATAATTAAATCATGAGTCACATGTACTGCTCAGCTGCAGAAATGTCCTCCTTGCAGATAGGATCAATTTGACTGAGTTCAGTATTTAAATTTAGCTCTGAAATAATGTATAGTTTGCGTGGTTGCATTCTAGAGCCCAGATTTTAATTTTTTTTTTTTTTTGTTGAAACTCTTATTCATTAGTGTATATAATTTATTTTTACCCATGTGTAAACTTTTAATCTTTCATGCAATCATGACAAGCCAAAGCAGAACAAATTATGATATATATTTGTACAACAATTTCTGACAGAAATTGCCCAGAGAAAACATAAAGAAAAATGCATTTAGGAAAAAGCAATTAACTTATGTTATAATTGAGAGAAGATTTCAAAACTTGTTATTGTTTTCAAAGATTTTAAAGCCTGATATTTAATAGCTATAAGTTTGAAATAAATAAATGGTTTCATTCATTTTTCGACAAAACATTTGATATATTTTTTTTATTCTGTAGTGATTCTTATCGTTCTAAGAAAAAAAGAAAAAGCCACAGTTCATTATTGGGGGAAATAAGAAATCTAAATATTATCATGGAAATATATGTGCTCAATGGGAAAAATAGATAAAATCTTATATATTTGTGTTAACATTTAGAGTAAAGAATGTAATTGTCAAGAGCATGCTTTGCTAGCTAAATCTAACTTTGTACAAGGTGGGCAGCATTCTTTATGGGCCTAATTTTGGAATATTCTCAATATTTGTCAATCTGGGATGTTTCAAATATCTTTAACACTAACTGAACAGTTCTTCTAACTTGACTTGCAGAAATAAAACCAAATGATGTGAGAATGACAATTATTTGAGTTACTTAAACATTAATGAGAATAACAAATTATAAATATAATGACCCTGATATTCTAGTCTCTCAGAAATACAGAAGTTCTGTAGTCCTTAACCACACAGGCAAAGGGAATTTTCTTCAGCCTCGTTGTGCAGATATTTATTAATCACCCTAACTCTTAATTCTGCACCACCTGCTCATTTCTTGCTGTGTTTATGTTGTTGTGATCTATATATGGATGGCTACTTCCTCCTATTAAGACATAGTCTAAAAGTTTTCTGTCTTTGCTTGATCAAAGATTCTGTGTGCTCAGAGTCCTCAATTATTCCTCTACAGCAATTATTGTTTCTCTCTCATGTGATACCTGCAGATCTCCAGGTATGGCAGTTAATTTTCTGGAAGTAGCCTCTCTTTACTTAGTTTGCATCTTTGCAAGTTCCGGAGCTCAGCTTTGGGGGCTGTGCTGGATGGTGCAGAGGAACTATCACCCTGCCTGTAACTATCCTCCTCCTGGCAAAGTGTTGCCTATAGAGAAAAGAAATGTCCTGCCTGTGCCAGCATTTTACAAATTTAGAATCTGAGCTGCCATATCTTATTCACTGCATATTTAGCTTCATTTTCTCCAACTCTGAAGCTAAGGTATTCTACTCTTTGTTTTTGTTGCTTTGCCTTTCTGATTTGAACTTGGCTCTGTTTCTTCCCTTCATTGTTTCCTGTCTCCCCAGTGATTTAGCTGCAGATCTCAGGGTCTCTGGAGTTGTGCCTTCATCTCTATTTCAGATCAGGGATATTCATGGAATATTCCAACAGGAATCTGCTTGGGAACCCAAATTCTTGTACACTGCTTCTAGGTGTACTTCTCAATTCACCTCCTCATGGTAGCTTTGGTAAGAAATGAAACTGTCTCCAAACTTATTTTGACATAAAAGCTCTTCCCTTGTGTCCCAAGTCTTTTTTGTGTGTGCTGTTAAATATTCCCTTTGTCAGACTTCAGTGTTTCTTTTTTTAAATCTCTTCTGTGCCAGACCCTTAGTAGATATGAACTTCAAGTATCTTTGACTATTTACATCCAAGGTGATTGTGGACGACACTTGTGAAAGAGAAGAATGCTGATTTTAAATACTCAGTGATACAGCATTAATTTTTAGTATCTTTAATTAATTTTGTGCCCAGTGCCTATAGGAGAATACCAAAGCACAAGCTTTGTGTTCCAATTAATTTCAACTTAGGGGAATAAAACTAATAGCATATGTAATTTATAGTTAATTTTTTTTATATTATTTGTGATTTCTGAAAAGAAATAGATCATGCTAAAAGCATACCATTTTTCCTCAGGTATTATAGATATGAGTCAACATTTTTATTCCCTAATAGCCACCATTATTAAACAAAGTGATTTTGCAGCAGCCTATTAAATAATGATAAACTCTGCAGAGAACAATAGAAAAATGGTAAATTATTCCTTGTAGTTTTCATTGATTCCCAAGTATTGAAAATTTACTGGATTAGTAACAAATTTACAATGTTTAGCAACTGAATAACATAGCTATTTAGAACCACTACCGTATACAGTAAAATGACAAATGTTTAAGTTGCAATGAGAAATGCATTTTAAAATGATTCTTTATAACCCTGTATTTATTGACTAACAAAATTTAGGGAGAAGGTGTTGATATTAAGTTGCTAGTATAAGCTTATTATTATCAACATTTTTGGACGCAGGTCTACCTTACATTCTGAATACTTTTTGAATGTTCAAATAATTATTTGTTTACGTGGGTCTTATTTATTAATTGAACAGAGAGAAAAACTTTAGAGGTGTATTAATTCATTTAGGAAGATAATCTATGACATATAAGTAGCTATAAAATACTTTATGAAAAAATATATTCCAAAGCAAAATCAAAAAAAGGAAGAACTCTATGAGAAGAAAAAGCATAAGGATCACAGGTGCCCCAGAAGGTGAGAGGGACTAAGGAGCAGAAAACCCATTTAAAGAAGTAAATAGCAGAGAATTCCCTACATCTATCACAAAGAATAAGCACAAGGTTTCAAGAAGCAGGGAGAACACTGAAATTTATAAATGTAAGCAGACCTGTACTGAGACATATCATAGTAAAATTAGCAAAAGTTAATTACAAAGAAAAACTACTTAGAGCTTCTAGAGAAAAGAAAAACACAACTTACAAAGGCATATCCACCAGGATATCATGAGACATCTTAACAGAAACCCCTCAGTCCAGAAGAGAGTGGAATGACATCTTTAAAATACTAAAAGGGTAAAACTGCCAGCCAAGAGTACTCTACCCTGCAAAATCATTATTTAAATATGATAGAGAAATAAAAGTCTTCAATGACAAAAAAAAGAAAAATAAATTATTGGATTTTTCCATTACAAGCCTGTCATTCAAGAAATCCTGAAAGGGGTTCACCAAACCTCAAGAATGGTGATAAAGAAGAAAACAAAAGCAGGAACAAAGACGAGAGCAACAGGGTTGAACAAACTTTACCACTAAAGGGGGAAACTGAAACATATATACTACACAAATATGTAAATATGACATGGCATCAACTCTTAAAATCATAGCACAGACAATTAAATTTAACTCATGGGATAGCCGCAAAACCCAACTCCAAAAGGACACATAACTGGGAAGCAGACAAAATTGACAGAACAGACACTGAATACTATCCAAAGGAAAAAAAAAAACCCTAAACAAACAGGAACTGAAACTACAGGCAGAGAAAACCAATGGAAGACAAAGGCTCAAATGACAGCAATAAAACCCTGCATTTCAGTCATCACCCTAAATATGAATGGACTGAACTAACCAATCAAAAGATAATAGAGTGGTTGAATGGATAAAAAACCAGACCCATCAATATTGTGTCTACAGGAAACACATATCAGATTCAGTGATAAACAAAGGTTGAAAATATATGAAAACAACAATGATTAAAAGATTCAGGGACTATGATACCAATATCAGGCAAGATAAACGTCCAACTAAATATAATATCATGAGGCAAGGATGGACACTACATTATGATCAAGGGGTAATCTATCAAGAAGAAATAACTATCATCAACATATATGTACCCAATACAGGACCATCTAAATATATAAAGCAAATATTGATAGAACTAAAGCCAGACATTGGCACTCCACTGACAATCATAGATAGATCATCCAGGCAGAAAGCCAACAAAGAAACAATAGCCCTAATTGAAACAATAGATCAAATGAAACTAGGAGACATACAGAGGTGTTCTACCCCAACAAAAAAGAATATATATTCTTCTCAAATGTTCATGGAAAATTTCCAAGGATAGACCACATCTTTGGACACAAAACATGTCTCAGCATATTTAACAAAATTCAAATTATAGAAAGCATTTTCTCTGACACAAGGGGGTAAAACTAAAAATGAACCAAAAGAACAAAACTAGAAAAACCACAAATATGTGGAAATTGAACAACGTGGTTCTAAACAACTTTTGGATCATCAATGAAATTAAAGACAAAATTAAGTCATATCAGGAAGAAAATGAAAATCAGGAGACAAGCAACCTACCAGAACATATGGAATGTGACAAAAGCAGTTCTGAGAGGAAAGTTCATAGCCATATGAGCACACATCAAAATCCAAGAGCGAGTTCAAATTAAATGTCTAGTCACACACCTGAAGGAAGTCAAAAGGGAAGAACAATCAAATCCAAAAATCAGAATTAATAAAAATCAGAGCAGAAATAAATGAAATAAAAAACAAAAAGATCATCCAAAAGATTAATGAATTCAAAAGATGATTTGAAAAATTAAAATTGATAAGCTCATAGTAAGACTCACAAAGCAAAAGAGAAAGCCTTAATATCAAAAGTGAAAGATGTGAAATTCAGCTGACATCACAGAAATGCAAACGTTTGTGAGAGACTTCAGTGAACCCTTACATGCCAACACATTCATCAGTCATGAAGAAATGAAGCCCAGGACTGGATGACTTCACTGGAGAATTCTGCCAAACATTCAAAGAAGTGCTAATCCCCATAATCCTTAAACTCTTCCTCAAATTTGAAGAGGAGGGAAGATCCCCAAATACATTCCCTGAGGCTAATATTACCTTTTCTAAAATTAGACAAAGATAGAACTGAAAAAAACCCAAAACTATAGACCAGTATCACTGATGAATATAGATGCAAAAATCCTCAACAAAATCTTACTAACTAGAATTCACCAGCACATTAAAAAAAAGAAAAAGGTACAAACCATACCAAGTGGGTTTTATTTGAGGGATGCAAGGATCGTTCACCATACACAACAAAGCCATCAATGTGGTACACCATATCAACAAAATGAAAGTAAAAAACTAAATGATCATCTCAATAGATGCATAAAAAACATTTGACAAGACTCAGTACCCATCCATGATAAAAAAGAAAACAAAACAAAACTCTCACCAAAATAGGAATAGAAAATACATGTCTCACCATAATAAAAGCATTATATGACAAACCCACAGCCAACTTCATAATCAATGGTGAAAAACTGAGAGCCTTTCCCCTAAGATCTGGAATGAGACAAGGTTGCCCACTATCACCACTACTCTTCAACAAAGTTCTGGAAGTTTTGGCCAGAGCATAAGGCAAGAAAAGGACATTAGAGAAATCCAAACTGGAAAAGAAGAAAAGATCTTTATTTGCAGATGACATGGTACTATACTTATAAAACCCTGAGGACAGGACTCCATGAAAAAACTGCTAGAAACTATAAATGAATATAGCACTCACATGTGGAGTGCTATGAACATACAAATTTGAACATACAAATTCCAACAAAAATACCAGGACTCAGGACTGGTTTGGGGTAGGAGAGATGAGGGGAAAATGTGGCAGACAATACGGAACACTGGACCTCTGGCGGTGGGTATGGTGTGAAATATAGACTTAATGTAATTTCGGTATCCTAAATGAAATTTAGCATTGCGAACTAAATAAATAATAAGTAGTAGTATAAAAATATTTTAGGAAAAAATATATTCTAAGACAAAAGAAAGAGTGGCACTGTTTTGTGATTTTGCCAATAATTTGCTATCTGGAAATATGGAAGACAATTGGATTTCATATCTGCTTCTGAATCCATTTTCTTTTTTTGCTCTTTTGATTAATGTAGGCAGTTTTGAGTAAGATGATATGCTTTTTTAACTATGTTTAAAAAGAAAATCAGGGCATGCCCTAGTGACTCATGTCAAGCTCGTGCCTGGGATACAGACGAAATAGACTCCAAGGACACAGGTTAGCGGCTTGGGATGGGCCGGGGGAATCAACTAAAATGAACAACTGAATAAATAAAAAATGCTTCTTTTTTATATCTCTTCCTTCCTGCCTGATGTCTGTCTGCCTTCATTTCTGCTTGTCTTTATTTCTCTTTAAAAAAAAAAAAAAGAAAATTAAACCTCACTTACATAGTTCAAAAAAGAGGTGAGTTTTTGATACCCTTTTCAAATAACTGTGGGTAGTATTTTGCACTACCCTAAGACTCAGTAATGGTAGTTTCTTAAAGTTACAATATAGAATCAGAAGCCATATTAATACACTTTGCACACCCATTATATCAAAATCCATTGGTCTCTTTTGCACTTCAAATGGAGATTTCACCTGTGTCTGATTTGGGCTTCACAGACCCCTGAAAATGTTTTGGTTGGTTCTTTGTGGGATTCTGTACCATGCTCAGAGAACCACTGTGTTAGTCAAAGCTTTTGCAAAACAAAAACATGACAGAAAGTGAATCCTGTTATCATCTGTTTTCAGATTATGAATCTGACTCTGGGATCATAGATAGTGTCTGAATTTCATATTCCAGCTGACCTGAGTTTGCAGCCCAATTCTACCACTTACCAACTGTCTGACTGAAATATTCTGTGCACACCTCAGTATACCATAGTCATGGAAATATACAAAGATGTAGTACTTCATTTTCAATAAGACTATATTAAAATTAACTCCTGCCTACTTCCTTTTTGTAAGTTACTCAATTTTTATGGAAACTCATCTTAAATGAAAATAAGTTTTAGAAACATGGACTCTTGGAGACAAATTTTCTCAGTCCACACCCAACGTATGACATTTTCTATCTGTGTGATTTTCAGAGTCCTCATGTACTTTATGAAGTTATAAAATTAAGGTACTGTGTTTTAAGCACTTAGAACAGTGTCTGCAGTTCTATAAGTGCTATTCATCATGTGAGTTTTTTACTATTTTTATCATCATCATATCATCATCTTAAATCTTCATAATTATTATCTGTCCTGCTGTTCTTGTCCACTCTTGTTCTCAGAGTGAACCAAGCACTGTTCTTCCCCAAATTCCAACTTCAGAGGACTTATTTCAAGTCACCAATTTTTTATTCTATGGAAACCTCTTCCCTATGCTGAAAGAGGACAAAAGATCCCATACTTCAGCAATGCTTTTCATGGGTAGTGGGAAGACGTGGGGACCTACTGTGACTCTTCTCAAATAAATGTCTTCACAATTCTCCTTTCTACCTTCTAACCACATTTGGTGACCTTGATCTGTCCCAAAGTTGTGATACTGGTTTTCAACCATTTCTTCAACCATGTGCTTCTCACAGTGGTGCCTGATAGCTTTTCTGTAGACATCATGGATAAAATAGGAACAGGCAGTTTTCTGTTCTAATATTCTATTACACAAATAATGATCAGGGTAAAGCAGAAAAGAACTGAAATTCTGAACTGTTAATTTACAACAAGTGATGTTACCATTTTATAAACATAACCTCTTTTATTCTTCTTTGTGATTCTATGAAGAAGGTATTATCCACTTTATAGATTTAGGTTTAGGGGCAATAAGGCTAAGAGACTGCGTAGTTTTGCAAGTTACAGCAAGTCTCCGACTATTATGTCTCCCCAAGATTCCTTAACTACGTTTGCACAGCTTTTATGTGCAAAATTTGCTTCACTTCATTTTCTTTACTCTAGTTCTTTTAGTTTTAAAATTCAAATAAATATAAAAGATTGTTAATAAAACAACAATGCTTGTTCTCCTTCCCTTTCCATTAAGAACACCACTTTTGCTTCTTTTGGATGATTCATTAAACATTTACTTTCCAGTCTTTTCATTACGTTTGTATGACTTCAGCTTGATTTTCAGTTTTAGAAATTACTTCTTAACTTTCCTTTACAGGAGATAAGAATTTGTGTTTCTTTTCTTTTATTCACCCTGGGACACATATGCATACTTTCAAGATTGTTCGATAGAATTGGGTCAAAATCTTGATGTAGGAAAGTACCGAGAATTTATATTGTAATGATGATATAAATGTTATTCACAGCTTATACTTTTCCTCTTATGTCTTTTTTTTTGTTTTCCTTGAAGTTATTAATCACAAATTTTCATTTCATTGTAATTTTATATCATAAATTTTGTGATTACATAGCAATTATTTGAACCCCAAAACTTTGACAGTTATTTACATTTTCACAAAAGACATTCTATGAGGGATGCACAAGTAAAGGAGTTACTTTCTTTTTATTTATTATCACATTAATTTTCCCCCATTAGGATTTTCCAAAGATATTGTAAGTATTCATAAATACAGTTTTATCAGTGCAGATGAAAGAAAAGCTCAGATAGATGCATTTAAGAAACAATATATTAATAATAATTCTTATTCTATGTTAGTAATTGTTAATTAATTTACCTTACTATATAAACTAATGTCTGTAGTGTTTCTCATTGCATAGTGATTGCAGCAAGATCCAGGTAATTTGGAATAACTTAGCAATTAGAGCAAATTATAATGTCTATAAGGGTAAAATGAGTATGTCTAGTAAAATTATTATGAATCACAGTTACTGATATTTAATAATATTGCCAGTCTTCTTTAAGCAAAATGCAATCAACTGACAACCTCACACATTTAAAAAATCTATATAAGTACAAAAATTTTCATTGAGTACATTTAAGAATATACATGGGAAAGTATTAAAATTAAACTCTGGCTTATTTAGAAAATGGATTTTTATGAATAGCTACTGCTTCCAAATGCCTGATGTTTATTACCCATCACCACAGAAATTAGCTTAATTTAGCCACTCCAAAATTATGTTACATTCAACCCTGCCTTCCTTAAAAGAGAACAATCTTTTTGAAAGCTCATAATGAATTTTATTATTTTAGTGATATTTGTAGGTGCAAGAATGAGTGAATGACCTGCCTTATACTACATATTTCTAGATTTCTTTGCTGTTAAGATTTGTGTCTTTTTCTTAGACTTCCTTTCAGGTCACTAAAACATTATAATTCAATGTCTTCCTTTATCATCTCTCCTTTCTTGCCGTTTGTTGTTTCATTTAACTATGGATTTTATAGCATATAATTGAAATCATTGGATCAGTGAAGATATGGAGGGCTCTTGCCTTCCTTGAAAGAAGTGCACCACATTTGGTGAATAAATTTCTAACTTTAATTCCAGATTTGGCTAGCATAGTTAAATTTGCCAAGTAAGTGTTGTATTAGCAACTGCTAATTGTCAGTTTCTCCCTGTATGTCCTCTCTCCTACAGTGCCCAGGCTTTCACCTTTAGTTGGGCCCATTGCAGTCAGGACGAGAGGTTATGTGAGTTAGCTCTGGGCAGTGAGAAGCAGAGGAAGTGTGTCATTTCTAGGACACAGCTTTAAAGGAAGCAGTGTGTCTCTTCTACCTCTCTTTACATCCTGCTGCTTGGGCCTCCGAACTCCCTCTTAGACAGAGAGAGAATAGAAGTCATGCTCTGGGGAGGATGAAGTAGAAAAGTGACCTAGAAATCTGACAATGAAGCCACTGAACTAAAAGCAAGGTATCAACTTCTCTTTTGTTTAAGCCATTGTTCTTTGAAGTCTCTATTAAGTTTCTTCTCATTAATCCTAATTAGTATAAGTAGTTAATTGTGTAAGACAGTATCTTTTCTGCTCAAAATGCTGGCCAGTTCATTTGTTCTGAAAGCCCTCGAGTTCAGTTAACCTTTGTAGATTTTTTTTAAATCCCACCTACCTAGGCCATGAGGTTTGAAACATTCATTGTCTGAAGATGGTTGGTTGTCTCTAAGTTATTAATTTGTGAGATGATAAATATAATACATAGTACCTGAATGAGGTGTTGAATGAAGAACAACTATTTGTCTTCTTAGGCCTTATTTCAACTAAAAATCTAACAATATATGCTGTACTCATTATGTTGGCCTTTTGAAGGGTTTGAAAGAATGCTGAACTTGCCTGTCTTCTATTCCGGAGGCTAAATTTTGGTCTGCAAATTTATTTGTACCTCTAGCTTCAGTTGCCTCTTCTGTAAATGTTGGTTCAAAAAATAAATAAGATAAATAATTAAATTTAAATGACCAACACTAATCTGAGTCTTAGTGTAACCCCAGTTATTGAGGAGTTTCAACTCAGTGAGAGATTTAGATATAAAATAGTATTTCTTTCTCTTTCTTTTTTTATTCTCCTAAGACCCTTCTATATCTCCTAATAACATATCAGATCTATTATTCAGTTTTCCTGTGAATTAAATTTTAAAAAGCCGAGTCTGGGTAAAAGTATTATTTCAAGCTTGATTAAAACTTCATTTTCTCTTCTTTCCCAAGCATAAATTTAACCAAGACTGAGGGAGCTGATGTGGGAAAGAAAGGAAGAATCTGCCTCCTCATGGCATATTATACATTTGAGGGTTCACCTTCTCTAAAATGAGAGGAACTGAATGCTGGCTCTCTTGTGAGATGCTGATGTCTGCTCAGGAGAGTGCTGCAGGGTCTTCCTGCTGCTGAATTTCCTAGTGTCAGAGCAGGAGTTCATGACTCTGCAGTCCTTTAATTTCTCACCACTGATGGAACATCTACACCCTGTCACTGCAGGGGTCCCTTCCTTTAGCGGACAGCTCCCTTAGGTGCATATTAATGCATATTGACTCAAATTCCTTGCCCTTCTTGGTGTCCTCATGATCCATGGAAGCTCCACGGCTTCCAAAATCAAATGCCCCTCCAACTATTCTTTCCTACTGTCTCTTTTCAGATTTCTTAGTCAAAGAGGCCTGAGTCAGTATTGTAGCCAACAGTATGGTAGTAGTCTTCTTCCTGGTTTCCCCCATGGCATGGAGAGAGAATTACCTCTTTCCAGCAGCATAAAATTTCACAAGAAATAATGACTCTCACTCAGCATTTTCTCTTCTCCGCAGTATTTACTAGACAGGAAGAGAAGGAGCTCTGTAATTTCTTGATTCTTAGAGACCAATAGGCGAGAGATGTGGCCTCAATAAGAGACCTCAGTTCTTTGTATCCAAATTTGGCACTAGACCCTGTCAACATGCTATAATTATCTTTAGAAGATATTGATAGTGGGGACCATGTATCATTTTATACACAATTTTTTTTTCCAAAATTGGCTTAAGCACTTATATACATATTTACAGACACATTTAAAGCACATTTATTTTTCTTTGCTCCTAAAATGCTTATTTCTAAGGGAGCATAAAATTCTGCTATTTTTAGATTTTAGTTTGGAAAATCTAGTTTAGGGAATTGTCATAACCTTGATAGCTATTATTATCTTTCTCTGAAATGTTTTGAATAAATATTATGATACACATTTGTGCAATATTTCTGTGTAGGCATATGCTAGATGTATGACTACGAGCATTCTGCAATATAATAATGCAAATTCCAGGAAGAGTAGTAACTAAGAAATATTTTATGTACAGAATAGAACTCTGGAAATAATACTTACAGATGGGGGTGGTTGTGTGTGTGTGTGTGTTTCATCCTAGCATTCCATCCAGTCTAAAATTCTATGATTTGGTTTTCTGCATTCTCTCAAAATAAAATGAACCCTTTCCAGGAGATCCCAATGAAACTAATGAGTTTAACCTCAAAGATTTTATCCTTCTCAGCAGTCAACTGGAAGCTAAAGTACATCAGAGAGGAACTAATTACAATCCACTTGAAGTTCAATTATTCTGCATTTTCACTGTAATTTCTAATTCCATCTATCTCTCTCACTTTAGTTAAATATAAAAAAATGACAGACTCCTAAATTTATAATCCCTCGTGTGTCTGTAGTATTAGTATACATAGTTCATTATATATTTATAATTTTTAACTATGACTAAAACCATAGAGGTTGGAGAGGTTTTCTGCAATAGGAAATCCAAGGAACATCTTCAGTTGTTTTGAGTATGCTGAACACATGGTTCATTTCAGAGCAATAATTATATCTATTGATGTTCATTTTTCTAGACTAGAAAAAGATAGGGCAGAAATCATGCAAGACAACTAAAGATCATTGAGCATTGATGATGCAAAGAAGAAAAGTTGACTGTAAACCTAGTAAACAGTATTTATTGAGTTAAATTAGATCATACAATTCTGAAGTATAAAACAAAAGCAATATTCTCAAGATAAGAAAATAATAAATCTATTATTTAAGTATACTTAGAGTTCTGAAATCACTCTCACAAAGGGAATATCATAAAGTTATTTTAAAATACAACTTTGGGCAGGGGAACACATACACACATATCTTTGAATAAAAACTGGAATCCTCATGCTATTGAAGGCATCTTCTCTCTTGCAGTTTGGCTCATGACTTTCACCTATGCCCTATATCTGAAGCTAGTGGTATAATTTCCTTAATTTTGCCATGAGAAGTGCTTCATTAAATATACTGTGACCTGGAAATTAAAGAGGAATTTTAGGGCATTGACTTTAGAAGAAAGCTTAGAGTTCATCTGGTCTAGGATCACCAACTGATGTCCCCCTTGGCAGTATTCAACCACTGTTGTGCTTGACCTTTTAGTATTTTAAACATCTGTAAATTTCTCATAGAACTCTCGATTCTCAGCTTATTTTGAAAATCAACATTAGCTTCAAAATCATGGAGCTTGTCTTAGTGATTGGTTAATGCTGAGTTAACTAATCCCTGTAGAAAGGGAACATTTCCACCTGGCTTCCATAGACCCCTTCATGCATATTGTCTTACAAGTAGTATGCTCTACTTTTTGGTACTTTGATAACCTCCCAAGACATTTGTGTTTGTGCCTTCTTAGCTATCCATATTTCACAGGTGTAAGCATTAAAGTCTTATTTATCCTCTGAACTCTCTAAATCAAAAGATATAATGGTGAAAGCATGGTCTCTAGAGACAGTCTATATGGATTCAAATCCCAGATCAGAAACTTAACTAGCTTTGTGACATCGAGAAAGTTATTGAACATTTCTGAGTCTTTAGATTCCTCAGCTCTAAAGTAGGGAGGACTTAGTACCTGTCTCATTGGGTTTTGTGAGCCTGGATCAGTAAATATGTGTGGCTTGTTTAAAATAGTGCCAGGCAAATTTTATATCCCAATTATTTGCTATAGTTATTAAACCACTTTACCAAAGTCAAGACTATGAGTAGCCTGATCTAAGTATGAGCCCATCTGTGTTCAGGAACCCAATTCAGATACAACTCTTGTAGTGCTATCCGTTTAATTCTCCTTTCTGTCAGTCCTATCCCTGAACTTGAAGAGATATTTACGCAGCTTTGATATTTGTAAACTTGCACAGCTTTTGGACAATGTGGTTTTGGATGTGAAAAGTTTTAAGGTTAATGGAAAAGCCACTCCTAATGTATAAAAGTTTACAGACTAAAGAAATCAAGAATTTAGTGTTAGTCTTTAGAACAACTTTACTTCTATAAGTAATAAGTTGTGGAGACAGAAAAGTCACTTATGATTTTCACCTTCAGTTGTCAACTATAAGGAAGAGGAATAATTTCATTTTTTTATTTCTATTTGAAAAATATGTCATTAATATTAACATTTAAAATCATCATGCACTGAAGAAAGAAAGGAATGAGAGTGAAAAGGCTTGCACTCATTCCCTTTCAAAATATTCTTTAACTTGTTTAGAAGAATTTAAGTCATTTTATCATAACTGCATTTTATTACAACTATATTATAATTGCATGGGGGAAAAGGTATTTTTTCTGATGATTTATTTAATCAACTGTACACTAAATAAATGAAGTGTCATGTGATTTTGAATAAGCATTTATAGCATAAGAATTTTTCTTTTTTAGAAGGTTGTTAGTGACAGAATTTTAAACTATATATTCACAAATACCCCTTTTCCATATTATGTATGTGGGGTTGACTTAACTCTCTGAATTCCAATCTGGAGGTTTTATTCTCTTAAGGGAACTTCCTCTTTACAGTAATAGGTAAAGTAGTAGGAGAGCTATTTGCATCTATTAGTCTAATCACTGACAAAAGGACTTAAAAATACTTAATATCAAGGGAAAAATTTTTATTTCACTGATATATATTGGATATACATCATACTCACCACATGGAGCCCCATTACCCTCCATTCAAATTAAATTAATTTTATCATCCTAAAGTATATCTAGAAGGATGAGAAGTTCTTAATGGAATGGATAATAATTTCATTAGAGTTAAGCCCATTACTTCTTTTGACTGGATCTGTTTCTTCCTAAGAATATCTTTGATGCTTAAGTTGTGCTAAGATTTTATATAACAAATTAAATTACTTTTTGCTTATTGTAAATGATTTATATGATTTTATGGCATTAATCATTTGGTACCTTCGTATAGATCAAACATGCAAATTTCCAAATGTGTAAGACTCTGGCACTTTGATAGTGATTGAAAATATTTGTGTATTTCAGTTAAGGCAGTATTTAAAATATTTGTAAAAGTCAGTGGTTCCTGTCAGGTTGCAGGATATGAGAGCTCCTTTGAAGGTACGTCTGTGCCAGCCTTAGGCAGCACTCGCTTATTGTGGAAGTTCTGTAATGACTTAAGCCACCTGTTATCTATTTCATATAATGCAACAACTAAGTTGTTACTAACATAAAAAAAAAAAAAAGTGTAGGGGAATTTAGGATAATAGTTGTCAGGAAGATGTCTTTTAAATAGAAACAATAGCCAAGAAAATGATTTTTGAAAAGGAAAAGTCTGAAAACAGCGCAATCAATGTGTTGAGTCGAAAGTTTGGTAGTCTTATTTTATAAGCTTCCTTGTTCTTTAATCCCCTTGTGTAATAGCATTATTAGAGTCGCAAGATTAGACTTTTTAGTCTTTAGTATTTGGTGTATAAATATACCAGAGAGATTGGTCAAATGCCTTTGGGAGTATTAGTCCTGTGATTTATTTTAATTTATCAGTTAAATTAAGTATATAAATGGCAGTGAAGGCTAGTTTTACGCTTTATGTGGCTATATTGGTTCACTAGTGTAACCCAAAACATGGCTTCAATTGAACTCCTTTGTACAAGCTATTCTGAACAGGAAAGACATGGTGATTCTTTGTTGGTGGTCCATTTGGAAACACCTCAATCTGTTAGAATTTTAACATGTTTTTTGCTGTTGCTTGAGCAAGCTCAAACATTCTAGGATCATTTCATTAAAACTATTCCTGTGCCATGACCTGGTGACCTAGCAGTCTAGTCTATCTGGATACAGTCCACATACATCCCGAGGTCCTGATTTCAAGAACCTGGGCCAAGGGAGAAACCAATGTGAACAACTAAATAAAAATAACATACTTCTTCCTCCTCTCTCTTCCTCCCTGTCTACTCGCCTTCATTCCTGCCTGCACCTTTCCTTCAAAACAAAACAAAACAAAAGAACCATTCACTAGTATATACATTCTATTTAAAGTCCCAAAGAAAATGACAGGAGAGAATTGTATTGGATATTTGGAGTTTTGAGCTCATAAATGCGCTTATCAAATAACTACAGACTGATCCTCATCTGGATTCCACAAACTGAAAACTACTTGTACACCTTTATGTCCGTAGCTTCTGGAAGACATTTGGAAAATAGCATTGCTGAAAGCCTAAAGAACTGAGATAGCCATTTGTAAATGAAGTGTTTTTGTGACTAAAATTGTGAAATCTTTCAAGATGTTTAAAGACATATGCTATTTATATGTAGTATAATAAATGCCTTCATTTTATGTAATTCTGGACCTGCCTCAGCAAAGAAAATGAACGAAAATAATTTCTAAACAGCAGGTGATCATATTCTGGTTTTAGATTTGACTGCTTTCTGTAAGACTGTATTTTGGATTGTAGCCCAATTTCATATATTTTTCTCTTTTGAAACTAATGAGAATCCCCTGGATGTAATGCCATTAATCCCTGGACAAGAAATAACTGGGACAATATTAGTATAAAAGATGTGATAGCTATAAGTGCCAGTGATAAGATAGGAGTCAATGCATCAGCAACATGGATTAAATACGAAAAGTTAAGAAATGGGAAAAAAATTTTACTTGTCCTGAGGCAAATTGCAGTAAACCAATGCCTTCAATTATTAGTTTTAATAACAGAAGTAATAACATATAAGATTCAACCTTAAATTATTGACTATGAATTCCAACAGTGGAAAATATAACATACCATTATAAGAGCTATGTTTTTTCACCAAAGAAGTAATAGTGAATAAAATATTCACTCTTAGGTAAGGAAGTGAGAAGGAAAATAAAATTATTATAACTTTATTATGTTGGAACTATTTAAATATTCAAAATATATATATATAAATATTACATTTCTCTAAAGGTTATTCAGTATGTCTTGCAGAATATTTTTATTTAATAAAAATGAGCATATATTCTCTTTTTCTCTCTTCATTTTAAATTAATGTAAGTCAGGAGATTCTGAATATTAAATTGAAAACTCTAAAATTATATTGGTTTTTAAATAGTATAATTTCAATGATTCAATGCTGAAGGTCTCTGGATGCTAATATTCCACAAATTACCTTAAGTACTGACTAAAATTTTACTTTCAGGAATGCTGGATGTGTATATTTTTTGTGCCATGTGATGATATTGGTAGTATTAGATTTTCTACTATGATGGGATAATATTCCTTATAATAAATGCTGCTATTTATAAATGTGCTTTTGGCAAGCATAAAAATGTATGATTTCACATAAATATTACTGCTATAAAGGTTTTCTTAAAATGTGACTTCTGGGAAATAACATGTTATGCCCTCATGATTTATTGTTACATTTTTAGGTAATACCTCAACTTTCTATATTTGACTCTTAGGACTATAAATTTTTCATAACAATGACTTATCGGTTATGAATTATGAGATATAGACTCAAACAGAGTTTTAAAATTCCTACCTAAAAGCATTTGCTTGAGATAACACCTAGCCTCTTAGAAACTTAATTTTTCCCTTTTCCTGAATTAATTGTAAGTTAACCATATTTTGACAAACTTGAAAATGCTCTTTATATACCTTAAACAAAAAACATGAGTTTAGGAAGATTGAGGATGCCAATAATATTTTAGTAAATCAAACTGAGATCCTGTCAGAACTCCATACATGAAATTTAGATAAAGCCACTGTTGAGTATTAACATTGATGACTGTGTGTTAAATATCAGCTAGCAAGTTTAATGGAATTTGCAACTAAATTGTTCAACTAAATAGTACATCTATGACTATGTCCTCATAATTTTGTGGTCATGATTCACAAGTACATTTTAGTGTTTTCTTCAGAAATCTGAATTTTAAAAAAGTCATGAGCAAAGTATCATGATGACTGAACATTATACTCTGTGGAACAAAAGTATAAGCTAAAAGTAGACTTGGCCCCACAATGCCTGATAGCACAAGCGAAAACCTGTGTATTGGGTTAAATGCTCCTGTTGCAAGGAGAAGGGACTTCCTCTTCAACTCTTTGATGACAACCCACATCAAGCATCAGTGTCTGCAAATGCAGTGTTTTCTTTATATTTTTATGCATTAACCAAAGCAAAATAGTAAAAAGAGCATTGAGTCACAGCACTCATCAATATATGCCTAAATCAGCTGAAACATTTGCTGTGGTTTAATGGAAACAAGAAAGTGAGCCCGTGCACATCTGAAACAAGTGGTTCCCCAAGCTAGTGCATGACGTGATCCTAAATTAATCTAGCAACAAATGTGCATGTCCACTTAGAAGCATAAAAATATAGCCCACTTCAATTACCACTCTTCTTCAGTTACCAGTCTTCTCTTCCTGAAGTTTGCCTATGATTTATTTAGCTTTTATTCAGTTTCATTGTATTGATACAACATTCCTCTGAGGATACAGTATTTTTTTTTCCATTTTAAGGATTAAGGAAACTCTCTTTCTGAAGTAAGCAGAAAGATTGGATTAGAGTTCACATTTTGTGGATTCCACAGTATTAAAGTATTACAAATATTAACTGTTGATACTACTTTAATCACACTAAAAAATAAAAGCAAACAGAATACCTCACTTTAAGTACAAGATTTTGGAACTACAGAGTGAAAAATTTAGAACCTTGCTCAGTGGTGGTCTTACAACCAATAAGGTTTATCTGAGGTACAGTTATTAACTGAAAACTTTTCCCAGTATAATACAGTAAGGACTTGAAATACACATGGCATTGGCATTTTTTGACAGTCTCTATGGACACTGTAAAAGAGGAAAAATAAGTGAAATTTTTTCTTAAAATATTTTATTAGACAAGCTATTTTAACTTAAAATATTCCAATGCTAAGAACGAGAAACAAATGTATTAATACACAACTTATTTGTCCTATAGATTTATTTGTAAGAGCTGTTATTATTCATGCACGGTATGTTAAAAATTAATGTGTAATGTTTTCTTTTCAGTGCTAAAGCATAAGCTACAATAAAGCTTAGTGGAAATTATTTTGCACAGAAATTTTTTAATGTTATGTGAGAAATATTTCCATTTATAACTATATTAATACATAATATAATATTGATTTTAAAATAAAAACATTAAATTGGTAAATATGTAATATGTATTAATATGCCAGACGTTGAGTTTAGAAACTGAATTAATCAGGCGGATGGTCTCTATATTTCAATAACTCCCTGTCTCGTGGTGACTATACACATAAATAAGATGAAAGATTATTTTAGATTACAACAAACAGAAAAGATAGCAAACAGAAAGTCAAACTACTGACTTTTGAAGAACTCGCCTACTAGAGCTCTGTTTTGGTGGAGTCTGCAGAGCCTGAAGATCTAGAACCGAACTGTATTAGTCTACCAAGAGATAATCAGACTTTGATAAACAGTCCATTTTTAACTAACCACCTAAACAAGGGATAGAAAAACCAAAGCAATAGTCATTTGATTTCTAGAAGTCACACTAGGTAGTACTTACATAGGAAGTGCCTGGGAGCTGACATTATTACTAGATGATTTGGCAAATATGTTATCACACCAAAGAGATTTAGATAATGTCAATAAATGGATAATTTGTTTTTCCTCCAAGAAATTAGCTCCATTCTATTCCTAGAATACATTTTTATTGTCTAAAATATTTGCATGCTCCAAGTATTGCTAGTATTTATGGGAAATAAAAAGTAAAACTGCTCATTGTGCATTTTTTTAAAAAAATTTTGCTTAATGTAATTTATTTATAACTATATAATTCATTATCCAACTTTATTGAAATATGATTGACAGAACTTTGTATAAGCTTAATAAGACTGCAGTGCATTGTATATTCTACTTACTAGTCACTAAAAGCATCGTTACCAAAATATTAAGTAGGCTGACAGTTACCTTTGTGTGTTATCTTTCTCTGTATATATCTCAGTCAACTAGGTTAGACTTGGGTGCCTGCCTTATGAAAAATATTTTCAAATTTAGTTTTTTTTTGCATGCATCCAATTTTACTTTTATTAGTGATTTTACTAGTTTGCATAAAGGACTTTTAGTGACTTTGTCAAAATTAGATTGTTTTTGCTCAACTCATAATAATACATTGACAAAAATGAGTAATGATATTCTATCCTAATCTTAAATGTAGATCAGAAAATAAATAAATAAATACTTCTAATTTGTAAAGTAACCGATAAAACATCTTATAAATGCTCTTATCATTGGTAATGGTAATTTTTTTGTACACAGTTAAGTCACTCTTGATTTTTTAACTTTCTCTTGCTAAGGTCATTGATTAAAATACTCATTTAATAGGTAACCTCTATTTTCAGGGAAATAAATGTACATTTAAATAATATTTGGGTAGTATGGGATAATTGAATTTTTGCAAATCTTCAGGTACTGTTTGTTGTTTCTGTATATTTTTAGGCTGTACCTAACTTTAACCTTAAGGTGGCAGCATTTCAGAACAGTGTGTGTGTGTGTGTGTGTGTGTGTGTGTGTGTGTGTGTGTGTGTGTGTGTGTGTGTGTTAAAAAGAAAGGATATAGTATATATTATACTTTTATTCAGACCCAAGTCATCACTTATCAAGCCATAGCACAGTCTTAGAATTTAGAATGTTAAAAAGCACTTCCCTGTTCACATAAGACGACTATATTCTCATAAAAAGCTCCCTGTGATTTTAATGATGTGTGTTTATTATGTTACTTTCCTTTAAGCAAGGAGGCCTTCTAAATGGGTATTCCTAATGGGCCTTTGTCCAAAACATATCCCCACTTTTAATGAATTGAACATCTGAAAATTGTTTTAGAACCTAAAAAGACATCTTCCTCCTTACATTGTATTCGTTTAAAACCACTTTGCATTGATGTGTAGTAAGAGAGAAAACAGAAAAATAAAATTTAAAGCTAATATATAACAAATATTCTGATTAATATTTCATCTTAGTTGCTCTCTATAATAATAATCACAAGAGGTGACTTTTGCTATATAAATGAAAACTCACTCGTTCTAATTTATCACCCCAGTCTGGTTTTCTTTTCCAAAAATTGGCCTAGCCAGTCCCCAAGGACCCCAATTCAAGACCCAACGTAGTAGGATAACAAAGATGAACAACTAAATAGAATAAATAAAGTGTTATTAACTCCTCTCTCTTCCTGTCTGCCTGCCTCTGCTCACCTTCATTCCTGCCTGCACCTTTCCTTTAAAAAAAAAAAAAAAGAGGAATATTTCATATCAAGGATCTAATCAAGATCAGGCAATATATGATTAGTGTCATTAAAAGATAAAGTATTGGCAAGCATATATAATACTGGAATTTGAGTTTAATATTTAAACAGGATCAGCTTTTCCACAATTTTATTCATATATCTATATAAATTTTCATTATGTTCTAAAATTTCTTTCTCATTATCTTTCATTTACATTTTAATACATTCAGGAAAATATTTTAGAATAACTTTTTAAACAACAATTCCTTTTTTATCTTTGTGCTCAATTGGAAAAACATTCAAATATTTTTTATCCTGATCTAGGTTAAGATTTTATTAAGTGCTTAATTCATTATTATGAGAGGCATAAAATTTTAAGCTACTTCATTAAAACCAGATTTCTGTATAGCTAGTCCAGAAAATTAGATACTATGTATCCGTTAATTTTATTTGTCTAAAAAAATAAATAGCTTTGTTGAGAGTGAAGTGTTTGCATTGACTTCCATTGATTGTTGGTAAAGTGATGAAAATAATTTTTAACACCATGCAGTCATCTAAAAGAGTATAAACATTATCTAAAATCTAAAAAGTGCTTCATGCTTTACATCTTTATTTCTATGCTATATGTGTTAATGAAATTGGAAGGTACCTTTAGGTACAAATAACAGGGAGTGGATCATCCATTATTTTATATTACGAAATATGTGCAGTGTTAATGAATGCAAGATACAAAAATGTATGTAGTTTGTGACTACTTCAGTTTTTGTCAGGATTCTTTTATTTGCATGAGTTATTCAAAATGGCTAAAGAGAAAAGATTTATTAATTCAATCATCTGAAATTTCCAGGAGCTTGAATGATTGAATCCATGTGCTCAAATAATAATACCAGAAATCTGACCCTTCATATCTCTCTTCTGCTTTCCTTTCATTGGCTTCATTGTAGTGACTGGTGGATTCTCAATTGGTGACAAAGGAGGTTGTCATCTCTCCTGACCAGTATCCCTGACAGAAAACAAAAAACTAAAACAAAAAAACTTAAGTATACATTTTTCCCGTAATATCAAAGAAGGCTTCAGGGAGGACTTTCGTTTTCTCACTGTAATTTGCATTAACCAGATCCAAACCACATGGACTAAGGCAGGAGTAAATGTGGTTCCCAGAGGACATATGAGAAATTTTACTAAAAGAATGTATAATGAATATGCCAGAGAACCAAAATGTTAACTATCCACCACAGTACCTGTAAAAATTAATGGGGAGAGGAGGGAAAGGAGAGAGACAGAAAGAGGCGAATGAAGAAAATAAAAATAAGCTGTGTAGGTTAACAGTTGTTGAATCCCATTATGATCATATAACCAGTAAGTCAAGTCAGTTACAGAATAAGTCAATTAATTGAAATGAGACACCACTGGAGTACAAAGCACATTTTAGCACAATATTACAAAAGAATCTAAAAATTGTCTATTATCTTTAAAAAGTTTTATGACAAAAAAAAAAAAAACACCTTGTAACATTTATCAACTCTGTAGTAGCAAAATAGAAGGCATAACTCAGATTATTTTTTGAAATGTACCATGTAAAATTTCTGTGGAAGTAAAATTTGTATAAAAGAAAAAGGATGACCTCTATATTGGGGTGATTTAAGGTAGAATATTCAAATTTGCTTTGGAAACTTAACTAATTGCTAAAGAACTGTAATGTTTGATGTAAATCACAGTTTCCTATTCAGCAAGATGGGAATATTATAATATACTGGTCTTTTTAAAGATTAATTGAGGTGTAAATTCACATTGAGCAGTTTCACGTAATGGTCATGAAATAAATAATTTCTGTAATAAAGATGAACAGACTTCTAAAGTTTTAGTGACAAAATTTTACATACATACATATACATACACATGTATGTATCAGGGCTTTTTTAGACTCCTCTAAATAAAATGACTTAGCTTTTTCTTGCAATTGACTTGTTTAGAGTAAGTTCAAAATTAAAGGAAAGTAGGTAGGGTGGAGGGAAGGGAGGGAGAGAACATCATGCAAACACAATTGGGTGACTATTTGTCTTTCTCCATGACCTCACCATTCAACTATTTCTTTTCGTGTGACAATATTTATATTTCTATGAATCTCCATTTCCAAAGTCAATGGACCCCCCAAAATTTGTCCTCCATAAGAAAGACATTTATAGTCAGAAAACAGGGACAGACAGGCAGGAAGAGAGAGGAAAAGGAAGTATTTTATTTTTGTTTAGTTTTTCGTCTTCATTGTTCCTCTCAGCCCTAGGTCATGAATCCTGGTTCTTAGGATGTATGTGGCGTGCATTCAACCAATTTAACTGTAAAGTTATCAGGGAACTCCCAGGAAGAGATTTAAAGAAGGCACTAGAAGAAATGTCACAATGCAAATGCATAGTGGGGCATTTTCCACAGAGTACTTACACAAAATAGAAAGTCAAGGGAGATATTATTCCCCTGAAATAAATTGATATCACTCACTTATGTATTTATGTTGCCTGTCATATTCTAGCATTGCTGTTGACATTTTACTTTTTATCCTAAAAATAGTTTCTATCTTAAAAAAACTGGACAGTAAAAGGGACTATAAAGCTAATAAAAAATTCAATAACAAATATTTTAATTTTGTAACATTAAAAATGGGTTTGAAAAAAGAAAGATGTTCAGTTTTGTAGTTTTTTTTTTTTTTAATTGAAATTTCTTTGTTTAGAAACTATGAACAAAAGAAAATTTCCCTCTTCACTAGGTAGGAGCCATGAACTAGAAGGACTAAGAGATAGTTCTCTATTGCATGGTGGATGGATCTGGGGCAGGTAGTTTAACGCTCCTATAACACCAGTTTTTAAACTGCCATTCTTCCTAAGATAGTTATTTAAAAGGAATATCAAGAAGTATAAAGTGTTTAGGTTTATATAGTATCAAATTCATAATTTTGTGACTCATAAAGCATAAATCATACCCATCTTTCCTCTATGTTTTAGGGTGATCTCTCAGAAGTCAACCTCTTTAGGACATTCCTCCTCTACTTTTCAACCTTTGATATCTCCCCTTTGTTCTTAGGACAGATTTGTTAGTTTACCCTGCAAGTTTCTTTATGATTTCACCCAGGCCCATCCTTCTAGCTTCACTTGAGATCTTTTCCTTTCCACGCTCACATCCTGTTTCTTTACATTCCTTATAATTCCACTAATAGAGCACAGTATCATTGTTATTACTTGCTGCATCTTTCCCTGCCTAGATCATTCTCTTTCATCTTACCATTATGTCTTCTTTCAGAAGAACTTCCCTGACTGCCTAATAATGCACTTCTCATCATCCCAGAGCATTGTCTTTCCATGTGTCAGAGCACCTACCACTTAGTATTGCAATTACTTTATTACTTGCTGTCAAGCATTTAGCTCCTGGTAGGCAAAGATGGCATTTGCTTTGTTCAGTACTTAGCACAGTGCTGGAACATATTAGGTCCTTGTTATGTTAAATGGATAAAATATATCAATTCAGTATATATTTTCTGAGTGAGCATTAATGTGCAAGGTGCTGTAGTGTATAACACAAAGATGACTCAGGAACATCTCTCCTTTTCCTGTAGCTTTCCATTTGGTATGTGTTGGCATTTTGAGAGAACTCATGACACAAAACCTATTATAAAACAGTATTATAGGGACTGAAGAGAGTCAGTTATGAGCAAATGGTCATAGGGATTTCATCTCAGGATCATGATCATATATTAGAGATTAGATTTCATTGTGGAATATTTTGATTATTGTTTAAAAGGTATTTCTATCTTTGAAGCTAGCTTTTAATTAGCATTTTTGATAAATGAATAAAACATGACTTTCTATTATAACTGTGTTTCAGTTTAAAGTAGTAAAACTCTATCATATTCGTATTCATCTGTTCCATACTGAAGTCAGCAAATATCTGATGTATATTTAAGTACTATCGTAATTAGAGTTTTATTATGTTAGGTTTATATATGTTAGGTTTATTACGTGTATGCAGGTCTGTGATTATAAATAATCCATTCCTAACTGGTTGTGTGAAATCTATGAATCCTTTTTATGTACACTGTTGTATCCTCCTAGGTGTTGATAAACTAGATTCATTAGAAACCTTTGCTATTCTCTTAAAGGTTATTTGACTTTGACTTAGAAATGCTACATTCTCATTCATTTCATAAATAATCCTCTAATGCTTTTTTCTAAACCTGGGACATAATATGAATGTATTTTCACAGAAAATTATGTATATTATCAGTAATTGCTCTGTTGCCACAGGGAAAAAATATATATTTAGATTGTAGAGTCCTGAGGTATTTCCAAAACTCTTTTGAAGTAGTGATTCAATATTGGTATTGTATGTAGTTTGCATACAAATAATAGTTATTATACTTTCATGTACAACATTTAAGCCACAGGATACTGAAGTTCTCATTTCCTATTGGGAAGTTTCCATGTAAATGTGTTGTTGTTCTATCTGAAGAGCTACAGATTTCCATTTTATTGTATTCAACAGATAGTGGAATGATAATGCTTTGGTGTGATTTTTAAAAAATTATTATTTCAAAGATCTTAAAAGAATTCTTTGCTTCCTTCACATTGCCTCATTTTATTCTGTTCCATGATAATATTCTATATAATTATATTTCTAAATTGAAGCTTAGTCTGTGGATGAGCTCAGCCTCCCTACACTCCTCCCTTACTAATCCTGTGACTTAGAAAACCTCAACTATGCTAGCTTATGCAGATTTTTGAAGTATTTTCTGTGATATAGATTTTCACCTCTTTTATTCTTTTATAGTAAACAAGATTAAATGACTTTTTGAATTAATGTGATACTAAACAGACTCCTATTGTTTCTTTCTCATGAAGAGCAATATGGCAAACATACAATCCCCATACCAGCCATCTCTGTTACTGTTTTTCCAAGTCAGATGTCAGAAATAAACATGCAGAGCAAGGAAACATTCATGAAGGTCAATATGTCTTTCTGAAGCAGTCTTGAAACTGCACTTGTGGAAAAGTGCATAATAGAAATTAATTTTCTGAAATATTTAGTTATTCTTAATTGATCCTGTTATAAGTGTTTATGTTTTATCTTATTGTTTTATCTTGTTTCATCTTTAAGGTAAATGATTAAAAGAAAGATAAACTGTCTTCTCAAAGTACTACAATTAAGACAAATTTAGATATTTGGTAATGTTTTTCAGATATGCAAATGAACCTGCTTTGTGAAGAAGCGTCCTATTATATAGATAGGAATACTGAGGCAAGACAGCTTTAAAACTATAGGCATCTCATTTATTTAAGTAACGCCCTATTATATAGATAGGAATACTGAGGCAAGACAGCTTTAAAACTCTAGGCATCTCATTTATTTAAGTAACGCCCTATTATATAGATAGGAATACTGAGGCAAGACAGCTTTAAAACTATAGGCATCTCATTTATTTAAGTAAAATTAGAATTAATGAGGCTTGAACTGAAAGAAGTGACTCATGCTGCCTAGATTGACATTCTGTCAGTGGATGTTTGTTTAATGATATATATGTGAGAATGGCAGAATGGAAATAATTTGACTGGAATGCAGAATGTTGGGTTTTAGCCTCTGTTATCTCTCTCCCTAAATGTGAGAGCTAAGAACTACTCCAGCATGTCTAAAGTGAAATCACTGCTTTGACTTCCATGATCTCAAACACTAATTAAAGACTAAATTAGATTTAACTTTTTGGAATCTATGTAGGCTTTTCTAAACAGGTACACTTATTCAGTAGATACTATCTGAACTAAGTCAGGCACCTTGCTAGGCATAGAGATGGAGCAGTGGATCAAACAAAGACAAACATTTACCTAATCACATAATAAAATATCACATATAATAAAATTTAAAACAATAATAATAAGGGAAATAAAGAGACTCACAGCATAAGTAGAAATTGTGATGTGTTGCAGAATGGAGAGTATCAGGGGAGACTCTAATAGGATGAATCTCAATTAATTTGAGAGTCAGGACTTTTCTTTTTAAGAGAGTAAGATCTTTCTAGAATGTAAGACAACAGATAAACCGTAAAGCAGATCCCTGTGTTCTGGGCAGAGGAAAGAATTTGTAGAATTACCATGAGGTGTGAAATTGCCCAGGGTTCCACCTTGTGGTCTGAGATGGGATTTCAGAGAATCAGAAACTACTGGGAGGGAAGCCTAAAGCCAGGATAAGGGCTTTATCTTAATACAATGAAAATCTGAGGGTGGTTGAAATTGAGAAAGAGAGGCAAATAAAGGAGATTTATACAATTCACTAAAAATTCTGTATAAGTGAGAGGTTTGGCTTTTCTGCCCTTTGGTGAAAATGCTCCCATTTTTTAAAAAGCTGGGTTCTCAAAGAGATAATTTCAGGTAACAGTACAAATGGAATATAAGCACCTGAATATGTTCCTCAAGACTTAAATGTACCTGTTAGTACTCATAACCCAATTTGGAGATGACTGATATAAAACCCAGTACCTAAGCTCAGAGATTATGATCTAGCTGAATAGAAAAAAAATAAGGTATCAGTCATAAAAGATTTAAATAATATTTCAGGACAATAATAGAGGAACTATAATAAACAAGCCATGCCTGATTGGTCAATCAGTTGAACAGACATGATTTGTCAGAGGCCTTCAGTGGTCAGGGAATTTGAGCACTTGCAAACTGGGAAAATCCGAGTGACCTGAAAAGATAATTATGGCATCTCAGGACTATAGTAATGGAGATTATAGAACAGCATTATTGCAAGATGTTTGGGAGTGACTAGGATTTGGTGAAATCAGAATACAGGCAGTTTGATTGCAGAGATTATGCATGAGAGCCTTCGGAATTTGTACTCCATTATCTAGGTAATAGAGACCCAAAGTAGACTTTGGAAGAAGGAAATGCTAGAATCAAATTGACTTGTCGGAAGTATCTAGTGAGAGCCTTAACAAAGGGATTGGAAAGAAGAAATGACTCAAATGTAGAAGTCTAGAGTTAGAACACTGGCCTCAGTGAATAAAGGGCTAAAGTAATGGATATGAAAATGGAAAGAAAGGAGTGTTTTTGAGAGATGAAAGAAAAGTAAAGAAAATATAGAACTCAATAATTGTTTGGATATGAATCTAAAGGAAAGGTGAGTAGTCCTAGAGCACAGAAATATTCACCACGTAGATTTTGTGAACAATTTCTATGATTTGTTAAAATCAATTGGAATATTTGATACACTATAATTCAGTAAATCATTAACAGGAACAGTTTCCAATAATATATATGGCTTATATAACAATTAGAAATGTTATCTATTTTAAGCCTATACTTTCTATTCCTTTGTTATGAATAGTAGATGAGCATACCGATATCTCCACTATTACTAAATCCTTGAATGTTAGACTTGCTACCATAGCAGGCTGGCATTTACACTATTTGATATCACTTACTTACCTCTCAGTAGATGATAGATTTCATAAACTAAAGTACGATGTTCTTTACTTAGAGCTTCCTTAAGGCAATTCTCCATGTGATTCTGTCCTAACAGGGGCAGCATGGCCAGTGATGACCCTTATTAATGGTGTGACTATTCTCTGCCAAGAAAGTAAAAACAGAACATTCATCAGAAATAATATGAACTGTCTCATATATACCCCTTCTTTTTATTCAATAATAGTTTTCACAAATCATTGTTAACCCTAATCATATTCATTTCCAAAGAATGAATTATGGTTTAATAAAACATTACAACCAAAATATTTATATCTTAAGCAAGTTTCCAGAGTGTTTTTAACAACAGATATCTTAGCAAAATTAGTTCAGAATATGAAAACTAAACAACAATAAGAACTAGAATTAAAATCATCCACAATAATATCATCCAGAGCTAACCACTATAAATGTTTTAGCATATAGTCTCCCAACTTAATGCCTTTGATTTTATATAAAATATAGTTTTTGTTACAGAAATTCAATCATTTTTATGATTGAAAATGTGATTGTTTTATGTAAGTACAGTTATCCCACTTATTTGTCTCAATTTATAATTAGTTGTGAATGCCTTTTCAATGAAAAACCTTATTTATTCCTATAAACTCTATGAAATTTTTAAGTGACAGTTTTTTGTGTTTAAATGGTTCCCAATATTTTATACAATAAATATTGTCATAAAAATATATGCATACCCACACATACAGAGATATAGAGATGCTATGTCACAGCACTTTTATATGCAACAAGATACATATACATACACACACATACATATAGCATGTGTGTGTAAATTCATACTGATATTTATTAGATTGCTTCTTTAGAGTAAATTTCTAAAGGTGACATTGTTGGGGCAAACATGCATAGTTTTAAGATTCATCATGCGTGTTTTCAATCTTGTACAAGCTAATTTTTTTTCTCCCACTCCTGCCCCAGCAGAATATGTAAATTAGCCATTTTTAGCTCTTTCAATAATAAAACAATGAAAATTCTATTAACTAGAACATATTTCTTCGAATTTCAATTTGCCTTTAGGTTACTTGTAGGTGAACATTATATTCCTTTGTTGGTTATTTGTATTTTTCCTTTTCAAGCTGCCTGTCCATATTCGTTGCCCATTTTCCATAAATATTTAAACCAATATCTTATCATTTTATATAAACCAATAAATCAGTTTAAAAGATTAGTAACACAATTTGATTTATTTTATCTGTTCTTATGTTGCAAAACAATTTTTCTTTGCAGCAACAAAAAAACAAGATACTCAGATTTTTGGCCACTAAACAGAAGCACCTATAATTATTTAACAAAATAGTACTAATTTTACTAAACTATTCATTCAATATCTGTTTTAATTAAAATGAATAAAGATAGAATTGTTTAGGATAGGTAGAACAGTGAGACAAAAATATACTTGGTTAGTGTATAAATTTTGACAAGTGTATTTTTGGTGTAAATAATCATTTTTAATGACTAAACAAGTTTATGTTGTTCTACTTATCCAAATATTGCAATTGACGCTTCATTTCAGCTCAGCATTTTGATTTCCATCATTTAAGTTAAAACTTAAAAAAAAGAAACTAAAAAACTAACAGTAACTCTTTAAATGTTATATCAACTTTTGGTGCCTGGATTTTTATTGATGGTTAATTAACCTGAGACAGTGAGCATTTACAGCAGTACTTAATGGAAATATTTATATAAATTATACTTGTATTTGAGACTATATCCTGTTTTTTTGCTTCTGACTAATACCAATAAATATTCTTGACATATAAATGAGCAGTAATGACCATGGAGCACAGTTTATCAATAATATTTTCAAGATTAACCCACAATTATGAAGTATAATTTTCATTCTTTTGTATCTATATATAGTTATAGGCCTATAGCTAGTATCATATTTTATATATATATATATAATAAGTATGCTATAAAACTCTATACATGCCATCATTTAATTTTGAATTTCAAAATATTTCAAGTGATTTCTCCAAAAGTATATGGAAATAATAAAACTTTAATAATATTTTCTTATACTTCATGATTTAAATTATGAAGGTATATTCTTGAAATTCCTTCTTCCAATAACATCTTAAGAAAACAATGAGGCATTTAGTTAATCAAGATTTCAGCCTTGTTTTCATTGTATGTGCTGCCCATGAAGAGAATTGGACTAAATATCCAAGAACAAATCACAGCTCTTAAATTCTCAGGCATTTGTCTTTAGCCAAAGAATTTGAGGATTGAAATCATGGCAGAGGTTGACTTGCCGGTAAATACAAACACTTGAGAATTTCACACATGATGTTCAGTATATTTTTACCAAATACTTTTCCCCTAACAAAACAGAACAATTTATGCTCTTTTTAAAGGCAAAAACATTCCATTTTAATGACACCAAAGTGACTGAAGATTTCAGTTCTCACTCCAGAACTTTTTAGAAGGAACATTCTTAAACTATCCCCAGTCAGTATTTAAAGGATATTAGACTTATTTTGATACTTATATAAATGAGGACTAGGGTATGTCTTTATATTCCCAGTAAAATTTGTAGTGAATTTGGGGACATTGTGCATTTTATTTAATTCCATTAACTATACATGCTAAATACTGCCTGTGTATAAATATTTGTATGATATTCGTCAATCTCCAAAAGATTATCAGGTTTAAGTCATTAATGAACTATGTAATACAGGGTGAAAATTGTAAACTCAAGAAAATAATATATTAAAATTTCACTAGATTATTATTCAGAGAAAATGCCAAGTTTTAATTTAAAGAACAACTTCAGAGAGCATTTATGATGGACCTTTAGAGAGTTTGGAGAATCATAAATTTAGCAGGTAGGAAGGGAATAGTATGAACAAAGTTTGAGGATAATATGCCTAAGACAGGTTCCTGAACAGAAAACAAACTATAAAAATGTATAGGAAGCAGTAAAATGGAAAGTCCAACATTATTTTTTATAGCAGTTTTGGAAAAATAATATGTATCTTTGAATAATATATTTTCTTGAAGAACTTGATTAAAACTTGAGTTTAAGAAGATTCATCTATCATTTCTGACTTTTGTCAGGAGAAAGTATAGCCATGTCCTAGAATGACATTACAATTGATCCTTGAACAAAATATGTGTGAAATGGACAGTTCCACTTTTAAGCAGAAACTTTTCAATAAATATTGGTGATTTGTCACAATTTGAAAAAACTCACAAATGACCGAGTCTAGAAATACTGCATAATATGTCTGTAGATAAGTCTTATTTTATCATTCACTATCATAAAAACATACAAATCTGTTACAACAATTTAAGAATATTTGAAAACTTATGTACATACAAACAGAAGTCATATAGGGCATTGTTCATAGAGAAATGAAAACAAGCCAAGATTTAGTATTAACTCATAACTATATAAAATTAAATACAGTACATACTATATACTACTATAATAACTTGTGGCCACTTTCTTTTGCTGTTGCAGTGAATTCAGATGTTTTAAATATCTGCTTAAAATAACAGTCCTGCTAATTATATCCAGCGAGCAGTTCCTCCCTCCAGTAAAAATGAAAACAAAACAAAAAAATACATGCATACATGGATTTTCAACTGCAGGGGTTAGAATCCCTAACCTCTGAGTTTGTGAAGAATTGACTATAATTAGACATATTAGAAATGTTTTTAAAAGTAAAAATATTATGAAGGTATATTAGATATAATTCAACAAAAAAAGTGTGTGCCTGAGTGAGCAAGAAGTGTGGGTGACTTCAAGCTGGTGACTAGGAGTTTGGTAGTGCTATTGTTGAAATAAATATAGAGGAGTCAGGAGGAGTTAATGATCATAGGGAAAAACAGCACATTTATCGACATCTTGAATTTAAGTTGCCATCATAACTACTCTATTAAGTTGTATAGTAGGCTGCAGGGAAGCTGTGTCTGGACAGAGAGAAAAGGGAAGTACTGATGGTGAAGACAGCAGAGAAGTGGTCACAGAAGTGTTAAGAACCAGGAAAATAAGGAACTAAGAGCTATTTATAGCTGGCAGAGTAGGAATATTAAAGAGTCAAGACCAACAAGATATAGATGATGTTCCAGAGTAGCACTGCCTGGGAGAATGTTCCTGCACTGATAGAAATGTTCTCTTTATTTTTTTTTTTAAACAAAGAACAAGAAAAAAAGGAGAAATCGATGAAAACTTAAGTAAAATGAAATAATAAATAAAACGCTTTTACCACGTGATCCTGCCTTCCATTCCTTCCCATCTGGTAACCTCAGTTCTGTTGTCAATGTTCAAAGATTTACTTTAATTTTGTCCTATTTATTATTTATATTGTTTCTTCTTATTCCAGGTATGGGTGAAATCATTCAATATTTGTCTTCTTCTCTCTGAAATATTTCATTCAGTAAAATACTGTTAAGTTTCTTCATGTTGTCACAAATGGCAACATGATTAAGCAATATTCCATTGTGTACACATAATTCAGGCTATCATTTATTTGTTCATTGATAGACAGCAAGGTTGATTTCATAACTAGTCTATTGTGAATAGTGCTGCAGTAAATATCAGAGCACATACAACTTCTAAATTAATAATTTCATGTTCTTATGATAGATTCCTAGAAGTGGGATTGCTGGAGTTTTTGGAAGTTCTCTTTTTACTTTTTGAGGAAGATCCATATTTTCCAAGGTGCCTGCCCCAACCTACAGCTCTATCTACATTTTATGAAGTTTCCTTTCTCTCCATACCCTTACCAACACTTGTCGTTCCTTATCATTTTGATATAGACCGTTCTTAAGGTGATATATACTACATTGTACCTTTGATTTGCATTTCTCTAACAAATAATGAAGAGCATTTTTACATGTGACTGTTAGCCATTTGCTTATCTTCTTTAGAGAGATGTCTATTCAGATCTTCTGCCTACTTTTTAAAATTTTATTGTTTTCGTGTTGCTGAATTTTTTATATATCTTGGATATTGACTCCTCATCAGATGTATGATGTATACATATCTTCTTCCATTTAGTGGGATAGCTTTTCATTCTCATTATATTTCTTTCACTGTACAAAAGGCTTTTTATTTTGATGTAGTCACATGTCCTCTCTCTGTGCTGTCCAGTATGGTGACAAGCAGCCATGTCTGAGAAACTGAAATTTAAATCTTGTTTAATTTTAATTAATTTAAATATAAATAGCCACAAATGTCAGGTGATTTTTAACTTAAAACATGCCTTAAAAGAGACTTTTAAAACAATTTGTCTCACTGCAGTTACTTTTCTACTCTGTCAAGTGACATCCCAAAAATTTAAATTGAAACATGTCCTTCCCCTGCTTAAAATTCTCCAGTGACTTTTCAGTGTCTAGAGATAAGTTCCCAGAATCTTATTCCCAGACACTGAATCATGGCTCTAAAGAAGCATCTCCGACTTCAGTCTCCTCAACCAGCTCTCTAGCCATTATCAGCTTCTGAATTCTCCAAATAGGCTGAATGTTTTTCAGGTCAAACCCTTTGTCCTTGTTTCTCTAATGCTTCCCTCTATTTCTCCCTGCTCTTTACAGTTCTTACTTCTTTTTGTCTCTGTTTAAATGTCATTCTTCATAAAAATCTTTGAGTCTTTTATCTAAATTAGTCAAATTGTCTCTATTATTCTTACCCAAAATACTCAATATAATTCCTTTACTCCACTGATGATAATTTGAACTCATTTAATTCCCTAAGCCTCCCTGACAGGACTGTAAATTCCCTGAGGTTAGGTATCATGTGTACCTTATATCCCTCTAATCTACCAGAGTGCCTGGCATGTGGTGTTTGTGTACTATCATTGGTTAAGTGTTTGTCAAATACCAAAACCAAACTGCAACATTGCCAGATCAAAGAATATATAATTACTAAACAGAAGATTTGACAAATAATGTCGTTAAATGAGAACATTGCAGGGAAAAAAATGTTCATAAAACATATAAACATATTGATAAGCTGTATGTTTCATAAATTCCATTAAAACAGAAGAAAAAAATCAGTGAGCAAACAATTTGAGTAGTACTTAATGGAGAAGGAAGATACTTAACTTTCATACTTTATTAAAGCCTCAAGTCTAGAATTATCAGTTCTATTCAGATTTCTCCTATAGTAGAGGAACTTTTTTTTTTTTCTTAGCTACTCCTTTAAAGAATTAGTCTTAATTCTTTGAACTTCTATGACTCCTGAAAGGACTGGAAAATTTTCAATTAGGGTCTTTTCCAAAATGAACACTAATAATGGAAGTTAGACATTTACATTATCTTCTTTTATATTACCTAACATTTTCTACATTACCATGTAGAAAACAAAACAATGATATCTATGGTTCTCAGATTGACCAATGATTAAAAAAAGAGAAAGTATCTGTTTTTGCATGCAAATGCATAAGAAACAGTACCAATTTATCATTCAGAAAAATACTGTTTGCTATCATTAAATGAATCAAATAAAGCAACTGACCTATTGAACTACTTCATTACTTTAGCAACTAGAGTGATACTTTTAATAAAATTTTATTTCATGAGGAAGGAAATTGATGGTGAAACATTTTTAAGGTTTTAAAAGACCTTTGTCTAATATATGTCTTTTGAAAATTAAATATTTTTTAAAAACATATATAATAGCCAGTGTTTTTGTTTAGTCTTTAAATGTGTTCTTATTCATTGATAAAGTAGAAAAGGAAACATGTCTGCAAAACAATCAGCTCCTTTTTTCCCCAATGTTATGCTTCTCTTTCACTGCTATGATTATTTTAAAAAGGAAAACGGAAAAAGAAAGAAAGGGAAGGGAGGAGAAAATAGAGTAAAACTCAATATGATAATATGAGGTAATCAGGTTTTATCTTGAAAGTATGATTTAGTGAATGCTAAATTTGTTTTCTAATTAATTAATTAATTAATTAAATTCTATGCATTTTCATGTGCCTTTATAAATACCAAAGGTCTAGGAAATAAAGTTGGATTGCAAAAGAATATTCTAATTCTGTCTTTCCTTTTTTCAAAAACGTTGATATCTTTCTTCTCTAAACCTTAGTCCCATATCCAAAGGGATGATTCCAGAAGTCAATTTGAAAAACATTAAAGTTTCTTTTGATGAGCATAGATATTATAAATATAGATAAATATGTGATTTATTTTTGAATGATATCTTAATGATGTAAAATTAAGTTTCAAATGTAAGAAATAGCTCAGTTAAAGTTGTTCCCAAGTTATAGGTAATCTTGTAAATACTATAAATAACTTTTATTTTGAAATCTTTTTCAAATTCCATCATCTCTCTACTGAATTAGACTCCATGACCCTTTACTGAGCAGACAATGTCTATTAAATTAGATTAACATAAAACTTCTCCTCAGAGGAATATTGTACCTCCTGGTCAATGGCCCATGTTAAACAAAGAAAGCAAAATGGGTCTTTGTTTAGCATCCTAACACATAGAATAAAACATGGGACTTATTGTACAAGCTATGTAAGATTTTGTGATATAATGAATTTCTACAATGTCTTATGGAGAAGAATACTTGTCATGACTTATAAAGTTTGTATAATTAATTTATTGCTAGTCTATGCTTCCTTAGGTAGAGAATTTGTGAAAATGAAAGGCAGTGACTCTCAAGTGGTGAAAATTACAGCATGAGTCCTCAAAAGAATGTGTGTTTCCTTTTATCTGACTCCCTTGCCCAAAGGGGCAAGTTAGAGAGTAGAAAATTACCTTGTGAACTCATGTTTTATACACAGATGGATTGGTTAATATGAAAAAAAAAATGCATTAATGGCCTGTGAAATGTAGATGAAGTTAATTATTTAGATAGCTCCGTCAAAACACTAACTCATTCTGATCTCAGAGATGTAAATGAGTCTGATGAACATGTGGTGTGCCCCAACAATTTTAGCATAAACATTTCACTTCAAATCATGAGTTAAGATACAAGCTTAATTTGTTACTTCAAATAACTATTAATCCATTTACTTGTGAATTAACATAATTTTTATTTTAGTCTTAAAAGTGTTTTGTCAGACAGGATTCCACTATTATTTGGGAACCTGTGACCAACTGCATGCTTACGTTACATTTTTGAAAAAGTAAAACATTTATTGAAATTAAATTTCATAGGTAAAGGTAGTGGAAAAAATAATTAAGTGGAATTGAACATGTTTTTTACATACAGAAAAAAAGAATTCTAGAAGACATACTCTTGTGAAGATCCTACTCATTAGTATAATAGTCCTTCATTACATTTAACTCTCCTTCACATCTCCTGAAGTAGTTCAGAAAATATTCCATTGGTTTTACAAACCGATGAATCTGCTGAGATTGATGGTTTTTCCCAAATTTCTTCAATGTTGTGCTGGTCTTTGAAATGTCATACTATACTAGCTTGAAATTTAATTATTGTCCATTTGAATTTTCCTTTGTTTTGTTTTTGCATGTCTTGTGAAATGTGTAGTGTCCCAAGATTTTTCAAATTTGTGATCCTTTAAAAGGGTATCTTTTAGGTCTGGATTTTGGCCAAAATGGAATTGAATAAATAAATCTGTGTGATATAGATAGGTAAATGTGCTCTGTGGGAGGGGAGGAATATTTATTATATATTCTTAAGAAAAATAAATGAAACCTCTTTTACATGAGACCATTTCATATCTTAAAGTGTATGTAGATTAAAGTCTTGAGTCTCAAAATTTGACATTAGTAAAGGATTAATGGGTTATATACAGTATGCCAATTATTCAAATTAATGTTTCCTGGTGAGTAAAGACACAAAATATCTTGTTAAAGAATATTAAAGAGCAAGGCCCACTTCAGATCAATGTTATCTGTGTTCTTGGGGGTGGGAATTTAAGTGATGTCATTTTTCTGCTGAATTGTCACTAATGTAGACACTCTTGAAGACACTACTAATGTCATTAAGAAAGTGGATATGCAGTTAGATAAAAAACACTTATAAAAATTTGAAGTAGTAATTTGGAAAAAATGTGAATATTCGTTATTAAAAGAAGTAATTGAGCTACAGGAAAGCAGCAAAACAAATAAGCATGATAAATCTTTGTTGAGGCAACAATTTCACTGGAGGACTTAGAGTTTTGATATAAGGACATAGTCTTGTGTCCCTAACATAGTCCTTTTGTGGATTTAAAAGATTAATGAAACTGGAAATTTTCCTGAAGTGGATATTATACACTCAGGAATAGTAATAAACACTAGGAGAGTAGGGATTCAAGTACAAATAATCTTTGAAAGCTGTACTCCTAGAACTTATTTGCCTGAAAACTAATAATCACAGAGTTTTGAAAAATGTATTAAAAATATAAAATTTACAATAGTTAACAGGTATTATCTATTTCTGATACATGTTTTATGGAGGGAAGACAAGATGAAAAATCCAAATTATATTGGAACCATGGTCAAAGAGTGTAATGACAGGACACAAACATTTCTCTTTTCCCTGCTCAGCCTGATTGGTCTCAGCTAATAAAAAATAATAATAATAATAACAAATAATTGGCTAAATACATTTCAGAATGACAATCTGAAAGTTATGGAGCAGTCAGAATATCCTTAGAAAAAATTTGCTTTACTCAAGAACCAGTTCTTTTCTTTTTAATTGACTGTAAATTCTTAACTTTTTTCCTTAATTAATCATACTTGCAAAGGTAAAATCTTACAGATTTGTAGGTTTCATAGACACAAACCTGTTTCTTGCCCGGGAAGTACAAAATGGGCCATAGGGAGAGAAGAGGGGAGAATCAATAAGGGTAATGAGAATGGATATGGGGATCAATATGGAGGTTCCATTAAGAATATTAGAGAGAAGTAATACTCAAAATCTCCATCTGGGTGGTATGCTTTTGTGGTGCAGGGGACTGAGACACTGGTGTTCAAATGACAAAAAGCCCAAGGTCCCAGGTTCAAGACCCAGGACTAGGGTGAAAAACAAAAATGAACAACTAAATAAACAGATATTTCTTCCTTCTCTTTTTCCCTTTCTTAAATGCTTTTCCTCCTTCCCTTTCCTTTTTTTCACTTCAAAAATTAAACACTCACCTCATCCATTCTGATCATCAGAGATAAATGTGTCTGATAAGAAAGATACTTCATTTCCATGGCTACTACCAGAAACAACACTCTTGCCATGTCAAGTGATTTCTAGCACATAATTTGTGGATTCAGCATCTATAACTTTAAATATACAAGCGACACAAAGCAAAAATTAATTATTTTAATATGAGTAAATCTCTTGGTCCCCTGGCCATATCCAGCAGCCACCCCAGGGTACTCCTTTAAGATGCAAGATCAACTATACACTTATATTACTGTTGCCCTCTGCCTTCAGATTTATTGAGATGTTAGACTTTAGATACTGTCCTGATTTACTCACACTAAGACATATTTAACAAAAAAGCCAACCAACTGACTGATCTAAATTTATATGTATGTCACTGATGAGAGAGTAGTTAAAAGATTGCAGAAACACAGAGGATGAAATATTTTTATTGTGAAACATCAACACTTAAATTTAATATATCTATTACAAAAAATTCAGGGAAACACATTATAGCAAAATTCTAGAGTATTTATTTTGAGAGAAAAGTTATTTTTGACCCTTTTTCAAAAATCTAGTAGAGAGAAAACTTGACTTCTTACCTTTATATGTGAGTATATAGTACAGAAAGAGTGTAGGAAGAATTTTAGTGGAGAAACCTGTCAAATCCTACCTCAGACAGATGAGCAAGGTCAACATCAAGAGTGATATGTCATGTTGATTACATGACATTCATAGGATTTGATGAGAATGACACTGTCACTCTGTAACCTTCCTCCCCAAATCCCGTAACCCCAGTCTAACCATAAGAAAAATAAAAGGCAAACTCAAATTGTGAGACATTCTACAAAATACTTTACAAGTATTCTTTAACACAATATTGGACTGGAGTCAAGATAGTGACCCAGGAGGAGTGAAATTCTATTCCTCCCCACAGAGTAACAAGGAATTCATGGATTCTCCAGAAAGAAGCACTAAGGAAAAGCAGCCACAGAGGCTCTAGAAACACAACAGCAATCAAGATGACAAATGGTAGGTGAAAACGTCAGGGTTTAGAGCTACACCACTGATTCTGGATTTGGGCCTCAGTGGAGTGGGTGGAACCATGAGTAGAAATGGGCCTTCTGGAGAGTTCATCTAAAAGCAGCAGAGAGCCTACCCAGCAGGACCAGGACACAGAGGCAGGGTAGATGGTTTTGGCACAGGGCGAAAGGAGGACCCAGTGCTCTGGGAGCCTAAACTGGAACCCATGCTGTGAATTAACATGACTGCTGCCATAAACAGAAGACAACTAGGGAAATTCTCCATCCCCAGCCCCTACCAAAACCATATTGCACTGGAGTCTCAGGAACATTCACTGGAAATCCTACCCACTGACATCCCACCCCCAGGTTAAAAGAAAGGAAGATTGACTCCCAGAAGGGCAGAACCCTTGGTACTACCTACTAGTGCTACACTGTGAGAAGAGGCATAACAGCAGCCTGATTGCCAATTGCCAATTGTTGACAACAAAATGATCATTACTATTTGGACTCTCAGTGATGGGGGAAGGCTCTACGCAAACTCCAACCCCACAGACTGATCACTCACACCCCAACACAGGGTTCTACCTAAGAACTTCAAAAAGTATAGCCAGTGGTGATGCCACAAAACGCAAGAATTCCCAGTGTTCAAACCAAAATCCATACATCCCTGGTGCAAGTCAATACCATACACAAGGCTATCACTGCAGAAAATTCAAACCACAAAAATATAAACAATGCCAAACAAAGCAAAGACACAGAGAAATATGTGTGAAATGATGGGTGCAATTAAAACCTTAGGGAAAATCTGAATGCAACAGACATATACGAACTACCTGACAATGAGTTGAAGGTAACAGTGATAAACAGAAAGAAATCAAGAAAACAATAGAGGAAACAATAAAAAAGAATAAATAAAGCAAGATATCAAAGAAATGAAGAATATGATAGCTGAACTAAAGACTTCAATAGAGGGACTCAGAATAGAATGAATGAATCCTGCAATAGAATAGAATTAGTGAGTTAGAAGTTAGTATAGAGGAATGTACTCAAGCAAACCAACAAAGAGATTTAAAAAAAAAAGATGCACAGAAATGAAGACAACATTTGAAACCTAGGGATAACATCAAAAGCAACAACATTCACAACATGGGGGTCCCAGAAGGAGATGAGAGGTAAAAGTGGGCAGAAACTGTATTTGAAGACATTATAGCTGAGAATTGTCTTAACCTAAAGAATCAAGAAAACCTGTAGACCCAGGAAGCTCAAAAGGTTCCTAATAATAGAAACCCAAACAGACCTATACCTATACCATTGTCATCAAGTGTCTAAAATACAGGATAAAGCTTCTTAAAGCATCCAGAGAAAAAAATGAGTCACATACAAAAGAGTCTCATAAGATTATTAGTGAACTTCTTAACTGAAACTCTATGAGCCAGAAGGGAATGGCATGATATATTCAAAGTGCTTCTGAGATTATCATTCAGAACTGAAGGAATGATAAAAAGCTTTACCCATAAGTAAAAGTTAAAGGAATTCATCACCACAAAACCAGCTCTACAAAATAATATTAAAGAATTCTCTGTGAAGTATAAAGAAAACTCACTTAAAAACAGCAAGGCAACAAATATAAAAAGTGGTGAGGGGAATAGAATGAAAATGTGGTTCAATGAGTATAAGACTAATCTGTTTTCAAATAATAATAGGAAAAAAACATAGAATTTTTAATACTAACTTCAGGGTAACCTCAAAATACATCTCCAAGGAAAAAGCAAAGAAGAAAACAAAAAGAGAAAAAAATCAAAACATAACTATCCCCAGCCCACCTAAGAAGAGAAAGAGAACAAAGACTCTGTCTGTAACCACACACAGAAGACAAATTACAAAATGACAATAAATATCTGCATAGAAATAATCACCCTAAATGTTAATGGACTGAATTCATCAGTCAAATGACACAGAGTGACTGAAATGATTAAAGAGCAGGCTCAAACTTCTACTGCATTCAGGAAACCCACCTTATTTAAAAAGATAAAGCTTCAAAATCAATAGTCGGAAGACAATTCTACAGTTAAATGGCAACCACAAAAAGAGCAGGAATAACTATACTTATATTGGATAAGCCAGACTTCCAACTAAAGAGCATAACAAAAGATAGGAATGGACATTATATAATGAGTTAGAGGTCAATCCAGCAAGAAGACATAATGCTTATTAACATATGCACCACAAAAAGGAGAATCAAAATATATTAAGCAAGTACTATTAGAAGTGAGACACATTGACAGCAGCACAATAATAGTAGGAGACTTCAGTACTTGGTTTATAACAGTGGACAGATCGACCAGGCAGAAAATAAGCAGGGAAACAGTAGTTTTAAATGACTGCTTGGAATAGTTAGGTCTAATATACATATACAGAACACTTCATCCAATGACTACACATTTCACTTTCTTCTCAAGTGTACATGGAATATTCTCAATGACAGATCGTATGTTCAGACACAAAACATGTCTCAACAGATTTACAAAGTTTGAAATACTAAGCACCTTCTCTGACCACAATGGCTTAAAACTAGAAATCAATCACAAAAAGAAAGCTGAAAGACCCTAAGTTAATTTAGAGACTAAGCAATATGCTTCTGAATGACTGTTGGGTAAAAGAGAAAATCAAAAAGGACTTTAAAATACTTAAAGACAGATGAGAATGAAGATGTGAGCTACCGGAATCCAAGGGATGTAGCAAAAGCAGTACTAGGAGGGAAGTTCATTGCAAGCTAGACCTTCCTCAAGAAACAAGAAAAATCACAAATAATCAATCTAACCCTACATTTTAAGAAATTAGAGAAAGAAGAACAATTAAAGCCAAAAATCAGTAGAAGAAATAATAGAAATTTGAAAATAAATAAATGAAAACTTTACCACCAGCAAAAAAAGTCCCCAAAACAAAAAAAAACAGTGTCATTAAAAACAAGAAAAGTCTTAGAAAAACTATCTCATTCAAGAGGATTCTTAGAAAACATGATGATTAAATCTAATGTATCCACTTTTGAATATTGGAACAGAAAAAAAAATTAAATTTTGAAAAATACGGATATTACAACAATAGCAGTTTATTATTTATAACTATTGAACATAGTAGTGGGAGATTTTAACAGTAGAGGAAATTGAATGTAGGAAATGATGGAACTATTTAATATCTTCTCAACTTTTCTAAAAATATAAGGTTGAACAGAACATTTATTTAAAAATTAGTTGACAGTTACTTAAAACTTACTACTAAAAACCTTTTTAAAAAATTATGAGCAGTAAAAGTTTCTTAGCTAAATACTTCTGTCATTCTTATATATTTATGATCTTATCTATGTACTAAACTATGTGCCAAATAGACTAAAATTGTGTTAAATATAGAATAGTTAAATATAGCTATAATAGGATTAAATGTCTTTGCAGAGTATTTTTCTAAGATTTAATGTGTTAGAAAGAAAAATAATTAAAAAGTATATAAATATTTTAAACCTCTGCTTAAACAATGGGAAGTATTATATAACACCATTCAAAGCTTAAAACTGTATTATACAAAGAACACTGACAAATTATTTAGTTTTTAAATTAAGACTAAAAAAGACATGAACAATACGCATGTTATTGAGCAGCAAAAAAATGAAGCTTGACATTTTATCTTGAAGTTAATGTAGGAATTTTTTAAATGAAATATAAAACAGTCATATATAGTTTTTACAGTAAATATTTTAAATATATTAAAATATATACTTATTTAAAAAATTGTGACTAGTATATTCACATATTGTTAAAAGATTTAATAACAAGGGAAGAATAATAGCTAGAAGTGATAAAATTTGCCATGCAATCCCCTTTCTAAGAATGTTTTTCTTAAACACAGTTGTCATCATTTACTGAGTAACAGAAATATCAGTCTACGGGGATTCACGGACTGTGGCTATATATTTGATGACATTGTCAAGGACTTGGAAATACGACTGGAAAATTGGTCACAAAGAGGTCTGAGGAAGCAATATGTAGATAGACCTTTCCAAATAGGCAGCTGGTTTGAAGATACATGTTTCTTGTTTGGATGTTCACTAAAGCATGCTTTCAACAGAGAGAAAGTTTAACAGATAGGATTACCTATTCAGTGGGCTTCAGTCAATCTTCTTTCCTATCCACTTGTTATTACCCAATGAGGTCATGGGCAAAGAGGTCATAGTGACCAGTATGGAGGTTTTCTGTGGACTCAGCAATATGGGCTTCCACCAAGAAAACCACCCCCATCATGCTTAGAGCAGCACTTATTTTATTAAAATATGTACTTAACTCTTGAAATGGATTTTCCTTCTCTCCCCACACTGCCCTCTGTGAATTGTAAAATGCTTTTCCTACTCTTAAAGGCATTCCAAAGAGAATCACTTCTGACACAGGAACTTTTTTTCCCAGAAAAGGAAGTATGATGGTTTCCCACGCTCATGGGAGATTGTGCTTAATGTATATGCTGAATCTGTTCCTCAGCTTTGCTATTTCTGTGTGCTGCCATAAAATTTTGAAGCTTGAAATAACAAATATGCATTATCTCACTATTTCTGTGGATTAGGAATATGGTTCCTAGTTTAGGATATGTGTCTGTGACTCTAGGTCTTTTAAGTTATATTTCATTTGAATCGTGTGTCAACTGAAGACTAAACGAGTAATGGTGGAGAGGGTAGATCTGCTTCCAGACTCACTCATGAGTTCATTCTTACAATATGAACCTCTTCACAGAAACCATACATGCTAATTGACTTCTGCCAAGACAAGCCATTCAAGAGAAAGCGAGTGAGCATTCACATTTTTTACACATCATAGTCTTGGAAATGACAGTCTGTCATCTCTGCCACACTCTGTTTGGTAGAAGTGGGTCACTAAATCCAGGTAATTACACAGTGATGTGAATATCATGCCGCGGAGGTCATTGGAGTCATTTCAGACACTTCCTATAACATAAAGTAAATAAATATGTTTAAAAAGTAGATCTTATGTTGAATGTTATTACAATAAAGAAATGACAAAATAATAGAAAAATATGAAAATGTTTCTTTCACAATTGCTTGTAGTACCATTGTGAAATTTTAACACCTTAAATATCAAAATAGGGAAACAAAGTCATACACCAAATATTAATTTTATAAAATACTTAAAATAGTTATGTATATATAGCATAATGAATAATTATTATTAAATAATCTTAAATACAAAAGCAGAGAAAAAATTTCCACATATGCGTATAAGGATAATCTTGTACAGGAACTCATAAAAATCAAAAGAATAAGTTGAGTTCAACTGATAGCCTTGTTTTAATGTTTAATATTGTTACTTTGTAAAGTGGGAGAAATGATACCATATTGATCATATTTTATGTTAATTTTTACTTCTTATAAATACATTTTAGCATGTGCATTTATATTAAGAAGTATTATAAAATAAATATGAATAATAATATGAATGACTCAATATAATCTTTTATCACCCATGCCATGAGGTTTTCAATAACATCATTCTGGCATTAAAATAATTCATATTATTATACCATTTGTTTTTTGATCTCTATTCTAAAACCAGTCTACAAATAATTAAGCATTATTCATACTGGTACCTTTGGTTCAAAGGGTAGGTACAACCATATATATCCAATTATTTTATTTATTGAAAATTATATCTATTATCATATCAAATATATATATATACACACTTATTCTTTGTAGAAATTTTTAGGACGCTAAATCAAAGCATCTGTATAATGTTGGTTTGGGGTATTTTTCTACATAGGAAATAATTGTTGACATATGGCAGTGTCAAATGATACTCATTTAACTTTCATTAAGCAAAAAACAGCACTGTCATCTTTTCAGAGTCTGGAGATTGTTTGCTTTTTTCATTATGAACTACTAATCAAAGAATATTATCCATCTCTCTTCCCCATATTATCCCAGAAAAAATCAAAATGTTCCTCATCTAGGCAAAAAACAAATAATTCAAAGAAAAACTAAATAGATACGATATAGTTACATTTCAGCACCCAAATTGTGACTATCCATGTTTGTATGATAACTTTGAAAGAAATCATGAAAAGCTTACAGTCTTGTTTTTGGCAATTATAATCATATAATACTTTTCCATTTGGATAATAAATTAAAAAGCTCTTCCAGTGATTTTGATTTTACTACTGTCAGTTTAAACTCTGTATGATTGGGTATAATAAAAGAGTTGATTTCAGAGTCTCTCTGACCTCACATTATATGTTTTTGAGATCCTTTTGAAATTAATGTATTATATACAGATGTTGATTTGCAATGATGTACACCTTAAATCTTTAATGATATGATGTGATGTTCCTTGATTAATATTAGCTTAAAAAATAGCAAGGAATACCTAATTGTAAGCATTGATTTCTGTTGTCTCTGAATATTAAATATTGGAAAAAATATCAATTAATGTTCTAAGAAGTATGAGTGCATTTATGGGTAGAGAGTATTTAAATTGGGGACTCCTCTAGCAATAAAGGACTCGTAATTTAATTTGGAACAAAGATTATAGCCCATGATTTCCACTTCTGGCTTGAGCTCACTAACAACAGGTTCAGTAATCTAAACATAAAAAAATCTTTTCTGAAAAGAAGATAATTTGTCTGGCTAGGCAAGGAACAACTTTTTAAATATTATCTATGATAAATGATTACAGTACATAATATGTGTCAAAAATTAAAGTTTCAGGATGAAAATAATCATGTTGATAATCACAGCATTATCATACCTTACAAATCTCTTTTTACTTAAAATCAATAAATAACCAGAACTGTTATTCTTTTAATGAAAAGTCACCATGAAAATACTGATCATCTATTTCTTAATGAATAGAACAAGATTACTAATTTAGAGATTCTTCAAAAAACATGACAGGCTATCTAATATATATTAACTTCCATATATATGTATTACCATAGAGATCAGATTTAGTCATAAAATAAGTAACAATCCAATATCCTTTTAGGATTTTTAATAGTTTTTTACTGAATTAATGTACCTGCAATTTGAATTACTGCTATTTAGACCTTGATAAAATTATAATATTGATAACACCTGTAATACAACACAAGCGAAGTAGCTAAATTTCTTAGTCAACCTGAAGAACTGATAGTAATCTCTTAATGACCTTTTCATGAATCAAATAATTTACTTAGAACACTTAACATCTGTGACATATATTATAGAATTCCCTACCAAAGTTCAATCTGAAAGACATTATTAGATTTATGAAATGGAATAACCAGAGTATATGTAGATATGAGAAAACCTAAAACCTAGAGTCGCTAGCAAGTAAAACTAATTAGTGAAAATGGTAAGAAATGTACTTAGGGAGCGGTGAAGACCATAAGAATTAGAGACTATCTTGTCTAAAGAATGTTTTTCAGTATAAAAGCTGGCCTGGTTTATCAGATTTTCAGAAAATTAGAAGTCAGAAATATAGATTTCATGTGAAATTTCATGTGTTATGACATGTAAGCCAAACCAAACATATTTTGGAAAGTCTGTGATAGTTGATAAATATGTATTCCTGGAACTCTCTGCTATATATTCTGATACACTAGGTCTGAATTAAATCCTGATAGATGTTTTTACAATAAGACATCAATTATTTCTTAGGAAAACTAAAATTTAAGAAACATGGTATAAACTATTTCTTCTAAAAATGTGACAATATAAGTAGGTAGTAACAGTTAAAAAAAATGAAAAGATCTTATAGGCAGATATTATTGAACTATCACTTTCTTTGAAATCATTAGGTTTCTAGTTTAGTCATTTCAAAGACACACATGATCTCTACGAAAGCATATCTCAGCCATGAGCTCGGGCCTGATCCTGGTCTACTTCTCTCCTTTTAGACAAAACCACACATGATACTTTCTAATTTTCTAAGTTTTAACTTAAGGAGAAATGGTAGTTAGGAAGAAAAGTAGTCATTTTGAAAATATTATTTAAAAAAATACTTGTGCAAATGTCCCTTTATGTACACATAAGATGCTAGCAACAAAATAATGCAAATGACAATGTCTGGAAATGACCACAGGACTTGTGGGACCAACCTTTCTTTTGTCTTTTGACTACAGACAATTCAGTCATGACTTGAAAGAAAATATCCACATTATATCCAAAGCTCGAGGCATGTTGTGAAGGTGATCAGTGAATTTGCACTGCAGTCTATTCTTGTAAGAACCTGGCACATTAGACATAGTTCCCTAAAGCTCCTCTTTTATTTTTTTTAATTTGTTTTTTTTTTAATTAATTTATCATTGAAGTAACATTGTATTATGTAAGTTAAACATGTGCCTCATTGTAAATATAATCTGTATATACTACATTAGGTTCACCACTAAAAGTCCAATTCTGTGTCACAATTGGCCTCTTTTACTCAATTTAATATTCTTATTCACCTTTCCCTACTGGTAACCAAAATCAGTTCCTTGTATGTATCCGCAAATCCAGAGTCACCATCAGTTCACAATTGCCTATAAGGTATATCAGTTCCTATTACATTTATTTAGACTTGCAAGGATTAGAATCTGTGAATTTTCCTGCACTTGACTGATTTGTTTTGTAATCTATATAGACTTTCAAAAAATTTCCAGTGTTGATTTTTAACTGTAGTACGTTAGCTAGTACATGAATACACCTTCACTGTAAAAATGACACTACAGTACAAGAGTATATTGACTACATAATTTGCTACATCCACATCTGATTTTGCTACTGAGAAATGATGTTAACAGTTTATATGATTCTTATGAGACATTTCTCTATGTGGAAATACATGCACATGTATGCACATACAAGTATTTTAATAAAGATCTGAATAACACTAACACTTTATTAATATACCTTGGAGTTTCTTGCAAGTCATATATATATATAAACAGATATATATGTTTCAGACTTAATTAATTACAAAGTGTTGTATATTTTGGCTGTATCCTAGTTGCTGTTTTTAGACACTTGTTTATTGATAAACACAGGGTGTTTCCATGGACATACTTTCAAGCATGGACAGCCACGGACCCTCTCTTCTGACTTTGTGCTTTTCTTATCTCTCATGATCCTGTTTCAAATCTAATGAAACTAATCCCCAATGCTATGAATGACTAAACACCCAACTGAATGGAATTCCATTGTAATTTCCACAACTTCAGTGCTTATTTGGACTACTAGGATTGTCAGTCTTTCTTCCCTCTTAAAGGTGAAACTGATTTATAGAATTGATGATGTTTTATAGGAATTGAATTTTACTCCACTAGTAAGCATGGGCATCACTATTTTGTGTATGGAGTCAGCTTGACTCATACTGGGCAACATAATGAAGAAAATGTTTAGGGTGTTGGGGCTATGCTCTCTATTAGCTGACCACTGTGTGGCAACATCATGCAAGAATTATTTTTTGAAGGTCCCAAATTGTAGGTCCAAAGCCATGTTTTGTTTTATTAAAGCTTTGTTCCTAAATATTAAAAACACAAGTTAGGATGCATATGTAATGGTCTTCTAATTAGTACTTGGGTTTACTTTGCTAGTGCCACTCTTAACCTCACTCTAGCTGACATGAACTCCACAAAGCCTCTTCCAGAACCTCTGGCATTTACAATAGTTAATATTTAATTATGTTCCCTATTATATGAGATGTTTTTAATTTCCTGTCCATTGGGACTGAGCAAAAAAAATTGTCTTTATTGTGGACTAAAACTATATGGCTACTTAGGAATAGATGTATTTTGTAGTAAGATACACTGTGATCTTTTTTAATCACAAGAGCAATGACAACCAACTATAACAGGCTTCCTTTCTGCTTGGTTAGCCAAGCAGACAATTACAGGTGTCCTACTTCAGAGACTTACCTGCTGCCGGCTGGTCCATGACCTCCATCTTCAAACTCATCATTCCACAGCACTGAGCAGAAATGGTGATCATCCCCATGTCTCCCTGCTTCACAGCAGTTATCTGATTGTTTTCAAACTGTAAATGAGTTTTGCAAATTAGGTTAAAAAGTGTCCCAAATATTCAAACTCTGGTTTTCCCTCCAGCTATCGTCGCCATTTCTTTTCACAGTTAAGGAATAAATGAACTTGACCATTTTCTTATAACCTACTCTTCTTAAATACTTGAATTTAGGTTCCCTCCCTGTATTCAAGTGAAACTGCAAAAAACACCAATTTTCTTAAAATGCTCTCTTCCTGCTTCTTAGAAATAAGGTATAATTATGGTGCAGAATCTGCCAAAGACAATGAATTATAAAGACACACAAAAATTATTTGTCCAAATTCTCTAGAATAAGAATATCTTATTACATGTATCCTCCCTTTAAAGAGTCCAAAACCTGGAAGAGTGCATCTGTATATTGAGGAACAAAAATTCTTATTTCACAGAAAATTTGATGAAGTAATAAATTCCATTCCTTTACCAAATGGTAGTTACATATCAGGTACTAAAGAGATGTTGGTATCTTCACTTAGAGCAAAAAAGAAAGAAAATATCGACACACATGTATGTGGCCTCTGAGCTTAATTTCATATGGTCATTTATTTTTAATAAACTCATCTATTCACTGTTGTGGCTTACTGATTGATGTCAGGATGGGATATGCATTGTTCTAACCACTCTTTTCCAGGTAGTCTGCTGCTGAAAGCCAGGAGTACTGTTGTGAGAATTTAATTATTTTATTAAAATTGGAGTTAGGAAACTTTTACAGCCTGTGGCAGACACCAAAATGAATGCCTTTTCAGTTTACAGAATCAGTGTGATATTTTTGGAAAGCAAAGCCTGCCATTAAGGTAGCAAACTACAAACTAACTTTAAATGTCTAACTCACAAATTCAGTGAGAAACTGTGAATACCAGCATAAAATATTGTCCATCTTCAGAAGAGGCAGAAAGATAAGGAGATACAGCATTAAAGAGAAAAAGTTTATTCTGTGGAGTTATCCAAGCTGATTCAGTGGTGTTGCAAATTGATGGAAAATTTCTACCTAATATGGGCATTTAACTTCACTAATTTCAGTGGTGTTTGGGAAAAAAAAAAGATTTCTGACTAGTAATTGCTCTTTAACTTGTAATGTCTTTTCACTTGCAAATTTGTTTCTGGGAAAGTTTGATTGTTAGCTTTTTGGAAAATGACTTTATTTGCTATACAAAGGTCATTCTTAAATGTCAAACATCATTTGGTAGTTGTTTGTGTTTCATTGTTTTAATGTTTTCAAGGATATTTTTTCCAGACTTATTTTTGAGATCAATCTAGTGTTTCAAGGTGGTGGGAAATTCTCGTTCTCTAAAACCATAGGATTTGAGAAGAACATAGACCACTGTTAGACAGAAAAATTAAGTTCTTGTGTGGTTTCATTGTGACCTTTATGAGTAAGTCAGAGATTGCTGGTCTGGTAAAGGAATTCTTTCTTAGCCATTTACTGAGAAGAATTGAGTACTGTTGTGAGAATTTTATTCTTTTATTAAAATTGGAGTCAGGAAATCTTTACAGCCTGTGAAAGACACCAAAATTAAAGCCTTTCCAGTTCCATTAACAAAGGATTAAAAATATGACTTTTTCTGATTTTTTATGTGACTCTTCTAGAATGAATCTAATATAGTCTACTACGCATAATTTTAAATGCTTCATTGAAAATATAAATACATTTTCTTATTTATGCTCAATAAAGGCAATTTTAGTAGAAGCAAAATTAAAAAGGCATCTGTTACCAAGGGTGAAAACATTAAGGAAGAAGCAATATGATACTTTACTCTCCATTAAAATATTTCATTATATACAACCTCATGTTAATGATAGTACAAGATTACCCTGTTTTGGTGGGGCATTAAATATCAATTCACATTGTGAAGCTCTTAATTTAACTTATTTTCCATCCCATTGGAATATCAGGGAAAACCTACAAAACAGTTGGAAGGGAACTGCAGCTGAGATTATAAAAATGTTAAGCATACATTAGCCTGATTCTATATTCCACCATAATTAACATCATGAAACCATATTCCAACTCCAACATGCAAAGTTCAAGAATATAAAATTAACTTTAAAGTTGAAGGAAATCTTAGTGGTTCTATTAACTATATAGTCTTATACTTGAGAATATGGAGAACATTAATTAGATGTGATACTTTGAGTCCCAAACCAAACACATCTTAACTGTATAACGATGGACAAGCAACATAAATTCTTGAAACCTCAACATCTCCATATCTAAAATGGAATTCATAATAAAACTTAACTTATAAGAAAGTTAGCACTTAAATGTAGTGCCTAATGCATTGGAAAGAATTGAAGCAACGTGGCAGAATGAACTGATACGGATGGCCCCCCAGACCTGCTTTAAAACTGATAGAAATACTGTATAAATGTAAAGAGAAAAAATGAGCCAAAGTGAAAAGAAAGAAGTTTACAAGGGTGCATAAAACATTACAGCAAAAATTAAAAGACAACAGAAAATATTGAGTGAGATGGGGACTTTAACTACTTTGGTTGCAGTTTTAAGTTTTAAGTAGCTAAGAATTAGAATTTCAGTACTGCTGCATTTAGAGAAGAATGTCCTTGATTTGTGTAGGTATGGGGATCTAAAATCAATTCAATTTTATGAAAATTAAGGTCTCAGAAACCTGTTTTTTCTGTCAAAGGAGACTTAGAGAAGTTTTATTCAGTGGTCCTGGGCAACACTGAAAAGGAAACTTGTCTTCTTTCCAGAAACTTCTTGGGGTGGGACGTGGGGAGAAAGAAAGAAAAACGAATACTAGTATATATCATGCAGGTAGATGTATGATGTAAACTCATTTTTTTGTGATGCAGAAACCTAAAGTCAGAAAGTCAGTCCAATTAAGGTTAAAGTATAGGTAAACTGCCAAAAAATTTGAATGTTGCCGTGGGAAATGTTGGTGGACTTAAAGGTAGGTAGAGGATATCACCCAAAATACACTAATTAAGATCATGGTTTTGTTTGATAACAAGAATGTCCCGCCTTCCTCACTCCTTTTCAACCTACTCTTCAATCACTTCCAGTGCACAAGGTAGGGTGATGAAGTGATAGATAAGACCCCTATTCTTACAAAATTCAGATTTTAGTGGGTTGATAGATACAGTTGACAGGTAGCTAGCCAGATATGAGCAGAGTGCAGGGAAAAGGAAATCCAGAGCTAGAAAATAGTAGATCAATGTAAGTGTTTTAACCTAGCCATCAGCAGAGAACCATAGTGGTGCCAGCCCAGTTTAACGGACCAAAAGCCACTGGCTGGGGATGAAAAGTGAGCTTCCACACACCTTAAAACTGAGATTCCTGCCACACTGTAGTGTCGCCACCTCTGGAGGACCCTCTCTCTCTTTTGGAGTGCTTTTACCCCTCTCTTTAAATAAAACCGCTTTTATTTCACCCCTGTGCTTTAACTTTCCTTCCTTTTACATGCTGCCTGGTCTGTGCTCTGGAAAAATCCTCTTTCCAGAGACATCAGCTCCCAAGACAACTGAGGAAACAGAGGTCTGCACATGTGCATATGCTGTATCACTTTAATAAAATCACCTTTTTAAAAAGCATCAATAATGATCAATTCTGTACAGAAAATTAAAAAAAAAAAAGATCTTAGAGAATGTATACATACTTTGTATTAGTGATCAGAAAGTCTCTTGAAATTTTAGCTTAAGGTAAGGATTCTGCCATGCAAAGATCAGAATAACATCCCCATTAGAGAAATCCAGTAGTGCAAAGGAAAAATAAGGTGAGCTATATGTGTTTAAGGAACTAAAAGGTCAATGTGGCTGGAACACAGTATGCGACAGGAACTATATGAGATGATGTTGGAATGTAGGCTGTGGCGGGTTTACAGTCAGGACAGAGTTTGAATTTTATTCTAAAACTCTGAAGACATAAAAGGATTTTAAGAGGGGAGTTTACATGATCTGTTATACTTTTTAAAGGATTTGTCTGCTATGCATAGAAGGGGTTATATGCAGAGATGTGGTGGGACATTTAGAAGGTTGTAATGCTTCAAATACTAGAGACTTGGAAGCTAGTGGAGTTTGGCTAGGAGTGGTGGTAGGAATGATGAGACACTGACAGATTTGCAACGTGATTTGCATAGAGATATGGAAGGAGTTGAAAGCTGATAGAATCTGGGTCTAGGGGAAGAGAGGAAGCATAACATAGTTACTAGAAATCAGGCATAAATCCATGTAGGCCTTATTTCCACAGTTTTCATTAGTCACACAACCATTGCTTAAGTATTTCCAGTGACTCAAAACTTGATACTTCATATGACCAATCATTCCATTTTATGGATCCCAAATTGTTATAAAGTTCCTCTTATGCTTTTGACCATTTGTCCCTAATTATTTCCTAAATAAGCAGCAGTCCATTTATTTCTAAACTTTCTGCTCCATGACAAGCTTCCAGAAACTCAGTTAACATCTTTTCAAGATTTTATCCCTGCTAAATATTCAGTTTTTAATTCTAACAAATATTTATTTGTAGCACACTTCTAGTATTTAGAGTTCTGCAGTGAAGTTTGCTTAAATTTTCCCTACCTTTCCTACTGAATTCTACTTTCTAAAGTGTCTTATCCATTTGACACTCAAATATTTCTTTCTAAAGTAAACGTGACACTAAACTATAATTTTGACATGATCCTCAGTCCAAATCTCACTCCTTTATCGTTCTGAGAACTTTCCTTTGCACATATTTTGCTTTATTAATCTTTCTTAAAAACGACAACCACAACTAAATGCTAAGTAGTTAAAAAGATCTGTTTCATAATTTTTTTAAAAATGCAACAAAAATTTAATTTGAGATTTGGTACAGCTCTGTTACAGTGGTAACTCATTAAACTTTAGTCATCAAAAAGCCAATATAGCCATTTAAAAATACCTTCTTGAAGTCAGATATATCCCAGTTGTGAAGATACTCTTTGATACGAACTTCTGGGAAAGAACTAATGACATACATAGGTTCGAAGAGAGGTTATGATTAATTGGAAAAATTGATTAATTGGAAAAATACCAGGAAAACATTTTCAAAACCTCAAAAGATGTTTTTCCTTTAGAGAAGCAAAAAATTGCTTCTCTCATTCAAGTCTTAGTGAAAAAGTATTATAATTTAGTAATTAGTGTTAGTATCCCCTATAAATATTCATGTGAAGGATGAAGGAAAAATTCAGTTGAAATATTCAAGGATTTAGATGCCATTATTAATCCCCTTTTCTTATCCTTGGCCACTAGAATATCAGTCCCATAGAAGCTAAGTTCTGTGATGGTAACTAAACAGTGCAGAACTCCATGGTAAATTATCTTGGGCTTCACATAGTGGTTTAGAAAGTACAAAATTGGTGCGCCTTGGTGGAGCACTGGCTAGGTCAGTCATCTCCGAAGCAACAAGTCACATACTCCTGGGGTTCAAGTCCCCAGGTCAGGAGAAATAAGCACGTGAACAAAAGTTGGCATATTTCACCCTAGTATAGAAAATACTTCTGTACTTAAGTATCACTGTTATTATTGCTTCTGATATGCTTTCTACAAGGAATTTCTCAGTTTTCTTCCCAGTCTCATTATTCCACTGTTTTTCTGAGCCCTTCACTTTAGTTGTATCCTAAAATATTTCAACCTCACCTCCTTTCTCTATTGTTTGTACGAAGCCTCTTTCCCTAGTGGCCTCAGTAAATATCAAATTATTACTCTGTTACTCTGTTATTGTACTATCCAGATCAAGCCCTGACACCTACCTTTACATAACCAAACTTTTCATTTTTAAAAAAATCAATATTCTCCTTTATTTCTGGCCAATTTTAATTTTAATTTTTACTGTTTATTCATGTAGTATTGTATTTTGAGTACTGTGTGCTTATTAAAAAGAAATTTGCAGTGTATAGCTCTCATAAATGAAGTTGATTAGCATGTGCTCATAAATACTAATTTTGTTAGCAAGGGGGCACTGCAGTGTGTAGGTGGTCTGGAAGATGGAGATGGGTGTATGGGAGTGAGAGACTGACAAGTGTTTGCCTAGATGTGATACCTGAATCTGTAGAAATGGGTGGAATATCTGAGGGAGAGAACTTTGAGGCAGAACCTGAGGGAAAACGCAGTTAAAGGGTGAAGAATAACTGAGGCAATGAGGGAAACAAAACAAAACAAAAAAACCAGGAGGAGGAAGAAAAGCAAATCGTCAGCCAATGGAGGTAAGCGTTTTAAGGAATGTTGTGGGATGGGGGAGGGTGGGAGGGTGTCAAATACTAAAGGAATCAAAGATGAATCTGACAATTTTCAAGGGGCAACTAATTTTCAAGAGAGCAGTTTCAAGAAAGGAGGCTGGAAATCGGATTTCTTGACATTATTGGGTGAGTGGGAAGAGGGGAATTAAGAGGATACATTTTTTAAAGTTTTCTGTTAAGTAGGAAGGCAAATTGAGCAGAGAGTGAAATGGAAAATATGTTTTGCTCTTACTCTCCAATAATTTAAAATCAGGGATTCAGTTTTCCCAGAAGAAGTTCCTAGTGAATATGCAGGGGACTGAGAGGAAGCAGAGTACAGTTTGCATAACTAGGAACCTCCACAACAGACATCGAATAAAACCAAGAAAAGAGTAGATTGGTGCAGGAAAAAAACATAATCTATGTGCTCATCTACAATGCTAGTCCTGGTATTGAGCAGAAACATAGAGTACCAGTATGCTGATGGAAAAATACCAAAGTCTAGACACATGCCAGTAAAATTCAAAATTCCAAAGATGAAAAAAGAAATTCAGAAAGAAAAGTAAATTCTCTTACAAGAAAATACCTCATTGACAATACCTGGATACTAACATTCAATGTAAAAATCATCTCCAAAATTCAATGAGAAAAATATCTTCTTGACCTGAAATTTCTAAGTTGAATCAAATGTATTTTTAAGTGGGAGAACGAGATAAACTGATTTTAGCCCTCTTCTTTTGAAAGGATATACCTGAGAAAAATAAATATAAATCCAAGAAATTTCAATAAAGAAATTAATCCATCTAGTAGTTAAGTCTACATTATTGAAGCACACTTTACAAATATAGTAGTTTGAAAATGACTGACATTATTGTTAGGACAGAGGGACAAGTGATGGCTTGACTGAATTTTGTCTGAATTTGGGAAAGAATATAGAAGTGATTCACAAAGGAGAGTGACAAAATGCATTTAAGTATGTGGGATAAAATTTGAGTATAAAACTTGAATAATTGAATTTGGATCTAGAGAAAACATAACAGTGAAAATTCCTATCAATCCAAGAAATTAGGAAAAGGGGAAAATTGAAGAAACAGCTAGAAAACACCCTAAAGAGAAGCTCTAATATAAGATACTATAAAATGAGTTCAATGTTTTAATAATAAATGTCAATGGATTCAATTTCCTATTAAGAGGTAGAAGAATGGATGAGTTTTTTTAACTCCAACTATATTATGTTATATATAAGTTACATGATTAAGACAAAATGACACTGAAGGACTGAAAATTAAATGTGGAAAAAGATGTGGCAGACAAAAGTGTTAACAAAGCAGAAATAATAGTATTAAATAGTAGTAATAGCAAACAAAATTTTAATATGAAAATCACTTCTCAGGATAAAGAAGGAAATTGTGTGTTGGTAAAAATCAAATAGACCAAGATCTAATGCTTTCCCTTCCTACACAATGCATATTGGGATAAACATTTAAATTTAAATTATGCTTCACTATGAAATAATTTCTAGGGATCTCTCTATCTGGTAGCCAAGTTTTGAAGGAAACAATAAGAAAATAGAAAGTAATGGTGTAATGAAAGTACATTTATATCCACTTGGGTATATAATAAAAACATAATATGACAATAAAAGGATAAAATGAGAAACAACAAATACTCTGTTCTGAGGTATAGAGAAATCATATTGATGTATAACAAAGTCAATTAAAGTTTAAAAGAAAAAAAAATCTAAAGATAATACATGAGAAACTAATGAAACCATAGTCTTTGGGCCAAGGTGACCTGGCTTTTGTGTCAATAGTTTTGGTTTAAATAATCTTTAAATAATCTTACCCACTTTTCACTGACTGTTAGAGATGAGATGTGAACTTAAATTAGTTTAATATGAAACAGGCTATAAATGAAAGAATGAAAATAAAAGTTGTTAATTTGACAAATGTATATGTATATATATGACTGCTTATAACTAACCCTAACACTGGTTTTTGTATTTGGCATTCATATATTTTACATATCAGACTATGTTAACTATAATATTTTCTCTCAAAAGACGTTTTTTGTCTGCTTTGTTTATTATTATATCTCCAGTGCCTAGATTTCCATTTGCTCATTTAATGTTGAATGAGCTTCAGTCATTTCCAAATGCCTTTAAAATGTTTTGTTTTCTTAAAAACGTCTCTCCAGTGTGGATGTTATCTCAGCATAAATGTATATGTTCAAATAAGCCTTCCCAATCTGAGGCCTCACATGTAAAGTAAAGCCTGGTTTAGTGCTTGGGCATGGATCAAGATAACTCTGTAACATTGCTTGACATAAGAAAATGTTTAGAAGCAACAATACAGTTTTTTTCTTCAGACTCTCGTGCACTTGTGTCTGTTTAATGACCTTTAAATCAAGCTTGGTCAGGTTTTCTAGGCGGCTCAGCTGAGAGCCCATGTCTTCATCAGTCAGCTTCTGACCTGAGGAAATAATACAGTTTTTGAGTTTAAAAATATTTTAGAGATAATGTTTCTAGGATCCTCATTTGTAAGAAGAAGAAACAAGGAAATTTCAGGAGCAAGACTCGGCATTATGAGTGGCATCTCCTGGTTGTGCATTTAGTTGTCCACCTCTCCATGTTAAGCTATAGCCTACACCTTAGTTAAAATGATCTGAATTGCTTTTAGGTATATGAAGCACTACTTTGGAAAGGCTATTTTTATTTCTCTCTATAGAATGTCACATGGGTTTCAATACTAATAATGATAACTTATGGAAACGAGTTTGAATTTAGATTAATTAAATATAAGGATAATTTTTATCCTAGAAAAAAATGATGAAAATATTTTCTATATTCTTTTCTGAAAAAAATAACCTAAAATATTAAGGGAGTGATTAACATAGTGTTACAGTTACTTTCAAAAATTATTCTGAGCACTACATGTATGTGTGGCGGTCAAAGGAAAAGTTCTTCCATTTTTCCTACGTTCTTCACAGATTGGGCAAATGAACACATTAACATTAGGCGTGATTAGTAAGATAAAACCACAGATTTAATAATAACATCAATGGCGAATTTACCTAATGGGAAATTCTGAGGTTGCTGGGGCAGATCCACATTTATATCCTGGGGCGAGGCATGGAGGTCTCATGCGAGAGAGTTAGAGGTCTCTGGATGGCAAGGAGGAATAGCTAATCCTTACGCTTACTCTAAATATAAAGATAAATCACTCCCCTGTCTACATTATTCTAGAGAATTGGGACAAAAGACCATTTCTGGATTAGAAGTGTGGAGACCCAAGGGTAGCAAATGGCTTCTTTGATTAAGGAAGGATTAAAGGATTAGAAGAATTCAAGCTTATCCCTTGCCTCTGGGGCTGTTTTCCACTGTCCTTGTTTCTCCATTTTTGAGAGTTGGTTTGTTCCAGAGACCAATTCTGAGAGACTTGGGATGTTCTGTTTTAGCCCTCTCATATGTAACTAGGTGGTGGTAAGGGGCACTTGAACTCTGGTGCTTGTATGCCAAACACATATTGAGATGCAAATTCATTATCCTAAAATGAGTATAGCAGTGTAAAAAAATAAGTAACAAAACAATTAAAAACACTGCATATGTTAGTAGAATCATTTTTACTAAGAAAATCAGTTTTGATTTTTTCAGCAAATATCTATGTATGTAACAACAGAATTTAAGATAAATCATTCTGTAGTTAACTAGACATATAGCAGCAGATAAATGGTAAAAATATGGCTAGAACGTTTTACTTTAATATGTCTAGGTTCTCTTAGAAAATATTCCTATATGAACATAAAGGATAAATTAATAAGTGTAAAAGAAATCTTCTTCCCCTACAAAGAGTAAACTTTGATATTGTGCAATTCAGTTGAATATAATTTAAATATGATAAAGATATGACAGAATCAGTCAGATACCAGTATCATATGAAAAAGCAGGAATTTCTTGGATTGCAGACTGTTAATATATTGAAATAGTTTTGTCAAGCAACCATTTATCTAACCTTTTAGACCTCACTTGGGGTGTAGAATATACTGATTATTTTTATGGATTATTATTCTTTCTTTCAGTAAATACCTGATTCCCTGTTCATCCCTATTTCTTCAGGAACATCTTTCGTCCCTCCTCTTCATAATTTATATACCATTAATAATTAGCAACTGATGGTTCACCCAACTCTGAATATCTTCTTGTTTCAAATCTCTGCATCTTCAATTGATTCATTGTCTTGCGTTCCCAAATCACTGTGGAGAAAACCTATTGTTTTCCCTTCAGAAGAACTAGGCTTTCCATCACTAGGTGACAATCATTTTCGTCCTTTCAGGGAAGCCTCATAAACAAGTTTTTTGTCATTCCTAGAGCAGAGTTCCCCTCTGTTTAGACATCCATGCAAAGTATATTCTGCAAAAAGATAATCATTCTGCATGTCTAAATGTTTGTCAGGAAAGCAACCAAGCCCTATTATAATTAAGAATACATAGAAATACTTTATAAGTAACAATTCTGTTTTCTTTCTCATATTTTAATTTTCCTAAGATCTTATTAGATCACTTTTGCAATAAGATTATTCAAATCTGAATAGTATGAGTTTTAGTCCTCTGCAAGAGGTGCTAGAACTTATAGTAAAATACCATATTTTGCCGCTGATGTGTTATACCAAAACAAATGATAATGTGGGGTCAACAACAGAAGACACCCAACAACTAGTTCATGATTGGAAGGCAGAATTCCATTTGTTGTTCTGTGCTTCTGCATTTATTTTCCTCATCACCAGCAGATAAAATACTGTGCAAGCAAATCATTACTGATAGTTTATAAGAATTCAATAGTTGTCTCCAAAAGAGATGAGGTCATAAAATGCAATTGGATAATATATAAGAAATATTAACAAATAATTCTTACATGTTTACACACATTGATGATTTCCTACAGGGAATGACACAATCGATTTACTAGCATTTCCCAGAAGGAAAACAAAATTAGTGTAAAACTGATGATGTAAGGACTTATATCCCAAATTTCCTGGAATCATTCTAGAGACAATATTTTATCGTGTGATTTTAAAATACATGTTTGTATCTAAAAAATTATGTAATTATTTCAAAGCTGCCCTTTGGAATAAGGATAGATTAAACTATAGCGTAATTGCTAAGAATATATGTATTAAATATATTTGATAATTGCGTCTATAAAACATTTTGTTTTATAACAACTTAATTTAAAACTAAACATTCTTATTGATTATATTTGTCATATACATTGAATAATTTTAAAGTATATGATATATTAATTTGATACATTTATATTTTGTATTATTATTGCATGGTAGTAATACTTAACACCTCCATCACATTATATAGCAGTATATTATTATTGTCTATATTCGTTGCACTGTTTACAAGATCTCTATAGTATTTTTTTTTAATTACTTGTTGCAGGTTTGTATACTTAAGCAACATCAATAATACCCCTCTTACCCCCATTCCTTGGTAACCACCGTTTTTTCTCTGGTTTTAAGTTTTTGGGTTCCAGTTATAAGTGATATCTTATGGTATTTGTATTTCTCAGCATAATGTGCTCAAGTTCCCTTCATGTTGTCATGTATAGCATACTATTGCCATTTCTCATGGTTGAATAATGTGTGTATGTGTATGTATGATTTATGCAGCTTTTGTATCTATTCATCTATTGGGCATTTCGGCTGCTTTCATATCTTGGCTAAACATGGCTGTGCATATATCTCTTCAAAGTCTTTTTTCATTTCCTTTACGTATATATCCACAGACATGGAATTGCTGGATCATATTTTAGATCTATTTTTAATTTTTTGTGTCACTTCCTTATTGCTTTCCATGTGGTCATATCATGCTTATCAACAGTGTATTGGAAGTTCTCTTTTTTACCACAACCTCATCAGTATCTGTTTTGTTTGTTTTTTCACCTTTGTAATAGCCATTCTAACACGTGGCAGGTGGTATTTCATTGTGGTATCAATTTGCATTTAACTTGATGACCACTGGTGTGGAACAGCTGTTGTACATTTTTATATTCTTTTTGGAAAAATATTTATTTAGTTTTTCTGCTCTTTTTTGGTACCAGAGTGTTGGATTTTGTGTTATTACATTGTAAGAATACTGTACATATTTGGATATTAATCCCTACTCCATATATAGTTTGCATTCTTTTCTCCCATCTGTAAACTGTCTTTTCATTTTGTCAGTTGCTTCTTTTGCTGTGTAGAAGTTTTGAGTTTGATGTAGTTTCATTTGTTGATTTTTGTTGTTTGAAGTTTCACTGTTATGTCCAAAAAAGATTTAATTCTGGGCTTTATATTCTATTACATTGTGTTATGTGTCTACTTTTGTGCTAGTATTATGCTGTTTTTATTACTATGGCTTGTAGTATATTTTGAAATCAGGATGATTCAAATAATACTTCTTATTTTGATATTTTTTTCTCAAGATTGGCTGTTTATATTTTGTCTGTTTGGCTTCTCATACTGCATTGAATAGCGTGATGAAAATAGGCATAATTTGTTTTTTCTATAAATGTACTAACCTTTTGATTATTATTTGTTTTATCAGTTTTTGAGAGTCACACAAAATTATCCATCTACCAACAGTCATGGCCAACTAGATAATAAAATCATTTTTGTGAGAGTGTATTTGAAAATCAATATTCTGTCTTTATTACATGAAATAGTATCTTGAACCCTATTGCCAGGTACCTAACTAAGGAAATGAAACCAAGAAACACTTTGAAGAATATCACTTAGACTTTTAAATATTAATGGTACATTGCTTAGATTTCTAATATTTTAATGTCTTAGTTTATTTTATTTTAAATATTTTTTATATTTACTTTATTTACATATTTCCTGACTTTATAAGTTTATTATATAACTGTTATTCTTAAATTCTTTGGAAGTTGTCTTTCATCAGCTTATTCTATTACTGTCTGATACCTCGGGGAAATAAAATTAGCAGATTTATAATCAATATTAAAAAGGATTTTTCAACCAATGCCCTTTACAATTTCATCTAACTGATGTCTAATACTGAAATTCCACGGGTTATATACTCCATGCCAGTACTAGAAATACCTTTGACAATACAAACTCCATTCTTTTCTCCTATCTTTTCAGAAAGTACTGACTATATTACAAACTCCATAGGTAGTTGTTGAAGGAGAGAATACAATTTTTAAGTCTGACCAGATTTTTGAAAATATTGTTTAAAAATCTACAAAAAAAGGATGTCATAATGCTAATGATCTGAGTTACTCTTCATTATCTAAATCTCTCCAAGCTAAATTATGTACATAAAAAGTTTGTATGAAAAAGAATACCAACTTTATTTTCAATAACTTTTCATTAAATGAATAAATTAGTAATTTATACTGTTTGATATGGGTCTAGAAGACAATATAAAAATCTTATTTCAGAAAATAACTGGTTGCTTAAGAGAATTTGTTTAAGCCATCATAATCCAGCCAAATGATAGAATCTTTCTTCCGTCATCAAGTTATGCATTTAATATTTTTGCTTGTTATGCTATGACAAATGGCACTTCAAATGTCTAGTTGCATGACTTCAAAAATATATTTTCTCTTTGGACACATATTAGCAAGTCCTTCTATAGAGTAATCTATTATTTAAGAAATGTATATAATAAGTGGCTGTTGAGTGTTGCTCACTATTTTTGTTAAAACAATAATTTTTCATATTTCTAATGATCAGACTTTTTAGTGGATTTTCTTAACCTATGAATTTATAATATCAGAGACATTTTTTACTTTTCTTTGAACTTTACTACCTAAAGCTTTAATTAGTGTTTATTGACAAAAAATAAGCATTGTTTTAGTACAGTAAGATTTAAGTTGTAGATCCAGTAATGCACTTAATTTAACAATAGCTTGGATATATTTATGAATAATATTGTTATTGACAGAAGAAATGTTAACCATCATAATCATCAATACCTAAGAATTTTATTTTTTTTCCCCATTAAACTATTCACCAAGCCATGTTAAAGAAGTGATCTTAGATAGAAACTTGCATTTCAGAGAAGCAATTCTTGGCATGAAATGTATTATATTATAATTAAATACATGCCTCCTTACCATAGAAGATTATAATCTAGTAGGAGGAGTAAGACAGTATACTAAGTAGAGTGAATGTCCGTTATTGGTACAAAGTTAAAAAGAAGTTAAGGTAGTAGGGCCAATTACTATAAATTGACTATGAAATAGTTCCTGGAAGTGGTTGTCATTGGAATTGAACTTGGAGAAGGGTCCTATTGAAGGCATGACTAGAAGAGTGAATGAAAATGAGAGAAAGAATGTGGTGATTTGATCATTTCCCTGACAAAAAGTAGTATTGTTCAACCATAGAGGTAAATAGGACATACTGAAAACTTGCTGAAAAACAATTATGTCTTGAGTTAGGATCGTTTTTGTAGAAATGCAAAGGAAAGTAGCGTAGAATGTGACATCAGTATTTACATTGAAAGATTGCGGTAATAACTGTAATCAATTAATATGATGCTGTGCTGTGTATATGTTGAAAAATAAACACATGGCAAAATAACAAATGAATATGTGTGTGTGTGTGTGTTTGATTACTTCAGTTCACATTAGAACCTTTGAGTTCCAAATAAAATTTCAAAAATGACAGCTCACTATCAAGAGTCAGTTTTCAAGTCTATTTGCTCCTGATGATCTACTTGTATATTCCTGGATGGGTGAAGAAAAGACATGGAACTATATAAGGCAATAGATTTCAGGACCTTTCTTACATGTAGCTTTAATTATATCTTGTTTCCAGAGATGACTACGTTTTTATCAGGAAGTCAATGAAAATGTGACTAAACATGGAAGTCATTTCCTGTCATTCGAATTTTACACTTGAATACAGTTATTTACCCACCACTTCATTGATACCATCAACATAAAGATACAGGAAATAACCCTGAATTTTCATAAACCATGTACCATATACACAATGTTCTGCTGTACATGATTTCATTTGATTCCATAACTTGCTTTTCATTGCTTTCACCGAAGCAGATCATCCTTTTATTTGGCTATGCTATTTCTCTCGTGTAACTAATGTAGTATATTATCTTTGCCAACTCAGAATCATTTGAATATGAGTCAACAAGTCATGAAGAACTTACATTATTCAGAATGCATAATATACTGAAGATTTACCTCAATTTGCATTCACCACATAAAGATTAATAACAAAAATAATAGTTGTTTTTTCCAAGTTTGAATAATTCAATTGGTCTTTTTTTTAGAAATGAAGATAATAATTGTCTTAAAAGAAGAAGTAAATATTTTGAAAGTATTCCATTGTGAGATATGGATGGAATTATAACATTTGTTGTTAACTCTTGCCATAGGTAACAACCCTAAACAATGATTTTTATTTTCAAACACGACATATAAACACTGGGAAAAGAAACTCACTTGGCTAGGTAACAGTTTACATATTTCACTAACAAATTCAGGTTGTTTTGGGTCTGAAACATTAAAAAAAAATACCACCATAGTGTTGTATTTCAAGGTGAGAAAAAGAAATTGTTAACATAATTTCTATCTTACAGGTAATAAGCTATAGCATCACCTCATATTAGTTTTCACTTTTTAAAAGTAAATTTTTAGAAAATTATATTGACAGTGACCAAAAATTTCATTTTAAAAGTTTCACTATCCAAAAATATGTAATAAAGTCTACAGATTATTCAAGTATCTTAAATACTGTGATACAAGGTAGCAGCACTAATGCTCATATAAAATTTACAAGTTGAAGTTATTATAAGTCAAGAATATTAAAATTTATATCATATATGTGTCTAAGATATTTAAATAGTCTTCTAGTTAATATTATGAAATAGTTCTCTAAAATGCTAATCCTTAATAATAATATTTTACTTGTGTTTAAACTTAAGAAGTAACTAAAAATTGAATATGATGCATTTAAAATCAACTCAGTGGTGTCTACTGATATTCTCAAGCCCCTAAATTTTAGAAACATAGTCTCTGTACAAACAAAACTCTGATTTCTGAGAAAACAGATTGCAAGCTATACTCATGCTGTCACTGAGTTGAAGAATTATCTTCTAAAAGAGGTAGTAAAGTTACTTACTAAGTAATTAAAAGATCGTAGGCATGGAATAATTTCTTTTGGCATCCATTGCCCTCCCAGTACCAAAGCTTCTTATGTGTGAGTATTAGAGCCCCCAATTTATGTAAGCATATATTCTAATTTAAATTTCCTAAGAGATAGATACAGACACATACATAGCACATATTTGCACATAATTAAATTATAATGATAAATTCAGGAGGGCAACCTAAAACATGCTGTTAATAACATTATCCCTAAATTTCTTTTTGCTGTTTCAGATCCAGAAAAAGTCAATTATATATAATACTTTAAAATTTTGATAAAACAAGATTTTAGATATAAGCTTTTTAAGTAGTCAATTTCAAAAAAAAAATCAAGGAATTGCATCTGATTAGATACTTTGAATTACCATCATCAGACATTTAGGCAGCACATACTGTACACATAACTGAATGTAATGAAAGGCTGTTGGCAGTAATGGAACATAGTGATAGACTTTACAAAATTAAACCACTGATATTTTAAGAAAATTTCCATCCCCTGCCTTAGATTTTATATGAACTGACAAAGGCAGAAGCACATTTAGATTTCTCAAATTTCTCATGGGATGTTCTTTTAGGTAGAATTATCTGAAAAGAATTTCTGACAAATTAATCTGTCAGGTGCCATATTTGAATATTTATGTGGGGATCATCCATGATGGACAAAAACTTGTGGTATTCTTTCCTCCTTACATAAATGACAAGAATTGTTAGAATTACTGCTTACACAATACAATGTTTATTTGCACAAAGTACATTGTAATATTTCAACAGATAATCGAAAGATTGATGGGAAAAGGCAAAACAGTAAGTTAGTGCAATTATCCATTCCCAAATGCTGACATTATTAGTTATAGTAATATATCTGCAGTGTCATTGAACATATTTTTACCAAATCAACTTTGTCTAGTATAAAAGACATGTCTTAAAGGATCATAACAAAAGGATATAACAAAACACCACAGTTTCCTGCCCCCAGGAATGCCTTTCCTCTCCCTGCACCACTATGAATCAGAACCAACAACTATTCCATACATTAGATTCATATGTTACAAAATTATTTTACAATAACAGTGAAATAAGCAGGGAACTTTTGTAGAATTCTAAGCCTACGAAATATATAAAAATACATTATGCGGAATCTGTTCTTTCGTTCAGATTATTTTTTTTCTCCGCCATTTGTCTCTGAGTTAAGCCAAGATTTTTTGCCTTTCCTAGGTGGTATGTCACTAAAGGATTAAATAACAGATATGTGGAGTCATTCTCTCTTTTTATACATAGCTTTTAAAAGATAAAACACTCTCTTACACGTGGTTAGAAAAAGAAATTAGGAATTATTTGGGGACAAGTACAGGAGAGAATGAGAATTACTTGAGCCACCATTTTCTTAGTTTTTGACACCATCAATAGCAATCTTGTCTTTGGAGAAATAGTCTACTGAGTGACGGTTTGCTTTAGGAAAGCTAGGTTACAAGATTACTCATTCTAGAAGAAAAGTGCTGAAAATCTTGTGGGGGTGATTACTATTCAGCAAAACAGCAGCTGTTACACAGTCAGGATTCTTTCTCTGAAAAAAACAACAGTTTTAACACTGTGGTCGTATTTTTTTTTTCTGATGTATTGCTTCAAAACATTATCAGAAAAGTGCGCTGTTTGTTAATTAAGCTGACTTAAAAACTGATGTGTCATTTCATTGACTGTTATAATTGCTTCTCGAAGACTTGTTCATGTTTATAGATTTTCTGACTTGAGTTTAGAGATATTCCAAGCAGATCAGCCTAGCAAATTTAGAATTGTGAATTTAATCAGTAACTTCTAGGTATGCGTAGGAACATATTGCATGAGACAGTAATGTAATTTGTGAGAAATGTCTACACACAAGCTTTCATATACCTTTATTCTGTCTTTAGAATTTGGAATGATGGGAGATCATACAATTAAAAGTCAGCGACCTCGATCTGTTCATGAAAAAAGGGTCCCTCAGGAACAAGCTGATGCTGCTAAATTTATGGCACAAACTGGTAATACGTTAGTTACATTTTTCTATTTATTGTTGTTAATTTAATGAAACCACTGCATGTTTTCATAATCTTTTGCTGCACATTTGTCAGTTTTTGGAGCCGATATTTTTTTGAGCCATTTTTTTGTCACCAGTTAAAGTCCATAAATGAAGTAGCTATGAGTTGAAAAATGTACAAAAAATATGTAAGGTTTATTATACATTCAATATGGGGCATTTAGCATTTTCATATTATTTACTAATCTTAATTAACCACTTAATATGTATCTACTTTTAAAGAAAGTCAATGAAGTTACTTCATCAATAATTGAATATTATAGAATTTTTTCAGAATTAGAATTTAAATAGGACATCAGATAATTACATTAATTAAAAATATTTTATATATTGAATATTCAAATGTTATACATCAGATACATATTAATTATTAAAATGTCTAGAATTTAATATTTTTATTTGAAAAGTTTTGTTATATGAGCTAAATAATAAAATGTTGACAGTCTTTATTAGTAATCTGTAATATACTCCAAATAATTAAATAGCAACAAAAATGACTTTCTGGTTTATAAAATATTTAATACTAGATTAATTAGATTTATTTTAAATTGCTAACCTCCAAAATATTTACATATATATGCATATACATAAATAAATCCATTCATGTTTGACTTATAATAATTTGGGCTATAATTTCATCTAGTTACAGTGCATGTGGTACACTCATAGAAATGTGTTTAAACTGTTTTTTGAACATTTTTAGCTATCACTTTTATTTCAGGGAATTGTAAATGAACAATTTTCTCTATGTCTTTATAAAATCTTATGCCTTTTAACCTACAATCATTTGTTTTTACCATTAGGTTTTAACCTAAATCATGTGTTTTATCATTAATAGAGAAGTTTTAATTATATGACCAATTTTTTATTTGATATTTATACTAATTTTAATGAATCCTCTTGAATGTGTATTTCCGTTAATTCATAAACTTAGTGTAATATTGAGTCAGAACTCTAGATTTGAATTTATAATAATATGCAAATATTCTTTAAAAATTATGCCCTTGTTATGGGTGAGTAGTATTCTTTAATTCATTGGTTGTGAGTAGACTAAAGAAATCTCAGAACAGAAAGAATGTTCACAATAAATTAGACAACAGGGGCATATTTTGTTAGGGTATTTTTTTTTTTTTTTACTGTTCCAGCCAGACGTAGAAATGAAGAAAATTTGCATTTTTGGGTTGCTTTTGGTACACCTTCTTATTTTAAAATAGTTGATTTCCATTTTTACTACTGACATGAGCAAGTCCTACAGTACATTACCAGTCTCAGGCAAATTTTCAAATTTCTAAATGTAGTTTTCTTCCTTAGAAGGAGCAAAAATTCTCAACCACTGACACAGGCAATGTCTGACTCTATAGACAGAGGGTATGGGCTAACTACACAGCCTCATTTAGACAGCATGTCATGAGCACATTTTTGCAAGATTACATGAAATGTTCTCTCTTCTTGCAAAAGGCAGTCCTTCATCTACTGTAAGTCCTTAAAATTGAGGTAATTTGGGAGTGAATCGGTTAACCATAGTCTTAAAATCCAATGATGTAGAAAAATTAGTTTTTGCAAAAGTATTAGGCAATTTGGCTTGGGATTTTTATGTAAATTCAATTTTTGGATTTGCCTGTCACATATACTAGGAAAATTCAAATTCTCAGACAGGACCCTATTTTTCAAATTCAAGGAACTTTGTGGTTTCATAGAAGAAATTACTGATTTAAGTTTTTTCATTTACTCATTCTTTTCTAGGCTTTGCTTTGTATCTGATATATAGTAATACATGGTTTAGTAAAATAGATGAAGTGCTTATTAAATATATTCATGAGCTGTCTTAAAACCATCTCCCCATATTGTTAATGACTGAAAAATCTATGAACTTCATAGTTAATATTCTGAAATAACTAATTGGCTATTTTAATTGATAGTGATAAATATTTTTAATTTTAATTTAAACCATATATATGCAAATATCAATACATATAATATTTATTTTAAAATTAAATTTCTATTTAATTGCTTAAAGACAAAAAACTGCATTATTTAAATAATTAATTTGACACTAGGTAATCTGAATAAATACAACTAAGTGTCACACAATGAAATTTTACAAAATTTAAGTTTTATTTATAAAATTTTCCACTTGATTCAAACCAAGAGATAGGTGTTGTGTGTAAACAATTATAAATATTTGCTAGCGTTAACATGAGAACAAAAATAATGCAATAATAGTAAAAGTAAAAAGACAATATAAAACAATTAAAAATAAAAAAAAAAAAACTATAGGATGTTTTAAATTTTAGTCATAAATTGAAAACAAAACTAAAACTATCAGGCTTTATAATTCAAGAATTTCTTCCAAAACTAAGTTATCTAACTTTTTCACTTAATATGATCATTAAGTCCTGTTTTGTTTTGTTTGAAAACAGCATTCTATACAGTAAGAAGTTAGGTGAAATTTTAAAAAAATAAGTAATATTTGGTAAAGTAGCATTACTTTATAAAAATAACTTAATTGTTTTGGTCATTCTGATAATTAGATAAGTTTGTTCAAATATATATAGGCAGCTCTCAAATGGCCTAGGACACAATTTATACTTATAGTCAGGGGATATGAAATGAAATAAGATACAAATGTTTAGTATAGCTTTCAAAATACATTCCAATAATATGACTTAAGACAGTTACACTTAATGATATTTTAAACATGATAGTCATTAAGTAATCCTATAAACATATTTAGAAAAGTAGTCTTTTATTATAGCAGGGAAAACGGGCATTAGAAATAGATAGCATGATATCTAATACAGAAAAATCAAATTTAAAATATTTCTAACTTCATGATTTTAACATACTAGCAAGAGTTTGAATTAATAATTTATTTGTAAGTTTAAACACATCCCACATTATCTCATTTAATTCTTACAACTAGATTTTGAGGAAGATGGATTATTCATTTTATTGAGCTATTCAGAGAGACTTTCTCATAGTCATGGAGCTAATATTCAGTAGTTTTCCACCAAAGTCTTCAGACTTTATTGCAATATTTTTCCAGTTTTTTTTCTTGTTTTATACCAGGATGAGCCTTAACATTTCCTTAGATACTTAGATACACTTACTTAGATTCCTTACTCAGTGAACTCTTCTACATGATGTTTAATATACCTTCTCAGATACAAGGAAGCAGACTAGTTTGTGCTATTTCCAAAGTCATATATAATAAATACTAAAAATAATGTACTTTGTGTTATACTTTATTACGTTAATGATTTTTTGAGGATCTTTTTTATAAAATATATTCTCTGTTTCTCACAATGACTTAATGAACTTAACTAGAATAATCTTCACATTATTTGGAATAAGAAGCATGAAAATCAACAATTTGGTAGAAATATCACTTTAAACTATAGCATTTGAGATACAATGAGGTTATTTTGATAGGCAGATCAGGATTTTAGTGGTAAAATTTGAGTCATAATTTGAAAACCAATATATTTTTTACTCATTTATCTAGTTAGTTTTGATCAACAAAATGAACCATCAGTTTGAGAGAGAATAAATAAGGACAGTTCTGAGCAATAATTATTAATCTTTCAATATGCAGGTACTTCTTCGGAGATTGTTCAACATCATCATAGTAGCACACATTCAGAAACAATCCCACAATTCAAATAAGTGTACAGAAATATGTTTAAAAGTAGCTCTTGATCCTAATTCATTGTTGAGTTTAATTAAAATACTTTTTTTGCCATCACAGAATGCGAGTAAATGAAAGACTGCTTTTGTATAAAAATATAACTAATTTTATTCATAATATGTATCATTTTACTTATTATACAATTCACATTATTTAATGTTTTCTGGCTTCTCATTAATAGCATAAAATCATGTTTCTACTATAATTAATCTCATCACAACACACGTTGAAATATTTTAAAGAATTTTTTCATTTTTCCAAACTTTAAGCTTAAATTTTTCATTACTAAATATATATGTGCATATTTACATATATGTGAGTTTTTTCCATCATTGTCACATTATTGGACTCGAGAATAATGATATCTATTCTTACTAGAGTATTTTTTAATGTAAAGGAACACATTATGAGGTATGGCTTTAAGTTTTATTCAAATACTTATCCAATAACATTTTTATGAGCTAGTTATGTATAAATCTATGAAGGCAAAAATTACTGAAATAACCAAGGGTAATCTATATAGTACTTTCAGGACAAATACTGCACAACACTGGGAAGAAAGGCTAATTAATGTAATGTGTTACCCCGTTACTGCTGTGCCCTTAGGACATATATCTAGTTATAAACACATTATAATCTATGCCTCTGGGTGTGTAATGCAGACCAAATATAAAAGCAGATGGTTCATAATGGTGCTACCCAAAGTGTGATCAGTGGCCCTGTGCTTGTCTCTGAACTAACTGTTATGAGGAGATAAGAAGTTTACAATAGAATGTAAATTCAGCTATTTTATTTAGCAAGCACATGCTTAATTCCAGCTGGCATTTTTATTTGAAAGAATAAAATTTCTCAGCAAAGAAATCAGCATGTTCAGTTTCATTCTGGTTCAACATCCTGACCCTGAGTACTGGTTTTTGGATCACCTGCCTTGAGTAGCACTCCAAGTAATTTCTAAGTAATTTACTAACTTTTCAAAAAAAGATTGACAAATGGATTATCATATTCTGTTTTTTGAGTTCTATTTCAAAAGCGATTCTAAGTAGAGTCTATGAAACATAAATTGTTCCTTGAATTATATAATCAGAAATACAAAGTTTCAGAAATACTTTTCCTGTAAACTTCTTCAACAACTATATGGTTAACCTAAATTCTTCCTGCTAGTAGGTAAATGACCCAATTTTATATCTGGGGGGAAAGCAACTGCAAGTTTTCAAATCAGTATTGAAAATTTATTCTGTACACGGTGCTAGAGTAGAATTAAGAGCCCATTGTGAAAGTCTTTGAAATTCTTAACTTTGTCTCCTTGGGACATGATTATATAATAATAGAAATTAGACAGTCTGAGTGTGATTCTTACCTCCAAGAAAATGAATTAATTTAGACATTCATTGATTTTTTAGGACCCTATTTTTGAGTAAATTTTAGTTCCATATTAAATTAATAGAAATCATAGAGGATTTTTCCTTCCTTTTGAGTAAAAATCACCTCTCTATTGTAAGCATATTTTCCATAAATTATCCTAAAGTAAACAGTTATCATAAAATGACAAAATAGAAATTGTAGTAGGAATAAATTATGTGTCGGTATTCAACAAATACAATTAGATATACCCAAGTTCCTAAGGCTCCACCTCATCCAGCATTAGAAAGGAGGCTATGCAGTAAAGGGATAAGGAGGAATACATCAATATATATCAGTTCACCAAAGCTAGAGTAAGCTTAAAAATACATGATGCGACCTCTCCCTTCAGAGCACAAACTCGAAGAGAATTGCTTCATCATTCTAGTTTTTTGTTGTCTTTTTCTTTTTTTCAAAAAAAAAAAAGCTTTCCGTTCTTAGTGTTTATAGCATTGTGGAATTTGTGAAGAGTAGTCTTGCCACCAAGGTTATGGGAAGCTTGAACTTTGCGATCAACTTAATGTGTATCTCTCTTAAAGTATCCCTTTCTCTGAAATGTTTTCTTGTACCATTTGATGTACTGTCATACTTTTACATTTAAATTATTCTTGCATGTCATAATGTCAATTTGGTATAATGTTTGCTAGATGAATATTCAAGACAGTATTTCACGTTTATTTGTTGTCTTACACGCAGGTGAATCTGGTGTGGAAGAGTGGTCCCAGTGGAGCACATGCTCAGTTACTTGTGGTCAAGGGTCGCAGGTGCGAACCAGAACTTGTGTATCACCTTACGGGACACACTGCAGCGGCCCATTAAGAGAATCAAGGGTTTGCAATAACACTGCCCTCTGTCCAGGTAGTGTTAGCAGCAACTACAACTGTGGATGTTATTGAATTGTGTCATGCTACGCATTTGGAACGATCTTTTATTTTCATATAAACTGGGTATAGGCTTAATTAGAATGGATAAGTGTGTTTCTAATTCAACTGTGAACTTGCATTGTGTATATAATTATTTCTGCTTTCAGAGCAGTCAAGAAATGATAAAAGTGACTCCCCTCCATACACAAATATAAACTTCAAATTTCTGGATCTGCTTCTAATAGTATTTAGGGTTCAATTTTTTTCCCTTATTTTAGATGGTAAAAATGTTCAGTTGAATATCTGAGGAAAATGTAACAGTCTTGAAGGAAGTCAGCTATTTTCCTACTACTTGTTTGATCCTATCAGAGGAAATAGTGTCCTCACCAAAGAGCTTTCTGTTAATTTATTTCGTTCAAGTGACTACCCTCATTAGAGCTATCCATCCACATCATGGGAAGCTTAAAGTCATCAATGGAAAAAAAGATCTATAATGTTAAATGGAGCTCAGCACAATAACTTGCCCTCTTGGAATCAAATTTTCTGTATCACCATCAAAATTTTTGTTATTGATGCAAATATGCATATTATAGGCACTTCTCCCTCTCAGGTCACTGACTTTTATGTTAAAATAATTATGAAAAGAAATCTGGGCTTTCTTTAAGAAATTCAAAGCATGCAATATTGTAAATCTCCAGGTTAATATTTTTTGTTCAACTCTTTGGTGGGTAAGTGATGCGAATGTATTGCTACTGTTGTTTTCACTGATCTTGCATCCACTGCCTTTCCAGAGACCTAATAAAGTGGTGGGCTTTGAGAGAGAGGGCCTGGCACTAAAGCAGCCTTGTATCTGCTAAATTGTACTTAAAAGTTTTCTGGTGAGTTTCACTTCTGAGATGGCTGATTCTGCAGTTGCTAAAACCAAGAGGAGAGAGTGGGTGGCAGTGTTGGGGGCAAAGATAATCCCAATTTCCCAGCAGAATGGGCAAGGGTAACTCATTAAAAAAACTGTCTGGAGGAGTAAGAGTTTCTAATTTGCAAGATGAAAAAATTATGGAGAGTTGTTTCACAACGATGTGAATATACTTAACACTACTGAATAGAACACTTACAATAATTTGGATGGTAAATTTTATGTTACATATTTTTTATCACACTAAAGGACAATCTGGAAGAAATAAAAGGTAAAGGAAATGGTGGGCAGAATGAGGAGAAGGATTGATGCAATAAGACGGGAGATGGCTTTGTAATAAAATTGGGAGAAACAAAGAAGTAGATGAAGGCAGAATTAAAAACTAAACAGGGCATAAACTTCAAGAAAAAGAAGACAGAATTATCAGGAAAGAACACTAATTTCCATTGAAAACATGCAAATGTGAGTTAGTGAAAATTAGACTAGACTAGAAAGAACGTCAAATGAAAAATAAAGATGCAGAGGGGAAAAATGGCTTCAGGAGGTCACAGAAGAAGGAAAACAAACACCAAAGTTTTTTCAAAAGAGAAATACAAAGGGAAAAGATTCTAGCTATAGTAAGCAGAAGGAAAACAAGCTTTAAGGAGATGGGAATTTTAGGAATTACATCATTTCTGAATTTTGGGGGTAAAATTGCCTCAAGGGTAAATTCTTGTGGATTTTCAGTTGGTATGGGCAGAATAGATTAACTGGGCTAATAGCAAATCCTACAGTATTTATGGGTTCCAGGATCAGGTTCCCTGCCCTTGGCAGTGGGAAAATTGTCAATAGAGAATTAAGCTGTACTTGATATGTAAATTTTCTCTTCGGCACCCTTTTGAATAATTAAGAGCCTTTCACAAAAATAGAGCCCCACTGGATGTCTGAGTGGGCGCTAATGTGTTCCTTACAATTCTCCATTCAGAGTTTACTTGCAGCCACTAGTTACGCACATTTATGTGTTTAACATACAGAAGTCTCTATCCTTCTGCCAGAGACTGCTGCTTAAAACCTTCTTTGGTTCAAGAGAGCATCTGTAGTTGGAACAAGGGGTTCTGCCTTGCACTCCATGTCTGATGTCCAGAAAACAGAAGAATAATTGACAATTATAAAGTTTCCCCTCAGTTTCTTAAACCTCCTGCCTGTGTACCTCCTGAAGTAGTACAGACCAATTACTAGCTCCTAGATTTAGTCTTTCTATATTTGGTTAAATTGTGCTGATGATAAGAAAGAGAGATCTTTTTGTCATTGTCAAACATCAAATGTTGAATGAGAAAGTGATATTTTTTTAAAATTTTTCAAATATGAAGAAAAAAATAGCAATTTCATTCTCTTAAAAATATAGAGTAATTATTCCACTATAGGCATTCTCTCAGATGGTTATTTTATTTGTGATGAAATATGTTGCGTTTAATATTTTGTTGTTATTTGACATGCTGGTACATATGTGTTTTCAATATTATATACCGTGACAAAAGGTGAATTTAAAAGGCTCAATAGTACTTTAAATAGTATAAAATATCTTTCTTAGTAAAAATCTCTAAGAGAAAAATTAGCTCAGAAATCAATTACCTACTGTCACGCTATGGACACTCCAGTGTATTTGACATTTAATTAATGAAAATAAAACAAGGGTAAGCTGAATATTAGTCTCTTTCCACAAAATATGTGAAATGGTAGAATTCGAGTCTGTATATTTGCACTAGTAAAGGCTAATTAATACTCTTACTTTTCACCTGTATTATTTACATTTCAAAACAAGGGCCTCCTTAATTAAATTGCACAATAATGTGTTACCTCTAATATGGATCCTAAGATATTCAGCCTTTTGCAAAATTGTTGCTTTGACACTATACTCTCCTCAAAAGCCCTTATTACTCAGAGTAGAAAATAACAGGGATAAACAGAAAGTACAATGAAAAAGTCGAGAATCAAATTAAGTTGTATATTTTACTGTCCTGGTTTGTGACATATAATTTTATTGTCTATGCCAGGTTTTCTCAAACAAGGTACTATGGATAAATCTTTGTTGTGAGGGGCTGACCTTGGCATGTTTTTGGATTTAAAGCTGAATCCTTGGCCTCTATCTTTTAGATGTTGATAGTACCCCTCCTTCCCTGACTTGTCTCCAGAAATTGCCAAATGTCCCAGGTGCTAATGAGGGGAGAGGAAGAATGCTCCTGATAGAGAACAATTGATCTTCTCTTTATGTATATTCTATTATTATGACTGTTAAACAGTACTAAGGAGCATTGCTTTTGAGATGATTGCAGTTTCACAATTTAAGTAAGTCATCAAAGATAATCAACATTTCTTTGAGATTAACAGAAAATAATCTGCCAATTTATCATATTTTTCTGAGGTTTTTTCACTGCATATGTTTAGTGCAGTATGATTTGATTAGAAGAAAATGAACAGAATCTGCAATGTCACATAGCAACGGGGGGGTTGTTTTTGAATAAAGAAAACATGATAATTAGAAATAATTACAAAAATTTATTAAAGATATGCATTTTACACAACAAAATGCATTCATGTATTTTTAAATATGTTTACACGATTATATATACATATATAGAAATATATGCATGCATTTTTCTTAGAATTAAATGTAGACTTACATTTTTTCTTAGATCAATGAATACAAATTAGCTTTGATTTTCTCAAACTTTCACAGGTAAATGTAAATATTTTAATTTTCTTGCTTTTTCTATATAGTATTTAAAAACAATTTTCCAGAATTTTCATAGAATCTTAAAAAGACTTTTATTGAATTTCACTCTAACGTCTATTTCCTACAGTTGAGCATATGTTTACAACCAATTAGGCAACCCAGTAGAAAGGATAGAAGAAAATGAGCTGTTTCGTAATTTAAATATCACATATATATAATTAAACTAACAATGTCATGAATACATGCATAAAATTTTTTTACATAGTGTATTTGCTGGTATAAATTCCTATAACATTTTCTATATGGATTTCTGCTTACCCCTACTGATGTGGAGGAGAAACTGAACATTTTTGTTATCATCTATAAATTTCCACTCCTCCTAGGTGTCATATTAAATATCTGAACTCAAACTTTTAAGAGCATGATAAGACCAAAGGTTCCACATCAAGATAGGAACTTTTGAACAAAAAATTCACATTTACCTGGCTCCTTTTTATTTGTGTTAGTCACTGAATGACATTAGTGTCTGAAATATTAAATAATGGATGAGAGTGATGATTTGAGAGTGCAAGAAATGGATCTAAACATTGAACCCTAGTAGACATTTTTGCAAATATATCAATATTTACTAAAATGGTTATTATGGAGAAACAAATTATTTTTGCATCTTTAGTCATTCGAGGTCACTGTAATGATGTTTGAAATACTGGTGTATCAATAGTTATATTAGGCATAATCTTACTTTGACAGCTTGTTTTCTCCAGAAATTTAATTAGGAGGATTTCAAGTGTCATCAAGTTTTTAGAAAAGAAATGAATCTTCTGATGTCATGCTATTAGAACGAGATTTTTATATTTGTCACTCATTTTAAAATAGGGAAAAGAGGAGAATCTTATACTAGTAGACATAGCTTTTGAAAATTTCCTCATACAAAAGACAGTGACTTTAAATACTCAATTTTAAATGGCAAAAAATACAAGTACTTTCTAAAATGCTAGGATGAAAAACTATTTAAAATATGTGCATCAATTTTCAGATTTGTATTTTCTGACATCATAAAAGTCATTAATCTCAAAGTGTTGGAAAAATTTTTTCCTTATTTAAATGTAAATTGACTCCAGAAGGATATCTGTATTATAAAAACCTTTGTTTTCTGTGCTCCCTTAGTTGATAATACTTTGATATAAAAATAACTCATGACTATTTTACCATGAGCATTTCTATTAAAAAAAGAAACATTTAAACTTTAGGACTTAAGTAAACATTCAATTACAAGGAAAACATGACAGGCAAATTTATATTATTTTAATAAGATTTTTATTTAGCTTGTATATTTGTGGTAAATAAGAATGTTGCTGAACTGATACTTTAAAAATATGTTCATGTTATCAGTTTGATGAATTTTTCTTCATTATAAATAAAAAAGAAACCTTTGATTTTACCTCTCTATTTTGTTGTTGAAGCTTTTTTGCTTTATTACAGTACATGGAGTTTGGGAGGAGTGGTCACCGTGGAGTTTATGTTCATTTACATGCGGTCGAGGCCAAAGAACAAGAACAAGGTCGTGCACACCTCCCCAGTATGGAGGAAGGCCATGTGAAGGTCCTGAAACACATCATAAGCCTTGTAATATTGCACTCTGCCCGGGTGAGTGTGTTCTGTGTTTGCTGAACTTTACATCTGTATATTTTGTCGTGGTCCCTAGTATATATATTCAGAGTAGGAATACAACCTTCAGTCAGTCACACTGGAAAATGTGACCTTTGGTTATTGTTTCTTGCTTAAACTTGGGTACCTTCTTTGATTCTATCCTATGCAGTGGTGTATATTTCCTTGATTGAATACCAATCAATGATCATGTTTATTGAATTTCTATAAATATGTATGTCAATGTTTTCCACTAACATTTTATCTACAGTTGGCTTTTCCTCCTGGTAAAATGATATTCCAAAATGTCGAAATTGACTATTACCTTCATATTATCTCAAGAGAGATTGGGTTAGAGGCAATCCTGCTGTTATTATTCTCTCACATTCATTCAGTTAAAATACGTGTCACCGACCATGTATGAAAATAAGAGTTATTTTCTAGAAATATCAGTCTTTCCAGGTTGACTACTATATGCATAGAATGATTAGATCATAAATGACGTATTATGAATGTGCTTTTATGAAGGCTATTTTCAGAGTGCATTTCTGTTACAATAACTTTTTTTTTCCCTTTAAAATGTTTCAATTCCATTTTACCTGTACGTAATAATTTCACCTGCTATTCCAGAAAGAAGTATTCAAGCATAAACAAATACCTATCTACAAAAAAAAAAAAAAGGACTAATCTCTACCTTCAAGGGACTTGTAATTTTTTGGAGAAAATACGCACATACAAATTATGGAAAACTCCTAGGATATGCAAAGGTACATTTTAGAGAAAGAGATAGATATAAATGGCAAATGAAAAACGCCCACAAGAACAGTAGAGTCCAATATAAATAATCATTCACCTACTTTTTGGAAGATTTCTTATTTTGCACATATGCGCATATATTCTACATGCAAATAATATCATTTGGATCCCAGGAATTTGTTCAAAACACATTTTACTACTCATATCAGACCCATTTGCATTCTAAATTCTCAAAGTTAATGTCCTATGTTATAAGGGAATGATTCAAATCTCTTATGGAAATCATAAGTTTCTAAAACATCTGAAGACTACAAAAATTTTTACATGTAGATAAGCAACAATTATATAATAAGCCTAATTGCTTCAGAAAAAGACTACTGGGTTCCTATAGTTAGGGATATACAATTAAAGATTTAATAGTTATATTGATAGCATTATTATTCCTAGAATTTTATGAATTATGACTGATTCATACAACTCAGTATTCATGTAATTACAAATATTAAATAATAAAATTAATGTTTCTTTATTTGTCTATAGCGTCCATAAAATCTATAAAATCAGTTACATATTTTATGTCCACCTCCTTATAAACATACAGATAGGCACATAGACAAACACAAAGACATATATATATATATATAAAGTTACATATGCTATATATATATACACATACATTACATATAATATATATACACATACATTACATATTATATATATATATCTCTCCTATCCTTTTCCCAGATTTGGGCAAGCTTTTTAAAAGTCCTAAACTATGACATTTATAGAGAATCAGATATAGTTTATGCATATTTGTCCATATAATACAAAAAATAGAACAACAAGGGAAATAAAATAAGAGTTAACTATAAATCTCTTTTAATATTTCAGCTTTTATTACCTCAGTTGGTTCTGATAAGTACAAAGATGACATTGATTAGTTAAAATGTTATAAACTAGCTTTCTCAAAGTTTATTTTCCATGAACTTTTCTAGGAATGAAAAATTGCTTGTATACCAGTAGATAGGAAGGCCTAAATTGTTAGACTTCAGATTAGAAAACTCATTTTACTAAGTTGAATGTTATTTACTACTTAAGTGATAACCATGCATGGGTATTAAAGCTAGTTATGTTGTAATGGCTGTTTGTTATCCTTAGACTCGCTCTATGACCATTAAAATTGGGTGGTTTTCTTTTGTGTAGTTCCTTACTTTTGGTAAATTTAACTATAAACAAAATTTACACATATATGCATATATATATTTGAAGTAACATTGGCTTACAATGCTATATAATTTTGTTTATTATTTTTAAGTATGTCCTAGCTAAGATAACATTATGAATCCATATCTGAGTACTTTGTAAATTTATTCTGTCATTTCTGACTCCCATTATTTCCATTCTTGAATTTAGTTGCACCATAAAAGATGTAAAACTCTTATCACATTGTCTCCCATTTTCCCTATTAACTGAGAGAACTCTAATTGTTATGATTTTAAAAATTGCTTTTAAGCAGATACGATTTATGATGATGCACACTTTAAACCTATATAATGTTATGATTCAATCTTCTTTCAATAAAATTAAAAGATGTTTTTTTATACTCTGCCCCAAATTTTGGCATTATACTTTTAAATTATGTAATATGTATTTGGTGCAAACATGCAGAATTCTCCTTAGAACTAATTGTCTTATAGTAACCTTAGGTGCCCTCACTAACTATAGAAACCATCAAATATCAAAAAAATATATTACTGAGATGAGTATATAGTCTCTGATCTCAAGAAATATGCATTCTTTTCAGAGAGTTCAGACATAAGCATGTGAAGAGTTGATTTTAGTTCTGGAAAACTGCATATAAATGCTCTAACCTCAAGGAAAGTGGTGATTTGAGAATTCAGTGGTTTCAACCTACATTTCTTGCAACCATTCTACCTGAGATTCCTAAACGAGCATCTTAATGTGTAAAACTGGGATAGGAAATATATCATTAAAGAAAAGAGTGGGCCAAGACCTATACTTGGTTCTTCCTTGATTAAGTCAATTATGAGTTGAAGATATGAAGAGAACAGAGGAAACATTTAGGCAACAAATTGGATGTCTACTTACCAGCTTTGCAAGGTTTGACCTTGGGTGTCTGGTAGTAGACAGTGACATTTTATTGTGATATCATGTCAGGGTAACAGTCCAGAAGCCTGCTTTTAAGAAACATATGTAACTCCTCCACTGAAGTGGATGCTATTTAGGGATAATGTTTATTATTAACATCAAGTAACAAAATAGTTTTATTTATGAGAATTTTGATAAATATCTGATACTTATAAGTATCTGATATCCCATTTTTATCAGATACTTTTCTTAGTCATTGTTCAACTTTCTTCCACTTCTTTTGAGGTGAAACTAAACCATCCCCCCTCCTACCCTGGAATCTCAATAAGAAGAGAAGAAAGAAAGGGCAGATATGGGGTTTCCTAGATTAATTTTTTTGTGTACCATGTTGTAGAACAGGGACTGATGCTGGTGGATACATATAGGTATAGAGCAATGAGACAAATTTACCATGATTTATTCACTGGCTCATAAATATAATGTGACCCAATTTGCCTCCTTTTCTCATTTCTACTAATATTAAATGTGATTATATGAAAGTATTTGTGTATGTAGTATGTTTATGTTTGATAGTTTATATAGTCTGTTTTTCTTTTCTCACTAAACTGAGAACTTCTCACAGTTCACCTTATGAAGTCTATTTTCTCTTAATTTTCACTAATTGAACATCATGGTCATCGTGATATTTATTAATATATTTGAGGATAATAAATTATCTTCCATTTCCTATTTAACATTCCCCACCATGCAATTTTGTGCCTACTAGTAGCCAATACATTTCTACTGAATGGATTTTATCCACATGCACCTATCCAGAGTTCCACTACTCATCCAGAAATTTTTATGCGGTGTTTTCTGTGTCTGTTTAATCATGCATTGATGTGATATAATGAAAGGAATTTGAACTTTTTCAAGAGAACATGTAAATAAATTTAGATATCACTTTTAAATATCTGTGTTATTCCTTTGATCCTTAATTTCTTCATAGTATCAAAAGGGATGATAGCAATATATCACAAGACTGAGAGAAGAATCATGTGAAATGCTATAAGAACATATTTGGTAAATAGTAAAAGTCACATAAAAGTACTGCAATGATGTTGATGTCATCATCAGTGCTCTTAGGTCGAACCCATCAGGATGACACCTGTAGTTAAACAAGGTATTTTGTAATCTTGGCTGTAAGAAAAAATCAACATAGGGAACTGTGGGACGTATCTCTGAGTGTTAAAAAAAAGGCCTATTAAGGGTTTGGACTTGTTTGGGGTAATTTTGGGGAGGGTTTATTAAGTAAGTGAGGGTTTGCTCCATATTTGATAATGTCAGGAAGGGAAAACAATTCTGCATCTTAATAAATCATTCAGAAGGGGGCAAGGCTAGGTGTTATTGGTAAAGAAATTGTCATCACTCATATTCACTGAGAGAGGAGAATCTTTGGAACTTTATGGGTTCCATTATGACCTTGTTTTTATCTATAAAGTGACCCTGTTTTATTTCACTTCGTAAGAGTACCTTGTCTAATTGAATATTTGCTGTGGTGGCTTTAGGTCTACAAGGAGATAACAGCTTACATATGAGCACCAGGCTAGCTGCTGACAGCACTGAGGTCTAGTTCTATGTGTCAGACTAGCTTGCATATCATCTTCATGGTAATTCCTCCTTAGGTTATTTGATCATGCTTGATGCTTCTGTTTTTGATAATTTGGGGTTTTATTAACATTTAACTGGAAAAAAGTTTTAGAGATAATGTAATTTTTTTTGAAAATTAAATCCATTAAAATTATATAAATATTTGTTTCCTAAATAAAATGCATATAGCCTTTTCCTAGATAAAATAAAGGCTTAAGTTCTTAGTCTACAGCCTCTAAGCATTAGAATAACTTTCCTTATAACATTTTACTTAATCATAGTAATATTTCCCTCTGTAAGTAGATGAACACTAGAGGAATCAGTGATTCAGCCTTGGACCTCATTTCAGTTTTGGCAGTTCTCAACTTGATATATATTTAATTTGTAGAGTACAAATAAAATAGGATATAGGGGTTAATAATAAATGTGTGACACGTTGAAGGCTAAAATGAAAGCACTATTGACAAAGAAGTACTTTTTAACTTATATACTACAGTATATATACATGAATTTAATTATGTGATTCATTGGGAAATTGGTCTGAAATTCAAAAAACATGGAGTATTCAGTCCCAATCCTTAATTATTTAAAAAAAAAATGCTTAGACAACATAGCTAACCTATCTTTTCTATTCCTCATTTATAAAATGAAGTCAGTATTCATTGGCCTTCTATATCGAAGGATCATTGCATGTTTAAAATTAGGTGGCACGGTGTTGAAAAGTATAAAATGATATAAATTACAAAATATTTAGCATGATTTATACGAAAACTTTTCTTTAGAAGTGAAGGATTTTGCAAGAAGTAGGTGAAATAAACTCAGGAGCTGATATATTTTTTTTAATTCTCTTTCCTGTGGCTGGCCTTAATCATTAAATCAAGGGATTCCCCTGCCAGGTGTGCTAGGGAAAAGTTAGTTGTGGGGCTCAGCTGTATCACAGTGCTCTGTCCTGCATAGGAGAGAAGTGTGACTGTGACTCTAGAATCCCTCTAGAAAGATGCTGTCAGGATGCAGAACTACCTGGAGACCACATTTTTGCAAACTCTTGCAAATCCTGAGGAAGGAATCACCCTCAAGCAGTAGGCCCTCAAAAATGCAGCTACACCCAAACATCTCCAGATCAAGAGTCTTTAACCTCCTGGGAACTTTAAAGTTTGATTCCTGGGCTTCTATAGGGGACCTGCTTGTAGTTCCTCTGCAGGGAGCCCATCCGGTGAGGACAGTGAATGGGAAAGCTAAACGTTTGCCTGACATTGGTGCAAAGGCTCCTTGTTGTCTCTGCATGAGGATGTTGTCATTTGAAACCCAATTGATGCCTCATTAGCCTGTTCTTTAATCAATTTGGATGTTATCTTCTAAAGCTTCTAGTCCATTATATGGCCATTCTATGAGTTTAATACTGTTTCATATCTTTAGCATTATTCTGATAATCTTTTAGTGATAGCTTGTGAGATTTTCTGAAAATTATTTGTGTCCATAATTCTGACGTGCTTCTTTTACTATTTAATATTTTTGTCTCATTAAAATTTTCTTAACTTATTTACCATTTTTTTAATTCTTCTTAGTCTTTCCATGGTAAATTACTTCTGTTTTTCAATTCTAATTTTTTTCTGCTGTTTCATTCTGATGTTTCCTCTGATGTTATTTTATGGCAAATGGGAAACAGGCTTATGCTCTTTAGCATGTGCCCAAAGTTGAACTCTTTAATTTTCAGTCTTGTATCCTGAGGTGTATTCCCTGGGTAACTTCTGAAGGGGTGCAGGGAAATTCCCCTGTCCCTTGGCGGTACATTCAGGACTGGACAAAGAAATTAACATCAAACAGCTTAGTGGGAGAAAAGCTCAAATTTAACAACATAAGAATGGAGAATTTACATGCCTATAAATTCTGAAATAAGCGGGGCAGATCTAAGTCTCCTAGAGTGACAAGTGGTAAGGGAGACTTGGGGCATCAAGAGAGAGAAGGGGGTCTTTAAGTGACAAGGAAGGGTAGTTCATTTTGACTCTAAAGATGAAAATAGGTTTCACAGAGAGAACCTGTCCCAGTCCTTAAATAGAGAGGACCATGAATAAACTTACATGGAGTGAGACCTTCGCAAAGTACATTTTCTAGGAGTGAAGGGAGCACTGGTTGTTTCTTGGTTGGGAGAAGAGTTTGAGCTTAGAGAGTAGTAGTGAGCAGTTCTGCAACTAAGGAAGAGGAAAAGGATTACAAGAAAGCCAGAGATTTACCTTCCCTTTGGAGTTGCCTAGACTCAAAATAATCTTCATCTCAGAGTGGGGTTTCTGCTGGAGAGCAATTCTGAGACTTGGAGTAATCTCTCTGAGCCCCCTCACTTCCAATTCAGTACAAGTCTGAGCTCAACTTTGCTGTCACTAAATCAGACGTTCTCAAAGCCAAGGACCGAAATTGTTCTCTTAGCTCTTCCATACAGATAACTTAATCAGTCATCAATAATCAACCCAGAACAGTTGATAGCTTTATTGTTCAAAATATGCATGACTTTATGGCTACTCTTACACGTGGTTACTATCTAGCCTTTTCTAAATCGCTACTCATTATACCTCAAAATGAAAAGAGACTGAAGCAGTAGTTTGTTAAAAGGAATCAGAATTTAATGTGGCCCCTACACAGGGGAGATAGGTTTTTTGTTGTTGTTTTTTTCTGCCAGGTGAACACAGTTGTAACTCCTTATATATGGCAGGAGGAAGTTCACCTAACAAAGTAAACCCCAGGAATCTGGCAATTTAGCCTTTGGAACTTTAATTTGTCCAGGTCCAGAAAATCTCTAGTAAAGTGTGACATGACTAAAAGTGGAGCTAAAACTATCCCTAGCGTGACATTGTTGTATAAGGAAGCCCATTACCTGATGGTAAAATAGACTCATTCTCAGTACTCTCCCAGCTTCAGAAAGCATGGCCTTCTTATTCTCTATTCTTAGTTACCATTGTAGAATGGTTCATAAAGTAATAAGCATTTGAACTTTTTAAATGGAAATGCACTATAAAGGAAGATCCAACTGTTAATGCTTATGATAAAAATGAAAAGAAGATTGAAAAGTCCTAAGAAAGTGTTATTCTTTACCTGGCTGCATATGCATATAGAAGAAACTATGTATTCTAGTGTCATGTTTTCCAAATGCTATTCCATGAAAGGAGTTGGGAGGGTGAGGAGAAGAGTGGGAGAATTACATTTCAAATAAATTTAGAAGGCATAATTTTAAACAAAATGTATTTAATGCAAAACTTCCTCATTATATCTGTAATGACATTACAAATTCAACATGTTCAAACTAGACTTTTATTTCAGGGCTAAATAACCTTTGACAATTTGAACCCTGGTCAAATCTAGTTCAATAAAAGGATCCATCATATGCCAGTTTGAGTAAGTCAGAAACCTAAAAACCAGCCTTGATTTCCTATTTTCTATACCCTATCACTACCTGTCAGTTCTATGTCCAGAAAAGATCACACACTTACATGTTTCCTTCTATTTCCACTAATGGCACCATAATCCAGGTCATTGTCACCTCTGGACTGTAGTAGTTTCCTAACTTCCTACTTGCCCTTGTTCAATCTACTCTATGCACAATTTCAAAATGAACTACTGAAATATAAATTACATCATATTATTTCCCTGCTATAGAATCTGACTTCTACACACCATCTGAATCCATTCCCCTCCAATTTCCCGTTTTTTTGGACCCCACAAGCCCTAGCCTCCTCTCTATTCTCAAATCACAAAGCTTTCTTGATCTCAAGACTTTGCACTTGCTTAGAGCTTTCCACAGATCTTCACATTGCTGTCTCCTTACAATGATTCAGGACTCAGCTCTAATACGGTCTCTTCCCAGAGGCTTGGCTGAACATTCCCCATCACATTGCTCTCTTTTATCATATTGTCTTCACAAGGCCTCTGGCTGAAACTCTCCTGTTGATTCATTCTTTACTTGTTTATCATCTGTCTCTACCACAGCCCCTCAGGCGGTACGTTTCTTGAGAGCAGAGCTTGGTGGGTCTTTTATCACTAGTGTTCCCAGAGTCTAACAGAACAATGCTCATCACAATGTGGATTCGCTCAGTCTTTACTTAGGAGTACATTATGAGACTCCAGGAGGAGTTCTGGACTATTTTCATTTTCTCAAATTATCAGGGAACTCTTCTGACAGAATGCCACAATGTTAATCAATCTTCAGTAGGAACACAGGTTTAGAAAGAAAGTTTTGAAGTATATTCAGATTCCTGGAGTTTTGATGACTCCTGGAAGTGTTTTTGAAAACGTTGGAAGTCAGCCATACAGGGCAGTGGGAAGGGGTGGGGGAGGCCTCTATTGCCGCTGCACTCTACCAAGTGAAAAGCAAACCTAGATTCAGAACTGACAGAGAAGCAGCTTCATCACCATTCGATTCCTACTTCAGGATGAGGTTACAAAAGCTAAGCACAGTCCCTTCCTTCCTTGTAATACCTAAATGAGTGGTTATTTAAAAATAATAGATTATTTAAAAATATTATTTATTTACTTTTTTATCTTAACATTTATGCCTTAAATATAATGTAGATATCCTAATTAGAAATACTTAAATACTTAAATGTTCAAAATTTCTACCTCCCCAAAACCTTCCTGTCCCTTATTTTTTCTGTCAGTTAAACGACACTAACATTTGCTAAAAGCTCTTAAAGCTGATGTTCCTAAAAAGAGCACAAATGTATGATTTAAAATAAAAAATTCTAGGATATCAAAGAACAATTCTTTAATGTGTGTGTGTGTGTGTGTGTGTGTGGGGTGTCTGTTCTTTAATCCTTTCAATCCGCATATCCCTCTCAGAATTTTTCCATTGTCCTGGTAACTTTGACCTAGCACATTAAAGAGATACTGAGATTTTTTTTTTCCTCTTTTTAAAATTACCCAATTGGTTACTTTGTCAAGTAAATTGTTTCACAATGGTTCAGTTAATGTTCAATAGAAGGAACCTCTAGTTCCCGGTGTAAAACAGAATAAACAAAAATCTAATTGATAGACCTTCAGTTTCATTGTTATTTCTTTTCTCTGACTATAAACAAAACTATTCTATATAAAATACATGTTTTATTGATGTTTATGGTAGAGTTGAACTTTAAATGGTCTCTCAAATATTTAATAGTAACTTACTGTTGAACTTTACCTGATGTGGAATGTCTTATTAGCACAAAAGACTAAACAACTAATATAACAAATGTATGAATTTAAAATGTAAAATTTTTGTCTTTTTACTAAATGCTACGTCTTCTTTCAGGAAAAGCCTGATGAGCCAACACTTCACAAATAGATATTCTCACTCTTCCTAATCTCTTTTTAGCATTGTCTTTTCTCATTCCGCTTCAAAGAAAAAAAAACAAAACCCTTCCAGATTCCCTTCTCTCTGATTTCCACATTTGATTTGCTCATTCCTGACTATACATCTTTGCTGGGAAGACTTAGTTTCTTTGCCAGTGAGTGTGTAACTATTGAATTCACTTTAAAAATACTAAAAATGTACCTTAAACCAGAATTCTTCTGAACAATATCACGTATTCCTGTATTAAATTGGTATTACACAATATATTTTTGCTTAGCTGTTGCTTTCTGAATTTTCTCAATAATTTGAATATCTATACTTCTATGATTTTACCAAATAGATTGTAGGTTGCAGGCATAAACTTTATTTTAAAAATTTTTTTCTCAATGCTTAATAGAGTTTATAGTGCATTTCCAATAAGTGTAATCTTTGTAAAGTAAAATTCTGAAATTACCACATTCCCCTTGAAAGTCAAAATGGAGACGATATGGATAATTTATAACATCCTGTTGATTTACTAGAATTTTCTTCTTTGTATGGCAAATCTGATTGTATTGGATTTAATAAATGGAAAAGCTAAAATTATATGAATGGAATGATTAAATTAGTTATTTTGTGATTTTTTATCTCAAAGTGTTTATTAAGTACAACTAGATACCTATTAAATAGCTTTCTTTTAACAGCTTCCTTCATGACCTGAAATTAGGTTGAAAATACTTATTCCTATTCTGCCAGGCTTTCTTATTTGTTTGAATAGGTTCTCACATTCTCACAGCAACATTAGTTTATGTTGGAACTTTGGATTTATGGCAAATTATTTTTCACCTGTAATACAGTTGACTAAGGACCGTGAAATGATACTGAGAAAAGTAGACAGTTACATTCTAGTGCCTTTGTAATGCTTTTCTAGTTTATGAAATTCTAAATTCTGGTTGATTGTTTTGCTCACCTTTATTTTGTGACCTATGGGATTATGACTCTATGAAAGCTGTCTCCTTTCTCTAAACTGTCTAAATCTTACCATACTAGTCTTACATAATTATACTTCCCCCTTCCCAAGAGTAGTTATGTGATCTGATCTCTGATTGTCTTCATATGCCATGTTAAGATATTATTGCTTTTAATCTTTTATTTTTGTGCATAGTGTAATTCTTTTATTAAGTCATAAGTTTGAAATCTTTGAAATTCATATTCCTTTATTTTTCTCTTTCTCATAGCACCTTTCACAGTATCTGATAGCAGATTCTCAAAAATTGATTTTTTGAATGAATAAATGAATCTCAATTTGAATTTCTCAAAAACAAGTTCAACAGTCTATATTAAATTCCAGTCGGCAGAAACGTGGGAGTCATTTTGATCTTTTTGTCACTTCAGCTCCATGACCCGCCCTTAGAAAGAGCTGCTTACTTTTCCTCTGGAGTAGCTCTCTAATCCTTCCAGCACACTCCTTCCCCTCTGCTTGATAATCCTAGCTAGGATCATCTCTGCCCTCACCCATAATTCTTTTGCCACCTTGAGCTTGATATAATTTTAGGATCCCATTTAAATCCTTCAGCGGCTTCCTGATGGTCTGAGAATCCTTAACACAATTTACAAAAGATCTGCAACATCTGGCCTTTGCCTTTTTACTATCTTTCTCTGGTATAACTCCTCACCTGGCTCTATGGAGTCCATTCCCAATAGCCTTCTTTCATTTCCTGACGTGCCCGGGTTTCTTCTGCCAAGGAGCTTTGTATAGCTTGTTACATACCCTTACTCCATCCATTAAGGTTTTCCTAAAATGTTACCAAGGACGTCTCACCAGACCCTCCATACTCATCTCAGTGTTTCGAAATTATTCTTTGCAATACTGCCATGTAATTAATTTACTTAACATGTAATTAATTGCTTAAGGTATTCTAGGGATCCCTTCCCTAAAATATGAGATGGCATTGATCAGTATTTATTTTATTCTCTGGGGTACCCTGTACTCATCTATTAGTAGATGGTCTTGCCCTTTTGAGTGACCAATAGATATTTTTGAATAGATAAGTGAATCAAAAGAGATACCAGATACAAAAAAAGGAAATAAAAGTGAGAAAATAAGCTAATAGTAGTTTGGAGAGTAAAAATAAAATGTAATACCAATGTGACCTTCCGCTGTATTCTCTTATGACTCATCTTCAAGATTGTTTTTATTCTTGTCCATCTCTATTAGAAGATGTCCTTACATTCTCTCTTTCTGCTTTGGCAGTTGATGGTCAGTGGCAGGAGTGGAGCTCATGGAGCCAGTGCTCAGTGACATGCTCAAATGGGACCCAGCAGAGAAGCCGGCAGTGCACTGCAGCTGCTCACGGGGGCTCTGAGTGCAGAGGGCCCTGGGCAGAAAGTAGAGAGTGTTATAACCCCGAGTGCACAGGTAAGGTTTGAGTTCTGCACTGAACAGATGCTGCCACTTATCAAATGTAACAGACACAAGCCAGATGATCATGGGATAATTAGATAATAGTCATGTATTTCTAGTAAGTGAAGCTGATTGAACCATTGCTCTCTTACTATGTGTAACATTAATAAAGCAACATGTTTTAGGAGGTTCTTAGATGAAATATTCATTGAATTGATACATTTATCATTGAACTTGTACTTTTTACGTGTAACATTGAAGAGTTTGACAAACTTATATAAACCTGTTTATCACAAAGCTGTACGTTTGACCAGCAAGTCAAGTATTTGAACAAAGCTTATTCATGGCTGTAGAAGAATACAAATGGAAGGGTCAGTAATAGTCCTTAGATTTAAAACATTCTATAGTTGATGTGCCCTGGTGGAGTAGTCGTTAGACCTGCAGTCCACATACATCCCAAGGACCCAAGTTTGCATTCAGGGGCTAGAGGAGCAACTAAAAGGAACAACTAGTTAAAATAAAATAGGATGCACCCTGGTGGCCTATCGATCTAGTACACCTACGAGTAGTCCCACATATATCCCAAGATTCTGGATTCAATGATGAGCAACTGAATAAAACAGAGTTTCTTTCTCCTCTTCCTGCCTGCCTGCTTACCTACTTACCTTCATTCCTGCTTGCACTTTTCCTTTAAAAAAGTATTTTTTTAAATAATTAAATAAAATTAAAAGTGCTTCTTCCTCCTTGCTTTTCCTACTTGCTTGCTGCCTACTTGCCTTCATTCCTGCCTTCACTTTCCTGTTTGAAAAAAAAAAAAAATTATAGTCATGTGCAGTAGAATACTGCCACTAACCCTGACAAATTTCTTTCAGCCAATGGTCAGTGGAATCAGTGGGGTCATTGGAGTGGATGTTCTAAGTCCTGTGATGGCGGCTGGGAAAGGCGAATAAGGACTTGCCAGGGTGCAGCAATAACAGGGCAGCAGTGTGAAGGGACGGGCGAAGAAGTGAGAAGATGCAGTGAACAACGATGTCCAGGTGAGAGAATGAGTTGAGATTAGCCCAACGGAAATGTTTTGCAACCTGAAAGAAAAAGGATTAAAAATATTGTCATTGGTTAAGGGCATACTTCCTTAATTGAACGATTGCTGATGTTAAGTGGCATGTTACTTGTCTCTGCAATGAATGGGGTTTCTTGTTTTTTAAAGCATCACACTATTTTTGCTATAGGTTTAAAAATTGTTTTTCCTACAAAATGACATTGAAACCTGTGATAATACACAGGGAACCCCACTGAGCAGTGACAAGTCTGCTCAGTGGATATGGTTAAATTAGGAGTATAATTTTTTCATTATTTTAATGAAATATTTGTTTACTAAAAACCCAAAACAAGTTACCTTAGATTATTTATAGTTGAAATATAAAGACTTAAGTGTTAGATCACTGAGAAAATGAAGAGATGCTGTTGAAATTCAGAAATTTAAATTCTACAGCTAATCCATCTTGTGGTATGAACTTAGATATTTCTCTTTAGTTGCCTTTGTACCGTTTTCTACTATTAAGGAAAATTCCTGTGAGGAACACATTTTAAAATGAAAGTATAATGTCTTAATTAGTGAAAGAATGGAAGTGTAGCTATTTGGAAAAAATTTTACATATAGGCATAGAAAAAATGAAAGGTGAGAAATTGCACAAATTATACTCACATATTTTAAAGGATCATTTAGAACAGACTCCTTCCTAGCTCTGAGTGCAGTCCATAAAGTATATTGACATTGATAATAAATCAGTGAATATTAGATTTTAGAATAATGTCATAGAAAAAATTGTAAACATAACTGGAAGAGGTGCTAAAAGGTATTATAAAGTTTCACAGCTGGACATGGAGGAAATACTGAAATACTGAATTTGATCAAACCAACTGACCCCTGTGGTTTTCTGGTGCCTAACACAGCTATTAGAAGGACACTGGGATTTCTTTGCAGTTCAGAAAGCTATGGACTCTGTCTCTGTCTAACACCACTACTTCAATTTAGAAGAGCCAAGGAATTCAAGAGATATCCAGGGGTTACACTTTTGTATTTCTTCATCCTTCGAATTCTAAAGACTCCTCACAGTTCAGTACTAAGAATGCCAAGAGCAATAATATGTCAGTAGAGTGGTTTTTTGTTTTTTTTTTATGGAGGGGATCTTAAAGAAGATCTAAAATTAGTTTTGTTAATTCTAAGGCCATATACATGCAGAATAAGTAACCAGCATCAAGGATTTTGTTGAGAAGGATACCTGTACAGATTAGCCCTGTGAAATTTGTCCTTGCTGCATAAGAATTAAGAAACATTCAAGGAAAACATTTGTTTTGCCCAGGGATAAATGTTATTAGAACAGTAGGCATGATTAAATAAAGCCCTTTTAATATTTGAAGTTTACTAAACCAGATTCTTACTGGCCTTTTAAAACTGTCTTTCATCTGCATATAGAGGTAAAATAGCACTGCTGCAGTCAAATTTACAAAGATTGCCACCTGCTGTTTGGAAAACATTTTACAGATCTATTTACAAGAAAGATATTAGACCATATTTACTTGGTTTGTTTGCTGGCTTTCATGACGTGAGGCAGGTTATAAAATTGTATAAAACTGTGACAACTGTTCATAATATATATACATGCATATATATAGATATTGATCACATATCATTTCCATGTACATAAATAACATTTTTTGAATCAAAATGAATTATTGAATCAGCTAAATAATTTAAAATTAGTGCTTCTACAGGGATACAAAATAAATATATGTGCCAAACTTTTGAATATATTCTGAACTGGGTCCTTTATACAAATTGCATTAACCATCAAAAAATCTAAGTGATTATTAATTTCACATATGCCTCCACCTCTGTCAAGAATGTTTTCCTCCCAACTGATAATAATTGACTTGTTTTATATTTATACTTGAACTTTTCAGCATCCAGCCAGCTTACCCTTAAATGATTTTATCAAGAAAGGATTTGCGAATCACTCAGTTCATAGTAGACTTGTTTTTTCCCTTGAGACTCAACCACCTCTCTGTGGTCAATATAAACTACTTTTGTGAATAATAGCCTGGTGTTCCTAACTTTAGCTATTATTTTACTTCATATTTACACCTTGACAACATTTACTTGATTACTTGAGAGTAATTTCCAAAGACCTTAAAAACTACTAAAGCATTTTTTTTCTTTTTGTTAGAACAAAGCATGAACAAATGTTTCTTTTAAAACACTATCGGTGCTTTGGCAGTTTCTTGGTTGCTATTTTTAGTACTGTTCATGTCTAATTTTTCTTCAACTTGCTAGAAACAACTAGTATTTATTTTTATGCTTCACTTGGTTTCGATGCAAAACAAATTAATCAAGTTTGCCAAGAGACCCTCTGTTGTCAGGAAGGAGAAACATAATACACATACATCTTTGTCTTGATAATTAATGAAACTAATGATTAATCATCTGGATTTAATAAAAAGCTGTTGTGACATCTACTAAAAGTGGAAGCTGAAAAATATTTTCACATCAATATTAGGATATTTTTGAGTGGTAAATAGATAAAGTATTAAAAAGAAAAACTACTGATCAAAATGAGATATTGCTCTTATTTTCAAATTAAGAGAGAATTAGGGAGATGAAAAATATATATTCTCTTATTGCTAGTGAGGAACAGAGTAGCACAGATATGCTAATTAACTGCTCAATTTTTATACTGGGCAAACTCACCAAATTATTTATCATAATTTCTTTGTACAGCCTAAACTTTGAAGATTAAAATAGTAGAAAAGTAATGACTCCTCTCATTTTATTTTACTACATTGGGAAAACATACTATTTTTAGTTGCTTGTGTTTGTTTTATGTTATTTCCCTGATTAATATCATTTAGAGATTATATTCAGTCTCTTAGGCACCACTACCTCACCCTGCTCCTGGGGGAGGGACCTGCTATTCCTATAGCTCCGATTCAGGAATCCATCACTCCTTTATCCTTAGCTGCTAAGTTGAAACCTATGATTGAAAGGTAGATGTTAAACTTAATTTATAGTTAAAATGTTCTTGGAATCACAATTGTTCATCTGCAAATGGTGAGTGAAGCCTACGGGTTCAAAGTGCTGAGGAAAACTTACACGGTTATATACAGCCAATCTTAAATGAACACAGTAATAGCAGCTTAGACCAGAGATACAGCCACTGTTACAGTATTTTGATATTTGCAACAAAGAATGCTAGTGTTTGTGGTCTCAGATGTGTCTTAGAAGTTGTGATGTTTTTGTTTGTATTAGAACATGAGGTCTGGAATATGGTGACTCTGCAACCCTGACCCCCTGAGGAGAAGTGTCCGTCTGGGCATGACTATTACTTATCTCTGAAAGGTTGCTCCCAGTAGTAGTATATTTTCTCTGGAGGCAAAGACAGACTTCTACTTGATTTCTGAGTCATTTCTTTTAATTTAGCTTTAGCAGGAATAATGAATGTCAAAGCTTGCTTACTTTGTGCCCTTGTCTACATTGAGTGTCTCTCATCTTTCAGAGCTGTGCTTCTCCATTAAGTGGACATAAGACTCAATCGGAGAGTTTGTTAAAAAAAAAACACTGATTCCTGAGCCGAACCCTGGGCTTCTAATTCCATAGATCTAGTTTGGACCTCTGTTTACTTTTTTATTTTCTGGTGATAGAAATTAACCCATTTATTTTAGGTTAGCAATGTTTCAAGTGGAGGAACTTCTAGTGGTCTTTCAGTTCCTTCTGTCTTCTGGTGGCAGATTTTATTGTGACTGCAGAAATGGTGGTGTAGGTCCATGTCCTGCCAGATACTGTCCTCATGCAGGAACCACAAGGCCAGATGCCCCACCTCGTTTAGCCACAGCAGCAATTGTCTTCGGCACGCTGGCTAATTTTGTTTTTGTCACCATTTTCCTGAGGGAGGCACCATAATGGGTCCTGTGTTTACTTATGATTCTGACCTTCTTGGGCCTGGTCCCTGCAAACTAAGTTTCAGTCCAGAGAAGATGATTTTGCATTTTTAAGAAGCTCCCAGGTGATGTTGATGGCACTACAGATTACCCTTTGCATATTACCCTTTAGGATGCAGTGGCCTATTGTCAAAATAAGTAAGAAGTAATGAATGAATGAATTAATTAAGCAATGGGTAAATGAAGGACTTAAATAAAATAAGGTGATTGAATTAAAAAAGAATTAGAAAGTAATACTCTGCCAAGATCCATTGGTTGAGGTATCTCCTTAGTAGGATTCCAAATTTTTTTTTTAATACTTTTTCATAATTAATGAGGGATTATAGATCAGTTAGTAATAAAAGTGCAGAATATTTTTCAAGTTTTCCTAGCCAATTCTGTTTCAATGAAAATAAGATCTCCTTATGCAATCACTTGAGGGAAATTAGGACCGTAGACTAGTTGTGGAAAAAGAAAGATTTTGTCATCATTATCTAACTCTCAGATCTCTAATCCCTGTTTTTTGTTGTTCCATGTAAAGCAGAAGCAACCTAGGTATCATTTGAACAGAATTGACACAAAGCTATATACAGCCTTCTGTAATCCCTTCATCCCCAGTAACTTTCTAAACAGGAGTACATTTTCACTGCTTTATTCTCAAAGATTATCAGCTGTGAAATGCTTAACACAAATATATGATATAGGAAGGGGGTTGTGGGTGGATTATCAGGGAATAGGATGAGGTCTTAGCTCTCAAGGTCACATTAACTTATTTACTCCTATTTAGATTTCAGTTGGAGTAGTGAATTAATCACTACAAATATTATGTCATTGTTACACACAAATTTAGTGAGTTTAATGTCAGACTTCTTAGTTGTGTGAATCACATCATTTTAAGTGTAAATGTAGGTATTAGAAACCCAAATATGTCAGTAAACGTTTATATTTATTTTCTAAAGAGAAAAAAGGTCTATCAGTCTAAATCGAAATATTTACATACAGATTGACTCGCTTTTTTAACTTTTTCTTACCAAACCACAAGATTAATCACTAATAATGGTTTTCTTAAAATTCTACTCCAAAAGAATTTTTATTTCTGCTCTCAGATATTATGTGTATCCCAGTAAGGAATTATATTACTATCTGTTCATTTCTTCAAAAGACTAAGGCAAATGTTTCCACTGAGTACTTTTGACACAATGTTATACCCAACTGCTCACAGTGGTGTTCATGTAAAACAGCCACTGAAGTCAGTATTGACAGTAGGTGGCACTAGGTATTGACTTCTTTTATCTCAAATGTTCTGTTTGTTCTTGCTGAGTCACTTCGGATACATTTTAAAAAGTAGGAAATGAACTACAACTTGAAGATACTCTGTAGGTGAGAGAGATCACCTGTTGCTTAATAAATATCTCAGAAAGCATCGGATCCTCCCACAAAGCTTGAATTTTATTGCCTACTCCAATCTAGAGTTCACAACAAGTAAGCTAAATTTTCTGGGCAGAATTAAGGAACAACCACTGAGATCTAAAATCATCAGTGTGTATACCAGTTAGTACTGTATGTCTGTTATTCAATCCTGTTTCTATGGAGATAATTACTGTCATAATTTATCTTACCAGATTGCTCATCAGATGAGACTTTTAGAAAACCCTCACAGCTTCTGCCACAGCAGAAAATTTAAAAGCAATGTGTTGCGAACTTATATTACCTTACTTTGTCCAATTTAGAAATATTTGGCAACATGCTGATGATTCTCAAATTATAACAGAAAATTTAAGCAGCACAGTTTACTTTTTATTTCTTTCATTTATCCCACATTTTGCATATATTGCATATATATGTATATATATTTTGCATATATCCACCTGTACAACAAAAAGGTCACCAGAATGATTCTAGTTAATATACATTACTACATATACCACAAAATATTTTTGTTGTGATGAGAATTTTTAGGATCTACTATTTTAGCAACTTTCAAATATGTATTAGTATTTTTAACTATATATGTATATGATATCCAGTACATCCTCAGTATTAATTTATTCCATAACTGGAAATTTGTTCCTTTAATCACTTTAACCTATTTATCACCTCAAAATATACACATCCTCACCCCTGGCCACAGGAGCCAGGCCACACCCATCTTTTCTTTGTATTCTGGAAGACTTTATTGGGTTTGATTTTGTGCTTAGATTTCATCAATAAATTATATCATACATGTTTTTAGATGTAAAATAAACATTTTAGAAACCACTTAATAATTATTTAAAAGTTGTAAAATTAAAATGAATGCAATCAGTAAAACATTGGGGTTTCAGTATTTACCATGACACTGAATGCCCACCCTTGACATCCCAGTTATTTTCCTTTCCTTCTATATCCTGACATGCAAATGACCTAAGACCCTGCCCTCAGCACTCTGTGGTTGCTGTATCTCTCTCTTCAACTCTGATCTCTGTAGGGAGCACCCACAGATCTGTATCTTTTCCTAATCCCTGAAAGATGTCTGACAGACTTTTCCATCTGAAATAGCAACTCAGACACTTATGTGATCAAGACAGCTTTTCTCTCTCTGACCACAAATACTTCCTGTCAACTGAAATAATTTCTCATTCTTAACAGTTCCTTTCCTCATGGCAGATTCCACCTCTATCAAGTCTTTCTCAGGGGCCCTGCTTTCCACTAACTGCTATCAAGAGCCTGGGGTGTGGAGTCAAACAGAGCTTGGCTCTCTGGGCCTCAGTGTCCTCATGTATAAAATGGGGATGACGGTATGTGACCCTGGAGGTTGTTTCAAGGATAATAAAAATTGTTACATCCACTGTAGCTACTTCAGATTTTAAATGTCAATTCAAGTCCTCTTCATTACCCACATTATTGGAACAATCACCTTTGATCTCTTCCACACCTTTGTATGATTATTCTCCCTAGTCATGATCTTGGTCATGTAACTCATTTGCTCAAAAAAATACCTGTGCATATGGGGATGCCTGGAAATCATGTATCCCCAGTGATTAGCTCATGAGCTTTCCAAGGTTATAACCCTCTCTACTCATATATATATACACATACATATATATCCATATATATGTATGTATATATGTAAAACAAACAGGTCCAGTCTGCTAAGTTGAAACACGGAATTAAAATCAGAATTTTCTTAGGTCCGTGTGAATAACACATGGTCCAGACCAGGTACTGGGACAGCAGCACTGTAATGCACATTGTTTGCTAATGAATTTAAAACTCATTATTTGCTGACCTCCAGACTTAAGTTGTTGTTGTTGTTGTTGTTGTTTTAAAGAATTAAATCCCTTGTTTACTATTCCAATAAATGCTTAGAGATGGTGGAGCATTTCCTGAAAGTGGACTAAGATTGCTGCTGGGTTGAGCTTGGCCTACCACCTGCTAGCTGAGTGATTTCTCTCGGACTTAGTTTAACTGAGGTTGATAATTCTGTCCTCTACATCAGATTATGAGGATTAGTTGAATTAGGGTATGAAATGCATTTAGAAGCATGCCTAACTCATAGTTGTGATTTGTTAATATTGCTGACATAATTGTATGCTCTTTCAACTTAAGACTGATAAAAAAAACTATTTGCTCTATAAGGGATGCCATTATGGAGCACATTGGATAAATACCTTTCTTTTCCCTCAGACCCTAACAGACCCGTGAATTCAGGTGAGCAGGTTGCACCTCTGAAATTAGAGCTGTAAGCTGTGTGAGCAGAGGCTGGATCGCTTATCTCTGCATCTCCCAGTACAGGGAATTCCCAAAACATAAGAATTAATGAATTGCCAGCAAGTGAAATTTGAAATGTGGGGTCATGTGTAGTGCTTTTTTTTTTTTTCCCCTGTGTGCCAGCTCTACAGTTTAGAATCAATTTCTCTTTAATGCTGAAATTCTAGCATAAGGGGTGAAAACTAATTTTCCACATCAAATTGATTTAAGCTCTGTATAATTTTTGCTATTTTTAAGAGACATAAAATCAGTTTGAATAGACAGATTAACAGTTAATCACTAGGTAATTGCTACCTTGTTTCAAGGGAGCATGTTAACTACATACTTGTGACTTCAAGTACAGTTGTGTCTTACAAATGGGTCTTTATTATCTTTTTCCTAGTGATAGCAAACAGTGGGATCTTTCAGTTGATCAACAGATTTGCTGTTCCATTTTGTTAAGGCATAAAAAAAAAAAAAGACCTTCATATTGCTTCACAATAATAAGTTTTTATTTTGAGCACAGAGAGGCCTGAGCTAATTATGTATTTTCTAATTTAGAAAATACACATAGGTAGCATTAAGTAGAAAAAAAAAATCAACACAAATCTCTCTCTAACTTATATTTCTCTCTTGTGCTTTAGTTCCATATACCAACCAACTCTGAGATAATACCAAGATATGCTCAGATATCTCATACTCAGAACTATTTTGAGCTGCTTGTCTCCCTAGCCATCTCCTGATTTATTATAGCTGAGGGTAGTGCACTAGACATTCTTCCTGGAAACCTCAGTTTCGTCTTTTTATTTTTCTCTCTTCCTCACCTCCTACATCCGGACATAGAGCTGAGCCCATTTCATCTCCTAAAATAGATATTTTTCAGTCCACCCACTTTGCATTGAGCCTTTCTGAGATTCCACCCCCATTCCCCAGTCACACCATTTAGATTGCCACCGGCCTTCCTGCTTTCAGTCTCATTTTTCTTCAAACCATTTTCCCAACTGCAACTATAACCTTTAAAACATTATAATAAATTTGCCTTGCATGAAGACAAATCCAAACTCCTAGTTTATCATATCATTTCTCACCCCTCCTCCTCCAGCAATGACCCACCTCTACTCATCCCAACCTTATGTTTTAGTCATTTCTGACATGTTCCCAATGTCTTGGATGTAGCAGGTTCTTCTTGCCTCCTGTCTTCTCACAGGTGGTTTCCGAAGCATACTTTTCCTTTATTTTTTAAGCCTCAACTTGAACAGTCCTGCTAGAAATCCTCCACTCACATGCTCTACCCTCAAAGCTCCTAGAACAGCTAGGTCTTCCCAGATCATCATGAGTACCCTGCTTCATTAGTGATTTCTCCACTGGTGATCAGCCTGTCCCTCTGGAAAGCTGAAAGACCCTGGCTATCCTTGCTCGTTCTCTTTATATGAAATTTGCATGGTGACTGGGATATTGTGGGTGCTTTGTAAATATTTGATGAATGAATCAATTCTTTAAGTGGAACTGAAGATTTCTCATTATTGGACTTTGGAAACCTAAGACAAAAGAAAGGACATTTCTGGGGTTTACCCTGGTGGCCGAGTAGTATAGTACATGGGGGAGCAGTCCCACATACATCTCAAAGTCCCAGGTTCAAGCCCTGGGGCCAGGGGGAAGAACCAATGTGAACAACTAAATAAAATAAATGAAATACTGCTTCTTCCTTTCTCTTCCTGCTTACCTTCCAACTTGCCTTCATTCCTGCCTGCAACTTTCCTTTTTTTAAAAAAAAAAAATAGAGATTTTTGTTTTAATGCTAAAATGTTTGCTTTTGTTGTGAACATACACAGACATAACTCTGAGTAAATTTTTAAGATAATTTTCAAAGAATACCAAATCACCTCTGATGAAATATTTTTAAAGCAGCTGGGGTTTGACATTACACACACACACACACATACACACACATACATACACATGTAGAAGGAAGGTACAAGGTGGAATGACAGTAAGTAGGCAAGCAGGCAAGGAGAGAGAGGAGAGGAGGAAGAAGCATGTATTGTATTTAGTTCTTCATCTTGGTTGTTCCCTTGGCTCAGGTTCTGAATCTCAGGATGTATGTGGACTATACCAGTAGAAGACCACGGACTTAACAACTAAGCCACCAGGGCATGTCAGACAGTACCATTGGTAAACCAAAAATCCTGGACTAGTTTACAACTTTGAGTTTTCCCATCATTTTCCTTTTTTTTTTTTTTGAATCATTTTATACAGTTTTTCTCCAAGAAGAATAATGAATCAATTCTTCATGAATTTATAGTGGCAGAAACAAAGTTTGTTATCCTCTCTAGGTTTAAAAAAATTCACTGATTTTTTTTCTCCTTTGTTTTGCTCTGTCAAAGTAGACCCTACTTATGATCACTAGGTAAATAGATAAATGGGATTAGCAGTTGGGTCAATCACCAGCAAAGAACAAGCCACATACCCCTGGGCTGAAGTCCTTGGCCCAGAAAGAAGCAATCAGTGTGAACAACTAAATAAAAAGTATTTTTCAAAGATATTTCTTCTTCCTCTCTTCCTGCCTGCCTGCCTAGTCACCTTCATTCCTGCCTGTACCTTTCCTTATTTAAGAAAAAATTAATAATAATAATGAGCACTGTGGTTGGTAAAACAAGAACTACTATTGATTTTGTGAGTTTTGCGAACTACATTGTGAGCTGAGATTTGGAAAATAAATTATTTAATCAACTTCTTCCTTAACCAATATTTAGATATATGTAGATCACCTCAAGGCATTCTTAATCAAGTGTCCCTTGAACTCCTGCCAAGTCAGACAAACCCATACAAGATTAACATTTTTATGAACACCTAGTACCCTGGAAACACATTTTGGCTAATTATTTTAGGAAAACTCTAGTAGCTAAACTCTCTTACTGTTCCTAAGGGAACATTACTACATACTGCTGACCTATTCAGCACACACAGACACAGACACATATACAGACAATACAAACACATACGCTGTCCTTAATACTTTGCAGAATCAACTTCATTCTCTGTCATCTTGAATACTGGGGTAATGGAGAAATATATTTAAAAAATGTTTGTTAATTTTTGGTTTGAAACATATAAATGTAGGTATCTACCTATCCTGAATACTAGACTTAGGCATGCTCTTTGCTCTATTTGTGAAACTGAAAAGAAAAATTACTATCTTCACGTTGCTCACATCCTAGTAGGAGGAGGCAAAAAATACAGTAATAATACAATAATAATAAATAAGCTGGAAAAATATATAAAATGTATGAGTTGATAAGTTTGGTGAACAATAATGCAAAAGAAGACATGGGAATAATTGAAAGATAGTAAAGAAATCCCTAAAAAGGTAGATTTGAATAGATTAAAGGCAATTAAAGTTATGACTCTTGCAGATGTTTAAGGAGGGGAAGGAGGAATATCCTGGCAGAAAGAAGAGGTAAGAGCATGCTTGGTATTTTGGTGAAGCATTAAGTGGGTAGGGGGAAACAGTATAGCTGAGGAGAGTAGAAAGGGTAGGGACTGAGGAAGGGGCCACATTGAAAGACCTTGTAACTAAGACTATTTAATCACCAAATGTGCTTACATGAAAACACAATTTATTTTTCTCCAAATAATATACCTTTATTTAAAAAAAAAAAAAAAGGCCATGACCCTTATTTAGCACACAGTTACTACTTCTGCTCAGCTCTATTTTGAAACTCATCAGTTTCAGTTGCAGGCCCAGTAAACATTTCACCCTGTTGGCACACCTATGCCATCTAGTGGTTATTTCTTGCAATTACCAGACTTTCTGATGACAAGTTCCTGAAGAAGGGCTGCCGGAAAAGGGGAATATTTTGAATAACAATAGATGTTAAATTTGGGGGGAAACCATGACAAGAAAATAAAGAATTCTGGGCATAAATTGCTTCTTCACTGGTTTATGTCAAGACTGAATCAGGGAAGAAAAAAAAATCCCAAAACCCTGAAATTGTAGCTGCAAGTTTTATATTTCATTAATGGAACTGAAAATAAAATTGAATTAGAAATAAAAGAAACCTCAATAGAAGTATAAGTGCAGTGGAAGTGAAAGCTTGCAAATGAAATAATAAGAAAGTGAACAAAAGTTAGATGTATAGATGAAATAAAGAATAATCAAATTAATAGTAATAGATTAACTGCTGCTACATTTTTATTAAATATAGACTAGTGGTTTTGTATAGAATTCAATTATGTAATAAACTGAGTATTGCCATTTATTATAATTTTTTTAATTACAGTAACTTTGGTAGGCATTTAAAGAAATACCATTTTCATTTATTATAGCACTGTTCAAAGGATAGCATTCGCATTAATTAAAATTTAAAATTTAATCTGCACTCTTAGTGGCCACATTTAAAATACTCAGTGGCCACATTGACTATTAGACAGTAAAAATGCTGCATTTCCATCACTGAAGAAAGTTCTATTGGATGGTGTTAGTCTGTTATGTTGTTTTCCTCAAGAGAAATGATATATTTAACAAATCCATTTTGAACACCTACAGTATGCTAGACACTATGGCAATTCATTATAGCAGATTAAAAAGAAATAGGACAAAATATGATTAGTCTCCAAATGGGCACATTTTTTGGAACTGGTGAGTTCATACACATAGCCAAATATCTTCAATCCATTGTGGAAAGAACTGTAACACTTGATTATTCAATGACTGAGGTATTAAGAAAAGTGTCAGAGAATATGTCATTTAAGATGAGTTTTAAAGATAAACATAAATTTTACCAAAAATAATGAGAGGAGAGAATATTTTAAGTAGAGGACGTAGCTTTTGCCAAGTCAAGGTGGTATCAATTGGTGTGGAATGTTTTGAGGACAATTAATTCTGTGAGACTGATGCCTAAGAGAATAAAGATGAACCTCCTGGAATGCTAGATGCTGGCTTGCTAGAAGGACCTCTTTTATCACATTTAGCATTCTTATCTTTATCCTGTCAGTACTCGATATAATCATATATAAAGGTTTTCAGTAGGAAGTTATGGGATTAGAGAGATTACTCAGGTGGTGTGGCATAAAATTGTATTAAAGGAGAAAGAGACAGTGTACCACTTAACACCCAATTCTTCCATCAGAAAGCAGGTATCATTCTTGAACTGTTCCCCACATCACTTAATCTACCTCCTAAATTTACCTGTGTCCATCTACTTTTCTTCATCTTTAGCCAGTCTGCTTACCTAAACAATCGTCACTTCAAGGCTAAAGCACCAGCCTCCTTAGTGGTCTGGAAATTAAAAATTAAATCATATGAGTGCATTATTTTGAACCCATGTAAATAAAGCAGCCTATTAGGCCCAGAGGACTCTCATCTCAGCTTGTTTTCTACAAGCTATTATTCCACATTCCTTATTCTTTTTCCTTCAGTTCACTGATCTTGATGCTCTAAGCCTTTGCTTGCTTCCAAGACTTCATACATACATTTTCCTCCTCCAGGAACCCTTTAATACAAGTCACGGCCATTCTTACTTGTTACCTTCTCCAGGAAGTCTTCTTGGGTTCTTTAACTTTTAGATTTAAATAGCATTCTGTCCTTCCTACCCTCAGTGCTTATCATAGTTGTTCTCAAGTAATGGTATGTTAAATTGTTTTCCTCTGCCTCCTCCCTTTGACTGTAAATTCCCTGAGACAAAGAATGCTTCTTCTCTCCTACACCCTTGGTTCTCCCTGGAACAGGGCCTACACAGGTCAGGTAAATACATGAATGAGGTCATTCACCTATTCAAACAGGACAGGATAAATGACAGGATAAGAAGTGGAACTAGAATCATAAATGATTAAAAAGAAGAGGATGAATCTGATAGTTTTAGCTATGAGAACAAGACTGGGATTTCTGTTTGTAAAGTTAGGAAATACAAGGAGAGAAAACAAGCAGCATTGCAGAGAGAAATGTGGGGAGTTAAAATGTAGGCAGATTGGTTATGAGATTTCTTTGTAACAGCATGAAAAAAATGCCACTCAGCAGCTGGATATGCCAATCTAAGGCCCAAGAAAGACATCTGAACCAAAGAAGCATGTGTTACCAATACATAGCTGGAGGGAGAGAGTACATGTGAAGGCTTAACTGCAACAGCAAGTAAGAGTGTGTGGTCAGAACACAAAGCTTTTTCAGTCTTATGGCAGCTTCAGCACTTATTAATCTTTGCTCTTTCCCACTCCCCTTCATTGGCATTACTCTGGAGACATCTAGCTCTATCACAGTGACTTCCCTCACAAATGACTCATCTCAGAACTTTGTCTTTTTTTACTGACAGAACTCTTTTTCTCAGGAGACAACTTCCCTGGGCCTCCAGGTATCTGGTTGGATCTGGGTGGGGCAGCAGTGCTGAGGTCATAACCTCTTCCTGGAGTGCAGACACAGAGGCAAAGTGCCTGTCAGCTAGCCAGTCTCCTTAGCCAGTGCCAGAGTGAGTGGTGACTTTGGCCACTCTTCATTTTTCTTTGCTGTTTGTGCTTTTGTGATATGGGAGAAAAGAGTCCTGTAACAAGGCAGAGGCTTCCCCTACCCTCACTTGAGAAGTACCAATTTTTTGTGATGAGTTTTAATTTTTGTATGTATTTTTGATTTATAGATTTTTAAATTGTTGCATACTTTTGACTATAGGAAAGATCTTACTCTTGACCACCATTCCCAAGCCAGAATCAGCAGCAGATCTGACTCCAGGCTTTCAGACAGGGACCTCTTCAACTTCTGTCCTGCTGCCCCCTGGAGCAGCCTGGCAAGGTTGAAGGGCCCAGAGCACATGCATGGTTTTTGCAAGGAAAAGATGTGGGCACCCTGGCTGATGACACCTCCATGGCCAACCATTCACCCCGATACTTTATTTCTTTTCTGCAATCAACATATGATGAAAAGAATGCTTGGAATTAGAAAAAAAAAAATCAAACATAATTTTCATCTCTGTACTTGTTTTCCCATCTAGTAAATGAGGCTAATAATCACTACTTCATACAGTTATTGGAGAAAATGAAATGAATCCATGCATGTAATACTTTTACTAAGGGTTCAATATTGTTATGTTATTAATAAGCTTGACCTTATCTATGGAAAGTATTAACTTAAGGAACAAGTATGATATGGGTCAATCTGCAAAAGACCCAGGGAATAAAACCAAGGAAGAATAATCCAAGAGCTTGATAGAACCTGAGAGAGGGTTGCTTTCTTAGACCCTCGAGAAAATATTTTTAAAAAAAGAGAAGTTAAAATAAAAAGTGCTTTGGGGAAAGTCTACTGAATAATGACTGTGAGGAGCACATTAGGTTTGCTCTTAGTTGGGTGAGAGGGAGAAATTTATGAAAACAGGGTTGATGAGTGTTGAATCTATTACCAAACCATTCATCAAGCAAATATGTCATAAGTTGAAAACAGTTGCCTGTGTATTTTAATGAGAACCTAGATTTAAAAATACATTTTAACTCAATGTGAGGGAGAGTGTCGTGAACAATTGTAGGCAGCAAGAGGATATGAAGGAAGTCAAAATAAAGGTTCCCCAGGAGCCTGGATTCCAGAATCCATTCCTACTGCTTCTGCCTCCGAGTCCTTCTCCTTAGACCAGGTTCTTCTTTGGGGGCTTGATGTCTTCACCCGTAAAAAATGAAAGAGATGGGATAGGTGATCTTCACAGTTATTATAAATACTAGCATACCCACATGTTTAAGCCATTTATCTTTGAGAATTTTAAAGAAAATATTATTTCAAGTTTATGTCTTAAATTGCATTTTTCACCTATTAATAACTCTAATATATCCTAAAGCATTCATGAATTCTGAGGTAGAATTTGTACCACTAAAATTATGATTAGCGTGGATTAAATAGTCCATTGTCCCAAAGGAAGAAAATGCTCCCAGGAAGTCATAGTCATATATCTATTAGATACTTATTATATTGAGGTTCTTATTTATTTATGAAAGGTATTTATGTAACTATACATTCATCATTTATTCATTCAATTTTGAGCAACTTCTGTGTACCAGACACCATTAGGTACAAGCTACAGAGATGAGAAGACAGCAAGATCCTAGGCAAGTAGTGAAGATAAATATGTCTGAACATAAGTAGCAATTCTGTGTGAAAAGTACCACAGTAAGTTGTCTAAAAAAGGGACTGACCTGTTCTTTCTAGGAGCAAGGTGTCAGGTTTAACAAAATATAGATAGACCTCATTCTTTTAATAATTTGTGACTTTCCAGTAAAATATTTCTGGGATATATCTATTATGGAAATTCTCTATACCTTTCTTGCCTCCATAATTAAATTGAGCATTTGAAAATAATTAAGTCAAAAGATTAAATCATTTTAGGCTTACATAATGTAGCTTGATTGAAATCATAGTTCTTGTATGAAGAAACAAAAAGTTTTATTGCTTGCCGTTTATGTTTACTTATTCTTAACACACATAGATAGTTATTCTATTATGACCTTCATTTCATTAGAAATCATTTTATGTCTGACATCCCCCAATATTATGAATATTGGAAATTTTTTTTTATTTGTAATGCATGAATATAATGTTCAATTTATAGGCAGGCTCAAATAACTTTTGAAAAACGCCTGCCTAGTAAGTACTTTAAAATGAAAGTATATTTCTGTGACAATTAGTAGATAATGAAAGGAAACCTTGTGGATTTTTTTTGTTTTTGTTGTTGTTTATGAAAACATCTCTCACATTTCAGTCAATAATATGCTTTGAAAGAAAATGAAAAAGCTCTGCAGTGCGAGAAATGTATTTAAGTACTGCTTATTGTCGAAATTAAAAATAATAAAAATAAACACTGTTGGCATTCAAGTTCCTCTGTTCTAAATTACAGCACCTTATGAAATATGCGCAGAGGATTATCTGATGTCGATGGTGTGGAAAAGGACTCCAGCAGGCGACTTGGCATTCAATCAATGCCCACTGAATGCCACAGGTAACGTGGGACATCCCACCCAATCCAAATGAGCGTCATCCAAGATCAGCATGCTTGGTTTGCTTAGGAAGTCATGCTTTTGTCTTATATCCATAAGAAATCTTTCCAGTAAGCAATTAACGAAACAATTTTGGTAGAGTGCTTCATAAATGGGGTCAGCAAAGAGACCTAGAAAATATTGCTGAGGTAACGGTTTTTCAGTGTGACTAATGCATGTTGTGAAATAAAATGATAATTTATGTGCATGTTTTTAAACCCCAAAATATATATATGTATATATATATACGTATATATATAAACACAGTTTTTTAGCCCGCCTCCCAGTTATGTGATGCCTTCTAGCATCCCTGTTATAAAGCTTCTCTCTGTTCTTTGTGACATGCAGGCACCACTAGCAGACGCTGCTCTCTCAGTCTTCATGGAGTGGCCTTCTGGGAACAGCCGAGCTTTGCAAGATGCATATCAAATGAGTACAGACACTTGCAGCATTCAGTAGGTGCAAAGCCAGCTTTAGTACTTGCTCTGTTTATTTTTTGCTAATGATCACTGTGTGAGAATATAACCTTCTGCTGTACAATCGAATGAGTTAAGTCTCTAAAAAATCACCTGAAGGAAAAAGGAATGTGATAGAAAGCTAATTTTTATAAGTCAGTGCTCAGTTGTTTTGTTCCTAGGGTTTGGGTTTTTAATGGATGTTGCTTTTTTAAAATGAAAGACTTCCTTGTCTGGCGAGGGAAAGTCCGGAGCAAAATCTGTTGTTCAGTTTTATCTGTAACAGATCAACTATCTCTCACGATTGATACAACTCTGCGTTAAATACTACCTAAGACTTATTTCAAAATACCATATGTTTAAATAATATTATTTAACATTTTGGTAGTTGGTAAATGAGAAAGCTGTGTCACTTAACATCATGATGACTTACTGCATTTTGACGTTATGAAATGAAAAGAATGACAGTGTTAATGTCACAGAGAAAATTAACTACTTGCAAAGGAAATTCATGGGCCAAACTTTCCAAAAATATTTCTTTCCCCACACATCACTGAATTACTCACAGCACAGGATGACTGAATATTTTGAACACAATTGAATTTTGTTGGTACTTTATAAGTGCAAGTAATCGTCATTATTGGAGACTATTGTCATTTTATATTGACAATCAAGAGGAACTCTATACATGAATAAACATTGTGGGATAGAGCCAAATACGAGCACGAGCCAACTGGAATGTTGAACATTGGCAGAGATGATGTTTAGTCAAAGCCTTTAAGTTGTGTTGTGCTTATATTTTTAATTTTCTTACTATTGTTCACAAACATGCATAATTCTGTTTTTAGAAAACAAAGATTATTTTGTTTGTGGATGGAGAAACAGCCTGTATAAGATCAACCCTTGTCAATGAATGGAATAAGCATTTGATTATCAGAACAACAAAAGGACATTTTTAAAAATCTGAAAATGTAACTATCTAAAAATGTTTACTGGCCAAATCAGTGATTGATTTGGCAAATGGAGACATTTCTTTTATTATATATTTATATATACTTGTGTATATATACACATAAATACTGGCATCTACTAATATATGATAATTAAACAGTGTGTATGTTTGATACTATATATTATTGCACATCTGTTTTCGTGTAGCCAAATAATCATCACTTCAATTACTGATTTGGTGTGTTAACACATTAGAAGGCATTTGTCAGGCACTTTTGGGAAGACATATACACACAAAACAATAAATAGCTCTATTTCGTAATGTGAAATTAAGAATATGAAATGTGAAGGGTCTTTTTAGCAATGCTACCAATATTCTGACCATTATATTTCGGTATTAAATATAACCAAAGATTTCTGAGGAATTTAACTTTTAATGAATTTTATTTTTCCCTAATTTCAGCATTGGACTTTGTTTACTTAATTTTAGCAATATTTATTATTAGTTCTTATTTATTCATGGTAATAAATGGAATCAATTGCATATATTAAATAAATCTTAAGTTAATTTTTTCAATTTGCTAAGAAGGAATAGCATCGCTTTTCATAGAAAATTTTTACTTTCTAAATTCAGTATTTTGTACAGTATTAAAATGAGTTTACATTCTGAGAGTCCAGGTCATCTGATAATAGAGAACAATAGAGGCACTGTGAAATAGAAGAAATGATCTCAAATTGTGAGTCATTCAATCTATAACTTTAAAATCAGTGTATATAATAAGCTTGTTGCCTTACATACATATATCGAGGTTCAGATACTGTAAGAGAAACAACAGACTCAGTGTATTTAGCTCCCAATCATGCACTCAGCTGGACAGTTTCATAAATTCCCATCCTCACAAGAACCTGCAAAATGTGTTATCCCTTTTTCAGTTTACATAGAAAAAAATGTTAAGACATGTAGAGAAGCAATCCAGTTAAGTGGCAGAGAGTGAAAGTTACTTCTAGGTACAGTTGTTCCAAAGAGTAACTTCTTTTCTGGAGGCCATACTACCTCCTAAACTTTTGTTTTGAAATGATCTGCCCTAGATTCTGATGCAGGGGACATCATTGCATGGCTATGTGATTGTTGGAAAAGTTGCATGACCTCACGAAAGTCTTGAATTGCTGTTTGTAAAATAGAATTGATTGGTAACTCTCATCTTAACTCAGGGGCTTAAATAAGCCTGGATGAGAGACTTTATTGCACTGTTTGAAAATTATAAAAGAACTACTTAATTGCACTATTAATGTCTATGTGTATAGAAAATGCATTGAGTTAAAAATTGTCTCAATAAGAGTAAAGTTTTAGAATTCAGCATATTATTGACTTGAACTGTACACGTGGAAAAATGCATATAGATATAGATGGATGACAGGTAGGCAGGTGTGTGAATAGATGGATGGATACCTTATTGGATACATAAGATTGTTGTTACGTCTATACCTTCCCATTAAAAAATATTTTCATTATATGTATTTTTGCACATGAATTATGTTTACATACACATAAGAAATATAGACACTTATATATACATCTAATACCTGCCCAGGGCTCATGATCTTTGCATATTCAGAGAAGTAAAGGCCCAGTCTACACCTTAAATTATGCTTATCTAATACTTTGACATCATTAATTTACTGTAATAAATCAATTGGCAATGTGAATATATTCAGCTTCCCCATAATCTCTAACTTCTGTCTCCCAATGCTTTGTCTAAATAGCAAAGCTAGATATTTTTTGTAATTTAGAACATTCTGACCCCTACATATTTTTAAATTACTTTTCAGACTTTGCATCTTCTTCCCTACTAGAGTCTATCATTCACCATTTAATTGTTACAATTTCTTCAGGGGATTTCGTTTTTCTCCCTCTATATCCATAAAGTTGATTAAATGTTAATTGCCACCTACTATAGATAATCATATTAAATAGTTTGGTCTGTGTCTTTTAAAACTCATCTACATATTGAGTGTAACATATGTATAGACACATAAATTATAATATTTTATATATGCATCTTACAAGTATATAGTAATAGACTGTGCATTAACATTTTGCGTTAGCAAACATTCGATGGATATGTTCTATGAACTTTTATAATTATAACCAATTGAGACAGAATGGGGCCGTTAATCAGTTTAATTTGTACAGTCACTTGTCTGTTATATTGAACATTTAATTTGAATTATTATTATTATTATTATTTGAGGGTAGAAATCATTTTTAATATTTTAATTGCTCTAATGTCCAACATAGGCAAAGAATATGCTACATGTTCTATAGATGTTTCTGTAAAGTATGACTCTACCGTTTTTCTTATCAGTAGAATGATACTGCAAACTGAAGGGTTCTGAGAAGGTGATACAACAGACTTAATGTTCATGAATTGCAACCACATGAAAATAATATTAACCCTAATGTTAAATTTCCCTGGTTCAAAAATATCAAAACATAGAGTGATGGTTTATATTACATTATGAAGCTAATTAGCCATTTTAGAAAGATTTCAATAAGTTAATAATTGTGGAATTTATATTGAAACCTTAAAAGTTACAGAATTAAATGCTCTGATCCAAAAATTTAGAAAAAAGATATAATACAAATGTACCTAATTTTATATTTGAAATAGAAGAATAAATTGCCAAATGTACTGAAATTCTTAGAAATTTCTTATTTTCCATATGAAATTGTTTCATTTTATTATACTCTGAATATTTTCTGAATTTTATAAAAAAATAAGTTAAGAATAAATTCAGAACCTGTTGAGAAATAGGTATAGAAGTCAGGCAAATTAATAACACTATTTGTTATTTATAAAGCTATTTAGAGAAAATAGCTGAATATTGTGGCCCAGTGGGCTAGCCTCCCCCTGAATGTTCATGAAGTTCAGCCACGTGAAAATAATCTTTATTATTCCTTATGTTGAAAATGCAGACCTACCATGTTTCTGCTACACTTGGACAACCAATCCTTCTCTCTTAAACTCATTCTCTCTCTCTCATTTTTTCTCTCTTTTACACACATACAAATACACTACACACACGTGTGCACACCCACACATTTGTGTCACTAGACTGGCAGAATTTATGCTCTCTGCAGGTAGACAGTTCTAAAGCAAAAGAAGTTGAACCAAACATGCAATTCTGTCTACTAAATGCATGAGTCAGATAAATCATCCCTCATTCCCTGGTGAGGAGGGGGACCCAGAATGTTAAAGATATCACTTTCAAGAGAAATCATTCCATGTGGAAATATGAAGAATCTGATATAATGTTCCCTGTGAAGTTGTTGTTCCTTAATGCCTCTGTTGTTGTCAAACTGTCATTTAACAAACTAATAAATATAGACATTGGGTCAATACCCTATCTCATTATAGAAAGGTTTAATTTGTGGGATGAGATGTCAAAAAGCTTGAATACTGGTTTAAGGACTTTGTTTCTCCTGTTTTCCTCTACTTTGTGGGTCATTAATTAGAAGATATAGAGGAGAGAGACAGAGAGACAGAGAAACAGAGAGAGAGACAGAGAGAGAATTAACAGGTGTGCTTTATTTTATTCTCCACACCCCCTACTTTCCAGGTGAATTTTGCTCAATTATAGCAGACTAACTTTCACACTTTTTGGTCACTACTTATTACACGAATGCTCAGCATGTGGTCTAAAAGACTAATAATTTACTGCTTATTTATAGGGATTAAAGTAAACAAAAATTATCATAGTTTTGTTCACAATAAATATTTATGAACCAAAAAGTATTCAAGTCTAATGAGCAACTAAAAAACAAAGATTCCCGTATTATGGTCCGGGCAGTCAGGGGAACTAGTAGGTGATTTTAATTTTCAGTTATTCATCAGTTAAGTAGGGTGAGTGAACCTGAAAGAGAGTTACCATTTGTGTTTCTTGTATGTAATAAGGCTAGAACATGACTAGCAGTCAAGAAAGCGGTTAAGAAGTAAGATCAGTTGTTTCATAATACTGACTTAACAGTATAATCCCACAAGAGTTGTTTTTTTTTTTCTGTTTCCCCAAGAAATGCTTGTCATATCATTATATGTTTAAGGAATGCAGCATGATGAATTTTTTTTACCTATATTGTAAAATGATTACCATAATAGCAAACTTAAGACACTACTGAGGAACTCACCCAAGGCCAATTAATCAGTGGTGTTACCAGTCCATAATGCACATTCAAGAATTGTGAGTTATTATTATTAATTAAAGCTTTAATTTAGTATATCCATATGCTGAATTTCTAGCGATATGACCTTCTAATGGAATAACGTGGACACCCTTGTTTTCGGTACCCATTATATAGCACTAGATTACCTTTTTATTCTTAACACCAAACTTCATAAATTTGTCAGAGTCCTTAATCCAAGAGCTTGAATAATCATTACAAAGCCCAACATTGCCAAGGAAAAGTTAGAGAATATTATTTCCTTTAAAAAAGACAGAATCTTCCTAATTTTATTTAGCACCACATATTGAAGTTTTGAGATCTGAATCGAGCTTCCTAATTCCACAAAGTTTTTAACATGTAGCTGTGAATAAAATTATGAGTTCACCACGTGTTCAGTAAATGTTTCTGTCCTGGAAGAGTTAATGGAAAATATAGGTGTCAGTTAAATATTGATTTCTAAGCCAATTCATCTGTCAAAGTTCACAGGATGTCTTAAGGACAAAATAACAGATTTTTTAGACTTTATGATTCATACAGTTTCTGTTTTAACTATTCAATCTGCTATTGTTGCTTAAGAGCAGCCACAGACAACATGTAAATATGAATGTATCCAGTAAAAAATTTTATCAGACCAGGTAATGAGCTGGATTTGACCCACAGTCTATAGCTTACTAACTCCTGCCAAGAATATATAATTTTTATGGTTTTTTTGAAGATTCCAATGCTTTTAGGATTCTCCATTATAGTATGACAGAGTCTGTTTTACCTTTTTTACTCTTCTATTTGTGTTAACATCTTAACCATAGTAATTAAAAATTTCTTATCAGCTAAACCTAATATTTGAATAACCTGTAAACCAGCTTTTTAAAAAATTTTTTCACTTATATCATCTGGCATATATGTAATTTTTGATTGAATGTTAGACATTGTGTAAAACAAATGAGGATCTTCATAAATGTTATGTCAGAAAGCATTTTCCCTGTGTGTATCTTACAGGCTTTGAATAGAGACTCTACACATGCCCTACATGTGCCCATCCTGTCAACCCTGAAAAACTGTAGATGATTCTTCTCTTCCCTTCAAATGGTCCCAGCTCAGTACTCCAGCTTTCTGCCCAAGCAATTTCAAATACATTAAATTTCTCGAGAGGGGAAATGGGCCAGATACTTAAAGCTGGACTCTTCCCCTATTAAGCATTTGTTTTCAAATGCCTTCCTACAGTGATGGAGAAAATGGCACTTTGTATTTAGAAGTTTAGAAGTCTCCTTCTGGAAATTTAGCTTAGCATTCATAACTCTTTGATATCCTAGAGAGTATTTTTTTTAAATAATATGGATTTTTCTAGTTGTGGTGGTTAAAAACTTTGGCCTTACATGAATCATTACACTTGAGAAAATAAATACATTTCAATTATATTGTTAAAAAGAAATACCACATGATAATTTTCTGAGGAAATTTTAAGAATCTATTATATTAATGTAGAATGAAAGACTTCTAAAGTTATAAATATTTTTCCCCTTTTTTCAAATCAAGTAGATTTTTTAACTCCCAGATTATGAATATAATATTGATACAGTGACTTAGAGAGGAAATGTTAGTTTTAGTCATTGAAACTTAGTGACTTGCAACAACGTAGTACAAGGTCCTGAGGATGTTGACATGCAGCAGCTATGTAAGAAAATAGAAAAGAGATAAAATTATTACAAGTCATGATATGTTAAAGGAAATAAAGTGCCAATATAAGGAATTCTGTTTGGAGGCTACTTTAGATAACAAAGTCATGAGATCTCTTAAGGAAATGACATTTAACACCATGACCTGAAAGAAGAGATGGATCTAGATATGCAGAATGAAGGGAATGAGAATATATTACTTTCAGAGGGATTAGAATATGGAAAAACTTGTAGTCTTTAAAGAAATGAAGCCTGACTCAGTAGCCAGAGGTAGTAAGAAAGAACACTGTCATGGGATGAGGTTGGAGTACTAGGTTGGGAGAAAATTATTGTGTGTCTTAAAGACCTTTGCTAGGAATTTAGCTTTTATTTAAGTGTAATGGGAAACTATTGACAGTAAGGAGTGATGTGATCCAATATAATTTAAGAAGGTCATATGACTGTTCTGTTGATAATAGATTATAAGGTGACAGAACTGAAAGCTGGGAAGCCTGCTACAGTAAATCCAGGTGCGAGATGATGTTATCTTTTATAAAGGTTGAGAGAACACATTTAGCTGATGGTGATGTCATTTTCTGAAATGAAGAAGGCAGCACAATGAGGAATAGCTTGAAGCAGGTGGACATAGTGGTTGTGAAAGATGATATTGTACTGATATTTGAAATAGAGAACTTACAGTACACCTAGCCAGTTTAGTATGGTCATGATTGTTCTCAAGCAAAATTGAGCAAGTTGGTTATAGTTACAACAACAGCATTTGGTAGAGGCAAATGTTTTCCGAAGAACGGAAGTATCAGCAAGACCTGGGAGCTTGTTAGAAATGTAGAATCTCAGACCTGTCTTCGGCCTACTACTACATTTCTCCAAGTTTGCTTTGTGATTCATATGCATGTTAAAATGTAAGAAACACCTTGCTAGGTCTTACCTAGGGTTGAAGATCTGATGACTGAATACAAAGCAGTTGAATGAGTACTAAGAGCTTCATCTTACCAGACATACTCTATCAGGTACTACATCAGGTGACATTTGATTTTCCTTTCCTTGGTACCTGGGAGGATTGTACTTCACCCCATGGTGTTAGACGTACCCATGTGACTAGTTCTGGCCAATATGATATGTATGAAAGTGACTTTTGTCATGTCATGCCTGAGAATGTCATTGCCAGGGTAAAGCTTTTGAGCCTCCATGATCCCAAGCCTTTAAATGATTACAAAGAACAGGGTCTCCCTGAAGACTCAGGTTATGTATTTATTTGAGTGAGAAATAAGTCTTTGTTGTTTTTAGAAGCAGAGATTTTTGAGTTTGTTCGAACATCATAACATGCAATATCCTTAGAACTAGAAAACTCAAGCTGTGGAGATAGAACTGAGAAAGGCTTAGACCAATACTGAGTGACTTTGTGATCTCTGTGTTTCACTGAAGAAGCTCCTGAGATTTTGGGTACCAGTCTGTGACCACCACACTGCTTTAAGCTCAAATTTGAGTTCCTGGATTAGAATACTAACCTTCATTGTGTGCAGAAAATAAATCTCACCTACCAGTGTCCTTTACTTAGGAATTATGGTTTTGATAAATTTTAGTCTCTAACTCTGAAATTAAAACTATTTCTAGACTTTCACCAGGTAGATAAATTTCCTGTGCTATCATTCTTATTTTGGAAATTTCTCGACTCTTTAGGGAAATATGCACATTGTAAACTTTAGTTTTCTTCTCATAACAAAACTCTGAAATCCTCTAATTCATATCATCCATTTTCTCACTTCAGGAATTCCTGGGGCAAGTAGCTGGGGTCCCCAAAGCCTCTAGAGCCACATGGTATGATCCACATGGTATTGATTCACATGGTATTGATCCCAGGTTCCATGCCTACATGTATAATTTATGCAGGGGATTCTGAATTCAATCTACCCTAGCATGTTTTTCTAGATAAGAATTATCTTTTCAAATTTGAAGTCCTAATTCTAGGATAGTTACTCTCAGGTAAACATAAACACTTTATATCAAATTTAGGGAAAATTAAATGTGTACTAGACCAAGGGATCTGCTTTATTTTCCATATGGAATGATCTCGTTCTTACCTGGAGACACCAGAAAGATCTATAAAGAATTTAATGCCATCATCTGTGAGTGACTTTGTTCTTGGAAAATGACAGTTATGAACTAAAGCCAAAAAAAGATATATATTTAGATTATTGCTTTATGAAAAAAAAGCTTCTTGTATAATTATCTTTTAATTGAAGCCACTTAGGGCTGTGAGAACCTTTAATATACCTTACAGATGGACTGTAGGAGTTGATGCTGAAAATAATATATAAATATATGATGTTTAAAGTGTGTCACTTTCACAGAGCAACTACGATAAACCTTTTTTTAGGATTCACACAATAGAGACAACTCTGACTGGCAGCAGGAGGCATAAAGTGAAAAGAATAAGGTTATTTCAGAAACACACCTACTCTTTAAACCATGACCCTCACCACTCTCTCTGTATAAAGAACACGGGGGCTTAATCTAGAACTATAAAAAGCAACTATTTTTAGACTTCAGTTTTCCTTTCACTGTTGATCTTGTCAACAGTATTAAATGTGAATGACACAGAAACTTTTATGACTTGTCCTTTAGAGCAAAAAAAAAAAAAAAAAATGCTTACAAAGTGCTGCAGTGTGAGCTGACATAATTACTGATAATTATACTTTTTAAAGGAACTATTAAGATTATAAAATCTCTCTAAACTACTTTGGTGACTAAGAAAATTACAATTCAAGGGAAATAGAGTCCTTGATTATCCTTGGTGGCTTTTTTTGTCCACTTGAATGAGACTACCTATAAACTCTCTTATGGATATTGGTAAGTGGCTTTAGGAACATTTGTATTTCCACCCTCAAATAATAATTACTTCTTAAATAATTGGCAATACTTCAACAGCCTAGCAAGTAGCTTCAAGTCTCCTGCTTCACCTGTTCTTTCTTTATATGCAAAAAAAAAAAAAAAAAAAATGGTTAATGTCTTTTTTAAAACAAATGGTTGAGAACGATTTTTAAAATATATTTAAGCATTTTGACAGCTTCTAACAAAAGCACTGTATAAAACCTGATAGTGATTAAGAGTATGAGCTCTGGAACCAGAATGCCTGAGCTCAAATCTTGGTAGGACTTAGAAGCGAGGCAATACTAGGGAAGTGCAACTGACCATCATACTAAGGGTCCACTCTTTTGTCTGTAAAATGTGGCTAATTATGACACTGTCAGTGAGATGACTCATGTCAAACACATAGACCATACTTGCCATCTAATAGTCACCCAATAAATGCTGTGGTGTTAGTTTATTTAAGGTAGCAATTATTTAAGTGTAGCAGTAGATATTTAAAATTTCTGCAATTTGTATTAATTGGATCTTTGTTAAGAAATAATTCTGTTAGAAAATGCAGGTTCTCTAATTATTACATATTTCTTTGTTTTGAATAACTATGAACTGCTGTTTTTCCTTGTCTACTTTTGAGGATAATAGTTACAAGAGGAAAAACAATTCTTCTGGGGTTTCAGTTTAATTTAAGTAGCACTCTGAGCAGATACCCTTGTGTGCATATGCAAAAACACTGTGCTACAGATTGCATGGGAAACAAGATGAATAAGAAACCACAGGCCCTTTAGGAGTTTATTTCTAGTACGCGGGTAAGATAAGCACACAAACACTGTAGCAATATAAGATAGAGCAAGATTACTTCTATGAGGTTTGACAGAAGAGATCACATCACTATTGCAGTTACCTGTAAGTAATTCAGGAAGGAGAAAGGGAAGACAGCAAGCTAACAAAAGGGCTAGGGAGATCATTTAAAGTTATAGATGATCGCGAGTTTGGGAGCATAGACAGGGAGCAAAGCCCAGAGAGCCTGGTCTTCCTTTGAGAAATGGTGAGTCATTTAGTCTGGATGGTATTCGGAACCTACAGCAGTCGTGGAATAGTGGAATGGACCATGTTGAGACTTCACAGATCATATACTATGTTCCAAATTAACTACAAACTTAATATATTTTTCAAGTATTGCATTATAGCTCAGCTCAAAAGAAAGAGAAAACCTTAAGTTCCAGAAATGAGCAGGGAAAAATCAAAACCAACGCTTAATCAGGAAAGCTGATGGTTCAGGAGCCTGTAAGATTTTCAGATTTGATGTTTCAGAATCCTAGATGCTGTATGCTGAGATTCTCTCTCTTTAAAAAAAAAAAAATCTCTTTTGTTCACAAAGCTTCATTTATTTTTGCATGTTGACATTGTATCTCATTCTACATTTCATACCACACACTCTACTAGAGTTCCAGTGTCTTTTACCACCTGTTCCCCATCCCACCCCACTGGCAGTCATCACTTTCTGTCCTGAGAGTTTTTGCTGGAGCTTATCTGTTTAATATGTTTCATTTCATTATATTTCACATATGAATGAAACCATCCTGTTTTCCTCTTTTTTTCTTTCTTACTTATTTCACTTAACATGATCCCTTCCATTTCTGTTTAGATTGTTGCAAAGGGCACAATTTCTTTTTTATTTATTTATTTTTTTTAGTAGCTACATAGAATTCCATTGAGTATAGCTTCTTTATCCAGTCATCTTTTGTTGGACACATTTAGGTTGTTTCCCTGTCTTGGCTATTGTGAACTGTGCTGTTATGAACATGGGGGTGTGTATACTTTTTCTGATGAGAGATTTTGTGTCCTCTGGGTATATGCCCAAGAGTGGTATTGCTGGATCTCCTGGGAGATCCATCTTTATTTCTTTGGAGAATCTCCATACTGTTTTCCAAAGAGATTGCACCAGTATCCTATTCCCATCAATATTGTAAGAAAGTTACTTTTTCTACACACCCTCCAACATCTGCTATTTCCATTCTTTTTGTAGAAGCCATTCACACTGGTGGGATGTGGTATCATTGTAGTTTTCATTTGCATTTCTCTGATGATGAGTGGTATAGAATATTCATTCTGGTGTCTGTAGGTCATCCTCTTTAGATAGGTGTCTATTCAGTTCTTTTGCCCTTTTTTTTTTGAGCAGGTCATTTGCTTTTATCATTGAGGTGTGTGAGCTGTTTATATATTTTAGAGATTACGCTCGTGTCTGATGTATCCTGTGAGAATATATTCTCCAATGCCATGGTTATCTTTTTGTTTTGGTGTTCCAGTGTCTTTTGCTGTGCAAAAGCTCTTCAGTTTGATGTAGTTCCAAATTCTTAGTTTTACTTTGACCCCTTTTGCCATAGCTGTTCCTTTCCCAAAGATCTCATTGAGGTTCACGTTATGTAGTGTTTTTTTCCACATTATCTTCTAGGTATTTTATGGCTTTAGTGCTTATGTCCAGGTCTTTGATCCATCTTGAGTTAACTTTTATGTATGATGATAATGAATAATCTGGTTTCTTTTTTTGCAAATGGCTTTCAAGTTTTCCCAGAACCATTTGTTAAATAGACTTCCCTTCCTTCATTGTGTGCTCTTGGCATCTGTGTGATAGATTAACTGTCCTTATAGGTGTGATTTTATTTCTGAGCTCTCAATATGATTTTACTAATTAGTTTGTCTGTTTTTGTCCCAGCACTAAACTGCTTTGATGATGATCACTCTGTAATATATTTTGAGGTAATGAAATGTGATTCTTCCACTGTTCTTTTTCTCTCTTAAGACAACTTTGGCTACTTGAGACCAAAATTTCAGTGTTGTTTTTACCATTTCCTTAAAGAATGTCCCTGGGATTTTGATGTGAATTGCATTAAGCCTCTATATTGCTTTGGGTCAAACGACCATTTTTACTATGTTAATTCTTCCATTCCATGGATATAGAATGTCTTTCATTTATTTGTATGTTTTCCATTTTTTTTCTGATGGCCCTTTAGTTTTAATATAGAGGTATTTCACCTTCTTTCTCCAGTTTATTCCCAGGTGTGAGATCTTTCTTGATGCTATTATGAATTTAATTTCTTAATTTCTTTTTCCTCTCCTTCATTGCTTATATAGAGGAACACTATTGAATCTTGTGTATTGCTTTTACATTCTACCACTTTGCTGTATTCATTTATTGTTTCAAGCAGTTTTTTAATGGAGTCTTTAGGGTTTTCTAGGTAGAATATCATATCATCTGCAAATGGTTTTATTTGTTCATTTCTAATTTGCATTCCTTTAATGTGCTTTTCTTGCCTTATTGTTCTCTAGAGACATCGGAGCTGTGTTAATAGTAGTGGTTAATAGATAGTGGGCAATTTTGTCTTATTCCAAGTCATAGGGGAAAGGCTCTCAATTTTTCACCATTGATTATGATGTTAGCTATGGGCTTGTCATATATTGTTTTCTTTAGTTGAGACATGTGTGTTTTATTCCTCTTTTGGTGAGGATTTTAATCATGTATGGGTGTTGAATCTTGTCAAATGATTTTCTGCATCTATTGAGATGATCATATGGTTTTTCACTTTCAGTTTGTTGATGTGGTGACTTACATTGATTGATTTGTGTATGCTGAACCATCCTGGGATAAAACCCACTTGACTGTGATATATGTGTGTGTGTGTGTCTGTGTGTGTCTGTGCGCGCACACGCACGTGTGCTATTGAATTCAATTTGCATTTTATTGAAGCTCTTTGCATCTGTATTTATCAGTGATATTGGTCTATAGCTTTCTTGTTGGGTGCTGTCTTGTTAAAATTTTGGATCAGGGTAATATTGACCCTGAATGTGTTTGGGAGTTTTCCTTCCTCTTCAACTTTATGGAAGAGTTTGAGGAGGATAGATGGGGATTAGCTCTTCTCAGAATGTTTGTTGGAATTCACTAGTGAAGCCTTCTGGACCTGGGCTTTTGTTTCTAGGGAGTTAGGTTTTCTTGTTCTTGTTGTTTGTTGTTTTTTATTTTTATTTTTATTACTGCTTCAATTCCTGTGCTTGTGATTAGTTTCTTTTCTGTGCCCTGTTTCAGTTTTGGGAGGTTGTAGGATCCTAGAAATCTGTGCATTTCTTCATGATGGATGAATTTGTTATCATTTAAGTGTTCATAATAATCTCCGATTGCCATTTGTATTTTTGTAGTGTCAGTTGTAATCTCACCTCCTTCATTTCTTATTTTTGTTATTAGGGTTTTCTCTCTTTTTCTTCGTGAGCCTAGCTATGGGTGTATCAATTTTGTTTTTGTTTTCCAAGAACAATCTCTTGGATTCATTGATCGTTTGAAAGCTCTTTTTGTTTTCAATTTCATTTTTTTCTGCTCTAATTTTTATTATTTCCTTCCTTCTGCTGATCTTTGGTTTTAAGTTTTCTTCCCTTTCTAGTTCCTTCAGCTGTGAGGGAATTAATTTGGGCTCTCTCTTGTTTTTTGATGTGCACTTATGTGACTATACACTTTCCACTCAGAATTGCTGTTACTGCATCCCCTGTGGTCTGGAAGCTCATCTCTGAAGTTTTATTTATTTCCAGATAAATGTTAATTTCATTGATGATTCAGGGGTTGTCCAGAAACATGTTTTTCAATCTCTACATCTCTGTGGTTCTTCCAGTTTTGTCTTTTGGTATATTTCTAATTTTATCCCCTTGTGCTTTCTATAATTTCACTCTTGCTAAATTTGCTGAGATTTGCTTTTGGTTCTTGAATATGGTCTATCCTTGAGAATATCCCATGTACACTGAGAAGAATGTATATATGTTTTTGTTGGTGTGGAACAGCTTGTATATATCTGTTAGTACCATATGATCTATTGTTTCAATTAGGGTCCTTTGTTCTTTGTTGGTTTTCTGCCTGGATGATCTATCTGTTGGCGTAAGCAGAGTGTGAAAGTCCTCTTCTATTATTGTTTTACTGTCAGTGTCTGCCTTTAGTTCTGTATTTGTTTGATGTGTTTAGGTGGTCCTGAGTTTGGGTGCATATGTATGCTCATGACATTTATTTCTTCCTGATGGATTACTCTCTTGACTATAATGTAGTGTCCATCCTTGCCTCATAATACATTTTTAGTTGGAAATTTGTGTTGTCTGATATTAGTATTGCAGTTCCTGATTTCCTTTCATCACAGTTGCTTTGATATAATTTTTTGTAGTCCTTGACTTTCAACCTCTGTTTGTGTTTGGATCTGATATGAGTTTCTTGTAGACATAATATTGATGAATTCTATTTTTTTAGATCCATCCATCAACTCTTTATCTCTTGATTGATGAGTTCATTCCATTCACATTTATGGTGATGACTGAAATGTAGGGCTTTATTACTGTCATTTGAGCCTTTATTTTCTGTTGCTTTTCTTTGCCTATTGCTTCATTTCCTATCTGTTTATTTTCCCTTTGTATTGTTTACACTGTTTACTTTAGCAGTTTTGTGTACTTTCTGGCTATGAGTTTCTTTAGAATTGAGTTTTGTCCTGTGGGGTGAGTCTAACTGTATTGCTCTGTGATAGACTTGTGAACTGATGTTGTATCCTATTTATATTTTTTTATAGGTTGCCTGTTTTGTTTTGTTTTTTACCCTTTTAGTATTTTTATATTCTCTCCTGTTGATCTCATCTTAGTTCCTTCTTTTGCTTTCCTGCTTATCACCATTCTCAGGACTTGGTGGGTCTCTGTTTTTGTTTTCCCTGTTTTAGGCCCTCTTCAAGATCTCTTGAATGACATGTGTGGTGGTAGAAAATTCATTAACTTTTGTTTGTCATGGAAGATCTTTATTTCTCCATCATATTTAAATGATTATTTTGTAGAGTACTTTTGGCTGGTAGTTTCTGTCTTTTAGTATTTTGAATATGTCATTCCATTCTCTCCTAGCCTGTATAGTATTTCTGTTGAAAAATCTGATGATAGCCTGATAGGTGTGCCTTTGTAGGTTATATTTTCATTTTCTCTAGCAGCATTGAGTAGTTTTTTGTTGTTGACCTTTGCTAGCTTTACTAGGATCTGTCTGGAGAAGGTCTATTTGCATTTAGAAATTTTGGTATTCATTCTGCTTGAACATCTGTGGTTATTTTTGGTGTAGGTATGGGATATTATCTGCCATTACTTCTTTTAATAGGTTTTCCTGCTCTTTTTACCCTCTGCTCACCTTCGGGGACACCTATTATCCTTTTGTTTGTTCTTCTCATGGTGTCTAATATTTCATTTTTCCTAAGTCTTGTTTCCCTCTCCATGCAGGTTGCCTCTGTTAACTTGTTTTCAATATCTGATATTTGTTCCTCTGCATGATTGAGTCTGTTTATGGAGTTACCCATGTTTATTTGCAATTCCTTGACTGAATCTTTCATCTCTAGAATTTATGCTAGGACTTTCTTTGTGGCCTTAGTCTCCTTGATGAAGTAATCCCTTTAATCTGTCACATCTTTTATGACATTTCCCAGTTGCCTTTGGGAAGTTGTATAAGCTTCCTGCATTTCATACACCTTTTTTATAACTATCCTTTGAACTCTTTATCCAATAGCTTATCTCAGTCCGTGTCAGTGGAATTCTCTGGAAAGCTCCTGACGTCTTCCTCTTTTTGGGCTATTCAAATGTTTTGGGGTGACAGATTTTTCATGGCTTTCTTTTGTAGGATCAATTTAGTACTATGGCTTTCTTTTTCTTTTACTTTACATTTCTTCCTATCTGAGTGAGCACTAGTTCTGGCCCTTTGGCCTGGCAGGACAGTACTTTTTCTGGGCCACTGCATGTGGGTCTGGTAATGCAAGGTACAGGGAGCAAGATCTCAGGTCATTGGAGACTGGTGAGCACAGTGAAGCCTAGTAGGCAAGCTGTTTGGGCACAGTTCCTGACCTCATCCAGGTGGGTCAAATGATCCAGGGCCCAGGAAGAAGAGGCCTAGGACTCTGTTGAGTGCTTAAGCTGGATGGATGCAGCTGTGAGGGCCTCTTCCAGACAAGTCAGGCTGACAATCCTCTCTCCCACACAAGCCCCCTGCAACAGCCTGGCTGCTCTGGCCTTATGGACTAGAAGAACTCTACATGTGTAGGATGTACCTAAGAAGTTCGTAGTTCACATATAGTTCACATATGGTTTGGGGTAAGAAGAGGAAAGAAATAATCTATCAGAAACTGAAACTCCTCTAATTTGAGCCAAACACAAAAGGAATTAACATGGAAATTAGCATAAAATGATCTAGTATCATTGGATACAGTCTGAGGATTCCATTTTTAGATAAACACACTCAAAATAGTGTCTAAGGACACTTTCATATGCCAGGTAATTGATGTTTCCACAGGATAAATACATAATTTTAAATTGAGTATCATAATTACAAATTTTATGAGTGAAAATCAACAAGTGCAGCAATCAGGAGAATTGGCAGTGTAAAAGAGTAAAAATAATAGAATATGTGAAGAAATTATAACATTGATTTAAAGTAATTTGAGAGAGAAAAGAAAAAGGAAAGAAAGCACAGTTTTGGCATCAAAGTGTATGGAAAAGATTAATTAAAACTTCTACTAAGTGGAAAAAACATTGCCATTAAAATTAATGAGTAGAATAAGTTACTAATTAGATATAATTGAAGAAAGAATTAATGATCTGGAAGTTAAGCCTGAAAAAAAGATCACTCAGAAGCCAGAATATAGAGATAAACAAATGGAAAATATAGGAGAATGTAGAAAATGGAGACTATAATAAGAGAGGAATGTTTTCCAAAAAGGACCACCAAGAGATTGAGGGAGAGGGAATATTCTATGAGTTAGTTCATAAGAATTTTTTAAACTTGAAATCAAATGAGATATTTAGATTGAAAAAAAAAATCCTGAATATATAAAAGAAAATCCACATAAAGTTAGTCTACATTATACTGAAAACAAAAATAAGAACCTTAAAAGCTACCCAAAAGAAGAAAAGAAAAATAAAAAGCAGTTAACCTACCAAAGAGTAGCTGTTTAACTTACAGGAGGCTCTGAACTTGCAACACTAGAAAGGCTCAAATGACATTATGAAAATTCTAAGAGGAAAATAAAAATTATTCTCATCTAAAAGATCAATTGAAACTATAAAATTTTAAAAAACAAAGAATGAGTTATTTTAGAAAAATTACTAAAATAATTACTAATTGCTTAGAAAAAATAAATACTTTCTGAAAGAATAGATTTTGAGAAGCAAGTGTTAAGCCATAAGAATAAATAGATTGATCAAAAGTATTACTAGTTTAAAATCATTAATAGTTATGTAGCATGGGCAACAACTCATTTAGAGCAGTTAGGCGACTTGTAATGAATGTGATAAAAGATAGGGAAGACCTGTCCTATTGAGAAACATTTCATTACTAGTCTGTAAAGGAATGAGAAATTAAAAATGAGAGGAAAAGACAGAGAAACAGTTACTGAATATCCACTTTGATCACTCTCCTTTTAATATTATATGTACCAACCTATCATAACAAGTATGTGATGATTCTTGTTTCATTTTACAGACATAGCAAATGATCCTAGGAAAGAGGTAAATCAATTGTACAATGGTCCTATGTAGTAAACCGTAAGACTACAATTTAAATCCAGATTTTATCATTCCAGATCTCTTTAAACTTAATGTACTAATATGATTTCCACAGAGAACTCTTAGGAGGTAATGTTTAAGTTAAAAGTTTCAACATAATGAGTTATGAGGATCAAACTGGATTTCATATTTCATATTTTGATTTTGAAGAGAAACAAATAAGACAGTAATTAAAAGGAAGTAGTAATATGAATAAGTTGGTATTTAAATAAGATATATTACATCAAGTCATACTTTTGAGAGAGGAAATAATTGAAGAAGAATGGACAGGATTCCAAATCCTTGGTAATTATAGAGTGAATCACAGAGATAAAGCAAAGAAGAAATAATATGCAAGTAGAGGACACTTTCAAATAGAGAAAATGTAAGATTAGTAAACTCAATTTAAACTATACATTTTTCATGATCAAGAAACGAGAAACAGTCCAGCAGATAAAGCTGAATTTGTTATTCTGGAAAAAAGTACTAAGAGGATAGGCATGAGGTAAGGAAAGAACCTTTCACAGTACCTTTGTATTGTGAAAGGAAGATCCAGAAACTAGAATTGTTTTTCAACTGAATAGGTTCTAAATGGAAATGTCTTATCTGAACACTCTTTAGACCCTTTTAAATGCTACCAGTAGTCCACATGGGTGTGTACAAATATTACAAGATATTTGTTCTGGGTGCTTTCCACTGACAATGCCAGGAAGGATGCTAATCAGTGCCAATTGTGAGAGCTGGTGTGATCTGGGCACCTGTCTGCGATAGTTGGACTGAGAACAACTCGTTCCATATAAACCCACTAAACAGCTGTCAGATGGCAAGGATGTTAATTTACTACTCAGTACTGACTTGGGTCCTATTCGATGCTGACCTAGATGTAAGAGACTCCCTTTCTTATCTCTAATTAGTTGCGCCTTCCAAGTGGCTTCTGTGCTATTTTTATTGCAAACAGAAATCATGTCTAAATATTTTATTCCTTAAGAGTCAAGTCAATGTTGCAATGCTTTTGTTTGAGGGAAAGGACACATTAAATCTGTGCAAGTTAGACCTCTCACAAACATAAGTAGGTGTTGGCAAAACAGTAGATACAGAGCTGATTTGAAGCAGTCAGACGTTTCCCTTGGCAACCATGCTGCAGTCTATTCCTAATGGAGAACTGTTTAAATCCTCTGCAACTTGGAGTATCATGGCTGTGATTTGCATTGCCAGCACAAAACTGAAGGCTGAATTTTATGACACTTTTTAGGGTAGACTCCATTAATTTCATTTCTCTTCAGAGCATTCTTTACTCATGGAATCAAACACTTTGGAGCCCAGAAGCTGCACTGTCTCTTTAAGTCAGGTGGTATATCTCATGTTATTTGGTAACTATGTTTTCTGTGAAATATGCCGATCATCAAGTTAGGACTGCTTTCTGGTGTGCCTAATGTAATCCTATCACCTAATGTGAGCATAGAGGGAAGTTGACTCATTTGCTGATTTACTTAATTTGTTGTTTCAATATGTAGAGTGAATCTCAAGGTCCTGGGTATGTAACCATAAACAAAATAGTCTCTTCCTTCACAAGGTTGATATTCTAATGGGGAAGACAGAACAATTCATAAATCAAGAGACAGATGAAACAGTGACACTGAAGTTGAGCACTGTAAAGGAAACATAAGGTGACTGAGAATGACAAGGATTCCGTTTTAGAAAGGGAGTTAGGTGAGAGTTCTCTGAGGAATTGACTAAGCGCATGTAAATCTCTGTGAGAAGACTGTTCCCAGCAAAGGAAAAGCAAGTGCAAAGGCCCTGAGACAGGCATGTACTTAATGTTGTTGAGGAAGATCACAATGACCAGAGTGATGAGAGTACAGTAAACAAGAGAAAATTGTTAGAAGTCTTGGGAAATTGATCATGTAGCATTTACAGGCCATAGTGAGGTCAGAAGTTATCTTATTAGTGTTACTTTAGTTATTTTGTATGATTTAGTAGGTTATTTTGGGGTCTGGGAATGCTTACAATTTTTTTTTCCATGTTAATTTGTAACTGCTTCCTTGCATGATTTCAGTTTACAGAAGTTTTCATAGGAACACTTTACTTTTGACAGTGGGCAGGGGAGACACTGCTATTTAAATGAGTGATGTATAAAAGTAAGATGATGTAGAGAGAAGGATGGAATATCCAGTGCATGGAGCACAAGATCTTACCAAGAAATTGCAAACAATTTAGATACATGGCCAGAGTTCAGACTGACGGTACATATCAATCACAGAACAGCTGGCTCCTACTGGGAGAGTCAGTGTCCTTTCTGACTGGCCTGTGTTGTGTCTGTATCATAACTAAATATGATGTCACTCACAGCAATGAACATTAATACTAACGAGATAGGCAAAGGGGAGATGACTGATGTCATACCAGTCCTGTGTGTTTTGGTCAGTGGTTGATGGTTACCACTGAGGTGATAAAGGGAGAGGATGAAAGAAGAAAATAAGAAACTGCCTAAATAGGTTATTTTTGTAGAACACAGTGAAAATAGAATGTCTCTGTGGTTTTTTATTTGATCAAATTTTTTTAGACAGAGTTTTAGAACTAAAGAAAAGTAAAATATCCAAAGTGTCAAGATGACACTTCTTAAAATTGCTGTTTTTAAAAATTCTTAACTTTTGAATTAGTTCAGAGAATGATTCTGGGTCGCATGTTTCTTAATGGGAACTGATCATTACATTTATTATCATTTATCCTTTCTACTTCACTATTTCTGTGATCTTGAATATTTCATGATCTCTTGATAAGTCAATTTTATCACAAATTTAGCAATGGGATGATAAAATTAATCTTTCAGTAAACAAGTAAAAGTATAATGGATTCTCCCTGACCTTACCTTTCTTCTATGTTACTTGTACTTTCCTCCCTTGAACTTCAAGATCAGATAAGTGAATAGGAAAAATGACAGGATATTTCTTTGACCATTAGGCTAATTTCAATCTTGCATCTTAATGGTTTATTCTGCTGCTGAAGATCTGACTATTTTTTGTTGTGGTGGTTGTTAAACTGAGTCTTTTTAAAATAAAATTAATCTATCTTGCATTCATGTCATCGCAAACCTCTCTAAAATATAGAGATATTTTCTTAAGCTAAAATATCCTTGTGACAGCTATTTTTACTGCCCCATAAAGATGTGTTTATTTTAAGATATAAGGCTATTAACCTCATTTTGTTAATAAAATGAGTATTTTGAAGTGTTTGTAATATCCCTTTCTGATCACACCTTAATGAATAATCTCCCATTTTTACCATGTGCCAAAATGTATTTTATTTTTGCTCCAATTAAAAACCTAAATTAATACACAGCTTCCCTAATGTATTGAATTGTTTGTTCTGAGAACTAGAAAAGGCAAGTCCTTCAAGCCTGCTGAAGTCAATACATTCAGTTTTTGCATGCTGGATATTTATCCATTTAGTGTGGGAAACACCCAATTTACAGTTCAAATTCTCCCAAGTATTGCAGCAACTGCCTTAAAGTTGACACTGCAGTTTTAAATATGTTTGTTTAATGAGGACAAGTAGAGAAATGGTAATGAAGATTCTGATGTTTATTCTGTTCTTTTGACTATCACAGATTAAAGAACACCTTGCTAAGGGACAGCGAATGCTGGCAGGTGACGGAATGTCCCAGGTGACCAAGACACTGTTGGATTTAACTCAGAGGAAGAATTTCTATGCAGGCGATCTCCTGATGTCTGTGGAAATCCTCAGAAATGTGACCGACACGTTTAAAAGGGCAAGTTACATCCCTGCATCTGATGGTGTCCAGGTAAGGGAGACAATCCCTGAAGGAGAAGACTAGTGAAGATAGAATCAATTTTGTGCCTCAGAAGCCAGTTGCAGGCATCTTAGAGGCAACTGGTCTGTAGGGAAAGCACTCACTCCTGGCAGGGAAGACATTCTGGTTATGGTAAGGTGGATTCTGGAAATTACTTCAATTTCCTTCGTCATTCTACACTTCAACCATAAAATGCACATAGTACACCTCAAGGAGATACTGAATGAGAATGTGTAGGAAGTGTTTTGAGCTCTCAGATTAAAGGCACTGTAGCAAATTCAAGGTTATATCATGGATATTTTATTCCCACATTTAACATCACCATCTTGCCATAGGAGACTATTAAAAAGTACATTAAGCATAATGAAAACACATTAACTATAACATGCAAAGAAGGCATAGCTTAAGCTTTGTTTGGAGTTTTGCTATTAGAAAGGGTAAGGCCATATTTAATTTCGTGGAAACATTGCCTGAAAATATCAAGCAAATGGAGAATTGTTCTGACTAGGAAAATAAGAAATTGGGAGCATATTTTTCTCGTCATGGAAGACTTCTACAGCATCATCATTTATTTCCCTAATAAAGCACTCACCCAGTTTCAGCATTGCATTTGCCATTAAAACAAAGCTTGTTGAACAGCAAAAGGAGCATATTTAATGCAGTTTGAGTTTGCATTTCAGATTAACTCTTTTTGTGCTATAGGCTAAAATGTACTCCTGCCAAGAATGTGAGTTGATTTCAGAATTTCAACATAATATTCTTCCTCTTTGTCTGCATAAAGTTCATTATTTTAACCTTTATTTTAAAATTTGGCAAAACTCCCAAATCAGGTAGTTTTCTGACTCTTCATTTGGGAGTTCTATTTGCATTTTACTTAGAGGAAGTAGAGGATGTTTTTGTTTTGTTTTGGCTTTTGTTTTGTTTTATTTTGTGTTATTGAGGGAAAGAGTAAATGAAAGCTTTTTGGAATCACAGTATCATTCATATAAAATATTGTTGCCCTGATGTGTGTAGAGATATATATATTAATTAAATAAAGTATGCACATATACTGCTGAAAGTAACTGCTATGAGAATTACTGGTGCTGTATCTTAGATTATATTCCCAGTGTCAGGAATGCAATTTTAATTGTAAAAATATATGGGGACCATGGATAATCATATTAGAGCATTTTGAAGATGCTCTTTTTTTCCCTTATATAGAATGAAATAATTTTCTAATTTTAAGATATTAAGTAAACAAAGTACAATTTCCCCTGTAGTTCCTAGATATTTCTATTCATTTGTATTTATTTTTAAAAATAGCATCCGGGGCCCTTGACACAAAATCCAACTTATAACTTAACTCAGATACTTGTGTTCACTGTTGAAATGTAAGGCAGAATGCTTCAGGAAATTTCTCTAGACTTGTTCTCTCAAAACCCTAAGATGTTTAGGTGCTGCAGTTCAAGAAGTTAAGATTGTCAGATTATATTGGGAGCACATTTTGATTGAACTACTCACTAGAGTGCATTGACTCAAAGAACAATTAGTTTAACCAAAAGCTTTGTCATGGACATTAACTGTTTTGATTTAAATAGAGCAAGTTGGCTGATTATTTTGTTGTCATTTTGGCATAGTCAGAAATAGACTTCTCTGTTTCCATTCTACTGTCAATTAATCCTCCATATATCAGTATGTTGGTGTCCTAGTCATTCCCTCTCAAGCAACAACTGCAGGATTCTATTTCTTTTTCTTTACTGGCATCTTTTTAACCATATAGAATGTCCTCCTCTTACAGAATTTTTTCTTCTTTCTCTGCCTGTTAAAATCCTAATCGCACTCTAGCAAATCTTTCTGAATGTCAGATCTGCAAGACCGGAACTTGATCTGAAAATTATTTTTCTCTTCTCTAAAATCCCAGAGAACTTTGTACATTTTATTTTACTTTCCACAAAATGTTTTCTGAAGTCATGTGTGTATTTTTATGTTTTCTTTTCTTTAGTATAAACTCCAGTTATGTCGTTTCTCAACACCTCCTGTACCTTAAACTTAAAACTTAAATACTCCATTTTCAAGGGCCCTAAATATTTCTGATTTGCTAGGCTTAAGCTAACAGGTATTAATTAAACTTGCCTTAAATTCTAAATTATCTGGCAGTTTCTGCTTTGTGAAAGCTCAAAGTTCTTACCACCCATCACTACCAATGACCATTCACAGAAGACGAGGTTTGACATTGAGAAAGTAAGACTTTTTATTTAGATTACTGACACCTTGAATTTGGTGTACTCATGGCCCTAATAACTAGCCCATTCTCTAAAAGGGACGAGGGCTTTTAAAAAAGTCAAGGAAAAGGGGGATAGTCCAAAGGCCAAAGGGAGAGGGGGAAAGGCAGGTTCAGAGGCCTCAAGGGGATAAGAAAGGGGAGAGACTGACTGATGTGCACCGAGGACAGTTACCCTGTCATCCTTGTAGCACTGGTGCCAGGCTCTGCCCAACATTAGTAACTTGTCCTTTGATCTTATCAGTTTGCTTTGGCAGTGGGTTTGGGGAGGGGGGGCGGCGACTCTGTTTACCACCAGCAGTAAGATTAATTCTAAGCAAATTCTAAAAGCAAAAAAAAAAAAGAAATACAGGCTTGCTATTTTTGTAAGTCATTGAATTTTTGAGACCTTCATTTGCATAATTAGACTAAAATTGTTCCTTCTCTTCTGTTAGATCTACCTACAGAGTGTCTCATTCATCAATTCTTTTCTCTTTCTAATGTTGTTGAGTTAACTCAACCTCTGATGACCTCAGTCTTCATGATTTCCATGGCCTCTTTACTTTTGGCCTTCCTCAGATCTTTACCTACACCCCTAGTTAATCTTGCATGCCACAGTCCTGTTCATTGTCCCAGGAGAGCTCTAATTATGTCACTCCTTAGTCAGAAACCTTCAGTGAACCTCCAGTGTCCCCTGAATGACAACCCCAAATCTTTATTTTGGCTTCTGTATTCGCGGCGTGTAAGTAACTAGTTTTTCCCACATGCGTGATGTACTCTTCCTCTTCATAGACTTGAAATAATTGAACTTCACCCTGCTTTCTGAATGCCCGTGTTCCTGACTCTGGATCTTGACTTCCTCCATGTTTTTAGACTCAATCTTCTGAAATATCTCTTGGTACCCTTGGCCTCTACACTCTGACAGCACATTGTCTCCTGCATCTCTTAACATTCTGTGTTATTAACACTCATTAGTAAATCTTTGAAAAAGCAATTCTTTTCCTGATAATATTTCTGGACCCTAGTTAAGCTCCAATTCCTCACCCCATACCAATATATAATATAGAAACTTCACTATAGAAGATATTCAGCAATTGTTTGTTGAATTAGCAACAAAATTAGTAATTTCATTTGTATCGAGATCTTTTCATCACTTTTTTTAAACTGGAAAGTGAACACAGATCAGTGAAAGATGAAGTGAAACATTATAAAGAATGCATTTAAATGCAGTTATGTGCAAGGCATTTTAATTAAAATTCCTAGTAATGTTGGATTGACTAAAAGATTGATTTGATACATCAATGACAGTGTTTTAGATTTGTTACACTATTCCTTCCAATCTCGGGACTTTATCATCTCTCTAAATCTTTGCTCTTATTATTTCTCTTTGTAGCATACACATTCTCCTTCCAATGTGATGCTAATTCCTTCAAAATTCAACTTAATTATATTTTCTCAAGTCTCTTCATCAAATCCCATGCAGAATTCACTTTTATCCTAATTCCTTGGCCTTTGAAACCTTGTAAATATTCCTGCTATAACACATGTCTCATATAAATTGTAATTACTTCTTACAGGTCTGCCTTCAGCAGTAAATTTTAAGATTGTTGAGACACTATTATATCCCTGGGGCATAGCCTGGCAGTTGAAGCATAGCAGACACTCAAATATTTGTTGAGATTTTAATGAAAGAATAGTGGTGATATATTATAATTGGGGCACTTATATTATCAAGAAAACCACTCTGAACAACCAATTCAGAGAAACAAAAAAGAGGAACACTTGTCCATTTGCTTTGTTTGAACCAGTGGAAAAATTCAGACTGAACCTCATTTTATCAATCAGGATTTGAGTTTGTAGGATGCACATCAGGAGCTGTAAGACTTGACAAAGTTGAACCAGACATATCCAAGGCAAATTCTAGCTTATTCAGTAACTGTCTTGGTGTCTTTACATGACTTGATTCTCTACCTTATTTCTTCATCTCTAAATAAGAGATGAGGAAATCGTAATTAAAGGTGGTCTCTTTATTCATGGTAGTTAGATTCTATAAACAGTGAACAGTAAATTATATTCTATAAGCAGTGAACAATAAAATAGTGAATATGGACCATTTGCTACTAGGTAAATTAAAGATTAGATTCCTGATAGAATCTGGTCATAATATTATCCTCAAAAATTAGTGTATGACCTGGTTTTATGCATGTTTCTGTTAAATAATATTTCAGTTAATGTATACTGTTGATCATTAACACTGACCTCACAGAAAACAGACTCTAACTCATGCCTGAACAAAGTTTATCTAACACACATATATTCTCTGTAAGGCATAGCATAGCCTTCTTTAGCTTAAGGATACTCAGTAGTCCTTCAGCATTATGTTGGGGGCCATTTTAAACAGTAACTTACAAAAGTCTTTAAAAACTGACCATGAAATATACCATAAAAGGACGCTTGTTTATAGTATGTGGACTGAAACAAAAAGAGTATTGTCATGTTGTGCCTCAGCTATGATCATGCCTATTTCATGATTCCAATTTTTGTCACTCTGCTCATGTCTATGAATGACCACACAAGTGCTGTGAGTTTTGATTTGGGTGTCAAATAAATGTTAGCAAGTAGAGTATTTGCAAATACAAAATCCATGAATAACGAAGATAGGTGGTAACTACTTTCCAGAGTTGCCATGAGCTTTAGAAGTAATGCAAGTTAGATAAATAGTGTTCTGTACGTAATATTATTTGTAAATCCTGCAGTTAGGTACGCAATAATGTCATTGTTGCTAGTATTCTAACTCTTAACATAAAAGTAAAAAAATTAAAAATGGACCATACTCTCAAGCATTTACAATATTATTGGATATGAAAAATAATTATGAATGAATCTAGTCAGTGTTAATGGGAAAGAGAACTATAAATATAATATGTCTTCACTTCTTTGTGTTCTAGAAATACAGAAGTCTGAATTGCAGCAGTAAGAAAAGAATTCATGGGAGCATTAGGACTTAAGATAGAATTTAGAGAAATGAGGTAGATACAGAAATAATAACCAAATTGTACCAAGATATTGTCATATCATTAACATATGTAAGTCAAGAGTTTAAGGTTTATCGAAAACAGGATGCCTGGTATAAAGGCAGATCATAAAGACAGGAAATTCAAGACCGAAGAGGAGTTTAGATTTGATTTTCTGTAAACTGGATTGCTAAACATAAGTGGTGTTTGGGGGAAGATGGTCTGGCAGAGTGGGTAATGTGGATTGAAGCGTCAAGGAAGATGGGTGGATTTGGAGGGATGGGAGAGGAAACCTAGAAGGAATTAAGGCAATGATATAGAGGTGAGAAAAGAAGAAAGCATGTTTTTAGTGAAGGTGGATCAGAAAAGGAGGAGTTACTTCTTGGAATGAAAGGTCCTTGAGACAGTTTACATTTGAGTGATAAAGAAAGAAAATATTGGAAAGAATATATGCAGGGGGTTATCTACAGAGACTCTTAGTACACTGTGCCCTTCAGACTCCGTGAATGCAAAAGGTCCTCTCTATCCATGCATCTTTCTGTTTCCTGACAAAGCTGTTGATCTCACTCAGTATTTTCCAAAAGATTTTAATTGTGACCCACTATAAGACAGTTTATACCAATACATAAATTGAAAACTGGAGTTTCACAAAGTAATATTTACCTTTACTATTTACTTTCCTAATAATTCATTATGGTATTATCTCTTTCTCTCTTTTTAATTTTTTATTTTTTGAAGGAAAGGTCCAGTAGGAATGAAGGTAAGCAGGCAGGAAGAGAGAGGAGGAAGAAACACCCAATTTATTCTCGTGTAGCTGTTCACATTAGCTGCACCCGCCAATGCCTAGTCTTCAGCCCAGGACCTTGGGATGCATGTGGGACGGCTCCCCCATCTACTAGACTTCTAGGCCACCAGTGTGCACCCTGTTTTTCTCTATTTTGTTAATAAAATTTGAAAATGACTCACAAATAGGTCACCACTCATTGTCTGAAAACCACTGTTTATCTGAAACATTCCTTAGGCCTGGAAAATGTATTCCCAATGATTGAGAGTAAATAGAAAGCTCAAACCTCATCTTCTGATATCTTTCTTAAATGAAGAGTATATTCTAAGGAAAAATTTCAGTGTTAGGTGATTAAGGCATTAAAGTGACAGCAGAGATAGTAATTTCAGACAAGTCAGACATCTCTCCTAAAGCCCTGATAAACAGACATATGTGTTATGCAGAGGATCCCTTCATGCTCACCATCAATAGTGTTAGCTCACCCAGTCAAGACCCAAGAGTAGTATTTCCCCTGTGATTTAAGCGCCAAACACCTTTTGAAGAATATTCTGTCATTCGACACACAATCTGATACCTTAAGAGTCTCTGGTGTGCAACCAGGAAGATTAATAATTTCATCAAGCAAATAGGGTGGTATTGAAGGCACGTACCTTCTCTGGGCCAGAATCCTGAACTTCAGGTCATGCCTCTGCCCTTCATTAGCTGTATGACACTAGACAACTTACTCGACCACTCTGTGACTCAGTTTTCTCTCCCATTAAATGGAAGGCTAGTACCTACTTCATGTGAGGGTTACATTATTTATATAAATCTTATATAGTACATGTCACTTTGTAAGAGCTCAAGAAATATAGGTATTCTTATTACCTGAGAAGCTGAGATTCTGGATCAAAAACCTGAAGTATCTAGGTCACAGTTCTCTGCTGCTAATGCAGATATGTGTTTTATCTTTCTCCTGCCCAGAAAGGAAAGGCCAATGTTTCTTAGAACATTACCTAAGGAAGTATGAAAACTGCTGTTTTTTCATTTGCTTTGTTTTTGCTTGTTACGAAGAGAAGGTTAGGGAATGTGTTAAGAAAATGGGAGTCAGAAAAGAACCATTAGTCCTTAGTGTGAACACTGTAGGGCCCATTTTAAAGTCAGAGATGAGAATGGCTTCTATCAATAAACTGGGCTTCTTTACTCAATTGGAACCAAGTTGTGTACAGGACCATAACTCTCAAATGACAGTTACTCCAACCAATGCAGAAACTGCACTGTTTTTAATGCTAACAGCCTGAGAGTATTCCTTGTTGTTTCTCCTTGGTAGAAAGAGCATTTTATAACTAATAGCTCTCTTTAGGTAGTGTTTAAAACTTGCCCTTATCATAAATGTGTGAATAAGAAGTTCAATACCAAGTAACTTTCTTAAATGGGTGAATTATTAACAAACAAATCTTGCTTCACAAAGCAGCAAGAGTAATTCCTAGCATGAACAAAATTTAGAAAATGGCTGCTGACTGGGGGGAATGGCATTTGCTCAGGATCGGATCAGGCACCTACAACAAGCAGGTGGGAAGAGGAATATGGGTAAAGGGGTTTTTAAGAGTATATGTTTAATATGCAGCCTGTTGACCAGTAAACACCATGTGATATAAATACAGGGTTTGGTTTACTGAAAGAAAATTCAATATAACAATTGATAGGTAGTTTTCTCTTTTCAGAATCCTCTATTAACTCTTTCAGAATCAAGAAACATGTGAGATTTGCTTTAGCAAACTATATAAATAGTTTTCTGTTATGATTCCATTTATTATCAAAGATGTTTCTATAAAATTATTGGGGATTGTATTTCTTTGTTAAGAGTGCCAAAGCAAGTACCGCAGACTGGGTGAGACAAAATAGATTTTCTCAGAACTCCGGACACCAGAGGTCCAAGCTCTAGATGTCAGTGAATCTGGATTCTCCTGAAGCCTCTCTCCCTAACTAGCACCTGGCTGCCTTGTCGCTCTGTGTTCTCATACCTGGTGTCTTCTTGTGTCCTTATCTCCTCTTCTTATAATAATGCCAGTCAGATTGGACTCGGGTCCCTAAACACCATTTTAATTTAATTACTTCTTCAAAGGTTCCATCTCAGATACATATGAGGTATCAATGGTGAGAATATCAACAAGGAATTTTTTAAATTTAATTTTCATTGCGCTGACTTTGATTTACAGAATAATCTAAACCCATCTGTGCAGTTTCACTATTCCTCAAATATATGACAACACACCCAGCCTATCACCATATTACTGAAAGTTCTTCACTTTTGTCCACTAGACCCCCTACCACCACCTGTCACCATCTCCCACTTCACCTTCCAATAGTAATCTCAGTTTATTGCTAATGTACATGATTTTTGGTTTTGTTTTGTTTTGTTTTTAGTCTGTTCTTTTATTCAACATAGGAATTTTGGATGGACACAATTCAGCCCTTCTTAGGGAATCTTGAAGGACTGTGAGAATTTTTCTTTAGCAAAGAAGGGTGTATCCAGCATCTCCCCTGTCGGACTGGCCTGCTCTGCTGCTCCTGCACTGTCCCAGCTGGTAAACCCATGCTGGGTGCATGCCTCTTGCCCATGCTGGTCTTTTGATGCATCAACTAGACCTGCCCAAATGTGGGCAGTATGACCTCTTTTCTGACTTAAGAAGTATGAGGATGATTTTACCATACTGTTATGAGGTTGAATTTTGAACAACGCCACTAAGATGCCTCTGGGGAATAACCATTTGACAGATTTAATCATACTTGAGTATCATGAACTGTTTTGATGAAGACCACAGAGCAGCCCTCATCTCATGCCCCCCAAACACTGAAGATTGGATATATCCTATTCTCTCTTAGCTTCTGTCTGCTGCACTTCAAATCAGACCCTTCTTGTCAGAGCTCTTGATCCTGAACAGCCTGGAGAGATAGGTAGCATGGTGTAAGAAATTGCCCATTCACGCTATTTAGAGACTCCACAGGTCACACTGTCTTATCTCATGGCAGAGAATGAGATTAGTGTGAAAGACAGTCCGCAATATTCCTGGAACATTGTTCTTATGTCATTTTAGAAATGAGTCAGAGTTTCTGTGAGATATGTGGCTAAAAGAAGAAGAAAAAAAACAAAAGTGTCCTTAAAGACAGTTTTCTCCCCTTAAACTTGTGAACCTTAGGGGCTGTTTTGATAATCCACTCTCACTTTCCTCCACATCCTACAGATAGATGACAGTGGTCAAGCTGGGACAGTCCAGTCTGGATGGTAAGGGCCCTCTGAGCACTTTTCAGGTCATGCCATGCATCTTACTAGACCTTCTGTCTTTGATAAATGCAATTCTTTTTCCCCTGGTTTTTCAGTGGCTCAGTTCTTGTCTCATATTCCCTTTATATTTTAGTCCCTGAAATATGCCAGGGACATTCTGGATTAAATCTCCTGTCTTCCTGAATTCTTGGTAGTTTCCAGTTGCCAAAGGCCAATTGGTATGTTTCTTGGTTAGACATAGGGTCTAAGTCATAGTATTGGTTGTCTTTGTCCACATCAGTTATGAGTTATTTTGTCTATTTACTGTTACCAGTAAAACAAAAACAAAAAGCAGTTAAAACACACTTTAGGAATTGTTTAACTTCAAAAGAAAAGACATGAGGACAAGCCCAAGATTATGTGTATAATAATGTTGTGCTTACTCAATTTAATTTCTTGAATGCATGGGAGACCAAGGAGTGGGGTCACAGCCAGATCACAGGGAATTGGAAATCGGTCATCCACGCCTGGGTGGATTGATGGTTTTGTATATCACATATACAGATGTACTCGGCCAAGTGCATAATGGCTGAAAAAAAAATATATATATATGTATATGTACTATTGCACTCTGTCTTGAATCTCTTTGGATTTTATTTGGTTAAATGTTTCGTCTCTGGATTTATCAGCCCAGTGGAATCTTCTTTCTGAACTTGTTTTCTTCTGTCACTTGTCACTACTTGTTTCTCTGCCTACATCCTCATCTCTCATCTATATTACACTCTCCCTAGTCTTGCACCAGTGTTTTAACTTTGAATTCACTCAGTTCCACTTTATTCCTGGTAATCTTATTCCTTTTCCAAAAGATTACAGTTTTCTACTAGGACTAATGATTCATGCATTTTTATCTTCTAAGTTTTAGGTTTATAGTCACTAACTCTTCCTGAGATTCTTTTCTTAGCTTTATTAAGGATTCTTCATCCTCAATTAGGACAAATCTAGTTTATAATCTTCCCTCTCCTCATCACTGTTTCTTCGATGGGATTCAGCATGATTCCCTGCACCATCATCCTTTACAACATGAATTAAGAACCAAAGACTGATGTTGGATTGTGTGCTTTCCCTCCTGTGCAAGTTGGCACTGTGTCTTGTTTTTACCTAAACCAAGCAACTGTCATCTCTGGTTTCAATAAACAAAATAGCCTACCTTATGACCTCTTGTTATCATCCTCATTTTCCTACACATTGTTCTCCACTAAGCAACCAAATTTGTTTCTTTATTTTTAATAAAACTCATGCCATAAAACCATCTTGGAATCAAGGCTTTACTTTATCTGACCTTTGCCTATCTTTTTCATCCTGTATCAATATCCTTCTCTTTCCTTTACCCCAGCCAGTCAGTCCCCCATTCAAGATCACTCCGTTTATATTGACTTTCTGTTTCTTAGACTTGTCCAGACTATCCGCAGGAATGTGTGGTCCTTTTATTCTGAAACTCTCTTCCTCAGGTCTTCCCTTGACTTTCTCCATCCTTCTCAATTCAAATCTCACTTGCAGAATTTTCAACTTAATGCACGGGAGCACCACACACACACACACACACACACACACACACACACACACACACATGCACACACTCCTTGACCCAGTCACTCTCTGGTTCCATAAACTATTTTACCTTTTGTATCACCCTCTGAATTTATTGTAGGCTCAAAATTTTGTTTATTTATATTGCCTTTCTTTACCCACTAGTGTGTAAATTCCTTAAGGATGAGAATCCTCTATGTTTTGCTTACTGTTGCTTCCTAGCACTTAGAACAGTGCTAGGTATATAGAAAGTGTTCAGTAATTCTTGAATAAGTAAATATTTTTCCCCTTCTCAGTATTTTTCATTCATTCATTACCTAGAAGTTCTTACATCAATTGTTCTCTAAGCCTTCATAATAGCTACTTTGGATTATTGATAAACTGGTTTAGTAATGGTCTTTTCTCTAGTCTTCTTCCTTACCAAAGCACCCTTCACTTCACTGCCTGAATCATGTTTTCGTAACTCTCCCTTCATCATTCCTTTGCTGAATAAGACAACATTTATACTACCAAATTAATTCTGCTAGGGGTGAGTAGTTGTGGTGATGAATAAGGAGGGCGAAGAATGAATTAATGAATTGCATTTATAGAAGAGGAGACCACTTTCTTGCATACTGCTGTGTCTCAAGCTGAAGGCTAATGCAGAACATCCACTACTGCAGCCTCTTTGTTGATTAGGCCCTTCAACTTCTCAGAGGTAGATATCTGTGCTCAAGATGACCTTCAGATTTCAGAATGTGATTTTAAATAGGAAGAGGTTCACTAAAGATGATTAACTTTTTTCATCTGTAAAAATAAGTGTCATAAGATATGCCCTGTTGACTCACTCAGGTGGCCGAATTAGTGGCCAGGGTTGGGACCATGTAAAGCCTAGGAACCCGGGTTTGTGACCTGGGGCCAGGATGGAGGGGAGTCAAATGAATGAATAAATAAAAATGCTTCTTCCTCCTCTCTCTTCTTTCCTGCCTGCCTGCATTCCTGTCTACTTCCTCTCTTAAAAAAAAAAAAAAAGGAAAAAATGAAAAGGGTCATTTTTTTCTTCCATGGACATAGTGAGAATCTTGGTGGCACTGGCTATACGGCAAAGGAAGGCACTGAATTGGGAAGGAGGCAGCAAATTGGTGTGGACTGTTTACTGATTTTATTTAAATTCCCCCAATGCCTAAGTCATTGCCATATCTATGCAAAAGGCACATAGTCAGTCAATTTGAAATATTCATATTTGTACATGTTCCTGTGCAGTAGGTATCATGTGAATAAAATAGAAATAATTCCAATTAGATTACTGGTTAGGAGAGGCAGAAGCTCTGTACTGACCATCATACAAATAAGTGATAATTAAAATTTGTGATGTTTGCCAGCCTGTAAGCAGGAGCTATGCAGTTGGCATCTGGTCTTCACGGCACCCCCTTTTAGGTTAGGGTGAAGGGACAATTATTCATGCTGGGTAAATGCATAGTAGTCTGGCTGACTCACATGTGCATGGATCTAGAGGTGGAGTGGATTTAGAGCCTGGGAGGTGACTTTGCCCTGTTCTTGGGAAAGCTGCCTATCAGAACAGAGAATAGGGGCCACTTATGGTAGATAGAACCTTTTACTTCACATTGCATTTTCATGGTTGATTACTCTATACATTGGCTTTTCACTTTTTTATTGATATTTTTTAACCAAACGAATGAAAAAGATATTGGTAAATGAAAAATAAAAATGTTTGCTGATTGAAATCAGAAGAAAAGACAGAATATGCAGATTCCATATATTTAGGAGTAGTGCTGATTTGATAAAATCCTTTTTGAGAAAATCACAGACAAATCTGGATGTGAAAGACAAGGGTTATTCGAGTAATGATTAGGAAGTAGAAGAGTCAAAGAAAGGAAGTAGCATTACCTAGATCAAGAAAGAGCTACAAAAAGTGTTTGGGATACATATGTAAGTATAATGAGCCTGAATATGCAGAGACTGGGGAAGGATAGCTTAAGATAGAGTTGGAGATAGCAAGGAACCACATCATACATGTTTTTAGAGCTACCAACTGTTGTCTGAACTGAGGGATCTGTGATCTGTCCTCAACTAAACATTATTATCCTCCTCATGGCTTGTCTCTGCTTTCTTGCTTAGCCTTTAAACTTTTCTATGGTCACCCTCTGTTTCTGTTCAGGACTAACCATAATTCCTTCAAAACTTCACATCTGTATCTTATTTCTTACAGCTTGTCATGTGTTCTTAGCATCTAAGCATTTTGTTGCTGGGTTAAGAATAGAACATTCCCTGTGGCTCAGATATCTCAAATTATTAGCCTAATTTACAACTCTATTTCCACAAAGAATTCAGCAACAGCTAAATGCTAAGACATGCCTCAGTCTAGTTACAGAAAATTGTGTATGCTGTATGAGAAATCTGTCAAATAGAAGCCAATCAGAAGAAGAACAAAGAAGAATTTACCTCTTTCTACAAATTAGTGTCCTTTTTGTCTTTTAAGGCCAAATCTAAGATCTCTCCTTTGAATGTGACAGAAGAATGTATGCTCCTATTTATAACATTTATTTACTGTCCTGATTTTCATAACACTTCCTGCAAATAAAAAGCAGAATCATGCCCTCCTGACCTTTGTGTACAACGAGCATTTGGCATTGTGCCTCTTAGACAGTAAGTGTCTATAATAGCAACTCTGAAAACTTCTCCCAGCAGAGTACATTCTTAGGAAGTAGAGTTTTCTACTGAACAAATTATAGGGTCTGAAGTTAGTGGTGCATCAGCGCTCTCCTCTGCATAGAGCACAGAGGGAGAGACTATAAAAGAGGATAGAGAGTGCCACTGGTTTTGAAGCTCTGTATCAACATTATAAATGCATATTTACCATAAAGCGCTTATAAATGCAAATCATGCGGCCAGTCATAAAAAAGATAAAAAGCAAAGAAAGTCATAAAACCTGTATATATTGAGAACTGACCATGTGTGTCAGACTCTGCTAAGCTTCACAACAGCTCTGCCAAGCAACTCTTAGCATTCCAATCTTATGTGTTCAAGAAGTAAGATGTAAGATATAGGTGGGCGGCAATAGCATACAATTACACAGTTAAATATGTGGTGGTGGGGGCAATAAGGGGTGTTTCCTTTTCATGGTGGTGACATAGGAAGAACCTTAACTCACCTCCTCCCATAGATACACTGAATCCACAACTCCATATGGAGCAATTGCCTCTATAAAAACAAAACAAAAACTAAAACCTAGCTGAACAGTTACTTTACATCAGGCAAGTAAGAAGGAAATCACACTGAGGTAGGTAGGAAAGACTGAGATACAGTCTTACCTTTATATGTGTTTATACACAAAGTAATTTAGAATAGGAGATGGAGACAATGTTTTCTAGAAAATCAAAAGCTAAAGAAGTTCATCAATACTAAATCATCCTTTATGAGAAATTGTAGCAGGCATTATTTAACCTGAAAAGAAAGGGCACTCATTGGTCACAAGAAAACATGAAACTCTAAATATCATTGGTAGAGAAAAGTATAATGTAAAGGTGATGATCTAATCACTTAAAAGCTAGTGTGAAAATTAAAAGATAATAATAGTTAAAAAAAAAAAAAAACAAACCCTGTAACTTAAATAATTAAGGGATACACAGGGAGAATAGATGTAAAATGTAACATCAAAAGCATAAAAAGTGGTGGCAGGGAGCAGGGACTACAAATGTAGAATTTTATAATTCAAACTTAAGTTGTCATCAACCTAAAATAAGCTATATAAGTTATATGTATGACTCATAGTAACCACCTAAATAGATACACTAGTGATATGAGGAAGAAATTGAAGCTTACCACTAAAGAAGGCCATCAAACCGCAAAGGAACAAAGGAGCTACAAAATAGCTATAAAACAGTTAACAAAGTAGTAATAAGTTCACACAGTTTAAGGATTGCTTTAAATGTAAATGTACTAAATTCTTCAATCAAAAGACATAGAATAGCTAAATGTGTAAGAAACGAAGACTCATTTATATACTGCCTGTATGAAACTCACTTTAAAGGTAAGGACACACAGACATGTTAGACCAGGAGGAATTAACAGATATATTGGGAACATTCCAATCAAAAGCCACAGAATACACAATTTTTTTTCACAGAGATTTTTCTATGGGATAGATCACATGTAAACCACAAAGCACATCTTTAAAAATGTAAAGTTAAGCTCATATCAAGCATCTGTTTCAGCCACAATAGTTATGAAACTTAAAGAAACCTAGAAAATTTACAAATATGTGGAGATATACAGTATACTATTAAACAACCAATGAGTCCATGAAGAAATCAAAAATGAAATAAAAAATCCCTTGAGGCAAATAAAAATGAAATGCAGCAAAAATATTTCTAAGAGGGACGTTCAGAGTGATAATGTCCACCTCAGGAAATGAGAACCAGCTCAAATAAATAACTTAACTTTGCTCTTTTTCTTAAGGAACTAGAAATTTAAGAACAGACCTACTCCAAAGTTATACAACCCAAAGGTAAAAGAAGGAAGGAAATAATTAAGATCAAAGCAGAAATAAATGAAAGAGAAGCTAAAACGATCAATAAAACTAAGAACTGGTTCTTTGAAAGTATAAAGAAAATTGACAAACCCTTAGCTAGACATACCAAGAATAAAAAAACAGAGGACTCAGATAAAAACAAAAATGAAATATGAAACATTATACTTGAGATTATATAAATACAAAGGATTATAAGATCGTACTATAAACAATTTTACAGCAACAAATTGGGCAACATAAAGTAAATTAGTAAATTCCTAGAAACATACACCCTACCAAGACTGAATCATGAAAAAATTTTTAAAATTTCATCACATCACTGCTAGGAAAGAGATAAAATGAATAATCAAAAATTTCCCAACAAAAAAATGTTTGAAACCAAATGACTTTGCTGGCAAGCTAATACCAAATATCCAGAGAAAAGTTAATACCAGCTCTTTTCAAACTCTTTTAGAAAATAGGAGGGAACACTTCCAAAGTCCTTTTACAGGTCAGCATTACCTTGATAACAAAAATAGACAGGAAGCCACAGAAAGGAAAATTACAGTCCCATATCTTTGATGAACATAGATGCAAGTAATCTTCAACATGATTTTAGTTAACCAAATTCAATAATACATTAAAAATACAAGTCATGATCAAGTGGAATTTATTGGAGTGATGGAGGGATGCAAGGATGATTTAGCATTCTTAAATCCATCAATGAGATGCACCATGTCAACAAAATGAAGAATAGAAATTATACAACCATTTCAATAGATGATAAAAAGCTTTTGAGAAAACATATTTTCCATTATGATTAAAAAAATCTCAACACAATAAGTATAGAGAAAACTGCCTAAATATAATAAAAAAATTTATGATAAGCCCACAGTTAACATCATACTCAATATTAAAAAGTTGAAATCATTTTCTCTAAGATGAGGAACAAGACGATACCTTTTTTGCAACTTTTATTGAATATAGTATTGGAAGTCCTAGTCAGAACAGTTGGTCAAGAACAAGAAATAAAAGTTATCCAATTTAAATGGAAGAATTAAAATTGTCTCTGTTAGAGATAACATAACGTTATATGAAAAATTCCTAAAGACTCCATGAAAAAAAGCCCTGTTACAATTGGTAAGTGAAATTCAACATAATTGTAGGATACAAAATCTGTTACATTTGCATACACTAATAACAAACTATCAGAAAGAGAAATTTTTTAAAGATCCCATAACTGTCATCAAAAATAAAATAACAGGAATAAATATAACAAAGGAAGTGAGAGACCTACACTAAAAACTTTATGACATTAATGAAAGGAGATATTCCTTTCATAGAATATGGATAAATTATTGTTTTTTATATCTTTATACTATCCAATGCATTCTGCATATTTAATATAATATCTATAAAAATTCCAATGGCTGTTTTTCACAAAAATTGAACAAATAATCCCCAACATTTTACGGAAGCGCAAGAGACTTCAAATAGCCAAGGCAATCTTCTAAAAGAAGAGCAAAGCAGGAGGCATTATGCTCTCTGATTTCTAAATATATTGCAAAGCTGTCATGACCAAAACAGCTTTGTATTGTCATTAAAAAAAAAAAAAAGAAGAAAAGGAAAAAAGAAAAAAACACTTTGGTTAGTGGAACAGAACTAGAGAGCCCAGAAATTAATCCACACATATATGGTTAATTTATGACAAAGGTCAAGAATATACAATAGGGAATGAATGATGTCTCTAATAAATGATGTTGGGTAAAAGTGACAGCCACATGCAATAGAGTGAAACTGGATCACTATCCTATATGATACACAACAATTAACTCAAAATTGATTTATTCAAATTTCAGTAAGACCTGAATTATAAAACTTCTAGATGAAAACAGACAGTAAGCTCCTTGACAGTGGTCTTATGATTTTGTATTTGACTCCAGAACAAAGACAATAAAAGCAAAAATAAACAATATCAAACTAAAAATCTTCTGTACAGCAAAAAAAAAAAAAAAAAAAAAAAAAAAAAAAAAAAAAAAAAACTTATAAAAAAAAAAAAAAAAAAAAAAAAAAAAAGTAAATAATAAATAAAAAACTCATCAACAAATGAAAAGGCAACCTACTGATAAGAAAATATATGCAAGTCATATATCTGCAAAGGCATTACTATCCAAAATATTTTTTAAAAAACTCACGCAATCAATAGCAAAATAAAATCCAATTAAAATGGCCAGAGGATCTGAATAGACATCTTTTCGAAGAAAATATGCAAGTGATCAGCAGGTACAGGAAAGGTATTCAACATCACTAATCATAGAGAAATGCAAATCAAAACCACAATAAGATATCAAGTCACAGCTGTTCCAATGACTGTTAGCAAAGAGATAGTGAAAAGTGTTGGCAAGGATGTGGAGTGAAGAGCACTTTGTGCCTTGGTGAAAATGTGCATTGTGCAGACAATATGGAAAACCAATATGAAATTTCCTTAATTAGAAATAGAACTACTATATGGCCAGTAAATACCACTTCTGGGTATTTATCTGAAGGAAAAAACAAACAATTTTTAAACGATATCTGTACCTTTATGTTAATTGCATCATTATTTACAATAACCAAGATATGGAAACAACTTGAGTATCCATTAACAAATGAATGGATAAGGAAGTTTTGGTATGTGTGTACAATGGTGTGGTATTCAGCCATAAAATAAATGAAATCTTGCAATTTGCAACTGTGTGGGTGAAACTTGAGGTTAAGTGAAGCTAAGTGAAGTAAGTCAGGCAGAGAATCAAAGTCTATATGATCTCACTTATATGTGGAATCTAAAAACAAAAACCCAAAACCCAAATGAAGCTCATGGATAAAAAGAAAGCACTGTGGTGGCCCCAAGGCAGCAGGGGGAAGGAGGGCAGAGGAGTGTAGAGGGAGGAATTAAATGGGAAAAAGGGAGTTGAAATCTAAAATCTTCAAGTAAATAGGTCATGAAAATATAATGTACTGCGTGACAACTGTAGTTTATACTGTATTGCATCTCTGAAAGTTGCTAAGAGAGTAGATCTTTAAAGTTCTCATAAAAAATATGTGTTTAACTCTGTGTGACAATGTTAAGTGGACTTATTGTGGTGATTATTTCCAATATATAAATAGCAAATTATTATGTTGTGTACACCTGGAACTAATAGATGTTAATTATACCACAATTAAAAATTAAGTAAAATGCAGAATAAAGATGAATGACTCAATGATGTGATCATTTTAAAGCAAATCTGCCTCATTCACGTTCCAATTTCAGACTCCGGCAAGGAAACGCATTTTTTTCAAATCAGTCTAGGCCATATATGTCAGGGATGATGAACAACAACAAACAGGAGAAACAAAGCCTACTGACAGATGCAGCTCAGAAACTGTTCTACTTGGCCTGATACATGAATCATCAAAAAGAAATACTAACCAACATTAGCAGAACTCTTAAAGAAATGTAGCAAGTAGTGACTTAGCTGCTTCAGAAGCTTCTTTGTACTCTTCTCAAAATTTCAGTCAAGTAGTCTGAAATACTGAGTCCCCCTTTTTAAATTTTCTTCTGTTCAGTCCTGTCCTGGTTATCAGCTGTATCTTTGAACAAATGTCCAAGTGAATCGTTACATATTTTTTCAGTGTGAGACAGATAAAAGAAGAGTCAGTCAAAGATATTTGAGTCTTGTGAAAAAGCCTGAAATCTGAGAATTTTGTAGTTTTGTTATACTCTTTAAGGTTAGGATTTTATTAAATACCTGTTATGGACGTGGCATTGTATGTGCGAAGGATACATTGGTGAAAAAGAAACATCAATCTCCTCATAAATCCTCACTCCTCAACCCTTGACCAAATAGTTCTGTTTAACTCACCGCATCCCTAAATGACCCCACAACTGATCATTCTTGAATCTTTTCAACAGATAGAAAGAGAACTATATTCTCTACTAATCTCCAATGCTAATTAAGTCAAGTTCAACTTACCCTGGAAAGTGGTACAAAAACATTTCCTTTACTCAATGTTTTGATTAGTTGAATGCGCTTTAATATTTTTATTTTGTATGCCCTTTGGTGATTTAAAAAAGACTGAACTTGGAATTAGCATTTTGATCAAGGACTTCGGTGTTCGTACTGGCCTTCATGTATGGCACAGTCACCGACCACTGTCAGTAAAACATGCTTTGTGAAATGTTTTCCCAGACATGGAGACAGACGCATTTGCACAAATTGCTTCCCATTGTCTTGGTGCCTCTTGTTAGCAGCAGCATGCATTTTGTGTGAAAGAGGTTAGGTTGCAGACTGAGGTCACAGACTTCAGCACAGCTAACTGGCATGTACAGGGATGAAATCTGCAGCTTTTGTCTCATTAGCACCTTGTCCCCTACTGAGTTAACCAGCCATAGGCAGTTGGAGAACTCTGAAGGTTAATTCTTGCTGCCCACAGGTAAAGTTACAGCTCAATGGACTAAGTCCTTAAAATGTTACCACTCCAACCAGGAAATTTTAAGTGGAAAAAATGACTGTTAGTATAAAAAAAGGTTAAATGAATCGAAAACAGGTCTAAAACAAGCTTGCAATTTCTTCTGGAGCTCCATAAAATATTATGTAACTTTTATAGAGGCTATGACTTGAAACATGTTTCAGCCATGTGATCGCCAAGAACTATTAAAATAAATAGCACAAATAGGGCAATTAAATATAGATACTAACAGCTTCAAGCCACAAGAGAAGAGGAAGTGAAACAGCCTTGTTTTTCTTCTAAAAACACCCAGATGAATTTATTTGGAGTTAGCATAGAGGCCTGTTTTGAAAAAATAGACAAGGAGAAGGAAAGACTGATGAGACTGTGTGATTATGATTATTTTCCCCATCAAGGCAGTCCTATGCTAAGCTGATGTATCAGTCTTAGGGACTGCTCTTGCTAAATTACAAACAGAACTGTTAGAGGAGACAGTCTCTGAGGTACAATTAAGGGACCGTAGTGTATATAGCTTAAGACAAATGTCATGACTTGACTTCAGACTACATAGGTTTCCTGTGGCCTCAGATTGTTGCTCATCTTCAACAGGTACCCTGATTTTCCTTTCCTGGCTTCTGTGTCTTGAAGACACAGTGTAGTGTGAGAGGATAGGTAGATCGCTGGTAAAAATCCTACCTGTGGAGAAATGAGCATAGAACAGCTGAATTGAACTGAGCCCCACTCTCTGCCAATGTATATGTGGGAAACAAGAAAAAAGTGCTGATATGTGCCTATCTGCAAGGAAAGGGAAAACCAAAAATTCATTTTAAGTACTGCTAGGTACCCAACGGAAAGCCTAGAGGTCTCAACAGTTGGTTTGGGATGAGGAAGGTGGTGAGGATTTTGAACTTCAGTAGTGATACGTTACTGTGTTTATTTATTTCTCCATTTGGGCTTGCTGGCAAAAGACAGAGGAGTAAAGAAAAAAAAATTGAAAATAGCTAAGATTTGTTGAGCACTTATCTTTTGCAATATGCCAGTAGCTGGAAAATGTCATGCAATATTTTCAGTAAAACTTATTTAAATATCCAGTAAGAGCAGAGCCAGGATCCAATTGAGGAAGCTTTCACTTGCCTTAGTTTTACCCATAGTCTGTGCCTTCGCTGTCAAGATCTTCAACAGCAGTGGAAGTAGCAATCATGGTTCACAATTAACTGGATAACTTATAATAAGAAAAACACAGGGTCTTTTCTTACTAGAGGAAAAACATTTATTGTAAAGAATAATTATAAAATATGACAGAATAGACTATAGAGATTATAATAGGACAAATAATTGTGATTGAAATAGTCTTTTCGATTATATCTTCTGAGTTGTATGTACTAAGTTATGGGGAAATCCTACAGTCAGGGTGTTGAGATGGGGTCCTTAGAAATCTACTATAGTATGCCTGGTTCATAAAGCAATGCTGTAAAGGATTCATATTCTTACAGCATAATCAGTATGAATGGATGTTATTGAAATGTATATTATCTCATGTAACATTAAACCTTTATCTAATTTAATTTACAGAACTTCTTTCAAATAGTTAGCAACCTTCTAGATGAAGAAAACAAGGAAAAATGGGAAGATGCACAGCAGGTAAGGTTGGAATTATTTCAAAACTTAGAATGCAGCTGGCTAAATAAAGTTTCAAAAATATGTGAAAAAATGAGTGGCTTGCTATTCCAAAACAATTATTCTAGAATATATCATAACAATTTTAGAACAAACAAGTAATCTATTTTATTATTGGAATCTATTAAATGAATGATAGAAATGTGAACAAACTGAGCAAGTGTAAATAACTCATAAAGTTAAAATATTGATATATAATAGAGTTACTTTCCAGTCTACAGACTATGGGAAAAGCAGCAAATCTAAAAAGCACATATTACAAATGGAACTATTGGGTATTAACCAGTAAAATACTACAACATTACATGTACTCTGAATCATATATACAGATGTGTATTTTTACTCAAAGCCAAGTTATAAAAATGAGTGCTACTAAAAAATATGTATTCTGATATTTTTCTCTTTCTACTATGCATGATCAGTTTAGCAGGTGTCCTTATAGGTTTATTATTTTTAGATTACTGCCATATGTGCTATATTAACTGACATATGGTTAGCAATATTTTTTCTAAATTACAGAAAAAATAGGTTAAAGGTTAAGGAAGGGACATTAGTACATTTTTAAACCATCCTTTGGAAATTTAACTAAATGTTTCATTTCTTTGCTTTCCACTTGACCCTTGTTAAAAATTTCAAAAGAACAATGCAGTCTTGAAAATAAGAATGAATATTTATTGAGATACAGGTGAACCTACTGTCCCTTTTTGCCTTTATAATCATGCTCAAGGCCTTCAGGAGTAAAGCATAAGCATGTCCTTTATTCCTATTATGATAGGAACTCTAAAAATAGCCAGTGTGCGTCCACCTCATTATCAGGTACAAATTCTGTGCTTCTAACCATAGCAAGAAAAAACTTAAAAACACTCCTTAGTTTAAGGCCTGGAGTCTATCTTTTCCTACTAGTTTGAATTATGTATTTGTCCTTGACTTCCCTCTAGAGGAGAACCTCATTCCCTCACCATAAGAAAATGATGTCTTTCCTTAGCATACAGCTGCAGAGGCTAAGCACAGCTTTCCAGAATGCTGGAGACTATTAATTATGGATATATTTAGAACAAATGTATAATACCCTTTTTAAAACCAGACTGCAGTTCATCAGATGGCATTATTTACCATGAGGTCCCAACTGGAATTATAATGAATAGTGATAGAACGTCTCATCAATGAAAAATCCTGAATCCATAATCTATTACTGTGAATTTGAGTTGACTATTTTCTTGTCCTTTAATTATTTTTAACAGTAATGATTCTTAATGCTCTTTATTTCATAAAGCTATTGACATTAAAAAAAAAAAATTCTTCTGCAGCTTTTACTAAAAGGTGTTGTAATGCAGTCATATTATTACCAATGTGTTCTAAGTTGTTTTTCCACTGGTTAATAAAGATCAGAGACCACCAACAGAAGCCAACACAAAGATATTTATTCTGTGGCCAAAGAGGAGGACAGAAGTCCATTCACTAAGGGCCTTTCCCACCCTGGCACATGAGTGAAAGGTTATATAGTTTTTGGAAAGGAAGGGGTGGAGAGGGGTCCTGTTTTGGTCTCTGACATCCTAAGACTTTCAGAAGAGGAAGAACCTAGAGATCTCATTTTACTTTCTCTTCTAATGTGGTTTGAACCTAAGCGATCATGGAGCAGAGGGGTGGGCATTTAATGTGTCCTTCTTGACTCTTGCCTCATCTTTGCCTTCACAATTGCCCAATTTCTTGTTCTAGCTAGTTTCTATAGTTTCTCTAAGACAATATATCTGCCATCATTTTCTAATCTATGGTTGTAAATTTTGTTATCTTCTGTATCCTGGTTAGTTACGCTCTAGTGATTCAGTAATTTCCTAAAAAGGTAAACAAAACTGAGCTATGCATAGCTGTAACCACTTGAGGGAAAGTCTGACACCAGGTGTCAATATGGTACATGAGTCTTCAGGTTGTGACACAGAACGAGCTCCCCAGAAATCAGAGCTGTTTGAAATCTATCAAAGATAAGCCCTTGTGAATCCCTTTATCTTATTTTAGGGACCAGCCTCAACAAAATACAGTGTAAAAACAGAACTCGGTACGCCTTTGTAAAACCAGCTGAGAGAAGTGGTAAATATTGACATTAGAATGTTTCTTTGCAAACAAAATTTGTATTTTTGAATTAATAGAGAAATTTTAAAGCAGTTAATTACACATCATTCCCAGTTATGAATGGTGGAGCTATGTTGATTAAAGTTCTGTTAAATACATAGTATACTACAATGAAAAGAAAGACCACACTGTATAGCCCTAATTTTATATACCATTGCACTGGCTGGAGTTCATAAACTCATCTCAATCAAAACTCACCATTACAGTAATAGTATTATATTCTATACTGACTCGTTGTGCTGAAAATTCATGCATCTTTACAGCAGGAGTAGGTAAACTATGGTTGGTGAGCCAAATCCAGCTGGACACATGTTTTGCATACAAAGTTTGGGAAAATAACCACAACCACATTTACATATCATTTACACCTGTGCTTATGCAACAAAGACAGAGATGAGTTGTTCCAGTAGAGACCCCAAGACCCACACAGTTTAGAATATTTGCTGTCTGATCCTTTACAGAAAAAGTTTACCAGCCCCTACTCTACAACATTTTATAAGATTTTCTAGGAATATAATAATAATAGTAACACCAATATACCCTGCCAACCTAATAAATCTCTCCACAAAAGTAGAAGAGAAAGAAAATAGAAAATGGTTTTATTATTAATTAAGCATTAAAGCAGAATATAATTTGATTTATATATACAAAATGTGCATTTTAATTCAAAACCAAATGTTGCAAAAATGAGTTTTACTAAAAAATGTGAATTCTGATTTTTTCCCTGTGTCATCAGTTTAGCAGGTAGCCTAATTCGTTTATTATTTTAAAATCACTGTTATTTGTTCTGCCTGCTAAGAGTTTGCAAAGGCAAAAAGAATTCTCTCTCCTTTACGTAATCAACTGGATATTATCCATTGCATATGTTCTCAAGAGAAATAGTAACTATTCTTTAAATAAGAGGAGTTGATAACACCATTAATCACATTAGCTCATCCTAAATTCACTTGATAATTAGGGTGACCATCTTGTTAATTACTTGACTTTAGCCAGAGAAAAATTAAGCATCTTTTATCTTAATGATCAAAGAGAGTTCTGTAACCTAGAGTGAGAAGGCTGCTGAAATTCATCTTACTGTAGATAGAGGCACTGTCTTCCTTGGTTACATTTCAGAAAGAAACATTTCTGATTTTTTAAGCTGGTAAGAGGCTGTTTAGCTTTTTTAAGTATACATTTCAAGGAGAGAGAAAAAAAATTGAATAATTACTGTTACTCTAAAGTAAATTCTCTAAAGAAAGGAAGGGAAGAGCAGATTGAAGGATGGAGACTCTGATTTGCAACAGGGAGAATTAAGCTTCTTTTATATTTGTATTTACCCTTACTCTACATACACTCATACATATGCACACACACCTACACAAAACCAGAGGAAAAAATGAGATAGTAGTAGAGATTTTGTTGCTGACAGAAATTTCACACCCATTTTTGGAATGGGGATGATAGACTTTCAGAATTCATATTTAATGATTGGAAATATAAGGGAAGAAATTAATATTTTTCCCCAAATCTTTCTGAATTTAAAAAAATCACAATTATCTATGCCATGTATTTCTAGGCATTATATCCATTGCTCATATCCAAGTGTATGTTCATGAATTTATCCTGCATCCTCAGTGTCCGATTTTCAGATGGGCACAGGCACAAGGTCCTATATATACTCTATTCTGCTCTGCCCTGCCCAGCATTTCTTCCTCCTAGTCTGATCCCCTTCCAGCTGCAATGAATGCTTTCTTGCTAATCAGTGTCTCTCCCACTTCTGCATAAACCTTTGCAAGTATGAAACCTCTAAAACTTTCTAATGATTTTTTTAATAGCTTGAAGCTGCAATGGTGCTGAATGTAAGAAATAAAACTAACTTCAAAAGACTTTCTACTCTAATATGGTTATATTCTGCAAGTTGGCTTATAAGCATTATTGGCTGCACAAGATTTAATCCATCCGATCTTTTAAATGACCTTCATGTTCCACACACTGAAGTTCTACACTAGGGCTATTATTATAGATCCTAAATTTATTGCTAGCATTGCTATTCATAAACTGGCTGTTATAGTTTTTGGAAATAAGTGTCTCCCCAAGATTCTTGTATACAGAGGATTTAATAATTTCTAAATATCTTTATGATGACAATAATTGTTGTTTTTCTTCCAGTGTCCATTATTTAGAAGTTTACTAAAAAATGGGAAAATTCTAAATATTTTAATGTTTGTTCAAAATTAAGTGAGGAAAGGGGCCCATTTGAAGTAAAGACACTATTTCTAAATTGACAGTTCGTTAGATAAATAATCTAAGTTTCCTTGGGTTAATGGGATATTATTTACTGCATTATATCATTTCCAAAGTTCTTGTTATGAGACACCTGGTGTCATTTTCAACTATTAGTTAAAAAAATACACTTCTGTCAGTTGCAGAAATCGCTTTAAATAAACTGAGCTCATTAGTGACCTCATTATGTAGTTTTTTTTATAAGAAATTCCATTTGTATGTTATCATACAGACTTTTTATTCCATCCAAACTTTGCTTATTTTGTAGATTTATCCAGGCTCAATAGAGTTAATGCAGGTGATTGAAGATTTTATACACATTGTTGGAATGGGGATGATGGACTTTCAGAATTCATACTTAATGACTGGAAATGTAGGTAAGAAATAGGATATTTTCCCAAAATCTTTCTGAAATAAAAAAAAAAAATGCAAGTATCTGTGCCATATGTTTCTAAATATTATATTGTTATTCATTTCTGTAAGTATGTATCAGTAATATATTATGGATACTTGGTGTCTGATTTTTAGATGGACACAACCACATATAAATACATACATACATGCATATTTTCATGTATCTTCATGTATTTATATGAGTACATACAGACCTACTTAATGTTTATTTGCATGTGTATTTGTAAAGGAGAATATGTGAAATTTTTTTTCATTTCACAAGTGGTCTATTGCCAGTTTTGAACATATATACTCCAATGTGTTTTTAGAAAATGAATTTTCATAATTTTTTATACATTGTTTTGAGTTACTCTCTTGCTAAATCTCCCAAGGAAGTGTTGAATCTGCATATGTTATGGAACTCTTCAAAATACATTTTAAGGATCATGATGGTGCTGCTATTGCATTCTTTCCTGAGTAACTTCCAGGACAGAGTGGATTTTTCTTTAGTGAATTGTATAATGATAGAGCACATAAAGTGAAAATATATTTCTTTCTTTAGATGCCTTTAGCATTGTCTCTTATAGAGAAGAATTGCAAAAGAAGCAAAAACTATACAGTCTTTTCTATTGCCACAATTAGACCGAGCCAAAAAAACTTAGAGTAACCATTCTCTTTAGAGTTACAAATGATAAGAGAAAATATAGCATTTTGACTATCATATGTATTAAGTCGATAGAGGTGTATCATTTTTCCATTTCTTTAAAGCTAGCTCTCATGATGTGACTGTGATTTAGAAATTTTTTTTTTCATTTGTCACACATTGGTAATCTAAAGACCACTGAACCAATAATAATGTGTTTAAATAAATAAATTTACCTCATACTGTTATTCATGAGATGTTGAAATTTTAGTTTCTGGATCAGGAAGAGACCTACATTGGTGGGAGAATTAGCTCAGGGAGTTCAGCTGGTACAGAACATAATTAATTTTTAAAAATTGTTATTAAAGCATGTGCTGGTTTGCTTTACACTTCATTTCTTCTGGAGGTCATTTAGTCCTATGGAGACTCTTTTGATGATAAGATATTTTCCATTACAGTGAACTCATTGTAATGGGTAATAACCTATTACCCATAGTACTCTTCCACCGAGGAAACATGTGAAATGGAGTGCTCAAAGGTATAGAGACATTCCCATGACCATATATCATCTTCATAAGGCCTTATCAGTTAGCCTGATGTCTTAACCCATCTTCAGTGTCAGTGTGTGGACCTAGACTTTTTCCCCAAATGGGAGTTCAGCAACTTGTGCTGGTTCAGGAATAAAGCACGCTGTCTCTTGCTAAAGGTGATGAGAAGATAAAAGGAACTAAATTTAGTATCACTGTTGAAGAATGAATTCAGAAATCAGGAAAAATTCAAATTAAATGTTCATTCAAAAGTGGTCAGGCAAAGAGAATAAAGATGATGTCTACAGAAGAAGAGATGACATGTTGGACCGTGAGTGTTGGGGTCCATGGAAGGAAGAACCTAGAGAGAGTCTACAAAGGCAGTCCATTGAAGCTGGGACTACTCTCTTAAGAGTCCGATGGCTTCATTGACGGGGAAGGAAGCTGCTGTGTCAGGTTGGGCAAGTCATAAAGTAATCACAAGAAAAATTGAGGAGAAAAAACAAAGAGCTACCATTTTCTCATCCTTTTTTATAAATGATAACATTTAATTTTAAAAGAATTGCTAATTAATTGCTGATCAGTATTATCTGATCAATACATGGCAATTTTTCAAATTGTATTTTTAAAAAAGAAACAAAAATGAATCCAATTTGTGAATCTATTAAACTTAAAATGGGACTTAAAATAGATTTGAGTAACAATATATCAAATTCTCTATAGTACTAGTACTACTTGTTATAAAACTCCCACAAATGCCTGTACATTGCAATTATTTATTCCTTTTTTGACTTCCAAAATTATATATTAGAAAAATTTTTGAATTATTTTTTGCATTAAATTTATATTATCCAGACTTGCCTGCTTCCTTTATCATCACTGAATTTTAAGATGTATATTAATTAAGTATAACTCAAAGCAATTTGATGCTGCAAATAAAGCTAAGATTGTTCTATAATATCTTCAATTTGTAAGAACAGCTATCTGGGCATTCCCCAGCTCAATCAAGCTGACACAAAATTAGCCATCATAATTAATTAGTATCAAGTTAGATAACATGAATAACTACTGGCCGTTCATATTTTTCATGGTATCAGTTTGGTACATGTATATATAAAACAGGATTATACTATTTTGTCTAATAGTTCCAATGTTTTGGGGCAAGGATACAAGTAGAGAACATTTTATGGTAGCAAAATTTTGAAATGTGTTAAGTTGGCACTCATTTTCCTTACACCCTAAAGCCAAATATTATCTTACATTGATCTCATTATACTGAGCACACACATAAAAATATATATACATACACACAAGCCACACAACATATGAGTGATGGATACTGCATAATCAAGAAAAAATTGCTTATTCCTTATGGCCATTTTCATGGAGTGTGTTGATTTAAAACTTTAAAAATTTAAAAACAGCATGTCTTTTAGAGAGATTCTGAATTATTTTTCATAAACTCTGTATACATAGCCATCTCACTTTTCTGCAATATAGGTAAATTACCAAAGAAAGATACAGAGTTTAATAGCCAAAAATAAATATAAAAACCATACAATTTAATAAGAGACTCAGAATCTGAACTTTATGCATTCTGCATTTCTGTTTTTGGTTCATGGTTTAGGAAGAATCAGTTGGTAACAGGCCATGCTGTTAGAAGCACATATATTGTAAATAGATGATATGCTTAAAAAATAAGAAATACTCAAAGAAGGCAGCAGAGTATGAAATCCATCTGTGGGAACAAACAACTTCTTAGACTACACCTTTGAGAACATTAGTTCTAAGACTTAGGACAATAATTTATGTCTAAAATCATGGACAAGATAAAAGTGCCTCTAATCTGATTAAGGTGGCAGAAAAATGAGCTTATCTTACAATGATTTTCTTCAAAAATAGTTCAAATGAAAAGGTTTGAAGCTTCTTTCATCAGAAAAATGTTCTTACCTGTATCTGCTTTTGATAAATGAAATGCTCTTTTCTGCCAAGCATCTGTGAATACACACACACACACACACACACACACACAAGTTCATTTTTGAAGGGAGGAGATCCATAGCTTTCATCAGTTTCTCAGAAGACATGATCTGGAAAATTTTAAAACTAGGCTTGTGCAAAATAGTGCTAAAAAGATGTCAACAAGCTAATGTATTTATAAAATAATTAAGCATAAATAGAATATGTATTTTTCATATTCACATATGAATGTGACACTTAAAATAGATACATAATAATTATGATAAATGAAAGTTAATGAACACTAAAGTCTAAACACTCTGCATAGCTTATATAATTACTGAATAAATGAACAAGTGAATGAATATGAAAATTTGATATGCTACTGAGAGATTTCAATATTCAATATGCCTCAGTTTATTTTGAAATTGTATTCTAAATATTCTAAATATTCTGAATATGCTGTACAGGTAGTGATTTCTATTTTGGTTAAAAAAAGGTGAATTTTTCAATATATTTTTAAAGGCTATCTTATCATCAATTAAGTCAGTGATAGACTATGTTAACATTATTTGAAATGAGTTATGTTCTTAACCAAAGCACATTCTTTGAAGGGCTGCTTAAACTATTTTCTATACTTTCTCCCCACACGTTTTCTCTTTAGTCTCATTATCCTCATTACTTTACTGAAACTCTCCTCAGAAAAACCTTCTAAAAAGTCCCAGCTGCCAGACTAAACCTCTGTCATATTTTAACTTTCCTGTCCTCTATCCCTTGCTAAATAATCTCTTGAATCTATCCTTTCTTTTAACATTTTTATGTTTATTATAGTGTAAAATAGAATTAAAGGGTAAAATTAGACTCATGACTCAGAAATATTTAGATTTTTCAGAGAGGGTAGCATAAAAAGGATGAAGCACTGAAGAAGAAAAAGGTACATTATTTGAGGTCCAGATGTTTGGAGTTTCAAAAACAGCATAGAATGTACGAGACCATATGTGATTAGCGTGATGGCACCAGTGCATGAATCTCCTTTGTTACAATCGACTGTTTTGTGGTTGTTTAAGTTATGTGTTAAGTCATTTATTTTCCACAATAAATTCATGCAGGATATTACATTTGCTTTATTTATTGGAAATAATAGGCCATTCTTTAGAAATTAATTGTTTTGGTTTTAGACTTCGAACTTGAATTGTATTCACTGAAATGAATTCAAGGAAGATCAGTGATGTGCTGCATGCTGCCAGCTCATTGACTTTTTTCAATTAAAAAATAATTTATTTCTTTCTATAAGCAAAACCTTTCCTAAGTGATTTAGGTCATTAAAATAAATACTACAATAAATGAATAATCTTACAACTGAGTGGACAGAAAAGAATTACATTAATAAATAAATGCCAAGTGTGCTTTGATATATGTCATATAAACTAAATATGACAAAGATTCATTTCAAGAGATGTTCTTCTGTGTAAGAATCTATAAAACCTCTGAGAGAAGGAGGCATTTAGTGTAGACTTTGAAGGATGTCTGAACTGTTGACAATTCAGCATGAGGAGAATGAGTAGCAAAGAAATGGTTATACTCTAAAATATTCTTGCAAAAATAGGATAGAGATGTTTGAGTTGAGATTGTGTTGAGGGGTAAGTGGTCTGTTTCTATAAAAACAAATACATAAGAAATTAAAGAAAGTGAAATGAAATGGGAGAGGAACGCTGAGACCTTGGTGTAGGATGGTTCTGAAGACACTTTGGAACTACTGAAACAACCTGATGAGAGTTGTGCTCAGTAAGACATGTTATAGCAGAAATAGAATTTGTCGAAATTGATAAAGACTTACAACATGGAAACCTGTGTTTTCTACAAAGCAAGAGACAATGTAGACTTGAATTAGCGACAGTAGGAACAGCAACCAAATAATGTTTATGAATGTGTGACTCTGAGGATAAAGTGGTAAAACTGAACACAGTGTTAGAAAAGACAGGTTGAATTTATATGTATTCAGTAAATATTTGAGAGTTTATTTTGCTTATTATTATTTAAATGCAAGTGTAACCTTCAAGTGAAAAAATAAAATGTGGTCTTAGACTTGGTAGAGAAGTCAAATTTATGATTACATTTGGTGATCAGCAGCATTAAAGTGATATTTGGAGGCATAAAGATTTTTTGTTGTTGTTTTTAGCTGTCAGGATCATAATAGAGAAGATATAAGGTCATCTATAGTCATAACAAAAAAGCTACATTTGATACATTTGATAACTAGACCTATTTTGGTTATCATTTTGCAATATATAAGAATATCAGGTATTATGTTGTACACCTGAAAGTAATATTATATTGTATGTCAATAATATCCCAAGAAAATGAAATGTTTACATATGACTATGGCCAGGTCTCTAGGCTGTATTTTTACCTAAAAAATACATGTAGTCATAAACCAGATCAAGAAATATATTTTGTGTTCAAATAAAATTTAGGCATTATAGTAAAAGGAGATTATACCAGAATTCCAGAATTTCAGAGTTTGAAATTCCAGAATTAAAAAAAAAAAAAAAAAGACTTTGAGAGGGGAGGAGAATAACCATAGCAGGTGTCAGAATAAGTAGGTATAAAGTTATAAGGAGTATGTATAAAGAGTTGCAGACAAGAGAGTATAAAATCAGTGTCATGTGATTAATAGGATGAGAAGATATTTCAAAACAACTAGTTTAATATCATTAGCTAATAAAGTTCAGAGTTTTAAAGTTAAGAAAAATCTTAAGGCATGTCCTGGAGGAATACTGGTTATTTCAGCTGCCTCCAAAGGAGCGCAGGCCACCATACCCCTAGGTTCAAGTTCTGGGTTTGGGTGGAAAAAAACAGTGTGAACAACTAAATAAAAATAAAATAAAGTGCTTCTTCCTCTCTCTTCCTGCCTGCCTTCCTACTTGTCTCTATTCCTGTTTGTACCTGTCCTTTAAATTAAAAAAGAAGACAAAAAAGAAAAGAAAATATTAAATTATCGATGATGATATAATATAAAAGTTCTCCAGGAACAATGCTGATACAGTGATAAAGTTCTGAGTTCTCCAGGTGGTTTCAGTGGATTAAAGCCCCTTAGTATTTTAATGCAGTTATCTCCAAGGATTTTCTCTGAACAGATGAATGTTGCTACACGCACTTACTGCTGTCTCACAACTGTTCCTTAGGAACTATTCAAAGTTGACAATATCGGATAAAAGGGAAATATTTTAGGCTAATAATACCTCAAAATGCAGTATGTTATAATTATTAGCTGTAAGGAATTTCAAAAGTTGTCATATAGAAGCTCTAGGAGAGAGAAGATTCTGAAAAGTATAGTTTCAGTTCTCTAGTAATCCAATAGACCAGTGCCTTGAAAACATTTAAAGTTAAGACGTTTCTTTGCTAAACTAAATACCATTGTCTATTCTTGGTTTAGAAATACAAGATACTGAGCTTTTCAGAATGAGCATGCATACTGAATATTTCTGAAATTGAATCCAATTCAGTCTGAAGACAATACGATATTGACATCTCTTTTCTCTCCACAATGCCATCTCAACAACATCAGATATATGTTGTTTCTTATACTCAGTGGTAAATTTAATCACTTATTTGACAGACTATCTTGTTCTTCAATTGAGAAACCAATATTCAATCTGATGATATAGCTATGAAAATAAAATGGCTTATTTTTCTTTCTGCCACTGCTTAGTTTTGTGGTTCATATGTCTCCAATTTTGGTTTAACTTCCTTTCTTTAAAAATAAGATACTTGCACTCAGTTGACACCAAGCCTGAGAAATACACAATTTAACATCAGTTTTGCTTCTCTGTAGCACCTGATGTTGGTTCAGTCAGTTCGACTTAAGTCTCGAAGTATCACATTCTACCTCCACCGGCTGACTCTCTCCTCCTTCTTGCTAGACAAGTGAAGTGAGTGGTGTGTTTTTCTGCAGACTTAAAAAGGAAAAAACTAAAAACATCTGTTTTTAATGGTTCTAACATCTTGGTTTCCTTGAGAAAATAAATAGTTGAAACATAATTTTAAGCTATGAGTTGGAAAGATATACAGCACTACATATTCTTTTACATTTTCTCTTTTGATAGGAATTATCTCGTTGTATATTCTGTGATGTACTTAATCCTAAATAGTTGAGGTGGAAGCACCAGGGACCTTGTTATGAAAGGTCTTAACTGAACCTTTTAGTGGTAAGTGAGACATACTACTCAGGAATGTGGAAGGACTCTCTTCCGCCCAACTCATGCTCCCTAATGTCTGCATAATTGACTAGTAATGATTAGTGGATTTAATTCTGTTTAAGAGTCTTAGACTGTCATTTAATAAATATGAGCTAGGTTCTACTCTAGGTTTTATGAGTTTCTCAATGAACAAATCAGATAAAACTCTTAATTAGAAAAATACATTATATATCAGAGACAGATGTCAAATAAGTATCACCTAACATCCCTAGTGATGATAAGGGATAGGAAGAGAAATAAAGCAGTCCATCAGAGTAAGAGCATAGCAAGTGGAGAGAGAAGAGTCATTTTAGGTAGTTATTGAGGAAAGGCCTCTCATCAGAAAAGTGATTGATATTCAGATATAGTCCTGAATGCCTTGAGACCATGAAACTTAGTGAAATGGAGACATGTGGTGATGTTCTGATATAATGGCGGCACTAAAGGAAAGTGCTGGTGGAGTGACTGAGGGTGGGACTATGGGGAAGAAATAAAGTCAGGAAAGGAGATGGGGAACCAGACTGTGGAAGGCATTCAACTGTAGGTTTGAAAGAGATGCTGAAGTACTCAGAAATTTGAGCAGAAAGTTGACCTGATCCTGATCTAATGTATGTCCTACAAGGACCATCAGAGTATGGAGTGGAAACATACTACAGGGAGAATGAGCACATGGGGTGGTTATTGTAGTAGCCTAACTGAGAGAACTTGGTGACTTGGACCAGGTGCCGGTGGAGGTGGTGAGAAGGGGTCAGATGCTGGAGGTGTTTTAATGGTTCATCTGACAGAGTTGTGAAATAGTTCAAAGACGTCTTCATCACATCTCTACAAACACAACTATAAAATTAGACAGACATTTCAAAATCTGTACCCGCTAAGCAAATGACAAAAGCTTGCTTTGGCTGCTATTTGAATGTCTCTAAAGTTTAAGATCCAAAGTAAACTTGCTTGGGTTATTTTTTTTTCTTTTTACATTTTTTTATTACATTCATATAATTGACGTGTAGTGCTGTATTCACTTTAGGTGAACAGCATAACTATTTGATAAATGTATTATGGTGTAAAGCGATTAACACATTAAGTTTATTTGGCATTTATCACCACAAATATCTGTAATATTTTTTCTTATGATGAGAACTTTTACAATATACTCTCTTAGGAATGTTCCATTATACAGAGCAGTATTGTTAACTCTAGTTACCATGCTGTGTATTTTATATATTCTTCTTCCTGAATAAAGACAAACCTTGTTTTTGCAATTTAATTAACATTATCCTTTGAGGTTATTAATTTCCTGTTATCATTCTACCATTTGAATTCTTGGTGAAAAGCTGGAATGAAATTGTTCATTAAAATAACTTTGTAGAACTGTAACCCAAGTTGAGCTTCCAGATAACAAAAGAAATAAATACTATTTTCTCCACCAATTTCATGTTTCTTTTTCCATTTGTAAATTCATGAATGGATGCATACTTAGGGGTTAGCTATGTCCAGGCATAAACTGCTCAGCTCCATTTTAAACTTTTGATATTTTTAATAGAAGTTTGTTATTGAATTTGGAATGGGCTTTGCCATGAATGACCACACTTTATATCTACAGCTTAAAATATATTATTTGTTAATAGTACTAATAGCATATTTAGAACCCAAACCTTAATGTAGAAAATACATCACATTATAGTGTTTCAAATTATTAGTAGGCCTGAATTATTTTAGAAGTTAATGGTGTGAAAACATATAATACTTTCAGGTTATCTAATCTGTTAAACAGCCATACTCAAGTGCACAAGTATTCATGGAAACATTCACAAACTATTTTAATTATATTTTTATTGAAGATAGAATTGCTTTATAAAATTATATATTTCAGGTGTGCATCATCATAAATCAGCATCTCTATATACCACATTAAGTTCACCACAAAAAGTTCAATTCTGTCTTTCATCATATAATTGATCCCTTTGATCACCTCCTCTTTTCCTTTCCTTTCTGGTATTTACTAATTGATCTTACAGACTAGAAGTTTATTTTTGTTTTATTTTATTTGCTTATTTATTTGGTTTCTCTATGTAACACATATGAGGGAAATCGTTTGGTGTATGCCTTCCTGTCTTTGACTTATTAAAGATAACTTCTAGGTCCATCTATGTTGTTGAAATGAAAGGATTTCTTTTTGTGATAGTTGATAGTATTCCATTATGTATGTATATGTATGTATGTCTGTATGCATGTGTGCATATATACTGAATCTTCTTTTCCACTAATCTGTGGATAAACAGATTGTTTCCAGTTCTTGGAAATTGGAAATAATGCCGCGGTGAATATGGCAGTGCTTATAGCTCTTTGAGTTGATATTTTCATGTTTTGGGGGATAAACAAAATGTAGTAACAGAATTATATGAAATTTATATTTTTATTTTTGAGTTATCTCCATACTGCTTTCTATAATGACTGCACCAATTTTAATTCCTACCAACAATAAACATGGGTGCTCTTCTCTTCACATATCCTAACACTTTTTTTTCCTTTTACATAGTAGCCATTCTCACAGGTGTGAGGTGATATTTCATTGTCATTTTCATTTGCATTTTTCTCATAATTAGAGATGATAAACATCTTGTCATGTGTCTGTTGGCTATCTATAGGTCATCTTTGGAGAAGTGTCTGTTCAGATCCTCTGTCCTTTTTTAAACCAGAGATTTTAATTATTTTGTTGTTGACTTTTATAAGTTATTTATATGTTTTGAATATTAACTCCTTGTCATTTGTATGATATACAAATGTCTTTGCCCATTCAGTAGGTGACTTCATTTTAATGATAGTTTCTTTCACTGTGCAGAAGATTTTTAGTTTAAAGTGGCCCCATTTGTTTTTTAACCCTTGCCATTGGAGTTGCCAAAGGCTTCTCTAAGGCTGATGTCAAGGAGTGGATTGCCTGCATTTTCCTCTGTGTATTTTATAACTTAAAGTCTTACATGAAAATCTTTAATCCATTTAGAATTATATTTTTTATGTATAGTGTTCATCATCTAATTTTGTTCTTTTGTATGTAGCTGTCTGCTTTTTCCAGCACTATTTATTGAAGAGACTTTCCTTTCCCCTTTATTTGCTTTTGGCATCTTTGTTGTCCATATACCTTGTTTCTTGACACTCAGTTCGGTTTCATTGATCTATTTTTGTCTATTTTCATTCTAATACTATGCTGTTTTGATTACTTCCATTTTGTAGTATAGTTTGAAATGGGATAAGATAATGTTTCCATTTTTATTCTTTTTATCAAGATTATTTTCTCTATGCGGGTCTTTTCTAGTTCCAAGTAAATTTCATGATCTTTTGTTCTATTTCTATGAAGAATGCTGTTAAGATTTTGATGGCGATTGCATCAAAACTGCATATTATTTTAGACATTATGGCTGTTTTAAAATTTTAATTCTTCCAATTCATGAGGAAAGACTTTTCATTTCTTGCTCTGTTTCTTTCAACTTCTTAGTTTTCAGTATACAGGTCTTTCCATTTTGGGGGTTTAATTTATTTCAAGGTGTTTTGTTACCATTGTAAATGGAATCTTTTTCCTGAGTTCTCTTTATGTTAGGTCTTTATTAATATATAGAAAAACAACAAATTTTTTGTATATTAATTAATTTTATAGCCTGTCACTTAACTTTTTTATATTTCTAATGGGTTCTTACTGGAGTCTTTGTCGTTGCTTACATGTATTCCATGTCATCTACAAATAGTTATAGTTTTGTACCTTACTTTCCAATTTGGATACATTTTATACCTTTTCTTTCTCTAATTGCACTTGCTATGATTCCAACACTATATTAATAATAGAGGTAGGGGACATCCTTGTATCATTCCTGATGTAGAGGCAAAGCTTTCACTTTTTCACTGTTGAATAACATGGGTTTGTAATATGGCACCTTTATTTTGTTGAAGAATTTTCCTTTTTTAACTCTATTATTAGTTTTCTATCATAAAAGAATGTTGAATATTGTTAGATGCTTCTTCTATATCTGTGGAGATAATCATAACATATTTGTCCTTTTGTTGATGTGGTGTATCATATTTATTGATCTGTGCGTTATGTCCCTAGTTTCACATGATCAAGGTGGTGATTCTTTCAATGTATCGTTGAATTGAGTTGGCTAAAATTTTGTTGAGCGCTATTGTATCTATATTTATCAGATATGTTAATATAGTTTTCTTTTTATGTGATATCCTTGTTAGGTTTCAGAATCAGAATAATAATGTCGACTTTATAAAATATATTTAAAATTTCGCTTTTTTATTTTTCAATTTTTGGAATAGTTTGATAAGGATAGTTTTTAATTCTTTGAAAGTTTGGTAAAATTTACTAGTGAAGCCACCACTTCTCGGATTTTGACTTTTTTAGAGACTCTAGATTACTGGTTCAATTTCCTTACTTGTGACTGGTTTGTTCATAGTTCCTATTTCTTCCTGATTGAGTCTTAGATTCTGAATTTTACTAAATCTGTCAATTTCATCTAAATTATCCTGTTTATTGCTGCCTAAACTATTGTGTTTATGATCCTTTCCATTTTTTTTTGTAGTATCTGTTATAATTTCTTTCATTTCTGAGTTTGTTTATTGATGATTTCTCTCTCTTTGTAAGTCTGGCTAAAAATTTGTCTATTTTATTAATCATCTCAGAATGTTTAGTCTATGTTCCATTGTTCTTACGAGTTTTTTTTTTTTATTTTATGCTCTGATTTTTATTCCTTCTTTAATGCTACTGAATTTTATTATTTTTTGTTAATTCTTTTACATATAAACAGATTAATTTATTATTCCTCTTATTCCAAGTATTGGTCTGTATTGTTATAAACTACTCTTTAATATTGCTTTTGCTACATCTCACAGGTTCTGATAAGTCCTGTTTTTATTTTCATTTTTCACCAAGAATTTTCAATTTCTTCTTTGATTTCTTAATTGACCCTCTAGGTATTCAGTAGCATGCTGTTTATTTTTCACTGATTTGTGTTCTTCTCCTCTTTCTTCTCTTGGTTGATTTCTAATTTCATAGCACTTGCAATCTGAAAAGATGCCTGATATGATTTCAGTATTCATGAATTTATTGTAACTTGTTTTATAGTCCAACATATGGTCTACCTTTGAAAATCTATCTTCATCTTTGTTATCACTACAATTGAAAGTCTTTTTGATTTAGTTAAAATATAGTAGTTCCTCCCTTTTTAAATGTTTCATTGGCTTGGAATTTCTCATCCATTTACCTTAAGTCTTTATATTTATATTTTAAGTGAGTCTTCTTTAAGCAACATACTGTTTTGTTTTCTAATCCATATAGCCACTGTATGTCTCTCCACTGGTAAGTTCAGTCCATTTACATTTAAGACAATCATTGATGCAACAGACCTGCCACTGCAGTTTTGTCTGTTTTCTTGTTTTATCTGTTACTTAGGTTAAATATTTATGAACTTTTTTGTTTTAAATTTAGAAGACCTTTCATCATTTACTGTAAGGGAGGTCTAATGGTAGCAGCTTCTTCAGTTTTTGTTTATCTGAGAAAACTTTTATTTTCTCCTACATATCTAAAAGATGCATTTGCAGGATTTAGTGTTCTTGACTAACAGTGTTTGAGTATTTGAATATATCATCCCACTCTCCTGACATATAGAGTATCTGCTGAGAAGTCCTGTGGGAGTAACTTTATAAATCATCTTCTTTCATTTTTTTCTGTAACTGCTTTTAATATCATTTGTCTTTGATTCTTGATGGTTTTACTATATATGTCTTATTATAGGTCTCTTTGCATTTAGATACTAAAATGTTCTGTTAAGTGATGGACTTGTATAATTCCCTACATTCGAAAAGTCATGGAGTCAATATTAAATAACGTTTCTTGTCATTGAAAAACTCGAACTAGAAAACATAGTTCGTAGCTGTTCTTTCTCATTTCCAATAACCCAAATAACCAAATACTTTCCTGTATCATTTCTGTGTTTTGCCAATTCCCACCTTTCATCCTCATTACTGCACTCCTTTGAAGCTCTCATATACTCTCCATATATTTAACAGTGTTTGCTTCTTTATCCTGGTTTAATTTATTATTAAAAAAGGATAAAGGTGACATGTTACTGCTTTGAAATGTCTCTTTTATTGAAGTAATTCATGTATACATTATGTGAGTATACATTTCTAGAAAATTCCCTCTTATCAGACAGTATCTGTTGTTCTAAGGAACATTTTTCAGGAGTGCGATTTGAGTGTAATATATAAAAATGTTTTTTTTTTCTCCTTTTATTCTCAAACTTTACCAGTAAAGATTGGGTGAAGCATCCCATATATTATATAGTATTTATCAAATTAACGCTTTTACAAATATTCATGAAACTATTTACTTTTAACAGCCTTGCTTTCAGAGTGTAAAGGACACCCACACAATTTATCCTACATCAGTGCTTCTCATTCAGAGTGGATGCGTTTTATCCCTTTGCATCTTAGTAATTGAAAGTTAAGGATTTGTTTCATTATCTTGCTCAGTCAACCAGACTCTAACCTACTTCTGTTATATAAAGAACTTCACTATAGTTTTATTTATGTGACTCTAGGGGAATTTAGTCATATGTTCTTTATTTCTACAACCAAGTAACATGGCTCCTGACCTTTATTTTTCTTTGTAGCAGTATTTTTTCATCTTTATGTATTATATTAGAAAATGCTTAGAAGTGTTTTTCTTGCTAATTATATATTTTAAGGATGTCTGAATCATGCTTTACATAATCCTTTATAACATTTGACAATAAAATTTTTCTGAACTTGTTTTCATTTTGTCTTTATCTCTTCAGTAACGTTCTAGTGGAGAATGCATAGATAAGATAAAGACAAAATCTTTGACTCTAATGATCATCTTTTCTTTTTTAAAAATTTCTTTTATATTTATTGGATAAACGCTCGTGATTTAAACAAAACTAATAATGTCATAGAAAACTCACTTGGAAATGTACTACGTAGAAAGCATATTAATGCTTATCAACATTTGCAACATGAATAGGAAAGACTTAGGCTCTACCTTTGTATATCTAGGATAAAGGAGTTTAAAACCTAAAGGATGAAATTGATATGTTAGTTAAGGCATCGGATTTTAGTGTACATCTTGGTATATTGTGCACAGATTGTGAATGCTATCCTGAAAGATAATCACAATTTCAAAATTTTTGAGTTGAATGGGTGCCCAACAATTCAACAGTGAATCAACAATTCATTGATTTCTCACCTGTTGACACACAGAACTAACTATAAACTTTTTGATTTTGAGTTTTCTTTAATTATTCTCTAATAAGAATATGAGTTTCTGCCATGAAGTTGCTCATGACTTCTGGGCACTAAGAAAGCTCTGAATATTAGCTCCACTCAAAGGGATAAATGGTTTGCTTTAGTTCAAGAGTCTGGAAGAGGACATTTTCAGGGAACCTTTGTAGGGATAGACTTTCAACAATGGGACTAGCACACGAACCACAGGGAAATGAAGTGTCTTCCTAGTTCTCTGGAAACCTTGTATCTGAAAGATTTGGGATAGATCTTCCCAGTGTGAGGGCATTTTTGTTTGAGATTAATCCTGTTTGAATCTGGTAGATTCACATTTATATTCTGAAATAGAAATAGAAAATCTAATGCCAACTAAAAGCAAAATTTGTTATAAAATAATACTTTCTGGTTTCTACTGATTTATGCAATGATGATTTAAAAATACTAAAATTGGCAATACTACATGCTTTCTTTCCGATTTTGCTGTTCAACTGAATTAGAAAGACGTTAAGAATTTGTGTGAATATGAAAAAACAATTTCTTTTAACTGTCTCTGTGGCAATGAGTGCTTTATCTCTATGGAAATAGTGACCTGTCTCTATAGTAGTAACCAGTGAAGAAAAAAGAGATTCTGATTCCCTTTTGATAATTATTTTTTCTTTTCTATTTTTATGGCTTTCACCTTTCAAATGTCTTACTTGTTTGTAACAAGAAGTCTATACTAAACTGTTCCTCTTCTACATTACTTCCTTGAGTGAATTCCAAATAAATATGTTATTTTCTAAATTTGATAAATGAAGATCCTGAGTCCAATTAAAAACTGGTGTTCTTTATGTCAAACCAAGCAGAGATGTCATTTTGTATTCAGGAAAACATACTGACTTTAGAGCTACATTTGGCTGCAAACCTTGACTCTACCATGGCTGACCTCTGTAAGTAATTCCATCTCTATGTGCCTCAGTTTGCTCTTCTCTAAGAAAGAGATAATAATACTTTCTTCTAGAGTTATTGTCAAGATTAAAGATAATATATATTTAGCACTTGGCTGGTAGTAGGTCCTTGGTAATGGGTAGCAGACAAACATAGGACCAAATGTGGGCTCTGCTACTGATTGGATTTGTGATTTTGGTCATGTTATTCAGTCACCTTTAGTCACAATATACTTTTCCAGGGAGCTTCTAAAGTGTCCACCTAAATTTAATACTCTGAGGGTGTTTTTCTTCTCATTAATATGCATTGTTTATTTCACAAAGATTCCCAGGATCCCAGATATCTAGGCAGATAATCTAACTAAATTAAGAAAACCACTGGAACTGTTTTAAATGAGTGTTTTACACAATTATCAGCCCATGAACATTTCAATGGTATTTGCACTTAGCTATCTTAAGAAACTACTCCTCTTTTCCATGTATTTGTTCATTATTAATTATATCCTAATTCTCTTGGATTATTCAAACAAAGGAATCTTTAATTTAAAATTTTGTGCTTCTTAATATGTAATCCACTACTGTAGTATGTAAAATTGTATCATCTCTATATATGCATCAAATAATGCAATAGCATTATTAAATTCTTCTGAATTCATAAGTTAATTCATTACCATTTGTCTTTAGATAAAGTCTTTTATACAGTCAGAATTTTTTTGTTTTGTTTTAAAGAAAGGAGCAGTCAAGTAGGCAGACAGGTAGGAAGAAAAAATAAGAAGCATTTTATGTTTTATTTAGTTGTGCTCTTTTGGAGGCAATTGACCTAACCGCTACTCCACCAGGGGGCACCTGCTTTTTCTACAAATTTTCGCATAGGGAATTTCAGCTATAAAAATGTAAACCATAACTTACATCATTAGTTTATGTGTTTTCTTTAATTTGGCCTTCTGTTTCAGTCTGTGACATATGAATATGAAAGAGTAAGTGTGACTATTATATTTTCGTGTTTTAAAATGTCAGTGTTTGAACCGTAAATGAAATTGTTTTATACCATTAAAATTCATACTGTGGACTTAAGGGAAAGTTGATTTTTTTTAGGTTACATCAGAGACTGAATATACTTTTTAATAAAAGTGAAACTGAATTGAGAGTCTAGTAATATCAGTCTTTCAAGGACAGATAACTTTACTTGCTGAACAGTATTTGTTCTAGGTTTAGCTATGATTACAAAAGAAAATGTCATAGTTTTAAGAACTGAACAGTTCATAAAGGAATGATTTATAGGTGATAATAGTTGTATATTCATAGCCTGAAATAAAATAAAACTATACACATTGAAGTTATTCATATTGTTTAAAAAACAGTAGGATTTCAGGAAAATATAATTGAGATTAAGATACTAAAACATTTTCTTTGCCACTGCTAGATGTTTTTGTAATCAACTTCAGTATCCATTTGGCTATTTTATTCTTCTTTGAAATATGAACCATCCCTTCATTTAAAGACTTTGTCTCCATTATTTCAGAACTTTGAGTTTCCTCTCCTTTTTTTCTAGTTAATCTTTTGCTTTTCCCAAACTTGTTGCATCAGGCAACAAGTTTTTCTTTTAACTTTCTCTAAACCCTTCAATTTTTTCTTCATTTTTCCTAAAATGGAATAATATTCTTACTAAAGAGGACAACCTCTGTTTTCTTTAAAATTCATTCTGAAAAATACTTTTTTAAAATATAGCCTAATAAACATATGGTATTTTTGCTTTCCAAATATCAATTTCATTACAGAAAAAGTATATATATATTTATTTATATATATATATACACACACACATATATATATATGTATATATATATATATAGTTCTGGGATATATGCTAGACCACATAAATGAAGGAAAACTGTAATGGGTTGATATAATTTTTTAATTACCTGAATTTATTATAGTGGACTAGAGTACTCAGTTTAATCTTCATGTGGATTTTTACGTGTTTGTACTTACATGTGAATACAGAGGAAATGTAGTTTTTGTTTGGAGACTTTTGATTTTTTGTGGCTTGATGATCCTCTGAACTTGATTGGAAAGAAGTGATGCTGATGAATACAGAGGTGATGTATTTTGTCTTTAAGACAGTTGTTCTTCAATTTGTTTATATTCCAATTGTAAGATCATATATCTCTACTAAAACGCCGTTAAGATCTAAAGATTGTTTTGTCAGCATAATGGCACAAAACCAATCTATAAAATGGGTTTAATTGTATTGATTCAAAGTATGTTGTGGGATCAAATGAGGTAATGCAAGTGCACAGTGAATTGCATCGATTCGTGTTATTTTCCTTCCTTTTCCGTCAAAAATATACCTTTTGTTTAGCACACATATCTAACCTCAGTTCACTGTGTTTCAAAGAATGACATAGAGCCCATGGTTTCTTTTTAGTAAATGAAGGAGTTAAAATTTTAGAAAGTTGAAATCACCTCCTTGTTCTTATTTGCATTACTCTAGAGTCTTATATTAAAATTTTTCCAGTTTATTTTCCTCAGCAAAAATTTCTTTCCTGCTTTGTATTTCTTCCTTTAATTATTATATTATATTAAATCAATACTTACTAAGTATCTGACAAGTACTAATTATCCCCTGAGCATAAAATATAAAAATAGCATGTACCTAACATGTTTGGTCTTAGGCCTTATGAAGATTACTCTCTTATATAGAAAATAATGTTTTTAAATTTTCACAAACCTAGTGATAAAATCTCATACTGTGAAATATGTTGTGTTATTTGCAATTCTAATGATTTTAATTCTTACAGAAAATGAATTTTTGTATGTGTAAGGAGGTCATGTTAACTTTTAGAGTAGCTATTTTCATAATCTACAACAGGAATCCAGTATTTAAAGTGGGACTGATGCTTACAGATCTCTTCCTTGTATGGGTCTATATGTCATCCATCTGTCTCACAAAGTTCAAAGGGATGTATGTACTCTAAACATAATTTTAAGCATCCTTGTTTATTATTACTATTTGATGTGAAGAGGTTATCTTTCGATAGGAAAATAATGCTTACTAGATAGAATACATAAGATATACTTTTGTATGTGTTGTAAGGAAACATAACTTTAAAACCGAAAATACATATAGATATATAAAGAATTTAAATTATAGTAAATGATGTGAAGAAGTGAGACTAAACAGAATTCATAGTTTAGATATGGGAGCAGTGGTTGCTTAGTGCTACAAACTTCTCCTTGGCATTTAAGCCAAGATCTGATGGATGAATAAGAATTAGAAAAGAGAGTAGTTGGTGTGAAATAAAAAGCTGGAGAACTGTTAATGAGAAAAGGCATGAGCTAACTTAGAGAGGAAGTCCAGGATCAGGTCATAGAGCCCTAGGAAGGAATTTGTGTCTTAATCAAGTGTATCAGATAGCTAGAATTCATTGGGGAGATTAAACTGAGTTTTAAAAATAACTCACTGCATTGTGGAGGTGAAAAGAAAGGTACAAGAATGGAAGCAGTGAGCACGGTAGTTGTTTTAATTTAGACAAGATTAGATGCACTATTGTGGGATAGTCAAGGTGGAAACAAGGAGACAACTTTAACATGTTTTATAAAAGAAACATTAAGCACAGCGATGAACTACATTCTGGAGATGAGTATATGAGTATTTCAAGTATGCCTTACTAGTTTCTGTTTTGAGAAAAGGGTGAATGGAGGTATTCTTTATAGAAATGAGATAGACTGCATAAGGAAAGAATATTTTGATGTGTTACGGGTGCGAATCACTAGTTAAACTTTGGATATGCTTTATTTGAGCATCTTGAAGACACTCAGTTGAACAATTCAAGTAGCTAGGTTTGGAATTGAGAAGAAAAGTTCTTATATACCCATTTTGCCCACACTTATATACTTGTGTGAAATGTTTATCTAACTAGATTGTAACATCCTCCTATTTAAATAATTTTTCTTTTTTGATTTTTAATTTTCCACAGTATTTTACATATGGCAGATGGTTGTTGAGGTGAAGAATGAAAGAAAATTGGCATTTATGATATCTTACTCTGTATTGGGAGTGAACTAACTGCCTTCAGTATAATCATTATGAAAGGCTATTAATTTTTATAGATGATCAAACTGAAGAACGATTGACTACCTTATCAAAGATCACAAAGTTAAGTTATTGGCAAACAAGCTCTCTTTGTCATCAGGGCCCAAAGCTATTGCATTAAACTTGTATGTCTCCTACTGAACCTTTGGTAGAACTCATTCATTAAAAAACTATAGATGAAGAGTTGAGTCAAGCCTCCAATATGATAGAATCCTATCATACAACAAAATAGTGAGGAAATGTCTTTCCTTATGGAGCTTATAATCTAGTGTGGGGAGCAGATACTAAGCAAGTCTACATAAACTAGCCATTCTTTAATTGTGAACAAATCTGTAAATAAAATAAACAAAATGAGATAATGGGCCAGGGAGATCTGGGAAGGAGTTGTTAAATCCCTTTAATGGAAGCTGTTCAGACAGAATAAAGAAAGAAAACATAATTTAGCAGAGAAAGCTAAGAATAGAAAATAATGTTCTAGTTAGCAAATTTCTCTGGTGGAAAAAAAGACATGTAATTTGATCAAAGTCAGCAAACAAGACAATCCTATATAATGTGACGGGAAGAACAGACTGAAGTCTAACCATCAGAGCCTCGTAGGCCATGGCGTAAGATTTGAATCTTATTCTAAGAACAAAAAGAAACTACTGAATTGTTTCAGATAAGGAAAGAGCGTGATATGATTTATTTTTATTGTTCTGACTTTTGAAGAAGGAAGGAATTTGAGGAACAAGAATAGAAACAAGAAGGCCAATTCAGGCAGTTCTTCCATTAATTAAAGTTTGAGATTCTGGTGACTTCTAGAGGGTAATGGAATGAAGATAGAGGAAAATGCAGTGGTTTAAGACATATTCTAGAAATAAAATACTGAGAGCATATGTTGATGGCAAAGATGTAGACGACGAGGGGAAACCAGGAGTAAGGAATAACCTTTGGACTTTTGGCTTGAACATCTAGTATCACCTTCTATTAACATGGAAAAAGCTGGAAAATAAAGTGCTTTTTTGGCAGGAAATCAGGAGTTCTGCCCAATAAATATTTGTTGAATTAACGGACCACCATTGTGGTCACATGAAACAATTTTTCTTATATAGTTAAATGTTATATTTTCTTGCATGCTAATTCATTTATGGGTTGTCTATAATGGCTTTTAGATCATGTAGCAGAATTGGATAGCTGTAACAGGCCTGAAAGCCTACAAAGTTAAAAATATTTATAGAACACTATAGAAAGAACTCACTGACCCCATGCATTAGATCATGGCCTTAACCTAATTTTAAATTACTGTTAACTTTTTTTTTTTTTTTCAACCAGCGGCTACCATATCTCTTTACAAAGACTTTGACTCCTTATAAAGTTACTCTCATTAAAATGCATTTCTCTATTCTTAAGTTAGTTTGACATTGTGGTTTTCTTCTCTTGCTTAATTTATTTCTGTTATTTTTCTCTGTTTATTTTCTTTACTCGCTAAGTAAAAAAAAAAAAAAAAGTGAGCTTTCCCTAAACTACATTTCTCTGCCTTTTTCTCTTATCCCAATATCTTTACAGCTCACAGTCTCACTTCTTCCAAGTGTTTACACAAATGCCACCTTATCTAAGACGCTATTTCTGTTCAGTGAAGCATCCCGCCCCCACTCATCTTTCTCTATCATATTAATAATTATTTTTATTACTTTCTATTTACTAGTATTTGTTTCTTGGCTGTCTTTTCCTGGATACGGTGCCAGTCTAATTATGGCAACGATTTCTACTGCTTTCTTCACTGGTGTATCTCCAGTGCCCAAAACTATGCCTGGCATGTAATAGGTGCTCAATTAATACCTGTTAAATGAATCTGTCTGCTGTACTCTATTTTTAGGAGAACTTTTCCATGACCACATTATCAACTATTACTTCTAATTAAAAACTATTTTAATTAAAACATTTCCGAGTTCTAAATTTGATCATGTTCCACATCTCTGTATCTCAGCCCTCAATATCAATTCTGGTTTTTCCTCCTGTTACTTCTCTACCTAAACTTTCCGACTTAAAAGTGTTACCATTTCTATAGGATGTATCAATCTTTCTCATCTCATGCCTTTTCTCATCTAGTTCCTCCTAACCAGATACTGTTATTCTGATAGATCTGGAACATTATAAATCTTTTCCTCATTCTTGGTCTTCACAAGCAGATTTCTCTTCCCCTAGCTCATAGGTAACTATCAAAACACAGCCCCAGTAGTGCCTCTCAGAGAGACCTTTCCTGACTAACAAACCAAGTTCCATGTCATCAGTTATTTTTTTCATACCACTTATCCCAATCTGGAATCTTTTGAATTATTTGTTTACATATCATTTCTGTGTTCATCACTTCATTGTCAACTTTAGGGCTAAAGTTTTATATCATTTCCTTACCTGCTCAATTGTCAGTGGATTTACACATGAAACAGGGCTTGGACCACTCTCAGGATTCAGCAGAGGTTTGTTGGATTAATTAATTTCTAGAATGAACTCTTCAGTCCTTGGTATCTCTTTTCTCTTGTCAAGTCATAGCATTTTCTATTGCTGTTACTTCTGGGAATAAAAGAGATACTATCTTGAGAAACCCTTGAATTGTTCACTTCATCTGTTGTTTCCTGCTTACATTGGTATCCAGCTCCTCATATGTGCCTCAATAATTTCTATACCTGCGGTTTAAACCATTGAATATCAAGTATATACCGAAAGTCAAAGATGCTACAGATACAAAAGCTCTCTTTTATTCTTAATTTATTATCTTCTAATACTCTTTCATTTGTAGGAAAGAGTATCAATTCTTAATTTTGCCAGTCGGGAGAAGAGGGAGAACTTATTTCTGAATAATTTTCTGTATTTTCGTTACTGTTTAGGTATGCAAAAATTATTTCCCATATCACTTTTTACTTTTTCATTCACATTAGGAGTAAAATCATGAACTAATTGAATAGAGAAGATAGACATTTCTATGTTTCTGTCTCTAAAAATCTTTTACATAGTCTTTTTGAAAAACTGAAAGAAAATTGTATAATCAGCTTACATTTCTACTACTATAATCTTGGTATCATAGAAGGAAACAGGTAATCAGAAAGAACATACAGGAGAAAGCAAAAAGTATGTAAACTAAGGGACTTTCATAATGTATTTCTCTTTAAAGAAAAATATATAGCATCTTAAAATAGCTTCTCCAAGTATATCTAGAACCAGGGCAGGCAAACTTTTTCTATAAAGGGTTAGATAGTAAATATCCGGGATTTGTGGAGCTGACGGTCTCTTCCACTCTGCCCTTGTTTCAGAAAAGCAGCTCTAGACTAGATGTACATGACTGAGTATTGCTGTGCGCCAATAAACTTTGTGGACACTGAGATTTGAATTTCATATAATTGTCACCTCTCAAAAATGTTGCTCTCTTGACTTTTTTTCCAACTATTTAAAATTATGGAAACCATTTTTCTCTTGCAAAGCATATAAAAATAGCTGAAAGGACAAATTTGTATTGTAGTTTGTAGTTTGAATTGTAGTTTTGAATTGTAGTTTGCCAAATATTGGTTGAGACAAGTCAACCTAACAAAAATCATGTGTTTGTCTGTGGATGTACCCTGTGTGTCTGCATGATGACGTGTTGGGAAAGTTTTAGGGAGGAAATTGTAATGTGAGAAGAAGCTGTTGCACTTTGTCATAGAGTGTGCTCGAGTCTGGCAAAAAGAACTTGAGCAGAAATAAGAAATGTACTCTGCTGCTCAGAGGCTCCAGACTTTGAAAATGCTCATGAACAAACAAAACAGCATTTGAAACTAATGATTCATAATTTGCAAGTTTTTCAATTTTCAAAACAGCTAATTATTTAATATATATATAATATATATAAAATAATTTGCTAAAGACTAACAACTTGAAATAAGTACCTTTGACATGCCACATAACTACTTTCACAACTGCCTCTCTAATTTGTCCCTGTCTGTTTATTTAAAGGAATCTTTGCAGGCAGGAATGAAGGCCAATAGGCAGGCAGGAAGAGAGAGAAGGAAGAAGCATTTTATTTGTTTTTTTTAGCTGTTCATATTGGTTGATTTCCCTGCTCCCAGGTCTAAATCCTGGGTAGATGGGATGTGTGTGAACTATACTACGGCAGAGGCGGCAGACCCAATTGCTACTCCGCCAGCATGTGCCTAGTTTATCTGTTCTTAAAAATCAGTATTATCTGATTTATCTTTAAAAAATCTATAAGCTCCTATTTATAGAACATTTCTCATCTAAATTTTTGTATGTTGTTCCTGGGACTTGAGATCCTCCTCTGTGTAATGGTGACGGTGGAAATGGAACTGATGGTGCAGTTGCTCTGTCTCTTAGGAAGTAAGTGATGGCACATGCTTTCCTTTGACAAGCCCTGTTCTTTCTCTGTGACCCTCAGCATTCCGCTCCCAGATACTGGCAGAAGGAAATGAAGCGAATGTGGGAAGCAGGGCAGAGAGAACAACTAAAATTTTGTCTGAATGCCTGAATATTTTCTATAAACTACTATTGTAGAATCCTAAAATGTGATTTATTTTTCATAGAGATATCAGAACATAAAGATTATACAGGGAAAATTAAAGCATGTGTGTGTGTTTGTGGGGGTGTGTGTGTATTTCCTGCTGGACAAGTAAGATAATTTTATTTCCTTTTCTTGAATCATTTTGTCTGTCTCTTATAGTTAGTGCGAAAATATTACAGGAAAGCAAAGTAAATTTGCTGTTAATTTGTTAGGTAAAAATCAAACTGCACCTGCACAGTGCAAAATCATATACTTCAGAGTAGGCAAGCTGAGATGTGAATGACAACATTACCATTTAATAGTGTCTACTTTCTTACCTGTAAAGTAAGGGTACTAATAATGACAATGAGGATACTGATAATAATTGTATCTCCTGGGTTTTTGTAAATTTTAAATATGATATCACATGGACAGAATCTGGCCATGTGCTGTGTTATGAAAAATACCCAGTCCAAAGGAGGCATTTGGTGATTATTTAATGAACTAAGGGGAAACACTGATGAGTCAGGGTCATATGGCCAAGGTTAGTGCCAAAGGCCCTCTGTATTTTACAAAGCACACAGCCATTGCTATATAGATATAAACATCATGACTCTTTAAGTTGAAAAATGCCAGGGCATAACTTACATGGGAGTTCTGTTCAGTCTCTATGTGTTTGCTATGATTACACAAACAAAACAAATAGTTGCTTTCCACAATGCAGTTGCAATGCATCATTCCTCCCTTCCCATAATTTTCTTACAGGATTCAAAACAGTACGTTTGGAAATATTAAGTGATGTTTTCCACAAGCAATTCCATTTGATAACCAGCCAATTTTCTAATATTGATGACTCAGGACCCAGTTTTATATGTTCCCTCTTAGTCAACATGAAAAATTATGCAAACTCTAAATATATGAGAAACATCAATGTAAGGAAACAATGAAAGGATCGTTTTTAAGGCATTCAATCAACTTTTCTGTGTCCCCCTGCCTGTTGGTCTGTGATTATGAGGTACTCTTGCTTGAGAGTTTTCTCTACTCATTTACAGAATATTAGTCTTTGCATTAAACACGTAAGTCACTGCTTGAAAGTATTACTTTTGAAGTTCTCTTTGTAGCCTGCGATCTTGGCTTTAATGGAAATAATGAATTGGTCATTCATAATGCAATCATTTCCTTTCTCAGTTGAGGCAGGAGGCTTTTAACCTGGCTGACCTTGTGAAACTAAATAATCATAGAAGGCAGCCCCTTCCATCTGGTAGATTGTATCAGAATAGAGAATGGAAGGAGGAGAGGGAAGACATAAGGAAAGATAAGAGAGAAAGAATGAATTAAAAGAACCAGCTCCCTAGGTGGTACCTTTTAATAAACGTCTCTCTCTTTCTCTCTATTAAAAATTCATCTCTTCTGTAGGAATGCCATGTATGCATCAAGTCTAATTTTTACTACACAAAACTGCATGTGTGTATATGTGTGTGATTGGTTTGTGCTCAGTTAGATAGATAGATCGATAGAGATTTTTTAAGCAAAGATGCAGGCAACAATGAGGGAGAGCTGAGGCGGGCAGGCTGGAAGAGAGAGAAAGAAGAAGCATTTTATTTGTTTTTTAGTTGTTCACTCTGATTGTTTCCCCATGCCCTGGGAAGTGATCCCTGGTCCTTGGGATGTATGTGGATTGTGCTCTTGGCCAAAGGCAGCTGAAAAAAACAGGATGTGCTAAGCTATATATTTTAAGTACAATTGTTGCCTTTGATTATCTAAATGTATTCAGCATAAAATTTTGAACAAATAATATCATGCCTAAGGTCACTGATGAAGAACCAAAAAAAGAATGTTGGTTGCAAAATTAAGTAATTTATCATAACATGGAGCAAGCAATGAGGTTGTTCCCTGAGACTTGTTTATGGGAAAACCTATTCTAGTAAAAATAGCCAAAACTTACATAGGATCACCCATGCACCAGATACTGTTTTGGTTCACCATTCTCACTTTTTGACAGATATTTCATTCTCCAACATCCCAGTGAGAGAGATGACATTACTATTTCCATGTTACAGAATAGGAAATTGAGTCAAGGAAAGGTTAGAGAGTTTGTCAGTGTCAGAAAACTAGCATAGGAACATGGAAGTTATCATCTAAAATGACACATTTCAGGCTAAGGAATACTATTCATAAGAATACCAAACAAAAGGGGTAAACTGAGACTTCCCTGAAAAATTACAGTTGCCCTAAAATATCAAAAGATTTGTGTCTAGGCCCATATCTAGAGTCCACACTAAAGATACTTAGGTAAACTGCCATCTTCCTCTGTTCGCCCTCATTTGCCTGCTTTTCTCATTTCTACTGTATTTATCCTTGCACTCCTCTCTGTACGCACAATCTCTCAATAAGAGCAAAGGATAAATAAACCTCATGATTTTTTTCAGGAACAAAGTTGAGAAGCACACCCAGTTTTGATGACCAAAAAAGGACTCAGTGGTTACCCGAAAACCTGGCTCATGTGTGTTTAGACCCATCTCTAAAAATTTCCTTCTGCTTTCTGATGCGCAAAAATCTATAACTGAACCTGAATCCTTTGAGAACTTGGCCAAGAACAGACATGATACTCTCCAAGGAATTTGGTGCTGCATACCCAACTTAAAATGAAAGTGTTAAAATTGCAAAATGAAAGGACAGCTGGTTTTGCTCCAAGGTTTATCAGTGATGAGTCACAGATTTTTATTGCATAAGAAATCAAATCTAGTGTTGTAATGAAAACACGATACATTTAATTTAGGGTAATTCTTGGAACATTCAAGACATGTCTGTTCAGGGACACTGTGCCCTTCGAGGTTTTTTTCTAAGCACTTTAATATTCTGTTAAGAAAGGCATTTTCTCGGTTTTTGAAGAGATGCTCTATTATCCAAATACCCACAATTACCCGTTTAATGCAACAATAATTATAGATTGTACAGTTAATGTGTTACATTTATATCCCTTTTTCAACACTGGACACATTCACTTTTCAGAGTTTAAGGTAATCCTTTTTAATCTTACCTCTTCGGAATTCACTTAACATACAAGTTCCTCAGTTCCCTAAAATCTTTAACTACATCAAATTTTACCTAAGGGTTTCAGACAGTAAACTCAGCAAAGAAGAGAAAGAGTTGAGAATAGACTTGGTTCAAGCCTCTCTGCACAGTTACTGAAATTAAAAGGAAGTAAAAGTCATCTTTAAATTATTTTTTGCTATTTGGAAATAGGTTTTCTTGTTAGTCAGTGTAGGGTCAGGAACCACAATGTCATTGTAAGGCATCTTCCTCGGTAGGTTTAATGTTAAGATATGTGATTTTAAATATTTCCTACTTTAAAGAACATTATGTACTGATCACTTGAAGGCTAGCATTTGAATCTCATCAGTTTATAAGGTCATATTTCTTTTTATATTTATTGAAAATCCTTTAAAATGTGTAAAATTAATGAATAAATATTTTAGTCAATTCTTATGCTGAAAACTATGTAATTTAAAAAACTTTGTACAAATCAAAGTGATTTATTTAATTTTTATATTCCTTTAATCTACAGTTTATTCAGAAGTCTGACTATATAGTCTTTACAGCCAATGTACCTGTACTTGAAGAATGAGTGCATTCCATAAAGGGAGATATAATTACATCATGCTTTTATAATTATATCATTTTATATATTTAAGAATTTGTTATTGGGTTAACGTTTATTCAGGATAAACTGATGTGTAGTTTATGCAGAATATGCGTCTTCATTTTTAAATGTATATTAATTTTTTTCTATCTAGTTTTTCATTTCCCTCTGGGAATTATTAGACCTTAGGACCTAACAATTTGTCTCATTTATTTTCTTCTACAGTAGAAGCCATTTGTGTGACAATCAGAAAACCTTCATTTCTTTTCATCTGTTTTTAGAGCAGAGAGGTGAAATAAATTTCCTCTAAACACCTAGGCAACTAAACTTAAAAGTCAAGGAATAAGATTTGCACATTGAAAAAAGCTTACAGGACCCACAGGGAAAAATCTGCTGCCTGTATTTTGATCCGTCTGTCTACATGCAGTGGAGGATTTGTACACATGAACTATGTTATATATGGACAACAGGGACCATATTATTGAAATATTGAAGAAACTAAAATAGAGCTTTTTTTCCAAAAGCAGCCTTTGATATCTATAACAAATATGATGTACCCAATATCCCCTTTCCTGCAACATTAGTTTCAAAATTCATATTTAAATGTATTATGTCACATTAGAAACCAAATGAAATTCCCTCCTCTGCTGATAATGGATGTGTATAATAGCCTAAAAGAGCTTTAATACAGTACAATAATACATAGCCAAATTAATTTGGAATTAAGCCAGTGATACAATAGCATTCATACAACTAATATTGCTAATTTCAAGTTTCTTTAGAATTAAATCCACTTATGAGGAGCCTAATATTTTTTCTTTAGTTTTTCTATTGTGATAACTTTTAGATTCCCAGTCATCTTTCCAATTTCAATCCTCCAAAGAACACCTAAAGCTTTAATGTAAAATGATAATGGTTATACAAATTAGATTTCTTAATTGAAAATGTATATAATCAATGTGTGCTTGGGTATTTATCATCATAGTTTTATTATATATAGCTTTATGTGTGCATGTATGTGTGTGTGTATATATATATGTATATATATATATCTAACATAATATAAAAATATCCAGGCATTATCAGTCTTACTAATTTCTCAACACATGCTAAGCACTTATTCCAAATAAAGGCATTATTCCTATTTCTCATATATACATTTATTACTGTCAATTGTGGGTATATATTTTAAGAATTATTTGTTATTATTAATCTATTCATTGAATAGTTCTGCGTATTATATTGACTGTGTTTGTGGCTTTATTGTGATTTATTCTTGGGTTTTGACAGCTCTGTGACCCAGAGCAATATGACTGTTTGCTACGTCTTGATGATACACCATCTAATCCATGAAAAATTTGTTCCAAAGACATTGTGTATATGTAACTGCAGAAAATTTGTTCAGAAGGCAAAGTTCGGATTTAAATGCAAATATCTGTCTGTGAATCAGGCGTACTGATACAAATATTTAGTAAAAAATACTCAAATATCCACTCACGTCAATGATTGACATGATTCCTGCTGAAACAGCAAAATCCTAGACAAATGAAAGAATCCTGTAACCTTAATAAATATTACCTAATAATGTCTGTTTTATAACTGATAAATATAATTTTGATCCAAAATTTTATTTTGAATATACTGCAAGATTTAATTTAATCAGTTCTGATGATACTGAAATATTTTTTTGTGTAACTGAAAGTTGACATTATTACTTTTTATGTTTTTAATAGTGGCTAGCATTCAGAAGCTTCCTGCAGCCTCTGTTCTAACAGACATCAACTTCCCAATGAAAGGACGGAAGGGAATGGTTGACTGGGCAAGAAACTCAGAAGACAGGGTAGTTATTCCAAAAAGCATTTTTACTCCATTATCATCAAAAGGTAAATATGTTAAATAATTTGAGCTTTGGACAAAATATTTCTGATACAGATATTTAATAAGATACTAGGTATAAATCTCCATCTTATATTTAAGAGCAGTCTGCAGTCATGCTTCTAAACAAATTTTGTAAATATACAAAACTAAATTTGATTTTGTAAGTTTGAATTTATTGCTGTAAAGGATCTATTAAAATAAATTTTTTTTTAAAAGAATGAAAATTATAGGCCTGAGATTGACAGTCAAGTTTCAGTATTGACCGTATTATTTCAATGGAAAGTGTATGGCCTAATATTTTTACTTCTAGATATTAAAATGTGTTGCATATTCTGTCCCATGTATTCATTGTTATTTCTGCTTATGTTTATTTTTATTTGAAGGTATTATTTTGGTGTATAAAACATATTTAAGAAAAAATGTTTCGAGATCATCTCAAAGGCTCTACAATTAATGACTATTTTCAATAATAACACTACGATCTTAATTCTTACCTTGTAGATCATGATAACTTAGTGTGCCAAAAGAAAATGGACTCTCTTTCCCCAAATCATTAGAATTAAACTCCTTAGGAGGATCTAAATCAGCTTCTTGACTCAGTCAGGTGAAGGAAATTACTTCATGACACAAAGTCACCAAAAACACATTTTCTCGAGTTGCCCTGATGTGTGCCCTGTGTAGTTTTAACTGTCTGATACATTTTTTTTACCTGCTTTGCATCAGCAAGTACTGGAATACCCTTGTAATTAGCAAATTAAAGTTTTATAAGCTACTGTTTTTCTTGCTGTTTCACTAATATTTTTAATTTTATTCTTTGTAGAATTAGATGAATCATCAGTATTTGTTCTTGGAGCAGTCTTGTACAAAAACTTAGATCTAATTTTGCCCACTCTCAGGTAAGCTACAGAGTAATAAGTCATTGTAATCTTTGTAAATTATTCTAAAAATGTGATTACAGCTTAGTCTATAAAAATAGTCAAACAAGCTTTGGTAATACAAAGGGCTTTTGCTTAAATGAAATAGAAAATACCAATTTAATGAACATCTTATTAACATATTATGCATTTCAAAACAACTAGAAAAGACAGTTTTGGTCTCTGATTATAGCCCTGCAATTCTTTTGTAACTAATCAGGAGTTGTCTTAACTGAGGAAAAAAGAAGAAACAAGAGAAACCTCAAATCTTTTTAATAGACTGGGTCATTTTAAAATTAATCTGTCTTCTCTGTATTTAATGGTACTGTTCATCAACATTACATGGAATTAAAGGAGTGTCATGATGACTGGGATTATATGGTTTTGTTCTTCATTTGCACAAGATCTCAATTTGCTTCTAAATAAATATTCAGTTACAACTACATTAAGAAAAAGTGCTTTTGTTCAATTAGAGGACTATTTTTGGAAGAAATCCATTGATTTCTTTTCTCCCAGACAGTGAAAGAAACAATTACAAATAGTAATTCTACCATCATTAATTTATTTGCTGTACTGTCTTAAGCATTTCACCAGATCTCACAGAAAACATCACTCACATATCTTTGGATATCAGTGTTATCGCTCAAAATGACCTGTTTTTTCCTCCCTGACTCATTTTGGAGGACTGAGACAATGTTGTATTTTAGTGAAACACAGCCACATTTGCAGTGCAGTGAGCTTTACTCACATCCTTGGGAATAGAACTTCAAATTTTCGGTGGGGAGAAACTCATGAGGTGTACATTTTATTAGGAACATAACAAATAGCATAATAAATAAAAACAATTAGAGTTCAGTTCAAGCAGAGAAAAGCCTCTCAAGAAAGCAACTCAGTTATCTGCAGCTGCAGTGACTAGTCACGATTCTTCGGAGAAAACCTTTCTGTGTGCAGTGCATTACTAATATAGGGGGTGAATCATCAAGAGTTTCTCCATGCAATGCAGTTTCTCCTTCAAACACAGAGAGGCAACCATGGGAAGTTTATCTTTAACTCCCTTTTTCTCTGTATGGAATTTGGGTTTTCTGAATTTGAATAGTTGTGTTTTCGGTTTTCTTCTCCTAATAACGCATTTCAAAATAAGTTTACTCTCAATATTTACAGATTGCACTAAATTGCATTGGTGTGTGTAATTACTCACTGATAGAATTTATTTATAGATACACTGCTTTTATCTGAGTATGATGTGCATCTGAGGAGAAATGTGCTAAAAATTAAGAGTACCAAGTTAGACTCTCATTTCCTTAGGAAGTTTGTTTGTTTAAAACTAATCTTTCAAGAATTCCAGACTAGACACTAACTTAAAATCAGATAACATGGGTTTTAATTTCAATTTGATATAACAAGAGTTTAATGAACATGTCCTGGTACTCATCACTCTTCTGCTTTCAGTTCAGCTTTAAAATAGAAACACCTAGATGTGCTATAGTTACCCTATTTGCTGCTAGGGGATAGAGTGAATGCAAATTAAATATTTAACATATTTAACTTTAGATTGGGAGTTAGTTTTCCTCCTAATGGTGCAACAAAGCTACATTATGATTAATCTTGCCTTGTATAATAACACAGAGCTAACTTAACCCACAAATGGAATCAGTTTTAGATTCATGAATGTATTGCAGTCAAATGAATTTAAAATTTATCTAGGGAGATCATCCTTTTTATAAAGAGAAAAAATCCATTTAGTTTGTATTTCAACATTTTTTAAATCATGGCACAGTCAGTGGTCACTTACAGTTTATGAATAGATTAATGGACACATTATGGGGGATTTAATGGATAAAGCAGGGAGTAGTTGAGAGCAGTGGTTCCCATACTACTACCCCAGACACAAAGTAATTCCACTTAGCCCTGGAGTAAGCAGCAGATCTTTTTAATATGCAAATTGTGGGGATTGAATTTAAAGGTTCTTTCCAACTTCAAAAATTCTACCTTTATTACAGTAAGATTTTAGACACTGACATTATTTAGCTTAAAATCTTTAGGAACATTTGAATAAGAATTGTGAATACGTATACCTACCCATATTTTCTATATATAAAGGAGTTAAATAAATGACCCTAGGCAAACAGTATTGACATTTAGATTTATTGACCAGAAATAGTGACAACAGACTTCTCAGGATGAAATGTTTAAGTAACAATCGAATGGTGAAATATTAGACTTGACTTCTCATTTTATTCAGTTTTATATAGTAAAATAACATAACCACAATCTTGGTTTTCTTGGTTTTCTAAGACTTGGTTTTCTTTTCACAAAAAGTTTTTCTGGCCATACCTTAGTGGTCTAGTACATGCTGGGAGCAGTCCCACAGACATCCCAAGGTCCGGGTTCAAGACCTCAAGAATGGGAACTGGGAGAAGTAACCAATGTGAACAACTAAATAAAACTAAAGTGCTTCACCCTCCTCTAATCCTGCCTGCTTGCGTAGTTGCCTTCATTGTTACCTACACCTTTCCTTTAAAAATTTTTTTTTCCAACAGTTTTAGTGAGTAACTGCACCAATTATAGATATACTAAAAATAAGAATAATGCTTTTTAGGACAAAGGTGATGTCTAGCACTTGCAGTCACGCAGTAAACATTTCCTAAGCAGCAAGTCTGCTAACCTTACTAATTATTTTAAATTTCCTTACTGTCAAAACTCCCTGAACAGTGCTTAATAAGTAGCCATAAAGATATGAGGAATACTTACTGGAATTTGTAATTATTTATCAAATAGAATATCATTTATAAGTCATTTTTAAAAGTATTTAGAAATTTAGTATTTATACTAGAAAAATATTTTAGGTACCGAGAAATAAAATGCATATAACTTGTTTTGCCTATGTGAATTAACTCCATAGGAGAGATTTTTTACATGAAAAAAATACACACATGTGCACAATCATTTTAGTTCTTACTTACCAAATTTTCATGAAATAACTTTCTTAATGTTATCTTTTTAACTATCTGTTGAAATTTTTGGAATCAATTTTCTCATACAGAATATTAGGCTTGCTATTAAGTTTCTAGAAATTCAGTATTTTGATGTAGTCATTTTCAAAACAACACTTTGCATGATTTTACTCATGTGTACTAGGAAGGAGAACTTGAGGTAATGTTTTGAATAGATATAATTTAGAAATTTTCCTTCATATTATGACAGAAATAGCTTTGTATGTTGACTTTTATTGAGCTATTTCTTTTATTCTCTTGCCCTAATATGCAACTAGCTAATCTTCAAGCTGCAGTTTTTGGTTTACTGTTTGGTTGTCTTCCTTTTTACAGTTAATTGCATTCAAATGGTCCCTTCAACTGAAAGAATTATGCTCTACCAAAGTCTAAACTAAATATGCACTGTTTAAGCCTCCCACTTTTATTCTTCAAAATAATTTCTTAGTTAAAAAACATAGGGCTAGAAGATACTAGTGAACAGGGCCCTTGAAAATGTATCATCCAGAACGCTAATTTTACAGACGACAGACCTGAACATTTTATTTTATGACCTGCCCAAGATTATATGTCTACTGGTGATTGAATTCTAATTCAGCTCGTGTCTTCTCTCTGTCTAGGGATTTTACCACTAATGCTAATGTGGATTCCTTTAGGCAGTATAAACCAAAACTTCTGCATTAATGTGAACACACATATATCTTCTATAGAAAATCTTGTAAAGGCCAGGAGAAGGTGGCAATGTGTGGGTAAGGCCGCCATCTTGGTGTCTCCAATCCAGGCTGTTGAAACAAATGTCTTCTTTCTTCCCGTACCCTCGAGCCCACTTTTGAGCTGTCCAGCCAAGGCTAGAGAATCCTGTGAGGAAAGTAAGGCCACCTACATAGAGAGCTCCCTTACATCGAAGAACTAACAACCACCCATAGTCTGGCAGTGAAAATTTTTAATTGTGATAACAGTTTGGTAGGATACAATGTCACTATCAAGAGTTTTTTAAATTCATTATCGTTGATACAATGCCACTTCTAAGAATTTATCTTACAGAAGTTATCTCTAAGGAAATAAAAGTATATTCAGACATAAGACACTCAAGCTAAGAGTTCAAAAATGGTTATGAATAATCCATTTTATAATTCATTTTATTATAAAGTCACATTCCAGTTTTGTGAGACAATCACAATTCTGTTGAGTATGTGAGTCATGTGTAGTTTTCCTGGTAGGATATATGGGAAGTCTAGTCCTAGAAAATAAAAACAAAAAGCAGACATGTTTTGATTAGTTATTCACGGTCTAGATATTGTAACAGATCTAGCTAAAACTTAATGAAAATTTCATTTCTGTATTACAATGCCAGAAAAATACAAATGAACAAAAAACAACATTCTCAAAAGTCAATAGTATGTTGGAAATTATCTTCTAAAATATGAATAAATTCGAATAGTGAAAAATCACATGAATTTGCTGTCAAGTCTCCAGCTTAATAAAGATAAATGATACTGAAATTTCATTCATATTTAGGAAGTTGAACTCTTTTGAGTTCATAATATTATAGGATGGAAAACAAATGGAAAAATTAGTCAAGCTAAATAATAATGGAAATATAAAATGGAAATATAAAAATGGACCTATAATTACTTTTTTTATAAAGGCATACTGACGGAAACCAACCTGAAGAACTCTTAACAGTGCATATTCTTTAGTTTAGGACCTGAATCTTGACCTTTGCTTCTTCATTCTGGTTTTGAAGTAAAATACTGTCATTTTTATTTTCTCTATCCTTTTCCAATATCTTATCATGAAAATATTAGAAATTCAGATTATCTGTGGGGATGATAAATTTGCATAACCGATGACAAAATATTTTATCACATAGTACATTTTTTTAAAGTCTGGGTTTAAATTGGCCACAACTTAGAAAAGTGAATGCAAATCCATGATAACTTAGCTTCTTTATGGTTCTAGGTGTCACATCCTTCAGCAACCATAACTTGAAATTCTAATTAGTTTTCAAAGTTCTAAGTAAACTCAACCCTATTTTAGCAGTTATCAGCTAATTTTAGTTTTAACAGCATAAATGTATGTAGCCTAATGATTTTGATGAAGTTCCCACTTCCCAGAACATACAAAATTATCTGTTTTATTATGATTATACTTAAATTTAGGGCTTTGTTGTTGTTGTTTTTAATTCACATCAACTATGAAAACAACTTTGAAGCTAAGTGAACTATTAATTCTAAAATCAAAATGAGATATCCCCTGATGGCTCTGTTCTAACTTGACAACTAGAGCATCAACCATGTAAATAAAGCCCAAGGACAGGTTTAGAGTCCCAGGACCAGGGAGAATAACCAAAATAAATTAAAACAATAAAGAACGTGTCCTTATCTCCCTCCCTCCTTTCCTTCCTCCCTACACTGCTATCCTCTTTCTCTTCTTTCTAGAATAAAGACCAGCCAGAGGCTACAGTAATTTTAATAATTTCATTAAACCACTAAATCTTTCTGTTATGTCTTCTCTTCTTTTCTTGCTTTTCTTTTTATTTGCAGTTAGTTCCACAGTTCCCTCTACTGTTCTGAAAAACTGAATTACAAAACTTGTATAGTGAAAAAAATAAAGAACATCGTAACATAAATGCACCATCTTAAACTTTTTCTATTTTAATTATTATTGAGGTAACTTTGATTTACAAATTAATACAAACCCATATATGCAGGTTCATCATTAATCAAATATACAACACATTGTGCCTGTCACCAAATGACCAACAGTCCTCCATCACTGTTCACTGAATGCAGACACCTCTTTCTCCAGCCCCCATCCCCTTTCCCTCTGGTAAACTCAGTTCTGTTGTCTATGTCCAAGGGGTGATATTTTTGTTTTTCTCTTTATTTGCTTTATTTCTCTGTATTTGTCAAATGAGTGAGATCATCTAGTATTTGTCTGTCTCTTTCGGATTTATTTCATTTAGCATAATTCCCATTAGTTTCATGCAAGTTGTCAGAAATGACAGGGTATATTATGGTGTGTTTGTGTGGTTGTATGTGTGTGTTCATTTTCTGATGATGGGCACTTACATAGTTTTCAATTCTCGGCTATTGTAAATAGCGCCTCAATAAATGTGGGGGTACGTGTATCTGCAAATTAGTGTTTTTGTGGTTTGGGGGTAATACCTGGAAGTGGGATGAATGGATTATATGGAATTTCTATTCTAAGTTTTGAGGAATCTCCATACTGCCTTCCACAAAGTTTGACCAATTTACACTCCCAACAACAGGGTAAAAGGGTTCTCTTTTAACTGCATCCTTGTTATCATTTGTTGTTACCAGTGTTTTGGATAATAGCCATTGAGGTGCTTACTCATTGATTTGATTTTCATTTCCCTAGTAATCAGAAACGAGGTACCTTTTTTCATGTATCTTGACTACCCCAGTGTCTTCTTTGGGGAAATGTCTGTTTAGGTCTTTGCACATTTGTATTGAGTTGTTTTTCTGTTGTTGAGTTTTATGAGTTCTTTATATTTTTTGGTTGTTAAACCCTTGTCATATATATGATGTGCAAATATCTTCTCCCAGTCAGTATTTTGTCTTTTTATTTTGGTGATAGTTTCTTTTGTCATGCAGAAACATTTTAATTTGATGTACTCACTCCCATTTGTTGATTTTCCCTTGCTGCTGGGGTTGTGTGCTCAAATACCTCTCCAGGGCTGATGTCATGATGTTTATTGCCTATGTTTTCTTCTAGGAGTTTTATGGTTTCTGGCATTATATACGATTCTCTAATTCATTTTAAATTAATTTTTGTCTACGGATGTTAGAGAGTGGTCTAGATTCATTCTTTTACATGTGGCTGTCCAGTTTTTCCAACACCATTTATTGAAAAGTCTTTCCCATCATATGGTATTGGCTTTGTCGTAAAATAACTGACCATATATCTGCAAGTCTATTTCTGGTCATTCAGTTCTATTTCACTGATCTATGTGTCTATTTTTATTCCAGTTTCATACAGTTTTGATCGTTGTCATGTTGTAGTATTGCAAAAGATCTGGAAGGGTAATGCCTTTGTTCTTTTTCCTCATGATTTCTTTTGCTGTTTGGAGTCTTTTGCCATCCCATATATATTTAAACATTTTTGTTCTATTTCCTTGAAAAAGTCAGTGAAATTTTGATGAAGATTGCATTAACATCAATCTCCTCAGCCATAGCATGGATTACCTTTCCTTCTCTTTATATCTTCCTCTATTTCCTTATTTTATTATTTTTTTTAAGTGGAATGAAGGCAAGCAAGAGGAAGAGAGGAGAAAGAAGCACCTTATTACTTAGCTGCTATCTATTGCCCTTGGCCATGAACCCAGGTTCCTAGGCTGTATGTGGACCGCACCCTGTGTATGGGCCTTACATCTTAGCGAACAGGGCTTGCCTCCTCTTTTTCTTTTAAAAACATCTTATAGTTTTCATTCTACAGGTCTGTCACCATCTTTGTTAAATATATCCCAAAATTTTTAATGCTTTTTGTTTCTGTTGTAAGTGGGGTACTTTTCTTCATTTCTTTCTTATCTATTGCATTGTTTGCACATAAAAATGCAACAGATTTTTAATTTGTTAATATCATAACCTATCGTTATACTGTACTCATGAATTCTAATAGTTTTTGGTGGAATCTTTAGATTGTTCTATGTGTATTATGATATCATTCACAAATAATGGTAGTTTTATTTCTTTTCCAATTGGAATTCATTTTTTTCTTCTTGCCTAATTACTCTGCCAAGAACCTCCAATAAATATTAAAGAACAGTGGTCAGAGAAGACAGCCTTGACTCATTTTCCTGATCTTAGAGGAAATGCTTTCAGTCTTGCACCGTTGAGTATGATGTTGGCTGTAGGTTTATCACATGTGGCCTTTAGTATTTTAAGGTGTGTTTTGCTTTTGTTTTTAAAGAAACTAGGCAGGAAAGAAAGTGAGTAGGCAGGCACGCAGGCAGGTAAGCAGGCAGGTAGATAGTCTGAGACAATAAGAAGAAGCTTTATTGTTATTTAGTTGTTCATCTCAGTTGTTCCTCCCATCCCTGAGACATGAACCTGGTCCTTTAGATGTATTGCATTCAGTCTGGCAGACTTTGCTGCTAATTCTCCAGGACATGCTAAGTTATATTTTTCATATCCTTATTTTATGTAGTTTTTATTATAAATGGCTGTTTAATCTTGTCAGATGCTTTTTCTGAATCTATTGATACGATCTTATGACTTTTTTCCTAGCTTTTGTTGATGTGGTGTATTGCACTAATAGATTACATATGTTTTACCACACTTGTGTTCCTGTGATATATCCTACTTGATTATGTGGATGGTCTTTTGATGTATTGTTGAATGCAATTTCTTAATATTTTGTGGAGGATTTTTGTATGTATGTTTTCAGGAATATTGATGTCTAGTTTTCTTTCTTTGTGATATTCTTGTCTGTTTTTGGTATTAGTGTAATGTTAGGGTCATAGAAAGTATTTAGAAGTGTTCTCTGTTCTTCCATTTTAGGGAAAGATTATGAGAACAATAGGCATTTATTACCTTCTGAAGGTTTGGTAACACTCATTAGGAAAGCCATGTGGTTCTGGGCTTTTATTTGAGGGGAAGCTTTTGATTACTTCTTCAATTTTCTTTCTGGTGATAACTGTGTTCAGGTTTTCCATGTCTTTCTGATTCAGTTCTGGTAGACTGCATAATTCTAAAAACTTTCTAGTGTGTCCTTATTACTGGCATATAGTTGTTCATTGTAGTCTCACAATGCTTTGTATTTCTGAGGTATCCATTGTAACTTCTCCCTTTTCATGTATGATTCTAGTTATTTATTTTCTCTATGTTCTTAGTGAGCCTAACCAAATGTCATTTTTGTTTATTTTTTTTCAGATAACAAGCTTTTGGTTTCATTGATCTCGTGAATTGTCCTTTTTATTTATATTTCATGTATTTCTTCCTGAATTTCTATTATTTCCTTTTTCTGTTGACTTTTGGCTTCAATATTATTCTTTTTCAGTTGCTTTAGGTATAAATTTATATTGTTTGAGATTCTTCTTTTGTCTCAATGTTGTCCTAAATTGCTCTAATGTCCTTCTTAGTACTGCTTTTGCTGAATCCTGTAAGTTCTAATCCATTTAACAACCTTATGTTTTTTCGTTGGTGGTTTCAAACTGTTAACATTTAGAAACATTATTTGTATATAACTATTGCCATTTCGATTATTGTTTTCTGAATGCTATTGCAGACAGTACCTATGTTCTTCTCTTATTGTTTCCTTAGGTACTTCGAAAACAATTTGTTGTTTGATTTCTCTTTTCATTTTCTTCTTTGTTATTTCTATGGATTTATGTTCTGAGGTTACCATGGTTTTCATAAAAGTTTCTATGCTTATAAATTGTTTAAACTTGAAAACAAGTGAGTCTTGAGCTCATTCTAATAGACCACAATTTTTCCCTCTGCCCTAAGTTTCATATTTTTGATATCCTGCTGCATCTAAGTGGGGTTTCTTTTCATTCTACATAGCTTCTTAATTCTTATAGTGCTGGTTTTGTGGTGACAATTTATTTAACTGTTGTCTGCCTGTAAAGCTCTTTATCATTCCTTCCATTTTAAGTGGTGATCTATGACAGTAGATTATCTTTGGTTGGAAATACTTGTCTTTTAGCACTTTGAATATGTCATGCCATTCCCTTCTGGCCTGTAAAGTTTCTGCTGATAAATATGTCGATTGTTCTATGTATCCCCTAACTTCTGGTAACTTGTGTCTTCATTCTCTCAGTCTCTAAGTAATTTTAATTTCTCCTTTAATTTCCTCTTTTACCCAAAATTTATTTGGAAGCTTGTTTCAACTCCGTGTATTTTGCAGTTTTCCAGCTTTCTTTTTGTGGATGATTTCAAATTTATGCTATTGTGATCACAGAAGATGATTGGTATGGTTTCAGTCTTCATAAATTTGTTGACATTTGTTTTATTTCCCAACATACGGCTTATCCTTGAGAATATCCCTTGAACACTTGAAAAATAAGTAAATGCTGCATTTATTGAGTAAAGTGTTAAGTAAATGTAAGTAAACCCATCTGTTCTAATTTGTCATTAAGACATGTTTCCCTGTCACTTTTCTGCCTATTTGATATTTCCATTGTTGTATGTGGAGTGTTAAAGTATCATACAATATTGTGTTGCTGTCAATATCTCTCTTCAGTTCTTTTAATAATTGCTTTATGTATTTTATTACTTCTTTGCTTGGGGTATATATATTAAAAAGAGTTATGTGTTCTTGCTGAATTGACTCCTTAATTATTATGTAATTTCAATCCTTTTTTTTTTTTTACTTTATTTAGTTGGAAGTCTATTTTATCTGATATAAATATGGCTCTTCCTGCTTTTCTTAAGGTTACCGTTTGATTGTAAGATTGCCTTCCAACCTTTGACTGACCCTGCGATTGTCCTTACAATTTAGATGAGTGTCCTGTAAGCAAAAAGTTCAGTTGCTGTTTAATCCATTTGGTCACTATGTACATTCTGATTAGTAAGTTTAATCCATTAATATTTAGGATGCTTATTGATATGCAACTGTTTGTTGCCATTTTGGTCATTGCTTTCTAGGCATTTTTCCAGGCTATCTGTGTTCTTATTCTCTTTTTAGGTGCTTGAAAGCATTTGTGTTGTATTTGGTTTCCTTTTTTATTTTCTTCTTTGTTTTTTCTGTGGATTTTTGTTTTGAGATTACCCTGAGGTTTACAAAAATGTTTCTATGCTAATAGCCTGTTTTAACTTGAAAGCAGGCTAGACTTGAGCTCATTCTAACAGTTCAAATTTTTCTCTTCTCCTCCCCACACTTTATATTTTTGATGTTTTGCTTCTTCTAAGTGGGATTTCTTTTCAATTTATAGAACTTCTTTAGTACTTTTGAAGTGTTGGTTTTATGGTGATTAATTCCTTTAACTTCTGTTTGCCTGTTAAGCTTTTTATCAGTTCTTCAATTCTAAGGGATAATTTGCAGGGTGCACTATTATTAGTTGGAAATTCTTTTCTTTCAGTATTTTGAATATATTATGCACCTTCTTGTGTAATAGATCTTCAGAACTATTTTATCTTGCAAAACTGAAGCTCTGTAACAATTGAAGGACAATGTCCACTTTACCTCCATTCTTTAGTCCCTGGAAACGACTATTCTACTTTTTGTTTCCAAAAAAAATTAACTATTTTGGATTCCTCAGATAAGTACAATTATCCCATATTTGTGTTTTTGTTACTGGTAACTTTCATTTAGCAAATTGTCCTCAGGTTTCAACCATGTTGTACCATATTACAGAGTATAAATTCGTGCATCCTCCTTGGAGAACAATATTGAAATTACTCAAAAATATAAAGATGAATCTATTATTTGATCCAGCTCCTGGGCATATGCCCAGAGAATACAAAATCTCTTATAATAATAGTATTTGCACCCCTGTGTTTATAGCAACACAATTCACAATAGCCAAGACATGGAAACAAACTACTAATCAACAAATGACTAGATAAAGAAACTATAGTATATATACTCAATGGAATTCTATGCACTTATTAAAACGATGAAACTGTGCCCTTTTCAGCAATCTGAATGGAACTTGAGGTGTTCATATTAAGAAAGTAAGTAAGAAAAAAATGCATGATGGTTTCACTCATAATTAAAATATAATTATATGAAACAAATGAACATACAAGTTCAACAGAATTAAAAGGACAGATAACTATGGTTACCAAAGGGATGGTAGAAGGGGAGTGAAATGAAGAGGGAAAAGGTGGTGGTGAGGGACACTGAAATTTTGATGATGAGTGTGCTGTGAAATTTAGACTAAGATGCAATTTGAGTATCCTAAAATAAATACAGCATGTTTACTAAAGAAATAATAAATATTTAAAAAAAAAGAAAATATATGGAAAACAGTAGTTTCCTCCTTTTTCAAGGCCAGATAACATTCCATTGTGTATGGGGGTATCTATCTATCTATCTATATGTAATATTTTTAATCCATTCTTCAATCAGTGAACATTTATGTTGCTTCTACCTCTTAATTTTCATGAAATAATACTGTGACATGGATGTACAATTTCTATGTCAAATGTGAATTATATTATTTTTTGTATTTTTCGAGAAATATCCATATTGTTTTCCAAAGCAATTACACCATTTTACCTTTTTACCAGAGAATGCAATTCCTCTATTGTCTCAACAGTCTTGTCAATATTTGTTCCTCATTTTTTTGTTTTTTTCTGTTGTTATTGTCGTCTTAATAAGTTTGAGTTAGTATTTAATATGGTTTGGTTTGCATTTTCCTCATTATTAGTGGTGATTAATATCTTTTAATAGACATGTTTGTCATCTGTAGATTATTTTTGTTTGAAATTCTTAGAACTTCCTGGGTTTGGTCATCTGTTTCCTTCCCCAGATTAGGTAAATTCTCACCTATTATTTCTTCAAATAAGTTTTTTTTCCCCTTTATCTCTCTCTCTTCTCCTTCTGGGACCCCTTTGATTAAATTTTCTTTCTCTTGTGATTTCTTCTTTAAGAAGACACATCAAGAAGATACAACATTCACATGATGGGATCCCCTTAGTCTCATATACTTTCTTTTTTTCTGGTAATTCCCTTTCCGCTTTTCTAATCTGCTCGGGTGCGTTTTACTGCCCGTGTTAAAACTCACTGGTTTGATTGGAGGCTTCTTCTAGTCGACTGTTGAGTCCCTACTCTTAGGTTCTTTAACTCTTAGAACTTCTTTTGATGCATCCTAGTATATTTGGTATATTGTGTTTCATTTTGTTTCAAGATATTTTTCATGTGTCTCAAGATACTTTCTCATTTCCCTCATATTCGCTTCTTTTACCCATTAGTTGTTCAAGAGTGTGTTATTTAATTTCCACATATTTTTTCCTTTTCTATTGAAATCTGGTTTTATTTCACTGTGATAAATTTTATTTTCACTCTTTTTGGGACCTAATCTGGAAAATATTCTGAAATCAGAAGAGCAATGAAAGGAACAAAAAGAGAACTACAACAAAGATAGAAGAAACAGAGGCAGTTCCAAATAGAATTCAAAGGGCTAAAGATAAAGAATGTGTATTCTTCTTCTGTTGGATTGTGTTGTATATGTGTTTAGGTTCAGTTTGTCTTTAGTGTTGTTTAAATCCTCTAATTCCTTACTTCAGGTTGATCTATTATTAAAGTGGGATATTGAAATCTCCTGTTATTATTGTGTTACTTTATTTCTCTCCAGTTCTGTTAATATTTGCTTCATATATTTGGGTGCTCTACTGTTAGGTACAAATATGTGTATAATTGCTATAGTTTCCTTATGACTTGGCCGTTTTATAATTAAATAATGTCCTTAGTTGTTTCTTATTAGAGTTTTGACTTAAAGTCTATTTTGTCTAATATAATTATAGCCATCCTACTCTCTTCTGGTTAGCATTTATATGAAGTATATATCATCTTTCACTTTAAACTTACATATGTCTTTGTACTCAAAGTGAGTCTCTTAAGTTATATTGATTTTTATAATCTCTTTTTACTTTCTTTAAGATATGGTTTGTATGCACCCTGGTAGAGTAGTGGTTAGGTCCACTGCCTCCCTCCAAGAGCAGTTCACATACAAGGATCTGGGTTCACATCCTGGGGGCCAGAAAGAACAACTGAGATAAAGTGCTAAATAAAATAAAAGTGCTTCTTCCTCCTCTCTTTCTTGTCTTCTTACCTACTCGCCTTCATTCCTACTTATACCTTTCTTTAAAAAAAATGGTTCATATATTCTAAGCACCTTAAGTGTTCATAAAACTGTGAAGAATAACTTAGTTCTCCTATGAATGAATAACTCTATACATTTTTTAAATGTGTTATATACTGACAGCACAAATCTCAAGGACAGGAAAGAACTTTATTACTTTAATCATGAAATCCATTTGGCTGTAAGATCTGCTTTCCTAGCAGTGAATACAAATGTGTGCCCAGCCAGGAAGCATTAGTAGATCACGAAGTCTGACATGGCACATAAGGAGCCAGCTATTCACTTATGCAAATTAGAATAAATTGATGGAACAAATTAAAGATAATTTTGTGCACTATACACTTTTTAAAAAGGTAGCCATTGCATAAAGTAACTATACTTATTTTTTCTTCATTGAGCATTTTAATACCATGATATTGATATTACGTTTTCAATCTACTTCGTTAAAAATTTAGTATTTTTTAGTATGTGTTTACCTGGTGAGATATTCAAACATGTTGACCAATTTTGAACACTAAAATGTGTCAAGCTTATGCAAATGAAGACATATAAACGTCTTGTCATCAGTGATAGCATTCATGAATGCTATGCTAGAAATAGGTACACGGTAGTAGAACAAGATGGCACACCTATATACGTGATAAGAACACCATCTGAGTAAATATATTCACAGATAACCCTTCCTAATTGTATATTCTAAATATGTAATACAGACACTTAGCAAAACCATAAGTTAGACGCTATCCTCTTAAGATGTTCTCCACTAAAGTCAGTTGAGTTGCTCATGAACCTAACGGAGTAACATATCCTTGCGAGAGCTGCTTATCATAGCATTTTGGTTTCCACAGTCTAGTCATCTAGGGCCAAAATGCTCATATGTCCAAACACAAAAAAAAAAGCATGTAAAAAATTATAAATATATTAACCTAGCTATAAATTTATATTTGAAATTCCTACAAGTGTGATTTTTCAGTAAACTTCCCACTTAAGTAACTTTAAAATAATATAAAATATCTCTACTATACTATTCCAAATTAATTGACACCTATTAAATAAAGCATTTGCATTAAACACACTTTGTTTTTTATTTATAGTGGAGAAACGAGATTATAAACAGAACCAGACAGAATAAATGAACAGATTGAATTTGGGTGATGAATAAGTAATTTTGTTTCAGGTAACCAAACCAGAACTCAAACACACTCAGGCTAATCTTCAAAGGAACCTGCATCTGTGTGTTCCATCTTTTGGGAGAAACCTGCATAACTTTTTTGATGGGTATAGGCTCCCCTATTCCAAATCACTTATACTTGTTATTCTCTGGTGGGTCTTGTTAAATTTGCTAATATTGTTAATTGCTCAGTATTGCTTTGCAACTTTGTCAGTTTTATCAATTCTCACTTGATTCCCTGATCACTTTTTCTAAAAGAGAAAAGGAAAGAATGAATTTGTAGTCAGCTTGCCATTTAGAGCTTACTTTCATGTTATTCTCAGTGAAGCTTACCTTCAACTAACTCATTGAGGATCCAATAAACTAGAGAACAGTTAACTAGCTCTCTGTGTTTGGAGTTACCTTCCGTGTGTGTGTGTGTGTGTGTGTGTGTGTGTGTGTGTGTACTATTAGGCTGCGTACCATGACGCTTCCTGAGTGTTTAAGAATTTGTTATTTAGCATTACTAAATATATGAGAGATGGATTAAAGATGTATCTCATTGAAAATATATGTATACTTCCTCTGCTGTTACTGAAAATTTCTATTTTACATAGGCAAATACACTATCGTTAGAAAAAGAAAAGCCCTTGTTTTCTGGTGAAATTTATGGTAAAGACCATTCCATTAGAAAACACATTGTTATGAAGAATGTGAAGTTCACCATTGTTCTATACTATTATAATTGTTTTGATGGTACAACTATTTTAGAAAGAAGGACAGCAATACTTATAAAATTAAACATGCTTTACTACATGAGTGAACATTTCTACTCCTAGGTGTTTATTTACCCAAGATGTGAAAATGTGCATCCATGCAAGAAGTCTGTCTTCCAGTTATTTATATTAGCCAGATATGAACAGCTAATGTTAATAAAATTGAAAAAATTGGAGGCAAACCAAAGATTCTTAATGACTCTATCTCAAACTGTGGTACATCTACCATGTAATATTATTCAATTATAAAGATACAGGACGAATCTCAAAAACATGCTAAATGAAGTGAGTCAAACAAAAGTCTGGGAAGTATCAGATTCTATTTCTGTGAAATTCTAAAAAGGTTATCATTATTGTGACAAGGTATCCATGACTGCCTGGGTTCAAGGGAATCGAGTGCGGAGAGGTTCAAGGAAACTGTTCAGGATGAGGGATCAGTCATCATCTTGATTTGTGATGTTGTGTGGTAGTAAAAAATTATTAAAAATAGTAAAATGCTAACTCAAATGTGACTTTGTGTATCTATAAATAAGGCCTTAAAGAACAAAAAAGAAGAAAAAATTAAATGTCCATCATTTAATGTGTTATTAAGAGGGTTAATACCTATTACTAATTCCCAGAATACTTAATGAAAGAACAAGTGACTTTATATCAAATGAGATATGAGAAATACAAGTATATGTATATGTATATATAAACATATTAGATCATTGTTCTTCAAATAGTAAAAGTATAATAAACAAATTCAAATCTCTAAATAACAATAATTTTTTAAAATTTTGGATAAAAACCGATATATACAAGAATGTTTTGTATGTTTATAATTATGGATAATCTTCGTAGCTTGTAAATATGATTAATTTAAAGTTTATTTGTGCGTGAACTGTGCTTAGTGAGAGATTTCAAATGGCTGTGTTTCTTCGAATATTTGAAATAAATAAGTGGTCTATAAATCTTGATTGCTGAAATGATCATCAATACTTAGAAGCAGCATTTATTTATATTTAAGCTCTTCTTGCTCTCTTGTTATACCAAGTGCCTATCATTCATCTTGATGAATTTTGAGATAGTTTAAAAAACATGAAGACTGCACTTTGCAAGAAGACTGGTCCTGGTAAACAAAACTGTTAGGTCCATCTTGAAATAAATGGATTATATTCATTTAAAGATTGCCTGAAGATTTGAATTTATACTCTATCTCATAAATGAATCAGGTTTAAGTAATCAGACTGCTTCTCAGTTCTTTGCTTTTTCATCTTTCCTATATCTAAAATATTAGCATTCAGCAATAGCTTCTCACTGCCCCCTGCCCCAAAGATTTTTTGTTCCAGATAGGGTTTGTTTAAAACAAAAAATTAAGTATGGCCCTTGATGAAAATTACTTTGGTATCATGTATGTAACCTTTTCATGCTATGTGTCTGTGTTTATGCCTAGAAGAAATTTATTTAGCATGCCCTCCCAACATGTGTTTATCATTAGGAAATCATGATTGTCTTTAATTCTTTCTCCTTTTAATCGTAATTACTCTCTTTCAGAAATTATACTGTTGTTAATTCCAAAATTATCGTGGTCACAATAAGACCTGAACCCAAAACAACTGATTCGTTCCTGGAGATAGAACTAGCTCATTTGGCTAATGTAAGTATCATCCACTTGACGTTGAGTTACTTATAGATTTTGCTTTAAAAAAAAAGGTTAATAGTCTTTTTATCAACTAGACAAAATCATATTTCTAGACTTTTTAGAATTACAAATGAGTTAACTTATATTAAGATGTATATTATATAGAAATGATAGGCCATATTATCCTTCATCATTATTGATGATAAAATTCTTTCATTTATCCAAAGTAGTAGTTAAATTGTTTCTCAGTGCATACATGTTTATTGGCCTCTGAGCAAGGCAAGAGGGCAGACCAAGTTGAATAAGAGCCTGTCTGATCATGTGGTGGGAAAGACTGCCTCTTAGTTTTGTAGTTTTAAGGTATATGCAGCAAAGTTATAAATTTAGTAAAAAGGGGAGTGATGAGTCCAGGGTTATCCAGGGTAGGACAGCATGTGGAGTTGCATGTAAAAGTGTGAAGTCGAGAATTAAAAGAAGGAACCCTATAACTACCCTGGTGTTTTAGGGATTTAAATCAAAGTTTATATCCCAGAATGATAAGAACCCTTTCTTAAATCCATCCAATTGCAACTGAAGTACTTTGGATCTTGTTCAGTTCTTACCTAGAAACTAAATCTCTACATATAATGTGTATGTTTATTTTAAATACTTAAATCACTGTTGTGTAGAGGAAAGGAAGATGTTTTTTATTAAGACTTTTCTAATTGTACTTTTATACCTCCTATATTAAGTCTCATATGTTCCATGTACATTTTATTTATTCCTTCTAAAGTTTCTGTAAAGTTGATCTTTACATATAAATAATGCAAGCACATGTAATTATCGTTTCCTGAGTATACACAAGCAGCAAACAAAAAATGGAACTTGTACTCATATCCTTTGCACTATAAAATCTGTATTTTCTGTTATTTTACAACTTCTGATTTCAAAAATATTCATGTTTAATATTCAAACTATTAGATCTTTTCCTATGTTTGTCAAAATATGATCAGATAAGTTCTATAGAACTTTGAGAAAGTGTTTTATTTCTACAGTATTTCTATCTTCATACCTTAGAAAACTGGAAGATACTTTTAATATTATCTTTGAGTAAGAATAACATTCAAATTTGTTATAAATTATTTACTTGTTTGTTTTTATTTTTATCATGGTAATATCAATTTATTTATAAGCATTGATAAAAGTAATAAGAGATGTCAATTCCCTGAATTATTTACTAAATATACAATACAGTGTCAGAATGTATACCATGTTTCTTAAGGAGAAAACACTTCTGTAAATCATCACTCAAAAAATTTTCCTAAATAAAGATAAACTCATTTAGAATTAAGAGAGCATGTTAACTAAATGGCAGTTTTTTCATACCTTGAAGATAACTGTAACCACAAAAAGTGTTGATAAAAGACTCCCTATTTCAACTTAATGAAACTGAAATGAATAAATTTAAGCTTTGGATCAAACTTTTCTGGGGGCATATTTTGTCAGCCAATTCACAAAGAGATAGACCATGAAGAAAACAAAGCCTTTCTGTCTATGGACTATGGAGTGTAGAGTAAATAAATTGTATTAAACACCATTTGAAACTGGAACAACAATGAAAGTTAGCACATAAGAATGGTGAGATAATTACCACAAATCAGTTAGATTTAATTCTGTCTTTCACTATTTTGAGTAAAGAAGTTGACCAGATTACCAAAGGAATACTAGCTCCATTCTATAAGACCCTGTTTTAAAGAGAATATATATGTCTGTTACAAAATGGGGTCAGAGGGAGAAGAGGAAGTAGAAAAGCTTATACTGGAGAAAAAAGTGCTGTGAAGTTTTCTCTCTCATTTTAACTTGCCTGCTCCTTTCCTCAGAGGCTATCTTAATGACCAAACACACAATGGAACATCTGGGAACTGTTAAATCCTTCATCTCTTCTTGTTTCATAAATACCTATCATATATATAGTCCTTCAAGCTTTACTGTTTTCTATTTCTAATGTATTCTATGTGTACTAACCATTCAAATCAGATTTTATACAATTCTGTTATTCACTGAGAGAAGCAATGACTGGTTTATTATCTTATATTTATTATCAGTCTTATAAAGATATGTGTTATATGCTCATTTTAGTTTATAGCCATTGAAAAGATAACCAAAAGAGAGCCTATACTGAAATATAACAATCTTAGCTAAAACATCAAGAAAAGATATCTTCAACATGAAAATTGATGTTGAATATAGCAAGCTGAAACTTCAATATAACTATGGATATATATATATATGTAAAGAAAATATATATATGTATCTTTATTTGTATATAAAGCCATTATTAATGCCTTCAAAATTCAACTATTTTAGATAAGACATATCTCTAATACAATTCTGTCCACTTTGACTTATTTTCTTATATCCAAAGTATGTGTTGCATTCTCCTGAGTTCAGAAAAGAATAATGACTTGCAAATTATATCTGTTTAATATACCATGTGGGAAAAAAATGAAGAATGGGAATTAAGAGTTATAATAAGTCCAGAAAAAGTCTGCTAGCACTTTCTAAACTAAATGTCTTCTTTTAAAAAGCTTTTTAACAAATAGAATTTAAAGTATGTTAAATATAACAAGACTCTTGGGTCCTGGCAGGAATAAGTAGGAGAATATGCAATCTTGAAATTACTAATTGTATTTAGTAAAGTCAATTGCAGTTTTAACCCACTGATGAATCATTAATGAGTAAGATACTGCTCTTTGGTTTTCTGAACTTAAGACTTTATTTTTATGACCTACAGAGTCAGGGCCTACAGTCCTTAGTGCTTAGGTAGCGCAACTGCTTGCTTTTAAGAAATACCACATTTGCTTTTCCCTGAAAAATAATTTGTTTTTCATATTACTTTAGGTTTCTTCAGTGTGACAGTTATACTTACCAATATAGTTCAACTCTTATGATGCAGAAGGAAAGTTAATAATGTTATTGAAAGTATTAAGGACTAAGTAGGCACAGTAGAATGGAACTATATATGTACACACATACGCACACATACACATACATACATAAACACATGTACACATACACCACTGCCACCATTAGGATGTCTTGGGTTTGTCACGTCTGAGTTTGCTGTGGTTTTCCACAGTGGATAGCATTTCTGCCTTTAAAGATGAATTAGAATAATAAGAAAATAAATACATTTTAGTTATCTCATGCTCTATCAAATTTGCAAGCCTGAAAATGCATTCCTTTTCCAAATAAAGAGTCTCAAGATAGTTACATTTCTAGTGGACAGGTAGGTTGGACTGTGCTGACCTGCAGTCTGGTCTTGCCTTTATTTTCATTTCTTCCTCTTAGCAACAGCTCTTAATGGTTTAGAAAAGGTGACACTACTATCTTTCAGGATTGGGAAAAATCCACTAGGATCATATGTAGTTCTGATACAGGCCAGAGTCATAAGAGATCTTGTGGGAATTTGAATTTGTGAATTTTGGGTTTTTGCCACATTTGCTTGTTTACTAACAGGATCAAGCTAACAAACTGAAGGGATTGTTTCATGTATATAGCTAAGTTAGTCCTAAGTCATGGTCTTTGTAAATCATAATAAAAAATTCAATGGACGACTGTATAATTATGCTTGTTATCAGTAAATAACCACTGAAACAGAAGAAATTTTAGCACTCATCAGTGAGTGTTTTCATGACTATCAAAGAATGATAACAGACTAGGAAAGAAAAATCATGTGGCATAACATAAAGAAGTCCAATCTATGCATATATCGTTTCTACAAAGGGGTGTTTGTTTCCCTTTACTTTTAAAATTACTTTTCTATCCTAGATTTTATCCATTTGAAAGAGATTTCTGATGTTTTTCTGCTTAAAGCTCTTGGTAATTTTATAAGAGAGTTTTGAAATGCTCACTACACAAGTAGATTCATGGCTCTGCCAACAGCTGAAATTGAGATAGAAATTGTTATCTAACTACAGTTCTTTTGGTTATAGCCTAAATTCCTCAACTTGGATAAGCATTCTTCCTACTAACATTTCAAATTCAGCTTAACTTTATTCATAATACATAACTGATATTATTCAAAAGCATTTTATAGTACTATAATTATGTTCTTTTTAGAAAAAGGGTCAGCAAACATTTTCACATGAGTCAGACAGTAAATATTTAAGGCATGAGTCAATGGTCTACTATATGTGCTCAATGCTGCAGTGGTAATGTCAAAACAGCCATAAGCAATGTATAAACAAATGGGTGTGGTTCTGTTCCAATAAATTTTTTATTTACAAAAATAAGTGGTAAACCAGATTTGACCCGTGGACTATGTAGTTTGCAAACTCTGTATCATCAAGGCAATAATCCCCCTTTCAAAGATAGCCACATTCTACTCGCTAGAACCCATGAATGTTATGTTATATGTCAAAAGGATCTTTGTGGATATGATTAAGGATAAGGAAATAGATGGGAATATTATGCTGGATTATTTAAATAGATCCATTTTAATCTCAAGAACCATTAAAGTAGAGAACGTTTGCCAGCTCTAGTCAGTGAGATGTAGCATAAGAAGGACTCACCTGCCATTGCTGACTTTGAAGATGAAGGAAAAGGGACACAAGCCAAGGGATGTACACAGTCTCTAAATTCTGAACACGACCCCTGATTGCCAGTCAGAAAGGAAATGTGGACTTCTGTACTATAACTACCTGAGCTGAATTCTGCTGAAATTTAAATGAGCCTGAACATTGACTCAACTCTAGAACCTCCAGAAAGATGTGCAATCCTGTCAGCATTTTAACTTCAGACTTTTGACTCTCTTGAGTGAAGAAACTACAAGATAATGAATTTATTGTTCTAGGCAGCTAAACTTATGGTAATTTCTTGCAACAGTAGTAGAAAGGAATAATCTTGGAGTACTGCAAAATTAATTTTAGATGATGAAAATAATATATGTAAGTATTAATTGTGCTGTTTGAATCAGATATATCACAAGCTGATAATGTGTTACTAACTGAAAATCACTTAGCAACTAGAGATTACATTCTACTGCTGATTATCATTATCAGCACTTTAGGAATCTGGTTAAGGAAATCACTGGTGAGAATGGCCATTGTAAAGTGGTATGAGATGTTAGGGAAAATTGGAGGATTCTTTGGAATAGTACCACCTACACAGCCACACCAAAGGCCTTTTGGAACCGGGTGTTGAATATCAAGGGGACCTCTGATGTTGGCAAGCACGTGTGGTGCTAAAGGAATTGAGCAAAATGTCTGCTGGCAGCTGATAGAGTAGAATGGTGTAAAACACCCTTGCCGGCTGTTGTCTCCACTACAACCCCATCACAGTATTATTGGGACACGGTATTATATCTTCCTGGGTGTAAAAGAAAAATATTTGAATTGTATGATATATCTATATTAACTTCTTATTTATATATTTATTAAGCTAATTTTTCACTTCAACTCATAGAAAAAAAATTTTAAGTTTTTATACCTAGATGCTTATTTGTTTGTTGAGAGATACATCAGCCTCCTGTGCAGTCATTTTTGGATATAATGATATGTGGGTAAGACATTCTAAGACATCTGTGGAAGAATGATTCTCTTTTGAGAATACACAAGTAAATAAGTCCTGATAGGGATTCTAATTTTTCATTCCTTCTGGTATGTCAAATCTAGGAAATGCTCATCAGAAATGTACACTTGGATTAGTGATAAAGCTCAGGAATTAGAAAAGCAATCTGTTATCACATCCACAAGAAGTGTCATCTAGGTAATGTGGACTATTGAGTAACTATGGAGCAGAACTGAATTCAATATATGCTCTTTCCTTGTGTTCCAATTAAATAGCTGCCAACTTCTTGAAAAGAACTATGTAAAACGATAGAGACTTGTCCTGATAAAACAATATCCTGCATTTCCCACTTCAATTGCCTTTATATCTTTCTTTCTTAGCTAAAGTCAACTCTTTCCCATCTCCTTAATTTAACTGCTTCTTGATGTGATGCTTGCTATAGAAAAATTCTATGTCTGCATACTCTCATTAAGTGAGAATAAAGCATTGCATTTTCAACAAGCCTCTTTAGAATTCAAATAAAATGTCAGCTACCGCCTCCTAAAAAAGAAAAAAGAAAAAGATCCAGATTTGGTCTTTTTGAAGGATCGTTTAAAATTACGATAGTGTGGTGCAGTCCTTGCCATAACTTGAGATGTTTGATGGACATTCAACAGACTATTTACTGTTGTTGAGTGTAATATCATACCTTTTTCAACTGTATCATCTCCTTGTGTGGTGTATTATACTTTCAGGGAATATGAAAATGTTTATATGCTAAAAGAAACCACCTGGAAAAGTTTCTCCTTATCAGTTTTTAGTGACCTGTCATAGAGTTGATAGTGGAGAAATTGACATCTTCTCATATCTTACTTCCCTTGGCGTGCATTCCTTAGATTCTGAAAATGTTTTTCTCAATAGTGTTTGAAATATAAACAGAATATGTATTAGTCTTTTGCAGGTGGGCCAGTCATTTTAGAAATGTTCTTAAAGAGTTTGCAAAATTGGTTTACCTATTTAATGTAATAATCACAACTGAACCTCAGTAAGGAAGGAAAGGGAGGATAAATTCAGCAAAATCCAGGTCATTTAAATATAATGACTTAAATCTAAAATTTACACAATTAGAGACATTGCAGAGTTGCTGTAGAGTCTTCTCCTATGGACATTCAAGAAATCAGTGTGCAGTTTACTAGAAGACATGAAAGAAAGAATAATCCTGGAACATCTGAGTCACAGCATGCGAAATGTTGCAATAGTTGCAATGAAGTCACTGCCCTTCCTCATGTCCTTAGATGCTTCGACTATGTGCTTACATTGCTTCTCTAAACAAGAAAATATTTTTGTTTCAAGAAGGCTATGAAAAATACAAGAAAGTTAAGTGATTTAGGAATTTACTGTAGCATATGCACACAAAGTATTTGAAAGTTTGAAGAAAAACAAAGTAGTCATGTTATTTCTCTGTGAGTCTTGGGTAACTGCATCTCCAAATTTAATGTGAATAAAAATTATGGGGAAAGTAATTGATAGAATGCATATTCCTGGGTTTAACCCCAATGTTATATTTCATGGAGCCAAGAATCTGCATTTTTTTATAAGCATCCTAGTGAATTCTAAAGTAGGTTCAAAGAAAACACATTGAAAACATTAAGATAATGGGTGTAATTAAGATAATGTGAAACGACTTTATTCAAAACTTAAAATCACTGGGAAAAATTAGATAAACGTGGTCATCATTCATTTTTATTGTGACTTTACACTTTTCTGTAACCAGTTTTTTTCATGTTTCTGCTCAGATATCATCTTATTGGTGAAGCCTTTTCAATATGCAAATTTGCATTCTGTTTACTTTCCAGTCTTTCCTATTCGTTGTGATTAACTTTTAATCATACATATAGCTCTTTAATACATTATGTATTTAATACTTTTATTGTGGTGTTTGGGGGGTTTGGGGGTTTTTCTCTCCCCCCTAACCCTTCACTACAGCTAAGTGTGAGGCAAGGATTTTGTTTTGTTCAGTGCTGTATCCTGGGTGCCTCAAAGCTGCTAGGAATGTAATAGGCATTTACTAAGTGGCTTTTCTTTTCATGAATGAGTAAATGAATGGAAAAATTGTTTTGATCATCTTTCTGGCTCTCTCTGACTTCTGTGCTCTGTGTGAGCAATTTATAATAGTGATATATATCCCATAGAAAAATGAAAAGACTGAGAGTTTTAAAAGAAAAAAAATAAGGACTTCACCGATAAATGTCATTCTAAAAATCATCTAGGGCTAAGACTCTAAAGGATATCTGAATCTCTTATTTAATAAGTAAGAAAACTGAAGAGTTATGCCGAACAAAGAAAAAGAGAGAACCACTCATAGAAATAGATTTACAAAGTCGGTATTTTCTATGGTTAAATCTGTAAAACAGATATATTCATTTATTTGATGTTGAAATAAAAGAAAGAAAGAAAATAGAAAAGCCTATTAATGATGCTTGAAATTGCTGTGTAAAACATCTGTGGTAATTAGAAATTTGGTGCATTTTCATGGTGCATTTTCTAAATTCTTTAAAAGTGGGTAAGTAGAAATGTTTAATTTGTTTT